>OX459021.1:10000000-12400000 GCA_949774965.1 Diarsia brunnea | reverse complement strand
TCAGGATCACTTACCCTCATTCCTCCTTTGATCACTTTGACGCCTGTGCTTACGTAACTTATATTTTTCTGAATACACTGATTTCTCACAAATTCCGCATTTCTCTGAACTGCTGCATGTCTTAAAGCTTCCGCATTTTTCTGACTACATTGATTCGCCGTCTGATTTCTACAGCTGCTTCTCTGTTTCATATGGCAACCCTGAATGACCTCGAGGAAGACCACCACCAGGTGCAGGATAATTAGCAGGATATCGTTTAAGTGCATCGTTATAGGCTTCTGAATATTTTATATTTTAAGGCCTGTTGGATAAGGTAGTTTTTTGTAAGAAAGAAATATGTGTTTCTTGGTATTCAAACTAAAGATATACCTGAAAATATGAAACTAAACAAAGCGTTAATCCCTAAATGTAATATTAACTAATAAGGTACTCTACTTACACTGAGAAAAATTGATTTCTGGCTTATGGTGTATTCCGCCTTCGACGGCTAAATTGTAATGACGCGAGGCGATTTTGTAACGCTTACTGTTATTTTGGCTTAGCTAGGCGTTTCCGTTAAATTGGTACGTCTTTTATGATAAACACTAACCGTCAAAAATGTCTTACCGTAAGGCAGTCTTGGAATTCAACTTTATACTGTTAATACAGCAGTAATGGACAACAAAAAACGCTTTAAATTTACGACGTCGAATATGTGGTGAATATCACCGTAATTATGGCAATATTTAACTTAAATTAAGGCGATATATACTTCAATAAAAACTAAACAAACGTAAAAATAAGTCATAAACAAACTTTCGAAACCGTCACAAATAATCTTTAGCATGGCAATATTCACCTTACAATAAGGCGGAATATACTTCAGTCACAACAATTTGAACGTAAACATAAAGTTTTTCAGCGACGTATGTATTCGGCAATATAAACGTATAATGTGGCCACATTTGCCCTATCATAAGGCGAAATATGCTTAGATTACGACGAATCAAATGGTAACCTTAGGTTATATAACGACGTACATATACGGCACACATAAACGTAAATATGGCAATATTCACCTTATCTTAAGGCAAAACATGGTCAAGTTACGACTGATTGAACGGTAACATTACGTCATATAACGACGTACATATTTGGTCAATGCAACCGTAAATTTGGCAATATTTGTCTTATCATAAGGCGAAATATGCTTAGATTACGACGAATGAAATGGTAACCTTAGTTTATATAACGACGTACATATACGGCACATATAAACGTAAGTATGGCAATATTCACCTTAACATAAGGCAAAACTTGGTCAAGTTACGACTGATTGAACGGTAACATTACGTCATATAACGACGTACATATACGGCACACATAAACGTAAATATGGCAATATTCACCATATCTTAAGGCAAAACATGGTCAAGTTACGACTGATTGAACGGTAACATTACGTCATATAACGACGTACATATTTGGTCAATGCAACCGTAAATTTGGCAATATTTGTCTTATCTTAAGGCGAAATATGCTTAGATTACGACGAATCAAATGGTAACCTTAGTTTATATAACGACGTACATATACGGCACATAAAAACGTAAGTTTGGCAATATTCACCTTAACATAAGGCAAAACATGGTCAAGTTACGACTGATTGAACGGTAACATTACGTCATATAACGACGTACATATTTGGTCAATGCAACCGTAAATTTGGCAATATTTGTCTTATCATAAGGCGAAATATGCTTAGATTACGACGAATCAAATGGTAACCTTAGTTTATATAACGACGTACATATACGGCACATATAAACGTAAGTATGGCAATATTTACCTTAACATAAGGCAAAACATGGTCAAGTTACGACTGATTGAACGGTAACATTACGTCATATAACGACGTACATATACGGCACACATAAACGTAAATATGGCAATATTCACCTTATCTTAAGGCAAAACATGGTCAAGTTACGACTGATTGAACGGTAACATTACGTCATATAACGACGTACATATTTGGTCAATGCAACCGTAAATTTGGCAATATTTGTCTTATCATAAGGCGAAATATGCTTAGATTACGACGAATCAAATGGTAACCTTAGTTTATATAACGACGTACATATACGGCACATATAAACGTAAGTATGGCAATATTCACCTTAACCTAGGGCAAAACATGGTCAAGTTACGACTGATTGAACGGTAACATTACGTCATATAACGACGTACATATTTGGTCAATGCAACCGTAAATTTGGCAATATTTGTCTTATCATAAGGTGAAATACGCTCAAGTTACGACTAATCAAACGGTGAATAACGTCTTATAACGACTTACATATACGGTGAATGAAACCGTAGATTTATGGCAATATTGACCATTAGGATAAGGCGAATGATACTCGAGTTAGGTACAATTTAGTCAATCGTTTAAAAAGTCTGATAACGACTTATTCTGCTAATAATTATAAGCGAAAATTTGGCAATATTTCCCCTTTTTTTATAAGGTCAATAACGACGTACCTACATAATATTTGGTGAATGAAACCATAGATAGATATGGCAATAGTACCTATCTTATGATGGTGACAATTTATTCAAACGTTTACAAAGTCTAACGACTTACGCATTCGGCAAATTAGGGTTAAAAAACCTGGCCGAGTGCAATTCGACTAGCGCACTGAGGGTTACCGTACAAACCTACCTATATTATGCTACCTACATAAGTAGCTACTTATATTAAATAGAAACAATATAAGTAGGTTAAGCACTTACATATATCTACCTGCTGAGTAGGTAACTGAGTGTGGAACATAGGTAGAACTCGTTGGTTGGAACTGGGTAGGGGTATTATGTAGGTACGACAAAGGACCTTAAGTAAATTGGTGAGATTCATGTCAAAATCTAATATGGTAGGTATAGGTAGGTACCTATACCTACCATATTAGGTACCTACTGTAGTGGTAGGTAGAATAGAATAGAATAGATTTATATTGACACACAAACAGCACACAAAGACATCAACACAGTACCTAAATAAAAAATAGCATTTACAAATTTACATTAAACCTACCCAGGTACCTCATCAACACACCCTCATAGACTCATAGTCTACACATGGATACCTATTTTAAGGGTTGGGTAGATATACTTAGTTATGTGTACGTAATAATAATACAGGAGGAGGTTCCTCTCTCAAGAGCCCTGACCACCGGTAGCTCGAACCCTGTTCCCAATGCCGGTGGGCTACTACTTTTTATATTTTTAAATGTTTTTTATATTTTTTTTTAAAGAAATATTTAAAAATGTATTTAGTATGTAAGAAAATGAATAAAGGAATAATAATACGTAAACGTAACGTATTTTTTACGTTTTTTATATTTTTAAATGTTTTTTTAATCGTTTTATTTTAAATATTTACAAATGTAGAAAGTAGGTATATAAATGAATAAAGAAAATAATACGTAGGTAATATGATTAATTTAGTAAAATTAATTTAGTTTCCTAGTAAGTAGTATTACCTAAAGTATTTTGAGTTTGTATGGTTTCTGTATACTTACCTATAAAATAAATTAAGTAATTTAAGTTCCTTGTAGTATGTAACAGTGTACAAGCTCTGGTTATGTTTTATTAGGTAGGTAGGTACACTAGGTACCTAACTATTGGATCTTATGACTGTATAAACCATACCTACCTAATATCAGCCATTCCATTGAAAGAAGTTTGATAACTACGCTTTATGATCTTTATTCTGTGGCCTAAATGCCACGCGGCTTCTAATGGGGACGCGGCTTAAGGTCTTTTAACACTATCTACCTACCTACATTACAAAATGTAAATAACCAATATATACCTAACACCCAGGATGATACGAACTTGTCTATTAGGTAATAAATATTTTTTACTTCCTATCATAAAATCATTCATATAGGTACCTACAAGATAAGAAATAGGTACCTATTACATTTTAATATACCTAATGTAATACCTACCTACACATAAAGACTCAAGTTAAAGTGTGATGAGTACCTACCTTAGATGTGTTTGTTTTCTGTCTGGGTGATATAAAATATTTTAAGTACATAGGTTTAGGTATGTATTTACAAAAAAAAAGTAGATATCTATCTAGGTATTATATCAGCTAGGTACCTGGTTCCCATATTACAAGCATTTCTTTGGGGCTAGATAGTGTTGTGTGGAATGTCCACAAATACCTGCCTACCTATTTATTATTATTTTAATGGTAGAAAAGTCTATTTTACTCAGTTTTACTAGCATAAGTTCTACTTTCAATCAGTTACCTATGTTCGTGGGTGAAGTTTAAAAAGCTCTCTAGTTACGGTGACAAACACCTTTTTAGGGCGCTTGTGGTCGTAGGTACTCGTACACCGAAAATCTTAATAATGCTGCCAGCTACTAAGGCAAATAACCTTGTATGAGGTAATATTATAAGAGTTTAAAAACTCGAAAACCCAACTTCAAAACTGCCGAACCGATTAGAATAATGATAATTCCCCACATTTTGCCATAGAAACAAAAGAACCAAAAATGTACTAAGTAATGTGACTACATTTTGCAAAATTTATATCCATACAATAATGATTATTATGCGAAAACATTGGAAATCAGGTCAATCATTGTTTGATCTTTAGCTATTGTTCTTTTTGAGTCAAATAGGCAAGAGAATGATGAGTCATGTCGCTGCTTTCCTTTTTTTGTTACTATGTGTTTTTATTAAACTTATCCATTTTGCCTAAAAAAACTGCGATATATCGCGGATTTGTGTTCATACTTAAAATCCCCGCATTTTCTTCAAATTGAAGCTCTTCCCACATATTCCCCAATCAGCTTCGCTTTCCCCGCAGTTTGGGGAATTCCCTACAGGTTGGCAACCCTTCGACTTGTTTCGTTCCGCGTTCGCTGATCGCTCTACTGTTTCGCGGTTGTCGAAAAAACGTCGCGCTACCGGTCGGAACGTTAGTATTTATTATGAGTATACTCTATGGTTTGGAGTTTGGAGTGGTTGGTTTAGTTTTTGAGTCTTGTTCTAACGGATTTTATTTTAGAAACTTTTACGAATCCCTCATTTTCTGAACGTGTCAGTGTATGGTCAGATGGTCAGTGTTGAAGGCACATACAAACAGATGTATGAATGCAGGTTGTAGATGTTGAACACGTAGGTACTGATTTTAAGCTCAGTGGTGTTGAACTACAAGTACAACAAGCCACGACTATTGTACCAGACAGACCTATCAACCAGATTACCAGACAAACATCTTCGCTTCGTGCTGCGATGGCAGACCAGTATACCATAGATTTATTAACAAAATGGGGCTGCACGCCCCTGATTGATACATTTCGAGGTAAGTTTAAATTAAAACTCGGTTGTTCGCTGATGTTTTTGAACTTAATCATATTTTATAGTTGAGTAGTTATATAGAAAAAAAAATTCATCTCTGTGGTTGGAGTGTAGCCTTAGGGGCGCTACGGCGGCCAAAAAAGTGTTATTTTTGCAAATCGTATAAAATATCTCGATTCTATCGTATATAACACCTAAATAAAAGGATAAAAGTGTCTTGGTGTTTTTTGTCTCCGACCAACCGGTGGTTTTTGTTGGTATTTTTTTCCTAGTGCCCTTAAGACGACACTCTGACCCTCTGCATAACTTTGGACTCTTTTACCTACCTACCTACCTACCATAAATAACTAAACTAACTGGTGTGTTTTGCATTGTATTTACTTTGGTTCTCTTTTTAATTAGATGCTAAAATTGATGCTGTCGCTTTGGGGCTTCATAAAGAAAATGATATAACATCATTAATCCCATTAGTTGGTGATAGAGTGAAGTTTGATGCCAACTTGTCCATGTGGAAGGCTGACAATCAATCGGTGAATGTTGGGGTTGGTGTTTTTTTTTCTTTATTTCATATTATCAGTTGTCCACAATAAGAAGTCACATTAGCAAAACATAAATATATTATTTTAAATAGTGTGTACCTATTTGTATTTATTTATTTTACTTTAATTAATTAAAACGGTTAACACCAATAATGAAAGATTATAGACAGTAAAGAATTTGAAAAAGAGTCTTAATAATTGTTGGTCAGGAAAATACAATGTCAGTAGTAAAAATTAAATACAAAATGTCAGTACAATTTATAAACACAAAATAAAGATGATGACGTCTCACCGAAATATCAATATGGAAAATACAAGTCTTCCCTATTAAGTGAACAGCTGCATGAAACTTTAACGGTGCATATTATGAGTAAACCTATATTTCTTCTGCCTGTCGAAACTGAGGATCTCCAGGTTTTAAATTGGTATTGTGGGTCTGTATGCATGGCCTTAGCATGGAATTTTTCATAGTAGATAATTATATCTACTATGTTTAGAGTAGGTAGTTCAGGTTCCAAAAGCTTGAGACTTCTGGATCTTTTAGATTATGGGCCCGGAGCAGTTATACAAATAGTGACAAGTAGGTTTGAGTGGTAGCCATTGAACTATCAAAAGTCTAGAGAAACGCAGCTATTATTCCATGTTGAAATGAATGCATTCTATAGACAATCTGTACACAATGACCAATTTCTAATTTTTTTAAAGTTCTCCTATATTTTGTTTTACCGACTTAAAAAAAGGAGGTGGTTATCAATTCGGACCGCATAACACTGTCATTTTGTTTACAAGTACCTGGTACTTTTAATTGGTTATGTTTGTTTTAATTTATGCGACCACAACCGCCAATTACACTGAATGCAGAACGCTATGGTTTGTGGCACACCTATAGATGTGTATTTTTATGTCTAGGACTCTTCGCAATCATCAGAGTTGGTTAGTGATGGTACCTTCAGTGGAATAATTTATGAATTGCAAGGAACTGATCAGAATGAAGTTGACACTTTTGACGTGCAAGCAGAACTTATACCTCAGCCTGACCGAGATAAGGTTAGTTAAGTGCCTTATTCTTTATCAGTGAACCATTTCGTGCATATCTAGCGCTACCATTAAACAAAACACCGGACAAGTGCGAGTCGATCTCAACCACAGAGGACCATGTGTTACATCCCCCATACATTTTTTTTTTCAGAAATCGAAAACAATATCTGTTTAAGTTTGTGCCAATGAAGCCCATTCATACGATACCCTACATGACATTACTTAACTCAATTCAAAATGTTTACCGCCGTTCCTTTCGTGAAGACCCTGTTTATGATTTTATTGCAAATGTTTAGTTTTCAGATTTTTCCCTTCCCTTTTTTTTGACGGTATTACTTGCTACAGACAGACAGACAGACAGACAGACGGACGGACAACAAAGTGATCCTAAAGGGGAATACCGTCTTACACCTACTACAAGTTTATGGAAGAATCTGAAAACGATACCTACATTTCTAACTAAATCATAAAAAACAGGGTCTATCTATACCTAGGAAAGGAACGGCGGCGTTCCAAATGTTGAATTGAGCTAACCGTGTCATGCATCTAGGGTATCGTATGAAAAGGCTTCATTGGCACAAGCTTAAACAGATTTTGTTTTCGATTTATGAAAAAACAAATAGGTACGGAACCCTTCTTAGTGGGCGAGTCCCAGTCGCATTTGTCCGTTTTTTTTCATGTTATCAAAACATTAGGTATTTTTACTAAATACATACTTCTTAGTTTTTCCAGTTTTGAAAAACTCTAAGTACTTTTTCCAGTTTTTTCCAAAACTGGACTTTTGCATTTAATTTTGTATTTAAAAAGTAGTTTTTATACTTGAGAAAATTAACTGTTTTTTTTTTTCAGATAAGGTCAATTTTAAATAATACGCACCGAGGACGGGCTTTACTTAGCAGCCCACAAGCTGTTAGTGGCCTCCTAGATTCAAGCCAGAGGAAGGAATTGGCCCATTTATTATTGAACTCGGTGCTAGAAGCACATCCAAACACACAACTTAAATGGAGTGATTTCCAATCATGGGCCAGAGGTATTGGAGAACTTTTTAAAAAGGAATCACCAGTAATTTATTATATTGCTGTAAGTAAGCTGTCATTCTTAAAACTACTAGTGTAGGTATTTGAAGTTATTAATTGACAATAGAGAGGTGGTTAAAATTATAAACTAACGAGATAAGGAAGGAAGGGAAGGGATAGGGCAGGAAGATGATGAACGAGATAAACTGCACAAAAGTCGTCGAAAGCGGGTCGCCTTGCCTTACTCCCCTTCCAATTTAAATGAACTTCCCTGATGATTCCAGTTTTACTCTGCTCTTGCAATTGGTATATATATTATATTCTTTGTGATGTCTATGTATGCGTCATTCACCTTTGCTTCTTTTAAAGCGCTCCATATGGCTGAATGGTCTATAGAATTGAACGTTTTTTTTAAATCAATGAAAGTAATATATAATGGTTTTTGGTATTCTTGATATTTTTCGATTATTTGTTCCATTGTGTGTATGTGGTCAATTGTGCTGAAGCTTCTGCGAAACCCTGCTTGTTCTACATAATTATATAAATACTCTTCGACTTTTGGGGTTAGTCTAAATTGCAAGCCCTGTGAGAAGACTTTATGGAGGCTTGCCATTAGACTTATAGGGCGGTAATTTCTAATATCATATCTATCTATCTATAGGGTCTCATTTCTTATACAGTATGACTGTGTCCGACTCTACCCACTGTCTTGGGTGCGTCTTGTCCTTTAAGATTTTATAAAAAAGCTGTGATTATGGCTTTACAAGCACTTCTTTTGATGTTTTAAGAATATGATTTGTTATTCCGTCTGCTCCTGGGCTCTTCCGAGTTTTAAGTTTATTTAATAGAAGATCGATAATAGAAGATCTTTCTCATTAAAATTTGTAATAGGGATTTGTGTTATGTCTTCGTCGTTTGGTTCTGGTGGTACTATTTCAGTGCTTCTAGCTTTGTACAGGGTTTCGTAAAAAAAACTCGTACTCATTACCATAATAGAATGCTCTACCTTGTGGTTTATGATTACTCTTTTCTAAAAAAAATTATTTTATTTCAGTTGAGAGCGATCGGGTTGAGGACGCTTCACTGGCAATCACGGTTCCCGTTGAAGGAGCTACACCATGGAATGAAATTGCTAAGCTTTGGGCGATAACGGCAAAGGCGCGTCTTCAAAAACTATATAACGAAAAGGGCACTCTCCAAGATTATTTGGATGAGTATCAGGTACTCAAAGGGCCCAACGGTTACAAACTTCTTCTAGAAGACTTTGATAGACTTTATCCAGCTACGGGCGCAGATATCTTGCGTAATTCAATTCAAAACATCTGTGGTAATATTATTGACAAAGGAAAGACATTGCTGGCCTCAACCAAAAACCAATTTCTAAAACTGGCGCTCACGGAGCAACTCACCGCCTCCATTGATGGTTAGTTTTATACCTCACATTATACATACCCTTAAGGTGGATGCTTCAGGGTAGCCCGCGAAATTCAAATTTTCTCACGTTTTTTTGAAATTTGCAGGCCAGTGCGAGGTTGTATGTTAATGAAATTTTAATTGCAACTGTAAGACGTAAGTAGTTACAGAATTATAATCATCAAAATCATCAATACAACCCTCCAAGTTCCTATAGGTGTCAAGAATGACTTTATCATGAAATACCCATTCTTGTCACCAATAAGAACTTGGAGGGTTGTATTGATGATATCATTATTTTAAGTAATACAGAGATGTTATACCTTTTTGGAATGCTTGTTAAGAGCCGTTTAATTTGATACCCAATTTCAGAAAAAAAAGATAAAAAAAACACCTCAAATAATGATATCTAGCAGCCCCCATATTATTATTTTTTATGTCACCATCTAAGAATACTTGGACTAATGAGACGAATCTAACAATACCTTAATTAAAGAAATCCATCAAGTGGTTTGAAAGATATGAGGGAAGACAGAATATTACAAACAAAGATAGGCGCGTAAAACATAACCCTTTCCTTGCAGTCGAGAAGTAATACAAGGATGTTATACGTGTGTATACGTTTGACCTTACAACATCTGTAGACGCGGACACCCTACGATAAGTAGGTTTTGAGATAAGTTTTAGGGTGTCAAAATAAAGGTTTATACAAATTTGCAGCCGACTATCTCTCATTCCGAGGTTGACCCCTTCATTTTGCTAATTTGACTGGCCTACTAGTGGTACTTTTTACCCGACTGCAAGGAAAGGGTTATGTTTTTCGCGCCTATCTTTGTTTGTAATATTCTGCCTTCCCTCATATCTTCCAAACCACTTGATGGATTTCTTTAATTAAGGTATCGTTAGAACCACATTTAATTAATTTTAAGAAATGAAAACTGCAACCATGGGTACTTATTAAATCTAGACTAAAATCATTCCATCCAATATGGGTCCCGACTATTCTGGACTGATATTGTTTTTTAAGACACTGATCACAAGATGCTAGGCTAGGCAGGCTCGTCCAAGCTTTTTCACTCAAAATTTGTATGCTTACTTGTTTAAAAATCTTTTTCAATCAGCCGAAAACCGAACTGACCTAATCTTACGTGTATAATCAGAATTAATTTTCATTAATAAGTATTGGTAAGGTATTTACCCTAATTTTTAAAGCAATCGATTGTCTTTAAGACTCACAAAGAAAAAAATTGCTGATTAAACTTTGATTTGTGTCTTTGATAAGCTTAGATGACTCCAAATATTCAGAAAATGATTACCTATCATAACTAGGGTTGCCTTACTTTTATTAGAAGAAATAGAGTATATCTGATTTGAAAGGAGGTAAATAAAGAGTACGTACTTCCAAAAAGGGTATCATTTATTTTATATTTTTAAAAAGGTATTTTTTAGTACTTTTTGCTGCACATATTAACAGTAAACAGACTTTTTTTTTTTGGTTATGATAATGGATTTGCATAATATTACATGACTGGCTGACTAGTATAGTAAACATTGTGTAAAAAAGAGTATTTTAGCGTACTTTATGTTTGTTATAGATTATAGAGTACGTCTACTTGATATAGAGTACAATACTCTATTTTAGAGTACGGTTGGCAACCCTAATCATAACCTACCCTTGACATTAAATTTAAATTAAATAATTAATAAAATAATAATTAATTTAAATTTTATTTAATTAAATTTAATCTTACCAATGACTACTTGTTGATATAAAAGTCTGATTACTCGTAAGTTTACTCTAAGTTAGACCTCTGTTTTAGTTTTAGATTGTTATAAGTTCTTTTACTTAGAGGTACAGTAAACGGAATGAAAAGGTTCGTCACACCCTTCAAATTTAATTAAAATTAAATAATTAATAAAATAAAATAGTAAATTAATTTTGTCATACCAATGACTACTTGTTGATATAAAAGTCTGATTACTCGTAAGTTTACTCTAAGTTAGACCTCTGTTTTAGTTTTAGATTGATATAAGTTCTTTTACCTATAGGCTATAACAGTCAAACAACTTTGACCTGAATAATTTTGAAGTTTGATTACGAATAGTTAAAACATTATTTTCTCTTATCTCAGTGTATTCTGTCTATTCAGTTTCAAAAGGAACGTATCGTCACGAGCACATGCTCGTTACGTTGAACAAATCAAGTTGAAAACTGACGGAACCTTTTCGTTCCGTCAAACCTATTACTTACAATGTAAAATTTTGAAAATTTGTATACTAAGTACGGTCTACTAAGCTATTTAGTTTAAATTTGAACATGCAAGTTACATTGTAAAATGTAAACCAAATAGCTTGGTGACCGTACATATCTTTTTTTATCTTGTTTTAAGTATCTAAATATTATAGTAATGTATCTTAATTGATTTTCTAATACAGATTTTTTTGATTTTTATTGAATGGTTTTATTGCAATGCCACTATCATTCCTATAAGATACAGACGCTATCGGCTTATTATTAGGTTGAGGTTGTAATGTTGGGTTGAGGAGGTACTAATCTATTTAGTATGTTTCTTTAGTATCCTGTAAACAGTTATTATTGAAGTGTTTTATACATTTTTGTTCTATGGATTGCAGAAGCTTACAAAGACTGGGAGAACACAGCTTTCTGAGACAAGCAGGTTACGCTGTTCACTGAAGGCACGGTTGGCTGATCTACTATCATGAAGTTCATGTGAAGGATATTGGCTCGCGCTACCTTAGAGTGAACGCGCACTTTGAGCGGCCCAATGCCCTTAATATGAACTAATAAATGATAGTAAAGCAAGTCAATCATGCCCTTAGGGAAAAGCGTTACCAGCCGTTAGAAGGCTTTTTTTCCGGTCTTCATAAAACGTTTCTGCTCGAAAAGAAAGCATAAATTACCTTACGATACGGCTTACCTAATCGTATGGAACATTCTAAGACAACTTACTAGAAGGTGAATACGACTTGGTAAACGTTGAAAACGCTTAGTGGATAGGTTAAACCACAGTAAGGAAAGACATAAAACGCCTTAAAAGAAGTCGATTACGAGTTAGTAAACGTTGAAAACGCTTAGTGGGCAGGTTAAACCCACAGTAAGTAAAGACGTAAAACACCTTACTAAAAGTGAATTACGTCTTATAAAAACATCAATAGCGCTTAGTGCACAGGTTAAACCCCAGTAAGAAAAGACGTAAAATGCCTTACTAGAAGTCAATTACTACTTTAAAAAACATTAAAAGCGCTTATTGGACAGGTTAAACCATGGTAAAGAAAGACTTAAGATGCCTTACTAAAAGTCGATTACGACTTAGGATACGTTCAAAATGCTCAGTGAACAGGTTAAACTACAGTAAGGTAAGACGTTAGACGCCTTACTAGAAGTCGATAAACGTTAAAAGCGCTTAGTGGACAGGTTAAACCACTGTAAGGAAAGACATAAGACGCCTTATAAAAAGTCGATTACGAGTTAGTAAACGTTGAAAACGCTTTGTGGGCAGGTTAAACCCACTGTAAGTAAAGACGTAAAACACCTTACTAAAAGTGAATAACGTCTTATAAAAACATCAATAGCGCTTAGTGCACAGGTTAAACACCAGTAAGAAAAGACGTAAAATGCCTTACTAGAAGTCAATTACTACTTTAAAAAACATTAAAAGCGCTTATTGGACAGGTTAAACCATGGTAAAGAAAGACTTGAGATGCCTTACTAAAAGTCGATTACGACTTAGGAAACGTTAAAAATGCTCAGTGTACAGGTTAAACTACAGTAAGGTAAGACGTTAGACGCCTTATAAGAAGTCGATTATGAGTTAGTAAACGTTGAAAACGCTTAGTGGCCAGGTTAAACCCACTGTAAGTAAAGACGTAAAACGCCTTACTAGAAGTCTATTAAGACTTATGAAGCAGTAAATAAACATTCAAAACACTTTGTGAACAAATTAAACCACAGTAAGAAAAGACGTAAAACGCCTTACTAGAATTCAATTGGGACAATGATACGTCGGAAAGTTTTATGTGTGTGACCCGATCACCTCCCTTTACCGTTTATATCGCCTTAGCGGAAGTTAAATCTCATCGTCAATCAGTCGATCCTATCCGACTTACCACGTTTATAGCTTTTGAATTAAGGCTTATCTGTTAATAATTACGTCTAAAATACACATAAGAGAGTATATTGCTGCTTATTTTTTACACCTTACGCTTAAGGCGTAAAACGCCTCCAACCTAGGAAGGCGTTTTCGGTCGGTTGACTGTTGGTCGTTTTTTCGCCTTCATTACGAATAAATCCGCCCTCGTTACGAAACATTCGGCTTTACATTTTTCTCAGTGTACAGCGTCAATGTAGTCCTCTCATGCAGGAAGGCAGAGAACCTGTACGAATAAGGGGCCGGGAGGGGTCTTCTCGAGGTTTCTTTTTGCAGCAAGCTAACACATTTAGTACCAACATCAGTATGTATAGGAAAATCGCATTCAGCATTATATTTTCTGAAAGTAATCAAAATCAGCTGTTCACCTTTTTTTTTTGGAGTGTGTGCAATCATCAAATGACTCCTTCCGCTCTAGGCAGAGCGGCAGGGAATACCGTGGAGGCCTTACCGTGGAGGCGTGCGGAGCACCGCCATGCCCTCATAGCAGTGATTGGCGGCGGCGGCCAGTTGCTTCCAGCCCAGGTTCAATCGACGGTCCGGAGCGAGAGGGAACCTCTTTCTTCGAAGCAGTAATGCTAGCGAAGGAGGTGGCGGAATGCGGAACGTAAGAAGTAGAGAAACACACGTCCTAGCCACAAAGAGAGACACCCCGAACGTCGGCTGCCACGTGGTCTCCCAGCCATCGTAGGCGCGGGCCTGGGGACGTTGAGTAATGGGCTGTATGGCTTAAATGGCGGCGCCTCAAAGAGATGCCATCATAACGGAAGGCGTCCGCAAGGGCCGATGCCTACCGGGGCTCCGGGAATGTTCAAAAGAGATACCACGGCCCCGGAACACAAAAGGCTAAGAAGGAAAATTAATGAGTAAGGTTTTAATCAGTACAAGCCCGTAACGGGAGGGGTCATTTGGTGATTTACAACCAGCGATAAATAGGAAGAGGTACTCACAGCATCAATATTCTTTCGCGCAGGGGGCAGTGCAAGTTTGAGCGCCTGTACGAATAAGAGCCCGTGAGGAGTCTTCTTGAGGCTTCTTTTTGCAAGCCCACACATTTAGTACTAACGTCAGTATGTATAGGAATATCGCATTTAACATTATGTTTTCTGAAAATAATCAAAATCAGCTGTTAACCTTAAAAATGGAGGATTCATGTTCCACACCACTCTGCTTACTACTTCGGAATATATTTGCGTTATGTTGTGTGTTTGTAATTTTGTATTTAGGGGTTTGCCTTGTGACCGGGCTTCGTGGTCGTGGGTTCGATAAATAGCAGTTTTATTGACGCCCGCGTGGATGTTGGAAATATCAAAATTGACGATTTTCCATACAAACTTTCATCCCCTGTATCACCCCATTTCTTAATGGATGCCTGCGTCATAAGAAGAATTCGTGCGAAATTTGAAGTTTCTAGCCCTAACGGTTTGGTCTGTGCGTTGATCCTCAGTCAGTCAGCTTTGCCTTTTATATTATACAGACAGATAGTCGTTCTTCAACCTATTGCCTCCAGGACTTAAATGAGGCAAATGAAAGAGCTGTCGCTAGTCGGACCAAATCTTAGAAAAATTCTACGAAAACCTACGATCCACCATTGCAAATGCATCCAAAAACGTAATAGTTATGGGCGACTTTAAGAGTTATCGATTCGAGAAGAAGATCATTCTTCAGAGTAGGAAAGAGAAGCATTTAAGCAAGTAGTATGTATAGCTCGAGCTCTTTCCCTCACACGTTTCAGATATCCCGACAAAAAGTACACATTTTATGGTTGCTTACCCTTATTCCTTCGACCACACGAACTCCCGTCCTTTCGTAACCTATATTTTTCTGAAGTAACGTTTTCTTGGGTTGCTTGGTTGTCTCCGGACTCCTTTTTTGTTTCGACTTGCTAGTCTTGCAACCCAGAGTCAGTTCTAAAACAGTCACCATTAATTGCAAGAAGATTAGCAAGATATCGCTTAATATCATCGTTATCAGTTCCTTGAAGTTCTGCACCCTTTTTTTTAAGGCCTGAAATTCGCTTTTACCTGGTGGATAACATAAGACTGGTTAGTACGGTCGTCGGGTCTTTCCCAACTATGTTGAGGTCGGCCTCATGTTTGCTTGTATAAGCCCCTTTTTTTGTAGAGTGGGAAGTTATCAAATGACTCCTCCCGCTCTGGGCAGAGCGAAGTGTCAGACTTCTACTGACTAAAAACCACTCATGTGCCTTCTTAGCTCTTTGTGTGGAGGCCACGGTGACTCTTTCGAACAACCCGCAGCCCCGACAGGAAATCTACAACGTAATTTGGAGCAATCAACAGGTGCACTCACTGACTTCGCTCATTCTCATGGTGGCTGTCGACTTTCGCCGTGACACTCCCGAGGGAGGGTGAGGTCGAGAGGGCAGATAAAAGCACTCACCGGCAAGCGCGGCTTAACCTAAAGATCGACCTCAGCAGTGGCAGTTATTATTAAACCACGAGCTTTGCAACTCGACCAACGAGGCAGGTAAATTTTAACAGACCAATATTGAAAGCTGGACGTTCTAGAAACAGCTGTCTGTTCTCCGGTTTGCAATGCTGGTAGGTTTCGGTACAGTCACTTTACGAAGGGTAAATGGATTATACCTAAAAGTCAATGATCCGCGCCCATTTTCTGTGATAAGCGCAGTCGTGGCTGCGGGTTGTTCGAAAGAGATACCGTGGCCTCGACACAAAGAGCTGAAGGAACTTGAGTGGTTTTTAGTCAATAGAAGTCTGACACTCCCTACCGCTCTGCCCAGCGTGGGATTAGTCATTTGATGATTTTCCATCCTACAAAAATAGGTAAATTTAAACAGACCAATATTGAAACCTGGATGTCCTGGAAGCATCAGTTCTACTCATGTCTGTTCTCGGGTTTGCAATGCTGGTAGGTCTCGGTACAGTCACTGTACGTGGTCCGGACGCAGCCCAGACAGGTCTCAAGGTATGACAGCAGCAGGGTCACTAATAGTACAACCACCTCCTGGCAGAACGCTTTATCCATCGCCTGTAGCCAATGGATCTGTGATGGGTAATTATTTTTCTGTTAGATAGAATAACTGTTAAATTGAATTATTAATGTAAATGAAATATGTTTAGTTAGAGAAATTAACTGTCAAATTAACAGATAGGATTTTTTCTTTTTGAAACGTTGCCATCACTAAGAATTTCTTCTGTATCGTGGGTGCGTTTACAAACATTAAAACTGACATACACAAACTAAACACCCAGACCCGAAACAACTATCTGTAGGCCATACAAATATTTGTTCCGTGCGGGGATCGAACCCGCGACCGCAAAACCTGTAGTTCGTCAGATCCACGCCTTTTTCCAAGATGGCGGCCGTGGCACGAGGTTTGCGACCCCACAAACTTGAATTTAACTTTAAACTGACCCCTCCTCCCCCCTTGATATCTAAAAAAGAAAATTGCGTCCCCTAACAAATGCATGCTAAATGTAACATTTCAATAGACTAATTAATTATAATTACATTTGTGTTAGTATAAGTAACTTAGAACAACTATGTTAGTAGCACTTCAATTGCACTTTGCATTGTGCGTGCTTGTGGAATTTGCCCGCGGAAGCGACGGAACACCACATCCTGCGGCCAAAACCTTTCTTCCAACACCAATTGGAGATAGCACGTAGGTATGCACACCACAAACGCTTTAAAATACGCTACGCTTTGCTTTCTTAGCCTATGTAGTTATAGCAATAATTATTATAGCTAGAAATATTGTCCCACTGCTACGCAAAGGTCTCCCTCCATTCCTTCTAACGGTCACGATTCTGTGCAACGCCTCTCCAATTCTCAAGGAAGACATCCAGTTCGTCCCGCCATCTCCTTCGATGGTCTACCGTGACAATGTGTCACTGTTGCAGGGCACTAATCCTGAGCTTTATGAGCCCACAGCTCGTTCGGCATGCGGCAGACAAGTCCTGCCGAGTCCCATTTAAGTTTGGCAGCCTTGAGACACGTCAACAACACGGTAGTTGACCAAAAAAAATCTAATTAGTTCGTCTTCCAAAAATAATGGACACGTATTTTTTTTTTTCACGTAAACAAACAATGATGACGATAGACAATGCTTTGAAAACTCGTGTGAGGTCATAATGTAAGACATTACTATGGCATTTTTTACCGGCGAGTGACGTCACAAGACTCAAATCTTTGACGCTTTATATCTTCGTCAATTTTATTGATTTGACAAAACAAAAAATACATAAGTATCCAATATTTTTCGATAATCTAACAGACGGACTATTGGAATAATATTTTTTTTAGTCAGGAAACATCCCTATTGCGTTTTGGACCGCAGTGTAGTGTTTTGTAGCAATAATTACCAATAGTTATTTCCTACAAGGTGTGTTAGCGTCGGTGCAAGTGACGGTTTTCTTGCCGCAGCCTGTGACTTCGAGCAGCAATGTAGCTATCAGGCAGACGAAGAATGCTACGCGCTCCCAATTCAGTGACATCATACTCTGAAACAAGGCTGAAATATTTCACATCACGCCTGTCATCCTAGAAGAGACAGGCAGAGGTGTAATTAACACTGCAAACTCATTTCGCTAGTTATGTTTAAATCCCATGACCACAGCGAGGATATTGCCATCAACGGGGCAGAAATCCAGACGCCGTGTCTGCTACTGACAAATTCCTGATAGAAAACCCAATATTAACTTGCCCAACACAGGAATCGAGCCCACTACCTCATGCTCAGCAGTCTCACTTGCGAACAACGAAGCAGTTCATATTAAGGGGAAGTACAGGTGAGAATCACTATACAGAGTGTAAACGGACCCTTCAAATCAAATCAAATAATTTATTACCATAATATGGGTAAATAGATGATACATAATGCATTACATAATACAACAAAAAATATCCTCATATTAACCATTTCTGGTATCCAAAACTTAAAACTTAAAATAAAAGTTTATAAAGCGTTTACGAAGCCGTTACCAAGCATTATTTAAAACTAAGTAACTGTACGATATTCTCGATATTCTCTATTTATGGGAAATAAAAAAAAACTTGCGAAACAGTTGAAACTTTGACCCCCAATATCTCCGTAGAGGTTACATAATCTAAAACAAAAACAAAAACTGGCCAAGTGCAAGTCGGACTTGCACATAAAAGGTTCCGTACCATTGTAGTAGATATTGAGAGTTTTCCATGTTATTTTAGTACTACAGACTTCTTATAAGTTTTCCTGTAATTTATAAGTGTTGAACTATCTTCTGTATTTTTTTCAAAATTTTAGGCACATTAGTTTCGGAGATAAGGGGGGGGGGGGAATGGTCGGACAGACAGACACACGAGTGATCCTATAAGGGTTCTGTTTTTTTTCCTTTTGAGGTACGGAACCTCCCTTCCCGTCGGGGCTGCGGTTGTTCGCAAGAGATACCGCGGCCTCGACATGAAGGGCTAAGAAGGAACATGGGTGGTTTATAGTCAGTAGAAGTCTGACACTCCCTTTCGCTCTGCCCAAGAGCGGGAGGGGTCATTTGATGATTTTCCACCCACCATAAAAAAAAAAAAGGTACGGAACCCTAATTATCGCAAGGACGGAGATAACAAGTGCCTTTTTGGCTTCATTACTTTTACACCCACTATAAAGGCCTTAATAAATTAAAAGGCAGGTACTTACAAAAGCAATGTTAGCTTACTTCTCGGGATATTTTGTGTCACTCTCCATTTCAGGTCACGCGGTCATTTTCCCTCTGCAAACGAAAAATAATCGATTTGAGTCGTTCCACCGAAATACATTCACAAACTAACTAAAGCTAAAATAATTAACTAAAATGAAGTAAGTTCTAATACAGCTACAAGGTGGAATTTGACCCAAATCAATACTTTACGTTTGCAATGGAAAAGACAACCAAACAAACCAAGAGAGAGAAAAATATTGTTTACGATTTATTATTTTATTTGTTTTATAAGTTGTGGAATGCGAAAAATTACTGTTAATCTTTGAAAAACATTATTTCATTAGATCGTTTCAAAACTGGGTCTTTATCCAATTTGTGACCTAATACTTCAGAAACCTGGTGAGATTGTAACAGGTCAATGCTGCTGTTACTTTCCATTTTTTCTGAATTGGTTCCAACAGTAATAACTTTTTCAGCGACCTCCCATAAGCTTCCAAAATATTTGTACATTATGCTGAAGATTTTGCTTTCTGTATCCGGCTTCTATTAGTTCGTGGGCTGGTGTGGCTAGAACCGGTAGGGACCTCGTCTACAAGGTGCTTTGCCCTGGCACGGGATACTTTTCTTGCATGTAGATGTACCCACGATTAGTAAAGAGAATATAGCAAATAGGACTGCATACAGACGACTCAAGAATTTACCCATTCTCAGATACTGAAACAATGAAATTCTTGTATTAGGTTAAACAAAAAACAAAATTCAAATCAGGCAATGATTAGCACTTTTTTGGGGAATTGTTACTCGAATTATGACCTGCAGGGCTTTGCCTTTTTAAATGTTAGTGGCTATCATAGTGCCCAACGATTAACTGCCAAATGGTTATGGATTGGTACAAAATGACATTTGACAGTTAATCGATGGACACTATGATAGCCACTGACATTTAAAAAGATACGCAATAGCCCTGCTGAAAGTCTGCAAATAGACTCCGGACACAGTTTGGCCGAAGCAAGAACAACCGGTTCAGGGAGAGATTCATAGATGACTCTGCTCTGGAGTGTAAAAGTGGGGTTACCCCACAAACGATGGGACACTTGACATGGTGTCCTATTTGTCCTGTTACTTGCACATCACAGGAGCTGATGAACGCTACTGAAAGTGCCAAGCTAATCGCCCTTTTTTTTTTGGGGATGTGAATACATCAAATAACCCCTCCCGCTCTTGGGCAGGGCAAAATGGTGTCCGTTTCGATTGCTCGGCCACATAGTCGTAGAATTAAAACGACTACGTCAACATTACAAAGGAATTTGTAAAACACTAACAGTGCAAACCGCAAATTCGTAGATATAATATTCAGAAAGTTATAAAGGTTTAACCATGGCCGCGCGGTTGAAACGTGGAGGACCGCGCGGCCACGGAGTTCTATCAAACGGAGCTTAGTAGAGGTTCCATTCTTTTTCTTAACCACTGATACGATTTCGAAGAAAATGTAGATAGTATAAATAAAGGCCTAATGTTTGTAATTTACGACCTACAGTACTTAGAAGTTATGGCCGCGCGGTTGAAACGCGGAGGACCGCGCGGCCACGTAGTTCTCTTAAACGAAGCTTAGTAGAGATACCATTCTTTTTGCTAATCACTAATACGATTTCGAAGAAAATGTAGACACTATGCATAAAGCTCTAATGTTTGGACTTCACGACCTACAGCACATACATGCCATGGCCGCGCGGTCGAAACGCTCGGTAATGCAGTTCTCATGAACGGAGCTTAGTAGAGGTACCATTCTTTTTTCTAACCTCTGATACGATTTCGAAGAATATGTAGACAGTATGTATAAAGCCCTAATGTTTGGATTTCACGACCTACAGCACTTTAAACCTATAGTACAAGTTAGAAGTAGGGTGACTAAGATTTAATGTGCGTCAATCAGACATTTCCGAAAGCCTCGTTTTCCTGTGCATATTATTTCATCATCATAACCATTTCAGCCGAAAGACGTCCACTGCTGGACATAGGCCTCAGGCATATTATTTATTATGAGGGAAAAAGGTTTGGGTGTAGAACGTCAGAAACGCAAAATAATGGTAAATTGGATAAAGAAGTAGGTACTTATGCCAAAATGTTAACACCGTATTGGTATAAATACTGGTTTTAACATTTTGCTACAGAAATTACTCATTTAATCATAGGACTCCTTTATATTTCTCTGAATTAAGTAAGCAACATCATAAAATTTGTTTTTAATTAGGGATAATGCCTTTTTCATCAAATAGTCACTCAAGGAACCTTCATGAACTGAGAGGGTTGTATTGGTGATGTTAATCATTATTACTCAGTAAAGTCACATTTTTTTTTAAAGTTTGCCCCACACTAGGATTTTTTCCTATGTCGTGGGTGCGTTTACAAACATGCGACGGCATGAAATGTCACGGACGTAAATCCTATTTTATTTAACATACAACCAACCTGACCTGATACTGACCGGCAAATTGCAAAATACATAAGAAAATTGGAATTTCGCGGGCTACCTTGTCTCATCAACCTTTTTTTATTTTTTTTGCGGGGTGGGAAATCATCAAATCCACTCTTGGGTAGAGCGGAATGGAGCGTCAGACTTCTACTGACTAAAAACCACCCATGTTCCTTCTTAGCCCTTGTGCCGAGGCCGCGGTATCTGTGTCACATCAACCTTAAAACAGAGTTTTAAATCACTGTATTAAGGTTCATTTTTATATATAGGTAACTTTATTTATTATTGAGAGCAAAGCTGACTCGCTCAGTATGAAGAACGGACCCTCAGGCAGTATAGAAACTCAAATTAATGTCACAATGTAATGAAAATATATATTTTTTTTTTTTTGAAAAAAATACTTTTGAATCGAGGCGTTTATTATTTTACAACATCATCATCTGCCTAATAGCCTTTTTCCCAAGTATGTTAGGGTCGATTTCCAGTCGAACCGGATACAGCTGGATATCAGTATTTTACATAGAGTAACTGCCTATCTGACCTCCATAACCCAGTTAATACTGGTTATTACGATACCCTTTGATAAGGCTGGTTGACAGACTTTCAAGTCACTGACTACCTGTAACGACTGTCAAAGATCTATATAATAATATGGCAGCCCGACCAACCGCTTACTGTGCTTTCCGAGGCACGGAGGAAACTCGGTACCTACCTATGTAATGGGCGGTCACCTATCCACAGACCAACCTAAGCAAGAGCGGCTTAACCTAAAGATCGACCTGAGTGGCAGACATTATTAAGCCACGAGCCTTATTTTACAACAAACAGTGGTAAGTTGGCTTTAGCGATAATCGACGCTTTACAATTTTAAGAAGTAGTTATTTTATAAAGACATCTTAAATCTTATTGCGCATAGTGTGAGAAGGAATCGAATTGAAATCTGATAAACATTTTTAAAAAGAAGAACTGGAAAAAGAAGTGTGGGTCAGGCAGACGACATAGTTGCCATCAGAGGAAAAACCTGGATGAGGCTGGCACAGGACCGTGGAGAATGGCACAACCAACAGAGGCTATACTCAGCCGTGGGTGAATTCAGTCTGTAGATGATAATGATTATGAAACGTTTTGAGACATTTTGAATACTTACAGTTTGGTATGTGTCCCTGTCCACATTTGATACTGACCAGCAGCACTTATGATAGTGTGTTTAATTAGCGATGATAGCGGAGAACCACGAGCACTACACAATCCATGTTTAACCATTTATCACTGCACTGAAAACGACGCGCAAGTGAGTGACGCTGGGGCGCGGGCGCACTCGGAAACCACCAAGATAGGATAAAATAATAATTTACATAATATGTGATTTAAGATTAGACAGTCATAAGGCTGCCTGTCCACAGAAGCGGAGCGAGGCTGCGGAGCGGAGAAACGGTTAAATATTAACCAATAGGATTGCTTACTGGGACCGGAGTGAAGATTTTATGCAGTCTAATTGGTTAATTTTTCTCCGTTTCTCCGCTCCGCAGCCTCGCTCCGCTTCTGTGGACAGGCAGCCTTAACCTTTCGTGTGCCGCCGGAAAGTAGATCCACACGCAAGGCAATGGCAATATCTATAAATCTTGGTCATCCTACTTCTAACTTAGATTATAGCATTTATGTGCTGCTGTAGGTCGTGAAGTCCAAACATTAGAGCTTTATGCATAGTGTCTACATTTTCTTCGAAATCGTATTAGTGATTAGCAAAAAGAATGGTATCTCTACTAAGCTTCGTTTAAGAGAACTACGTGGCCGCGCGGTCCTCCGCGTTTCAACCGCGCGGCCATAACTTCTAAGTACTGTAGGTCGTAAATAACAAACATTAGGCCTTTATTTATACTATCTACATTTAAGAAAAAGAATGGAACCTCTACTAAGCTCCGTTTGATAGAACTCCGTGGCCGCGCGGTCCTCCACGTTTCAACCGCGCGGCCATGGTTAAACCTTTATAACTTTCTGAATATTTTATCTACGAATTTGCGGTTTGCACTGTTAGTGTTTTACAAATTCCTTCGTAATGTTGACGTAGTCGTTTTAATTCTACGACAATGTGGCCGAGCAATCGAAACGGACACGGCAAAATGGAGTGTCAGACTTCTACTGACTAAAAACCACCCATGTTCCTTCTTAGCCCTGTATGTCGAGGCCGCGATATCTCTTGCGAACAACCCACAGCCCCGACGGGAAACTCCTCGCCCCCAATATACATTGTCATTAACACGCTAAGAAGAAGACGCACTTTTTTTCTATTGATCATCATCTGCCTAGCCTTTTCCCAACTATGTTAGGGTCGGCTTCCAGTCTAACCGGATGCAGCTGAATACCAGAATTTTACATGGAGCGACTGCCTATCTGACCTCCACAAGCCAGTTAATACTAGGTAATACGATACTCTTTGGTAAGACTGGATTTCAGAATTTCAGGTCACTGACTACCTTTACGTTTGTTGTTTGTTTGTTTGTTTTGTAACGACTTTTCCTATTGATGTAGGTGGTAAAAAGTGGCGGAACAATTTCCAAAATATCTGAGTTACGACCGTGAGTTACGCTTGAAAGACCTTACAATTCAGAATGGTTAATAAGTTAAATAAATCTGTGTGCTACTTGGGTTCAGCTGATGATAAAGTAACTCGTAAGTCCTATAAACTCTGGGACCTGAGACCTATTCATCGAATCCAAGTGGAGTTTTATAGTATCAAGAGAACTAATAGGCTGAATATCAGTAAAAAACATACATTGCAAGTTAAATAAAAGCTTTTAAAAACGTTGAAAAATCGACCGATTTTTTCAATAGCCCCAGTACACATCAAGGTCATCGTCACTTGCAAAACTACAGAATGAAACTCTTAAAAACCAGATCAACCAAACAACGTTTCAGATATTGAGTAACCAGACAGTGCGGCCCTTTGTTATCCATTTTATAAGCATCGTGTCATCGGTTGGCTCGGTGCGCGGGCGCCGGGCAAAAATAAACAGAGCGCTGAATCAAAAGCAAATGATTGGTATTCATCATATGGCTTGAACTAATTACATGCTTTGAACATCGTGGAAAAAATCGGCTAAGCACGAGTCGGACTTGCATACGAAGGGTTCCATATCACCGTATAATAATATTTAACACTACTATGTCATTTTTAAGATCGAACCAAACAGCGCCGGAAAACTCTTTAGAACACTTTTCTTCTATTACTAATATTATACAGAGGAAAAGTTTGTGAAGATGTGGGGATGTGGGGATCTCTGAACCGATTTTGAAAATTCTTTCACTAACGGGAATCTACATCTGTTATAAAGAGGCAACATTTGTAAGTTTGTTAGTTTGTATGTAGAGGGTAATTCTCCGGAACTAATGATCCCATTCTAAAAATATTTTCACTGATAGAAAACATCTGCAACTGCTATAGGCAATAAGTTATAATATTGTCAATTTAACTCATTTTTTGAGGACAAAATGCTAGCCAGTTATATTTTCATCGCACAACATTCCAACATTATCCTTTTAAAATCTGCTATTTCAAGTGTCCATCTATTACGGTTCAAGAAATACAGCTCTGTGACAGACGGACGGACGAACAGCCAGCAGAACTTTACTAATAGAAACCATTAGGTAAGGAACCCTAAAAATGTAAGCAGAAAACTAATCCGATGATTTTGATGAAGACGAGGTCTCGTCGAATATATTGGCCAAGGTAATCCTTAATGGATTATAATTTATTGATAAAGAAACATTTGTTTAGGCTGTTGTAAAATATTGATGTTTCGAAGCTTCTGGGTGGAGTGGGAGCCCACCAATCATAGCTGGGAAAGAGGGTTAATCATGATGATAAAGTATTTATTTACGTTCCATGGTAAAATGGCTTTACAAGAGGTATACATCATCATCTGCCTAGCCTTTTCCAACAATGTTTTTTTTATTTTATTTATTTAAACACACACACACTATCATTATAGGCTAACCTAATACAACAGTGTAGTTGTAGTTAAATTTCACAAAATGAGACTTACAATTAACAATCTAGACTAAATGTTAACAACCTAAACATCAATAAAAAACATAATACTTAAGGACGTATTTGCAAAAATGATAGGCATAGAATTGAACTACTACATAGACACGAGTCACACACACAAGCGTGGGCTTGTTAGCTGCGGGAATAAATAGTCAAGTGGACTAATTTTGATATGTTGAAAATTTTTGTTTTTTTTATGTAATACCGAGTAATACGTACTTATTAGCTAAGATGAAACCTCACCTGCGAACTTGATGGAGTGACCTGAAGGTCTACATCGGTGACTGCTACTGGAACTCCTCGACGGATCGAACTAGATGTCCCGAGTTTAGGCTCAATTCGTTAGTTATGATGAGACCTTACCTCCGGACTTGATGGAGTGACCTGAAGGTCTACTTCGGTGACTGCTACTGGAGCTCCTCGACAGATCGAACTAGATGCACCGAGTTTGGGCTCGATGTGTTAGTTATGATGAGACCTTATCTCCGGACTTGATGGAGTGACCTGATGGTCTACTTCAGTGACTGCTACTGGAACTCCTCGCTGGATCGAACTATATGTGCCGAGTTTGGGCTCGTTTTGTTAGTTATGATGAGATCTTACGTCCGGACTTGAAGAAGTGACCTGAAGGTCTACTTCGGTGACTGCTACTGGAACTCCTCGATGGATCGAACTAGATGTGCCTAGTTTGGGCTCGTTTTGTTAGTTATGATGTGACCTTACTTCCGGACTTGATGGAGTGATCTGAAGGTCTACTTCGGTGACTGCTACTGGAACTCCTCGACGGATGGTTCTTGATGTGTCGAGTTTGGGCTCGTTTTGTTAGTTATGATGAGATCTTACCTCCGGACTTGAAGAAGTGACATGAAGGTCTACTTCGGTGACTGCTACTGGAAGTCCTCAATGGATCGAACTAGATGTGCCGAGTTTGGGCTCGTTTTATTAGTTATGATGAGATCTTACCTCCGGACTTGAAGAATTGACCTGAAGGTCTACTTCGGTGACTGCTACTGGAACTCCTCGATGGATTGAACTAAGTGTGCCGAGTTTGGGCTCGTTTTGTTAGTTATGATGTAACCTTACCTACAGACTGGATGGAGTGACCTGAAGGTCTACTTCAGTGACTGCTACTGGAACTCCTCGATGGATCGAACTAGATGTGCCGAGTTTGGGCTCGTTTTGTTAGTTATGATATGACCTTACCTACAGACTTGGTGGAGTGACCTGAAGGTCTACTTCGGTAACTGCTACTGGAACTCCTAACTGGATCGAACTAGATGCACCGAGTTTGGGCTCGATGTGTTAGTTATGATGAGACCTTATCTCCGGACTTGATGGAGTAACCTGATGGTCTACTTCAGTGACTGCTACTGGAACTCCTCGCTGGATCGAACTAGATGTGCCGAGTTTGGGCTCGTTTTGTTAGTTATGATGAGATCTTACGTCCGGACTTGAAGAAGTGACCTGAAGGTCTACTTCGGTGACTGCTACTGGAACTCCTCGATGGATCGAACTAGATGTGCCTAGTTTGGGCTCGTTTTGTTAGTTATGATGTGACCTTACTTCCGGACTTGATGGAGTGATCTGAAGGTCTACTTCGGTGACTGCTACTGGAACTCCTCGACGGATGGTTCTTGATGTGTGGAGTTTGGGCTCGTTTTGTTAGTTATGATGAGATCTTACCTCCGGACTTGAAGAAGTGACATGAAGGTCTACTTCGGTGACTGCTACTGGAAGTCCTCAATGTATCGAACTAGATGTGCCGAGTTTGGGCTCGTTTTATTAGTTATGATGAGATCTTACCTCCGGACTTGAAGAATTGACCTGAAGGTCTACTTCGGTGACTGCTACTGGAACTCCTCGATGGATTGAACTAAGTGTGCCGAGTTTGGGCTCGTTTTGTTAGTTATGATGTAACCTTACCTACAGACTGGATGGAGTGACCTGAAGGTCTACTTCAGTGACTGCTACTGGAACTCCTCGATGGATCGAACTAGATGTGCCGAGTTTGGGCTCGTTTTGTTAGTTATGATATGACCTTACCTCCAGACTTGATGGAGTGACCTGAAGGTCTACTTCGGTGACTACTACTGGAGCTCCTCGACAGATCGAACTAGGTGCACTGAGTTGGGCTCGATGTGTTAGTTATGATGAGACCTTATCTCCGGACTTGACGGAGTGACCGATTTACTGACTTGAGGATGTGCAGACGCCAGTATAGTGATGTGCTGTCCTCTTTAGTTAGATTATATTTAAAAATAAAAACAAAAATTTAAATAAATATATATTTATTTCAACTAACAAAACAAGCCCAAACTCGATACATCAAGTTCGATCCATCGAGGTGTTCCAGTAGCAGTCACCGAAGTAGACCTTCAGGTCATTCCATTAAGTCCGGAGGTAAGATCTCATCATAACTAAGAAAACGAGCCCAAATCGGCACATCTAGATCGATCCATCGAGGAGTTCCAGTAGCAGTCACCGAAGTAGACCTTCAAGTCTGTAGGTAAGGTCACATCATAACTAACAAAACGAGCCCAAACTCGGCACACTTAGTTCAATCCATCGAGGAGTTCCAGTAGCAGTCACCGAAGTAGACCTTCAGGTCACTCCATCAAGTCCGGAGGTAAGATCTCATCATAACTAACAAAACGAGCCCAAACTCGGCACATCTAGTTCGATCCATCGAGGAGTTCCAGTAGCAGTCACCGAAGTAGACCTTCAGATCACTCCATCAAGTCCGAAGGTAAGATCTCATCATAACTAACATAACGAGTCCAAACTCGACATATCAAGTTCGATCCGTCGAGGAGTTCCAGTAGCAGTCACCGAAGTAGACCTTCAGGTCACTCCATCAAGTCCGGAGGTAAGATCTCATCATAACTAACAAAACGAGCCCAAACTCGACACATCAAGAACCATCCGTCGAGGAGTTCCAGTAGCAGTCACCGAAGTAGACCTTCAGATCACTCCATCAAGTCCGGAAGTAAGGTCACATCATAACTAACAAAACGAGCCCAAACTAGGCACATCTAGTTCGATCCATCGAGGAGTTCCAGTAGCAGTCACCGAAGTAGACCTTCAGGTCACTCCATCAAGTCCGGAGGTAAGATCTCATCATTCCTAACAAAACGAGCCCAAACTCGGCACATCTAGTTCGATCCGTCGAGGAGTTCCAGTAGCAGTCACCGAAGTAGACCTTCAGGTCAACTCTTCAAGTCCGGAGGTAAGATCTCATCATAACTAACAAAACGAGCCCAAACTCGGCACATCTAGTTCGATCCAGCGAGGAGTTCCAGTAGCAGTCACCGAAGTAGACCTTCAGGTCACTCCATCAAGTCCGAAGGTAAGATCTCATCATAACTAACTAAACGAGTCCAAACTCGACATATCAAGTTCGATCCGTCGAGGAGTTCCAGTAGCAGTCACCGAAGTAGACCTTCAGGTCACTCCATCAAGTCCGGAGGTAAGATCTCATCATAACTAACAAAACGAGCCCAAACTCGGCACATCTAGTTCGATCCGTCGAGGAGTTCCAGTAGCAGTCACCGAAGTAGACCTTCAGGTCAATTCTTCAAGCCCGAAGGTAAGATCTCATCATAACTAACAAAACGAGCCCAAACTCGGCGCATCTAGTTCGATCCAGCGAGGAGTTCCAGTAGCAGTCACCGAAGTAGACCTACAGGTCACTCCATCAAGTCCGAAGGTAAGATCTCATCATAACTAACTAAACGAGCCCAAACTCGACATATCAAGTTCGATCCGTCGAGGAGTTCCAGTAGCAGTCACCGAAGTAGACCTTCAGGTCACTTCATCAAGAACGGAGGTAAGGTCACATCATAACTAACAAAACGAGCCCATTACACATTCAGATCACTCCATCACGTTGTTGACGAATAAGCATTTGTTTTGGCGAAATAAAATATTGTCATTTAGAAATTAAAATCTTTCCTTGTCAAGTATCAAATTTGGTTTATCGAATATTTCGTATTTATACAGCGATCTTTTCAACACAAGCCGCTACTAACAGGCGACACAGCTTCCACTCACAACGGCAGCCGAGTGCGGACTGAGATTTCATTCGAAATGTTTGTGCAATAAATCAAAACAGGGACAACGAATAAAATAACCCTTATTGCAATCAATTAAGATTCACCCATAATAGCAAAATATGTGGAAAAGTTAGTTTCGGTATTTATTTTTTCTGCGAGTATTTATGACACTGTGACATAATTTTTTTTCTCAGATTTACAACAGACTATATTTGCCTACTTACAGTATTTTTAGAAATCTTAAAATATGTTATTAGTAGAACAAAAAATGTACCTAAACACAACACTGTCTCGAAAACATTGTGGTTAATGGCAACGACAGATCGTTTTTACAGTATCAAAAACTATCATTTTCAAGAAAAACGTTTCTTGCGTTTGAAGATAAAGAACCAATCTATTTGTGTTAGTTATAAGTTTTATTTGATTTGATTCAGTTTAGTCAGAAAATGTACTGAAAAACAGCATAATTTTGTCCGAATTGCAAACGCGCCCTTAACAATCTAGACTAAATTTACAAAATACGGCCCGTGTGAATTCACTCAGAGTGCAATTGAAGCTGTCAATTTGTTGTGACACCATATTGAGTACACGCATCGCGCACGTCAGTGGCGTGCGCATGTTGGGGTCGGCTTCCAGTCTAACCATATGAAGTTGAGTATCAAGCCGCCTCAAGGGTCTCTAACACCTAGCTCGCCGTCCGTCTTATGACGACGACAGGCCGTGTCGACGGCGCGTTCGTGTTCCACGCGCGCCTTAAAGAGATGTCAGCAACATGGAAGGGGCCCGCAAGGGCCGACGCCCGTCGGTGCTGCGGGCTGTTCAAAATAGATACCGTGGCTCGGCACAAGGGCTAAGAAGGAACATGGGTGGTTTTTAGTCAGTAGAAGTTTGATACTCCCTACCGCTCTGCCCAGAGCGGGAGGAGTCATTTGATGATTTCCCAGTCTACAAAAAAAATAAAAGGTTTGACGACCGCCACTTGGCGGCCGGGACCGAAACCTTCTGGTGGTGAGGCTTTCGGGCCACTGACCAACTTTAACGACTGTTAAAGTCGGGGACCGACGACTGATCGTGCTTTCCGAAGTACAGAGAAAACTCGACCTGTAATGGGTGATCACCCATCTCCGGACATACCTAGGTAAGCTCGGCTTAACCTGTAGATCGACTCTAATAAAACAAACACATAAATATAACTTAATGATTTAAAATTGTATAACTTTGTTATCTTTAAGTTTAAACAAATTGTTTTCTATTTTTTTCTTATAGTCGTTATTTTATAATTTAATTTTATTTAATAGTCACGTACTGCTATCTCTGTGGGAGGAGTTCGTGGCTTAATAAGAACTGCCACTCGGGTCGATCTTTAGGTTAAGCTGTGCTTGCCTAGGTCGGTCTGTGGATGGGTGACCGCCCGACATACCGAGTTTCCTCCGTGTCTCGGAAAGCACGTTAAGCTGTTGGTCCCGGCTGCCATATATAGATCTTTGGCAGTCGTTACAGGTAGTCAGTGACCTGAAATTCTGACATCCAGTCTTACCAAAGAGTATCGTATTACCTAGTATTAACTGGGTTGTGGAGGTCAGATAGGCAGTCGCTCCATGTAAAATACTGGTACTCAGCTGCATCCGGTTTGACTGGAAGCCGACCCCAACATAGTTGGGAAAAGGCTAGGCAGATGAGTCACGTACTGCTATCAATGTTCTTAGTGATTAGCTCTCTTTTTACCTAAACTTTACGCCTACTTGTGGGCAGCGTTGGGGGTTACTTTATGTTCAATTAATTGTAATTTATAATGTAACTGTTTGCTGTTTCTAACAATAAAAATACAATAAAATAAGAGTACAGAACAGAAGATAATCCTTACCGATTATTCCTTGGTACAAGGCGCAGGTTGTCTGCAAGCGATGTAGATTTTCCTGGTGCAAGCGTTAACCAGCCCGAAGAGTGACAGGATCCCAGTGAGTAGGAACAGCACGGCTTTCTGAACGTCCATGGTCTACCGCTTCATGGCTGCGTCGGCGGCCAGTATCCTGCAAGCGAGAACGGCCATGGCTCGGCCTTACAGCGTAAAGAATGGGTGTAGGCAGAGAAATAGAAAGGGCAAAACCAGCCCTAATGACCAAAATATGTGAAGCAATTTAAAAATCGACCTGTATTAACCGATTTTAGCTTGGTCCAGGCTGAGTTTTAAGCTTTACTGCCATACAAAATTTCGTTTGTTTTTTTTACCCGACTGCCAGGGTTGCCTGGAAGGGTTATGTTTTTTTTATCCTACTTGTATAATTTTCATTAAAGGCCGCCAAAAACAGAAAGGCACCAATTCCGGTCATTGGGTTTTGCTTAACACACTTTGTGTTACAAGTTTGTCTGTTCGACGATAGAATAATTTTTATAAAATATGCTAAGTTAAGCTAACGCCATCAATGTTTTCGGATAATCAAATTGAAGGGCATTGCTGTTATAACTGTGTGGTGTGTTATGCCATTATTCCGTGGCATAAAGCATCTCCAGAATTATGTCCTCACTCATGGATGAGATGAAGTGCATACTCAATGAATTTAGATGCACGGTTTAGGATATAATTATGCGTGGGTATTCTTTTATTCACAATGTACATTGTGGGCAAAAGGAGATTATGTCACATGGATATAAACTAATTGATTTATTTTCTTTTACGACCGTGCAAGGAGGTCTTCAGAAGCCAAGAGTTCCAAAACGTTTATAATTTTAGCAGTTAGTATTAACAGTGTTAAAGGGCACTTCTATACCTTTAATTAAGGTTCAGTTTTATCTAATTGGGGTCACCAGGTACGGTATAAGCTTGAATGTGACGATCTTACCAATACGATGCTAAGACTCTAGCTTTGTTAACAAATAAGACAGTGATTCTGCTGTTTTTTATTTTTAAGTTTTTCCACACGTTTTGTACAAATGATAGAAATTACACGCAGCAAGCCGGCAAAATAAGGCGCTTTCTCTTTCTTAGATAATTTGTCGGTTAGTGCCTCATTCCATTTAAAGTGTCAGCGAGTTGACCACACCTTGAAGCCTCATACACAAGTCACAAAGTCCAAGACCCGAGAGGTCCCAAAATATATCAGAGACATTTAAATAACAATGACAATACCTGCCTAGAAAGACATTCAAATATTACTGAAATTCCTTCGCCTATAACTGTCCCACCGATTTGAACTGTGATTTTGCATAGAGAGAAGTATGAATTTGGGTCAAATTCTTAAAATCTACGCAAACTATGGAAACACTATGTTTTTGCTAAGATCGCTAAGCTCACCTGTTTTATATTAGTTGCGGTGGGTGATAAAGTTTAAATTTTATTACTGGGAATTTGGGTTTGTGATTTTTTCCTGAAATTTGACTTGGTTGCAATTTTGATTAATATGCCAGATGGAACTGTTCATTTTGAAATTAATGACAGGTAAGACTGGCCGGCCATAGCTGCTAGAAAAAAGGTTGGTAGCTTTGAAAAAAGGTTTTCAACGGTCATCATTCGGTGCCTCTTAAGTCTACATTATTGATACTGATACTGTTGGCCCGCGTCATCCCACAGCTGGGCACAGACCTCTCCGCATGAATTTCAGTTGTAACGATGCAGGGCTAATGTGTACCACTGGTCGTTGGTTTTGTCCAACTGGTCTCGCCTTCTTCTACGAGGTCTGCAGCGACTCCTTCTGTCTGAGTCAGGGATCCAGAAAGGCATTATTGAATACTATTAAAAGTGGCAGGATGACCGCTGGGCAAAAGCCTTCACACGATGGTTGAGGAAAAACGGACGGCACCGCCGAGGCCGGCCCAGAAAGAGTTGGTAAGACGATCTGGACGCGTACCAGGAGGGCTGGTTTGAGGAGGTACAGGAAAGGAGCTCTTGGAAGGATTTGGGGGAAGCCTTTGCCCAGCTGTGTACAGCTGAGGTGGCCATTGTAGTGATCAACCGCTTCAGATGAAGCAAAACATGCGACTGGGCCGGTCGCGTTATTAGGATGAATCCAGATAGAGGACCGGGAACGACTCCCAGTGGGTGGCTGGAGATGGGCGTTGGTCACCGAGGCAGGCCAGAAAAACGCTGGTGTGACGATTTGGATTGATTGGGTGGAAATAGCATAGCACAGCGCAATGAGCACAGCGAGAACTACTGAGAAATGGAGGAAGACTTTGGCCAGCAGTGGCAGAGAAGACCAATACAAAAATTAAGCAGTATGTTCAGAAATCAATATCATTATCACTGCATAATTATAAAACAAAATCCTCCACCGCGTCTGTCTCTCTGTTTGCGATTAACTCAAAAACTACTGCACCGATTTTCATGCAGTTTTCACCAATGGATAAAGTGGTTTCCGACGAAGGTCCTAGTATATAATTTGACCGACATCCACGCGGGTGAAGCCGCGGGCATCAGTTAGTAATTACTAAGACAAGGGAGCTAATGATAGCGTGACGGTTCAGGATAACTGCCGAGCTTTATGAGAACGTTCTAAACAAAAATAACTTCTAGTTTATGGATTACTTTTAACAACCTCGTTAAAAGAGAGGGCTTTATTATTTTTACAGCTATTTTACCTATCACCACACTGATCTCTATTGTTATTAAGATAAGGCTGCTTTTTGGTTGCTGCCACTGACAAGTCAGCCAATTTGAATTGGTATTTATTTTCGTGACGGTAAGACTGCTTTTGAGTTGTTACTGTCAGAGGTAAAATTATTACGGGAGGACTGTAACTTGTCTTATGAAATGTGTTTTTGCGGAAGGCCAGAAAGTAAATAAAACTGTGTGTTACTTCAAAACCCTTTGAGAATTTTAGCAGTAAAATGATAGTTATAGAAGAAAGAAAACGTTAAGTTATTCAGAAAGTTATTCAGTTCAATGGTTGTTAGCCCCTGAGGAGCTCGTGGCTTAAAAAGAACTGCCACTCGGGTCGATCTTTAGGTAAAGCTGTGCTTGCCTAGGTCGGTCTGTGGATGGGTGACCGCCCGACATACCGAGTTTCCTCCGTGCCTCGGAAAGCACGTTAAGCTGTTGGTCCCGGCTGCCATATTTAGATCTTTGGCAGTCGTTACAGGTAGTCAGTGACCTGAAAGTCTGACAACCAGTCTTACCAAAGGGTATCGTATTACCTAGTATTAACTGGGTTGTGGAGGTCAGATAGGCAGTCGCTCCATGTGAAATACTGGTATTCAGCTGCATCCGGTTAGACTGGAAGCCGACCCCAACATAGTTGGGAAAAGGCTAGGCAGATGATGATGATGGTTGTTAGCCTCCTCGAGGAGGTCGTGTTTGAATTATAACAGCTTCTTGGGGTCAATCTTTAAAAAAAAAAAAAAAAAAAAAAAAAAAAAAAAAAAAAAAAAAAAAAAAAAAAAATCTTCAGGTTAAGCCACGATTGCCCAAGTTGATCCGTAGATGGTGGCCGCCAATTATATATATACCCATATTCCTCAATGCTTCGGAAGGCACGACAAACTGTTGGTCCCGGGTGTCATTTGTAGATGTTTCATTCAAAGTCATTACAGGTACTCAGTGGCCCGAAAGTCTGATTCTTAGCAAGGGATATGTTACCCCCCCCTTGTCGGGACTGCGGGTTTTTCGCAAGAGATACCGCGGCCTCGACATAAAGGGCTAAGACGGAACACGGGTGGTTTTTAGTCATTAGAAGTCTGACATTCTCTTTCGCTCTGCCCAAGAGATTATTTATATTATTTTTATTTGATGATTTAACACCCCCAAAAAAAAGGGATATCTTACCCGTTTACTAACTGGGTTGTGAGAGGGCAGACAGGCAGTCGCTCCGTGTAAAAGTACTGATCAGCTGCCATCTGGTTAAACGGGAAACTGACCCGAATATAGCTGGGAGAAGGCAGATGTGATGATGTGTTTATGAATAAATTTTCGTTACTTAGTTACCTAGAAAAGTGATAGAGATGACGTCAGTTATTGTTATATTTTAATTCTAGAGAACTTTCGACGTAAAACAGTTTGTAGAAAACTGATGAATATAGGTAGGGTAATCCGGGATATGTTGAACAGTCACGATCATAAATATGCATATACCCAAGCAAGATTAAATTAACCTTTTTTCTTGGTAAATAACAGTTTCTAATTTGTATAACTGCATAATCGGCCTATAGTGTTCCCACTGCTGGGACTTCAAGGGTCCACTCTATGAGAGGGAATAGACTATAATCCACCACGCGGCCTTATTGTGGGTTAGTAGATGTCACATGTCTTCGAACTTTTGGTTCTCGGACATGCCGGTTTCCTCACGGTGTTTTGCGTTTTGAGAGCAGTGGTTATGTAATAAATAACAAAAAGCAATGCGGCTGCCTGGGTTCGAACCTACGGCTTACTGCTCGTGAGTCGGGCTGCTATCACTGGGCCACCGCGACTGTCCCGGTTTCTACTTTGAGATAAGACGTATGGCTTTTGCTAGGTTTGTAAAAACATAAAACGTTAATCAACACAGCAGGAGAAAATCAGTTTTAAAAGTTGCTTCGTATATACAAATTGATGCTTGTGACTGTATTTCCAATCCCGTATTGAATATTTAATGCTAAAACATTTCCTGGCTCGTGTGTCTTTTCGATTATGTAAAGTTGACATGTGTAGAGATTCAACGCCTTGGTCATAACCTTTGCTAATGCGAATACTAGCTTTTCCTAAGCGTGAGAACTTTCCAGGCATGGTCTTGCTGGGGAAACATTATCGGTCGAATATTAGTATCAGGTTGTTGCGATAAAAACTTCGTGTTTGGACGATAATTCAGGCATAGTAAAATGGAAGAAGCGGTTGCGTTGTATTTATATTATAAGTGTAGCCTCATGAGTAAAGTTTGTCACGACAAATCCCTTTGATGCACGTCAATTTTCCGTCAGAACAGACACGAATACTTTGCGATAGGTGCAAGAAACTTTTGGCTAAAGCGATGAATGTCACGAGCAGTGAAAAGTGCGCACATATCGAAATAAAGAGCACTTTCTCGCGGTGTTTTTGAGTGTGTAAACATCTTGGCTTAGGAGCAGTGGTAACACAGTCAGGAGCATTACTTTGTGTAATTTATTTCATCACAGGTGAAGGAAAACATCGTGAGGAAACCGGCATTTCTTAGAACCAAAAAATATTGAAGACATGTGACATCTACCAACCCACACTGGGCACGCGTGGTGGATTATAGCACATCCCTTTCCTAGAAAGGAGGACTGAGTCCCTGCAGTGGGAACATTATAGGCTGATGATGATCTTGGGTTTTGGAACAAGTGAAGATCTTGAGCGCGTAGGTCGTGGCCAGGCAGCAATTCGGTATTCGTTTCGCATTAAACATAGCACTATTTCTTCTTATCCCCGACATTTCTACAACAAGTTTTAAATTTTTAGTCTCAAGAGAGAAAACGCAAGTTAGATTTTAAGTTCAAGAAAAATATCTGAGCCACATAATTATGTCAATAAGTTTTCTGTAACATAGATCTTTCCTGAAGAATGAGATTAGTAATAAATACGTCAAACTTGTATTATTTGTAAGGGTAGGCAGAAGCCAAAGGTACGCCTTTTTTTTTTTTTTTGGGGGGTGGGAAATCATCAAATAACCCCTACCGCTCTTGGACACAGCGAAAGGGAGTGTCAGACTTCTACTGACTAAAATCCACCCATGTTCCTTCTTAGCCCTTCATGTCGAGGCCGCGGTATCTCTTGCGAACAACCCGCAGCCCCGACGGACGTCGGCCCTTGCGGGCTCCTTCCATGTTGCTGACATCTCTTTGAGGCGCGCGTGGAACACGAACGCGTCGACACGGCCTGTCGTCGTCATAAGACGGACGGATAGCGAGCTAGCCCATCACTCAACGTCCACAGGCCCGCGTCTACGGTGGCCGGAAGCCATCACGTGGCCCCCGACGCCCGGAGCGCCTCCCGCGGCGGAGCCAAAGGTACGCCTCCACATATAAGCAAGAAGTGAACTTATCAAATTCAGACTTATACAGAGCCATAGGGAAATTCTTAGTGAAACAGTCCAAAGACACTTTGCCCACACCACCACAGACTAATAAAGTCAACAGCTTTACCTCGTTGGTTTAGTGGTTAGAAATGCGACTGCTGGTTAAGAGGTTCTGGGTTCGATTGCTAGGTTAGACAAAGTATTATTAGAGTATTCCATCAAAACAATCATAGTAGCAACCCACGGAGTCTGAATTGCTGATTTACCGGTTTATGGCAAACGGCGTGGCCCTTACTACATAGGAGTTGACTCAGACTGATGGTTTTCATGCCTTCATTCGGAAAAAAGTCGTCTTACTTATGAGGAGGGGCGGGGGAGTCACAACAGCATCTTGAAATCTATAGCTGAGGATGTACGTGCACCTGTGTTGAGACATTTCGTTCGTCTGGTGGTCTCTAGGGAGGTATCTCCCTATTGGTTATCTTGACGGGGCGGGATGTCTCAGCGCAAGGGTATTTATTTATTTGTATGTGTAGTTTTTTAAGTTTTTGTATACTAACCTTTGGATTTCTAGTTGTCCTAAAATAAATAAATTTGAATTTGAATTTAACGTTACTGGTGATATATGGTGTTGTGGCGGAATGAGGTACGTACACCTTTGACAAATCCTTTGGAAGTTACAGATGTTATGTTATCCAAGACCAATATTATAAATGCGAAAGTAAGTTTGTTAGGGTTACCTTTTTACACCTAAACCACTGCATCATTATCTGCCTAGCCTTTTCCCAACTATGTTGGGGTCGGCTTCCAGTCTAACCAGATGCAGCTGAATGCCAGTATTTTACATGGAGCGCCTATATGACCTTCACAACCCAGTTAATACTAGGTAATACGATACCGTTTTGGTAAGACTGATTGTCAGACTTTCAGGTCACTGACTACCTGTAACGACTAAATTAAAAAAAAAATTAAAATTGTTTATTGTGTCTGAAAGGTTAGATTTACACATGTGAATGAAACAGCCCCAGTAAGTAATAAATTATACTTGTGTTGGGGTTGTTTCGCTCCTTCCCTTAATTTATACGTAACAATATTGAGACTATAATATTAAATTTAAGAATTAATTAAAACAAGTAATAAAAAGAAGTACTTAATAAAATAAATTAAAATTAAGAACTAATTATACAAGTTAAAATAAAAAAGTAATAAAAACAAATGAAAATTAAGAACTAATTAAAACAAATCAAAATAAACAAGTAGTAAAACAAATAAAAATGAAAAACTAAAGGCTCATTCGTAGCTCTGTAATTGTAAGTATGTGTGACTATAGTAATGTGTGAGTGTGGGTTTGTATGTGTGTTTATATGATTATGTGTGTGTGTTTGTGTGTGTGTGTTTGTGTGTGTGTGCGTGTGACTGTGTTTGTGTGTGTGTGTTTATGCGTTTCGTGTTTGCTGGTAGTGCCATTATTAACATTAAGTTATAGAAGTTAATTATTCTTTATGCAAGTCTGACTAGAATATGCTCTGTTTCTTCATATGTTAGAGTTTTTAACTGACGACTGCCAAAGATATATATGGCAACCTGGTCCAACAGCTTAACGTGGTTTCCGAGGCACGGAGGAAACTCGGTATGTAATGGGCGGTCACCCATCCAGAGACCAACCTAGGTAAGCGCGGCTTAACCGAAAGATCCGAGTGGTAGTTATTTTTTTTTTTTTTTGCTAGCCTACTCTGTCCCACTCCAGGGCAAAGGCCTCCCTCCACTCTTTCCACGTTTCGCGATCCCGCGCGACCTCCTTCCAGTTTTGACGAAACCGATCTAGTTCATCCCGCCATCTCCTTCGTGGCCTGCCGCGACCCCGTCTCACTGTGTAGTTATTATTAAGCCTAAACCACAGAACCATGTACAGTGTTTTGCATGTACTTGCGTTTTCAGTCGTACAGAAACGGATACAGTACCTTTCATCCTAAAAATAAATACTATTACCAAGAAAAGCCACAATATCGTTCAATGATAACTATGGCGCCACGTGTCTTTCGAATCACGATTGAATTATACATATTATTATAGAAACTTTTTGATGTACTTTTATAATATTGTCACGAGGCCGAAGGTGGACCGATGACCTGGTGAAGGTTGTGGGGACCCGTGGGATGCGAGACGCACGGGACCGGTCAATGTGGCGACACCTGGGGGAGGCCTATGTCCAGCAGTGGACGTCTTTTGGCTGAAATTGAGGATGATGAAGGTCGTGAGACTCTGATAGTGAACGAATAGTGCTAGATTATTTATTTATCCTTACAGCCAGTCACACTTTTTTAGATCAATCTGTGCATTCGTCAATACGTAATCTACAATGTATAAACAAACATTAAATCACCATTGGATGTTTTAAGATTGACTTATTTTTATTACCGGAAACCGTATGGCATAACATTCAGCATTTCATATCGACCGATGTAGCCCGTGTTAATAAATGATAAAAATAAACATTCCTTTCGCGCTCACATCAATAAAAAAGCTATGAATAAAAAACTGGTGTAATTAATTATGGAACACATTACTATCGCATTGTTTATGGTTGTTAATTTAAATAACGACATATTTTTAAACAGAGAATGTTAATTAATTACTAGCTCCTTTATTTATGAAAGTGTTGACCTAACACGAATTTGCGATCGTAAATGTAACGTGAATTCGATCGACTTTTCTATTGAAAAAAACTCCTTTTGAACATAGTATTTACTTTTGGTTAATATTTTAAGGGAAAAACGAATCGAACTTTAGTAAAATGTAATAAGGATAAGGACACACATCTTCGTAAGCTATTATTTAACTTCCCTTGTTAGTTAGTTAATCATCATCATCACCACCAACCTATTAACTTCACCCTAGCCTTACCTATTTTCAAATTGAGCGATCAGCGTAGTGGAACAGCTTGTATGCGAGATTGGTAAACTGCAGATAGATAATAAAATTGATGATGACGGTATCCTTTTTAATTTATCTTAATTTCTGACGGCACGGTTGGCGCAGTGGCTAAGCGATTGGACTGCTGCGCTGCGTGTCGCGGGTTCGATCCCCGCACGGAACAAATATTTGTATGGCCTGCAGATAGTTGTTTCGAGTCTGGGTATTTGTGCATGTGACTATACATGTTTGTGAACGCACCCACGATACAGGAGAAATTCCTAGTGTGGGGCAACGTTTTTTTAAAATAAAATAAAACAATTAGAAGGGGGTTTTCGCGACGATCCTGGGGAAGTAGGGTCGCTGTTCCATATAATAGATGGTAATGACTTATTTGCAACTCTATGGCGATCGCGATTCATCAGTCTTGTCTAAAGTTTTTCCAACTATTTTTAGATCGGCTTCCAGTCTAACCAGATGCAGCTGAACACCAGTATTTTACATGAAACGCAACCTATCTCACTTCCACAATAAAGTTAGTACCAGGTAATGGTAAGACTTTAGGCCACTGACTACGTTTTTCTTACTCCTCCGCTATTCTTTTCTGATTAATTTCGTTTTATTTATTTGTACATTTAGTACAGCTTAAGCCATTTACACTAAATTAAGTAATCCTTTTAATCGGTCTTCTCGCAGAACCACAAACATTCTAACAGTATCGTCTTCCATTCATCAGCAAACAAATCCAATCCACGGTTGGTCTCCACGAGCGCGTTGAGCATCGTTAGCATACGCGGTATAGGCCCGGTGGACCGATTCGTTGCGGGATCCAAGACAGTTAAATCGTTTCTCTGGGACTTCGTCGGGCTTCATTGTCTCCGCGCTTTTCTGGTGGTCGCTACTGTCGATTCTGGCTTACAGGAGTTACAGTGGTTTGGGAATAGTGTGGCGGTCTTGTCCCATTATAAAAAAAGGCCATTGACTACCTGTAACGACATTCAAAGATGGCAAATGACAGCCGGGTCGAACGTCTTAACGTGCTTTCCGATGAACGGAAGAAACTCGATAGCAACCTATGCAGTATTCAACAAAAAGCGACGGCCTAATGACGGCTTAATTTTGTCCGATTAATTAACAAGTCGTTTCGTTTACGATCGATAAGCTAAAGTAATTAAACAAGAAATTAAATTAGCGGAAAGTGTGCAATTAACATAATTTTGATGTTTGATTATATCGTGTTTAATCAAACGAGGCAGTACAGTCGAATCGCGTGTGACTCGGTAGTGCTGGGAAAATTTATCGATACGAAAGCTATAGCGAATGTAATAGTCGGAAATGGTATTGGAAATAGGAATATAATATTATGCAAATAAGTATTGAAACATTATCAAATATTGTACACCCTATAGGTATGTTGCAGCGATCCAATTTATTGTAAACATAAGACCTGATATTTCACCAGTGGCAAACAATAAATGAATTTGAATTTGAATTGGAAGTTTGTGTAGGATGTTTGATGGAATTGCAATCGTTGTGGTGTGTCTCGCTAATCACTGACAATAACTTGTAGGCAAGGCAACAATCCAATAGTTAGAATATGATGTGAGTAAAGTTACCGAATAGCTGTTGTAGTATTAGTGAGTTAAAGAGTAATTAGGCGATAGCCACCCACACGTAGGTGCAGCTCTGCTTACCAACCTTTGCCGATAGCGTTTACACAGGTATTAGTCACGAGCGCCAATATATATACATAAAGCAACTTTTAAAAGTGATTTTCTCCTACTCTCTACTGTGTTGATTAATTTTCCCGAAAATAGTGCTGTGTCCAATTTTTGCTCGTGACTCTACACTACATTATCATCATTTTCCTGCCCTTATCCCATTCTATTTGGGGTCAGCTCAACACATTTTCTTTTTCCAATCTTCCCTGTTACACGTCACAGTGGCATTTACTCCTTTCTCTTTCATATCATGACTTTTCCGATATACACATAACATAACATAACATAACATCACGCCTGTAATCCCCGAAGGGTTAGGCAGAGATGTACCTAATAGTACACCCACATTTCGCCAGTTATGTTTAAGTCCCATGTAATAGGGGGCGAGCCTATTGCCATCAACCGGGCACAATTCCAGACTCGTGGCTGTTGTTGATAAATTCCTGATGCCAATAACACTTTGCCCGACTCGGGAATCGAACCCAGGACCACATGCTCAGCAGTCGCGCTTGCGACCACTAGACCAACGAGGCAGTATTTTCCGATATACGTTCCGGTGGATTGCCATTACTAATTTCCAAACGCGTCAAACCGCGGGCAAAACCCAGTTAAGTGTAAAACTATTCAGTGTCCTCAATCTTATGCAAAATCACCATCTTTCTGCTCTTGTTCCATTCACTTGGGGTCAGCGCAACAAGTTCAATTTTATGCAAAATATTCAGTTTTATTTCCAGATAAAAGTTCCAGGATCGGATGGACGATGCAACACGTCTCTCGTTCCAGCAAAAATATGCACAATAATGTAAGAAATGCAAAATTTGAATACACTGCGTTTCATGCCACCAAACTAATACCGTAGTATTATATTATCTGTGCTAACACTCAGGAAAAGCCTGATTGAACTGGGAAACAGGGTATTCTATAAGTATTATTTTTTTTGATGTTTGGGAAATCATCAAATAACTCCTCCCTCTCTGGGCGGAGCGGAAAGGAGTGTCAGACTTCCACTGACTAAAAACCACTCATGTTCCTTCTTAGTCCTTTGTGTTCCGAGGCCGCGGTATCTCTTTCGAACAACCCGCAGCTTATAACTATACCTTACGCGTGATGTTTTGTTCAGGAGCTCTTGACTAAATTATTAATTTAAGCCGTTGGTCCCAGCTGTTAATTGTAAAATACTGGTATTCAGCGGTATCCGGTTAGAAGACTGGAAGCTGACCCCAGCATACGTTTTTTTTTTTTGGCGGTTGGAAAATCATCAAATATCCCGCTCTTGGGCAGAGCGAAAGGGAGTGTCAGACTTCTACTGATTAAAACCCACCCATGTTCCTTCTTAGCCCTTTATGTCGAGGCCACGGTATCTCTTGCGAACAACTCGCAGCCCACCCTAGCATACTTGGGAAAAGGTTACGCAGATGATGTTTTGTCCAGGATTCCGATTTCTGGAGCCCATTGCTCAACTCAGCAAACCGGCTGCTACTGGTCATGTAGGTCAACTGAAGGTGAACGGAACCATAAAACATGAATCGTTTTCTCTCTTTTTATTATCTTTTGAGTAAACAGTACCTAACTACCTAATTATTTTTAGAAGAATCTTATCATTATAGTCAATGTTCTATCTGTTATGATCTTTTAAAATTAGTTCTTGTATTACAAGTAAAGAATTGAACGACTCGTCACCAAGTTTCTACTCTTTTCACAGGTAAAGAAAGAAAAGAAAGAAAAAATATTTATTTGTCGCAGAAACATAACGAGCAAACAAAGAGACATACAGGAAAAAAATACACATACAACGCATAACGGATATTAAAAAATAACAATATAAAGATAGTTGCACGTCGTGACTGCAACAAGTTGGATTAACCTTTCGTAGATCTACACGAGACACAATGGCTTTTTAATTGTGTCTCATTACACGGCATACGAAAGGTTAATAGGATATAGCTGTAATAACATCATAAGTCAGCTGACAGACGTCCACTGCTGGACATAAACCCCCACAAGTGTCGCCACATTGACCGGGTCCCTGCGTCTCGCATTCAGCGGATCCCCGCAACCTTCACCAGGTCATCTGTCCACCTAGTGGCTTTTATACAGCTTCATAGCAGTATTTTAAATGGAGCGACTTGTTTACTGACCTATACAACACAGCTAGGTTCTGGGAAATGCAATAACTCGTGGTCATCATCTGCCTAGCCTTTTCTCAACTATGTTGGGGTCGGCTTCCAGTCTAACCGGATGCAGCTGAGTACCAGTATTTTACATGGAGCGACTGCCTATCTGACCTCCACAACCCAGTTAATATTAGGTAATACGATACCCTTTGGTAAGACTGGTTGTCAGACTTTCAGGTCACAGGTGACTACCTGTAACGACTGCCAAAGATGTATATGTGGCAGCCGGAACCAACAGCTTAACGTGCTTTCCGAGGCACGGAGGAAACTCGGTATGTTTGAATTATATTGAATCTGTTTTGTTAATTTTTAAGGATTTTTTGCCAAATAAACACAATTTTCTTTCTTTCTTTTCTTTTCTAATCGGTGGTCACACATCCACATACCAACCTAGGCAAGCACGGCTTAACCTAAAGATTGACCCGAGTGGCAGTTATTATTAGGCCATGAGCTCCTCCAAATACAATAACTCATGGTATGACTGCATTAATGGGTGCCAAGTCCAACGGCTTCTGCTCCCTTTCAAACCCAGAATAAATTTCAAAAGTGCACACACTCATCATATAATGATGAACTAACCACTTCCTGCCACTCAATCCGTCACGATCCAGCTCCAAAAATTCCAGGAAGTTCCAGCGAATCGATTTTTCCATCGATACGTGCATCGTTCCCCTCCCGTCGCGTGAGATCACCACTAATGCACGAACTCAGGCGGCATGCGCCCGCGTCGCTCCACGCTTCTATTTATAACGAAAACTTCCGATCGACCAAACGAATACATTTTTAAATCAGTAAAAATAGATTTTCTATATTCCCATCCATTAAAATGCACTAATTTAGTTTTTCAGTGACAAAGTACGAAAATATGTGTGTGTGTGTTTTTTGTGACGAATCCTGTAAGTATTCCCTTAGTGCAATTACACAGATTTTTGTTCGGTGAGTGATGGATATTTTGGCCGAAATTTCTTTGAAATATGGGTGACTGTTTCGGGATACGGGATTTTCGGTTCTTTTAGCTTTCCTTTCAGTGTTAAATTGTCATTGCGTACGGACTGTTATGTGTTGAAGTGAAATTGAAAGTGTGTTTTTTTCAGAAAGTTTTTCCAGCCTTCGATAAAATTATTAGCCGTAAGTTTATGAACCCTTACTTATAATTTATGTATTTATTTGTTTGTTTATTTAGGAATGCGATTTAGCTAACTGTCTTGTTGAGAAAGCGGTTGTGTCTCTAAACTCGTACTCAAAGTCTAAAATAAAAAGATGAAGCTTGGTTGCCCATTCCAAAGCATGGATTATAAGGAGATGAGCGGGCAAGATTCTGCATAGACACGGTTAAACCAGAGAATTGGTTAGTTAAATGCCCAAACAATGTAGAGTCAATATTTTAGCCTATATTCTTTAAAATACTCCTTAGCCAGCTACCTTTTTACATAAAATTCCACTAACATTATAAATATGCAAGTTTTAAATATGTATGTTTGTTACTCCATCACGCAAAAACCGCTGAACGAATAAAGTTGTTAAGCACACGAGTGGTATAGATCTGGATAATTTTTTAACCCCGTAAATGATATGGCTTAATGACTGTTATCAATTGATATTAAAACTAGCAATGGATCTAATTCTGAAGGCCAGACAGGTGATGTTGTGGGTTAGGGACATCATAAAATTCACTAAATTCGATATTTTTCGATCACTATTATACCACGTTGCGAAGCTCACGTCACGTCGTCGTTATGACGGCAGATTCCAAACGTCAAATAACTTTTAAAAGTCCAGTCAGTTGAAGCTTTTTACCTCCGACAGTTAACCAAATAGCAACCTTATGCGTATGAACATAGAGGTCTCTGTGATTTTGACAGATTTGTAACTAGCTCCAATCTAACTGCAAACTTATTTCAACAGGTTTAAAGATCACTTTGGTTTGACAGAGATATAAAAGCAGAGGTAAATTAACTACGAAAGGACTGTCCAGAATACATTTCTGTATATTTTTCATATTAGTGATGTAAGTGATGTGTACGATTTGTTTCGCTGTGTTCAGATTTATTCAGTTTTTTCCAGTGTCGACAAATTGTCAGAATGTAGTGAAAAATTAAAAGAACGATGTAAATTAATGACTGCGTCGTTGGCCTAGTTGTCGCGACTGCTGTGCATGCGGACCTGGATTTGATTCTCAGTTATGTTTAAGTACCATTTAATAGGCACAAACCTATTGTTATCGACCAGGCACAAAATAATTAAAGAAAGAAAAGAAATAAAGAAAAATATTTATTTGTCGCAGAATCATGACGAGCATCTTATCATGGGGTTTGGGTTTCCGCACTTAGTCCTTGAAATGGACCATTGTGTGTGAGCCATGTTGGCCGATTACTCTAACCAGCCCACCTCCCTCCAGAAGCAGATCAGACTTCCCGGTCCCAGGGCAAGGGATCTTAGTGTTCATAGGGTTTCCACTCAAGGAGCACATGCGCCACCGTGACGAACACATCATGACGAGCATACAATGAGACAACAAAAAAAGCGATAGGTACACATAATATAACACAACAAATACTAAAAAAAAAATACAACAATCAAGGAAAAAAAAATTAAAAAAATTGGATCAGCAGTGGGATAATATAGGCTAGCTATAATAATAAGGAAAATAAAACGAAAGTTACACATCGTGATGGCTGAGACTAAAAATATTGCTGAAATGCATTTTTTTCGTTCAGGTAATCGAATCAGGACCTTGTGCTCAACAGTAACGGTTGCGGTCAGTAAACCAACTACATTTCTTTATATTTAAGTTTATTAACTGTCTGATGATAAAAAAACTTTGAAAAGAAAATCTAAAACTCGTTTAAAATGCGTGTGTCGGTCATTGCCCTGCTTAAGTAAATATTTTAAAGTATTCTGCAATAAAAAACGATAGGTATTTAAATCTCTGCCAACTTCTTGCTTATTTATTTTTCTAATGCATTTTATTGTTCCTCGTTATTCCGGTAAAGAATTTACCACACATTTACTTCTGTAGATGTGGTAAAAGACGCAAAATATAGGGTGTAAGAGACAATCCTCCGGAGACAATCCTCCTGACTCAGTCAGCTCCTTATTCTGAATCATAATTATAATACCGAGTTTTTTTTCCGTTTTTTTTTTTTAGTTATTATTCCTTTCTACACATACACACATACATAAACTCACGCCCTTTTCCCGTGGTTGTAGGCAGAAACCACAGAACGCCACCTGCTACGATCCTGAACCGATCAATTATTCCTGGATTTCAATAGCCGTATTATTTATATGAAGTACGAAGTACTCCATAAATATAAATAATACGGCTAAAGAAACACACGCACAAAACCAACAATGGATGTTGAAATACTCTAACGAACGAAACGTGAAATCAGCAGTTTCTACGGTAACGATTCATTGCGTATGAGAAGAGAAAACAAATCAAAATTGGATTCCCTTAACATTGCTGAAATAATTTCTTGTACCGATCTTAGTATGATATACTGAATTCATCCCATCAGTCTACGGAGGACTGTTCCTCAGAGGGTGTACACTATTGGAACTAACACACTGTGGTTTTACATGTCATCCCGTCGGGGCTGCGGGTTGTTCGAAAGTGATACCGCGGCCTCAACACGAAGGGCTAAGAAGGAACATGGGTAGTTTTTGTCAGTAGAAGTCTGTCACTCCCTACCGCTCTGCCCAAAGCGGGAGGAGTCATTTGATGATTTGCTACGATCCAAAAAAAAGGTCCTACATGTCATGTGGCAATCTTCTCCAAAACGCCAAAATTCATCCAGATTCGTGCAGCCGTTCGTTGTGGTGTGATTGAGTTACGAACACCCATCCATCCATCCAAACTTTCGTAATTATAGCAGTAGGTAAAATTATTAATATTTGTTGGAAACCGAGCTGTTTCTGGCCTGCAGCTTCCACGTTACTTACGCAATGTTTCAGTAGTCTGACATTTCACACATTTTGTCACACTTGTGGAGATAACTGTAGTGTTCTGAGGTGGTCTGTCGTATACAAGTCCGTGATTAGACCTGTCCTAAATATGGTCGGAATGCTGGGCTGTGAAGAATATGGATGAAAAATGATTGTATGTAGCGGAGATGACAATGTTCAGGTGGATATGTCGTGTGACTAGAATGGATAAGGTAAGGAAAAATAATATAAATATATATAAGTCTATATTTCCTTAATCATGAAGAAATGACAAAATGTGTTGCTCTGTAACCAAAGATTTTTATTGTTACAATACAGTTTATAATTATGTACATCTTAAACATTAATTAGGTATTATAATTAATTATACACACCTGTAACCAAAGAAACGACATTTAAAGTTAGTCATTCCCTTTCTTCACAATAATAATAAATTTCTTTAAAATCTAACATAAAATATATTTTCTATGACAACGTCAAAATCTCCATTGTAACCATATTCCATAAGCAATACATGGAGGTTTTACATATATTAGGGGAAGATAATATAGGTATTAGAGGAAGTTCAAAAGTTGCGCGAGATACAGAAAAGTTGAAAGGGAATCGACTGTCTTCGTAGGGACATATCACATATTAGAAAACAAAGTCTACCGCTGCGACTGTCTGTCTCTTCGCGATAAACTCAAAAACTACAGCACCAACTTTCATGCTGTTTTCACCAATGGATAGAGTGGTTCTCGAGGAAGGTTTTAGTATATAATTTAACGGAAATTCACGCGGGCGAAGCCGCAGGCATCAGCTAGTGATGCATAAAAAAAAAGATGAGGAGGGACGAATTGCCTGTGATTAAAAAAAACATAATAAATGTTGATAGAAGGATGGAGAGACCAAAATAACGATGGATGGATCGTGTGAATTCGTGTGAGGAATGTTATTCCGATTCGGTTTAAAGACATTTATTTTCTCAAAGAACAAATTACAGTTCACTTAAAGAGAAACTTAACTAAATTAACAATCTAAGGTAGGTTTACATTACGACGAAATAGTAAACGATAGTCTTGATTTACGAAGAAATAGTAATAATAGTGTGACAGTTCACAGATGAGAATGGAGGAAAGAACCGTATTGCGCCGACCGAACCCCAGGTAACATGGGTAGTAGGTCTAGTGGAAGTTTGTCAAATTTTGACCTTATCATAATGAGTATAAAGTTCGTATTGGTTTTCCTATAGTTTCGTTAACTATGAACTGGTAAGGCAGTCTGTTAAGCAGTCATTATGTATGCTTTGTTTTCATATAATGTCAGTATTGCATGTAGAACAGGACAAATCGATTCAGCTTTGTAGTTTTTATCCGTTTATAGAATTTATAATGTCTTAGTAATTGCTTTGACATTCTACAAGTATTAGAGCATCAATTTAGCTTTAAATTATAGTTTTCGAACTATTATAACACGTTCACACTAGTAGAATCTACGTATAATATGGGTTTTAAAATCTCTTAATTGGGTGATTTTCAGTTTAAGTGGGTGTTTTTCAATTTTGGTGGTCACAAATTCACAAAAGACTCGTTTTTTTTTGGACCGTGTGAAATCACGGAAGAACGGTAGGGAGTGTCAGACTTCTAGTGACTAAAAACTACCCATGTTCCTTCTTAGCCCTTCATGTCGAGGCCGCGGTATCTCTTGCGACCACCCGCAGCCCCGACGGGCGTCGGCCCTTGTGGGCCCCTTCCATGTTGCTGACATCTCTCTTGTTCCTTCTTTGTGTCGAGGTCGCGGTATCTATCGAACAACCCGCAGCCCCGACGGGGTCACACTAGACTGAAATATCCCAAAGAGTTATCGAGATATTCTGAACCTCTGAACCCTCTTGATTATTCTTCTAGCTTGGATTCTCTATTCTTATAGGTACTGGATACTTATTTTTCTCGAAAACTGGAGATAAAATTCCGCCACCAAAAGGATAGTGTGACCACCAAAATTAATTAATCACCCAATTGGATGTTTATTTATTTATTTAGTACTTAGAGGACTTACAGCTCATAAAAACAAACAAAAGAAGAAACCACCAGAAAGCCAATTAATTATTACGGGGTGATGAACCAATCTATCATTCACTGAATCTTTAGATACTCAGCTTGTTTTGCTTTAGACACACGCAAATTGTACAAACGCACAAAAATTGGAGTCATTTTTGATAACCGCATGTGACCTACGTGACCGACTCCCATATACAACGAGGCCTTGGTCCCAGTTGTGACGACGTTATAGGCTGGTTTTATTTAACTGATAAAGGAGCCCATCCTACGGAATGAAAGAAACACGACAGGGACTACAATGGCCACTAGAATGTACCAACGTCGTGTCATCATCAACATTTCAGCCCTGAATCACCCACTGTTGGGTATAGGCCTCCCCTTTTTTCTGCCACTCCTTTCTGATCTGTGCGTCCCTCATCCATCCGTTTCCCGCGCTCCTGACAATATCGTTGACCCAACGCGCCTTTGGACGGTCCTGGTTTCTCTCGCCCAACCTTGGCCACCATTCGATCAGGATATTACTCCATCGGCCATCTCCGCGTCTAGCCAGATGTCCTACCCAACTCCACTTTAGATGTATCGCCCTGTCCCCGACGTCGAACACTTTCGTACGACGACGGATTTCAGTGTTACGCACTTGGTCTAGTAGGGTTATGCCGATACGGCGTATCATACTCGTTTAAAACTGGTTTAGATCCGTCATCAATTCAACATACGCGGTTAGAATGAGACTGTTGCCAGCGAGAATATTTTACCGGTCGCGATACGCTACGTGCACGACACGCGACAGTAATGGAACACCCTAGTGGGCATATTTTTAGAGTTCCGTACCTCAAATGAAAAAAATTAAAAACTTAACACTCAAAAAAAAAAAAGAAAAAAAGGATCACTCGTGTGTCTGTCTGTCCGACCACCCCCGCCCGGTCCTTATCTCCGAAACTACAGAGCCTAAAGTTTTGAAAAAAAAATACAGAAATTAGTTCAACACTTGGAAAATCTATAAGAAGTCTATGGTGCTAAAATAACATGGAAAATATCTCAATATCTACTGCAATGGTACGGAACTTTTCATGTTCAAGTCCGACTTCCACTTGGCCAGAGTTTTTGCCGGATTTTCATAGCACGGTGATGGTATGGTACGTTGAAGTGATCAGAATCCTTAAACCAGTATCTTCGCTTTCCTGTTTAACACATAACTATTAACTATTTAAATCAGACCAAATAGCCTTTAATTATTATAAGTCGAGTCATAAGTAATTGCCTGTTAAGTTTTTCGTTTTTTTTTTTTGGTATTTGTTAAATATTTAGTAGTTTATTTTATTTTTATATGTGTATTAGTATTAATATAAGTACATACCTTTTATTCTATTAAAGTTGACATTGTTTTTTTTTAGTTATTTTGTAACCTACCCCAATGTTGTCTTGATCAACCCTAAGGTTGACTGGTAGAGAATGCCTTGTGGCATTAAGTCCGCCTATGTATCATTATTGTGCATAAAGTTTAAATAAATAAATAACTTTGAATCCAAGTCCAAATATTAATAGCAACAGTATTAAACTAACAGGTCAAAGAGTTAATAAAAAAGACGTACTCTCCTCAGGCCATAAGATTTGTGGCGAACTGTCACTTCCTGTTACAAAAAGAAATATTTAACTTTTACGTGCGTGTTGATGCGCATGATTGAAAAATACCGTTTAAAAATATCATAAATCTGTAAAAATATTAAAGTAAATCTGTATTTTCAGAGACATTTTTTTTACTCGTAAATGTATTCGGAGGTACTTTATGGTTAGATATGATTTACGATGAAGGAAGGAATTTGATAACTGGACTTTATTTTATGTTCTGAAAGAAAATAAAACTAAGTATGTCTGTTTCTATTGCTCGACTGTACACTTACCTCCAACTAAACATAGCACGCTGATAATATTTCCCTTCATAACACAAAAGTCGTGGGTTCGAACCCAGGCAGGCGCAATTCTTTGTGTAATTTATTTCAACACCACTGCTCTCAAAACGGTGAAAGAAAACATCGTAATGAAACCGGCATTTCTTAGAACCAAAAATAAATGAAGACATGTGACATCTACCAACCCGCACTGGGCCCGCGTGGTGGATTATAGCCCATCCCTCTCCTAGGGGGGAGGCCTGAGTCCCTGCAGTGGGAACATTATAAGCTGACGATGATGTTGATGATGATGAACATCACGCCTGTAGTCCCCGAAGGGCTAGGCAGAGTCAGTTTCAGTCAAATGTAATAGAGGCCGAGTCTATTGCCATCAACCGGGCACAAATCCAGACTCAGACGCCATGGCTGTTACTGAAAAAATTCCTGATAGTAAAGCCCAATAACAGTTTGTTCGACCCGGGAATCGAACTCAGGACCTCGCTCTCGGCTGTCGCGCTTGCGTCCACTAGACCAAAGAGGCAGTCCAGAAATAAACTTGGTTCTAAGACATTCACCGTTTTGAGAGCAGCGGTGATGAAATAAACTACATAAAGTAATTGCGCCTGCCTGGGTTCGAACCCACGACTTACTGTGCGTAAGTCGGAGCCGCAGCCACTGGGCCACCACTACTCTACGATGTTATGGTATGTTCAGTTTATATCTATTCCTAATCGTAATCAATTCATCCTCTAACTCACTCATCAGCTAGTTACGGGCAATCACCTTAAATCTTCCAGAAAATCTCCGTTTTAACACAAATTACATTAAAAACATTCAAATTAATCACCTTTTCTGACGTTTTACATTCATTTGTAATCGTTAAAGTCGCTCCTAAGAAAAAACAATTTATGACTTGACTGAAATAGGACTGACGTTCAATTTTGAATCTTAGCTGACGGAAATAGGGTTTATGTTTGTAAATATGTTGAACGGAGATAAAACACACATGAAAAAATTAAAAAATAAGTACAACTTCTTACAATTGTTAAGAAAAATACGGATTTTCAGAGCAAAAGACGGAATTAAAATCAAAATGAGAAATCCCTCTATCAGGAAACACGAAAATTATAAGAGTTGAAAAGTAATTGAAGAAATTGTAATAATTTTAATATCAACATTAAATATTTATGCTATATGCGGTTGACAGTATTATACAACGAGACAAACTAATCAATCGTAAATTTTACGTGTTTTAGCCATTTTAAAATGCGCGTTAGGATTTGAAAAATATACTTAGGTACTAGTGTATGTTGTACTCAATTTGCTTAGCAATTAATTTCAGACATGTTTAAAAATCACTTAATCACATTAGTAAAACATGTTTCGGTAGTAGATCATCGATCATAGTTAACCTTACTATTTTTATATACTACCTAATTAAAGATAAAACAACCAATCTATCTTCTGCAATTCCCTACATCACGACAACACGGTAGTCTAATAATATCCAGGCGATGAAAACCAACTTATTACCCGTGTTAACAGATCTGACAGCTCGCTGACAAAATATAGGCGCTGTCAAAAATGACATCTTATGCATGACAGAAAGGTTTCAAGTTTTCAACAAAGTAATGTCTAGTCTTGTTAAGATTGAAATCGCAAGATGGGCCCCACCGTACCAAGGTTGAAGCGTTGAGAGGAGTGAGCATGAACAGATAGATACGATTTGCAGTGTTATTGAGCGAGACAAAAGATGTTGATGTCAAGAAATCACCAGACACCGAATTTAAGCATAATATGCTTATTTTCATATTATGTCTGATTAATGAAGGAAATGCATATTTAAGCTAAAAGTGACATATTTGACACTTAGTATGTTGTCCACTGTGTAACATGTATTTCTATCCAGACCCGTTACTTGGGACCGGACTATTAGTAATTTATGACTACTTTTGTTAGCTTGGGTCTTACCAGTTAAAACAAATGTATGTGTTAATGAATAAATAAATATATAAATAATATTTGTCGTGCATTTTTGCACATATTTCCTTTATTTTTAACTGTAACCAACTGGAACACAAAACCCGCAAAATACACCTAATTAGTGCCCATCGGCCTAAGTGGATGTATAACGAATGTTTTCCAAGTTATAAAAATATTTTAATTAAAAGAAGACGCAATTGTAGTATCTATTGATAATTCAGTTTTCAAGGTAAAAGCTGAAAATATTTCGTAAAAAAAATGTTGTAAATTAAACAAAAAATATGTATTAGTCTACTTATTTCAATAATTATCGCATGTTTTGACACTTATGTTGCATTTTGCGAGCATTTAATAATGTATCTTTCGTCGATTTTAATTAACATATAATATTCTGGTCTCTAGTGATTAGTATTAGACGCAGTAAAGGTGAAATTTTTCCATCCATATGTCCGAGAACTGAGATTCCAGACAAAATTAGAGCTAGGTCAAAGACATTTCAGATTTGCCTGGAGAGATGTCATAAGACTATTAAGATATAAATACATTGATGGCATAGTTGGCGCAGCGGTTGGGGAAATGATTACTGTGCTACGGGTCGTGGGTTATATTCCTGTAACGATATACTTATGCCAATTTTTCGGCATTTATTACGTTGGGATTTGTTTGGTAAGTCTGCCAATCAGTCTTACCAAAGGATTTGTAGTGTATATCTATTCAATAGATATGTAAACACTGACTCACAACCACAAGTAGTCAAGGGAGCTGTCACTAATGACATCTGTCAGTTACATGATGGCGGGAAGTTGGAAGTGAAGTGATCCTGGACTAAGGCTTGGTGGTCTGGTGTGAGCCTGTGATACTTAGTTAATTGTAAAATCAACCGATTAGGTCTGCTACTAGTGGATACTACACCGTGTTATCCAGTACTAACTGGGTTGTGGAAAACAGATAGGCAGTCGCTTCATTTAAAATACTGGTATTCAGCTAGAATCCAACAGCAATATAGTTGTTAGACTTTCGGGCCACTGACTACCTGTAAAGATTGGCAAACATTGTTATAAACTGCAACGGATTAACATGCTTTACGTGGCACGGAGAAATCTCGGTTTGTAAGGAGTATAAGTTTTTAAACTAACATGGTCACTAACACTGTTATTAATATCGGCATTTATTACAATATTAATAATAGTGTTGTAAGGAGTAGCCACCCATCCCGTCGGGGCTGCGGGTTGTTCGCAAAAGATACCGCGGCCTCGACATAAAGGGCTAAGAAGGAACATGGGTGGTTTTTAGTCAGTAGAAGTCTGACACTCCCTTTCGGTCTGCCCAAGAGCGGGAGGGGTTGTTAGATGATTTTACTCCCCCCAAAAAAAAAAAGAAGTAGCCACCCATCCACGTAACAACCAAGGCAAGTGTGGTCTTTCTACAACACCACGCTTGCCTAGGTTGTTCCATACAGTTAAATTTAAACTCAAAGCGCTGAGCCGAGGGTCACCCTCGCTCAGCGCTTTAAGTTTTTCCAACAATGGGAATGTTGTAAAGCAATCGTTCCAAGTCTGAGACATCTAGTTGCAAAGGAGAAAGCCGTTTTATATTTTTATTAAGTTTGTTTTTTTTTTAACCGACTTCAAAAAAGGAGGAGAAAAAAAAAAAAAAAATACATACACACGAACATAGAACGTTCGTGTGTATGTATTTTTTTTTTTTTTATGTATGTTACCTGATTTCTCCTCCATTTGTGAACCGATTCTCAAAATTCTTTTTTTATTTGAAAGAGTATACTTCTGAGGTGGTCCCATTTAAATTTGGTGAAGATCTGATCCTGATCTTCGGAGATATACAATAGAACTCTTCAAAAATAGACGGCAAATCTGTCGTGATTGCTGCAATCGCCTGGATGTTTATTGTTTATACAACATCATGACGTAACATCACGCCTGTATGATCTGAGGGGGTACGCAGATGTGTACACCCAGATTTGGACCGTAAGATATTATGTAATGTTCCATTTATTGGGGATAAATAAAACCTATTATTTGTTTGGGAACAACTAAAAATGGAAAAATAAAAAACTTTTTGGCAAAAAATAAAACCGACTTCAAAAACACCAAAAAGTGAAAAATAAACTTCTGAAGAAAAATCAGCTTCTGAAGTCGGTGGCAAAAAAACGAAATCAAACAAACAAAATTAAATGTCACCGACTTCAGAAGCTGATTTTTCTTCAGAAGTTTATTTTTCACTTTTTGATGTTTTTGAAGTCGGTTTTATTTTTTGCCAAAAAGTTTTTTTTAAGGAGGCGGTTGTGGCTTAATAGCCCTTTGTGTCGAGGCTACGATATCTCTTTCGAACAACCCGCAGCCCCGACGGGGATTCGTATATTACCTTTTCAAATGAATTGAATTCCAAATCAAACATCACCCATTGGTTCATGACAAACCGTATTTCACGTAACAGTCCATAGACATATCATATCAGCATACAACGTTCAATTCAATGTACAGTCGCGTACGGTATTAACAAAGCCTATAACAGTCGCAAACAAAAGTAGTTCGGTAGCGTACAGTCGTATGGTGTGACGTTATCTTTGCGGAACGGGTGGGGCTAGAGAAGTAGCGTTGATGAGATGTGAATTGCGAATAATGTGTGATACCTGTTTAGTGTTTTATATTTTATACTAGCTGATGCCAGCGACTTCGCCCGCTATAACTCGAAAATTATCCCACGGGAAGATAAAATCGGGATAAAATCCTATGTGTTAATCCAGATTATAAACTATCTATGTACCAGATTTTGTCCGAATCCGTTCAGTAGTTTTTGCGTGAAAGAGTAACAAACATCCATCCATCCATACTTACAAACTTTCGCGTTTATAATATTAGTAGAACTACATATATTAGTTTATCTCAGAAAGAACCTACCTGTGTTATGTTATATAAGACATAATTTACATGTGAATTGCAATAAAGTATTTAGTATTGAAGAAATGATAGCTTTTTAAATTGCCTTATAGTGCTATCATCATCAACACCCACAGCCGGACTTCACTCACTGCTGGGTCTCTCTACTTATACCATCGATATGTATTCTCGCAATGGCAACAATGTCGTCTGTCCATCTCGCCGCCGGAAGACCAATACTCCTCTTTCCATTCCTGGGACGCCACTCCAACGTCCTGTCCAACTTCATCCGAGTTCCATAACGCGATTTTCAATATCGAAGACATTCGGACGTCTCGTATAGTGTCATAGTCCAGTAGATTAAGCAAAAACAAGTAGTATAAAACAGAGGACTTTAATTTTTCAATAATTTCTGAAGTTTAAGTTAACACAATGATGAATTTACCATTTCACTGAGGCGGTGCTTGATGTAGCAAAGCGTTGAAGGACGAGTTTCAACGCCCGTCAGTGAACTACAGGCAGAGCTCCCACGATATTTGAAGACAATCGTCCCACATAACATACACACGCTGCAGCTACTCTTGTTGATATAGTCTCCTCAGTAGTTGCAAAGAATACAACTGTCAGTATTATTCCCAGTAGAAAAAGAATTCTCAAACCGTGGATTACTCCAGGGCTATTGAAATGTATACGTAATCGTGACAATCTTTATCGTAAAACAAAACGAGATCCCGGTAACTACATTCATAAAGTAACATACACACGTTATAGAAACTTTTGTAATCATTTACTGAAACAACTGAAATGCCAGTATGAGAGATCTGAATTCCTGAAACACCGTAAAAATCCAAAAGCCACTTGGAATCTCATCAAAACGATTTCTAACTTAAAAACTAACAAAACTCCTCCAAATGAACTTCTGTATCTTCATTCAGATCCAGGACTGTCACTCAATCACGTTAACGACTTCTTCGCAAGTGTGGGAAAGACTCTGGCATCCAAAATTACAAGCGAAACTTTTGACTCCCAGTCTGATATTGGTAATGGGGTACCACAGGACTCAATGGCCTTATTTGGTACAGATTATGAAGAGATTGAAAAAATTATCCTTGGTTTGAAACTTAATACCGCAGTTGGCTGGGATGGCATATCCTCAACCCTAATTAGAGCCGCTAGAAATACTCTTATCCCTATTATCTCCCATGTCTTCAATCTCGTTTTCGAAACCGGGGTTTTTCCCACTGTGTTCAAAAGGGCCATTGTACACCCTATTTATAAAAGTGGGGACAGGGCCAGTGTCAACAACTATAGACCTATCTCAGTGCTCACTATTCTTTCTAAGATTCTTGAAAAAATTTTAAATAGTAGACTTCTCAGTTATTTGAACAAAAACAAAATTATTGCTGAAAATCAATACGGATTTCGGTCTGGTAAAAGCACAGAAGATGCTGTACTTGATTTAACTGGAGCTATTGCTAACAATTTGCATCATAGACACAAAACAATAGCTATTTTTCTAGACCTCTCAAAGGCATTTGACACTGTCTCTGTCCCGCTTTTGCTCAAGAGATTGTCTCAGATTGGGGTAAGGGGATTGCCCCTGGATATCTTTAAAAGCTACCTTAGTAACCGCTCGCAGGTTGTAAAGATCGGTAACCATAAAAGTGAAGAACAGTTTCTCTCCTACGGAGTTCCTCAGGGCAGTGTCCTAGGGCCCACCATCTTCCTTATTTATATAAACAGTCTCTGTAAACTGTCCCTTACAAATTGCAAAATCATAACGTATGCGGATGACACCGTGTTGTTAGTTCATGGTAGTGACTGGGCGGACGTGCAGTTTCATGCGGAATCAGCCCTACGAGATATTATGAATTGGTTAAATAACAACTTGCTCACCCTGAACTTAGAAAAAACTAAATTCATAACGTTTGCACCTCGGCTTATATCACAACCAGATTCCTCCTTCACACTAACTGCTCACAAATCCCACTCGAACACAAGTACAACTTGCAACTGTACTACAATTACGCGTACAAATGAAATTAAATATTTAGGGGTGATTATAGATAGCACTATGACCTGGAACGGACAAATTGGGTCTTTGGTTTCACGTGTCAGAAAGTTAATATTTGTGTTTAAAAACCTCAGAACCTCGGCAGATCTTGTAACATTAAAAACCGTTTACTTTGCACTGGCACATTCCGTAATAACCTACTGCATTACCGCGTGGGGATGCTCTGGTAAATGCCTTCTACTTCGTCTGGAAAGAGCACAAAGAGCTGTTCTAAAAGTCATGGCACATAAACCAATTCGCTTCCCCACGCACGACTTGTATGCTTTATGGAAAGTGCTTACTGTAAGGAAGGCATTTCTGGTATCGACTTTGTTACGTAAGCATACTGATATAAAATATGACCCTAATCTCAATACTCAAAAACGTCGAGTTAACAGAATATGCCCGACAGAGAGTGTCAATCTCACAATTGTGAGAAGACAATATAATTTTTTAAGTCCTGTTATTTATAACAAAATTAATGAGAAATTACATATCTATCCGCTCTCGTCACGAGAGTGTAAACTAAAAATTGAAAAATGGCTCCAAAACATGACTTATGAGGAAACAGAGAGCCTCATAAAAATTTAAATTATATTTGTTCACATCCTCAGCATACACATACACGTACCCTTCCCACACACACACTCACACACACACACACACTGACGCGCGCACTTTCACACACTTCCGTAACACACACACACTCACTTACTCTCTCACACACACTTACTCACTCACACACTTCCTTATATTTGCTACAAGTATCATTAACTTGTTTAGTTTTAGTTTTATTATTATTAAATGTTTAACTAGTTTCTACCTACTTATAAGCACCAAAATTATTGTTAAGGAACTTCTGTTGCCCTTCGCTCCAGGGGTGGGCGCTAATAACTGCGACACAGTTACTAAACTAACGCAGTATTAACGTACACAAAAATTGTTATAATCTTTTTTGTTCCAATAAAATATTTGTATTTGTATTTGTATATAGCATTACTATTGACGGCACGGTTGGTGCAGTGGCTAAGCGATTGGACTGCTGCGCTGCGTGTCGCGGGTTCGATCCCCGCACGGAACAAATATTTGTATGGCCTGCAGATAGTTGTTTCGGGTCTGGGTATTTGTGTATGTGACTTTATATGTTTGTGAACGCACCCACGATACAGGAGAAATTCCTAGTGTGGGGCAACGTTTTTTAAAAAAAAAAAAAAAAAAACTATATGTAGCGTTCTGTGTTTCTACCCTGATGGGGAAAAACCGTAAGTTTATGTATGTATATGTCAAATCTTTAGAAAAGGTATCTCTCTAACTCAACTGAATAAAATACCAATATTATAAACTTCCTAAGACACTTATTCTAGTCTTTATTTTATTTTTCTCTTTGTACAGTTACATGCAACTTTGATTATAAATCATACAAAAAAAATGTAAAAATCATTGGTTTGTATTATTTTCATTGTTTTCAACACTATAATATCACGTCCGCCGTTCTATTAGCCCCACATGACGTGTCACACAGCTGTCACATCGCGCTCATCGTGACTGAATAATGTAGCACTTTTGTTGGCGATAGTACCCTCGGGACGCGCGCTACCTGTTTATTTAAACGTTATAATAACTGCGCGCGAGTGTACCGCCAATGACAGTAACGTATGATGGTTTGGTAATTAGTCTGTTGTGGGGAAAAATAGGTTATTGTGGGTTGAATATATGACCCTTACTTTGTGTTGGCTCGACCCTAATATTACATTGGACTTAAACATTGCTGGTGAAATGTGGTTGTACTATTAAGTACACCTCTGCCTTACCATTTGGGGATACTAGGCGTGATGTTATGTTATTTCGTACTAGCACTTCACGTTAGAACTTAACTTAATTAAAATTGTGATAGCTCTTCTAATATGCATGTTATAAACACAATTTAGTGAATTTCTACCAGTGAAAGATTTTTTAGAATTGGATCATTAATTCAGGAGATTACCTCCTAAATACAGCGGACTGATTATAACGCGACTTTTACTGAAAGAAAGAAAATGTTATAAGAAGTAGATAAGGCATTAAGTCCGCCTATGTACCACGTTTGTGCATGAAATTTAAATAAATCCCGTCGGGGCTGCGGGTTGTTCGCAAGAGATACCGCGGCCTCGACATGAAGGGCTAAGAAGGAACATGGGTGGTTTTTAGTCAGTAGAAATCTGACACTCCCTTTCGCTCTGCCCAAGAGCGGGAGGGGTTGTTTGATGATTTTCCACCCACCACAAAAAAAAAAAAGTTTAAATAAATAAATAAGGGTACATTTATTTAAGTAAATTAAGGTTACATGCAGGAGGAACTCGTGGCTTAATAAGAACTGCCACTCGGATCGATCTTTAGGTTAAGCTGCACTTGTCAAGGTCGGTCTGTGGATGGGTGACCGCCCATTACATACCGAGTTTCCTCTGTGCCTCGGAAAGCACGTCAATCTGTTGAGTGTTGGTCCCGGCTGCCATATATAGATCTTTGACAGTCGATACAGGTACTCAGTGCCCTGAAAGTCTGACAACCAGTCTTACCAAAGGGTATCGTATTACCCGTCGGGGCTGCGGGTTGTTCGAAAGAGATACCGCGGCCTCGACGCAAGGGCTAAGAAGGAACATGGGTTGTTTTTAGCCAGTAGAAGTCTGACACTCCCTTCCACTCTGCCCAAGAGCAGGAGGGGTTATTTGATGATTTTCCACCCGCCAAAAAAAAAAGGGTATCGTATTACCTAGTGTTAACTTGGTTGTGGAGGTCAGATAGGCAGTCGCTCCATGTAAAATACTGGTATTCAGCTGAATCCGGTTAGACTGGAAGCCGACCCCAACATAGTTGGGAAAAAGTTAGGTAGATGATGAAGGTGAAAAATTGAAAGTCCATGAAAATAATAACTGAATCCGATTCTAATAAGGAAGAAGTAATATTTTTATAATAATTCCACGCGGGCGGAGGTCGCGAGCAACAGGTTGTAGGTACATTATAATGATTATGATTTATAATAACGTGAGGAAACGGACATGTCCTACACCCAATTAAACCGTCCAAGTATTTGTAGAAACACGCATACTGGAGGGTTATTTTAAAAGAAAAATATCCCTACTCTACTGCAGAGCTATTGCGTATCTTTTCAAATGTCAGTGACTATCATAGTGTCCATCGATTAACTGTGGTTAAGGTTTGGTACAAAATGGAACCATTTGACAGTTAATCGATGGACACTATGATAGCCACTGACATTTAAAAAGAAACGCAATAGCCCTGCTGAAAGGGTTTTTCTTAAATAAAACGTTGCCTCACTCTAAGAATTTCTCCGGTATCGTGGGTGTATTTACAAACATTAAAACTCACATACACAAACCAAACACCCAGACCCGGAACAACTATCTGTAGGCCATACAAACATTAGTTCCGTACGGGGATCGAACCCGCCCACCCACTGCGCCAATCGTACCATTCTCCAAATCTGCTGTCCACAGAACCCCAAAAATTTGAACGTATCCGAAAAAATACTAGTTGAAAAAGCTAAATCAATATCGAATTTTTCACAAACCGTAATTTCAACTTTTCTGTTTCCAATTCCCATTCACACATCATACATTTCCGTGTGTTTTCATGACTCAAACTCTGTAATACAATGGCTGAGATTTATTTGATCAAATAAACATGTAAGTACGGAACATTTGGCTACGTAAATAAATATTTACTCAGCGGAGAAATGAGGCATCTCTAACAATAGAATTTGTTCGGAAATTCATTCAGCAATATCGTGAGATTCATCTTTGGGTATATAGGCTGTAAAAGTAACCTTAACGCAAACGAAGGGCACTTGTTCTCCCCACCACTGCGATAATTTTTTTTGTTCTAGACCATACCTGGGAACCTCCTAGTTACGGAGATATTAGGGGTCAAAGTTCCAAATTTTTAACAGCTGTTTTTGTAAATACTAGTTTTTCAGGTTATAACTTTACTTAAATTACCTACATGACCCGTTTACTATTCAAAGCATACACTAGCACAATGTTTTAAGAGTGCTACTTTGAGTTTTATCGTAAAATGTGATTTTTGACCCCAAAAAAAAAGTCATTTCTCAGCAAACATTTTTCAAATTAACCCTTGAAATGGTTAGCAAAAATCGATTTAAATAGGGAAGTACTATGTTCATAATAATTTCAGGCACAGGAAGGTAGCGGGCAATAACTAGTTAATCAGTAATATCTAATACACAATACCCCTCCTTTTGGGCTTCGCCGCAGTCGGATAAAAACTCAATAATACTCGCTACACAAACGGCAGAACACTTTCTTTCTTATTAGTATGCGTGAGCTGAAGTCGACTACAGCAGCTGTCGGTACATTTATTTCAGTTCCAATGTGAAACAAATAATGGTCTGAAACATCGATGTTCGTGTTGTGGGTCTAGCACTAATGCACACAGTAACGAAACGCAAAATTCGATGATATTTTCAAATATGTACTGGTTACTTTAATTACGTTTTTTTTTTTGGCGGTTGGAAAATCAACAAATAACCCCTCCCGCTCTTGGGCTGGTCAAAAGGGAGTGTCAGACTTCTACTGACTAAAAACCACCCATGTTCCTTCTTTGCCCTTTATGTCGAGGCCGCGGTATGTCTTGCGAAAAACCCGCAGCCCCGACAGGTTAAATATTTAGCATTCCGCCTCGGGAAGCTTGATTTATTTATAGTTGTCCGATATTTCAAAATGCGTACATCCCTGCGCCTGAGATGAGTTTAGATTTTCAAGTTTCAAGATGAAGAGATTGCATGAGCGAGGGAAGCGAGCCCGACCTCGTACAGGATTATGTTATTTTCGTACATTTACACAGAAACAGGACTGAGGGCTTCCCGTCGGGGCTGCGGGTTGTTCGCAAGAGATACCGCGGCCTCGACATGAAGGGCTAAGAAGGAACATGGGTGGTTTTTAGTCAGTAGAAGTCTGACACTCCCTTTCGCTCTGCCCAAGAGCGGGAGGGGATATTTGATGATTTCCCACCACCTAAAAAAAAAAGGGCTTACTTAGTCGTTTATCATCACACAAAGTATTTGTTTTATTTTAATTATGAGTTCAGGCTAATAATTGTTCACGTTTATGTTTTTATTTTATAATCGACTATGTCGCGCCATCATGTTACAGCTTCTGTTGAACACGCTCTAGTAATTTGGACATTACATTTCAAGGCTATGAGAAGTCGTTAAATAAGGTGTCCGTTTCGATTGCTCGGCCACATTGTCGTAGAATTAAAACGACTACGTCAACATTACGAAGGAATTTGTAGAACACTAACAGTGCAAACCGCAAATTCGTAGATATAATATTCAGAAAGTTATAAAGGTTTAACCATGGCCGCGCGGTTGAAACGTGGAGGACCGCGCGGCCACGGAGTTCTATCAAACGGAGCTTAGTAGAGGTTCCATTCTTTTTGTTAACCACTGATACGATTTCGAAGAAAATGTAGATAGTATAAATAAAGGCCTAATGTTTGTAATTCACGACCTACAGTACTTAGAAGTTATGGCCGCGCGGTTGAAACGCGGAGGACCGCGCGGCCACGTAGTTCTCTTAAACGAAACTTAGTAGAGATACCATTCTTTTTGCTAATCACTAATACGATTTCGAAGAAAATGTAGACACTATGCATAAAGCTGTAATGTTTGGACTTCACGACCTATTAGTCCGGTCAATTTAGACCAAAAAATGATAGTGAAGTTACATAAAGTCCCAACAAGCTGAATTTCTGTGAAGTTGTTCAAAACATAATTATAAACAATGTTTAGAAGTTCCCCATCATTCCCCTGTAAGGAAAAAATTTTATTCAAGGTCAAAGGTTAAAAAAATGAGTTTTTCGCGATTTTCAGCAAAACGGTATGTTTTATCATAAAAGTACCTCAGACAAAAATTGTTGATCATAAAATTATCTATAAAAAATGTCTCAATACTTTTTTTCTTACGAGCCACCGTTTCTGAGATATAACGATTCAAAAAGTTATAAAAGTTGTTATCGTCATAATATGCACACGTTTCCACGCCACCTATGAGGTAGTGTACTTAGCGCGTTTTTTTAACGTGGTTTCCCCAGTAGGCCTACTCCACGGGTCAGTTGTGATCCTGTTTAATGTAAAACTATTGCAAAATAATGGAAATTTTCAAAGATTGGGAAAGATAAAAGCGATGTAAATGAAAAAAAAGTGTTGAAGTTTATTCGTCTTATTCGTAAGTTTCAAATTCTTGTTCTTCTTCTTGATCTTCTTCTTGTTCTTCTTCTCCTGCTTCTTCTTCATCTTCATTTTGGATGCAAGTAAATTGCGTCAATAGCGATGTATCGCATGATACTTCGTCGGAGTCAAACGAATCCTCCATTGTTTGTGATTCAATATTAGAGCACGACCGGCCTTGACAATTTGTGCATGCCAAAGAACAAGACAGTTCAACTTTTTTGCAACCACATTTAGCACTGCATCCCTTTTTGCAGTTGCAAAAAATAGTGTTCAGCAGTTTTTCCGGCGCATGGCAGGTGGAAGTAAAGTTTGAACTGGCTCTAATATGTATATTGTTGACCAACTTCCAACCCCAGTCTGTAGGGTCTAGCTGATAACCAAGCCACACTTGAACTTGGTAATATACTCGAAAAAGATGTTGGTGAGCAGCAACTGAGGTTGGAGGAAGACAAGCTAATTGAACTTGTTTTTTATTTTTAGTATTTTTAACGAAACATGCATATCGATGTGCTGTTTTTTTTTCATCAAAAAGTTTATTTACTTTAGTAAAGTGTAAAGATCATGTACTATTTTTACACGCAATAACTGGCTGTGATACGACATCTGCATTTTACAGGAGGGGTAAAACAGCAGTTTTCAAAATGTTTGAAAAACAAGATTTAATTAAATGTGCTGAAGTTTTTAAAAAGAGTAATTCAACTCAACAAGAAGTTATTACCAACGGCATCCGCTTTCTTCTTTCTATGTACGGAGCTCCTAAAAAAACTACCTGTTTAGATAAGCATCGATATGCATGTTTCGTTAAAAATACTAAAAATAAAAAACAAGTTCAATTAGCTTGTCTTCCTCCAACCTCAGTTGCTGCTCACCAACATCTTTTTCGAGTATATTACCAAGTTCAAGTGTGGCTTGGTTATCAGCTAGACCCTACAGACTGGGGTTGGAAGTTGGTCAACAATATACATATTAGAGCCAGTTCAAACTTTACTTCCACCTGCGCCGGAAAAACTGCTGAACACTATTTTTTGCAACTGCAAAAAGGGATGCAGTGCTAAATGTGGTTGCAAAAAAGTCGGACTGTCTTGTTCTTTGGCATGCACAAATTGTCAAGGCCGGTCGTGCTCTAATATTGAATCACAAACAATGGAGGATTCGTTTGACTCCGACGAAGTATCATGCGATACATCGCTATTGACGCAATTTACTTGCATCCAAAATGAAGATGAAGAAGAAGCAGGAGAAGAAGAACAAGAAGAAGATCAAGAAGAAGAACAAGAATTTGAAACTTACGAATAAGACGAATAAACTTCAACACTTTTTTTTCATTTACATCGCTTTTATCTTTCCCAATCTTTGAAAATTTCCGTTATTTTGCAATAGTTTTACATTAAACAGGATCACAACTGACCCGTGGAGTAGGCCTACTGGGGAAACCACGTTAAAAAAACGCGCTAAGTACACTACCTCATAGGTGGCGTGGAAACGTGTGCATAATTATTATGACGATAACAACTTTTATAACTTTTTGAATCGTTATATCTCAGAAACAGTGGCTCGTAAGAAAAAAAGTATTGAGACATTTTTTATAGATAATTTTATGATCTACAATTTTTGTCTGAAGTACTTTTATGATAAAACTTACCGTTTTGCTGAAAATCGCGAAAAACTCATTTTTTTAACCTTTGACCTTGAATATTTTTTTTTCCTTACAGGGGAATGATGGGGAACTTCTAGACATTGTTTATAATTATGTTTTGAACAACTTCACAGAAATTCAGCTTGTTGGGACTTTATGTAACTTCGAATGTCTAAATTGACCGGACTACTATGGCACATAAATGCTATAATCCAAGTTAGAAGTAGGGTGACCAAGATTTATAGATATTATAAAGAAAAAATATTATGTAGAAAGGATCATAATCATTATCATCTACAGACTGAATTCACCCACTGCTGGGTATAGCCTCTCTTTGTTGTGCCATTCTCCACGGTCCTGCGCCAGCCTCATCTGCCTGTCACGCCGCTGGACGACCCACACTTCTTTTTCCAGTTCTTCTTTTTCAAAATGTTTATCAGATTTCAATTCGATTCCTTCTCACACTATACGCAATAAGATTTAAGATGTCATTATAAAATAACTACTTCTTAAAATTGTAAAGCGTCGATTATCGCTAAAGCCAATTTACCACTATTTGTTGTAAAACAATACTCGTGGCTTAATAATATCTGCGACTCAGGTCGATCTTTAGGTTAAGCCGCTCTTGTCTAGGTTGGTCTTTGGATGGGTGACCGCCCATTACATAGGTAGGTACCGAGTTTCCTCCGTGCCTCGGAAAGCACGTTAAGCTGTTGGTCCCAGCTGCCATATTATTAAATAGTTCTTTGACAGTCGTTACAGGTAGTCAGTGACCTGAAAGTCTGTCGACCAGTCTTACCAAAGGGTATCGTATTACCCAGTATTAACTGAGTTGTGGAGGTCAGATAGGCAGTCACTCTATGTAAAATACTGATATTCAGCTGCATCATCCGGTTTGACTGGAAGTCGACCCCAACATACTTGGGCAAAAGGCTAGGCAGATGATGATGATGATGGTGTTGTAAAATAATAAACGCCTCTATTCAAAAGTATTTTTTTCAAAAAAATTAATATTTTCATTACATTGTGACATTAATTTGAATTTCTATACTGACTGAAGGTCCGTTCTTCATACTGAGCGAGTTAGGTTTGCTCTCAATAATAATAGAAGTCACCTATATATAAAAATGAACTTTAATACAATGATTCAAAACTCTGTTTTAAGGTTGATGTGACACAGATACCGCGGCCTCGGCACAAGGGCTAAGAAGGAACATTACTGGTTTTTAGTCAGTAGAAGTCTGACACTCCATTTCGCTCTGCCCAAGAGTGGATTTGATGATTTCCCACCCCCCAAAAAAAAATATTGGTTGCCTGTAAAGTCGGTATACGGGCGAAAGTTTTACGTGACAACGAAAATAGAAGCGCAAGACATGAACCGGTGTGTATGCCTATCTCTCTCACTCTCTCTCTCTCGCTCTGGACGCGTGCCTCTCACTCGCTCTCATTGTGAGCGCATAACGTGAGCGGAGCGTAACGCAGTTTCTTGAAGTGTCACCCGGCAAACCAATTTATAAGACGTTGTCACGTCAAAAAAAAAAAAACTTGAGAGGTGTCAAGGGAAACCCGGATGGAACGAAGTTTTGAAAATAACTGGCTTGCTTTCTATGAGAGAGATAGAGAGAGACAGACAGAGAAACACGCGCACTCCGCACGGCTTACAACTACAACTATAGCAAAAAGTGTCGTTATATCTTTTGGTCTTAATTTTTTCCGTCTAGCCCCATTTCGCAACGCGCGAAAAGGAACTTCGTTCCAAAAAGGTTGATGTGACAAGGTAGCCCGCGAAATTCCAATTTTCTTACGTATTTTGCAATTTGCCGGTCAGTGTCAGGTCAGGTTGTATGATAAATAAAATAGGATTTGCGACCCTAACGTGTCATGCCGTCGCATGTTTGTAAACGCACCCACGACACAGGAGAAATTCCTAGTGTGGGGCAAAGTTTAAAAAAAAATGTGACTTTACTGAGTAATATTGATTAAATTCACCAATACAACCCTCTCAGTTCATGAAGGTTGCTTGAGTGACTATTTGATGAAAAAAGCATTATCTCTAATTAAAAACAAATTTTATGATGTTGCTTAATTAATTCAGAGAAATATAAAGGGAGTCCTATGATTAAATGAGTAATGAGTAAAAAAAAAAAAAAATTCTGTAGCAAAATGTTAAAACCAGTATTTATACCAATACGGTGTTAACATTTTGGCATAAGTACTTCTTTATCCAATTTACCATTCTTTTGCGTTTCTGACGTTCTACACCCAAACCTTATTCCCTCATAATAAATAATATGCCAGAGGCTTATGTCCAGCAGTGGGCGTCTTTCGGCTGAAACGATGATGAAATAATATTATATGCACGTAAAAACGAGGCTTTCGGAAATGTCTGATTGACGCACATTATTTAGTCACCCTACTTCTAACTTGTACTATAGGTTTAAAGTGCTGTAGGTCGTGAAGTCCAAACATTAGGGCTTTAAACATACTGTCTACATATTCTTCGAAATCGTGTCAGAGGTTAGCAAAAAGAATGATACCTCTACTAAGCTCCGTTCATGAGAACTGCATTACCGAGCGTTTCGACCGCGCGGCCATGGCATATATGTGCTGTAGGTTGTGAAGTCTAAACATTAGAGCTTTATGCATAGTGTCTACATTTTCTTCGAAATCGTATTAGTGATTAGCAAAAAGAATGGTATCTCTGCTAAGTTTCGTTTAAGAGAACTACGTGGCCGCGCGGTCCTCCGCGTTTCAACCGCGCGGCCATAACTTCTAAGTACTGTAGGTCGTGAATTACAAACATTAGGCCTTTATTTATACTATCTACATTTTCTTCGAAATCGTATCAGTGGTCAACAAAATGAATGGAACCTCTACTAAGTTCTGTTTGATAGAACTCCGTGGCCGCGCGGTCCTCCACGTTTCAACCGCGCGGCCATGGTTAAACCTTTATAACTTTCTGAATATTATATCTACGAATTTGCGGTTTGCACTGTTAGTGTTCTACAAATTCCTTCGTAATGTTGACGTAGTCGTTTTACTTCTACGACAATGTGGCCGAGCAATCGAAACGGACACTAAATAAGCTATCTGGACGCAACCCTTTAATACCCATGGGGAATCGAGAAATAAGGAATTTTATTGCTTTACATCTTTTATATTAATGACAGTGATATTTCATCTTTATTTCAATGTTTATTCATGAACCTTTGGTACTACAGTTTGTATTAGGTGGCATGAGGAGGAGTTTGTAGCTAAATAATAACAGGCGTATGGGTCAACCTTTAAGGTTAAGCCGTACTTGCCGAGGTTGGCCCGTGGATGGGTGACCATCATTACATGTTAAAGCGCGTTAATCCATTGCGTTGGTCTCTGCTTTTTGTTGGACAAACCCGCCACACAATTCCCAAACTACTGCTAATCCTTAAAGCCAGAATTAACTTCAGGTGTTCAAGCGTAATTTTATGAATGTATGGTAACATTGTCAATACAATAATGCGACATAATCTTAATTAGTACACCTAGTTCCAGTTTCCAGTTTTTTTTTTTAAACATTGGCCCACACTAGGAATTTCTCCTGTATCGTGGATAAACATTTAAACTCACATACACACCCAGACCCGAAACAACTATATGTAGGCCATACAAATATTTGTTCCGTGCGGGGATCGAACCCGCGACATGCAGCGTAGCAGTTCAATCGCTCAGCCACTGCGCTAACCGTGCTGTCAAAACAGTTGAAACAAAAAATTACGTATAAAGGTACTTTATTTCGCATTTAATATTGTCGAAGTGTTTTTAAACAAGTCAAATTTACAACAATAGTTTACTGTTAGACACAGGCGTCTCCAAAGTCCGTGCAATACTTTGTCATATCATTTCAGGGAGCTAACTTAGTTTAAACTAAATATTAACACAATATTACCAAGTTCTCCCTGAGGTCTCGTAGCACCACTACGTCGTAGCACTGTAGCTAGTGGCTACGACGCTACGATGCTACGCCGTAGTATCACAATGTTACTTTATACTAAGTTAGCAGAATTTTATGTTTTTTAGGAACGTTTATTCGAAATTGGTGTTAACTTGTGGGTGTGTTAAGTATTAAATGGGTATTATATAAGGTGCAGACCTAAAAAAAACGAAAAGAGTTTCTTAAAAATGACGGCTAAGGCTAGAATGAATGTTATGCTACAATATAATGTAAATTTATATTTTCCTTTTTATGTATATCTCAACAATGTGAATAGTAAGTATTCCACGGGAAGTGGCGAGTTAACCCCATCACAAGTATGTACTCGTATATATACTTACTGGGGGTTTTTCTCAATGTTGTGCTGTAGAACAATTATAGGGGATAGGACAAAAAAAAACTAATTAGTCCTTCAGATAGATTTCCAAAAAATATTGAACACATATTTTTTCTTTTTTCACATAAACAAAAAATGAAGACGATACAGTGCTTCGAAAACTCGTGAACTCCTCGAAAACGTCACATATCAGTACATTTTTTACCTAAAAATGACGTCACAACCCCCCCTCACGATCTTTGACGCGTTTTATCTTCGTGAATTTTTATTAATTTGATAAAACAAAAAACACGTATCCAATATTGTTCTATAATCTAACTGACGGACTAATTAGAATCATATTTTTTTGACTCGGTCCGATCCCCTATTGTATGAAAATCAATAAAAACATTTATTAATATTATATTATTTTCTGAACTCCGGTCCAGTCGGTTTAACAGAGATGTATATAAAAGCGATAGTCGTTCTACGCCGATCCTAAATAAATAGGGATAACATCGCAATTATTACACAATTCTATACAGAGGTCTCGTAGCACCGTAGCTGGTTGCTACGGAGACTGCTACGCCGTAGCTTGTATTTCTTAACTTAATTTGAATAATTTCTAAGAAATTAATTTTGCGTTATTAGAATATTGGTTGGTGATCATCTTACGAGTTACGAACTGGAACTTTCCGGAACACGTCCAGGGGTACCAACTTATTTATATTATTACAAAGTGGAAGATTTTGAATTCTATATTTTCTATTTTGCAATTATGTTCTAGACTACCTCTTTGTGTAGTGGTCGTCGAAATAGAGCAGTATAGAAATAAATACCCCAAATAAATTGGGATAAGGGCAGGAGAATGATGATTATGACGTAGTCTGAATATGTGGCCGGTTGATTGCAATAAACTATTCACATACCCCCTATTACATGGAACTTAAACATAGTAACTGGCGAAATGTGGGTACGCCTTTTTTTGGGTGGTGGTAAATCAACAAATGACTCCTCCCGCTCTGGGCAGAGCGGTAGGGAGTGTCAGACTTCTACTGACTAAAAACCACCCATCTTCCTTCTTAGCCCGAGACCACGGTATCTCTTTCGAACAACCCACAGCCCCGACGGGATGTGGGTACTCCTCTGCTTAACCCTTCGCTTCCTAACTCTTTATAGAGTAAAGATTTGGCATGTACCATTTAAATGTTTAGATGCCAGCTTTTTAACCGGAATAACGTAGAAAAATATCAATTCGCAAGTTTAGTAAGGCTAGGAGCGTTGGCAAATCTGAAGTTTGACACAAGAATAAGGTAGTGTAAGAAGAAGCGAGTTTATGAGTATGCAAGTCTCAAGGCAGTATACAGACAGCACGATTGGCGCTGTGGTTGAGCGATTGACTGCGTTACGTGTCGAGGGTTTAATCCCCGCATTATGTTGTAAAATGTTGTAAGAAAAATGTTGAGTATGAATGTAGATGGCTATAAGAGTAGAGGAAGACCAAAGAAAAGATGGATGGACTGTGTGAAGGATGACATGGCTAGAAAGGAGGTGACTGCTGACATGACGAGAAATAGAGAAGTATGGAAGAAGAAGACATGTTGCCCCGACCACTAATAAATTGGGATAAGGGCAGGAGAATGATGATTGAACGAATATTGTATGTCCTCTAGATATTGTTCCGAGTCTGGTTATTTAAATGTTTGTAAATGCACCCACGATACAGTAAAAAGTTCTAGCGTGAGGCAAAGTGTAAAAAAGTATTACCTCTACGTGTACATATTATTTTCTTGAGAGCGTAAAGCGCGTGCTACAGCTAGTTTAATATCAAACTTCACAAACGTATTGTAGGTATTTGTAAGAAGGGAATCGTACCAATTTCGAGCAGCTGACTCCAATATCGCGTCATAACAGAAACGCACATATTACATAATCTTTTAGCGACGAAATAATAAAATGCAGAAAAAGTATTTCACTTTAAGACTTGCTGGATCATTATTTCGTCGTCCTTTATTTTGATAGCCTTATGTCTAGTGGTCGCAAGCGCGCGACTGCCGAGCACGAGGTATGGGGATCCATTCCCAGGTAGGGCAAAGTATTATTGCGTTATTCTTTCTGAAATTTCTTAGTAGCAGTTCCTTTTTTTTTTTGACGTGTGGAATATCATTAAATAACCCCTCCTGCTCTTGGGCAGAGCGAAAGGGAGCGTCAGACTTCTACTGACTAAAAACCACCCATGTTCCTTCATAGCCCTTCATGTCAAGGCCGCGGTATCTCTTGCGAACAACCCGCAGTAGTAGCAGTCCCTGAGTCTGAATTTGTGCCCAGTTGACGGCAATATCCTTGCTCCCTATTAAATGGGACTTAAACGTTTTGAAATATGGGTACACTATTATATACTCAATACTCAATACTTTATTGCATTCCACATGTACCTAGTACTTAGGTGGTAAACTTAAAATTAGATCACATGGACCCTGTCGGGCACAGCACAATAAGTGAGTTAGGAGAGAGGAAGCACAAGTAAATTATAATTAAAACATAGTTCGTAGGTAATTTCTCAGACAAACTAATAGTAGGTATAAAATATAAATTATAATATAAATAGGTATCTTTTGGGAGATGTGGTAGTAATTAATAAATCATAGTCATGTAATGAAATGTAAATAATGTAATATGTTATAATGTATGTGTTAATGAATAAATAATTAAATATTTAATTTTGAGTAGGTATAGGTATAGAGTAGGTATTAGGTACACTTCTGCATGGTACTTTGGGGATTATAGGCGTGATGTTTTTTTGTGGTTTGTAAATAATTAGTAATTGAAAGTATGCGGTTATCAATATAATTTAATTAAATTATCTTATTATTTTTTATTCTATTCTTAAAATTGCCTTTTACGTGGCTTTTACAAACGACACGGCTCAAAAAAATCACGAGCACTTATATGTACACACGCAGAAACTTTCAAAGTGATTATCTCCTACTGCATTGATTAATCATTTACGTTTTCAGGCACGTAGTATTTTAAATAATATTACGAAATAGCTCTTTTAATTATGAATAAAGGTTCACCAACAGCTTCTGTGTACAACATATGTTAAGTGTGCATAGGTTTACGGGTTTTTTCATAAAAGAAAAAACCGTTATTTCACAAAATATCGCTTTTGAACTTTATTCAATGTATACACATCACTCGTTACTGAACAACGTCCTCTTAACAAAAACCTGGAACTTAAAAAGCCAGAGAATTTCCAAGCAGAATATCTTTTCATTTCAATCAAACAACTCAACATAAAGTATGTAAAGAATAAGTAGATAAATCCTACGAACACTAAAAGAAGCGAAATAACATCAAACGTCTTACAAACCTTGAAGCGCCACTGAGCTTCCTGATTGGCCTACTGACCTCTCCCGTGAGCCCTGATAAAATATATATCTCCTTTAAAATAACTATCATTCGTACAAACAGAAGAGAGAATACATTTAAGTTCCTACATATATTATGAGCTAGATATATAAAGATGCAAGTCTCATTACATAATCAAAATGTTATACAATTATAAATTAGAATAACAATAAAAAAGACACGAGTGCAAGTGCGTTGCCATTTCAAAAATAATTCATCGCGTCTCTGAAACCAGGTCAGGTTATTACCACGAAGTTGTCCGCCCGCCCTGCGCGGCGCATCCTCCCGAAGTGAGGCGCAGTGCGCGCGCCGCCCATCGTCACAACCGCCCAAGTCTTCACCTGCCATCAAAACCTTTGCATCTTTAAAAAATAATAATTAAAAAATAACGTACGAGGCGTGTATTGGATTGGAAAATTAAAATTCGAATTCGTAAATCAAAGATGGCGGTCATTCGGTGTGTATCGAGAAGTTGTGCGGACGTGTGATAGTACAATATGTTACGCTCGGTGGACGGAACCTAGGTAGTACAACTGTGGTGTGTGTAGTATAGTGTTGTGTGTGGCTAACGTTGCTTTCTCAGCAGCTGTCGATCCCTGTGAGTATTCCACCCTTGTTATTATCGAGGGCTGTACCTCATTTCATCAACTCAACCCCGGGGATAACCCTACCATTTCAGATCCACAAAACATCTCAAATGACTGCGTCAAAGCCAACTTAACAAAGTAATTTTTTGTCTCTAATTAGACGAGAAATTCTACCTTTTAATTATCCTTGTGTTAATGCAACTTGATTATTAAATACGGTTACGTATTAATTCCCTTTTCAATCTAGTATAAAGCGACCATTTTATTAATTAATTTAAATGATGACCGGTACAACGTTACTGTAACCTTTTGCTGTTACTTTACATAATTAAAAGCCGAGTACTTGACATACAAATTCATGATAACAATGACATCATTCGTGGTATTAGTAGTTACTTATACATAGATTTATATTAAACTTATTGAATGAGTGCAGAAATTTATTGTGATGATTGTCTGTAGGTATGACTATGTTAAGCAATAAAAGTGTTGAGCTTGCAAATCGTCACCTCGGAAATGCATTTTTGCTCAAATTTATTTTATTGCGTTTCGCCGTACAAAAATTTTACAGAACGCAGTGTTTTCTTCCTGCTGAAAAGTTACTTCTTACATTTACAAGGATTTCAAATGATTATTTAACATGATTTTTTCACAAAACTTAACCATACGCATCACAGAAATGACCAAACTTGACTTATGATCACCATCAAATTATCACCAGTGTATTTACTGGTGATAAGTCCAAGTGATCATATTAATGTCCATTTACCACTCTGGAAAATTCATCTTTTAAATCACCAATCTACTAAACCAATTGCTATCATGCCATCCCGCGCAAGTCGGAAAAGCTAAGATAAAAACGTTTTGCTAATGACGATATCATAGTATCTCGTTGGTCTAGTGGTTGCAATTGCGACGGCTGATCATGATGACATGGGTTCGATTACTGGGTCGTGCCATCAGGAATTTGCGGATTTTGTGATTTGTGGATTTTGTGATTTGTGTCTGGTTGGTGGCTATTAGCTAGCCCCTGTAACACGGGACTTCCACATAAGTGTCGAAATACGGGTATACTATTAGTGTACGCCTCTTATGCCTCTGCCTTACCTTTTGGAGATTACAGGCATGATGATGTGAAGTAATGATATCATAATACCTGAATATTATTGCACTACTGGAATTTCAACTCTGGACTTGGTGTCTATCGTTGAGGCCTCGGTTTGAGCAAACAAGCATGGGTCCACTAGAATATGGTATGAAAACAAGCAAATCAAATCAGTTTATTGCATACATGTTGTACATGAGTTCGAATAATTTTAGAGGAATCAAACATGCACCTTGTAAGGGCACTGCAAAACAAATAAAAATCAAATCAAATTAATAACATTTCATATCATAATTAGCATGTCACATTTAACAAAATTATTATAATTATAAAAGACATACACTTTATGTCAAATCAAATCAAAATAAAATACAAAGTCAAAAACTTAATTCATTAAGTATAACCTTCAAAAATAACCTACGTTTGTTTAATGATAAACTATTCTGTTTATTTTACGCAACAATAGCACGGCAACAATAGCAAATAGGAACAGGACCATCATGTTGAGGCGTTGGTGATGTTCTGTCACCGCTAAGCGATGCTACGTTTTAGCATTTGTTACACTAACTTAAGTTACTTTTAATCCGCAAGAATTTCACAGAAAACAAAAACCAGAAGCGATTTTCCAAGTCTTTATACGATACTTAATAATACACAAAAGAGTTAGTTAAGACACAAGCACAGAATTCTTTTCCGCTTGTCACACACTATAATCTACATTTCTTTTTTCACCTTTTGCAGGTCTGCTGGCAGAAATTTCTTGAGAAATAAGCAGTACCTTTGTGCTCATATGTTATATAATGTTATTTTCCTGCGTTATCTGTTGTGTGTACATAAATAGTAACATAAATAACAGTTCACATCTTTTCTCGTCTCTGCTGGCCTGAAAAATTAGGAAAGATCTCCTCTCCTCTCTGTTCCACCGTTTCCCGCAAAGCCAAGCGAAGACAAGAAGTGTATACAATAACGATTTTCAATTGGAAAACTTACGGAAACACCGTAATTCGCTCCAAAACTCAAATAGCTGATGCTGGCCTAACAGCTGCTAGGTTAAAATGTAACTGGGCTGGGCACATCTGCCGCATGTCGGAGGAGCAATGGGCAAAAGTTACCAGCAGTGAATACCACAGAGCAGTAAACGACAACGCGGCAGGCCCAAAAGGAGATGGCGGGATGAGCTGGACTCTTTCTCTAAAGAAAGAGTCATCATCATCTCTTCTTTCACTATCGCACTGGATTGTGAAAAGTGGAAGGAGGGATGGGGAGACCTTTGCCCTGCAGAGGGACAGTATAGGATCATAAAAAAAAAGTTGTTTCACAACCTCATCTCAGCCACATGCAATTACCTTTCATTTATCCCTTTTAAAAACCGTAATGACAGCCATAAATAACACTGCATCATTCCTTTAAGTCATACAGGAACTTACTAAGCCATGCTTCCCATAAATTCCTGCGTGGGATAAGCATAACACGAGTATTAGCATCGTGTTTACATTCCTGAACAAATGAAGATGAAAACAAAAGATTTTGTAATGTATGCTTCTTGGACGTCAATAGGAAATTATGTCTTAACCGTAGCTGAAATTGAAGGAGAGATTTTGCTATAATAGTAGTTAATTTTTCTTATTCTAAAGTGTCGATGACAAGTTTGGCACTTACAGTAACGTCCATTCGCAAAGAGGAGCTCGTGGCTTTATAATACTCAGGGTCGATCTTTAGGTTAAGCCGCGCTTACCTAGGTTGGTCTGTGGATCGGCGACCGCCATTACATACCGAGTTTCCTCCGTGCCTTGGAAAGCACGTTAAACCGTTGGTCCCGGCTGCCATAATATAGATCTTTGGCAGTCGTTACAGGTAGTCAGTGACCTGAAAGTGACAACCAGTCTTACCAAAGGATATCGTATTACCTAGTATTAAGTGGGTTGTGGCGGTCAGATAGGCATTCGCTCCAAGTAAAATACTGGTATTCAGCTGCATCTGGTTTGACTGGAAGCCGACCCCAACATAGTTGGTAAAAAGGCTCGGCAGATGATGAGTAACGTCCATTAGCTCCTGTGATGTGCTAACTTAGGTATCATGACATCATAGCCGGTTTTCTTTTTATTTTTTATTTTTTGTTTGTGTTCATCTTGGATAGTCTTCACGTCCGTTTAAGACGTGCCTTTTGACATGCTTGAGTCTTATTGCATTAGACCAACCATTCTAGAAAACAATTAAAATGTCTGAATGCCATTTCTTAAAACTAGATCACTACAAATGACAGCTAAGTCCAATTGCTTAACGTGCTTTCCGAGCCACAGAGGAGACTTGGTATGTAGTGGTGGTCACCCATCTACGGACCAACCTAGGCAAGCGTGGCTTAACCTAGACCCAACCCGAGTGGCTGTTATTGTTTATCCACGAGTTCTTCTCAATAGGGTTTGGAGAAAATAAAGTTTCACCCTTTGTCGTCCTACCCTGTACCTCTGCCAACACCATCAAGATACAATCTTTCTGTATTATGCGATAAAAGTGTTCTATTGTTATACGACGAATCAATCAGGCTGGGTCCACGCGACAACGGGGTTCGATATTACCTGACTGTGTTTGCAAATATAGCTTTGAGTTTATTCAAACAGTTTTTTATTTATTGCAAATTCATGTACAATAGTGTCGTTGATTCCGGCTGCCGTTACAGATATACAGGTAGCCCGAAATTCTGACAACCAGGCATACCAAGGGGTATCGTATTACCCAATAACTGAGGGTCTAAAATGGCAACTTTAGCAGATTCATAATAGGATAATTATTATGAACTAGCTGATCAGCCCGCGGCTTCGCCCGCGTGAATGTCGGTCAAATTATATACTCAAACCTTCCTCTTAAATCACTCTATCTATTAAAGAAAACCGCTTCAAAATCCGTTGCGTAATTTTAAAGATTTAAGCATACATAGGGACGGACAGACAGCGACTTTGTTTTATACTATGTAGTTATTGTATATTATTACCTTATCACAATGTTGTCCTATTTAATCCAAAAGTTGACTGGTAGAGTATGCCTTGTGAGGGAAACCAGAAATAATGAGAGCAGCGGTGCCCCAGTGGTGGAAGAGCAGCGCTGGCCTAGTGCTGGCGGCCTCGACTTACGAACAGTAAGTCGTGGGTTCGAACCCCGGCAGGCGCATTACTTTGTGTAATTTATTTCACCACCACTGCTCACGAAAACAGTGAAGGAAAAGATCGTGCGGAAACTGGCATAACTAACATATTATGTTAGAACCAAAAATTTGAAGACTTGTAACATCTACCAATCCGCTCTGGGCCCGCGTAGTAAATTATAGCGCATTTCCTCTCAAAAAGAGTGGAGGCCTGTGTCCCAGCAGTGGGAACATCAATAGGCTGATGATGAATTATTTTCACTACGAATAATCCTCCATAGACAAAAGCTAAAAGAAAATTGTACAGCTCTTACTTACATGAAAACGGGCGGACACTATCCGGATCCGATAAATTTCGGAATTTATAAAGCATCTTGATTCTAATAAAGACACCTACACAAGTTGCAATGGAATAGCGTAGTTGACAAAACAAAAAGAATTAGTCCGTCAGATAGATTTTCAAAAAATTTTGGACGTAATTTTTTTCTTTTTTTACGTAAACAAAAATTTTGACGATACAGTGCTTGAAAAGTCGTGTCACGTCACATTTTTTACCAGAAAGTGACGTCACAAGCCCCCACTCATGACACATTTTATTTTCGTAAATTTTTATTAATTTGATAAAACACGAATTCAATAATTTTCGATAATTTAAACGACGGACTAAACAGAATCATATTTTTTTAGTCAAGAAGCATCCCTATTAGAAGCGTGTGGGTTGTTTTACTGGTAGCGTAGTGGTAGCATATTGCACGGAAGGCATACTAATATGATTATAATTAGCATATACCGGAGAGCGTAGCGAGAGAATTTATTAATCCACATGCATGTTTATTGCAAAAAATGTAGCAAGGGTGACACACGACCCCCACAACGTTACGTGTATAGTTATTAGTTTTAATAACATTACATAACATCAGGAGCTCGTGGCTTAATAAGAACTGCCACTCGGGTCGATCTTTAGGTAAAGCTGTGCTTGCCTAGGTCGGTCTGTGGATGGGTGACCGCCGACATACCGAGTTTCCTCCGTGCTTCGGAAAGGCACGTCCCGGCTGCCATATATAGATCTTTGGCAGTCGTTACAGGTGACTACCTGGTTGTCAGACTTTCAGGTTTACTGACTAGTAAACCTGAAAGTTTGACAACCAGTCTTACCAAAGGGTATCGTATTACCCAGTATTAACTGGGTTGTGGAGGTCAGATAGGCAGTCGCTTCATGTAATATACTGGAATTCAGCTGCATCTGGTTAGACTGGAAGCCGACCCTAACATAGTTGGGAAAAGGCTAGGCAGATGATGACATAACATCACGCCTGGTAATCCCCGAAGGGTTAGACAGAAACGTACTTAATAGTACACCCACATTTCGCCAATCATGTTTAAGTCCCATGTTATAAGAGGCGAGCCTTTTGCCATCAACCGGGAACAAATCCAGCCTATGTAGCTGCTTTTGAGAAATTCCTGATGAAAATAACGCTTTTGCTAGTTTCAATCAGGTTTATAACTATGTATTAGTTGTTATTGTTTAATATAGTTTTATGTATTTTATCTATGGGCCTCAGTCGCCTGATAATAATACGATTGTAATTCTAACATAATCCTAACATAACATTAATTTACCCCTATGTATAATTACTAGCTGATGCCCGCGGCTTCGTCCACGTGGATGTCTGTTATCAAACTCAAAGCATTTATTTCAATTAAACCATTACAGGCAGTTTTGAATTTCAGAAGAACAATTCACAAAACAAAGCTACAGTCACAAGGCATAATAACTTGTGAAAGTACTGTAGTTGCCCATTCCCTTGCGTAGATCTCTATGGAGAAGAACGGGCAAGAAACTCCATGAACACTCTTTTAAATCAGAATATTGTTACAAAATCTTGGTACATTACATCTTATCGCAACCGATGTCGGTTATCGAGACCAAAAGTAATCTTTTCACCCCCCCTTTCAACCTCTTATAACCCTTTTTTTCGCATTAAAAAGTAGCTTCCTTTCTCAGGCTCTAGACTATCTGTGTACCAAATTTCATTTAAATCGGTTTAGTAGTTTTGGCGTGAAAGCGCGACACAATATTAAGTAAGGAAAAGTAAGAATGAACCTCGATTTCGAGGTTGTTACTGAGAAACTCCTGACGGTAAAAACCAATAACAATTGCCCGACCCGAGAATCGAACTCAGGACATCATGCTCAAAAGTCGCACTTAGTTTACAACCACTAGACCAACAAGATAGTTACAAAACAAAACACACGTAGTTTATTTTAAGAAGTTGAACCGTTTCCGGCCTTTTTTTTTTTTTTTGGGGGTGGAAAATCATCAAATTACTCCTCCCGCTCTTGGGCAGAGCGAAAGGGAGAGTCAGACTTCTACTGACTAAAAACCACCCATGTTCCTTCTTAGCCCTGTTCCTTATGTCGAGGCCGCGGTATCTCTTGCGAACAACCCGCAGCCCCGACGGGCGTCGGCCCTTGCGGGTCCCTTCCATGTTGCTGACATCTCTTTGAGGCATCCTGCCCTCTTAGCCCAAAAGATGTAACCTTAGTGACATTTGCGCTACCACCGCAGATGCGGTGGAAGTGGGGAAGTTCTGGGCTTTTTCTGCCTGGCTTTTATTGACATACTGGCCTAAATAACTTCTAGTTATAATGTAAAATTGATTCACGATGACAAGACGTTGTGGTTTGCAATTGAAAAGGATAAAATAAAAAACTTTTTACAAAAAAATAGGGATCGGAAGGCATATCCTAAGTTTATATAAGTGTAATATGTTTTATGTATGTATATGTATGTATTTATTGTATATAATTATATAAATGGTACACCACAGGCTACCTGCAGTATTGTTACTCCTTCTCCCATATATCCATCCAAAGGTTGTCTTTAAAAGATCGCTCTAAGCGATAAGACCGCCCATTGTGTCACCCCTTGTAAAATGTTTTACTATTGTTTTTTTTGTAATTTTTATGGTGTACTTAATAAAGAGTATTCTATCTATCTATCTATCTATCCTTTCATATTATTATTATTATGAGCCTATACTGACCCACTGCAGGGCAAAGGCCTCCCTTCCCTCTTTACACTTTTTGCGATCTAGTGCGACAGTAGACCAATCCTTAGAGAAAGAGTCCAGCTCATCCCGCCATCTTCTTTTGGGCCTGCCGCGTTGTCGTTTCTTGCTTTGTGATACCACTGAGTGGTAACTTTTGCCCATTGCTCCTCCGACATGCGGCAGATGTGTCCAGCCCAGTTCCATTTTAACCTAGCAGCTGTTAGGCCAGCATTATTTGGGTTTTGGAGCGTAAAAAAATAAATTTTCAAATCGGTTCATAAATCATGGAGTTATGTGATGAAATACATACAAAAAACATATAGACGAATTTATTTAAATATCTGATGCCCGCGGCTTTACCCGCGTGGATGTCAGTGAATGATATACTAAAACTTTCCTCGAGAACCACTCTATCCATTGGTGAAAACAGCATGAAAATTGGTGCAGTAGTGTTTGAGTTTATCGCGAACAGACATACAGACAAACAGTCGCGGCGGAGGACATTATTTTATAACATGTAGTGAAGAGCACGTGTATAAGTAAATAATCTCCTTTAAACGTTAATCTTCACTCAATACATCAATCCAATATCCTTATTCCCCGATCCCAGCTGAGATACATTCTCAAACTTTCGGCAAACTTACGTAAATGTGAGGAACATTCCATTCATATTAGATCAATGTTTGCAGGACGCGCGGAGACACGTTGCCCTATTTTATGTACAAGGGTCTCTCAAGTATATTGTATTGCTCCTATTTCGTAGTGTGCATTATTTTGTTACTTTCTTTTGAAAGCTTGTTTAGTTTATTGGTTTTTTTTGTTAGGAACTTTTCTGTGGCAGTGATAGTCTTTGTGACGTCAAGATATTGGTCTCGAGTTTGAACCCAAGACACACGCGCCTCCGATTTTTCGGATGTATGTGCGTATTGTATAATGAATACTTGCTTGGGTGAATAAAATTATCAAGCGACCAGCACACCTGACAGATATTTCTCGACGGCAGGTAAAGCCAAGTCAGAGGCCAGGGGCGTAGCTACTGTCGAATCTGCCGCATCAATTATACAGGGCCCCCGGGCCCACGGGGGCCCCTGACGTGCGTAAGCAAAATTTAATAAAAACTTATTATTTTAGAAATGACAAATTAAATGTCAAAAAAAGGAATTTCTTTTTTTCCCGCGTAAAGCGTGGGTTCCAAACTGTTATTTCTGTTCTTTGATTCTAAAGTCATCATCAGCTGTAGGTAAATGATTTAATAAATCAGTTTGCCGAAAAAAGGCAAGGAGGGTAGGTATTATCCAATTTGAATTATTTGTAAAAAATTTGGAACAGACAGACAGATAGATAATTATGATGAATAAATATTTCTTTTAATTTTATGCAAACATTTTTTTTTCTTTTGTGAGAAATCTTTACTCTTCATATATTATGAGGGCCCTCAAACAAATTTTAATACGGGGCCCCGCCAAGGCCAAGGCACGCTACGCCACTGTCAGGGGCCCATGGGTGGCATACAAACACCAGTTTAGGCACTAGTCACAGGATAAAGAAGAAGAAGTAGGAAATTCAAGACTTGATGACTAGAGGCTCAATGTTGGCTTCTCTGCTCTCCGATCATTATAATCTGGTTCTCTTCAAAGTTCGAGTGAATCGGTTTCTTCTAGATAATCCATTTTCCCTTCATATTTTATAATGGCGATAAAGAAATGTCTAATACGAGTACGATTTAACTCAATTTAATATGTTGATTCGATTTATCGAGAAAGGTTCTAAGCTATATTATGTGACGCAGACGAAGTTGCGTGGGTCAGCTAGTGTCTAATAAAGTGAGACCAGCAGAGCTATTGCGTATCTTTTTAAATGTCAGTGGCTAGCATAGTGTCCATCGATTAACTGTGAAATGGTTATGGTTTGGTACAAAATGGAACCATTTGACAGTTAATCAATGGACATTGGGATAGCCACTGACATTTAAAAAGATACGCAATAGCCCTACAGAGGAGCGTTCGGGCCATGACCACAATTACGTCATAAATTCAGGTCATAGTTTTTTAATGTACATATTTAGGACGAGATTCGAATACAGAGTAACTTCGCTCAATATGTCCCTCGTTTAACTTAACATACTGTATAGGTGTATTTTTGCATCCTCGTCAAAATTCAGGAGATTGTCATAAAATACATTAATAATCAATTTAAACTGTGGTACCTGTTCCGTATGGTGTCGGACGTAAAGAATAGCACCATCCCATATCTTCCCGTGGGTGTCGTAAGAGGCGACTAAGGGACTTACCAGAGAATGGGCAGCAGCGTTCTCTGTGCCTTCGTAACAACCATACTGCGATCGCCAACCCGCCTGCCAAGCGTGGCGATTATGGCAAATCCCCCCCCTTCTGGGGGAGGCCTATGTCCAGTAGTGGACGTCTTATGGCTGAAATGATGATGATGATGATGACCTGGTCAATATTTAATTAATAAGCGCAGTTTATTAAGTAGTTAATAAAAATAACAGTACTTCAGAATAACTCCCGCACCGTGGTTTATGGAATAAGAAATTACATTAACAAATTTTAGACGCTTTTTAAAAAAAAAAGTAATAGATTTTTGCTACTGTACGGTCGTGTTTCAGCTCTATGCCGCTTTGCCGATGTTTTTGATCGATGTACCTAGTAAAGGTATCTTCCTTTTCCTATGTTCCTGTCCTTTATATACAATATAGCTTAATGTACACACGTGGTATATTGCCCCCACTCTGTTTCATGTATGCGCACAAAATCCAGTGTTTGTGGCCGGATAGCCTCGGACACGATTGATTGGATTTCTATATCAAAGCTCCGTGTTGTTTTGTTGGTGATAGTAAAACTATGTTTTTATCACATAAAGGATAGGTTTATTTTGAGCTCTCGTCGGCTTCAAAAATCGAACAAAACTGGCGTACCCGGCAATAAATATTGCACAACGACCTTTCGAAATTGGTGTATTTTATACAAAGAATAAAAAGAATTAACAAAAAAAGCAAATCATAATTGTTTTAACAGCTCCTAATAGATACCGGACTGTTTGTATTTCGTGCGACAGAAATAACGCTCTACAAAGCCGAAATTAGCCGATTCTCTCTTTCCAAAGGTTGATGTGCAATATTTATCGCCGTACTGAACACTAATGTTACAAAGTTTTTTTTTTCGTTATTAATTCTTCTTAATTGATTATAAGAGAAAAGTAACTATGTACATTAATTCAAACTATTAAATAAACTAACAAGAAGGAAACTATAAAAGGCATCAAAATACTGCTCCTCAACGCTGTCAGCCGGTAATGTGCCCAAAAGACTGGCGGCATTGCCACGTTGTATGGCAACACTTAGCCTCTGGCCAAGATAAAAGCCAGCCTTTGGGTCACTAAGCGTTTTGAAATTGCTATGTCAATCATTGTCACTTCCACTTTGCCAATCTTAATCACAATTATTTTGTATAGCTCATGCTTGCAGCTTCGCCCGCATATATTATAATAGTCATCATCATCAGCCTATAATGTTCCCACTGCAGAGACTCAGGCCTTCTCTCTAAGAGAGGGATGGCTATAATCCACTACACGTGGCCAGTGCGGGTTGGCAGATGTCACAAGACTTCGAATGTTTTGGTTCTAAGACATGCCGGTTTTCTCACGATGTTTTCCTTCACCGTTTTGAGAGCAGTGGTGATAAAATAAATTACACAAAGTAATGCGCCTGTCTGGGTTCGAATCCACGACTTACTGTTCGTAAGTCGGGGCCGCCACCACTGGTTGTCAATTAATCAAAAAAATACCCACTAACAGACAGCAGAAGTCCTACGTGCTACTAGACAATTCACCCCACGACTTTAACAGCTTGTCCGAAGTTAATTAAGAAAAAGTAGGCGATTCATAACTCACTGGTAATTTATGAAATTCCCACAACACTGGGGGGCAATGAACTTTGACTTCCAGTTCACGAGTTTTAACTTGAATTTCCGTTTTTTCCCGACGCGCAGTAAAGGGAAATGAGTCAGCGGAAAATGGAACAAAAAAGAAATCTGTTTAATTTGGAAGTATATTCAACCCTTTTTTATTTGGTAGTGTTCTGATCTCTATTACTTGTTTAATATAATTAAATTTCGTTTTGTTGACCTCCTCTCTTGACGGAGGTCTGCAATAGGATTCGGCAAACATTTTTTTCAAAATAATGTTGGTCTCTAAAACACCACTTTTTTTTGGAGGGCCGTAAATCATCCAATGACTCTTCCCGCTCTGGGGGACGCGGCAGGGAGTGTCAGGCTTCTACTGACTAAAAACCACCCGTGTTCCTTCTTAGCCCTTTGTGGCCGGGGCTGCGGTATATTTTTCGAACATCCAGCAGCACCGTTAGGCGTCGGCCCTCGCGGGCCCTATTTTGTAACGTAACAAAATCGTAAATTGTCACGGGACAAACCGCAGGACCGCACCGTAGTATCATCTGTCTAGCCTTTTCAAACTATGTTGGAATCGGATTCCAGTCTAGCCAGATGCAGCTGTTTACGGTTATTTTATATGGAGCGACTGCCCATCTAACCTAAACAACCAAGACAAATCCAAAGACCAACCTAGGTGAGCGCGGCTTAACCTTAAGATCAACTCAAGCGGTTGTTGTTACAAACTAGCTCCTCCATAACAGTAGTAGTAATACCTTATCATCATCAGCCTATAATGTTCCCACTGCAGGGACTCAGGCCTCCTCCCTAGGAGAGGGATGGGGGCCCAGTGCGGGTTGGTAGATGTCTTTGAATTTTTTGGTTATAAGGCGTGCGCGCGGTTTCCTCACGATGTTTTCCTTCAACGTTTCGAGAGCAGCGGTGATTAAATAAATTACACAAAATAATGCGCCTGCTAGGGTTCGAACACATGACTTACTGTTCGTAAGTCGGGGCCGCCAGAAAATAAAAATCAAGCTACAAAATCCCAAAGCAAAACTTTGTCAACTACATCTGAACATCGCAACTCCGTCATTAGGAGCTACTTGTGTAAATGCAAGCAATGATGACGTCACTAGACCCCCCCCCTCGCCCCCGACCCCGGTATGTTTGCATAAAAAGTGCAATAAAGCGGCCCATTCACTACGTCGCTGTAACCGGGTCATGGGGAACATACGGGAGAGGAAAGTGTACTGGACGATTCTGTGGTTAGTGTAAATGTAAATACTGGTCAATAGAACTATGATTCGTGGTCAGTTTTCTGTCCTTGGGCCTGTATGTCTTTTTCCATATGACCTCGGATTGTTAAGCAAAAGTCATGGGTTTTGAGACAGGGTTATCAAGTTTCTCATCCATGTCGGCTTCAACAGCTTATTATAATAATTCAAAATGTTTTGTAACACTCGACAAAATGATGACTTTGAAACGCCTGAACAAAGTGACTTATTCCACAAATCCCCCTAAGGCGGAAAAGTCATCATCATTTTTTTGCCCTTATCCCAATTTATTTGGGGTCGGCGCAACATGTCTTCTTCTTCCATACTTCTCTATTTCTCGTCATGCCAGCAGTCACCTCCTTTCTAGCCATATCATCCTTCACACAGTCCATCCATCGTTTCTTTGGTCTTCCTCTACTCTTATAGCCATCTACATTCATACTCAACATTTTTCTCACAACATTTTCTTCATTCCTTCGCATCACATGTCCATACCACGACAATCGATTACCACACAACTTTTCATATACCGGCGCCACTTTCAGACTTCCTCTTATGTACTCATTCCTTATTTTATCCATTCGCGTCACACCACACCTCCCCCTTAGCATTCTCATCTCAGCCACATGCAATTGCCTTTCATTTATCCCTTTTGTGGCCCAACATTCTGATCCATATACGACAGCAGGTCTAACCATGGTTTTATAAATCTTCCCCTTGAGTTTAAGGGGAATGCGGGAGTCGCAAATTGTTCCTGTGACCTGCCGCCATTTCATCCATCCAGTGCATTAGCACTGGATGGATGAAAAAAAATGTGTAAAGCATAGAATTATCTATGCTTTACACTACGATCTATTTCGCCATCGCTTTGCACGAGAGAACCGAGATACCGAAAGTCGGAGCAAACTGGAAGAAGCACACCATCTAGCGCTATGGCTCCAGAACTGGAGAGACCGCCGAAATCGCAAAACAAGGCGGAAAAATGGTATCCAAAAAATAAAGTCTAGAATTCACCCCTCGATTATTCTTCTTAGAAGGGTAACCTGGAATCGAAAAAAATACTTTTTCCACAAATCCCCCCAAAAATCCTCCCTAAGGGGAAAAAGTAGAATTCATTTTCATAAATTGTAGTTATCAACCATCCAGATCACGTCAACTTAATCGGTTGATTTGTTTAAAAGCTACGATGCTACAGACAGACATAGAGACACGTCAAACTTCTAACACCCGTCCTTATTGGTAAAATTGGTTGACAGCTTCACCATCATGTTGACCCGAGGAAATATTTTACGCTCTGGTTAAATGAAATGTTAACAAAAAAAAACTAATTAGTCCGTCAGATAGATTACCAAAAAATATTGGACACGTATTTTTTCTTTTTTCACCTAAACAAACAGTGAAGACAATACAGTGCTTTGAAAACTCGTGTGACGTCATATTCGAAGACATTATTATGACAAAAAAACAGAAAACAAAAAACCAGTAAACATCAGACAACACCACACACACACACACAGACACACACACACACACACATCAGTAATCAGTAAACATGGTAAATATCCCGTTTTCAGTATAAATAATAGTATTATTATGACATTTTTTATCGGTTAGTGAACACACAAACCCCCACTCAAATCTTTGATGCGTTCTATCTTCGTCAATTTTATTGATTTGATAAAACAAAAAATACGTGTCCAATATTTTTCGATAATCTAACAGACGAACTAATTAGAATCATATTTTTTTTTTTAATTCGAAGTCATGTAACATGACATACCAACCCGCACTGGGCCCGCGTGTTGGATTATAGCCCATCCCTCTCCTAGAGAGGAGGTCTGAGTCCCTGCAGTGGGAACATTATAGGCTGATGATGATGATGATGAGTTCGACAAAAATTTTAACAAACGCAGTCTACATACTAGTATTACACAAATATGCGCCCTGCTTTACATAAAGTTGAACAGCGGACACGTTCTCGCAAAAACTCCCCTGTGTTTCTATGAAAGTTGCATTCGTGCTCAACGATGCGATCCTTGAATACAGATAATAATCGAATACACACATATAACCAAGTCTGTGTGTCACTTACTTTGTGGTCAGATTGATTGCGAATAGATAATAGTATTCAAAGGTTCCTTTGTACGTCGAACAAGCTAATACGTATACAACCAGCTAACTTGCATTTACTTTTAAGATTACACAGATACATTTAGAGACTGATGCCAAACGATACAGCGTTTAACATCAGTCGCTTAATGTGAAAAGCTTTATAAAACAAAATTGCCATCAATATTTTCAGTGCACTAGAATTATAAAAAACTCTACCGTATTAGCTTGTTCGACTGTACGAGCATCGATGATGGCTCTGAAACTTTATCTATTACTAGCTGACGTCACCCGGTTTCACCCGCGTAGTTCCCGTTCCCGTGGGAATACAGGGAGAAAAAGTAGCCTATGTCACTCGGGGATAGTGTAGCTTCCCAACGGTGAAAGAATTTTTAAAATCGGTCCAGTAGTTTCGGAGCCTATTTGTTACAAACAAACCAATCTTTCTTCTTTATAATATTAGTGTAGAAAATAAGAATATTGGAGAAAGAATCGTCAATTATCCTAGGTTCTGAAGAGTTGTAGAAAACCAATAAAACAACAGCTGAACACTGTGTGGAGGATGAAATTATTAGAAAGGAGGATACTGCTGATCTGTTACTACTGTAAGCGTGTGCCATCCTACTGCAGGGCATAGGCCTCCCCCCCTTTTTTTTTGGCGGCTGGAAAATCATCGAGTAACCCCTCCCGCTCTTGGGCAGAGCGAAAGAGAGTGCCAGACTTCTACTGACTAAAAACCACCCATGTTCCTTCTTAGTCCTTCATGTCGAGGCCGCGGTATCTCTTGCGAACAACCCGCAGCCCCGACGGGAGTTTTTTGGGCCTGGCAAAGCTTCTACTTACTAAAAACCACCCATGTTCCTTCTTAGCCCTTTGTGTCGAGGCCGCGGTATCCTAACGCTGCAAAAATCACAAAATACGAAATTATATTCTAAGCAATCCACCCTTTCTGCTTACCTCATATTTTATCTGCCCACTCAATGACAAAGAACTCAACACAATTTCCCCAACACAATACAAAGAAATTCCCACCACAGCGTACTACGAACAGTAAATAACGTTCATCAGTTTACCTAATCGCTTCGCTAAAGAACGCTGCAGCTGCGTACTAGATGGGAAAATTCCCATTTACTACGACAAATGGCGTACTATTAATAAAGGACTTGACTTTTGTCTTCGTTGGATTATCGTGGGGATTGTTGGGTCTTAAGCTTTGAGACCTTAAGGCATTGAGGTCCGTTACAAGTCATGGTGATTTTTGGGTCGTGTTTGTTTTTAATTTTGGTTAATGTGTTGCAGAAATTAAAAACATGAATTGAAAAATATAATTAGGTACATGTACCTACCTGTGAATTTTAATTTCGAAATCACACATTGTCTACATATTAAGATAAAAGATAGACTGCCGTACTCAGAGAGCTTTAATGATTACTTAGGCCATCACTTAGTAAAGGTTTTGACAGTTTTATCATACAAAAGCATGTCAAACCTTTACTAAGTGACGGCTTAAGTAATCATTAAATATCTCTGAGTACTGCAGAGAGAGTCAGAAGATATACCAGTTAAGTTAAAAGAAAAAGGAAATGTAAAAATACAAGCATTAAAGTTAATTAGACGCAAATACATAATACTTGAGGAGCTCGTGGCTTAATAATAACTGCCAGTCGGGTCGATCTTTAGGTTAAGCCGCGCTTGCATTAGTTGGTCTGTGGATGGGTGACCGCTCATTACATACCGAGTTTCCTCCGTGCCTCGGAAAGCACGTTAAGCTGTTGGTCCCGGCTGCCATATAAAGATCTTTGGCAGTCGTTACAGGTAGTCAGTAACCTGAAAGTCTAACAACCAGTCTTACCAAAGGGTATCGTATTACCCAGTATTAACTGGGTTGTGGAGGTCAGATAGGCAGTTGCTCCATGTAAAATACTGGTATTCAGCTGCATCCGGTTGGACTGGCAGCCGACCCCAACATAGTTGGGAAAAGGCTAGGCAGATGAGACGCAAATACATAATACTTAATATCCGAGTTAGTAAATTCCGGTGCGATTTAGTGAAATCCCTCAGATTTAACTGAAGTCACGGCGAGATCATAGAGATTGAGAAAGATGGCGCACGCTGTCTCCTTGTAAGCGTATAAGTGAAAAATATTAAGATTATAGCTTGCTTGTAGATATATTTTACATGAGAAGATTAGGTAGGCGTGTACAGGGTGTAAATCAACCCATCACACAGCCGTCAACCAAGCATTCTGTACATCAAACTAAGTACCCCTACGCAAAAGTTTGCTGGGAAACGACTTTTTTTTTAAAGAATCACATTTTACTGTAAAACTCAATGTAGCACTGATAAAACATTGTGCTGGTGGATGCTTTGAATAGTAAACGGGTCATGGAGTTAGTTTAAGTAAAGTTAAAACCTGAAAAACTAGTATTTACAAAAACAGCTGTGAAAACTTATAAACTTTGACCCCCAATATCTCCGTAACTTAGAGGTTCCCAACCACCAAAAAAAAGGCCCAAAAAACTAAACTTACAAGAAATACAACAATACAAGTGTTCAAAATTAATCATCATAAATATTCTTAACAAGCGTTTAAAAAGCGTAAAATTTTAACGTACGATTACACCGCTAAACCGCTGATTAACAAAACAACGATTAAGTTTAGGTTAACACGTGTTAAACTTAGATAAAAGATTATTTATGTGCTTAATTAACTAAATGAGCTGCCTTATAGGCTACGGTCACGGATAGTCCGACATTTTGGAATATTTAGGTACAAGGAACATGAAACAAGGATGGTTTTAGCCAGTTTCAAGAGCTAATGAGATACTCGTATTATCACAATCATCATCATATTAGCTCGGAATCAGCCTCCCTGTTCTTCTACCACACCTCCCGGTTCTGAGCGTCATTTATCTAGGTTTCCTGCGATTTTGACGATCGTCTACCTTTTTTAGGGTTCCGTAGTCAACTAGGAACCCTTATAGTTTCGCCATGTCTGTCTGTCTGTCTGTCCGTCCTCGCTTAATCTCTGTGACCGTTAGCACTAGAAAGCTGAAATTTGGGACCAATATGTGTATCAATCACGCCGACAAAGTGCTAAAATAAAAATTGGAAAAAAATGTTTTATTAGGGTAGCCCCCCTATATGTAAAGTGGGAAGTGTTTTTTTTTTTAATTTTAACCCTAATGTGTGATATATTGTTGGAAAGGTATTTAAAAATGAATAGGGGTTTACTAAAATCATTTTTTGATAATGTCAATAATTTCGGAAATAATCGCTCCAAAAGTAAAAAACAAAGCGTCCCCCCCCCTCTAACTTTTGAACCATAAGTTTAGAAAATACGAAAAAAATCTGAAAAGTAGAACTTTATAAGGACTTTCTAGGAAAATTATTTTGAACTTGGATGGAAACAACAGATGGAAACTGCAGTTAACCAATATAATTTGGTCCCTGAATCGTATGAGCGCCTATACAATCCAGAGGTCAAGTTTCATTTGCCCGTATTTTTTTTTTAACTTCGTTTACATAATATTTTATTATCTACGGAACCCTACACTGAGCGTGGCCCGACACGCTCTTGGCCGGTTTTTTTTTTGGCTGGTAGAAAATCATCAAAAATACCCTCCCGCGCTCTTGGGCAGAGAGAAAGGGAGTGTCAGACTTCTACTGACTAAAAACCACATGGGTGGTTTTTAGTAGACATTTTTTATAGATAATTTTATGAGGAACAATTTTTATCATGACCTCTATTGACCTCCGAGCAATAGGTTGCGAAATATTTGCAAAAAACTGATTTTCGTGACCTTTTGACCTTTGTAACTTTTTTTGCCGGCACAATATCGATGTCGATTTTTCACATCATCATAATATCACCAAAATAAAGGTGTATACAAAAATTCAGCCCACTAGGAATTTTTCCCCAGATGAAACCTAAAATGACTGGACTAAAAGCCCACCTCCGGTTCTCACGTTGCGTTATATGTTAGTAGCGGACGTCACGCGATTTCACCCGCGTAGTTCCCGTTCCCGTGGGAATACAGGGAGAAAAAGTAGCCTATGTCACTCGGGCATAGTGTAGCTTCCCAACGGTGAAAGAATTTTTGAAATCGGTCCAGTAGTTTCGGAGCCTATTTGTTACAAACAAAAAACAAATCTTTCCTCTTTATAGTATTAGTGTAGACAACGTGTGAGGTAGCAAACGGAGAAATTAATCTTTTTTACTTAAATCCCTGATCCAAAAATGGAACTCGTCTGCTTTTTTACCCGACTGCAAGGAAAAGGTTATGTTTTTCGCGACTATCTTTGTTTGTAATATTCTTTATTTCGTTATATCTTCCAAACCACTCGATGGATTTCATTAATTAAGGTGTCGTTAGATTCGCCTCATTAGTCCAAGTGTTCTTAGAGAGGTGACATAAAAAAATGTATATGGGGGCGGCTAGATTCCAAGGTTCAAGGTGAAAAATATTTTTTTAACCTTCTTACATCACATTTTTGTAATCAAAGCATCATTTGTAACTCAAAAATATGAATTAAAGAGTACGAATCAGCGTGTATAATTATATAATTATCTTGATAGAGAAATATAATTATCTTGATAATTTTGAACCCGATACGGAAGTAGTAGTCTTCAATTTTCTTACATTTCTGGTATCCCAAAACTAAGTAATTATATTAAACTGAAATATCAAAGCAACTATCATGACGGAAAGTTTTCGCCATCGTAAGTAATTCGTCCGTTGTCAACGATGAACGTAAACGTGCAAGTTAACGTTAATTGCAGACATAACGCTGCCAAGGTGACGGACAACGTAAAAACGTAATAAAGCGCGACTACATAACATCATCACGACTGTAATCCCAGAAGGGTTAGACAGACCCGTCGGGGCTGCGGGTTGTTCGCAAGGGATACCGCGGCCTCGACGTAAAGGGCTAAGAAGGAACATGGGTGGTTTTAGTCAGTAAAAGACTGACACACAGCTTGGGGTGGAGCGAAAGGGAGTGTCAGACTTCTACTGACTAAAAACCATCCATGTTCCTTCTTAGCACTTTGTGTCCGGGGCCGCGGTTCGAACAACCCGCAGCCCCGGCAGGAACCTCTTGACCCTCACAGTCCAGTTGGTCTTGAGTTTCAAATACTATCTGCTTAAATGTGTAATTACGTTTTTCCTACTCCTCCGCTATTCTTTTCTGATTAATTTCTTTGCGGGATCCAAGACAGTTAAATCATTTCTCTGGGACTTTGTCGAGCTTCATTGTCTCGGCGCTTTTCTTATGGTCGCCACTGTTGATTCTGGCTAACAGGAGTTACAGTGGTTTGGGAATAGTGTGACGGGCTTGTCCCATTTAAAAAAATATACTTAAACTTGCGTAAACTTGGATACTTATTGCCCTAATTACTTCGACACGAACTCTGAATAATAAACTTGTTAATAAGTAATTAACTTGAATTTGAACGTGGCAATCTGTCAGCCTTCTCGCCACTTTTCTCGTTGACAGCTGCCAAGCTGACGAGTTTTTTGGCAAATTGTAATTCTTCTGTTTTGAGTCTGTTTACAGTTTGTAAATTATGTATTTATCTCATATATTGAACATAATCATCATCAGCTTATAATGTTCCCACTGCAGGCCTCCTCTCTAGGAGAGGGATGGGCTATAATCCACCACGTGGGCCCAGAGCGGGTTGGTAGATGTCACATGTCTTCGATTTGTTTCAACACGATGTTTTCCTTCACCGTTTTGAGAGCAGTGGTGATGAAATAAATTACACAAAGTAATACGCCTGCCTGGGTTCGAACCGACGCACGATTTACTGTACATAAGTCGGGGCCGCAACCACTGCTCTCCTTTATAAACATATTTCCTTCATCATTTGTAATCAAAGCCTTACACATAAATAAAAACCTTTCATCCATTCACAAAATGAATTGCAACACACAGCAAATAACAAACACAACCCACGTTCTAACTGACATACCTACATCAAATGTTGACCCGCATTTTAACATATTTCTCTCTGAAAGCACTCGAAAACCCCTGAAATTCAGCCATACCATAAGCATTTAAAAAGTTTTCAGGCTTCAGTACCAATGTTTTTAATTTGTCGTTGTAAAAGTTTGTTAGAAACATTTCAGCATAAAAAAGCGGTCAGGAGCGAATCGAGTTCGAACACGAGAGGTTCCTTTCTGTTCCGTGGGGTTCAGGGTTCCATACCTGCTCATAATATTTAACACTATTCGTGGTGCAAGAACGGTTCGGTTCAGTTAAGCCACGCATTCAGTACAACTTACAGTATAATTTTTCCAAGCGATTTAGTAAAATCTTTTTTTGTATATAAATACCCCCTTGCATGTATAACATTATTCATTGATTTTTATTAATTGCAACTATAGAGTGGCCATACACAATCTGTCATCAAGAGTCTAACTGCCGCACTCAGAGTGTTTTAATGATTATTTAGGCCATCACTTAGAAAAGGGTTTGACAGTTTTGTCATACAAAAGTATGTCAAATCTTTACTAAGTGACGGCTAAGTAATCATTAAATATCTCTGAGTACCGCAGTTAGTACTATATTACCATTCAATAGATCAGATACACCCTTGTGATAGACGTATAGTAAAAACGGAGCTTTAATAATAGAGTCGCGTTGTCCCGTTTTGAATACGGAACCCTAAAAAATACGAGCAACACAATGGAGAATGAAGGGACAAAGTCTACAACTTTTTTTTGTAGGATTGAACGATATTCAAGTTATTCACTCTCTTTGAACGAATGAGTGAATGTACCAGTATGATAGAATGAGAGATGGAAGAATGTTGGAATGTTTTGTTCAGAAGTTTATTGTGTTTTTGTTTAGAGCAAGATTCGATTTTCGAAATAAATGAGAAGAGAGATTATTGTTAAATGCAAGAGTTTGTTTAACGATTTGAATGGTTGTCGTTTTCTTTTTGTTTAATGTTTGTTTGTCATGGTATGTTAACATATTCGGTACATCATTCTGTTTCATCAAATAGTCGGTAATAAAAATAAAACATCTGTTTCCTAAAATGTGCATTAATGTCGAAACGTAAATTTTTTTTTATACATTTTTTTTAATGTGTTAAAACTGGTACTATAGGTACTAAAAACTTGTTATGCTTTTGTGCGTCCACGTCCCCCTTCTACCAGTGTGTTTAAAAAACAATTAAATAAGACCATGTCATTCTTAACTCTTAAATGGTTAATGGTGGTTGGTTGGTGGTCACTTTAATGGTGGTTTTTTAATGGTTGTTTTCTCTTTAATGGTAATGGCCCATGTACCACGTTTGTGCATGAAGTTTAAATAAATAAATAATTATTCATTTTAATTTCCTCGAGGTGGGTTTTTATTGTTAACAACATCTTTTGTCTACTTTATTTATCCTCGTGGTAAGTTTTTCAGAAACAAGCGATTGCGCAACGGGTGCCAGCGGAGAAATAACGAAACACATGTTGCATTTAACTCAAATAATGTCTTAATTTTGTATTTTTAATTTTTTTCTTTTTCTTTGTAATAATATTGTGAAAAAACAAGTTTGTTAAAGTTAATTAATACGATATGGAAGAGTGGGGTCTCCTACAGGCGTTAGACGCCTAAAAGGAAACTCCAATCACTAGTTTGTAAGAATACTCTTTTTAGGGTTCCGTAGTCAACTAGGAACCCTTATAGTTTCGCCATGTCTGTCTGTCTGTCTGTCCGTCCTCGCTTAATCTCTGTGACCGTTAGCACTAGAAAGCTGAAATTTGGGACCAATATGTGTATCAATCACGCCGACAAAGTGCTAAAATAAAAATTGGAAAAAAATGTTTTATTAGGGTAGCCCCCCTATATGTAAAGTGGGAAGTGTTTTTTTTTTTAATTTTAACCCTAATGTGTGATATATTGTTGGAAAGGTATTTAAAAATGAATAGGGGTTTACTAAAATCATTTTTTGATAATGTCAATAATTTCGGAAATAATCGCTCCAAAAGTAAAAAACAAAGCGTCCCCCCCCCTCTAACTTTTGAACCATAAGTTTAGAAAATACGAAAAAAATCTGAAAAGTAGAACTTTATAAGGACTTTCTAGGAAAATTATTTTGAACTTGGATGGAAACAACAGATGGAAACTGCAGTTAACCAATATAATTTGGTCCCTGAATCGTATGAGCGCCTATACAATCCAGAGGTCAAGTTTCATTTGCCCGTATTTTTTTTTTAACTTCGTTTACATAATATTTTATTATCTACGGAACCCTACACTGAGCGTGGCCCGACACGCTCTTGGCCGGTTTTTTTTTTATTTTGGCGGGTGGAAAATCATCAAATAACCCCTCCCTCTCTTGGGCAGAGCAAAAGGGAGTGTCAGACTTCTACCGACGAAATACCACCCATGTTCCTTCTTAGCCCTTCATGTCGAGGCCGCGGTATCTCTTGCGAACAACCCGCAGCCCCGACGGGGTGAATACCCTGATAAGAATACACTGGCAAAAACATTAAATAAATATTATTATTATACAAGAGACAAGCACAGAAAAATGATGATGATGAGGCAGATATTTTTCACCAAAGACCTTACAATCCTGTACTTAAGTACATCGAAATAATCCATACTTTATTCACGTCCCCGTTAAGATGCAATTAACATGCAAATCCGCATTATTTAGTCGCATCACCGCGCTTACGCAGTTGGGGGGGGGTGGGATGATGTCATATACTTATTAGGAGCAGTCATTCGCTTTCATTATAATTATTTAAATGAGGGAATCTTCAATATCTGCACGAAGAAATTATGAGAATAATGGTTGTACTCTGTTTACGGAAGCTCCGGATTGCTTCTTTGTTTTCGTCGCAAGTGCGAGTTCTGAGTGGGGTCCTGGATTAGATTCCCAGAAGGGCTATTGCTCTTTTTAAATGTCAGTGGCTATCATAGAGTCCATCTATTAACTGTCAAATGGTTCCATGTTGTACCAAACCTTAACCATTTGACAGCTAACCGATGGACACTATGATAGCCACTGACATTTAAAAAGATACGCAACAGCGCTGCAGCAGGGATATTGCGTATCTTTTTAAATGTCAGTGGCTATCATAGTCTCCATCGGTTAACTGTCAAATGGTTCCATTTTGTACCAAACCATAACCATTTGACAGTTAATCGATGGACACTATGATAGAGAGGAGGTGACTGCTGACATGACGAGTAATAGAGAATTATGGAAGAAGAAGACATGCTGCGCCGAACCCAAATACGGGATAAGGGCATGCAAAACACACGTGAAAAAAGTGCCCAGTCAACCATAAACAACTGAGTTATGAGCTCAAAAATCTCCAAATTCTTAATAGGAAAATAACAAACTAATACATAAACATCTTGTCGAGAAAATCATTTCATTAAATGGCATTGAGAAAAGCCAATTATTGCGATTTCTCTCAAAGCAGAATGAGCAAAGACTTTGAGTCCACAACCAAAATGAAGGCAACATTTATAAAATATTGCTTGCCCTTGAAAAGAAAATAAAGCTTTGGAACGAATAGTTTTCAAACGTCTCACAGACTTCTTTCGATAGTATATTTACGATTGAACAAAGCTATAAGTCTGATTGTAAAATAAATTGAGTTTTGACCGCACTTAGATTGCAACCACTCATACAGGGTCAAGTTAAGTACGCAATGTGCTATGCACCGTATGCAAGCCAAATACGAGTATATTCTGCCTAGCCTTTTCCCAACTATGTTAGGGTCGGATTCCAGTCTAACCGGATGCAGCTGAATACCAGTATTTTATATGGAGCGACTGCCTATCTGACCTCCACAACCCAGTCAATACTAGGTAATACGGTACTCTTTGGTAAGACTGGATGTCAGCATTTCAGGTCACTGACTACCTGTAACGACTGCCAAAGATCTATATATGCGAGCCGGGACCAACAGCTTAACGTGCTTTCCGAGGCACGGACGAAACTCGGTATACATATATATAGGGTGTAAAAGTACCCTTAACGCAAACGAACGGCATTTGTTCTCCCCACCACTGCGATCATTTTTTTGTTCTAGACCATACCTGGGAACCTCCTAGTTACGGAGATATTGGGGGTCAAAGTTCCAAATTTTTCACAGCTGTTTTTGTAAATACTAGTATTTCAGGTTTTAACTTTACTTCAATTATCTCCATGACCCGTTTACTATTCAAAGCATCCACACACGCACAATGCACAATGTTTTAAGAGTGCTACTTTGAGTTTTACCGTAAAATTTGATTTTTGATCCCAAAAAAAAAAGACATTTCAAAGGTACTTAGTTTGATGTACAGAATGCTTGGTTGTCGTATGCGTGAAGGGTTCGTTAACACCCTGTATACACATATATACATATAAACAAACTAGCTGATGCCCGCGGCTTCGCTCGCGTGAATGTCGGTCAAATTATATACTAAAACCTTCCTCTTGAATCACTCTATCTATTAAAGAAAACCGCTTCAAAATCCGTTGCGCAGTTTTAAAGATTTAAGCATACACAGGGACGGACCGACAGCGACAGAGACTTTGTTTTATACTATGTAGTGATTAGTCATCAATCAGTATCAGTCACGAAGTCTGAATTCGTGCCTCGTTAACGGTAATAGGTTCATCCCTATTATATAGAGCCTAAATATAAGTAAGTAAGAGATTGTCAGGTTTTGTCAACAAGTAAGTATAAAATCAACTGTCTTTGCACGCAACACAACAATATCGTATAAATCACACTGACGTTTAAAACGTCAAGTAATTTGACAGATCAAAACTATCACTGTCCCTTTCTCATTCCTACTATAAGTGAGAGACAACGTATTTTGTGAACAAGAGAAAACCAGCCAAGTCGTATTTACTTGCTTGTATTGTAATTACGGATCACGCCCACAATTTCCCGCGGGCGTATTTGAGACAAATAGGAAAAAAAGGAAATTGACTTCCACGGTGTCATAGAAAAGGTTGCCCTTTGCCTCTTGTAATACCTGATATAAGGTTCGGTAAAATCGGTACGGACATGTTGCGGACTGATTGCGAACACGGACACGGACTTCTACACTTCACTACTTCAGTAAACTATCTGCTTTTTGAAGAAACCACCCACTTAAACAGTCCACTGGCACGTCTGCCGAAATAAAATTATATAAGTATACCCAACAGCCGGACACTACCCCCTAAGATACAGGCCTAGCCTAGTTTAGGGGACAGGGTTGAACTTATTGTACTTATTTACTTAAAAAAAAAAAAAAATATTTCGTGTGTACCTCACGCTAGCTAGGGAAATTAATATACTGCGTAATTTTTTTCGTGTTAATCAGTTTTTTTTTTTTTTTTCTTTAGCCTACCCTGTCCCACTGCTGGGCAAAGGCCTCCCCCAATTCCTTCCACGAGCTCTTTTCCTGTGCCGCCTCGAACCAGCCCTCATGGTACGCGTCTAAATCGTCACGCCACCTTTTTCTAGGTGTTAATCAGTTTGGTGAACATTTAATTTATCCAACTTTACATTGACGTTTGGCATAGCAATAATGAAAATTGAAAATTAGAGATTCTTTTAAAAAACAGTATTGACACTTCATAAACTAGTAGAATCACAAGAAATGTTTGACAAAGGAAAAATATTTTTTAAAACTGCTTAGCCATCGTCTAGCTTAGGTCACATTTGAACATGAAGTTTATTACGAGAGGGGTGCCAATGTCCCTCACATTTGGTACCCCTCTCATAATATATGTACGGTCAGCAGCAGAAGTGGCTTAACATTTCGGAATTTTAATTATTGGATATACAGGACACCAGCCACTGTTTTTAATATTTCAGAAGATTATTCTTCAAAATGATCCTAATTCTTGAATAACTTGTTAGTAACGAGTATTATCTAACAACTTTTTATTAATAAACCTGCTTTGAAACGTTGAGTAGTGCTAATCTACTTCTGATGCTGACTGTACTTCATGTTCCTCTCATAACAAAGTTCATACTGGACAGTAATGACAAGCTCTGAAAAAGTCTGTCTGGATCTGTGGAGTCTGCAAAATCAATGACAATTGGGTAGTTATTAACTAATAAAATCAGATAGATTTCAAAAAAATATTGAACACGTATTTTTTCTTTTTTCACGTAAACAAACAATGAAGACGATACAGTGCTTTGAAAACTCGTGTGACGTCATATTCTAAGACAATAGTATGACATTCTTTACCGGTGAGTGACGTCACGACTCCCACTCAAATCTTTGACGCGTTTTATCTTCGTCAATTTTTAATGATTTGATAAAACAAAAAATACGTATCCAATATTTTTTGAAAATCTAACAGACGGACTAATAAGAATCATTTTTTTTTAGTCAGTAAACATCCCTATTGAATTTTATAACGTTTTCATAGTTATTGAAATACGTACATACATAATAACATAACGTCACGCCTGTAGGCCCCAAAGGATAAGGTAGAGCTGTACCTTATAATAGGAACCCACTTTTTCCTCAGTTATATTTAAGTCCCACGTAATAGGTCTCATAAAATGAGATTCGCGGCAATAACAAATGTTTATTTACTGAGTAATAATGATTAAAATCACCAATACAACCGTCTCAGTTCATAAAGGTCACTCAAGAGTGACTATTTGATTAAAAAGCAGCTTCTGAAGTCGGTGACATTTTGTTTGTTTGATTTCGTTTTCTTTGCCACCGACTTCAGAAGCTGCTTTTTCTTGTGAAGTTTATTTTTCACTTTTTTGTGTTTTTGAAGTCGGTTTTATTTTTTGCAAAAAAGTTTTTTATTTTTCCATTTTTAGTTGTTCCCAAACAAATAATAGGTTTAATTTATCCCCAATAAATGGAACATTACATAATATCTTACTGTTCAAATTTGGGTGTACACATCTGCGTACCCCCTCAGATCATACAGGCGTGATGTTACGTCATGATGTTGTATAAACAATAAACATCCAAGCGATTGCAGCAATCACGACAGATTTGCCGTCTATTTTTGAAGAGTTCTATTGTATATCTCCGAAGATCAGGATCAGATCTTCACCAAATTTAAATGGGACCACCTCAGGAGTATACTCTTTCAAATAAAAAGAATTTTGAGAATCGGTTCACAAATGGAGGAGAAATCAGGTAACATACATAAAAAAAAAAAAAAAAATACATACACACGAACATATAACCTCCTCCTTTTTTGAAGTCGGTTAAAAAGGGCATTCTTGAGACCTTTATGAACTGAGACGGTTGTATTAGTGATTTGAATCATTATAACTCAATAAATAGACATTTGTGACTACCGCGAATCCTATTTTATTTATCATACGACTTGATACTTGACCAGCAAATTGCAAAAACGAACGAAAATTCAAATTTCGCGGGCTACCTTGTCGCACAACCTTAAAGTCACAAGCATTGATATAAAAGTTAAAGATACGGTCGTCCGAACATTTGCTCGACGCGTTCGCCATACAGAGAATTGGTGTAGTCTGCTCGTTGACGTAACCTTGTATAAGCGGCGTGGCATTTTCGAGGTATAAAGAACATAAATAAAGCTTTTAATAAAATTTACGACCGCACCCGAAGAGAGCCGATCGTGGACTAGTTCACTTCGGCTTAGGAAAGACCTTATTGGGACCACGTTAGTGGCGTCATTTTAACATGCCGTCCGCTCAGTCCTTACGCAGTAATATATAAGTCAATGGCCACAAGGCATTTTCTACGAGTCAACCTTTGGGTCAAACTGGACAGCATGTAGTAGAGTAAATATAAGTGACAGTAGGTAATTATCCAATTATTTTCATGGCAATATTATCAAAGAAAATGATGATCATTTTAAACCCTGGTATCCAATAAACTTCCACACTATGAAGACCCACCTTAACCACACGTCTTAAGAATTCCTAATTCGCAGGCCAGCTTTGTTCAAAACAATTTTATTAATCACTAATTAATGCGAATATAGCTTTATTCAAAACAATTAATCACTAATTAATGCGAGTATAAATTCGCGCCAATCCCCTGACGGGCTCAGCAGATACTTGAGAACAACGCGTTTACTCATTTTGGTTTGTCCTTGTTCATACACGTGGATCGTTTGCGAGTAAGACTACGCAGTTGTTTTTGAAGGACATAGCTGATAAGTTAAGTCAACCTTTTTCTAGGTTTATCTATTACTAGCTAATGTCCGCGGCTTCGCCCGCGTGGGTGTTCTTTATCGCAATCAAAAGTAATCATAAAATTTTGATCCCGTCCCACAAGTATCATTATATTTTAGCCAATGTAAGTATACAAAAACTTGACTTATATACTAGAACCTTCCTCGAGAACCACTTACATACTTAATTAAATTATAACTATTAAGCACTTTTTGTCTGTATTCTATATGTATCTGGAGAAGGGCGTTGGAAGCTGCGCTACAGTTTATACTTTTGCAGCTTTCATCGTTTTACATGTTTTATTATGTCTCGTGTTATTGTCGATAAATAAATAAAAATAAAAAAAACCACTCTATCTATTGGGCAAAAACAACGTGAAAATCGGTGCAGTAGTTTTTGAATTTATCGCGAACAGAGAGACATACAGACGGAAGACTTTGTTTTAATAATAAGTATGTAGTGATAGTGATTCACAATAATATGTTATTGTTGCGTTATTGTTTTTATCTATTACGTATTTCCCAATTTTTATGCCCGATAAACCCCAATAAGCTTACTTGCAAACACATGGCACGGGATCCTTCATGACTCATTACCATCTGCTTAACCTTTTCCCATCTATGTTGGGGTTGGCTTCCAGTCTAACTATTTTACACTAGCGGGTGTCACGTGGTTTCACCCGCGTAGCTCCCGTATCCGTGGGAATACAAGGATAAAATTAGCCTATGTCACCCGGGGATAGTGCAGCTTTCCAACAGTGAAAGAATTTTTCAAATCGGAACAATAGTTTTTAGGTTTATTCGTTACATACAAAAATACAAATCTTTCATCTTTATAATATCAGTATCGACTGCCTATCTGACCTCCACAATATCCTTTCTATTTCATATTAGTACTACAACAGACATTTCAAAATGGCTGACCGATCAAGTCACCCGAAGCTGTCAAATTTTCCCAATCGACCTTGAACGTAATACATCAACGATAAAGTTAAAAATCTGTTGTAGAAATGTGACAGCTTGATGTGCCAATGTACCAAAAGACACGGCTACTATTTTTTTCTAGTACCGAATTAAACTTTCACAAAAAACAAAAACAAGAAAAAAGGCTAACATTTTTATCTCTGTAACCAGTTTAAAAAAGAATTTGATTATTGAACAATGTTTTGCGTTAAGCGAAATTGAACGAAAAAATCGCGAAAAAAACTCCGCTTGAAAATGTTCGGAGCGGTTCGTAATTGAATGAATGAAGGAGTGATTGATTGAATGATGGCCGCGCGGCTGAACGAACTTACCGCCGCGCGCCGCTCACACGGTGTTTTTATCAGGTTTTTCTGGTGTTTCGTAAAAATGTATTTATACGAGAAAATGGAATTGGATTCTTTTTAGACGAGAAATGTTTATTTATTTTATTTACCACCAATTAAAGCAGCAATACGATGCTCATTATCCGCCTATCCTTTTCTCCAAACCATGTTGGGGTCGGTTTACAGTCTAACCGGACGCAGATGAGTACCAGTATTTTGAATGAATCTGACTTCACAACCCGGTAACTGGGTAATAATATGATGCCCCTTGGTATGACAGATAAAAAAACTTAGTTTTTATGTCTTAGTAGCTTTTAGCCATCGCACGCGTCAAGAAAAAAGAAATAACAAATGTTCTAACTCAGGATATGCAATGACAGTGCCTTTCATCTAAAACTGTTTATCCGTTTAGTAACGACCAAAATCACCTTCGTATTTATGAAATTAAGCATAGAAATGAAAGTATGGATAACTATTATAACTAATAAACCTTTCAGAGACTTAAGAACCGTTCCGATTTACTACAGACACAAATCGATAAAAAAATATTGATTCTGTTTCTTGTAACCTAACAGACAGATGTGTTGCTGGGGAGTTTGATCCGCCACTTCTTCTTTTAGCTAAAACACTAGGAAGTGGGGACTGGCTCGTGTAAATAAAATCGAAAAATGCTGATTATCAGCCTAGTGTGAATGAATGACTTTTTATTTTGAACTAACCCACACTAAAATCCCCAACTACGGTGATTAAGACATCACACTAATCACCAGTCTTGTTTCTATAATTCAATAACTCCGAGTCCAGTTAGACAACCATTAAAGTTTTTATCTTCAACATTCAAATGTATCGTAAACAACTAAACACATAAACGCAGGTTTAGATCATGCAATCAAAATGTATTTCAGTTTATGAGAGGTATAAATCATGGGGTTTTATCGTTTTCCAAAAAATAATGTTCTTGTTATATCGTTGTTGCCTTATGGAATTTTAGGCTATTGATAACTGCAGAAATCATTATTTTTTAAATTACATAGGTCACCTTTTCAAAGGCCACTTAAAAAAATCGACCTTCAAAGCAATGAACAGAGCGGTAGGGAGTGTCGGACTTCTACTGACTAAAAACAACCCGTGTTCCTTCTTAGCCCTTTATGTCGAGGCCGCGGTATCTCTTTCGAACAACCCGTCGCGTACTTTTAAACCTTTTATAACCGTTTTAGTATCACTATTCCTAAACTCCATAACACGCTCAACCAAAACATGGTCAAGCAGAAAAACGGTGACGGTACCGATTTAAAACGAAACATTTTTGTCTTGTCCGGTTTAAAGGTCACGCTAGACGCACGTAGGGCTGTTAACATTATCGACCCGCTGGTATGGGGGTTGTTAATTGTGTATTGAAGTTTATCTACTAATTGGTGTTGATTAAACAGTATGTTAGTATGAACGAGAGACATTTTGACATTTAATTTTTATGTTTATTTCTGAATTATTGTGAATATAAGATGTAATTGGCATTGTAATATGATTATTGTTAGCTTTTAAGCGTTTTGGTGAAAAACTGTAAGCTTAAATTTATTTCTGTAAATAAAGAAATATTGAAACCTACAACACTGCTTACATAATGCTAATAAAAATATGACCAAAAAAACACTGATAAATCACAGACAAAACCATATCAAGCAAGATGAGACAGCAACAATAAGTAAGAGACAGACAACATGTAAGAGAGAGCTTGGAACAGATTAAAATAAAATACATTTTATTTTCAAAATATATGGAAAAAAATTGTTATTAGGTATATTTGTTAAAATCAAAAGTTATTTATTCTAATTAGGCTAAGAATCAGCACTTTTTGAACGACAAAATTACAAAAGACAGTCCCCCAAAAACGCCCGCCTTTTACCACTTCCCAGTGCCATCGCTGGGAAGAAGAAGTGGTGTAACAAACTTCCCAGCAGCACAGCTGTCTGTTCAGTTAGAAAATACTTGATTGTATGCAATACTAGGTTGCTATGTTCGGTAATTAACATTACAAGACCAGAACGTAAAATTAAATTATTTGCCAGCATAGGGTGTAAAAGTACCCTTAACGCAAACGAAGGGCACTTGTTCTCCCCACCACAGCGATATTTTTTTTGTTCTAGACCATACATACCTGGGAACCCCCTAGTTACGGAGATATTGGGGTTCAAAGTTACAAATTTTTCACAGCTGTTTTTGTAAATACTAGTTTTTCAGGTTACAACTTGACTTAAATTACCTCCATGACCCGTTTACTATTCAAAGCATCCACTAGCACAATGTTTTAGGAATGCTACATTGATTTATACCGTAAAATGTATTTTGACCCCAAAAAAAAAGTTATTTCCCAGCAAAAATTTTTGCGTAGGGGTACTTAGTTTGATGTATAGAATGCTTGGTTGACGGCTGTGTGATGGGTTGATTTACATCCTGTATATTAAAAACTATGCGTAGGTACTCAAGCTAATGGGCGATGCCGTCTAAGCAGAGTTTCAGCAAGCTCATAACGGAACTCACGATGTGTCACAGGCAGTTTATCCTGCCGTTTCAGCGAACTCGCATACATCACAAGTGCATTGTGAATACTCACATTTAAAACACCTTTTAAACATCTTCATGTACCATTTCACGCCTCTCTTTCGCTCTAACAGATACATGGAGAGTTTTTGATCTTTGAGATCAACTTCCCCCATGAATAAGTTGTAATCCCTTACACACACAGGTTTCACAAGTGATTTACCGGCCCTCGTTCCAATGTAAGTATCGGGTTCACTGTAATAGGGGCGAGCCTATTTCCATCAATCGGCACAAATCCAACCCCACTGCTGCTACTGAGAAACTCCTATTGGAAAAACCCAATAACATTTTGTCCGACCCGGGAATCGAACCCACCCTACGCTCAGGAGTTGCGCTTGCGACCACTAGACCAACAAGTATTTTTTAATCATCCCTTTTTTTTGGGATCTGAAATTATCAAAATTACTTGAGTTTCATTTCAGACCGACCCTTTGCGTTCCAAGGGCGCTTTCAAAGAAATTCCGCGTTTTTTTTAATAATCTGTCTATCATTTTTATTCATCCCAAAACAAATAAAACGCAGACGCATCTAGTCACAAACTCGTACCGAACATCCATTATGTTCGATCGCAATATGCACTCAGGAGAAGATAGAAACTTATGAGCCAAGTAATCCTGCGGACCCATTTTGTGACACGCGCTTCTAAAAAGGGGGCTTTAGAAACGAAGCATAGAATAAAATGGATGAATTTTAAAATTAATCTGCATACCTTTTATCACTATTTATTCTAGGGACTGAAAGCGGTTACGGTTAAAGGTTAAAGACCTCAAAAAAATACCGGTACCAGATTAAAATAAAGGTTGAGCTATACCGGTCCCGTCGGGGCTGCGGGTTCTTCGCAAGAGATACCGCGGCCTCGACATGAAGGGCTAAGAAGGAACATGGGTGGTTTTTAGTCAGTAGAAGTCTGACACTCCCTTTCGCTCTGCCCAAGAGCGGGAAGGGTTATTTGATGATTTTCCACCCGGAAAAAATGTAGTAGGGCCATCAACCGGGCGCATTTTTTTAAACATTGCCTCTGTGCCGTCAGCACTTCGATTCAGACTCCGTAAATCTATACCAGTACCTTTATAAATAAAGGTTGGGCTAAACCGTTATTTAACCCTTACACGATTTCGGTACCGAAATGCATGCGAGACGGGTCGCGGCGCGCGTGTGCGTGGTGGACAACGTTAGAACCTGTCTATTTTGTACATTTTGTTTGCTACTCTTTTACTTATCTCTTTGTTGTGTGTGAGTGGCGAGGCGGTGCGTCAAAGAAAACCCCTATTTATTAAGGTTTAGGTACCGCTACCGATACATTTATAACGGTTACGGTACTTCTACCGAAATATACTGGTATGCATTTCCAACCTCAAGATTCCACTACCGAAAAAAATAACGGTATCGAAATATTTCGGTAACCCTTATTTAACGGTATGACGTCATACCGAAATTTAAAGGTACCGTAATTTTTGGGTAATTCGGTCCCTGATTTGTTCAGCCTACGTCCCTCTACCTAAGTAGATTAGATAGATTCACATTAACTCAACATTTTTCCGTTGGGGGTGGACAGAAACTACGAAACTTCCCTGAAACTTCTGTTGCGTTCCTCACATAGTCCTAGAACTAAAATGAGTAGAATACATAACATAAAATCACGCCTGTGGTCCTCAAAGGGTTAAGAAAGAAAGTAAAGAAAAAAAAACTTGAGAGGTGTCAAGGAACACCCGGATGGAACGAAGTTATTGTTATTATTTTTTATTATGTAAAAAAAAAAAAAAAAAAATAAAGAAATGTAGAAATGAAAATATCTGGCTTGCTTTCTATAAGAGAGAGAGAGACAGACAGAGAAACATGCGACGCCGCACAGCTTACAATAGCTTACTATAGCAAAAAGTGTCGTGACAACTTTTCGTAAGAATTTTTTCCGTCTAGCCCCCTTTCACAACACGCGATAAGGAACTTCGTTCCAAAAATATTTATTTAGCACATGCCACAAGTGCACACAACAAACAATAAAAAATATAAAAATAAACTAAAAACTAAACTGAACAGTGTGTGCATCTCACGGCTGCGCCAAATAGGACCAGTTCAGCAAAATGCCGAGCAGCTAGTGCCCGACGCTGGTTTTCAACTGGCCCTGAGATGGTGAAGTGACGAATGTGAAACAGTTTTGTACTTTGTGTTTATATTATGTGTGTGTATGAGTAAGTACTTAGATATGTGAAATAGGTGTTTAATAATACTAATAAGAATACTTAAGTGTTATTAAAAAAAGTGTAAGATAGAACAAAACAGAGAAACTAAGGGTTAGGTATAGGTGGGCTGCGGGTTGTTCGCAGATACCGCGGCCTCGACATGAAGGGCTAAGAAGGAACACGGGTGGTTTTTAGTCAGTAGAAGTCTGACACTCCCTTTCGCTCTGCCCTGGGGGAGGTTATTTGATGATTTCCCACCCCCCAAAAAAAAAAAAAAGGGTTAGGTATAGGTTGTACAGTCAGTAGCACCAATATGTAAACACTTAGTGTGGGTTGCACCATATTACTATAACGATAACCAAACCGTAACAAGCCATCAAATTATGCTTTTGTTATGGTTTTATGGCTTGTTACGGTTTGGTTATCGTTATAGTAATATGGTAAAACCCACCCTTAGTAACGTTTATAAGCAGTTTTCGCCTAAGGTATTGATTTCATTTTCAGTTACGTAATGAAAATAATATTTGGAACCCATATTATCATAAAATAGGTAATATCTCAAAATTACAATCGTAATTTCACGTGAAATCCGCGTTTGAACTTTGCCAAATATTGTATACATATTATTGCTCGTGACTGTACAAGTACACCCTCATTTCGCAAGTTATGTTTAACTCCCAAGGCTGAAACCATCAACCGTGCACAAAACCAAACTCCGTAACTGATACTAAGAAATACAAGCTATGTATTGTTATGATCTTCTTTATATTTCCGTGGTATTTTTACATGGTCGGTACCGCTGCGCGCTGTTTGTACACTGAGATCGTTTAAACTATTCTACTGATTTCTAAGCAGTTTTGAACAATAGATAGAGTGATTCCAGAGGAAGGTTTAAACAGGGTGTAAATCAATCCATCACACAGCCGTCAACCATGTATTCTGCACATCAAACTAAGTACCCCTACGCAAAAATTTTTGCTGGGAAACCACTTTTTTTTGGGTCAAAAATCACATTTTACGGTAAAACTCAATGTAGCACTGTTAAAACATTGTGCTAGTGGGTGCTTTGAATAGTAAACGGGTCATGGAGGTAATTTAAGTAAAGTTATAGAATGAAAAACTAGTATTTACAAAAACAGCTGTGAAAAATTTGGAACTTTGACCCCCAATATCTCCGTAACTGGTCCAGGTATGGTCTAGAACAAAAAAAATATCGCAATGGTGGGGAGGACAAGCGCCTTCGTTTGCGTTAAGCGTACTTTTACACCCTATATGTAGTATTCATGCATATTACAGCAGAGAAAAGTATCTACCTACATTGAAACCGCGCGAAGCCGGGGCGGGTCGCTAGTTCTGTATAAAAACTTGTCTTGTCTTGTTAATGTCTTCGCAAATCGAAACCCTGCCACGCTTCAGGAAACAATTTAATGTCCTTCCCGGTTATTCGCCGAAAGCTCGACCACGGATGCCTTATTCTTACCCTTGGGGTGATCGATATTACCCTGTAATTGGATAACAGAGGTCAGTCCAGTCAACCCGTGCTAAATACTGATATAATCACGAAAATATGTGGAATCTTATGTGGAAAAGATGAGACCAAAAATATCCATACAACGTCTTTTCACAGCTAAACGGATTTCCATAAAATTTATCTCACAAGTATTAGTTAGTAATTTAAATTTAATGTAATTTAAATTTTATTTTTAATTTTATTTAAATTTAAATTTTTAAATGTAATTATTTAAATGTAAAGTTTTAATTTTTAAATGTATTTTTTTTTAAAGTAAAGTACATATTAATTTTTGAATGCAATTTACTTTTTTAATGTAATTTCCTAATTATATAAATGTAACATAGTTTTTAAGTCGCTACTAACAGATATTATGGACCAAAATGTCTGAAATAAAAAGTTTTTTTTTTTTTATTATTAAGACATGTACCCCTAGTATGTACCCGTGGGTAAATATGAAACATCTAGGGCAAAGGATACTTTTAATAATTCATCATAGCAGTATGTCTTTTGGAATGATGTTCCGGTCGCTTCCACGAGCAAGTGTCACATGAACGCACAGTGACATAGACCGCAAGTGAAGTGTTACTAACATAGTTTAAAGGATCTATTTACTAACACAAATTGTATTTTATCATATTTATGCTATTCTGTAAGCTATATATATTTATCATTCACTAGCTGATGCCGGCGACTTCGTTCCCGGTAACTTTGATGGGTGACTAAAAAATATTAGGGGTGGACTACCCTTAACATTTAGGGGGACGAAAAATAGATGTTGTCCGATTCTCCTAACCTAACCTAACCTACCCAATATGCACACAAAATTTCATGAGAATCGGTCAAGCCGTTTCGGAGGACTTTAACTACAAACACCGCGACACGAGAATTTTAAATATTAGATTTAAAAATATGACGTTACTTCTTCATAGCGCTGTCTTTGTCTAGCAAGTCATTTTAAATTGGTCAAAACAAAAAAAAAAAAAACAAAAACAAAAATAAAAAAAAACCGGCCAAGTGCGAGTCAGACTCGCGCACCGAGGGTTCCGTACAAACCTGTAGGTATATAAGTAAAAGTTATGGTATTTTTATTGCTAAATGAAATCCATAACATAACAATGTGGAAAGCTGACGGTACCTTGTCAATACATACATATATGAAAACATTATGTATGTTCGGAAAAATCTTCATCTCTTTAAGAAGAGAAGTGATAGACATAATTTTAATACTAGAAATAGGCACAATTTGGATCAATCTCGGTTTAGATTGGCTAAGGTACGAAATTCTTTTATGGGGAATTGTGTAAAATTTTATAATAAAATACCACTGCGGATTCTACAACTGAACGAGACAAAATTTAAAACATGCATAAAACGCACACTATGTAGACAAGCATATTATAAATTAGAGGATTATATCCTTGATAAAAAAGCTTGGCTTAATGCTGGTCCTGCTCCACAGTCACAGCCACTTGGGTCCACTAATTAGTTTTCTTTTATTTTATATTTGGAAGAGATGCTCTCCCTTTTATTTTTATAAACATGGTTTTTTTTTTTTTTTTTTAAATCGTATTTTTTTTTTTTTGGAGTAAATGTTTAATCTTTTTATTTTTAACTTTTTAATTTTTCCTATATGTGTACTTTATAACGTTGCTTCATGCCAAATTTCAAGATTCCAGGTCGTCTGGAAGTATCCTTTAGGTTTTGATTCCCTTGCGAGTAGTTGCGAGTTTCAAAATATGCGGCTTTAATTGCTGTATCTTTTGATTGCGTTGACGTAGAAGTTTGATTTTGTTACAGCTTAAAGATATTATAGACTTGAGTATTTGTTAAGAATTTCAATATAATACCACTACGCGTTCATGAGTAAAGGGGTAATAAGTTTAAAATTATTAAAAATATTTTTATTATATGATGTAACTAAAAATTTATGCTTTTCGCAATTTTTCCTTTATCTGTGTTATAAGACGTTGCTTCGTACCAAATTTCAAGATTCTGAGTTCACGGGAAGTACCCTGTAGGTTTTGATTCCCTTGCGAGTAGTGGCGAGTTTCAAAATATGCGGTTTTAATTCCTGTTTCTTTTGATTGCGTTGACATAGAAGTTTGATTTTGTTACAGCTTAAAGGTATTATAGATTTGAGTATTTGATATGAATTTCAATATAATACCACTACGCGTTCATGAGGAAAGGGGTAGTAAGTTTAAAATTATTAAAAATATTTTTATTATATGATATAACTAAAAATGTATACTTTTCGCAATTTTTCCTATATCTCTGCTATAAGACGTTGCTTCATACCAAATTTCAAGATTCTGAGTTCACGGGAAGTACCCTGTAGGTTTTGATTCCCTTGCGAGTGTCGAAAATTTGCGGCATAAACGGGAGTATCTTTTGATCGCGTTGACTTAGAAGTTTGATTTTTTCACAGCTCCAAGAGACCATAGACTTGAGTATTTGATATGAATGTCAGCTTGATACCTCCACGCGTTCCTGAGAAAAAAGGTCTTGACAGACAGACAGACAGACAGACAGACGGACAACAAAGTGATCCTATAAGGGTTCCGTTTTTACCTTTTGAGGTACGGAACCCTAAAAACAACTAAAAAACAAAAAAACAGCACTAAGCTAAAACAAAGCTATTTTTTAAGATATTACACTAGTTTTTTTTTTACTTTTGGCCAATCTTTTTATTTAGGTACTGTTTCCTAGTCACAGTAAAAATGGTAAAGTACCCAATTAACACTCTTCTGATCCTATTAGCCGTTCTAACAAGAAAGAAAGCAGCGCACTGCTAAGACCCTTTTTTTTCCGGGTGGAAAATCATCAAATAACCTCTCCCGCTCTTGGGCAGAGCGGAAGAGAGTGTCAGACTTCTACCGACTAAAAACCACCCATGTTCCTTCTTAGCCCTTCATGTCGAGGCCGCGGTATCTCTTGCGAACAACCCGCAGCCCACTGATAAGACCCTTGACAAGGATTCTCTTGTAAACTAATAAAACATTTTATTAGCTTTCTGCAGCGAAAGTAATATCTTTTACGATACAAGTTTGGTTTTAATTTCGACCCTCTTCATAATGTACAAGGCTGCAGTACGTTTAGGCTCGCGGCTGAATGTAATTTATTCATGAGTTACATGAACTTTAGGAAAACAGGGCATTGTCTTTATTAGGATATGTTAGGATTTGTTTTCGTGTTTTGGCCAACTTTGGGCCTAGTAGGGGGACAGTAAATAATGATTATTTGGTTTTAACTAGGTAACTGGTAGTAACCAAACAGACAGATGTTTTGCTGGAGAGTTTGTTCCGCCACTTCTTCTTTCCAGCAAAAACACTAGGAAGTGTCGAAGGGTGGGCGTTTTGGGGGACTGTCACTTGTAAATAAGTAAAGTAAAGTAAATTTTGACGTTCGAAAAGTGCTGATTATCAGCCTAGTTTGAATAAATGAGTTTTGATTTTGATTTTTTAACTGGCCCCGACTTACGAACAGTAAGTCGTGTGTTCGAACTTAGGCAGGCGCATGTATAATTTATTTCATAACCACTGCTCTCAAAACGGTGAAGGAAAACATCGTGAGGAAACCGGCGGCATATCTTAGAACCAAAATATTCGAAGACATGTGACATCTACCACTGGGCCAGCGTGGTGGATTATAGCCCATCCCTCTCCTAGAGAGGAGGCCCGAGTCCCTGCAGTGGGAACATTTTAGGCTGATGATGATGATGGTTCTAACTAAGACTTTATTCTCTATCTTCTCTTTTCGGCCAAATTGTTATTTGGTTTTTCCATTTGGAATTTCCCAACAATACAGCTCAGTCGGGTCAGGGTAAAAGATTTTAATTGAAAAATCTATAACCAGTAACTTTCCTTTTTTATGGTGGGTGGAAAATCATCAAATAACCCCTCCCGCTCTTGGGCAGAGCGAAAGGGAGTTTCAGACTTCTACTGACTAAAAACCACCCATGTTCCTTCTTAGCCCTTCATGTCGAGGCCGCGGTATCTCTTGCGAACAACCCGCAGCCCCGACGGGACCCGCAGCCAGACGGGACCCGCAGCCCCGACGGGACGCGCAGCCCCGACGGGACCGTCAGCCCCAACGGGACCAGTAACTTCCCTTAAATAAAGTTTCATGATAACTTTAGCATGTTACTACTTTAGCAATTATAGGAAACACTTTAAGCAAACAAGCCATCACCTTATTTAAACTAAGTCAAGATACCACTAAACTTAACTTAAACCTTAACGAGAGTTTAACAAATCGTTAACTGTCGTTACCCATTGTCAAGCGTTGATAAGGGTTAGAACCGTCAACTATGGCGCAAATCATCACTTTAGTGAAGGCTGTTAGCACTTGAGGGTTAAGACGTTAACGCTCCGTTCACAACCTCGGGTGAGACGATTTGCCATGAGAGTTAAGACCGAAGACACGCGCGTGCACTACATTTTTCCTGTGTTTTCGTGTGAGTAGGTGTACTATAAGAATCGTCGTAAATTAAAAGTGTTTTTCTTTTTTTCAATTTCAATAGGTTATTATTGCCATTACAATCTTTTTACTTCAGGAAGTAAAAAGTGTGTGTAGTGTAAAAGTGAGTTGGGTATTGACGTAGCAGGTGGCGTTCTGTGGTTTCTGCCTACCCCCATGGGAAAAGGGCGTGAGTTTATGAATGTATGTAAGAACAATACTTACGGGTACGTATTTGAATATCGAAGATTAAAATACCTACGCTTAAAATATCGATGTTCAAAACATCGAAAATGGAAATATCGAACGACCATAAAACCGAAACATAAAATATCGAAAGTTTATATTATCGAATGGTTAAATAACCTACGTCCAATACATCTAAAATCTAAATATCTACAAAAGTTACATCGAAATACAGATTATCGAATGTCCTAAATATCGAAGTACAAACTATCGAACGTCCTAAATATCGATGGGTACATATATTATTTGAACATCGAAAATTAATTTTTGATGTAATTAGTATGAGAGGAAAAAGGTTGCTTCTGCAACGTCTCCGGCGCTACGGGAAGTGCAACCCCTTCGCCCTTGCGTAACAAAGGATAGGCACCCATGTTCACCTCCGCAGCTTCGGCTTGCTGGTCGCCTCCGGCGACCAACCTCAGCCGCTACGGCTCCCACGGGTGCCTATGCTTTGTTACAGCGAGCGGGGGTTGCCCTCCCTTCGCGACTCCGGATTTTTATATACACTCTAGGGGTAACAGCCAAAAGACTACGTAAATTCGGGGTACCCTAATTCGGTTTTCGAACAATTTCGACCTATTTTATCCATGAAAGTCAGTGTCCAGTGTACAAGCATAGGTCAATCGCGAAGGTATTATTTAGGTCTTTAAATTAAAATATATTTTTGAAAGTCAATATGTTATGCTACTAAAGTTAGTGACAGAAACGTATCGCTGCAAAATCGACTCCACGTAGTCTTGTATGCCCTACCCCTAGAGTGTAATTTAGAATCGCGTAGGCGCTTAGGGGCGCGGCAGCCCGCAAGCTGAGGAGCAGGTGGTTTTAACGCCCGCCGCCGCAGCTGAGGCGGCCGGCGAAGCCGGCCAACAAGCCGAAGCTGCGGTGGTGAGCGTTTAGATCATCTGCGACGTTAAGCTCGCGTGGGACTGCCGGAGCCCTGCAGCGCCGGAGCCGTGACAGAAGCCATGATTGCTTGCATGTTGCATGTATGCTGCAAGCTTGTTTGCTAGATGGTAATCAGTTACTAGGTGGGTTACAAAAAAAAACAAGGAAAACCTCATGTAATGTAGGTACTTTAATTATTTTTACATAATAAAAACCCAAAATAAAACACATTTGTACGCAAATGTACAATATAACCACTGCGATCATTTTTTGTTCTAGGCCATACCTGGGAACCCCCTAGTTAAGGAGATATTGGGGGTCAAAGTTACAAATTTTTCCCCAAAAAAAAAACGTTTCCTAGCAAAAATTTTTGCGTAGGGGTACTTAGTTTGATGTACAGAATGCTTCGGTAACGGCTGTGTGATGGGTTGATTTACACCCTGTATAATTTTTTTTCGGTATTTTAACTAGTAGGTATTTTGAACGTAGATATTATGAATTTAGGCATAATGTCATTCGATATTTTGAATCATTCGAAATTTTAATCATTCGGAATTTTAATTTTCGATGTTTTAAGCGTAGGTATAACAATTTTCGACATTTTGATACAATCGATATTTAAATTTTCGATGTTTTGAACATCGATATTTTAAGCGTAGGTATTTTAATCTTCGATATTCAAATACGTACCCATACTTACACTTTTGAAAATAAAAACACGAATTTTAAAGGTTTTATTAATGACCGGTATTAATACCGTGATCACGGTATTGACTTCCAATACCGGTATTGAATACATCTGGTATTTGAAAGCCCTAGTCCTGATGGCAGATCTGTCGCACTTTTTTTGATGAGCCCTAGTTTGGGCTGATATCGAGTTTGGCCACATAAAACTTTTTTGCAAAAAAACAACCGACTTCAAAAACACCAAAAAGTGAAAAATAAACTTCAGAAGAAAAATCAGCTTCTGAAGTCGGTGACATTTCTTTGTTTTACCACCGACTTCAGAAGCTGATTTTTACTGTACTCTTTGGTAAGACTGAATGTCAGAATTTCAGGTCACTGACTACCTGTAACGACTGCCAAAGATCTATATATGGCAGCCGGGACCAACAGCTTAACGTGCTATCCGATGCACGGAGGAAACTTGGTATGTCGGGCGGTCACCCATCCACAGACCGACCTAGGCAAGCACAGCTTTACCTAAAGATCGACCCGAGAGGCAGTTCTTATTAAGCCACGAGCTCCTATGGAACCCTAAAACATAAAAAAAGTGGGTCACGTAGTATAGGTACGTTCCCTAAGCAGTTTATTTCACTCGCCATCGGAAAACGCGCGTCTAACTTGTGTCCAAGTAGTAACAGCGTCCAATGTCCCGAAAATGGTCCCCGAAAGGCCCGCACTTCTAATTTACCAATATCAAAGGGATGTTTTAGAATCTATTAATAGTTTAGTAAATATTTGTGTAGAGGTGACCAAGATCAACTGAGGGCCTAGACAAACAAGCGACGTAAACTTACCGTAAATTCAATTTAATCGAAAATAGAAGTATCCCATAGAATTTTAGTAGGGATGTTATGGATATGAAATTTCGGATCTGAAGACGGATATAGGAGTCAATAGTCCCCCGTCCCCCGTCGGAGCTGCGGGTTGTTCAAAGTCAAAGTCAAAGTCAAAGCATTTATTTCAATTAAACCATTACTGGTACTTTTGAATGTCAGAAGAACACTTCATAAAACTAAACTACGAGTGCAATACGTCATCCCGAAAGCCACCACGCCGAATCACACGCCGCCGAATGCCCGCAACAACGAACACTGCGAGCACGAAAGCACGCAGCGACGCACACCGCAACAACGAATGTACGAGACTCCAAATCACGGAACAACAAATGCACGCCGCAACGCGCAACCACCGCTCCGCGACCCGGAGCCCCGCGCACCCACCGCCACGGCACGCGCCGCCGCGCGCCCCCGCACCCACAGCACTCGCCGCCGCAGACATCCGGCGACGCGCAACTCGACGCAGCAACCCCCGGGACGACGTATTGCACTCCTAAGCTACAGTCACAGTCACAAGGCATAATAACTTGTGAAAGTACTGTAGTTGCCCATTCCCTAGCGTAGATCTCTATGGAGAAGAACGGGCAAGAAACTCCATGGACACTCTTTTAAATCAGAATATTGTTACAAAATCTTGGTACATTATTATCATTCATGTTGAGATGGTATATTATGTGAGAACGATGTAGCAAGATGTGCACGATAAGTGTTCACAGTAAAGTCAAAAAACGACGATTCAAAGATAAAATAATAATTCAAACCAGCCGCATTCAAATAATTGTTCGCAAGAGATACCGCGGCCTCGACATGAAGGGCTAAGAAGGAACATGGGTGGTTTTTAGTCAGTAGAAGTCTGACACTCCCTTTCGCTCTGCCCAAGAGCGGGAGGGGTTATTTGATGATTTTCCACCCCCCAAAAAAATGAGTCAATAGTCAAGTATAATTTACTCCCTTTTCATTCACAACCAAGATTCCTCACACAATTTTTATCATTTTTCTTTGGACTTCCTCTCCATTCATAAAATGGTCGCGCATCGCATTGGTTTCCAGAATCTATGAATAGTTTTGTAAATATTTGCGTGTGGTAAGCGGTGACCAAGGTTCAACTGATTTTCGATCACCCAGTTTACATAGGACCCCTTTCTGGTTCAGAGGTCGCGATTAGTTAAATTGAAAACTAATCAAAGTTTGTTGAAAGCAATTTTAAATTGAGAAAGTGGAAGTTATTAGGGTTGGACTGTGTTACTGTGTCCATGTTAATGGTTTGCTTAGCTATAAAGTTATTGACACTTGTGTGTTTGAGGTTTATGTTTTGCAGCCATTGGTTTGTTGTGGTATTAACCGAATTCTAAAAAAGGAGCAGGTTGTGTATTTCACCAGCATGTTTTTGATATTTGTTAGAGGAAGCCTCCGTGGTAGTTCCATAAAAAAATGGTTAATTTTGCTTGAGTAGTTCGAGTGACTACACGGAGCTGGAGGCTCCGTGTTATTACGTATTTTAACTTCTTTGTCTATGTTGACGTTTTTTTCTTCTTTAGAATAATGTTTCATGACAAGAATTGATGTGGCATACTACAACAAAAACGGATAAAAAAAAAACCTTTTCGGAAAAAAAAACTGATTCCAACCATATAGGTGTAATGTACAATACATTATACCTCAATGGTTGGAGTCAGTTTTTTGACTCCAACCATCTCAAAATTACATCGTATTTTTGGCTCTCTCAGTCAAAGTCAGTTTCTCTCTCTCTCTGTTTACTTTTTTTTGTAAGAAAAGCTAGAACGATAATACCTACAATTAATCATTTGGAATACTGTTTTCTTAAGTAAGACAAGCTCTTGTGCACCTCTAGATACCTGACGCAATATTTGAGAGTAGTAGGTGAACATGTTTATACCAAGCATATTATAATATGTCATATTTGTTATTTGCACTACCTCTCTAAAAGATTGAGCTGAGTCTCTGCTGTTATTTAAGCTTACTGTCAAACGTAAGCTCAAATAACAGCCTTCAGTTCCTCACAATACTCTACTGAATGCCGCGAAATATAGAAATGTACAATTTTTGGTGCCTCGCTACGAAAAACCAAGGAAATTATGCAAGAGATTTATTTCATCACCGCTGCTCTCAAAACGGTGAAGGAAAATATCGCGAGGAAACCGGCATGTCGTAGAACAAAAAAAAATTGAAGACATGTGACATCTACCAACCCACACTGGGCCCGCGTGGTGGATTATGGCCCATCCCTTTCCTAGAGAGGAGGCTTGAGTCCTGCTGTGGGAACATTATAGGCTGATGATGATGATGTTGAGTACGATATAGTGAGATAATTACCGAACTCGACGCGGACGCAGCCGCGGGCATAAGACAGTAAATCTATAATGCCCTTCAGAATTACCTTCAGAATTACCTTTTACAATAACGCGCAGGTAAGATGAATGCGAATACAATCGCACGCGCCTGCGCTACGCCTATGACCCAGTTGCAGTACAAAAATAGTGCGCACGCGCTTGACGCCGATCTATAATTGTGATGCTTTACAATTGCGATTGTGCGCGGGAAAGGGCAGCCGGAGCGATTAGGGCCAAAATTATTGAGATGACTCGCTGAGACGATTTAAATTCAAATCATTTGTTTGAATTTTATTTAAAAACTAGCGCACGTCACGCGGTTTCACTCGCGTAGTTCCCGTGTCCGTGGGAGTACAGGGATAAAAAGTAGCGTATGTCACCCGGGGACATTGTAGCTTCCCAACGGTGAAAGAATTGTTCAAATCGGTCCAGTAGTTTTTAAGTTTTTTCGTTACATACAAAAATACAAATCTCTCCTCTTTATAATTGAATAGTCAAACGAACTTACCTGTAAGTGAAGTTCGACGGTAATTATACTTTGTTGCATTGTCCGAAGATGATTAGGATTATTAATGTAGTCACGGCTTTAGTCTGTGGCGCCAACACATAAGTTTAAAGAAAAAAGTTTATCTGTGCTAGCTTCCTGTCACCGGCTTCTGTAAATATCTTCATTAAGTTCATAGCAATTTATTGGTTTTACAACATAGGGTTCATGCTCATATGAATAAATAGCATGGAGATTTTGGGTCGGGTGGGACCAATCATCTTCGGACAATGCAACAAAGTATAATTACCGTCGAACTTCACTTACAGGTAAGTTCGTTTGACTATTCAATTATACTTTGTTGCATTGTCCTCGATGATTAGGATTATTAATGTAGATGTTTAAAGACTAGTTGTAAAATCAATAAACATTTATATAAAATCAATAAACATTTATACAAAATCAATAAGCATTCATATAAAATCGATAAACATTTATACAAAATCAATAAAAATTTATATAAAATCCATTAACATCCATCTAAAATCATTCAGATGAATATTATATAACTTATAAGTCATATGTCATTTTTTAGAATTTTGTTAAGGCCACTTTAGTTACCTAAAGGTAGTATTTTTACAATTCAGGTTTAATCGTTACCAGTGTTATTAAAAAATTGCTTCAGGGAACCTTCTATTGTTCACTAAAGGTTTCATTTTAAAGTTTTAGTTATAAATCACTAGCTTGTGCCAGCGGCTTCGCCCGCTATAACTCGAAAATTATCCCATGGGAAGATAAAATCGGGATAAAAACTATCCTATGTGTTAATCCAGGGTATAACCTATCTACATACCAAATTTCAACCAAATCGGTCCAGCCGTTTATGCGTGAAAGAGTAACAAACATCCACACATCCATTCTCACAAACTTTCACATTTATAATATTATAAGTAGGATTAATTTAAACATTTGCTCGTCTAATATCGTCTATATTGAACTGCTGGAGGCTGCCAATGTTGTTGCATGGCGGGTGTACTGTTTATTGAGCATGTACTAATGTCAATTCCATATCTTCCAACACGTTATTGTAATTGAGTTCACACATCTTGGCCTCTTGTGGATATTATTCATGAATTAGTACAGTCCCACAGGTCATGCGTTAATTTTAAATATTTAACCACCCCTATAGCTGGGTTTACATACTCCTATTCTATTGCTAAAGAAAGAAACAGTTATAAAAGGTTGGTATTCGTTTGGCCCACAAATTTAATTAGCGTATCAACCCTTAAAGTAATACGATTTTGTTTAATCACTATATCATAAGTATAAAATAGAGATAGGTATTGTTTGCACTCTTTCTGTGGCTAGCAGTAATATAGTTATCGCTTTTTTGGTAATTATTTGTAAATCACTTTGTTGAATGTGATCCAGTAGAGAGAAAATAAAAAACTGAAAAACATCCCAATTCCCAAGAATTCTCCGGATCTTGGAGGACAAGTCTCTGAACCGTATTTTGATACTATCATCTGTACCTATATGTGGTCTTATAATTAGAGATAGAACTGAACTAACAGAATATGAAAATAGAGGAAGAAACCTTCATTAATCCTTAAAGCGAAAAAACTGAATAACTTCAGTGATGGTTTGCTAATGCTTATAATATTTTAATTACAGTATCTTGTCTTTACAATTGCAGGCAATGAGGCAAGCATTGGTATTGTGTACTTTTAGTTATTGAATTCCTAATAATATCAACAGCTTCAATACTAATTCCAAAATCTTAAAAAATGTTCCTGATAATACTCCTGCCATCAATCCCAGTAGAGAATAGTGGAAAAAGTATAGAATAAATGATATTGGTCTAAATACCATTCCTTCCAATGCCACCTTGTATTGGCAAGGAGCATCCACCACTTATCACCGCTACAACCCCTGGAGATACCGGGGCCACGATACATAACTGTGATACTTAGTGTTATTCCATGATACAATTAATCAATTGTAAGTTCACCAATACGGATATAATATTTTAATAATTTAAAACACCTAAGATTCCCTTCCACATTCAAAATATGCTGATATCATATTATTACCTTTGGTATTAATGTAAGTAATATCGAGTAACCATATATACCTAGATTCACACTATTGCCAAGGATTTTAGAAATTTATTTAACTGCTCCTTATTTAAATGAGTATGATACTGTATCCATTATGTACCATACCTATGTTTAACAAATAAAAATTCTGATTCTGATGTTATATTTTCAATTCTTGGCAAAAAATTTCACTATCTCATAAATGACTGACAGAACACTTTAGCCCAGAAAAAAGGGGCAGCACTCAATTTTGGTATTAAAAAACTGAGCTGAATCTACAGTCCATAGTCTGTTAGCAATCTATGAGCCACACAATATTCCGTACCATGCAGATGAAGCATATTTATATGTGTGTATTTTAATTATTAACTCAAAATAACTGGCTATGTCTATGGACCACAGCAAATGATACAATATATACAACATAGTGTTTATATCATAATTATCATAAAAAACGAACTGGCAAAAGTGTGGGTGTACTATTAGGTAGGTACCTCTCTGTCTAATCCTTCGGGATTACAGGCATGATGTTATTTTATCATTGTTATCACTTAGAACAAGGTTTTTGTGCCACTTGAGTTTCTTAGTTTAGCTAATAACTGGGCAAGCATATTAAAGTTCTAATAGCCTTTTATCAATAAATTCTTATATTTCATTTCTCTTCAGTGATGTTAAAGCTTAGTGAATAGTATTAAAAAAGTAAACCTAGAAGTTTACTGTGTTGTTTAGGTATGAAATCACATTTCTCTTTGGTACTGATGATTTCATGTTTTTTAAACATTATACAGCCTCTCTGTCTCTAAGGAAGCTTTGAAACCTGTAATGGGTTTCAATGTTTTTGTAATTTATGTTTATGGGGCTGAAAATAAACCAGAAGGTAAGACATATTGAAAACATAACATTTGCCTTGAAAAAATAAAGCTTCCTATATCCTTGCCTATGTCTATCATGTAATAAGCATCCAATCCAATGTGCTAAGAAAAAACCATTATTCTGTAAAAAATTGGTATACTGTTGTATACAAGATTATCTCCAACCAAACTAAACATAATGTAATGTCTTTTATATAAAAGACAGTAAGTTTAATTTATTTCTGTCTCTTTGACAAGGAAAAAATGGTAAACAAAGTTGTTATTGTAAAGGGTAGGTAACAAACTTTAATTGCTATGAAAGCAATTCACTTCTTCATTTCAGATACTATCTGAATAAATTCAAGTATAGAATTTATCATCTAGAGGAGTACCTATAACTCCATCACCACCATCCAATTAAGAATAACTGGGTTGTTTGAGTGATTGGTTTCCAATCACATAAATTATATTTAAGTCCACCAACCTGTGAATTTATTTCTGAAGGGAATGATTTCTCCTGGCCATCCGCATTCTGTCTGCTGCACTAGTACTTTTGATGACAGCCCCCCCTTTCTTTGCACTTATGGAGGAGGGCCCCGCCAGTTTAAAAATTTATTGTTGAAGCACATACGGCTCCCATGTGCTCACTCTATGAGTGAACTTTTATGGTACACTCATATTTAATCCTTAACCAGATTTATTTATAGATTTTGCTGATCTTATGTTTCCGTCTTTGATTGTAACAAACTCTTTTGTCTTTGTTGGTTACCAACAATAAGAGATCTACGTCCCCCTGCTTGTATATATATGTATACACACAAAACAGAAGCATCATTCAGCTTCTTCATCATCATCATCGGCCTGTAATGTTCCTACTGTAAGGACTTAAGCCTCCTCTCTAGGCGAGGAATCCACCACGCCAGCCCAGTGTGGATTGGTAGATACAACTTCTTAACTATGTCTATTTATGCCTTTTGGATACCTCATTCACCACTGTATGATCTTCAGAATTAATAAAACATTTGTTTAAAAATAGTGAATGGCGGGTTTTCATTTTGTGTTTTACTTGCTTATTTAATATTTTTTATATGAATCTTCTCTTTCTTTCTCTGGGTATAGATCCACACCAAGTATTTCAAGAAACTTGATTATATAATAATTCTTTATATGGTACTTACCACCTTAATTCACTTTCACTTATCTTTATCTGCATTTTCAACTTCTCAACCGATAACGGGAGGATATTTTCTAATGACTGTGAAGGGACAATTTTATTGTCTTCTATAAGGTAACCTCCTTAAAAATGTTATAGGTATCAACTTCTCGAGGATAAAACACAATGCATGTTGTAGAACAACATTACACTTATATAACCAAGTAAGCTCCCGCAGAACTTCCCATGAAGGTTATAATAGAACATATAATAGAATCAAGGCACACACAAGGTAAGCCATTTTGTTTTCTTACATAGAACAACACACTAATAAAAACACTTAACACTCGAATCAGAGCTAATTATGATTAATGCGCTTTTCGTAATCTCTTTGATTTCTTCATTGGCCTCGACTTTGTCAATATTAACCTTATTTTTCCATTTTAACTTTAAAATGAAGTTTAAAAACCTAAAAGAAATCTAAAAATAATCGAAAAGAGTGACGCCATTAAGACATAAAATCCGAATGAAGATATTTACAGAAGCCGGTGACAGGAAGCTAGCACAGATAAACTTTTTTCTTTAAACTTATGTGTTGGCGCCACAGACTAAAGCCGTGACTACATTAATAATCCTAATCATCGAGGACAATGCAACAAAGTATAATATAATATTTTATACGTAGAAGTATAGATAACGTTTGGTTACTTTTTAAAATTTGAAGTTTTGTACACTATCTACGCAACTCCTCTTCAATTTTAATTGCAACTGCGTGTGATTTTTTTTAGTTGGGCACTTACAGTATCGTCCATTAGCTCCTGTGATGCGACAGGCAAAAAAATACCTTCATAATCACGCAGCAAGATTACTGTGAGGATAAAGTCGGTTCCGTGTTGGTTTTTACTTAATATTCATGACCGAAAAACGGGCGTTTTGTGAACTGGAAAGTAATCGTTTTGTCAAACATTTAAAACCCTTTGAATACCCTCTATTCTATTATTCTTGGAAGTAAGCTGTACCTAACCCATACTGTAAAAGTGTAAAGCTTTCAGGACACTTTGCGTCGTTCTGTAGCAAGGAAATATTTATTTATTTATTCGCTAATTTTACCAGTTGTCTCTATTCACAAATTGGAAATTATTTTGATTCCTAACCATATTGAAAAAATTTAATCATTTTATCATTTGCGTAGCCTTTTCAAAACTAAATAACTTTAAGTCGGCTGGTTGGCAGACTTTCAGGTTACTGACTTCCTTACCTGCTTTGCGAGGCACGGAGGAAACATCGGTACGAAATAGGTGGCCACCCATCCATTCCACGGACCAACCTAGGCATACGCGACGAAACCCCCGAATGGATGTTATTATAAAGCCATAAAATAAATTATAATGACTGTAAATCCCTCTTTATATACCGTTGTGAATCAGCGCATGAAAACCGATAAAACACAGGAAGATAGTCAACATTGTCATAAAATTTACTCTCAATCTTTGTGAAAACCTGACCCCAAAAGGTATATTTTACAAGCTCCACTTTCCGCTACTAAAAGCTTAATGATATACAAAAATATGTAGTGAAACCATTACAGAGTGGAGTTCAAAAGGTTTACTTACAAACGGGGATAAATTCTCGCTTGAATGCGGGAGGAAAATGCTAATACGAGTATAGCTTCCACCTGCATTTGTTATTGACTGCAACATTTATTCACAGTGGTATTTTCTGTGAAACTTATGCTATCTAGTCTCAATAAGGTGCAGTTTTGTAGTTCGTCGGTTTTTGATAATTTTTGAGAACTCTTCGTATTCGGTGGTTACGGTCTATGGTCGCTATGGTAACCAGTGCCTACGGTCTACGATTGCTACGGTTTTTTTTAGGGACAAGCCACACTATTCCCAAACCACTATTACTTAAAGCCAGAATCAACACCGCCAGTACATGAAGCTAGACGAAGCCCCAGAGATACGATTTAACTGTTGAATCCCGCAACGTCCCTACGGTCTATGGTCGCTAGGGTAACAGTCGCTACGGTCTGCAGTCTATGATCACCACGGTATAAAGTCGCTACGGTGACGGCCTACGGTCGCTACGGTTACGGTCTACGGCCACTATGGCTACAGTCGCTACGGTCCACGGTAGCTACGTTCTATGGTCGTTACGGTCTACGACCACTACGGTGTACGGCCGCATCGGTCTGTCTTTGGTAGCTTTGAAACTGCGATTTGTCATACCACATCACTTGATTCTAAGAAGTTAAATCGTTAAATTATATAAACTTCCTACCTTCTACGAGTACCATCATAGCCGTGTCAGAATCAACATAATATAGTAGTTTAACCATTGAAGATCGATTTTGAAAAACTCTTTTAGTGACGTTCTTGTCTGTTTGGTTTCGGTCTTCTCTTTACAACTACAGAACTCATTTTTTTTGCGCGCTTAAGCACCTCTGCCTATCCATTCGGGGAATACAGGTGTAAGAGGGCAGGGCAGGACCCAATTCATTTGGCAGCTCCTTAAACGTTGCTGCAAGTGGTCTTACTGCAGTATACTTCATGGTCACCAACTAATGGATGCTATTCAGCCGTTGTAATGGAACCCCGACATCTGGCGCCTCCCACGCGAACTGTTCATGCCCCACTGTTCCACGTGGCGACGTTTACATTTCAACGACATTATCAGTGATTTTGTTGGTGTAGGTAGAAAGGGATTGTATTTTATTAGATTGTAGAGTACCTTTGTGCCTCGTTGGTCTAGTGATAGCAATCGCGACTGCTGAGCGTGAGGACCTGGGTTTGATTCCCGGGTCGGGCAGTGTTATTGGGTTTTTGTATCAGGAGTTTCTCAGTAGCAGCCACGGAGTCTGGATTTGGCAATAGGCTCGCCCCCTATTACGTGGGAATTAAACATAACTGGCTAAACGAGGGTGTACTATTAGGTACACCTCTGCCTAACCCTTCGGGGATTTAAGGCGTGATGTTATGTTATGTTTTATATATTATGTATTTTAAACAAATAAAAAAAATACTATAAGATAGCGCAAGCACTGTCAGAAACCAGCGTTGTTTCAAATCAGCTGTATTAAAACTACCACAAAATAGATCAATCACTTTGTAGGTTTTGCATTTTCTAAAATGCCGACAATTCCAAAACCACGGAAAACAGCTTTCTATTGTCCGTGGTTTTGGAATTGTTTTAGAAATGTTTATTCCGAAAATCCAATACCAAGTTACCCCTAGCTTTGGATTAAAATAATAGCATCGACTCGTGGCCACATCGCCTCGCTGTCAGCAGTCCAACGTCACGTCAACGTCAACTTGCGTTTGACAACGTCGACGTCAGCGTCAACATTGACGGGTTGAGCCAAAAGCCGGGCGTTGTGTTCGACTGTCTTTGTTTTCACACAACTGGTTGGGTCTGGTGCGAATCTGTTCTTGGAACTTGTGAATGGTTTTGTAAAGGTATTTGGTTGTCTTTGTTCTAGCTTTTTTTTTTTTTATGGTGGGTGAAAAATCATCAAATAACCCCTCCCGCTCTTGGGCAGAGCGAAAGGGAGTGTCAGACTTCCACTGACTAAAAACCACCCATGTTCCTTCTTAGCCCTTCATGTCGAGGCCGCGGTACCTCTTGCGAACAACCTACAGCCCCGACGGGTTTGTTCTAGCTTTATGTCTGCTTCTGGGTAATGCTTTTGTTATCTGGAAACCTGGAAACCCAAGTGAGTTTGTAGAAGTCTCAGTTTTCATCGGTTGATTTTTCTCCCTGTTCGACCGTAATGTTAATTATGAGGTCCCAACCTCATCTTGTTGTGATCATTAATCAGTTGGTGTATTTTGAAGTACGGTTAAATAAAGCATCCCGTCGGGGCTGCGGGTTGTTCGAAAGAGATACCGCGTTCCAGCACAAAGGGCTAAGAACGAACATGGGTGGTTTTTAGTTATTAAAAGTCTGACACTCCCTACCACTCTGCCCAGAGCGGAAGGAGTTATTTGATGATTTCCGGTAAGGTTAAATAAAGCATAAATCTTTGTTCAACAGCGAAAGATATAGCCGACTCGACTGCTGGAATTGTGTTTTCGAAACGTGTAAAACTTTAGAAGTAGTCGTCAACTTTGCTATATAATAATGTATTAAAATCTGCAGTGATACTATAACAAAAGCCATTAATTTTTCACAATTTGGCGTTATTCTGGCCCTTTTAAACAAATGAAACCGCAAAACAATACGTACTGAAGAAATTCCTTTTTCAAAAGAGATTTATTAGATCTAACCACTTCAAATTATTACACTGAACTTAAGTTCATCTTAGACACATTCCTTTAATCCGCTGACGTCACGAACCAATCGTTTCTAAACGTACCCACAGCTAATGGTAATCTTTACGGAGCCACCAATGTAGGAGATAAATACTTACCCTACGCCCCCTTGCGGACACACGGGCGGGGAGAATAGCGAGCGTGTTGGTGAGCTTGTTAAAGTATATGTACAAACTTTCACAGTGTAATCTAGAGACGTTATAGTTTAGCAAGTTAGATTAAAGTCAGGTACAAAGTTTGTGTGGAGGAATGATCTAAAAATAAAAAATAAATAAAAAATATTGTGATATTCATTTACACTATACATTAGCCATTACACTAGCCATTAGGACTGGGCCCGCTTGCTTTTACGGCCTTCGTTCTTCGATAGAGAGGAGGTCTTTGTCCCAACTGTGGGATTATTTTGGAGCTTATTATGCTGTAGAGGAAAATACTATTCAAACAAAAAACATGTTGATTATTATTACCTGTCGACTGTAACTATTAGATATCAGACCACATCCAAGTACAAATGCCGAAAGGGTTCATAAACAAAGGAAAGAGACTGTTACGCAGGTATAACTTCTAATATGACCACCTTAAGTGCACAATGCACATACTTGCATTTAAACTTGTTTTTTCCCGCCTGAAGAGATAAGTTGGATGATTGAAGTATATAAGTGACAGATTCCATGATCGAGCAATTCAAACCACTTCTGAAGTTCATGTGTCTACTTACTTGTTTTATTCCGTTAATTTTATTTTCTTTGGTTATTTTTACTGACGCTGTAAATCCTTTGTTTCGTTTACAAAGCGTTTGTTAAGCATCTTTAGGCACCTAAATAACACCCCGTTACTAATTGACATCTATTGTCTATCCTTGACGGTCGTATGTCAGTTGCCTACGTCATCAATGACGCGGCACTTTGTGAAGGATTCTACAGCAATGTCCTGAAGATAGTGCGTTGTTAATAATGGATAAGGGCATTATTGACGTGAACTCTTAATAGTTTGTAAATCACATACACGTGTATCACTTTACGATTGAAGATGTTTGAATCTATAATGTAAATATCTTCAAACCAATATCTTAATAACAATAACAGCCGCATGGGTCGATCTTGTAGGCCGTGCTTTTCAGGTCGGTCCATGATTTCGTGTCCATCCAATACAACACACCGACTTTTCTCCATCATTAGTAGATCTTTGTCAGTCGTTACTGTTTCAGTGACCCGAAGGTCTGGTAACCAGTCTTACCCAAATGTATCGTGTTACCCATTGACTGAATTGTGGAGGTCAGATTCAGTCGCTTCATGTAAAATGCTGGTACTCAGCTGTATCCAGTTATACTGCATGCCAATCCTTTTTTTTTGGGGGGTTGGGAAATCATCAAATAATCCCTCCCGCTCTTGGGCAGAGCGGAAGGTAGTGTCAGGCTTCTACTGACTAAAAACCACCCATGTTCCTTCTTAGCCCTTGTGCCGAGGCCGCGGTATCTCTTTCGAACAACCCGCAGCCTCGACGGGTGCATGCCAACCCTAACATAGTGGGAAAACGACTAAACACATGATTATCATGATCTTTATATTATCCCTGCTTGTTGTATTTTTTTAATATCTGTTATGCGTTGTATGTGTATTTTTTTTTGTTGTATGTCTCTTTGTATGCTCGTTATGTTACTGCGACAAATAAATATTTTTTCTTTCTTTTCTTTTAAAAGTATATACCTACATTCTGGTCTAAGTATCTCAAATTATGAATTAAATAACTGTATCTTTCATTTCGTATATTTCATTCCGTGTGTACCCGAGGGTACAGTGTTCGGCAAGTTCAACCGAGTGTGACGAACCAACTTTCACATCGGCAGCTCTGAATACCCCGTCTGTACTTCAACTGGGGTACATTAGAGGGCATACGCGAAAATTAGGGGACATTGAGAAAGTAATTCTTTCTAACTTGTGAAACGGGTGTACTACACAGATTCAACCTTAATCACGCCTGATGGCAAACGATGGATGAGGTCTATGAAGGACCAGAAGTTGCCTGTGAATTAAACAACTAAACAAAGCTGAAGCAATTACAAAAAACGTAATATTAACCTAACTGTCCCACGGGATCGTACCTACTATCTGGCTAAAATCTTATGTAAAGCATACGATTTCAGGTTATAAACTTTCTACGAGTCATAATTCGTATAATTAATCTGTTCAGTAGTTTTGCGGAATAGTGTAACAAACATTCATCCATCAAAATCAAATCATTTATTTCAAGTAGGCTAGTAACAGGCATTTTTGAATTGTCAAACCATACTAAAGTCCCCGTCACAAGGCATAATAACTGTGAAAGTACTGACCGAAAACCGAGCAAGAAACTCCATGAGTCCATGGACACTCTTTTAAATCAGAACATTGTACAAAACCTCGGTTACATCTGTTGTGGGGTGTAGGAATTTATGTACTTACTCTTTTATTGTGAGATCCTTCTTAATTAAAATAAAACTACTCTCAAATATAACACATTTTTTATATCGAATTTTCCACTAGACCTCACTGTCCCATATTTTATCTCAACACTGACACCTGCTTTCATAATTTAAAAACACGAACCGAAACATCTTTTTAAAGGATCATAGACTAACCAGCCAGTCATTCATAAACATTAAAATTCCCATATATCAACAATATCATACATCTTTACAAACTTACATAATAGGGATGTTTACTGACTAAAAAAAATATGATTCCAATTAGTCCGTCTGTTAGATTATCGAAAAATATTGGATACGTATTTTTTGTTTCATCAAATCAATAAAAATTTACGAAGATAAGACGCGTCAAAGATTTGAGTGGGGGGTTGTGAATCACTCACCGGTAAAAAGTGTCATACTAATGTCATAAAATATGACGTCACACGAGTTTTCAAAGCACTGTATCGTCTTTATTATTTGTTTACGTGAAAAAAGAAAAAATACGTGTCCAATATTTTTTGGAAATCTATCTGACGGACTAATTAGATTTTTTTAGTTAACTACCCTATTATAAGAGTGCAGTAAGATCTACAGTTCGTAAACATCGAGAAGCGAATACTAATGTAGCAGCAGCAAACATCCGTCAACTACATACAGTCATTCGACTTCAATAACTTTGCTAATATCCGTGTTTCTGTAGACATGGCGTGTGTGTTCGTGAATATGATTCCGATTGTTTCTATACAATAGAAACTGGGTCAAGATTTCGAGTAGTGAGTAGAAATGTAAACAGGAGGTAGTAATGAGTTGCCCGTCGGGGCTGCGGGTGTTCGCAAGAGATACCGCGGCCTCGACATGAAGGGCTAAGAAGGAACATGGGTGGTTTTTAGTCAGTAGAAGTCTGACACTCCCTTTCGCTCTGCCCAAGAGCGGGAGGGGTCATCTGATGATTTTCCACCCACCATAAAAAAAGAAATAAAAAATAAAGAAAAAAAAGGGAGTAATGAGTTTATATAGTTGCTAACTGATATGATTTCATGCAGGGTATTGGAAATAGGAGTTTGTTTACGATTGTTTTTAAAGTAATATTAACAAGTCGATTTATACTTTCTACACAATATTATATTATTTTTCACACACACACAACACACAAATATGTATACATAAACTCACGCCCTTTTCCCGTAGGGGTAGGCAGAAACCACAAAACGCCACCTGCTACGATCCTTACTTTTGCCTCGTCCACATTCATACATCTGGTCATAGACGCACGACGGTCGTAATTACTACGCACCTGTCCTATCTGAAGAACGGCAAGAATAAGATCAGTACGCATTGATATAAAAACTAAGATACGGTCGTCCGAACATTTGCTCGACGCGTTCGCCATACAGAGAATTGGTGTAGTCTGCTCGTTAACGTAACCTTGTATAAGCTGCGTGGCATTTTCGAGGTATAAAGAACATAAATAAAGCTTTTAATAAAATTTACGACCGCACCCGAAGAAAGCCGATCGTGGACTAGTTCACTTCGGCTTAGGAAAGACCTTATTGGGACCACGTTTGTGGCGTCATTTTAACATGCCGTCCGCCCGACACAGTCCTTACGCAGTAATATATAAGTCAATGTCAGTACGTGTATGTCTTTCTAGGGCGTATTAGTTTATGAAATTATCGCGAACCGACAGACAGACGCACTGGAGGAATTTGTTTTATAAAATGTAAAGATTATTAATTGTTTAGCAGACAACACAAGTGCAGACTCCTCACTTCGACTCTTATTGGATTACTCAATTAAAAAAATTGAGGCGAGGCAGTTAATAAATCAAAAATTGTTGTTTTTATATCATTGACAAGCGTATACCACCATATTAATATGATATTTTCTTTGTTTCAGGGGACCAACAAACATCAAGAACATAGAAAATCACCCAAAACTCGCAACAAAGTAACAACACGGCAGTTTTCATACATTTTATAATAATTAGTTAAAATCCTCTCCAATCCTAATAGTAAATGCAGTGCTAAGTGCTTAGTGGTTGTGTGGTAAAAAACGTCGCATGGAATTACAGTGCGTCAGTTCGATACTCCGGCTAAGCAAACAAAGGAATAAGTGAGTTTTATTATTAGTTATTTTTTTAAAAGACGTTAAAATCAACATTGTAGGTACATTTTAATGCAAGTGTCTAACAAAGTAACTTCGATTGAAATTGAAATTGTTTCTTGAAAAAATTTATATATTATACAATAACTATAGGTATACAGTTTATTGGATTCTACCTGAACTAGGAATAAACCTGTATCTCAGGTAACTCACTCTAGTGCTAATACATAATAATATCTAAGATTCCTTAAAGAAATACTTAGTATATAACTTATCAATAAATATAATACATAGGTAATTATACGACATTCCATTATTCCATTCCATTATATGGTGAGGCACGCGGTCAAAGGCTTTGCTAAAGTCTGTTAAATTACTGATATCTGTTTGCCGTAGTCGATGGCCTCCGATAACATTTTTGTAACAGGGAAGAATGGAAGAAGAAAACGTGTTGCGCCGACCCCAAATAGAATGGGATATGGGCAGGAAGATGATGATGTGTTGTCAACTGTGTGTCTCTGTGTTATCAACTGATGACATGTTGTACTAAATACGTAGTAACCGTTTTGGATCTAAAGGAAACTAGATGACAGGTAGTCAACAGGTAACCAAAAAAAAGGCACAAAAAGCTCCTGAAATGTTAATTTTTTAAACCTACCAATCCACAATTACTCAACGCTGACACAATAATTGGAACTTCTGTGAACTCCGTTTCACGGTGACGTAACTCTGGTCGACGGGGTAAAGGTCGCGGGTCACTATATTGGAAGCGTATTATGTAGTTGATAAAGGTCGTAACGGTCAAGGCTAACCATTGCATGTATGCAGGCGATCTAGTAGTGAAAGACAGACTTTTTCCCGTTTTATATACTAATATTATAAAGAGGAAAGATTTGTAATTTTGTTAAAATAACTTAAGAACTACTGGACTGATTTGAAAAATTCTTTCACTGTTGGGAAGCTACACTATCCCCGGGTGACATAGGCTACTTTTTATCCCTGTATTGCCACGGGAACGGGAACAACGTGGGCGAAACCGCGTGACGTCCCCTAGTCATAAATATTTATCCAGTAGAATACCAAATAGTACGTACGACTGTACCTAGTTACCTACGGTACCTTATCAGCTAATATTCAATCTAAAGTAGGTGTACCCATAGCTTCAAAAGGTACATTAAATTGCTTTCGTTAGGCAAGTAGGGATGACACAAATAAAAAGATAACTTTCATCCTCAGAAAAACGAATTCAAAGGGTGAACAATCTTCCCGTCGGGGCTGCGGGTTGTTCGCAAGAGATACCGCGGCCTCGACATCAAGGGCTAAGAAGGAACATGGGTGGTTTTCAGTCAGTAGAAGTCTGACACTCCCTTTCGCTCTGCCCAAGAGCTGGAGGAGTTATTAGATGATTTTCCACCCGCCGAAAAAATAAAATGGTGAACAATCTTTAATCTGACTGTCGCAATGAACCTACAGTATCTTATCAGATTAAATTTACTAAAACACAATCAGTATTACAGTTAATATAATGAGCAGCAAACTAGTCCAAACCGCTTGTTAATAGTTCCTGCAAATAGTTTGGTTATCGCCCGGCACAGTTATTGCACCATTGAGCGGATACCGACACAGTTAAATGTAATTACAGGGTCGTTTCTAGATGTCAAACTTTCAGTTTATTGAGCAGGGTATCTTGACTTTGTTAAATTGAAAGTAGGTAGGACGAACAATCTTTAATCTGACTGTCGCAATGTTCATTAATCTAATAAAATGAAAGGAATTAATATGAAAGCTCGTGGCTTAATAAGAACTGCCACTCGGGTCGATCTTAAGGTTAAGCTGTGCTTGCCTAGGTCGGTCTGTGGATGGGTGATCGCCCGACAAACCGAGTTTCCTCCGTGCCTCGGAAAGCACGTTAAGCTTATGGTCCCGGCTGCCATATATAGATCTTTGGCAGTCGTTACAGGTAGTCAGTGACCTGAAATTCTGACACCCAGTCTAACCAGAGAGTATCGTATTACCTAGTATTAACTGGGTTGTGGAGGTCAGATAGGCAGTCGCTCCATATAAAATACTGGTATTCAGCTGCATCCGGTTAGTCTGGAAGCCGACCCTAACATAGTTGGGAAAAGGCTAGGCAGATGATGATTTATGAAAGGCAGTCCCCAATCCAACTCTCTTTATGCTATCACGCAAACAACAATAAACGTTTCGCATTCCTAACGTTGTGGGTGTTATTATACTCATAAAACAAGGAATATCCTCCATTCCCAACATATTATCCATAACGCTAATATTATAAGTGGGAAAGTTTCTGAGAATGTATGGATATTTGCTGTTCAATTACGAATAAATTGCTGAACGTATTTGGATGAGCACACAGATAGACCATACCTATCTTGCTGAGATGAAAATGCCAAGGTGCGCAAATGAAGAATACATAAGAGAAAGTCTGAACGTGGTGATTCAAAAGTTGTGTGGTCATAGGCATGTGATGCGGAGGAATGAAGAAAATGTCGCGAGAAAAGATTTGAATGTAAAAGTGAATGATAAGTGTAGATAAAGATTAATAGAGAAGTTTGGAAGAAGATGACATGCTGCGCCGACCCCAAATTAGCTACTATTAGAGCAAGATAATGATGATGAACCACGGAGTCTGGATTCTTCCGAAGTTATTCGCAACAGGCTCGCCTCGTACTACATGGGACTAAAACATAATTGGCGTGAAACTAATAAAAACCAGCCAAGTGCAAGTCGAACCATGCACAATGTGGGGTTCCGTTGCCCATCAAAATATGTAAACTTACTAAACTGATTAACTACCCTGCCTACCGGCAGGTAGACAGGGTAGTTAATCATCGTAAAAATCAAAATCATCGTTTGGAGGCATCCGAACGATGATTTTTATTGTAAAAATAAAACAAACTTACATTTGCAGTTTTGAGACCCGCGCTCCCATACATTATGTGTAGGAAAATATTTCCTACAACTACATTTTATAAGTTGGTCGACTATTACTCGTAAACTAGTAAAGTCTACTTAGCTGTAATAGTTTTCCTTTTATTTTCGTTATATATGCTACTACCATGAATTTTGTTCACACGCTCAAACACAACCCGTATAGGTGGTTTAGGTTACCAGACTTGAGTCTATCAAAAATTTGCTCTTTAAAGCTACAGCTAGCTATACAAACGAATCCGTTTGAGCAAACTCACAATATTTTTGAAAGACCTATCTAACGACATCCCACACAATGGGCTTAGCGACAAAAAAAATCATCCCCACTTTAATGTGTAGGTACTGGAGATACCCTAAATTTTTTTTCTATATTTTACTTTAGCACTTTGTCGGCGTAACTCATTTGTATATTCATGCCAAATAACAGCTTTCTAGTACTAACTGCCGCACTCAGAGAGCTTTAATGATTACTAAGGCCATCACTTAGTAAAGGTTTTGACAGTTTTGTCATACAAAATTATGTCAAATCTTTACTTAGTACCGGCTTAAGTAATCATTAAATATCTCTGAATATCGCTGAGGACAGACAGACGGACATGGCGAAGCTATAAGGGTCCCATATTGAGTACGGAATCTTAAAAACTGATTAATTATAACAGTATATTGGCAGTACACGTGAGACTCTTAGCCTTAGGCTGTATAGCGGCATCTTTATTCTTTGTTAAGATTGAAGCACCAAAACTTCTAAGAGTTCTCAAGTGATTTCCACGACTTTGAAGCCGCTCCCTTGTTTTTGATCGCTACAGAACAATGGTAGTTACTTCACAGTTTGTATATGTACTTGTAACGACGTAAGAGATCACAGGATCAAATGATTGAGGCCTGTTTGTGTTAGCAACGGTAAATTAAGAGCTTTAGATGTGACATGTGAGTACAGATGGGTTTCATCTCAGTCTAACTGCGGTACTTGGAGATATATCTCCAAGTACCGCACTCAGAGAGCTTTAATGATTACTTAGGCGGCTTAATTAATCATTAAATATATTTAATGATTACTTAAGCCGTCACTTAGTAAAGGTTTGACATACTTTTGTATGATAAAACTGTCAAAACCTTTACTAAGTGATGGCATAAGTAATCATTAAAGCTCTCTGAGTGCGGCAGTGAGATGACTAGTAAACTAACTTGGCCCTTTTTAACCGACTTCCAAAAAGGAGAAGGTTCTCGATTCGTGTGTATGTATTTTTATTGTGAAATCAAATCCGCGGGGTCGTTCGAGGAACCCGTGAGTAGATAATAACAGCTGCTAGGAACAATCTCCAGGTTAACCCGCACTTGCCTAGGAAGGTCTGTAGATGGGTGACCCATCTCAAATCGAGTTTCCTCCGTGCCTTTTTTTTTTTGGGGTTGGTAAATAACCCCTCCCGCTCTTGGACAGAGCGGAAGGGAGTGTCAGACTTCTATTGACTAAAAACCACCCATGTTCCTTCTTAGCCCTTGCGCCGAGGCCGCGGTATCTCTTTCGAACAACCCGCAGCCCCGACTAGCGTCGGCCCTTGGGGGCCCCCTTCCATGTTGCTGACATCTCTTTGAGGCGCGCGTGGAACACGAACGCGCCGTCGACACCGCCTGTCGTCATAAGAAGGACGGACGGCGAGCTAGCCCATTACTCACCGTCCACAAGCCCGCGTCCACGGTGGCCGGAAGCCGTCACGTGGCCCCTGACGCCCGGAACATCTCCCGTGGAGGTTTCCTCCGTGCCTCGAAGAACACGTTTAGACGTTAGTCCCTGGACCCTGTAGATCTTTGACAATTGTAACAGGTAGTCAGTGCAGTGGCCCGAAAGTCCGACAACAAGTTTTTACCAAGAAATATTATTGTCATCATCATCATCATCATTTCAGCCATAAGACGTCCACTGCTGGACATAGGCCTCCCCCATAAGGGGAGGATTTGCCATAATCGCCACGCTTGGCAGGCGGGTTTACGATCGCAGTATGGTTGTTACGAAGGCACAGAGAACGCTGCTGCCCATTCTCTGGTAAGTCCCTTAGTCGCCTCTTACGACATCCACGGGAAGATATGGGATGGTGCTATTCTTTACGTCCGACACCATACGGAACGGGATTATTATCACCCAGTATTAACTAGCTTCCGGAGGCCAGATAGTCAGTCGCTCCATGTAAAATACTGGTATTCAGGTGCATCTGGTTTGACTGGAAGCCGACGCGACACCAATATGTTTTGAAAAGGCTAGGCAAGTGATGATGACACGGCTGTACGTACTTTTCGAGGCACGGCCGAAAGTAAATCTTATTTTCGACTTTGCTGTCAGACTGTGCCGAATCCCGTCGGGGCTGCGGATTGTACGAAAGAGTTACCGCGGCCTCGGCACAAGGGCTAAGAAGGAAGGTGGTTTTTTATTTAGTAGAAGTCTGACACTCCCTTCCGCTCTGCCCAAGAGCGGGAGATTATTTGATGATTTCCCAACCACAAAAAAAAAAAAAAAAATGCTGTGCCGAATAACCCCGACTGGAACGAATAACGATGTTACTATTAGTAATTCAACAGCATTATTTTTAGTCTATCATCAGCAATCAGTAAAAGCAATAAATATTTCAAAGTGAATAATGTATAAAAATTTGTAGCCTCATCATTCACCTCATTTCTTACGAACCTCAGCCAAAATGAAAACTTTATAGTAATTTCAGCTGAGCCATGAAAAATTGCATCTTTCAGCAGAAATAAGCGAATCATCTTAATAATATTGGAAAGCAATATTATTCTATCAAGCAATCTTTCAAATATTGCATTTTTATAAATCTTAAATATAAAATTATTCTAGAGCAAAACATTTATAAGAGAGAATTTTCTTCAATCTTTATTACTTGCATTAACGTGAATCATAACTACCCACCGCTAATGAAAATCTCATAAAAATCGGAGCAGCGGTTTTGTAGACGTAAACAGACAAGGCTACACTAACACAACATACAGGCTATAGTAAAGCGATCACTATGCTAAATTGCATGTAGCAGGTATTATAGAAAAGTTCTGTTTAATCTTTTTGGCGATTCAGAAGTTAGCTACAATTAAGTCCCGTCGGGGCTGCGGGTTGTTTGCAAGAGATACCGCGGCCTCGACATGAAGGGCTAAGAAGGAACATGGGTGGTTTTTAGTCAGTTTTTCGCTCGGCCCAAGAGCGTTTGATGATTTTCCACCAGCCAATAACAAAAAAAGCTACAATTAAGTGACGTTCTTCGAGTATAGACGCCCCGCTGATGTCTTGTTCGCAGCTTTGTTTAGTAAGATGTTCCGAGCTGCAATCATTACTACATAGGTATTATAAAACAAAGTTCTCCGCCGCGTCTGTCTGTCTGTCTGTTCGCGATAAATTGAAAAACTACTGCACCGATTTTCATGCTGTTTTCACCAATGAATAGAGTGGTACTCGAGAAAGGTTTTAGTATATAATTTGTCAAGTTCCGACATCCACGCGGGCGAAGCCGCGGCCAAAAACTAGTACACTTTAAACAGAACTATAGTTACTTAGTTAATTCCTAAAACAGTATCACCCGAGTTTGAAGATGATCCTATTTTTTTTAATTTTACAATATTTAAAGAGTTCAGAGCCCAGTCTATAAACAGTATGTGAACTCAGTTTTACTTAATAACTTCATGGAAACCATACGTTCAATTTCAGTAAAATAAGGTAAATCGAACAATTATAGAACTCACTAGAATACTGCCTGTCTATCACAAAATACATTAAACTCTTTGTAGCATTAACAAGAACAACAGCATAGAAGACAGTTTGATTAGCAGACCTCTAAGAAAGTTTATATTTTTTTTAATAAACGTTACCCCACACTAGAAATTTCTCCTGTATCGTGGGTGCGTTTACAAACATTGAGACTCACATACACTAAGTTAAAACTCTAAATCTACTTCGAAACCCTCGCCCCGATCTCCACTAACTAACGCACTAGGTATAATAAATTATCTAGTTTATTGTAAAGACATTTCATGATTGTCTCGTTGTTGTAGTGGCTGCAAGCGCGACTGCTGCTGTCCTTGGTTTGATTCCAAAGTGTCATTGAGCTTTTCCATTAGGAATTTCTTAGTAGCATCCACAGAGTCTAAATTTGTGCCCGGTTGATGGCAATAGGCTCGCCCTATGCACGTAACAACATCATCATTCTCTTGCCCTTATCCCAATTCATTTGGGGTCGGCGCAGCATATCTTCCTCTTCCATATCCCTCTGTTTCTCGTCATCTCATGAGACACCTCCTTTTTTACCAAATCATTTTTAACACAGTCCTTCCATCGTTTCTTTGGTCTTCCTCTACTCGTATATCCTTCCACATTCATATTAAAAACCTTCCTTACAACATTTTCCTCATTCCTCCGCATCACATGTCTATACCACGACAACCGATTTCCACACAACTTTTCAGTCACCGGGGCCACTTTCAGACTTCCTCTTATGTACTCATTCCTTATTTTATCCATTCGCGTAACACCGCACATCCCCCTAAGCATTCTCATCGCAGCCACATGCAAATGCCTTTCATTCATCCCTTTTGTGGCCCAACATTCTGATCCATACTAGACAGCCGGTCACGGTCGGTCACGTAACAACATGGGGCTTAAATATAACTGGTGAAATGTAGGTGTACTTATGGGTTCACCTCTCCATCAGCCTATAATGTTCCCACTGCAGGGACTCAGGCCTCCTCTCTAGGAGAGGGATGGGCTATAATCCACCACGCGGGCCCAGTGCGGGTTGGTAGATGTCACATTATCGTCTTTGAATTTTTTGGTTCTAAGACATGCCGGTTTCCTCACAAAGTTTTCCTTCACCGTTTGGATATGTATGGGTACCGTATGGGTTCACCTACCTATGCCTAACCGTTCGGGGATTACAGACATGATGTTATCTTATATAAAGGTATCTCATCAAAGCATTGGCGCTAACGTTAAGTCATAAACTGCGGTTCACGTAATCAATTCAATTGAGCCGCTCAATCAAACCCGTAGTGTTTATTTAGAGTCGGGATGCATGCTGTTTCACTCAGTATGTGTAACGCGGTATATTACAGTTTAGATTTTTTGAGGTAACACACTGAAATGAGGGTCAAGGCTTTCCAGGTTCTGGGACGCGCGATAAACCCGGCCGGGTGTACTGCTTGGGCCACGAGCTCAAGCCTGGACTCCACCAAAGTGGATACGTAAGGAGGTGTGCGCGGTGCAGACGAAGGGAGATGTACAAAGCGGTACGCCGCTCATAGCATACCGCTTACCACATGCCACTAAGTTGCTGACATTAGGCAACTAGTCATCACCCGACTTGCGAAAAAAATACAGCGTCTGCAAATAAGCACTTCACTTCACTTCACTGCTAGCCAAAGGCTACTCAAATAAATGAATCTATCTATCACACTCCACTTGACTCAAGCCTCGGTTACTCTCATTTAGCTGCTAACAATCCAGCCGCGCTAAGCGCTAACACGCGCGGCGGAATCGCCCTATGAAGATCTTTGTTCCATGGCCAGCGATGTCCTATGACTCGTCCTGAGAATAGATCATATTCAGGCAATAATTTAACAATATAGTAAGTCCCTGCCAGTAAAGATATGTCCTTGAATTACTTTAATAATAAGAGCCTAAAGTGACCATTATCTAACACCTAAGTAGAAAAAGCAGGCATCAGCAGTACCTACCCTAAAACAACAACAAACTTCATTCAACGATCCTATCGCCAAGTACGGTGATTACGAAAACACTGTCGTCACACAACACCGGTCTATAAAAAGGCTAATTACAACCCTTATAGAAACAAAAAACGAAAATTTCAACGAATTTCGTTCAAAAATTACCGCTATTAAGAGTGGGCTGTTACCCACAAAACGCGACGTAAAATGGTTTTACGCGTCATTGCGTAAAACCGACTTCAAAGCATTTGTTTGGGCGGTCACCTCTCAATTATATTGTTTTGGGAGCTCCCTCCTGGATCCTCTATCCCTCTTTGACCCCTCTTTTCCCTCCCTGTCCCTCAAATCGCGACATTACATGCGGCTTTGCCGGCTAATCAGCTAAATCGCTCAGCTAATCTTTTGGCAAATTACTTTATCTAAGCGCTGTCAAATACATTTTTAGCAAGATTTTTGCGACGTGATTTCTTTAATCTTTTAGATTTATGAAGTTTTTATTCTTAAAAGTTGTGAATATCTGTGACAATGAATGGCGGAAGAAATAAGAATTTAGGCTTTATAGTCACCCCCAATTTACTGATTATTAGGTTGGACATCATGGTTACGTATTGCTCTTCAAAGTAAAGTAATGTTTGCCGCGTCTATAGATGGACGACCATCCATTACATATCGAATAGAAAGTTAAGTCGTTGGTCCGAACATGATATACCGTTGGTGGACACCAGGGGCGTAGCTACCGCCCTATCTGCCGTATCAATTATACGGCCCCCCCGAGCCACCTCCCCCGGGCCCCCGACGTGCGTAAGCTAAAATTAATAAAAACTTCCCAATTTTTTTTAAATTTAGAAAAGACAAAAGTCAAGAAAAGCTATTTCTTTTTTTTCCGCATAAAGCGTGACTTCTAAAATCATCATCAGCTATTAAATAAATGATTTAACAAATCAGTTTACCGATAAAAAAGGGCGAGGAGATTGTATATTTTACATAAATTGTTTGAAAAAAATTTGGAAAAAGTGACAGATAATTATGATAAATAAATATTTCTTTTAATTTTATGCAAACACTTTTTTTCTTTTGTGAGAAATCTTTACTCGTCATAAGGGCCCCCAAACATTTTTTTATACGGGACCCCGCCAGGGCACGCTACGCCACTGGCGGACACCGAACGGAGTTGTCTAATCGGCAGGTGACCAATGTAAGCTAAATATGTGGAATGACTGACTTATTTGACTGCCTCATAGGGCTAGTGGTGGCAAGCGTGATGGTCCTGATTTCCATTACTAATCTTTCCTGAGTAAACAAAATTTGAATCTAATTAGTCCGTCTGTTAGATTATCGAAAAATATTGGATACGTATTTTTTGTTTTATCAAATCAATAAAAATTTACGAAGATAAAACGCGTCAAAGATTTGAGTGGGGGTTTATGACGTTATTTACCGGTAAAAATGTCATACTAATGTCTTAGAATATGACGTCACATGAGTTTTCAAAGCACTGTATCTTCTTCATTGTTTGTTTACGTGACAAAAGAAAAAATACGTGTCCAATATTTTTTGGAAATCTATCTGACGGACTAATTAGATTTTTTGTTAACTACCCTATTGTTGGGTAGGGTAAAGTTGTGTTGGGTTTTTTCATTAGGAATTTCTCAGTAGCAGACTCGAAGTCTGGATTCGTGCCTGGTTGATGGCAACAGGCTCGCTATTACAACTTAAACATCATCACCTACCTAGCCTTTTCCCAACTATGTTAGGGTCGGCTTCCAGTCTAACCGGATGCAGCTGAATACCAGTATTTTACATGGAGCGACTGCCTATCTGACCTCCACAACCTAGTTAATACTAGGTAATACGATACCTCTTTGGTAAGACTGGATGTCAGAATTGCAGGTTTGAATTGACTACCTGTAACGGCTGCCAAAGATCTATATATGGCAGCCGGGACCAACAGCTTAACGTGCTTTCCGAGGCACGGAGGAAATTCGATATGTCGGGCGGTCACCCATCCACAGACCGACCTAGGCAAGCACAGCTTTACCTAAAGATCGACCCGAGTGGCAGTTCTTATTAAGCCACGAGGTCCTGTTACAATAACTTAAACAAAACGGGCGAAAAGTGGGTGTATACATACTTGTTAGATATACCTCCGACTTAACCTTTAAAGATTACAAGGTGATGTAACGATGATGATGTTATAAGAGTTTTTAGTGCAAATCTCAGTGTTGCCAACGACAAAAATCCATTTACTAAGCCACACAGGAGATAAGTTAGATTGATGGTACTCTAATGATCTAATATCGTGTCGACCTTGTCACGAAATAATCTATGTGTGTCCTTATGTACTTATGTAGATGAAAATATATTAGATGTAAAAGTATCTTGATGACATCATCAATTTACTTGGAACATTTTGTCTGGATTTTAATCAGTTATAGGTGATGTGGCATCTGGTCTTATTTTACAACATAACGTCAAGGTTGTGCCGGAAGGGTTAGGCAGACGGCCTAACACTTCGGGCCAGGGATTGAAAGCGGTTACGGTTAAAGGTTAAGGTACCTCAAAAATATACCGGTACCGGTTTGAAATAAAGGTTGATTTATACCGGTACCTTTTTTAAATAAAGGTTGGGCTAAACCGTTATTTAACCCTTACACGATTTTGGTACCGAAATGCATGCGAGATGAGGCGCGGCGCGCAGGCAAAGCAAGGCAGCAAGCACAGCTTTACCTAAAGATCGACCCGAGTGGCAGTTCTTATTAAGCCACGAGCTCCTCATGTCAAATACTGGTATTCAGCTGAAAAAAGGCTAGGCAAATGATGCCTCGGAGTTTGTTCATTGCAAAATTCTTTCTTAACAACTACACCATTATTTCAGGTCTACAACGTAACCATGTACCTGTAATTTCATTGACCGCCATGATAAATTACCATATTTTAATATTATATTTCAACCAAAGTGAGATGCAACGTTACAGTCTATTAAAAGAATGTAACAAGACCTTCGATCATACCCAAAAGTATATATAATAAAATAAGCTATAAACAACCGACCTATATTTATATTGTTACGCCATACTGAGGATATTGAACGATAAACATTATAGAGTTTCGGTGTTTTCTTAAACCCTATAGTGGTCGTTGGAACTTTGAACAGGACTGGCAGCAGCTGCCAGCAGCTGGTAGCAGTTTATTTAGCCGCTCATCATTTGCCTAGTGTTTTTCATTTCATCGAACCATGTTGGGATCGGCTTCCTGTCAACCTGGATGCAACTTAATACCAGTGTTTTACGCAGAGTAACTGCCTATCTGACCAGATAGTAATACGATACCACCACAAACTACTGGTTGTCAGACTTTCTGGTCAATGACTACCTGTAACGATTGTCAAAGATTATACAATAGGGGATCGGACAAGAAAAATCTAATTAGTCCGTCAGATAGATTTCCAAAAAATATTGAACACATATTTTTTCTTTTTTCACATAAACAAAAAATGAAGACGATACAGTGCTTCGGAAAGTCGTGAACTCCTCGAAAACGTCACATGTCAGTACATTTTTTACCTACAAATGTCGTCACAACCCCCCAACTTGATCTTTGACGCGTTTTAATTAATTTGATAAAACAAAAAACACGTATCCAATATTTTTCGATAACCTAACTGACGGACTAATTAGAATCATATTTTTTTCACTCAGTCCGATCCCCTATTGACAGCCGGGAAGCCTAAGGGAAGAAGGGTCACTCAATAGTTTACCACATATTCATTACATCATTCCGTACCCACATAGAAATTTTCCATCAGTAACCACCTTTTCCATCCTGGATTATGTGTACTTCACTACATAAAAAAGTCCTCCGTCGCGTCTGTCTGTGTGTATGTTCGCGATAAACTCAAAAACTACTGCACCGATTTTCATGCTATTTTCACTAATGGATAGAGTGATTCTCGAGGAAGGTTTTAATATTATATTTGTTTTTGAAATTCCACTCCTAAGGGAGTTAAATAGGGTATGAAAGTTTGTTGGGATATTTTCTGACATCCACGATTTGCCGCGGGCAAAAGCTAATAGAAGATAAATCATTAAACAAAACATTTACATCCCTCTGTAAAAACACCCCACCATTCAGTAAACCCGCTCAAAGCGATCAACAAACCCCTTTTACTAATTGAGATTGAAACTAATTGACTTTATATTTACTCATCGATTGAGAATAACCAATAAACAAGAACCTTTCAATTTAAAAGCTTTGTGAACGACGGAACGAAGGTTTATTGAGAGCATAAAGGATTTTTCATTCAGTTTTAATTACTCGTGTGATGTGTTTCGTAAAGCCCGTTCCACGAAACCAGGAAATGCGACTGCGGTAAGCCACATGGCCGTGCGACGATTGTTTCAATCAAAATCAAAACATTTATTTCAAGTAGGCCAGTTACAGGCACTTTTGAATAGTCGAACAAATACTAAATAAACTAAGCTACAGTCCCAGTCACAAGGCATAATAACTGTGAGTGTATTGTAGTTGCCCATTCCAAAGCGTTGCTCTCATGAGAAGAACGACAAGAAACTCCATGGACACTCTTTTAAATCATGATTATTGTTACAAAACTTTGATTACATCATTCATGTTGAGATGGTATATTATGTGAGAAAATAAAGTTTCGTGGTCGGACCCTCGTCGTTCTTCGTCGTCGTTCGTTGCTCGCAGAACGGATGGCCGATGGGGCCGAAAGTTCTGAAGACCTTCCTCTAGGTGGACCGATGACGTGGTGATGGTTGCGGGGGCCCGCTGGATGCGAGAAGCACGGGACCGGTCAATGTGGCGACACCTGGGGGAGGCCTATGCCCAGCTGTGGACGTCTTTTGGCTGAAATGATGATGATGATGAGGACCCTTGTTGTCCTAGTTGTTTCTGTAGTGGCTGAACACTCTCGATCGAGAGTATTTTTTAAGTCGCTGCCGAGACCAACACAGGTCAAAGAGAAATCAAAGAATACCGACTGATGATAGATTATGAAAGTTCATGACAATAGTCATTATGTCTCTGGCTGTCATTTTTATATATTGGACTGCCGCTAAACTGCTGCAGTAGCCTGAAAGTTCAATAACCAACCTTACCAAGGAGTATCGAATTATCTAGTTCTAACCGGTTTGTTGAGGGCAGATAGGTAGTAGCTCCTTGTAAAAACTTGTATTCAGCTGCATTTAGATTTATTTGCAGAACCCAATGTAGTTGGGAGAAAGGCTAGGCATAAAATGATGCTTTCGTAATGGCCCAGCCAGAAAATAGCAGCAGTAGCCTGAAAATAAATAAATGTTACGTTATTTTAAAGGGTTTTTGTATTTTTCCCTCGCTTTTAACCACATCAAACTCGCGTGGCGAGGGCAAGTGACATAAATACTCTTCACTTTATTACTGACAAGTTAATTAAATACTTGTATAATGAAATTGGGGAAATTGGGCGTGGAATATCGTAAATAAGGTTTGCAAATGACGTTGTGACAAAGATGGCGATTCCCGCGTAAAGTCTGACGTTTTAAGCTGTCAACGAAGTTTACGCGCGCTTTTGAGGCCAGTTATATATCAAAAGTAATGTTTTGTTTATGAGTTTATGGGCTGTTTATGATCGTTAGTGAATTTTTTTGAGTTTGGATACTTTTTTAAAAATTCGACAGTTTGCTAAACACTGCTTGTAGACTTGGTTTAGTCATAAACCTTCAAGATTTATGTAATAATGCCAGTACTAAGCCGTCATGAAACTGATCCCTTAGCCTAGCCATCCATTAGTGCATTGAATATGGGCACAATGGCTGTCAAACCGCTGCAAGCCCTACAAAACAGAATGTTGGTTATTTGATATTATTTAATCACATTTTCCTTCACCGGTAAGAGCTTTTATTATTACTTTCATAGTCACTTTTTAAGACATGTATGTATAGCAAGACTACAGAAATACAAAAAACTGGTCAAGTGCAAGTCGTACTTGCACACGAAGGAGATCGTACCATTGTAGTAGATATTGAGAGATTTTCCATGTTATTTTAGCACCATAGACTTAAAGATTCTTATAGGTTCTCTTGTAATCTAAAAGTGATGAACTGATTTCTGTATTTTTTTTTCAAAATTTTAAGCTCAGAGTTTCAGAGATAAGGGGGCAGGAATGTTTTGTTCGAAAGAGCCGCGATACCGCGGCCTCGACACAAAAGGCTAAGAAGGAACATGGGTGGTTTTTAGTCAGTGGCAGTCTGGCTCTGCCCAGAGCGGGAGGAGTCATTTGATGATTGCCCACCCAAAAAAAAAGGGGGGGGAGGGAATGGTCGGACAGACAGACAGACACACGAGTGATCCTATAAGAGTTCCGTTTTTTCCTTTTGAGGTATATCCTAGTGGTGTGACAGTCAGACTTTCAATTCATAGGTCTCGAACTCAGAACACGTAAACCACATGTTTACGATTTATGTGAGTATTGTATAATTATATCACTTGCTTCTGTGAAAGAAACTAGCATTCCTGAGCGATATTTCTGGACGGCATGAAAAGCCAAGTCAGCGGCCGATGAACAGCATAAAAATCGAAACGTGTGCTGGGACACATAGTAGAAGTGAAACTTCAACGGACAAGTGGAAAAACGAATCGCAACGGACAAGTGGAAAAACGAATCGCAACGAACAAGTGGAAAAACGAATCTCAACAAAATTTTAACTTTAAGTTTTACGGGCAGGTTTTCATATTTAATTCTTTATAATAATCATTCTTTATAATTCTTTATTTCACCAAAAGCCATCAGAATACAAGAAACAAAACCAAGAGTATAAAAAGGCTTATAAACTAGGACACAATCATTTACATTCCCTAAACTAGGAGGTACAAGTAGGTTTGTAAGTTTCACTTCAAAAACTGTGACACCAGGTTAGGCATTAATCACACGATAAAGGAAAGGGAATAGCCACGGGGCAAAGCCACTTACTTCACAAACTTTGTCACACATGTTTACCTAAAATGCATCAATGTATTTAGTGACGATATATTATGGACGATGTGGTGAACTGGCGATACTTCAAGCGAGTCTAAATGTATGTAGCGTGAGACAGGAGCGGCGGAGCGCGGAGATTCTGTGCCATGTGCCGAGTTTATGGGTGTGGTTTGAGGGATAGGCTGAAGCGGGAGCGTTTATCGGAATGGGAGCGATATCAAACTCCGTTCAATCGGACGGACTTCGATAATCGCTTTAGTTAATTGCGTCCAATATCTACAAAAAGATCAAATTAAATATATCCGTGAGGTGGAGGCGGTACTTTCATACCGGCCTAAGGCCCGGTTTCCAACAAAGCGGAGAGGAGCGGAGACGAGAGGAGATGTGCGGAAATCGACCAGTCACATTAGTTAAAATTTACATCAGGTCTGTCGCCCTTCCTGTGATTGGTCGAATTTGGCACATCTCGTCTCCGCTCTGCTCGTCTCCGCTTTGGTGGAAACCGGGCCTTAGGCTGCTTTTCCACCAGAGATGTGCTATGATGCGAAGATGTAATAGCTAAGCTGTAAAACTATGTGACCGTTTCACTGATACTAAGCTATGTAGCGGTGCGAGTAAGATGTGCTATGAAGATGCGTTGCCGCAAAGTAGCTGCGCGAGGAAGATGCGCAACTCGAGCTATGCGATGTATCGGTAGTAGGGAAGCGGGCGAGGGCGGCCATACTGTAGGTACTCTGCTCTGCACATAACTACACCACTCGTGACGACTCATGGCAGGCATCCATAGCACGCATCCATAGCACAGATCCATAGCACGCATCCTTCCATATAAAAAACATATCTTAGCTGAATCCGTTTCCACCAGTGCTAAGCTATGTGCACTAATGAATATGATTGGTGGATGTCAAACGCATCCATAGCAACGTAGCATAGCACATCTCTGGGGGTAAAGCACCCTTAAGCTAGATTTGCTCTTACAACCTAATATTCTTCACGGTGTTAGGGTTTCTGAACAGTCTGCTCGTCTTATGGACTTGCCGCTGTTCACATTCAACAAATTCCCACCAACAATTCACTACTCCGATTCCAAGCAGTATAAAGCTCATAGCAGTTATATCACACGTATAAATATCGCATTCGACCGGTATCACCTCACCCCTCCTTATTCTGAAGGAGACTTAATCTTATAAAATATTTTTTTTTTATTTCGGACTTAAAAGAATCTATAGAATGTTAGTACAATAAAACTTATGAAAACTAGTGTTAGTAGTAAAAAAAAAATATGTTGGAGAAGTTCTGAATAAAGTGGTGTACAGAAACGGGGGCTTAAATGCAAGCGCACGTCAGCCAGAATACAGCACATGTATCTATGACGATCATGGGGAAACACTGATCTCCTCTCTATAAAACGGAGTAGGCCATGATAAAGAAAATTATTCAGTTTGATTTTCTGAATCCCTCCCTGAAATATAAACCACGTTTTGCTGGTACACACGCCGACTAATTCATTACCGCCGCGCGCCGTGTGAACACGCTGTAGGTAGACCATCAAACTGAACTTTTTTTCCATGGAGAATGATTTATAATTTAAAAGTCTAGGTCTTGTTATACCACATCACTAAATATGATAATATCTGTCTGATAAATGATGTATAGAACATCTCTGTTCATTGAATCATCGTATGAATACGAACCAAGCCAAATATTCACAAAAAACAAAACTCAATGAAATCAAAATTCTTCCGTTCCCGAACACATTTTCTCACACAATTTTGTCGAAGCGCGAGATCTATTACTCGCATCCTATGTATTTAGATACACAATGTCATGTAGAATACATTGAAGCAAGTAAATATGAGTGTGGCGCGTGCCACGAGATAAATGAGGCGTGAAGTTTTGGAAGTATCTGCGGCGGACGTGTTGCTATGTGCCGTGGTCCAAAGTAGAGGCGGCAGCGACTGTTAAGATCACATTATAGCTGCGACCGGCCACAGTGTAAAGCATTTCAAAGACTACCGCATGCGCTTAGAGGCCAGAAGTGCTACTACAGAGCATAAGATCCTAGAAGTGTTATTGGGTTTTACCTTCAAGGATTTCTCAATAGCAGCCCGAGGTTTGTTGGCGGGCTGGAAAACCCGGACCTCGGAAACCAGGTTAAAATCAATCATGCATCTGATCTCTCCTCTCGGATATGGCAATGAGGGAAGGGACAATGAACCTGTGTTTACGCACACATCTTGCATTATAATATCTCCCGTGTCAATGGAGACTTTCATCATCTGCCTAGCCTTTTCCCAACTATGTTGGGGTCGGCTTCCAGTCTAACCGGATGCAGCTGAGTACCAGTATTTTACATGGAGCGCCTGCCTATCTGACCTCCACAACCCAGTTAATACTAGGTAATACGATACTCTTTGGTTAGACTGGATGTTAGAACTTCAGGTCACTGACTACCTGTAACGACTGCCAAAGATCTATATATGGCAGTTGGGACCAACAGCTTAACGTGCTTTCCGAGGCACGGAGGAAACTCGGTATGTTGGGCGGTCACCCATCCACAGACCGACCTAGGCAAGCACGGCTTTACCTAAAGATCGACCCGAGTGGCAGTTCTTATTAAGCCACGAGCTCCAATGGAGACTTTGAAGACAGAAATAAAGTCTCCGGCGAAATCAGCGGCCATAACTAGAAACGGTCAGAGCTACTATTTATATTTTACTAAAGACGGGTAATGTCCTGGATGAGGGTCACACAAGAGCGTGGAGCACCAGCAAAGAGAAGTGTATACCCAGCAGTAGGTGAAGTCAGGCTGTGGATGATGATGATGATGAAATAGCTTTTGAGTGTTTTTTTTTAACTTAAGACGTGGTAGAAACGCGTCGTGTAAACTATTTGGACCTGGTACAGCAGGCACTATTTTCCATCAAATCACTACTATTACAAAACAAAGTCCAACTCGCGTCTATCTGTCTGTTCGCGATGAACTCAAAAACCACTGCACCGATTTTCATGCTGTTTTCACCAATGGATAAAGTGGTTCTCGAGGAAAGTTTTAGTATATAAAAAATTAATTTAACCCCTGAAGGAGTTAAATAGGAGATCAAAGTATGTTGGGATATTTTTTGACAACCAAGAGGGCGAAGCCGCGGGCAAAATCTAGTACAAAATAAAATGTTTTGCTTACAAAATGTTTTAAATGATATCTATTTTCATCTATAAGTGCATAACAAAGAAAGATTCCATCCGGTACTCAGAGTACATGTGCTAATTGATATGCGGAACGTTTCAAGAATGTAGAACGGGAGATCTTGCATGTGTGGATTGTGTGACGACTGTCCAAGTGACAGCTGGTAGCGGATTACTCATGCCATTTTTTAACAGCTTTTTTTTGAGGACGGGAAATCATTAAATGACTCCTCCCACTTTGGGCAGAGCGGTAGGGATTGTCAGACTTCTACTGACTAAAATCCACCATGTTCCTTCTTAGCCCTTTGTGTCGAGGCCGCGGTATCTCTTTAGAACAACCCGCAGCCATTTCTTAACAGCTTACTGGTTGATGGTTTACAATGTTAACGTAGTTAAATAACACATAACATCATGCTTGTAATCCCCGAAGAGTTAGGCAGAGGTGTACCCATTAGTACACCCACATTTTGCCAGTTATGTTTAAGTCCCATATAATAGAGACTGAGCGAGTAAAATAACTTCGTTTCAAAAGATTTAAGGAATAATTAAAATTAGTTTCCATAGCTTGTTTTCTCTTCTGACTTTTCAGAACCTAAAAAGGTCTCTTTCAACTGGAATAGAGCAAAATATATAACAAGATTAAAATTTACTATTGGTCTTCTTCTTCGTGATCAGTTCTCTCAAATGTGACATTAAAGATCATTTCATCGACATGAAAGATTTGTCATGATAAAGTGAACATACTGAACTGAGGCATAAAGTTTGAAAATACTAGAATTAAAATGGCATACAACACAAACATAATATTAAAATAATCAATTAAAAATAAATTACACATACACATTAGAATTACGAAAAAAAAAAACGAAAAAAATACGACTTACGTGAATCAGAATTCTCAATTCAGTAATTCATCATCATAACGTACTATGACGAGTAACTGAATTGACAATGTTCATTACCTCGATGTACGGAACTCTGAAAGCTATGACGAATTACTTGTAGAAGTTTTTCTTTCAATTAATGTATTGAAAGAAAAGCTTTAGCACCAAACCCGCTACCGCTTATAACTTACTCAGGCACTGAATCACATCGGAAACGCATTCCCAGAATTCAGTAAATGAGTTGCAAATGAAACGACGCGCGTCCAAGAATCAAAGCTGAACATTATTTCTGAATGAACTTTATTTTAGTAAACATTCTTTAATGAGCGAACTAAAAACGTTTTTATTGCGAGCTTTTGTACAATTAACATTGTGGAGCGGTTGTGACTGTTGTGAGCCAGAAAACAGAATGAGTAACATTTAATGCACATTTTTAATTGTATGTCTTTGTAATAATAATTGTTTTTAGAAACTGACTGCTGTGATGTGAGTAACTCGTGTCTAGGTGAAAACAACTGCTCATACCAATCTTCAGGTTAAGCCGCGCTTGCCTAGGTAGATCTGTGGATGGGTGTAGACCCATTACATGCGAAGTTTCCTCCGTACCTCGGAAAGCACAATTCCTTGATACATTCTGCTGCCCTTATCGCAATTTATTCATGTCGACGTAGCATGTCTTCCTCAATCCTTGTCTATTACTCATCATCTCTGCAGTGACCTTCTTTCTAGCGATATCATCGTTCACATCCACACAGCCCATTCATCGTTTCTTTGGTCTTCCCATGATCTTATATCCACCGAAACGGAAATCGTAATCCTGGAAAAATTATCAACTTTCACAAACTTTTCGGCCGAGTAGGTGTTCATGTTTCGTACTGGGATAATTGATTAGTTTTAGGCGCTTCCTATGGAGTAAAATGCTCATTCTAATTGTTTTTACCGCATCAGTCATTATTATACCTTGTGACTGGAACTGTAGCTTCATTTTATTGTTGTCTTGGTTTCGACGATTCAAAAGTGTCATCATCTGCCTAGCCTTTTCCCAACTATGTTGGGGTCGGCTTCCAGTCTAACCGGATGCAGCTGAATACCAGTATTTTACATGGAGCGACTGCCTATCTGACCTCCACAACCCAGTTAATCTAGGTAATGCGATACTCTTTGATAAGACTGGATGTCAGAATTTCAGGTCACTGACTACCTGTAACGACTGCCAAAGATCTATATATGGCAGCCGGGACCAACAGCTTAACGTGCTTTCCGAGGCACGGAGGAAACTCGGTATGTCGGGCGGTCACCCATCCACAGACCGACCTAGGTAAGCACAGCTTTACCTAAAGATCGACCCGAGTGGCAGTTCTTATTAAGCCACGAGCTATTCAAAAGTGTAACTACTTGAAATAAATGCATTCAATCGCCCTCATTTTTCATACACGTTTGTTTAACTACAAAAAAAAACTAAGTATGTAGCTATTTCTAAATGAAAAAGATTTTATTATTTTTCAGTGAACCATAACTATTATACAATTTATGGCAGCAAAACACATCTGGTGAGCTGAAATCTTAACGTAATATTTACAATATCTAATCGGCCTATTGTTATAAAAATAATATCAAAACAAACATCTTCTAAGAAAACTATAATTATTCACGTTCATAAACAATAATAATTAATGTAATCAAAACAGTTTTTTCGAGAATAGTAAACATTATAAGCGTATTTCGTTCATCAAGAAACTCGATCAATAATAAAAATAAATATATACCGTAGTGAAGGGCATTCGTCCCATTAAATATAACTAATGAACAACTGAACTCTAGTGCGGTCCCGTTAAAAATAATTCCCGGAAACCGGGAAAGAGGACGCGATGACAGGAGAACTTTTCGCCCGAAAATATTCCGTATTTTCTTAAGAATTCCCGCGAAACGTGAATTGACGGCAATTAGTAATTTGATGACAGACTTGTCATCACTTTAATCATGCGAACACTGTCAAGTATTTTTATTATGTTATTACCAATGACAGATGTTTAATGTAAAATATTAAAGTGACCCATTTTTTATGCCACGGTATGAAAACATGTAGCGATCAGTAAATATGTCAGCATCATAATTAATGGAAAGCAAGTTAAACTTCAATCAACGCTATGACATTGAACTGCCACTGTAAATATAGCTACAGGGTCACAATCTATTACAAGAAACCAAATCATTACCTAAAAATGTGGCTAGGTATATAAGACAGTAATTGATCACCTTCAAGCTTCAAAATTCATAACTAAAATATGAATCATAAAAGAAGTAAATTCTCACAATCCCGGCTACATCAAAAATCCCGGGAAATCTAAACAATAACACAATCAACTCATTTATTACGAAACTAATACAATCGATCCCGTTCCGCATAAATCCCGGTATCGAGGTTACGTAAGTGACAGCACTATGCAGCATCTGTTCCCCGGAGCTTTAGGATCGCCATGAGTTCAGGTTTCCTGGGATTTTCTTTAATTTAGATAGTTGGCTGAATATTCTATCTTCGAAGAACTGTCATCGTTTGAAGCTCATCTGGTTGTATGCTAGTTTTAGGAATCGAGATGCTTGTTGAAATGCAGCCAGTGTTATTTTACGAAATGCTTTGTTTAATTATGAAATACTAGCTTTTTCCCGCGGCTTATGTCGAAAATATATCAAAAATATATTTTCCATACAAACTTTTTACCCCCCTTTTTCACCCCCGTGGGGGTTAAATTTTGAATAATCCTTCCTTAGTGGATGCCTACGTCACAAGAGGAATACGTGTGCGACATTTCAAGTTTCTAGCGCTAACGGTTTTGGCCTGTGCGTTGATCCTCAGTCAGTCAGCTTTGCCTTTTTTATGTATAGATAGAAGATACATAGATAGATTTCTAGGTAGTAATTTATTTATTTTTTATTTTTAGTTAGTAAAGTTATAGAAGCACGAAACAAATATTGTTTGAGTTAGAAACGCCAATCCTATTGTATGCGTGTGTGTTTGGCATCTGTAAATGCACACACACAGTATATTTAAAAGAAACTGGTTTTATTTGAAAAATGCGTAGTATGGAACGAAGTACATTGAATTGGTATTGTTAAAAACCCTCCATTATTTTAAAAATCGTGATAAAATTATATTAAACTAAAAATGTCCCGATTAAACCTTTACAGATGTGTACCTCAATTATATTTGAGTTTGCACGCATACTAAAGTATAAAGTTCATTGAATATCGTATATTACGAGTTACAATCGTTTTTACCTATTTCCCGGCACGCCATTCGCAGTACATCACTATCTCCCATTGAAGTTTACAAAACAGGAAAGTGTGACAGTAAAATTACGTTTTTTCATGTTAATTTTGATTCAAAGCGAAGTCGAAAATAGTTAACCTTGATATACCAAGAAATCCATGTTGTACAACATGTTTTTATCTTGTTTGATATTTTTATAGTATTTGAGAAGTCTTCAAATTGTGTGGTCTGCTAATAAAAACAAACTACGATCATCAATTTGTCTGGCGTGTTGGGAATTTCTCCAGAGAACGTCCATAAGGATGTGTTACCTAGTATAAAATAATGTTTTTAAATTGTACTGCGCCACGGGCAACGGGTTTTACCCACATAACGTCGTACCGTTCAGGCTCAGAATGTCCCTTTCCCAAAATATCCCTTGGTTTCAAAAAGTCCCTTTCCCGAAATGTCCCCTCCCCATAACGTCCATTTCCCAAAATGACCCCTTCGTACTGCAACAGTGCCATTTTCATCATTTTGATGTTGTACAGATATTGTTAAAATATGGCAGCTTATGTAAGCATGAACTATAAACAAGTCAATGTTATTACTTGGGTAAAAGTAATATTTTATTCTGTAGTTTAGAATTACTTGAAGTTGGAACTGTCGAAAGTTTCTTAAACATGATTTTTTTTCATCTTAAAAAAAAAACGTTGCCCCACACTAGGATTTCCTCCTGTATCGTGGGTGCGTTTACAAACATTTAAACTCACATACACAAACACACCCAGACCCGAAACAACTATCTGTAGGCCATACAAATATTTGTCCCGTGCGGGGATCGAACCCGCGACACGCAGCGCAGCAGTCCAATCTCTCAGCCACTGCGCCAACCGTGCCGTCAGATTATATTAGAGATACCGATAAATAGCGTAAAAATTTGGAAATTACTACTAAATAGTTGATTAATGAAGAATGTGGCGATTAAAAAAGTGAGTGTAAAAAAGTACATTCCACCGGTGGTTTAAAACACATCTCTCTTCTCGTCTCGACTCCACTTCGGTGGAGTCCGGCAGACACTTCCAATGGCTTCGATATTGCCGATGTCTCATAGAGTGGTGACCAAAAAAAATTAAAGCAGGGTAGGCCTCAATCACTAATTATAATGAACAAATCAGCGCGGCAGCGTTAGTAATGCATTGCAAATGACACGCTGCTCGGCAGGTGCTCTCAATATATTTTTAGTGAACGACTAAAAGTATTCACATTGACTCATGCGCACATTTAGTCACTGTGGTCGGTAACCACAACATTTGGTTGATGGATAAACATGTGCAGTTTACTAAATAAAGTGAAGAAGTTACTAATTAAACCGTAAAATACGTATTGACCTCTTTTTCGAAAACATCCAAACTTTAGTCTACCTTTATTAAGATTTGCAGTTTGCGTAACTTACATTTTGCTTTGTATTATCTCTATATGTATATTCTTTGTCCTTTTGAAGAACGTTATGGTGCGACACAGTGCCGCGAAGTCATCATAAGCCAAGCTTTATCCCCACTCTGTTGGGGTCGGACTGCCTGGCACAGTATGCCGCACAAATATTTCTGTTTGGTTGGAGTCGCTCAAGTTAGGTACCAAAAACAAAAAATGCGCGTGTTCACCGAACTATTCGCGCACAAATGTGCCGCCCGCATTTATACGAATAATTTTTGGTGAAATCTTATCAATACAGCTAACAAATATGTTTGTGATCTGCATGGGTTTGGTGTGTTATCTTTTCGCACATCAATCTTACAAGGATCAAATAACTAACACACTAGCTTAAATTTAGATTTGATTTGTTGTAACCTTTGAAGTAGTATGATGTAACTATATAGGGTGTAAAAGTACCCTTAACGCAAACGAAGGGCACTTGTTCTCCCCACCACTGCGATCATTTTTTTGTTCTAGACCATACCTGGGAACCCTCTAGTTACTGAGATATTGGGGGTCAAAGTTCCAAATTTTTCACAGCTGTTTTTGTAAATACTAGTTTTCCAGGTTTTAACTTTACTTAAATTACCTCCATGACCCGTTTACTATTCAAAGCATCCACTAGCACAATGTTTTAAGAGTGCTACTTTGAGTTTTACCGTAAAATGTGATTTTTGACCCCAAAAAAAAAATCATTTCCCAGCAAAAATTTTTGCATAGGGGTACTTAGATTGATGTACAGAATGCTTGGTTGACGGTTGTGTGATGGGTTGATTTACACCCTGTATAGAAGTACTACATTTTGCTATCGATTCAAAGCTGAATTGTTATCACACAGATGCAAGTTTTTCCGTCTGTGTAATTGAACCATATTCCTGTGTTCCGATTTTCTTTGTGAAAGGTGCTTAAGTGACTGGTGACGTCAAAACACACAAATCTCTTACACCATATAGTATCGAAGTTTGGCAATTTTTTTTATATCTATGGTTGTAACAACATTCCACAATATGTTATCGATCTTCTTATTCTTATCGTGTTGGCAGTAAGGTCTAACGACCCCACACACCCCAATGTCAGAGTTTCTAAACCTTAAGGGCCTCTGACATGGTTTGAGGACCGCCATTTGGCGACCGGGACCACTGGCTTATACGTGCCTTCCGAAGCACGGAAGCATCTTTTTGTCAGACAATCAGGTGATTCAAGTCTGCAATGTCCTAGCCAAACTGGAAATACCTTTACAAAGAATGAAAGTGTCCTGAAATCCTGCTACAGTTTCTACTTATTGCAAAATTTCCACAAAAAAATAATTGGAAAACGTAACAAACTTTTAAGCGAGATTTACTGCCGAATGAAGATCATATTTCACTGGGATTGTCCGGATATGACCCTTACATATCCGAGCAGTGAGTCTATTTTAAGAAAACAACGCATAAATGTACTGTTTACAAAAACATTCTATTTCAAAATTATGTCAAAGTCAGAGAATTTAATTCAATGAAACAATTTTGTTGGTTGTTGCTGGGAGATTAATTTTCGTTTATTCGTATATACAGTGTCCACGGAAGGTTCCTCCTACACAAATTTATGAGTAGGTACTTCCGACACAGCGTGGGCACACAATTATGCTAAGATATTTTTGTATCACTTTTTCTAGAGACAACCGATGATTGACAAGATAATTTCCTCACGCAAAAGGCTCGTTTAATGAGCCGTTATCCCGACAAAATAATTTGACTGCCGCCTATATAGCAAGCGTGAGTGTTCAGCTTGATGACCCAAGTTTGATTCTCATGTTAGGGAGTATCCCGTCGGGGCTGCGGGTTGTTCGCAAGAGATACCGCGGCCTCGACATGAAGGGCTAAGAAGGAACATGGGTGGTTTTTAGTCAGTAGAAGTTTGACACTTCCTTTCGCTCTGCCCAAGAGCGGGAGGGGTTATTTGATGATTTTCCACCCGCCAAAAAAAAAAAAGACACACATATTTTTTTTCTTTCTTCACGTAAACAAAAGATGAAGACGATACAGTGCTTCGAAAAGTCGTGTCAAGTCGTGTGACGTCACAGGGTTAGTACCTAATTTTTTACCCACTAAGTGACGTCACAAATTTTCGATAATCCAGATGGACTAATTAGATTTTTTTGAATATTTTAGAAATACTCTATACAATTCATGCTTCTGTTACATGGAATTTAAACTACATATTTAACCAAATTCGGTTCTTCAGTATAGGTACTTTTGTCTACCAACCCCTAAATAAACACAGGCTTTACGTTAATATAACATAATTATCTGCTCATGGACAACACGGAACATTCATCAGAAACTTCGTCCCGACGTGTTGCTCCGGGCGCAAAGTTTTTCTCCTCATTACAAGAGGGTACCTACTTGTATCAAGTGTGATGTGACGAAGTAATACTTGCGGAGATGCGCGCTCATCATAAATTCCTGGAATTACCGAGAGTAAGGGCGCGGACACACATGCTAATCTAATAACAATATTAAAGTAAGTTTATGGTGTTAAAAGTAGGAAAAACAGGAGAACATTTGAAGAGCAGTGTTTCGTAACATACGTCCAACGCTAATACCTCATAAATGGTGTCAAAAATGAAAACCTTCTAGGCTTCTAGTTGCAGAGATATTTTAGAAATAAATAAAATTTTTAAATCTAAACACAAGTTTTTTTTTATTAATATAACTTTTTATGATATAACTTTACTTTAATTACTTCCATGACCCGTTTACTTTTCAAAGCATCCACCGACACAATGTATTGAGTATGTTACATTGAGTACAGTGAGTGGATGGGTGACCGCCCATTACATACCGAGTTTCCTCCGTGCCTCGGAAAGCACTTTAAGCTGTTGGTCCCGGCTGCCATCAGATTTTTGACAGTCGTTACAGGTAGTCAGTGACCTGAAAGTCTCACAACCAGTCTTACCAAAGGGTATCGTATTACCCAGTATTAACTGGGTTAGTTCTCAACACATGATAGAGTGATGGTTGACCAAGGAGAATGGATGGTTCTGCTACCGGTTCCTTTCTAGCCGTCCGTCCGTCTTATGATGACGACAGGCCGTGTCGATGGCGCGCTTGTGTTCCACGCGCGCTGCAAAGAGATGTCAGCAACATGGATGGGGCGCGACGCCCATCGGGGCTGCGCGTTGTTCGAAAGAGATACCGCAGCCTCGGCACTTGTGCCCTTGGGCTAAGAAGGAACATGGGTGGTTTTTAGTCAGTAGAAGTCTGACACTCCCTACCGCTCTGCCCAGAGCGGGAGGAGTTATTTGATGATTCCTCACCCCCAAAAAAAAAAAGGGTTTCGCTACCATCGTAGTAGGGAAGCCCCTTTAATTTATTTTATTATTTGTTGCTATAGCGGCCACAGAAGTTAACATTCTGTGAAAATTTTAAATGTCTACCTATTACGTATCATGAGATACAGCTCGTTGACAGACGATCAGTGGAGATTTCGGATACGGATACGGAACCCTTTTTTTTTTTTTTGCTTGTTGGAAAATCATCAAATAACCCCTCCTGCTCTTAGGCAGAACGAAAGGGAGTGTCTGGCTTGTGGTAGACAGGTGGCGAATCAAAGTTGTGTTCGCGTAATTCGAACCCAACTGTGATTACTTTTGTTTACAAAGATAATTCTGTCCAGTTTGTTCGTTCAAAAGTTTTCATGTGTAGTTAAAAAGCTTTTGGGAGGATATCATTTGAGTACTCTATAGGTGTGAGTTATAATTATTGCAGACATCTTCTTTTACTAAATAAGGTGTACTCACGGTCTCTGTCTAACGCTTCGGAAAATACAGTCATGATCTTATGTTAGATAGGTAGTTAACAAAAAAAATCTAATTAGTCCGTCTGATAGATTTCCAAAAGATATTGGACACATGTTTTTTCTTTTTTCACGTAAACAAACAATGAGGACGATACAGTGCTTTGAAAACTCGTGTGACGTCATATTCTAAGACATTAGTGTGACATTTTTTACCTGTCAGTGACGTCACAAACCCCCACTCCAATCTTTGACGCGTTTTATATTCGTCAATTTTAATTGATTTGATAAAACAAAAAATACGTATCCAACATTTTTCGATAATCTAACAGACGGACTAATTAGATTCATATTCTTTTTAGTCAGGAAACATCCGTATTAGCTACTAGCTTTAGTTGTCTGTATATTCAAATCCGTATATACCTACGTACGATCTAGACATTGGTTGTATAAAATGGCGTACCTATGAAACACACAAAATTGGCGCATTGCGTCAATTCAACAACCATTTTTTTTTTTACTTTTTTTAATTTGCACTTGTCTTAGACTAAAGAAGAGAAACTTGTGGTTAAATAATAAGAGGTACTAGGCGATCTTCAAGGTTAAGCCGCGCTTGCCAATGTTAGTCCGTAGATGGGTGTCCGTCTGTTTTGCCCTGCAGTCGTTTGTAGATCGTTGACCGTCGTTACAGGTGGTCAGTGACCTTTTTTTTTTTTTGGGGGTTGGGAAATCATCAAATAACCCCTCCCGCTCTTGGGCAGAGCGAAAGGGAGTGTCAGACTTCTACTGACTAAAACACCACCATGTTCCTTCTTAGCCCTTCATGTCGAGGCCGCGGTATCTCTGCGAACAATCCGCAGCCCCGACGGGGTGATCAGTGACCTGAAAGTCTAAAAACCAGTCTTACCAGGTGTATCGTACTATCCAGTAATAACTGGGTTGTGGAGGTCAGATAGGCAGTCGCTCCATGTAAAATACTGGTATTCAGCTGCATCCAGTTACACTGGAAGCCAACCCCAACATTGTTGGAAAAAACTTTTTTGCAAAAAATAAAACCGACTTCAAAAACACAAAAAAGTGAAAAACACAAAAAAGTGAAAAATAAACTTCACAAGAAAAAGCAGCTTCTGAAGTCGGTGACATTTTGTTTGTTTGATTTCGTTTTCTTTGCCACCGACTTAAGAAGCTGCTTTTTCTTGTGAAGTTTATTTTTCACTTTTTTGTGTTTTTCACTTTTTTGTGTTTTTGAAGTCGGTTTTATTTTTTGCAAAAAAGTTTTTTATTTTTCCATTTTTAGTTGTTCCCAAACAAATAATAGGTGTAATTTATCCCCAATAAATGGAACATTACATAATATCTTACTGTCCAAATCTGGGTGTACACATCTGCGTACCCCCTCAGATCATACAGGCGTGATGTTACGTCATGATGTTGTATAAACAATAAACATCCAAGCGATTGCAGCAATCACGACAGATTTGCCGTCTATTTTTGAAGAGTTCTATTGTATATCTCCGAAGATCAGGATCAGATCTTCACCAAATTTAAATGGGACCACCTCAGGAGTATACTCTTTCAAATAAAAAAAGAATTTTGAGAATCGGTTCACAAATGGAGGAGAAATCAGGTAACATACATAAAAAAAAAAAAAAAAAAAAAAAAAAAATACATACACACGAACATATAACCTCCTCCTTTTTTGAAGTCGGTTAAAAATGCATTCAAATAATGTAGGTACTAAGAGAACCCGTCGCAGCTGTGGGTTGTTCGAAAGAGATACCGCGGCCTCGGCGCATGGGCTAAGAAGGAACATGGGTGGTTTTTAGTTAGTAGAAGTCTGACGCTCCCTTCCGCTCTGCCCAAGAGCGGGACGGGTTATTTAATGATTTTCCACACGCCAAAAAAAATAAAAGGTACTAAGAGAAAAGGCTTGTAGAAAAACTCGCTTGTATAAACTTACCCTAACCTCATGTAATAAGAGAGATTGCCATAATATAACTTTGTCGTGAATAACTGAGACAGGGAAGATTCATCGCGAGCGAAGTGTCCTTACCACATTAACTAGTCCTAAGTAAATAATTTTGGCTTGGTACACCATCGTCTTTATGTTATGGTTTGAGTTACACCGAATATAAAAGGTGTAAAAGAACCCTTTACGAAGAAAAAAGTCACTTTTTTTTTATTTTAGACCATAACTGGGAAACTTACGGAGACATTTGGGTAATATGGATCATAATATAGTTCATAATATGGTTCATAATATGGCTCATAATGTATTCTTAATGTGGTTCACAATATGGATAATAATAAGGATCATAATATGGGGCATAATATGGTTCATAATATGGTTCATAATATGGTTCATAATATGGTTCATAATATGGTTCATAATATGGTTCATAATATGGTTCATAATATGGTTCATAATATGGTTCATAATATGGTTCATAATATGGTTCATAATATGGTTCATAATATGGTTCATAATATGGTTCATAATATGGTTCATAATATGGTTCATAATATGGTTCATAATATGGTTCATAATATGGTTCATAATATGGTTCATAATATGGTTCATAATATGGTTCATAATATGGTTCATAATATGGTTCATAATATGGTTCATAATATGGTTCATAATATGGTTCATAATATGGTTCATAATATGGTTCATAATATGGTTCATAATATGGTTCATAATATGGTTCATAATATGGTTCATAATATGGTTCATAATATGGTTCATAATATGGTTCATAATATGGTTCATAATATGGTTCATAATATGGTTCATAATATGGTTCATAATATGGTTCATAATATGGTTCATAATATGGTTCATAATATGGTTCATAATATGGTTCATAATATGGTTCATAATATGGTTCATAATATGGTTCATAATATGGTTCATAATATGGTTCATAATATGGTTCATAATATGGTTCATAATATGGTTCATAATATGGTTCATAATATGGTTCATAATATGGTTCATAATATGGTTCATAATATGGTTCATAATATGGTTCATAATATGGTTCATAATATGGTTCATAATATGGTTCATAATATGGTTCATAATATGGTTCATAATATGGTTCATAATATGGTTCATAATATGGTTCATAATATGGTTCATAATATGGTTCATAATATGGTTCATAATATGGTTCATAATATGGTTCATAATATGGTTCATAATATGGTTCATAATATGGTTCATAATATGGTTCATAATATGGTTCATAATATGGTTCATAATATGGTTCATAATATGGTTCATAATATGGTTCACAATATGGATCATAACTCTCTGACTGATAATCCTACAGGCGAAATCATTACGGATTGGTAACTTCGACCACATCGTGAGGAAACCAGCATGCCTAAGTAAGAGATATTACTCGACGGAATGTTAGGTAAAGTCGGAGGCCCTTGGGTGGCACAAATTCTCTGACACCAGGTTGGGCGCTAACCACACGATAAAGAAAATCATTACCCTTCCTTTTGGCTTAGCCGTAGTCGGGTAAAAAAGGAAAGATGCTCATTCATACCTTTGCGGTACCTACATATACAGGGTGTAAATCAACCCATCACACAGCCGTCAACCAAGCATTCTGTACATCAAACCCCTACGCAAAAATTTTTACTGGGAAACGACTGTTTTTTTGGGTCAAAAATCACATTTTACGGTAAAACTCAATGTAGCACTCTTAAAACATTGTGCTAGTGGATGCGTTGAATAGTAAACGGGTCATGGAGGTAATTTAAGTAAAGTTATAACCTGAAAAACTAGTATTTACAAAAACAGCTGTGAAAAAATTGGAACTTTGACCCCCAATATCTCCGTAGCTAGGAGGTTCCCAGGTATGGTCTAGAACAAAAAAATGATCTCAGTGGTGGGGAGAACAAGTGCCTTTCGTTTGCGTTAAGGGTGCATTTACACCCTATATATGTGACAGATAGAACTAGCAATTTGTCCTATACAAGGTTGACACTTTGCATATACACAATATTTAAAATTGTAAGAATCTCAATAATGTTGGAATCATCTTCCGACTTTAATCTTGGATGGACCCATCTTCTAAACTGCCTCTTCTCTCCACAGATCAAGATGAGCGTCGTAGAGGGTGGAGGGCCGGAGGAGCCAGCCCTCCCCGCGCCGGCGCCTGCAGCCACCACCCCTCCCCCCACTGGACCACCCGAAAGCGCAGGACCACTCATACAGGTACGTAAGGGATGAGATAACATCAGTAGCACCCGTGTTGCATATCTACTTGCACCATCCAGAGCTTTTTTATTTTTAGAGGTTGAAAAGGCATCAAATGACTGCTGCCGCTCTGGGCAGAGCGTTAGGGAGTGTCAGACTTCTGCTGACTAAAAACCACCCCATGTTCCTTCTTAGCCTGTTGTGTCGAGGCACCCTCCAGGGCTCAAACGAGGAAAACCACAGAGCTCTTTACGTCATACTGGTTGGACAAGATAATGAAGTCTCAAGTAACGGTGTACAAATAGGTTCATGCTGTAGAGTTGTACATGACAAGGTACACTGTTGTCATGTACAACTCTACAGCACGAGTAGCATGACCACTGTAGAAACGGGTTTTGTCGAAGGAAGAATCGACTAAATGACAGGTTGTTGAAAGATTTCATGTCGAATTGTATAGAAAGAGCTTTAGCTATTAGTAGAATATAGATAGAATCGCCATGCTACGCGTGCAGGTACCTGATGAACATAGCTCAGCACATCAGCTCAGCTCTTTGCCTATCCTGTACCCAACTTTGTTGGGTTAGTTAGACAAAGTAAGCAGCGTAACACACTATGAGTATATCACCTCTACATAATTATTTGCGGAAAACAAACGTGAAGTTATACATATAATGTCAACAGCCATGTTTTTGTCTTTCCCTGCCCTAAATATCGACACTAATATGCCCCTTTTTTAGTTGACCTATCTCCACTGACATACAATCAAAACTGAATTATCTAGCCAGCTCCGCACAAGGCCTGTTGCAAACACGACCCGCCACAGCTCGCAGGCGCATTAGATTATCTACGCAAATTGAATTAAACCTCGGTCGTGCTAAAATTGTGACTGCTTCATTGGTGTAGTGGTTGCAAACAGGCATGCAGCATGAGGTCCTGTGTTTGATTTTCAGGGTGGACAAAGTGTTCTTGAATTTTTTAACCGACTTCCCAAAAGGAGGAGATTCTCAATTCGATCGGTATGTTTTTTTTATGTATGTACACCGATTACGCTGAGATTTATGATGATCCGATTTACGTGATTCTTTTTCCGTTTGATGCGGAATAGTTGCCATTTTGTCCCATGAAAATTTAACATAGTTTGGCTCAGTACTTTTCATTTCATGAACATTTTTTGTAAATATAATATTAGTATAGGATATTACAACTAAAAATAAAAAAAAATAAAAAAACTTTTTTGCAAAAAAAACAACAGACTTCAAAAGCACCAAAAAGTCAAAAATAAACTTCAGAAGAAAAATCAGCTTCTGAAGTCGGTGGCAAAAAATCTAAATCAAACAAACAAATGTCACCGACTTCAAAAGCTGATTTTTCTTCTGAAGTTTTTTTTTCACTTTTTGGTGTTTTTGAAGTCGGTTGTTTTTTTTTCCTAGGATTTTTTCAGTAGCAGTTATGGAGTCTGGATTTATGCCCAGTTTCTGGTAATAGGCACTCTCTGGTATTACTCTTACATGGGACTTACCATACAACTCCAAACCACTAATACCAATACGTCACCAGCTTCTGTCTTGAAATTCTGCCCAGTCTGACCGAGAGGTACCGTATTACTTAGTCTGAGTCAGACAGGCAGTCGTTCCATGTAAAATACTGTTATCCAACTGCATCCATTGCAACTCCAGCATCGTTGGAAAAAGGCTACGCAGAGTATAACTATTATTTTCATGAAGTCATTCATTACAAGTACAATTGAGGCCAAGTCAATATTGCTTACTCACAAGACGTGAACTCTGCCAGGAGGATTACAAGCGTTGCGTATTAATGTTGTGTTTCGTTAGCAGGTACCGGTGGCCTCCCGCAAGACTCCCCGCAGAGGCATCAAGCTGCAACAAGAGAGGCCAAAGAGGGCGCTGTTCTGTTTCACCCTCAAGAATCCTATAAGAAGTAAAATCATCACCTTCGTGGAGTGGAAGTATCCTTTTTAACTACTCAAGCAAATATAAACTCATGTCTTTTAAGTGTTCCGTATGCAACGGGTGTAACCCAAGGTATTAAATAACTAAGACTTCGCTGTGTATCCGTGTTCGCCTCTTCTTGCTGACGCAGAGGGCCACTTTTGCGCTATACCGCGACACATCTTCGATGATCTAGACGGCCATTTTAATTTTACAGCCAGCAGGCGCATTACTTTGTGTAATTAATTTAATAAACACTGTTCTTAAACGGTGGTGGGAACATCATGATAAAACCGGCACGACCTAGAACCAAAAATTCGGAGACATTTACCAACCCGCAATAGGCAAGCGTGGTGAATGAAAACCCTCTTCATTTAATAGAGAGAGGTAAATGTGTCCTGACTGTGGGAGCATTTAGGGTGAATATAATAATGCTCCCGTATGATGGTTGACATCAAAAATATCGTACGGGAGCATAAGTTTATAATCACCTGGTAAATGGTAAAGCTGCCGACAAAGTCATTTCCCTAGCCTTTTCGTAACTATTTTGGGGGCAGCCTCCAGTCTAATCGAATGCGGCCTAACACTAGTATTGAATAATCAAAAATATTATGCAAAAAAATATTCCGCGAAAACTTTCCCGATGATTATAATATTGAGATAAAAATAATTCGCATGATCGATTTATTTAAAATCGATATCAGATGGAAGCCACTGGCTACCTGCCAGACAACACTGCCCCGGAAAATATTAGAAATCACCACCTAAAATATAAATACTGCCGTTATTAAAGTTCAATATGTCCGATTTGTCACTTAGTTTATGAGTTACTAGCGGACGTCACGCGGTTTCACCCGCGTAGTTCCCGTTCCCGTGGGAATACAGGGATAAAAAGTAGCCTATGTCACCCGGGAATAGTGTAGCTTCCCAACGGTGAAAGAATTTTTGAAATCGGTTCAGCAGATCCCGAAATTGCCCCTTACAATTTAACAAATATACAAACACACAAACTTTACTTCTTTATAATATTAGTATTAGTATAGATAGTATAGATTGCCCCTGGCTGGAGGCCAGAGATTTGTCCGGTTAAGCAGAAGCCAGTCTCATAGACTGAACTGCGAGTTGCCATTACCAAAAAAAAAATATGTCAGCCGCAGCCCCATACCCACACGATCTTTAAAGTTGAGCCGTACTTGCGGTTGGCCTGTGCATGGGTGACCACACATTACATACCGAGTTTCCTCCATGCCTCGAAAAGCACGATAAGCTGTTGATCCCGGCTATCATATTTAGATCTTTGGCAGTCGTTACAGATAGTCAGTGACCTGAAAGTCTGGCAACCAGTCTTACCAAAGGGTATCGTATAACCTTGTATTAACTGGGTTGTGGAGGTCAGATAGGCAGTCGCTCCATGTAAAATATTCAGCTGCATCCGGTTAGTTCGGAAGCTGACCCCAACATAGTTGGGAAATAGCTAGGCAGATGATGATGTCCGTATTAAAACTGAGCCTTATAAGATAGAAAGCCCTATAAGAGATAGGTACTCCCCGTCGGGGCTGCGGGTTGTTCGAAAGAAATACCGCGGCCTCGGCGCAAGGGCTAAGAAGGAAACCGTCGGGGCTGCGGGTTGTTCGCAAGAGATACCGCGGCCTCGACATGAAGGGCTAAGAAGGAACATGGGTGGTTTTTAGTCAGTAGAAGTCTGGCACTGGGATTCCGCTCTGCCCAACAGCGGGAGGGGTAATTTGATGATTTTCCACCCGACAAAAAAAAAAAAAAAGTACCTGTAGTAGACAATACTTGTCTCTGGATTGTGTAGTAGTAATATCTTTTATTGCCCGTTTCTGGTGGAGTAAGGAAGTTGTAACTAGGAGTGCTTTTGGCTTTTATTGTTTACTAGCTCATCCTGCTGGAAATGCTAGAACAAGGTTAAACCAATAGATACTGGAAAACTTTGTGTAGAATAGTTCATTTTGATACAAGTGCGGAAAGTTTGTTAGTGCATTCGAGGCGGATTGAACACCCGAGCCGTATGGCGAGCCTTGGCTATACGGTTTTTAAAGATGGAAAGAATATCAATTATATGCAGCCAATGCAGTGTTTAGCAAGACCTACACCAAACATTGCCATCAGGTCATCGGTCCCCCAAATAAACACAGAAACAAAACACTCAACTTAATTACTCTGTCACCAGAACGTAAATCAAAAGATTAACACAAAGATATAAAGTAAAATATCACAGGAATACATATTTTTGTCACTAAAATGCAAAGTTGAGCGGAAATTGTTTGCAATAACTCATGATACATACCGACAGAGAGGCAGTTTGGAACATGCTCACCAGTTTCGAATTATATTACCGTGTTATTGGAATTTAAATTTTAAATGCTTTGGGAGTAAGTACACATGGTAAAACATTAACGTGTCCAATATAACCTGACCTAGTTTTGTAAGAGCTTCCCGTACAATCTTCTTCTTCTTATCGTGTGGGCAGTAAGGTCTAGCGACCCCACACACCCTAGTGTCAGAGTTTCTAAACCGCCTTAAACGCCTCTGACATGGTTTGACGACCGCCATTTGGCGGCCGGGACCACCGGCTTATACGTGCCTTCCGAAGCACGGAATCATCTTTTTATCAGACAATCAGGTGATTCAAGCCTGCAATGTTCTAGCTACACTAGAAACAACTTTAAAAAGTATGCTTCCCGTGGGAATCGAATCAACGACCACCGGGTCACTAGGTAAACGCCTAAACCACTCGACCACGGAGGCAGTTACAGTCCCGTACAATGAGAGATCAGCTTAATTTGGATTTGTTTAGCTTTATAAGCCGAGTACCGAGTAGATGGAATAGTGTCATCACCTAAAAGATGTTCCAGTTCTGGACATTAGTTTGCAATTCTCAGCCCAAAGACTAACCCTAATCGACCAACTCTGAGCGGATTCCTGTGACCTGGATAAGAGGTTTTGAAGAACTGTAACCGATTCCAGAGAGTTTCGAATTGGTACGACCTTGAAATCTACATTGCGAAGGGTTAAGCGTGACAGCTGACGGGACAGGAGGCGAATCGTCACTATACATCACTACATAGTATAAAACAAAGTCGCTGTCGCTGTCTGTCCGTCCCTATGTATGCTTAAATCTTTAAAACTACGCAACGGATTTTGATGCGGTTTTTTTAATAGATAGAGTGATTCAAGAGGAAGGTTTTAGTATATATTTGACCGACATCCACGCGGGTGAAGCCACGGGCATCAGCTGAGTAATAATATAAAACAAAGTCCTACGCCACGTGTGTTTGTCTGTCTGTTCGCGATAAACTCAAAAACTACTGCAGCGATGTTCATGCTGTTTTCACCAATAGTGTGTACATTGGTACTCGAGGAAGTTTTTAGTATATAATTTGACCGACATCCACGCGGGCGAAGCCGCGGGCATCAGCTAGTGGAAGATAAAAACGTGTTGCGCTGACTTCAAAATAATACGGGACATGGGCCAGAAGATGATGATGGGGGCAAGATGAAATAACGGTAATTAGATCATTAATTTGTTCTACAAGGTGGAAGGGCCCACAAATGCTCACCACGTATTCAATACAATATCGTTCTGAACTCTTTCCCTCTTTCCTTGGTAACATCTCAAACATCGATGTTTTTCAAAAGATGAAACGGAATCAGTAAATCATGAACAGATGCAAGCTTCCTGAAGCTAAACAAACTAATTACTGATATTATAGGTACAGTTACTGGTACACCTATTTCATCATCTGCCTAGCCTTTTCCCAACTATGTTGAGGTCGGCTTCCAGTCTAACCGGATGCAGCTGAATACCAGTATTTTACATGGAGCGACTGCCTATCTGACCTCCACAACCCAGTTAATACTAGGTAATACGATACTCTTTGGTAAGACTGGGTGTCAGAATTCCAGGTCACTGACTACCTGTAACGATTGCCAAAGATCTATATATGGCAGCCGGGACCAACAGCTTAACGTGATTTCCGAGGCACGGAGGAAACTCGGTATGTCGGGCGGTCACCCATCCACAGACCGACCTAGGCAAGCACAGCTTTACCTAAAGATCGACCCGAGTGGCAGTTCTTATTAAGCCACGAGCTCCTCTGGTATGTACTGGTACACCTATTTACAGGTATAAAAATAGGAGAAGACCAAAGAAACGATGGATGAACTGTGTAAAGGATGATATGGTAAGAAAGGAGGTGTCTGATGATAAGACGAGTAATAGATAAGTATGGAAGAAGAACACATGCTGCGCTGACCCTAAACTAATTGTGTTAAGGGCAAGAAAATGATCCTGGTACAGCTACGTGTAGTAAAAACTTAGCTTCTTTAAATTTTGTATAGTTGAGTCTACCATCTATTCAGAAAGTATGTTAAAATTTGGCAGTCAATTTACAGGCTGAGGAGGGCTTCGCCTTAAAATTATTAAATATAATGCTCCTTGTTTTTCTTCTCCACGTCCTTCCTTCGTGTTGTAAGCCCCCTTCATCACTCCTCTGAGTGACATGTACCCTCAACATAGCTTGTGAAACGCCACGCAAAATCTTTGTTTCCTTATTATCAAGATCTCGAAAGGAACCACCGCTCGGTTATCTTTACATACCAATAGATAAAATTGAAGCGTCTGTTTGTCATTTCAAAATAACCGCTTTCTGAATGCATATGAAAGTAGGACGTTTATAATACGGTAGTTATAACAAATAAACCTAGTTTTTGTTTTTACACTAGCATACATTGATATAAAAACTAAAGATACGGTCGTCAGAACATTTGCTCGACGCGTTCGCCATACAGAGAATCGGTGTAGTCTGCTCGTTAACGTAACCTTGTTTAAGCGGCGTGGTATTTTCGAGGTATAAGGAACATAAATAAAGCTTTTAATAAAATTTACGACCGCACCAGAAGAGAGCTGATCGTGGACTAGTTCACTTCGGCTTGGGAAAGACCGTTTTAGGACCGAGTTCGAGGCGTCATTTTAACATGCGGTCCGCCCAGTTCTTACGCAGTAATATATAAGTCAATGCTAGCATAGCTATTCACAACCACTCGATTGTCCGTCGTAAGTACTATCGAAAATCGCTATTCACAAAACCGAAGCTTCGATTGTGATTCGAGGACTATTTGCTATCGGTAGTGCAATCCAATCACAAAGTTGACGCCATTTTGTACTATACCATAAGCAAAAGAGTCGTTGCGCATCCATTTAAAATTAAAATATTTTTATTAATTATAATATATTTAGTTACTCGACGGATATTCAGTACAATCTATAGTAATACACAGAAAGATAATTTATTGACTACAAAAAATATTTCACCACGATACCACCAGTCCAGCATAGCCATGCTGGACTGATTTTGGGATTTTATTGGTAGATATCTGAGTTTATAAGGGGTAACTTAAGTCTACTTAGACATTATTTTAGAAAAAGGATAAGAGTTCCGTACAAAAAAAATCAAAACGCGCGAAATTGGATGTACCTATAATTTCACGCGGACGAAAGTCACGGGCAACACAAGATCGGCCGAAAAAAAAAGAAAGCAAAGACATTCCTAAACATAAAATAGACATCAGTACACACCCACACAAAATAAAAATACAACGAATGTTTGCTATTATTTTGTACGGAAGTACGACGTACAGTGTACGATTGGAGTAATAAACTATTTTGGTACTATGACTTCCTAGCGCGAATACATAAAGAGAATCTTGAAAGAAGATTTTAAGAGCGGATATCTCCGACGAAATTGGCGGCGTACAAAAGCGGTTGGTGAATTACTACATGGTAACTTTTGACACTGACTGCGGTACTCAGAGATATTTAATGATTACTTAAGGCGTCACTTAGTAAAGATTTGACATATTTTGTATGACAAAACTGTCAAAACCTTTACTAAGTGATGGCCTAAGTAATCATTAAAGCTCCCTGAGTGCGGCAGTAAGTCAGTTAAATAAATAAATAAATGATGCATACTTAGCAATTTTCCGTTTCTAATATTTCTACATCATTGAAAAGGAAGACTCAAACAACGACTACAATGTTGCTAAAACTTCAAATTACGCTAAACAGATGTCTAAAATCAATTACAGCTGCTGAATAGCGCCACTAAAACGACTAATTTCCGTGCAACATGCTCCACTGCCCGCAAAGGCTAAAAAATCTGGCACACGCCCAAATTATGCCAGGAATGTATGAATGAATGACAGAAAATACCGAAACATATTACAAAATAGTGGGAAATATGGCATCGCCGCGGTAGGCTGTCAATGTCAAGGGTTTAGGTTCAAATCCCATGCGAGTAACTTCTTATAATAGACGTTTCTTGGTTCGCAACAAGTTTTTTGTCAGCCATTGATGTGGTTCAAGGTCAAAGTTTTATTTTTATGATTTGAACACTGCTCTGGTTTACTGATAGACGCCATTAAAGTAATGCAGTGCAATTATATTTATGGGCAATACGTGACCTCGTCTAACCTGCAATAACAGATTGGTTCGCCGTTCAGATTTATACAGGGGGAAAGGAACATCGACACACAGACGGTTACCTTACCACGTATTAGTACACCATTCCGGACAAAAAAAACTGCTGTTACCTAAAGACTATGAAAACAGCACACCTAAAATAGTCCGGTCAATTTAGACCAAAAAATGAGAGTGAAGTTACATAAAGTCCCAACAAGCTGAATTTCAGTGAAATTGTTCAAAATATAATTATAAACAATGTCTAGAAGTTCCCCATCATTCCCCTGTAAGGAAAAAATTTAATTCAATGTCAAAGGTCAAAAAAATGAGTTTTTCGCGATTTTCAGCAAAACGGTAAGTTTTATCATAAAAGTACCTCAGACAAAAATTGTAGATCATAAAATTATCTATAAAAAATGTTTCTGAGATATAACGATTCAAAAAGTTATAAAAGTTGTTATCGTCATAATATGCACACGTTTCCACGCCACCTATGAGGTAGTGTACTTAGCGCGTTTTTTTTTAACGTGGTTTCCCCAGTAGGCCTACTCCACGGGTCAGTTGTGATTACTTGTGGTCCTGTTTAATGTAAAACGATTGCAAAATAACGGAAATTTTCAAAGATTGGGAAAGATAAAAGCGATGTAAATGAAAAAAAAGTGTTGAAGTTTATTCGTCTTATTCGTAAGTTTCAAATTCTTGTTCTTCTTCTTGATCTTCTTCTTGTTCTTCTTCTCCTGCTTCTTCTTCATCTTCATTTTGGATGCAAGTAAATTGCGTCAATAGCGATGTATCGCATGATACTACGTCGGAGTCAAACGAATCCTCCATTGTTTGTGATTCAATATTAGAGCACGACCGGCTTTGACAATTTGTGCATGCCAAAGAACAAGACAGTCCGACTTTTTTGCAACCACATTTAGCACTGCATCCCTTTTTGCAGTTGCAAAAAATAGTGTTCAGCAGTTTTTCCGGAGCAGGTGGAAGTAAAGTTTGAACTGGCTCTAATAAAATAAAAAACAAGTTCAATTAGCTTGTCTTCCTCCAACCTCAGTTGCTGCTCACCAACATCTTTTTCGAGTATATTACCAAGTTCAAGTGTGGCTTGGTTATCAGCTAGACCCTACAGACTGGGGTTGGAAGTTGGTCAACAATATATTAGAGCCAGTTCAAACTTTACTTCCACCTGCGCCGGAAAAACTGCTGAACACTATTTTTTGCAACTGCAAAAAGGGATGCAGTGCTAAATGTGGTTGCAAAAACTCATTTTTTTGACCTTTGACCTTGATTTAATTTTTTTCCTTACAGGGGAATGATGGGGAACTTCTAGACATTGTTTATAATTATGTTTTGAACAACTTCACAGAAATTCAGCTTGTTGGGACTTTATGTAACTTCGAATGTCTAAATTGACCGGACTAAAAGTTCAAAATGTATAAAAAAGCATTGTTTTGTTTAAGTTAACCCGTTTTATCCCACTCTTAGGCCACCCCCTATTTATTCCACTTCTCACGATGCAGTGATTCTTCCACCAATTTACGAGGAAGCCCTTCAAGGCTTCCAACTATAGTCTCTTCGGTCTGCTTCGACCCCGTCTAGCTGTCAGTTTTTAAATTACTGGCGAAATATGTATCTAGGTTCCAAACAATGTCCTGAAAATGTGCTTTTGTGCGACGGTGTCCGTTCCACCGATTAATTGATTCAGGCCGTCTCTTCTTGGAGTAGCCTCTTGTAAATAAAAATTCTCTCAATCAAGAGCAGTATTTTTCGTTTTTACATCTCTCTATATCCTCCCACGTAACCAAAAAGGGATCTTTTCACCTACCTCCCATATTAGCCGCTTACAGTTGATTAATTTTACGGCATTCTCATTACCTCCATCTATTAATACTTTGTTTTTGATCCAGATCCTATTATAGCTTATTTGTATAAGTATAAGCTTTAATATTGTTTAACTTTTGCAACACTTTTGCAAAATCTGCAAATAGAAAATAGGTAATTGTGACTTTGTTGCCAGACTGCTGAATATATTGCTAAATCGATGAAAATAAATCAATCCATCGAAATTGCTATTTAGATGAAACTTGGCACGGATCATATCTCTACTAATATTGAACTGGTTTCCCAAGAAACAATGGTATTGATATCATAATATGCTAGTGAATCAAGACAGCCTTCTGTTTTGTCTAAGAATATGCTTCTTATCTAGAATTGTAACTAGTCATCGAGAGTAAATTGGTATTGATTGAAAGCTGGAAATACGCCGATTAGATTTGCTCTTAGATTGTTTCTCGAGAAATGATGACCTTCCTTTAGTAATAAACTGTCTCGTGGGTCTATTAGTCGCATTCCCTAGTAGGACAAAGTGTTGTTGAGGTTTTCGGTCAGAAATTTCAGAGTACCAACCTCTACCTAAGCATTCTGGGATTACTGGTGTAATGTTATGGTTATAAATAAACTAAACCTCCACTGTATATAAAAGATTGAATCAACTTATTTCAAGCATTTGCTTTAGAATCCCAAATAGCTTAGAACACAAACAGCTGCCCTGCGGAACACCTACTGAGGAATACTGTGACCAAGTTCTATAAGCGGTACTTAACAAGTCCTTTGACTGAAACATGTTCTAGTTTGTATTTTGCACTTGTAGTTTGACGATAGTTGTGCGACTGTACTAGGAATAATACCCAAAGTTTACACTGCGACACATCAAGCTATAAATATTCAGTATAACTTGTCCATGCTTTGTATGAGCTTCTCATACAATGAGAGTACAGCTTAATTTGGTTTTGCATAGCTTGGTTAGTCGTCATACTTACGTGTTAATAAATAAATGTTTATATACTATAGATCTACCAGCGTCAACAAAAAACAGATTATTAGCATAGCATCATCTGCCTAACCTTTTCCCAACTATGTTGGGGTCGGCTTCCAGTCTAACCGGTGCAGCTGAATACCAGTATTTTACATGGAGCGACTGCCTATCTGACCTCCACAACCCAGTTAATACTAGGTAATACGATAATCTTTGGTAAGACTGGATGTCAGACTTTCAGGTCACTGACTACCTGTAACGACTGCCAAAGATCTATATATGTCAGCCGGGACCAACAGCTTAACGTGCTATCCGAGGCACGGAGGAAACTCGGTATGTAATGGGCGGTCACCCATCCACAGACCAACCTAGGCGAGCGCAGTTTAACCTAAAGATCAACCCCGAGTGGCAGTTCTTATTAGCATAGCATCATCCAAAATGTATTTCTTAACTCGAGCACCAGACCCTTCGAATATATGATCCTGACGACCATCTTCGCCAACTGCATCGCCCTCGCCGTCTACACTCCGTACCCTGCCAGTGATTCCAACTATACCAACTGGGTTCTTGTAAGTATCTACTGTCTAAGCTTTATCGTTATCTTCTTACATACTTTTCACAGGTGTTTTATCTCTGATAGCTGCAATAGCAACCTCTACAAGGTTGTTTACGATTTTAGCTATGAAATAAAAATCACTGTGATGATATAAAAACGGGAAAAATATATTTTATTTTTTTTATAAACGTTGCCCCACACTAGGAATTTCTCCTGTGTGGTTCGTTCACAAACATATTATTATAAAGTCACATACACAATACCCAGACCTGAAACAACTATCTGCAGGCCATACAAATATTTGTTCCGTGCGGGTTTCGAACCCGCGACACGCAGCACAGCAGTCCAATCGCTTAGCCACTGCACCAACCGTCCCGTTAATTGTATTGCTATTGAATTTAATTTGTTTTCCTACCACGCTGGACATTGCAGTGTGAGGCTATTCATTGGTTTGGATTCATACATTCGTTTTGGCAATACTTTTTAAACAAATAAGCTAATCGAAGCAATCAAATATCTTCATTCGCCTCATGCCGATCAGTTACTTCGTTCATCAGCAACGTTGCGCGTTGCTAACTCATTTATGGGTCATATCAGCACAAATTGGGCTATACCAAATTGTGCTCATGCGACTGGAAGGACACATATTAGATTTTGTCACCGAAATGTGTGTGCAGCGCCCCGTGAGTTTATGGCTAATTAAACTGTATGGTTTGGACCGTTTATTTTAGGTTTTTTATTCATTTTCAAGTATTGTTTCTTAGCCAGCCTTATTTCTCTTAATTTAACTTAATGTACTGCCTCGTTTGTCGTGACTGCTGTGCATGCGGTCCTGGGTTTGATTCCCAGGTCGGACAAAGTGTTATCGGGTTTACCGATCAGGAATTTCTCAGTAGCAGCCACTGAGTCTGGATTTGTGTCCTGTTAATGGCAAAATTGTCGCCCACTATTTCATGGGACTTAAACATAAATGGCGAAATGTGGGTGTACTAATGGGTACACCTCGGCCCAATCTTTTGGGGATTACACGTGTAATGTTATGTTACTAGTATTTAAATTGTTTTGTTTGGTTTGCAGGAAAAGATCGAGTATGTGTTCTTAGTAATATTCACTTGTGAGTGCGCTATGAAGATCGTAGCCTACGGGTTTATCATGCATCCCGGCTCCTATCTCCGAAACGGCTGGAATCTGCTCGATTTCACCATCGTCGTCATTGGGTAAGTGCATTCCGATATTAGCTTCAACGTAAACTATTGTTTCAGGATGGTTGCATTTAGGTTTATCAGATTTGTGAATGTGTTCTTGAGAAATATGTATTACTATTGTTATAACTATCTATAAAGCTAATGCACATGTTTGAGTAGGCATGTGTCCGTAAAGACGGCCGATGAAATCGCACAGAATTGTGTTGGCCTGGATTTGTGCCCGATTGATGGCAATAGGAGATAGGATTGCCCACATGGGACTTGAAACATAACCTTTGGCTGTCTGTTCTAGTAAAATATTTTCTAATTAAAAACGTTCTAATGTTCATTAGGGCTACTCAAAGCCTTCTTGCAAGGATGCAATGCAAATAAATAATCTAGAATCTTGAAGGCCCACACACAGTTCAGCGTAAACAGTAACTAATAGTCAACTTTACCGAATTATTTTCCAATATTTTCAGAATGGTCAGCACAGTGTTATCAAGTATATTCAAGGACGCATTCGACGTGAAGGCTCTGAGGGCGTTCAGGGTGCTCCGCCCTCTGCGACTGGTGTCCGGCGTGCCAAGTGAGTCGTTACTAACTAATCCTTTCATTAGATAACCCTTGAACATAATTCTATTTAATAACATGCAGGTTGGCGATCCTTTGAATAATATTTCGGAAGTTTTAAATGAGTGGAATTAGTTTTATGGAACTTTTCATGGCTTATTTATTGTAGCTTTTGTTTCTTTGTGTTAGGGCGCATTTTCATCAGACATAGGCTCTGACAGATTCAATACAAGATAAATGAATAACCTTGTTATACTGCTGAGCGTAAGGTCTTTGGTATATTATAGAGGTCAGACAATGTGTTACTGCGTTTTTCTATCACGAATTTCTCAGCTCGCTTTTTATAAAGTACTCGGGGCTTAAGCATAATTAGCGTAATAACAGTACACCTAGTACTATAGGGTCTGGTTAACACTTCGGGGATTATGACCGTGGGTATCAATTCTTTATCGATGAGTAGTATTAGCAGATTTTTTTATTCTTTCTGGAATTTACTCTATCAAAAAACAAGTTTATGTTTATATTCCAAACCTTCCACTATTTTAATTTACCATAATTATCCTCCTTTCCTATCTACTGTAGCCTCATCTAACCTGATTTTACCGTCCAGGTCTCCAGATCGTGTTGAACTCGATCCTGAAGGCGATGGTGCCTCTCCTTCACATCGCGCTGCTGGTCATTTTCGTCATCATCATCTATGCTATCATTGGGCTGGAGCTGTTCTCTGGGAAGATGCATAAGAGCTGCTACAACAAGTATACAGGTCTGGGATTTATTTACTTTTCCATCTTTTAAAATTCATGTTTCTAGGATGAAACCGGACGATTTGAACTTATTCTTAACGGATTAGCCGAAGAAGGGAAATTGTCAATAAAACTAGAAAGCCATGATGGAGGCTTATGCCCAGCAATATGAGGAGTTCCTCTCTCTCTCTGGATCCCTGACCACTGGCAGCCTGGACCTTGTTCCTGATGCCGATGGACCACATGCTAAAAACATGTGGTACATCGGCATCATATTATAATATGTTTTGTAAACTTTTGCTTATAAAAATATTGTAAATGTGATTGATAAGAGAAAAGGACTAAATTAAATTGATATTTGTTGAAGCAACGCTGTTAAAATATGCAATGACTGTCCTCAGACGAGATCATGGACACCCCTCATCCCTGCGACCTGGACAACGGCTTCAACTGCTCCATGATTGGCGAGGACATGGAGTGCCGAGAAGGATGGATAGGTCCTAATTTTGGCATCACCAACTTCGATAACTTCGGCCTGTCTATGCTGACTGTCTTCCAATGCATCACACTTGAGGGTTGGACTGATGTTATGTATAATGTAAGGAAACTGTTATACTAGTTGATATAAGTAGATCCGTCAATTCAAAGTTTCTGAAGGACATCGCTATTAGTATCATCCCTCCATAGTAACTATCGAATTAGCAATATTGTAAAACAGTTTTGCTTCTTTTTTGGCTTACGAGATGCAGCTGAATATCAGTATTTTACATGGAGGCTGCCTATTTGACCTTCACAACTCACTTAGTACTGAGTAAAACGATATCCCTTGGCATAAATAACAGACGGGATCAACAGCTTAAAGTGCTTTTTGAGGTACAGTAAAACTTGGTATGTAATGTGTGATCACGCTGATCACCCATTCCCGGACCAACCCAGGCAAGCACGACATAACCTAAACCTCGACCCGAGCGGTTGTTAAAATACATAGCTACAAGCACCTCTAGTAGGTACCTTATCTAGCCAAATGTATTTATTACAAAAGTATACAGTATTTAATTTTTTCAGTTGTCTTTTAACAATAATATTTGTTATTTCAGATTCAAGATGCGATGGGCAACAGCTGGGAATGGATCTATTTCGTCTCGATGGTCATCTTGGGCGCTTTCTTCGTCATGAACCTTATTCTCGGTGTCTTGTCTGGGTAAGTTTTAATCTTCTTCTTCTCAATGTTCCTTTTCAACTAGGATAAGTTATCATCGTCTGCCGCCTTTCCCCAACTATGTTGGGGTCTACTTCCAGTCTAACAGGATGCAGCTATACCTATACTAGTAATTTACATGGAGTGACTGTTCTCCACAACCCAGTTAGTCTTGGGTAATACAATTTGGTTAGACAGGTTATCAGATTTGCGTGTCACAGACTGCCTGGAATGACTGTCAAAGATCTTCATATGACATTGGGTGATTTTTGAGGCACTGACGAAACTCGGTATGTAATGGGTGGGCACAAATCCACATATCTACCTAAGCAAGCGCAGCTTAACCTAAAGATCGACCCAAACGGCTGTTATAATTAAGCCACAGGCTTCTTCAACTAGTAAAAATCAGCCACATATATTATCTTGTGCAATTAACTAACTAATCAAAACATTCTAATTACAGAGAGTTCTCCAAAGAAAGAGAAAAAGCGAAGAACAGAGGCGACTTTCAGAAACTTCGAGAGAAGCAGCAACTTGAGGAAGATCTGAAGGGATACCTCGACTGGATCTGCCAGGCAGAGTACTTGGAGCCACTAGCTGAACCACACGAGCACCATCCACCGGTGGATCAGGCCAGAGATTATGGGATAGGTGAGATGTTAGACGAAAATGAACTTTAACGGCACTCTTTTTGTAGTAGTAATATAGCAAAATAAAAGACTTTTTGATTGTAATTGAGTTGGTAATTTTGTTAATGGGTGAAGATCTTTAAAGTACAAAACAACGCTGGGGCGGCGTCTTGATTTTGACGTCCTAAATATTTTAAAGAATACTAATTCGGCCAAGGAGTTTATTGGCAAATGTAGTATCCATATGCATTTTATTCTTTTTTTTTTCCAGAATATATTTCAGGCCAGATACAGAACGAACACGATTCTACAGATCATCTAGGAATAGAGACCAATGAACAACAGAAAGTTTCCATTTGCAAAACATGGAAGAAGGATTTTGATAAAGTAAGTCTTAAAGATTGTTTGGTGTGCATGCGTTTTAGATTTAACAATAAAGGCTTGAACGAAATAATCACTGGAAAAGCTACTATTCGAGAATTAAAACAACCTCGAGCACTCTATCAGAGAAAGTATCAATCAACGATGTCGACAACAACAGACGCGGGAGTGCAAGATCGTGTTTTCGCAAGTCTAGGCTTATCATCGATTCACTGAGCAATTTAAGTAAATAAACAGGTACCCGAAGACTTTTGTGCAAGATTGGCCGATGAAAACCGCACGGGGTTAAAAGTGGAAGGCTATAGGAGACCTTTGCCCAGCAATAGCACAACATAGGCTAAAAAAATGAACCCCCTTAGCTACCATAGAAAACAGAAATAGTATTGAAAAAAAACTGATTAGTTAAACAAAATAAAGTAGTATGGAGACAGTTAATTAAGAATTATGATCCAAAAGATAAATATATTTTAATGCTAATGTTATTCCAGGTTAACCGTCGAATGAAGAGAGCGTGCAGAAAAGCAGTGAAGTCACAAACGTTCTACTGGCTGATCATAGTGCTAGTCTTTCTGAACACAGTCGTACTAGCCAGTGAACATTACCAGTAAGTATTCTATCAGAATTATGGCCAAGGTTGAGGTTAAGAGACTAGGGTCGCCCGTAAGCACGTGGGGTTGACGATATCGTCAAGATCGCGGGAAACGGATGGATGAGAGACGCACAGAACAAACAAATGTGACAGAAGAAGCGAGGCCTATACTCAACAGTGGGTGATATCGGGCCACAGTTGGCACTGGGATCAAACCCAGGAAGGCAATTCACTTTGAGTTGTAGTTTTGTCATTTTACTGTAATGTCGAATTTGATGAAACGCTACGTGCTCGGGTCGGTGGCGGAACGGTCTTGTGGGAAGAGTTTCATATACGTTTCAATACAACCAATATTTTTTTGCCTGTTGCGTTCATAGCACGATCATGATAGAGAATCTAAAACGTGGTGAATTAAACATCAAAAAAAATTTCTATGGTCACATTCTTTAAACTTCATTTATCCTTTCCAGGCAGCCCGAGTGGTTGGACCTCTTCCAGGAGTACGGGAACGCCTTCTTCGTCGCCCTCTTCACCTTAGAGATGTTAGTCAAGATGTACAGCTTAGGTCTACAAGTAAGTCATCTGTGTTCGGAGCTCCATATTACTGTCAGTTTTATTTCTTCTCACGATCTTTTGTTCAGAATTCATAAAAGTAGAAACATGAACGAGGGGAGTGATTTTGTTAAATTTCACCTACTCTACTTAAACTCATATCTGGCTCGTTGGTCTAGTAGTTGCAAGCGCGACTGCTGAGCATTAGGTCCTGGGTTCGATTCCTGGGTCGCGCCGGTCAATCAGCGTGTTATTCGATTTTCCCATCAGATATTGGATATGACGGCACGGTTGGCGCAGTGGCTCAAGCAATGGACTGCTGCGCTGCGTGTCGCGGGTTCGATCCCCGCACGGAACAAATATTTGTAAGGCCTACAGATAGTTGGTCCGGGTCTGGGTATTTGTGTATGTGAGTTTAAATGTTTGTGAACGCACCCACGATACAGGAGAAATTCCTAGTGTGGGGCAACGTTTTTTTTAAATAAAAAAAAATAAAAAAAAATCTGAAAAGCAGCCTGTATCTGGAGTCTGGATTTGTGTTCGTTTCTTCCATTATCTGGAGTTGGCTTATAATTCAACTGAGTACTAATTGTCAGACTTCAAGACTTCTGACAATCTTTGCAGCTAAGTAACGACTGTCAACGATATATCTACAAACCATGGCATAATGAACTAGCCACTTAACGTGCTATCCAAATCACGAAATTCACAGATGGACCTTCAATAGATCTGTACAGTGCCCTGCGAAGTTTCACCAACAAATCGTCAGCACAACATCATTTATGTACATTTGTGTTAACAAGTCTAACATCACCCACTATCACAACTAACCTGTGCTTAACACCTCTGCTTTGGTTGCTGTTCTTCTTTCAGTAGACTTCTAATTTATCTTCTTCGTCTCGGTTAAGTTCCCTCCGGTCATATTCCAGGGTTACTTCGTGTCACTGTTCAACCGTTTCGACTGCTTCGTGGTGATTGGGTCTATAAGCGAGATGGTGCTTACGAAGACGGAGGTCATGCCTCCTCTTGGGATCTCTGTGTTGCGTTGCGTTCGGCTGCTCCGAGTCTTCAAGGTTACCAAGTAAGAATGCCTAAGTTTAAATTATCCTTGCCTTATAAAAAGAGGAGAATTTATGTTCCGCCTCCATCATCCATTATTTTGGAGGCTGCATCGTTGATCTAGTGTCCGGAAGCGCTACTGTTGAGCAAGAGCTGCTGGGTTCGATTCCCCGGACAGGCAAATGTTATTGGGATTTTTTCCATGAGGATTATTTTTGTGAGAGCTCGGAACATGAACTTCAGAACGGTTGATAGGAAAGGGTCGCCCCTTATTACAAGGAACTTAAACATAGCGCAACGTGCTGCCTAACTTCACGGAGAATTCAGATGTGATGTATATGACTTTTGTTCCTTCCGTGACGATTGTTTTTGGAGGTCCATGTCGAAAAATTTATTTGTAAGTCACATCTTAAATACTCTTTATGACTTTTAAAAAGACATCAGGGAATTACCAGACAAAGCTTATTTGAACTCTGTAGAGCATTAAGCGTTTAATTCAATATAACCATCCAACTTGGTCACCAGGTAACATCTGCAAAAATACTCTTTTGGAAAGCTATAAAATACCTCCGCTTTCCAGATACTGGCGCTCACTGTCCAACCTAGTAGCATCACTCCTCAACTCGATACAGTCGATAGCTTCGCTCCTGTTACTGCTGTTCCTCTTCATCATGATCTTCGCGCTGCTGGGGATGCAGGTGTTTGGAGGAAAGTTCAACTACGATCCAGTGGAGGAGAAGGATCGGCACAACTTTGATTGCTTCTGGCAAGCGCTGTTGACGGTATTTCAGGTATGGATGTTTTCTTTGCAGACTATTTATGGCACAAACCCGTGATCCCTGATACCTGTCGTAAGGAAAGTCTTGAGTATAAATGTGGCTGGGTATGGAGATAATGATGCTTAGAAGTGCGAAGGAAACGTGGAAAGTGACTCGCATTGTGTTTCTTGCCGCAAGTCGCATCGCCTCATTTCGAGGACGGGGCGTATATTATATGTATTACATACATCGGATCAAAAAGCTAAATCATTATCATTTCTTCCAGATCTTAACAGGTGAAGATTGGAACGCGGTGATGTACGAAGGCATTAAGGCTTATGGTGGTGTTGGAACACCTGGGATCCTCGCGTGTATCTACTTCATCATTCTCTTCATCTGCGGCAACTGTATCCTTTTTGATAAAAACTTGATTAAAATATGGAAATTTACCTTTTTTAAGGTAATGTCCACATTCCTATAATGACTGTGATCAAGCCATTCATACAAATATAAACTTAAACTTCATAATAATAAGGTTCGAAATAGTATGAAACGCCATTCAGTTAAGTCGAAGTTCGCTCCGTAGATCTCATACTTAGTTTATTTTACGTACCTAGCCAATACTTACAAACAATACTTCCTAAACTCATCATCGTACAGATATCCTTTTGAACGTGTTCTTGGCCATCGCTGTTGACAACTTGGCCGACGCCGAATCGCTAACAAACATAGAAAAAGACGAGGCAGTAAGTGTTGTTGAAAAATCAAGTGTAATACTTAAGACTTAACATCTCAATTTAAATGAAAATAATCCACAGGCTCCTGAGGAGAAAGAAGGTGGTAGTGTGGCAGCTGCTGAAGGCGTACATATAGATACTGATGATGAATTTATTCACGACGATGATTTGTATACTTCGGATAAGTGAGTATTTTATTCAAACACAAATCTTAAGTTATAAATCTAAAAGTACGTCGTACTACGTCAAAAATGATATAATAATAGTCATTCGCCACTTTCTAGTTATTTTGCTGGGGAAAAAGTGGCGGAACTTACTAGTTCTGTCACTTTTTCTTCAGTAGCTGCAGATGTCGTATTAAACGTGTCTTCAAACCTAACGACACCATGGCAGATAAATGATTTGATTTGGCTTGTGTGTTGCTGGGGAGTTCCCAAGCAACACAATTATCTACATCTGCAGGTACTGAACATAAAACGTCAAATGAATAAACAATTATACTTCTGTCTGTCGTCACCTTCTCGGCAGAGTGGTCGTGGTCGTCATGACATTCGACGCCATTCTTCTCGTACTGTTACTTGCGTTGTGCATTCGTGGAGTTTACCATTAAGTGCAGTTTTAAATAAAAATAATGATTTTCAGCTCTGAAAGAGATTATGAAGAGACAGGATCAGAAGAAGGAGATCGAGAACGAGACGATAGAGAACTAGATGAAATAATAGACGAAGAAAATGAGGCAATCGCAAGAGCAGAAGAGGAACAAGAAAGAGAAGACCAGGAGATGATGGAAGGCCATCAGAGGAACCATATAGGTATAATCGTTTTAGGTGTTGAATCAACTGTAACAGTGGCTATGTTACTCAGCAATTATTTGGATAAACAATCTTGGTTTGTGGCTAATACTATGCAAGTTTTTACTCAGAGGGGAACTTTCTATTCAGTTTAAAAACTATTTACTCTGTCTTTTTATATACAAATGAAAGTTTACTATGCATTGAGAAACTTGTCGTATTTTAATTTGGAGCCACCAAACCTAGAACACCAATTTTGAAAATATTTCCTCTTTATTTTAACACGAAATATTGTAATTAACATTCAATTGCTAAAGAAATTGATAATACAAGTGTATATTCTATAAATGATGCTTCTGCACCAGCTGCCAACAATGGTGCAATAAACATAACTTAAGCTAACCAACCAAAAACAGTGAACACAGAGTTGGAAGAAGAGCCTCGGTTGAAACGTAAGCCAACAACCTCATCGGCGCGCCCGCGTCGTCTCTCCGAGGTCGATATATGCAACACTAAGAAACCTATCCCTGATGCCACCTCCTTCTTCATATTTTCTAAGACCAACAGGTTAGGGGGGGAACAAGATTAACAGAAAATTTTTAGATGTTATTTTTTTCCGTATTTTGTTTTTTTTATTTGTCTTTGATGGTAACGTGAGAGATTCGTGCTTGTGACGCTGAAAGGGCTTTTTATTTTACATGAGACAGTATTTTTAATTATTATTTCATTTGTCATCAAAATGTGTGAATATATCGTGGAAACTTTTTTGGTTATTCATGATGGGTAGGAAATTAGATCATGTATTCGTTACGTATATTTAATATTTTGCTGAAACGATTTGTAAATTGTATGTCACACGTCGCAAGCACGAGTTTTTGTATATTTTATATCGTAGCAGCAACTGTGTTATCATCAAAGCAGTATATAACATCGACACTATCAAAGACAAACCCGTTTTCTACTTTATGCCTTACGTCTTTCTCTTCTTTCAATTAATTAATAATTAAAAAAATATATATTATTTACTATTTCTACACATTTAGCTAATCTCCACACTTGTGTTTGCGTTTACTTAAGCATTACAATAATTCCTTGATAATTTAGTTGAGGCATTCTAGGTACAGGGATTTCGGCATGGTCAATAGCAATAGTAAGACTATTGGTAATTTTAGGATTAAAATTACTTTAGTGCTAGACGATAGTGTAGAAAATTCTGTCATTTTCCTTCATAAAGATGGCGGTCAATCTGAAGAAGAGGGAACACTGGTAACAGCCAGACCACGGCGAGTGTCAGAACTGAATATGCCAAATCAGACGCCGCCTATACCGAACGCTAGTAGTTTCTTCGTATTCTCACCAACAAACAGGTGAATGGTGATAACTTCATCACCTGGTGGTACCCATGTCTCATTGTGTCGATTGGCGTTGTGTTGTCCTTGCAGTGATTGGCATTACATATCATCGACTGTGACTGTCCCTGTATCTGTTGGAAACTGTATTTCCTTGTAGTGTTCCCTTAACCTGTTCCAGAGGATTTTTCCTTCAATCTACTGGTTTCTTTATTTAAATTGTAGTTTTCTCCTTTAGCCTTTAGACAAACATTCTTCAGTTCACCTTGTTTCAATTTCATTTCCGATTTCACCAAAAATTATGAACGAACTTTCTGGTGGAAAGAACTTCTTTTCATTTTACGTTTTATGAAATTTCGAATCCCAAAATCTTAGTTTTTGCTACAGTACCGTTTCCAACATCATATTTTTCATTCATATGTCCCCGTGATGCACGCACATTATAACCTCCATTAAGTGTGGAATAATCAAAATTAGATGACATTTTCTTACAGCAATGAGTATAGTGGGTACCGAAATCTGTGTTTCCCATTAGAAGTTAGGTTTGATTGTTTAGTATGATAGGTTTCAAAGCATGACCTGAAATCCCTTTGATTATTAATTGATTTTGAAAAATCGGAAATCATATTTTGGCTTGTAGCGTTCCCGACTGAACAGATTGCATGCAGTGTATGTTAATGCATGATTGTCAAAGCTGTGAAAACTATACGCCAAAATTGACGATTCTGAAAAATATTTTGTTCCGTTAAATTGTTGCATGCATGCATGGTGTGTACCGTATTATATTTATTTGCCCGATTTTAATGCATGTGCTTTTATCACTGATTTTCGTAACATGTGTCTAGAATATGTGTATATATGTGTTATATCTTATATTTGAAACACACTTCAAAATTTAAATGTCGACACGTATCTCTTTTTACTTGTCTTAATTTAAATTGAATTGCTATCAAGCCAGTATGATCAATTTCATAATTATTATCAGCAACAGCTTTTTTTGCAAATATTAAATCAGTTCAATCGTCAATCAGGGATCTATTTTATTATCAGTATTTCTCTTCTAAATATTTTCTGGTGTGTTTCTATCATTGTCAACATTATCTCCTTCGTCAAAAATCCTCACACATTTCTTCAATACTAGGTTCCGGGTGTTCTGCTACAAGATGTCGTCATCATCCACGTTCGGGAACATCATCCTCGTCTGCATCATGCTGTCTTCCGCCATGTTGGCTGCTGAAGATCCGCTGGATGCTGCACAAAGCGGGTTTAGAAATTGGGTTAGTATGTATACTTTCAAGTAGTTGAAATTATCTGATGAGACCAGTCTCAGGAAATCAAAGGGATCAGTCAGTCAGTGAAACAAGAAAGCTTACACTAAAAACTAAGTAGGCATACAAAATAAGTTATGTTGATTATAATTTTTTTATTTTTTTTTATTTTGGTGATTATTGTTTTTTTTTATATTACTATGTTAACCCGTGGACAGCGTTGTGGGTTGCATTATTATCAAAATGAAAACATTGTTAAACTAGCTATAAGTTCTCATAATGTAACTGTTTGTTGTTCCTCTTCATAAAAATAAAATAAAATGAATTAATATTAAAAAAAAATATTTCCTTTGAATATTAATCGGTTCTGCAATAGTTGTAGTTATCTCTTAACTTTCTGATATTTCGTAGAACATACTACTTCTAGTAGTAGTAGTTCTCTTAAAATACAGTCCAAAATTTTCTTATATTATTTTTTTATAGCTGCTAAGTCAATTCGACGTGTTCTTCACGGGCATCTTCACGCTGGAGTTGTTCCTGAAGCTGATCACTTACGGGCTGATCCTCCACCAGGGTGCCTTCCTGCGGTCTGCCTTCAACGTGCTCGACATGCTCGTCGTTTGCGTCTCGCTAGTCTCTATGAGTTTTAAGTACGTAATGTTTATTATCTCCTTCTAACATGAATTTAAAAGAATCAGATAATAATTGCCCATGGATCTATAAAAGTAGATTCAATACTCTCACAAAATAAGATTCAAATAATCGAAACTGTCACAGTACAATTTTATTGCAAAGAAATCTTTGACGTTACTTATCCTCTTTTATTTGAAATTGTTTATCGAAAAATGGAACAGTTAAAAGGTTTCAATTTTGAAATCACCTCGGTGTCTGTTTTATGTTTGTTTGTCAAGCACGATTTTCTTCATTATATGTATTAATTATTGAAATATTGACATCATATCGTAATTTCAGATCGGGAAGTATATCGGTGGTGAAAATATTGCGAGTGTTTAGGGTGCTGAGGCCTTTGAGGGCCATCAATAGGGCCAAGGGCCTTAAGGTCAGTAACAATTTTCTTGGACTTACCAACAGCCTATTATCAAATAACAGTAACATGATGATTGTAAAATTTAATAATATCTGAGTAAATATTTAAATTATTTAATTATAACATGAAGTTATTTGACAAATATTATAATTCAGAAATGTTTATTTAAAGTCTTACAGGTCTATAATTTAATTTTTGCTTACATGGATGATGATTGGTTTTGATTGTGATAAAAAGTTTTACGTTGGTTCACTGTGATCAAATATTATAATCTGACATGAAAGTACATATATTTTTTCGTGATTATAGCACGTTGTACAATGCGTGATCGTAGCCATCAAAACGATCGGCAACATATTGTTGGTAACGTCGTTACTGCAATTTATGTTTGCGGTCATGGGAGTCCAAATGTTCAAGGTAGGGGGCAAATGATATATCTTGAAGAACTCCACACCCTACTCCGATTTATGAAGTGTCTTGTGTGGCCACGAGTGAATACACATTCATAATAAATAAATCACCGATACCTTTACTTTACAATTTATAGCTTTTCAATACACCTTTGGGTATATACTTTTTATTTTACACTGTTTTTCTTCTTTTCTTTTCTCTTACTCATTTCTCATGATAATTTTACTTTTGTATCTTATGGCTCTGACGCCAGAGATTTGTTTTTAATATCACACTTATGAACTTTTTACAATGTGTGATTTACCTCTATATTATTTTTTGCCTTAAAGGAATAATCTTGCGTCTGTAAAAGCAGACCTAAGGTTTATTATTATTATTACACAAGTGTATATTATTCAAAGCTTTAACTAACTCTTGTGCTAATTATTTTGGTGTTCCTGCCGAGCTTCCATACGATATATATTTGGAACGCCTTTTACCCTTTTTATTTAGTAGTATGTATATTGTTGTTACATGCTTCGATTTTATTCCTGTGTTCATCAAAAATCATTATTGGAGAATAATTGGCATAACGGTGAAGAAAAGACTTCAGAGAACAAAATTACGAAATTGGCATGTTAAACCCGCCAGTAGAAATGATATTAGTATTTATATTTTCAATGTCGTCCATTAGTTCAAGCATGAGATCATTAATACAACCCAAAGGTGTAGTATATGTGAGACCAATCATTTAGATGACTAATTTTACCTTTATGTTAGAAGTAACCTACCCCCCTACCTTGGCGTTTTCTTGAAAAAGTCGAGTTTCTAACCTTAGCAAGTGATGTGGTCCCAACGGCCCTTGTAAGATATCCCATGTGATTAAACATTCGTTTGCTTGTCCCCCTATGTTTCCGTGGCCGCGTGATGGACATTGTGGAATCCTCCCCCCTTGGTAACGTATGCCCCGACAACTAACTCACTGAATCCGTTAACAGTATGTGGTGAAGTGTGTGATAGTAGCGATTAAGACTATAGGAAATATAATGCTAGTTACGTATTTATTACAATTTATGTTTGCTGTGGTTGGTGTACAGTTGTTTAAGGTGAGCGCTGGACCGTTTGTTTGTAGTTTGATTAAGATCTCCGAACTTGAGTAAAATCTAATGAAGATGGCCTTTTGATAACATAACATTACCCTATTAACGTTATAATGCAAGACTCTATAAAAGCTGTACAGTTTCCATCAGCAGTTTCTCAGTAGCAGTCACGGAGTCTGGATTTTGTGTCCGGTTGATGGCAATACTTCAACGTAATTGGTTAAATATGTGTATATTCGGAGATTACTGGCGTGACGCTAATATGTAGGCATCAATGCCTACATATTAGCGTCACGCCATTTTTTTTTTCATTGATTTGAAACCAAGATCGAAGATCTTTAAAAGCATGACACTGTCCTAATTCTGTTCGATTGTAACCTCTGTCGCATGTCGTGAAAGCATTATCGTCAAAGCTTGTAGATCAGGAATAGTATCATTATTAGCTCGTGTTGTCTTCATTTAAACAATAACAGTAATATAAATGTTCTGGCAAAGTGTATAATATGCTTCTTTTATAGGTTCTTATCATGAGAAATGGGTTCAATCATATATTTTGATGGGGCATTTGTAGTGTAACTTATACTTTCAAAAATGGCTGCAACACATTTAAATGTCGTGGCATGTAACTAATATATTATAGTTTGAATTCGTAATTCAATTGAATTTTGTAATTGTTACTGATTTAATCGCTGAGATTTTGTTTCAGGGCAAATTTTTTAGGTGTAATGATATTTCTAAAATGACAAAGGATGAATGCCAGTAAGTATAAAGTTATTCAAACATTATGAATGTAACCATATCATTATGTCATCTTCATCTCTTGCCCTTATTCCAATTCATTTGGGGTCGGGGCACCATGGCTTCTCATTTCATTTCATTTCATTTATTCAATTCAATAACAATTTACATTGTGTCTGAATGTGTTACAAAAAATAAAAAAATATTACAAAAAAAGGAACATAAGAGACAGTATCAATAGTAAAAATACAAAAACAAATACCTTCACTGTTCAAATTAAATTCTTAAAAAAACAAACACAATAATAAAACAATGTCCATATTTAAGAAGTTAAAACATTAAGAAATATAGGTACTAATATCAACCAGTTATTTAGAATGATAAACCAACAGTAACAAAACAATGTTCAGTAATAATAAATTAGTTTATAAAGAAAATTATAACTACAATTCAATCATTAAAACAAAAACCCATTAAAAATTTTAGACATGGCAAAACTTCATTATGGGTCAACAATTAAAATCATATTTCATAGAATCTGTTGTGAGAACAAGTCATTTAAAATAATAAATAATTGGCAATATTTTATAATAATCCATTAGAAAAGAATATCATAACGACAAAATTCATCTATTGTCAAATCATTTACTTATTATTGAAATATAAATTCGTAGTAACAAAAATTCACTAATGTCAAAAATCAAATTAAAAACAAATTAAATTCATTAAAAAGCACAAAACAATAAATAATAATCAAACACAATAATAAATAATTGAATATCACATAAATAGGTACATGATTTACATATCAACTGATGAACCCTTCAATATTGTAATAGTTTATGGTTAGGTACCTATGGTAATTTTATTCAATAGCAATAATAATTTACCTAACATAATTTACACGCAAAAACATAAAAATAGATATAGAACAAAAAACATAACAAATTTAAAATTCAATAGTCAGAAATAATAAATTTATATTTCATTAATATTTTAATAGTAAGTATTATTGAAATTATAATTCTTCTACTGCATATAAACACTTATCCAAAAGGTAATCTTTTAGTTTTGCTTTGAAACCGCTACTGTAGACAGTACTTTTAATGTTTAGAGGCAACTTATTAAATAATTTTACTGACTGGTATCGTGGACTGTGTCTTACAATCCTTAGATTGTTTGTGGTGCAATTTTTATTCATCAAGTCCAGTCTACGGGTGCTTTCCCTTATCTGCCGTTCATCTACTGTCTCATAGTCTTGCATGTTTTTGGCCATATTGCTTAAAAGTACCAGTACATAAAGACTTGGTACTGTTAGTATGCCTAAATTAATAAAGTATTGCCGGCAACTTTCCCTTTGAGAGATGCGAACCATGGTACGAATTGCACGTTTTTGTAGTACGAAAGCTCTTCTACTGTTATATTCATAGCTATTTCCCCAGAAAAGTATGCTATATCTAATTTTTGACTCCACCAGCGCAAAATATACAACTTTTAGCTGTTCTATGCTGATTTCATTTCTCAGCGTTCTCAGAGCATAACATGCGGATGATACCGACGCATCAATTGCTTTTAATTCTGGTTTCCAGTTTAACAGTTGATCAATACGTATACCCAAAAATTTTACTTCGACAGCGAGCTCAATTTCGACTTCATTTAAGGCAACATTTAAATTATCTTTTTTACGGGCCGTTGTTTTAAATAACATTAATTGAGTCTTTTTACTATTAATCAATAATTTATTTGCTGTGAACCACCAATGAAAAGCTTGTAGCGTAGCCTTCACCCTTTCTGTCAACTCTACCATGTCATTTGCTGCCACTATGGCATTTGTGTCATCTGCAAAAATTACTAATTCAATGTCCGGTAAAATTGTATTTAGATAATTAATCAAGTCATTAATAAATATTAAAAATAAAATAGGTCCTAGGTTCTTCTTTTATACTTCTCTATTACATGTCATCTCATCAGCCACCTCCCTTCTTGTCATTTCATCTTTTTACACAGTCCGTTCATCGTAATCATAAGACCATAAGTCCTATACTTTATCACCAAAAACACACGAATAAATACTTTGAATTTGATCGTGTCTCTGATCTTCCTCTACTCTTATGCCCTCCACATTCAAACTCAAAACTTTTCTCACGACACTTTCCTCATCCCTCCGCATCACATGTCCACGACAACCGATTACATTATAAAAAAAAATGTAAAAGAATTTGATCAAGGGTACTATCAAATCAATATATTTTTCAGGGGAACGTATTTAGTATTTGAGAATCGCAACTATTTGGTGAGGGACAGAGTATGGACGCGATATGACTTCCATTTTGATAATGTAATGAAAGGAATGCTTACCCTCTTCACTGTTTCTACTTTTGAAGGATGGCCAGGGTAAGTGTTTAGAGGTGTATTTCTTATTTCGTAACGGATGGCCGATGAGGCTGAAAAGTTTTGGAGAGGCGACCGCGAACCGGAAGACGTTGCGTTGGAAGGCGTCCCACTAGGTGGACCGATGACGTAGTGAAGGTTGTGGGGATTCGCTGGATGCCAGACGCACAGGATCGGTCAATGTGGCGACATTTGAGGAGGCCTATGTCCTGCAGTGGACGTCTTTGGGTGAAATGATGCTGATTTTGTAAAGATTCCGTAAAATTAATACGAATAAAAAAAAATGTACGTATTTGAAAAAATACTATTTTTTGGTTTATTTCAGGTTGTTGTACGTGTCTATAGATTCGAATGCTGAAGACCGGGGTCCCATAACTAACTTCCGTCCAATTGTTGCAGCCTACTATATTATTTATATTATTATAATTGCCTTCTTTATGGTACGTTAGTTCTTGTTTCAATTGCCATATTATGAATGATATTTTTTTATGATAGATGTGTTATATTCAGTTTCTATTATTTTAGGTAAATATATTCGTCGGTTTCGTCATAGTGACCTTCCAAAACGAGGGAGAACAAGAGTATAAAAACTGTGAGTTAGATAAGAATCAGAGGAACTGCATAGAGTTTGCACTGAAAGCGAAACCTATTAGAAGGTAAGACATAATTTAAACTAGCCAAGACATATAGCGTGGAAGGGACACTGACGCGAAAACGGTTACCACGTGTTCAGTTTTCATCGGCAAATTATTCATCGGTTTTAGTATTCAATCTCTTTTCCCATGCACACATTCTGACTGTGTAGGTAGGTATTGCACTTTTGTAGTAAACAGCTGTGTTTTTAATAACCGATGCAAAATGTTTATATGGAGTGTTCAGTATGATGTACTGAATACGTAGTAACCGTTCTCGCGTCGATGTTCCTTCCACGGGGTGAAAACTGGGAGGAACATCGAAATTCTTACAATTTTGTTGATACACATCAACAACTGGTGGCGACCACGAACCGGAAGACGCAGCGTTGGTAGGCCTCCCACCAGGTTGACCGACGACATCGAGAGTCGCGGGCAACAGGTGGATGCAAACGGCAGGTTGCCGTTCGTTATGGTGTTCTATGGGGGAGGCCTTTGTCCAGCAGTGGACGTCATATGGCTGATGATGATGATGACACCAACAAAATTGTAATAACGGTAATTCAAATAACGGTAACATAAACTGATCCAGAAGAACAAAATATTCAGATCTACTATTTTTTTAATCCAGCCTTATTAAAACTATCATATTTGACTTCTAGGTACATCCCAAAGCACAGGATCCAATACAAAGTATGGTGGTTTGTGACGTCACAGCCGTTCGAGTACGCCATCTTTGTGCTGATCATGATAAACACCATCACCCTCGCGATGAAGTACCACAACCAGCCCCAAGAGTACAGCAAGGCGTTGGATTTGTTGAACATGCTGTTTACTGCTGTTTTCGCTTTGGAGTTTATTTTTAAACTTGCTGCTTTTAGATTTAAGGTGGGTTTTCCAGCCAATTATTCGGTTTAGTATTTAGTGAAAGAGATGTATTGATCATCCGGTGGCAAGATGGACAGGTGACATTTTTGCCATCGCAAGAATATTCTGGATTAGACTGGCAAGAGCGTGGAGCTTGGCACAAACAAAAAGAGGTCTATGACCAGCAGTGAGTTGGGCTGTGGATGATCCATCTACCATTGTACAAATTAAACTTAAGTCTTCCATGTGACTTCGAACACTATTCTATCTCTCGATTAAATACTGTGCGATCTCTTGAACGTCTTCAAATAAATTTGACGACGTTAAGAGCTGTGTCAATATTGTATACCAACTATGACACTGAATGCAGAACTGCTCTTAAACGCGTTTCTTTGGTGAAATCCGCTAGAATGTTCTTAATGATCTTCACATTGGTTCTACAGCAATTTACCAAAGTTTTAGTGTTAACATTTGGAAAATAGACTACAGCTAGTTCATCTCTAATATCAATTCTATCCAGAACTACTTCGGCGACGCCTGGAACACATTCGACTTCATCATCGTCCTCGGCAGCATCATCGACATCGTTGTCTCTCAAGTAAACGAACTCAAGAACCAGGTAACGGCACGGTGCACTCTTAGATAAACACTTCCTAGATACACTTTCACTAATGGTATCTTGTTTTGGAATGACCAACGTTTTCTTTATTCACTTTCTGTCTCTAGCAAAACACGATGATCTTTTTCTTTACTTTTAATATACATTTAATTTAGAATGTCCAATGTAAATGATTTTTAATTAGAGATCATACAATAGAAAAAATGGAAAATATCACGACAGCAAAATTAGATTAATTTGTATAATTTAAAGATAATACAAAAAAATAACGTAGTTTTATTTGTCTCAATTAAATTATTTACTGTAAATATACTTTACTTAATTTGATCATTCCAAAACCCGGATAGCATAGTTACTGTCCCGAGCATGGACAATATGATCGGTGTTGTAATAACAGCAGATGCTAATGCTCTCACTTACGTTGAACCTGCTGGATCCGCCACTGAAGACGATCGTGTTGATTTCAGGGAAGTGGCATGCGGACACACGTTGTTAAGGTAAGCTGTGCTTTCTCGCTAATTGTTTTAACTTAGATACTGTAAACGTCATTTGATTACAAGATAAGTTACAATACAATAAAAACAGTACAACAAAACAACAGTAATAATAGCAGCAGCATCAGTAACAGTTACAATAAAATAATGATCGAAGACAAAATGCCATTATAGCAACTCAAGTTGTACAAACAAATTACTTTAAAAGTGATTAAATGACGTTTACAACTGAATTAGAGTAGTAGAGAAATAGTAATAATAACAGTTAAAATAACAAAAATATAACACTTAATAATCAAAATAAATAGCACACTGAATTAAATCGCACTGATTTAGACTTGGATAACAACAAGAAAACACTAACAGCTTTACATATTGTACGATCTGCTGACATTAAAGATGAGAAGATACGCTTTAGATGTGTGCAATGAAAAACTTTGGGACAGTAACGCTATAGAAATAATTTTAACCATAACGCCTAGTGAAGACCACGAGGCAGGACACGGCACAAAAGCTAAGGCACTGAAGCGTACACAAAAAGCAGTCGGCAACCAAGTAGAAGCTGTATTAAAAGCTTATAATACAGCAAACATCCAGCTAAACACTTGCGCTAAACCACTTAGAACATGCGCTAATGCAACACGTTATGAAATACACGCAATCATATAATATAAATATAATATATTCATCACAACCAGAAACTAAAAGATATTACAGTTTCAGTTATCGCTACAAATGACAAATATAGGAAACCCTTTCCTTGGATTAGTGATCTGCCGATGCCGGTGATGCGGCGGCTTCACACCCATGAAATCAATAATCCTAAATAATAATTTCTTCGAACTTCAAAAACGGTGGTAAAAATCTCAAATATTCACCCAGTAGATACTTATATTGACAAAATCATATGGATTTTATCCACCCGGCTAACAGGATCTGGTCAAAGTGCAGAGTTAGGAACATCTTTCTTCTTCTCTTCTCATTAATTAGTATTAGTAATATATCTTTCGAATGAGTAGGTACTTATAAGATAATTAAGAAAAAGCACACCCAGTGATATTTTTTATAATTATTAACTTATTTTACTATATTTTTTTTTTTATACAGGTATTTTTCCAACGTAGAGCATAATCCCCAACTAACACAAGCCCTAAATAATTGCAGGAAAGTTCCATACCTTCTATAAACTTCTTCCGCCTCTTTCGAGTGATGAGGCTGGTTAAGTTGCTCTCCAGAGGTGAAGGCATCCGGACATTGCTCTGGACTTTCATCAAATCCTTCCAAGCGCTGCCGTATGTCGCCCTGCTGATCCTCATGCTGTTTTTCATTTATGCTGTTGTTGGGATGCAGGTACGATTTCCAAATTTAGGACCATCACCTCCAGAATTATTTACTTCAATTCTGACTGCCTCGTTGGTCAAATGGTCGATTGCTGTGTATGAGGTCCTGGTTTCGATTCCCAGGTTGGGCAGTCTTAATGGGTTGGAATCAGGAATTTCCTAGCAGCCACGTAGTCTGGATTTGTGCCCAGTTGATAGCAATTTGCTCGCCCCCTATTACATGGGACTGTAACTTAACTGGTGACATGTGGGTGTACTATTAGGTACACCTTTGCGTAACCCTTCGGGGATTAAAGGCGTGATGATGCTACATTTTAACTTATAAGTCTTTGTCCACCTACATGATATATTGATGTTAATGTTCATCTTATGATTGTAGGTGTTCGGCAAAATAGCGATAGATGATGATTCACCGATCACAAGGAACAATCACTTCCAGACATTTCCACAAGCGCTACTTGTATTGTTTCGGTCTGCCACTGGTATGTCATATTTGAATTCGTTTTCTATTCCATTATTCTCTTGCCCATAACTCAATTCATTTGGGGTCAGCGTCCTTACTTCATTACTACTAGTCATCTCATCAGACACCTCCTTTATTTTATTGCCATATCCATGCAATGCCATACCCATTCCTCTACACAGTGTATCCATCCTTTTTTCTCCACTCTTATACCCCTACACATTATCATCATCTGCCTAGCCTTTTCCCAACTATGTTGGGGTCAGCTTCCAGTCTAACCGGATGCAGCTGAATACCAGTATTTTCCATGGAGCGACTGCCTATCTGACCTCCACAACCCAGTTAATACTAGGTAATACGATACTCTTTGGTAAGACTGGATGTCAGAATTTCAGGTCACTGACTACCTGTAACGACTGCCAAAGATCTATATATGGCAGCCGGGACCAACAGCTTAACGTGCTTTTCGAGGCACGGAGGAAACTCGGTATGTCGGGCGGTCACCCATCCACAGACCGACCTAGGCAAGCACAGCTTTACCTAAAAATCGACCCGAGTGGCAGTTTTTATTAAGCCACGAGCTCCTCAATGTTCAATCCCCTACCAAAACCTACTAAAACAGGGTCTAAAGTTATACCCCTACACATGCATCTCAAAACTTTCCACACGTAATTTTCCTCATTCCTCCGCATCACATGCCCATACCACGACAACCGATTACTACACAACTTTTCAGTCAACGGTGCCACTTTTAGAGTTACTCTTATATTTTTTATCCATTTGCATCCATTTCTTATTTTATTCATTCGCATAACACCACACATCGCCCTTAGCATTCTCATCACAGCCAGATGCAAAAGTCTTTCATTCATCCCTTTTGTGACCGAACATTATTATAAATTCTCAAACTTGTTTCTAAAAACTTTTGTTACGTTCTAGGTGAGGCTTGGCAAGACATTATGATGGGTGTCTCTCCAGAGCCAGAAGTGAAGTGTGACAGGAACTACCATGAGGAAGGCGATGTGGAGATAGACGACAGTGGGGGCACATGTGGCAGTGTGCTTGCCTTTCCATATTTCATTAGTTTCTACGTACTGTGTTCCTTTTTGGTAAGTTATTAATGCTAACACAATCTGTAGAACATCATCATCATCTTTTATTCCGAATCCCATGTTATTAGGGTCAGAGGAACACTTTTTCTTCTTACCCCAGTTCTTGATATTTCATGATTCTTCTGTGTACAAATTGATTTCCTTTTCAGATCATCAATTTGTTTGTGGCTGTCATTATGGATAATTTCGACTATTTAACTAGAGACTGGTCAATATTGGGACCACACCACTTAGATGAATTTATAAGGTACGGGAATGCGTCTAACAATATTTACTTTGTGCTACTGTACTACTTTTGTTTGTCATGAAACCTTGTGATTAAACTAATTCAATTTCAGATTATGGAGTGAATATGACCCTGATGCAAAGGGTAGAATAAAACATTTAGATGTAGTTACTTTATTAAGAAAAATTAGCCCACCTTTAGGTAAGTGTATTCTTTCCATATATTCTCCATTTTTAAATAGATGACTTATTGATGTTTTCTTTGAAACTGATTTTTTTGCGGTTAAAGTTAATTTTTGAGAGGATCTCGTGGCTAAATTGTAAAAGCCGCACGAGACGACCTTCAAATTTAAGCCGTGCTTGCTTTCCCGTCCGTGAATGATTGATCATAATTACATACTAAGTTTCCTCCTTGCCTCGGAAACCACTTTAAACTGCTGGCCCCGGCTGTGAATTGCAGGTCTTTGAAAGTAGTCACGAGTAGTAAGAAGTCGATTGTCTGACACCCAGTCTTACCAAGAGGTATCGTTTTACCCAGTTATTGACATGAAGTTAATTTTGTCCAGGTTTCGGTAAGTTATGTCCGCACCGCGTGGCATGTAAGCGGCTAGTCTCCATGAACATGCCGCTCAACTCCGATGGTACTGTTCTCTTCAACGCCACGCTATTTGCCGTCGTCAGAACCTCGCTTAAGATTAAAACTGAAGGTAAGTCCATTGCCACACTGTAGTGCGTAGGTACTACTTAAACACGTGTTTAGGGATAGGTATTCGATTCATCATCCTACTGTCTTCATGCCAATTTCTGTGCAGCGTTACATGTCTTATTCTGTATAAAAGCTTTACCAGCCCTCATCCCTATATCCACTCCTTTTACATTCATCTTTGTATCATCGCTATCATCTTCACGTTCCTGAGCCAGCCTTATCCAGGTTTTCCTCCGATGGCAACTCTGTGATCTGCCCATCTCGCTACCGGAGGGCCCACATTTCATATTTCTACATGATTGTCATATAAAGTCACCAGGTTAGGCTTCGTATTGTTACCTAATAATGTGCATGTGTTGAAGTAGTGCAGGATAAACAGTTTTTCTTCCTTTCTTCTACCAAGACTGTATTAGACAATTAAGTACACTGCTAACTAACTGTTATCCCACAGGCAACATAGACGACTGTAACACACAACTAAGAGCGGTCATCAAAAAGATCTGGAAAAGAACATCTCCAAAACTATTAGATCAGGTAGTTCCACCACCAGGAGATCCGAATGAAATCACCGTCGGCAAGTTTTACGCCACGTTCCTCATCCAGGATTATTTTAGAAGGTCAGTCAATGATAATACAGATGATGATGACATAGCAAGTTTCTGTAGTGCTGGTGGTCTACTATGACGTCTTAAAGCTGGATTGTTTAAATATTATTCCAGTGTGGAAAAGAGATGGCGCTATATAGACACCCTGTAAAGCACTGTCGCTTTCTCGAACTGGAATGACAATAAACAATACTGCTTTAAGACTTTATGGTTACCTGTTCTGTATAAATCTAACGGTGAAGACTTAGATGATGTGAGATTTTTGCAGAATAGACCCGCTGGTGTTATTATACGATTTAAATTCTATGGTACATGATGTTTTGACGCAAAAGAGTAAAAAATTTAAATGTTTAATAACACGGTGAACGTGAATAGAAAGTATTATTTAATAGCATAATGGCTATGCAAAATGATCATGCACCATAAAATAATTATTTTAATTTAGTAAGGAATCGGTGAAATTCTAAATCGGTTCTATATCAAAGGATACAAGGATGCTTTTGAAGCCGTGATCAACTTTCGAGATAACCAAACCGCCTCATCCCTACCATAAGATTTTTTTCTTAGTATTTGAATAAAACAAATACTGTTGAATATAAAGCCGATTTAACCGATGAAAATTAGAATATGTTCAAAATTATATCACAAAATTATTTGATTGATTATTTCCGTTTTAAATCCTTCGTTGATTCCCGAATCTGGTTTACAATTGGCGTTTAGAGTTTTAGGAAAAACATGGAATTCGAGAACACAGAAATCAAAAACCATCGTGTGTTAATTGGAAAAAAAACTGTCTAACCACGTTTGGTATTGGTTAGAATTATTTTGTTTGAATTTATTTCGTGTTTTAATTTTCTTTCGTTCCATTTTATTTCGGTTAACACTGACAACTACATTTTTGTTTCATAGGAATCACGCGTGAGTAACAACAGATACGTATGTGTAGGAAAGAATGTTCCCTTTTTTAGTGTTTTTTTATCATACAACTGCTGACATGGCCCTTGGCGACATAGAGCTAATAAACAATAGAGGTCAAAGCGTTATCCCTTGAAGAAACCTTGGAATTTGATTCAAACATACCGTTTTACCCTGCATGTCCCTATGACGCTCCTACAACGTACCATAATCTTTGGTTTAGCTTTATACAAGCTGTTTTGTATACATATTTACGAATTGATGCTATCCAAAGCATGCAGAAATATTCAACAACCCAACTACCATGTTTTTATTTTATCCAATATTTTACGTTCCCCGTTGTTATATGTTGTGTTTTTGTGATATTTATGTTATAAATACAATTTTAGTATTAATTCATGAAATTGAAAAAATATTATTTCTTATCATAGGCTATTGCTATCTGAATTCTCTCTCTTTTGGGATTATTTAGACTACAGATTTATAAGAACATACTCGTAGTAAATAACATCATTGCCAACTTTTTTATAATAGAACTTTTTCAATTCTTTTCGATATCACTTCAATGCTTAGCATAGTTGCACACTGCAAAGGAATAAATTATGTAAGTACTTCAGAATTTTCCTCAACGCTACAAACGATTCTAAATCTAATAATGTAAATCATAAGGTTCAAAAAGCGAAAGGAGCAGGAAATGAGGCAGAGTGACGAGCAAACGCACCAGATGACACTGCAGGCTGGGTTGAGGACACTACATGAGGCGGGTCCTGAACTGAAGAGAGCAATATCCGGGAACTTAGATGATATTTCTGCTGAATGTGATGTGCCTATGCATAGGGTACGTATTACTATTTAAGCAAAAATATTGAGAGATATACCTGGCAATATTGTTTAAGACACAAATAAAAATGGAAAAATCACAAAACAGTAACTTTTTCTGTTACAGAGAAACCACTCCTTATTTGGAGGTGTCTGGTCAAGCATACGAAGGCACGGAACAAATAGACACTTCCACAGACATCGGAAACATGGAGAACCACCAACAGGTGAAGATTAAATTTCATGACTCCATACTTAACATCATATTAATATCAAATTTAATTCATTACTAATTCCACTGATCATTTTTCACACAATTATTTGCTTGAGAATTATTGTGGTCGACACTGTCTATGTAGAGAGCTGATTGAGTCTTGACGCTAGCACAAAATTTCGAAAAAAATCAGATAGTAATCTAAATAAAATCCAAGGTTTTAATGCTCACTTCTACGTTGGGCATACTCAGCCTGACATAACACCTCTAGAGGTACTAGACGAAGATGTGTAACTACCACAGCCTCCGAAACTATACATAGACAGTGACGTGGCTACTTTCAAAGAGAATGAGAGTGGAATCAAAATGGATGAGTTTACCAGAACTGTCTTCTCTATGCAGATGAACAAATAAAACATTCATCGTCAGCGGAAGAACTACTAAAGAATCATGGTAAATATGCTGAACAAGGCATTGAAGATGAATGGAATGATACTTTAGGTGGGGTATATGAATGCGATTGTGTTGTTGAAGAGGGTGTGCATGTGATGTACGAACTGGGCTTGGGTTCAATGCCCAAGTTTGGTGAAGAGATTTTGACACTGTTGATATTTTCTGAGAAAAATCAGGTAACCGGTAGAGTGTTGTATCACCATCATTACATCGGCTCAATGACCACTGCTGAAAAGATAACTAATATAACTAACAAAATGCTAACCTTATTGTTGATGTCCCTATAGTAAAGTATGCAAAAGAGTATGTAAGTTCATTGCACGTGGTGTTCTGTAGTTGTTGCCATGTCCCAAGAGAAATAGGTTTGAGGATATTTGAAATATTTTAGATGGCGGCGGAGGTGTCGGGGCCCCTGATGGCGTAGGAAATCATTTAAGTTCAATGATGCAAAGGGAATACGGAGTGGGACCACTACCCCTTACACCTAATCTGTGAGTTGCTTAAAGTTTATAACTGCGTTCCACTGATAACGGCAACCGCATGGCTACAGGAAAAATAATATCAATGACAAAAGCTGCCAATAGAAAAACTACTGGGTTTAAACAACACAATGTATATTTTCAGAGTAAATGTTAATGGACAGCCAAAGGAACAAATTCCACTCAGACCTCTAATATTAAATGGAGAATCGGAGAAAATATACCAAGTGCTCGAGTAAGTACAACTTTATTACTTAACAACTAATGAATTCATAATATTACATCAATCATTTAAATAAATTCGTTTAATATTCTAATACATATCAGAGTCTAAATAAGAAATGCTTATATTACAGAAGAACCACAAATGACCTAAAGAACACTATTTACCAAGGTAGTCAAACGTGTGGTTTTGTAGTTGATTTTCTAAAATTAAAGTTTGCATCACCCGCACTCTTGCTCAAATAACCTTTCTAACGCTTCCATCTTCTTTCACCGCTTCTGTGTGGATAACGGTACGTACTAACAGCAACCAGCAAGCCAACTACCCCGAGATGCTCGGGCAGATCGGTCTCGCTTACGGCGTCATCAATTATCTGACGGCACCGAACGACAGCGTGCCCGCATCGAAACCAACACCGTCGCCGGTATCGAGGCAGAAAGTTCACCCGGAAGACTCAACGTCTTCAAGGGAGAAACTATCGATACCAAGGAAGGCGTCAATGGAGGATAAGTCGCCGTCGCCGAATGCGTTCGAGCATATACAGCCGAAGATATCGCCGCTGTTAGCGAGCGAGTGTACACCGACGACGGAATCGCGGACGATGACGTTGTACGGGTACAACGCGGCAGCCAAGCTGCCGTTCGCGTTTTCGCACGCGAAGGAGCGCGTGTGCCGCGGCGGAGAGCGGCGCAGCCTGCGAACCATCAAGCCGGTGCTGTGCGGAGCAGGTCGGATGGTGCGCAGCGCCTCGTCGGGGGCGGCCTCGCATGCGCCGCCCACTCGGCTTGTAGATCGCCCGCACTCGCCAGGTCCGCACGCCACAGGAAGCTTCCTTCCGATACTTTTGTCCCTCCCCTTAAGAAAACTACTTTGATATCCGATTTTAATCATAGTTTAAAGTTTTGATTTTTGGGTCTAGAAATATTTTTGTTGGACTCTAGTCTGATAGTAAATTATATATTTTTAGCAGTATTAATGAAATACCAGTAGTTAAAATCTCAAAACTTCTTTTACCTGGAGGAAGCTTTCTACAATGTAGAATAATGAACGCTCATCAATTAAACTTCAAAGCTTACAGGAGTACATTGCAGGCAAACGGAAACCTGACGGTATAAAATAAGACTTTAACACACACTCACACTCTGCTTCAGCAAATTTCATGTTTTGCAACTTCACACAAATAATAATAATTATAACAATACACAAATCTTGCACTGAAAATAATATTAATGAGGTAAAATGATAAATTAATTTCTGATTAATAATTTTATGGACACGGTTAAAAGGTATCATCATCGTAACTAGCATGTAAACTAACAGTGGAGGGCTAAAATAGTGCATTCTTAGAATGATTAAGGATTTAGAAAAGCTTTTAGAGGATTTTGAGAAAAAGTTTTTTGTTTTGTATGGTTTGCACGAAAATTTTAACAATCATAAAAATCCACGAGGACGCTATTGATTTAGATTTAATGTATAGAGAAATTATTGAGATTCATCGCTTTAAGAATCATTATAGGCTAGCTTTAAAGCTTTTGAGAAATTAGAAAATTAATAGTTTAGAATATAGATTTCAAAAAAACAATTAAATTGAAGTATGATTTATTTAGTAATAATTAAAATTTTCACTGAAATTAGAGAGTTGCAAATGAAAATGATTCTTAACGGTTCTTGAATGAAAAACCATATCGTCTATCAAACGCGATGTATTACACCTACCATTGCAGGAGGAGATAGTTTTGGGCGTGGGGTGGTGTCGCTTCCCGGCAGCCCAAGGGGGAACAACTCCTTGGCGCCTGTCGTGGTGGGATCCGCAGAGAGTCTGGTTACAAGAGTACGTACAATTATAACAAACATGGATTTGATTTTTTTTTAGCTAACTCAACTTAAAAATCAAATGAAAATCTTGTTATTCGACGCACAATATATTTAGAAATTCGTTTTTTAGGTGCTAACTGAGCAGGGCCTAGGTGATTACTGTGACCCTGAGTTCGTGCGGAACACCTCTCGCGAGATGCAAGAGGCACTAGAAATGACGCAGGAGCAAATGGATAGGTAATTTTTTTACGGCATGATACTACAAATTCAACATTTCTTCTCCTCGTATCTCCTATACTCTACATCCTAATTCTGTATTCTTTTCTTTCTTTCTTTTTCCTTTATATATTCTTCTTCTTCGTCTTCTTATCGCTCTTTTAATGTGGTATTTTTTTCATCTCTGTAAATCTTTCATTACAGAGCCGCACATCAGCTGATGGTAAATGAGAAGAACATAAAACATGCTCAAAACCAACAATCTCAAGTTGTAAGTATCAGCATTTCTCACAAAGAATGCTTTACTAACAATGCCCACTAATTCATTTTCAGCTGACAACTTGCTATCATATTTTATAACGAATGTATAGGGTAACATTTGGGTTATAGGGCGACATCCTTGCCCGTCAATACCACCCGTTCCACCAGCCAGCGACGATGCCTCCGCCGGTGTTAAAGCGGTTATAGCACCCGCCCACAGCGAGCCCGCGCGAAACTGCGTGGACGCACAGAACGCGCGCGACGCGAGGCGTCACACGCATCATAGAAAAAAAAGAAAACGCAAGCCAGTATTGGTTTAGCACAATTTTACTGTATAAATATTGGTTCCTTTAATTATATAGTTTGAAATTAATAACGTGAAATAATTCAGTCTATCTAAGTATGATACGAGTGACTTATTTGACGTTTCACGGTATCTATGCTCAAATTCTTCGTTTGTTTCTCAATTTTTCAAACAGGCGGAACAAAATTAGGGTACGGAAGTACTTTTTTAAAATTCTATACTGTGGTTAACACAGGTAAAGTGAGATTGTAGTTTTTTAGGTATAGCGTAATTTTAGGGCCAAAGACACTGGAAAATATTTGTACCTACTCCAAAAGTGTTGGGTACCCGAGATTTAAGAGCAATGGCCCGTTCAAATTCTTAAATTAGAAAATGTAATTTTTTGAACTATGAGAGAGAAAAAGCTCTCATTAACTAAAATAGATAGAAATTATAATTCAAAATGTATAATTTTATCCTTTTCATGTATTAAAATTTATATTTTGCAAATAGCTTATTGTATTGTGCAAGTTTTAATAAAAGTTGTTTAAAATTTAAAATATTGTAACTTTAATAAAAACATAATTAAATATTGCCGTTTTCATAAAACTTGCATGAGGCAAAAGCTTTTTTATTTAGAAAAAAATTAAATATATATTTTTTTAAAGCGATCGATTCTTCCTCTAGTTTAAATATTTGTTTAAGTAACGAAGCTTTCAAACTCTTGAACGCTAGAAACTTTTGTGGTTAAATATGAAATTTGGTGTGATTTTATAAAAAAATCGCTTTAATTGTTACGATTCAGTATTAAGTGGGAAGCTAATTGACTTGTTTAGCGATATTCGAAGAACCTAAATTTTGTAGACGTTATTTTCTTTGTTAAATTTTAGTAACAGATCCAAGACAATACCGTATTCGAAGACTTTGACGTACTTATTATAAAACTAGCCCTCGATGAGGGGATCCAATTTTCTGTAGGTAGTTTACACCCCAAAGTTGAATTTATAGAAATTTTGGGCCCTCGATTTGTCACAGGGCCAAAACCAGGTGTGATACCAACAGCGATTTTTATAAATTCAGCTTTATTTATAGCTTCGACCACTTTTAGAATAGACACTAATCAATTGTAGCGTAAACTCGAAGCTCCTTTGAAGCCTACAATGAAACTAAAGATGAGAGTCTGATTTTCATCTTTTCACTAACTTTTACAATATAAAAAGTAAGCACTCTTTTGAATTTTTAATAGATTTTATAGGTGGATCGATTTATATACGATTTTTCCATCCATGTCCTTCTCGGGTTGTTAGTTTTAGTCGATTTTATTTTTATTTACTAAACTCCGACGTATGAGCTTAGTAATGGGAACATAGTTTGTCATTTGCTACATTAGATGAAGAGATATGTAATTTTGGGCAATAATTTTCATAACTAACATCCTCGCTTTTTGTGAAGCTGCGTGTACTTGTGATAATGTCACGGAGTGTTTATTAAAAAGTATATCATCAAAATTTCGTTACATTTCTACTGGCTATTTTGTTTACAAAAGTACTAGGTACTTTTCAAATCGTGAAAATTTTTGAAACTGCGAAAATATTTGAAACTGCGAAAATGTTCGAAACTGCGAAAATAAACACGAGATGATATTATTATGTCAATCTATTAAAAACAATGATTTTCATGAAATAATGGAAGGTCTTCCTTTTCCTACAATATAGTGTTTTTACGATAATTATATTTAACAAAACATATAACCAGTAGAACGGTAACAAATCATGGTATCGTTAATTTCATATAAAAGACAGATAAAGAGTAATTTTTGCAAAGAGGCATTTACTAATATCGATTGTCTCGACTTCTTGATTAGTTAGGCAGCGGAGTTAAGTAATCATTACCTATTTAGTTTTTAAATCTAGTTAAATTTGTAAGAAATTTGCAATATCTTGAACTGTTTTTGGTAGAGTAGTTTTCATGAATTCTAAAAAATGTCTAAGAGGAATTCTTCAGTCTAGGTATAGGTATTACTATACCTACCTACCCATTGGTTTACCTAAAAATGTAGATTAGACATTCGTTACAAACTCAATTTGCCTTGCCTGTCAGATTAAAAAAAAACTCAATTATAATGAAAACTCAATTGTAATGAAAACTCAATTGTGATGAAAACTCAATTGTGATGAAAACTCAATCGTGATGTGTAAAGTCGATTGTGATGTTACCTACCAAAAAAAACATATCAAGGTGTTGCAAGTTTCAAAAATCTTAGCTCTTTAAGATAAATTCCCTAGTAAGTGCCCTTTTAAACTCTATGAAGCGACGTAGTGTAGATATTATATCGTCAGCATCTCCAAGTACCGACAAAACACTCCACATTCCTCTAGAATTAAGGTCAAATCTTACCGACAGTTTTGTATTCTGTTGAAACCTTTGCTGGATAAAGAAGAATTCGAATATTTTACAGTCGCGTATTTACTAATGATAAAATAATGCTGCAGCAGTAACACTGTTATTTCCTATCTCAATATTGTAAGGGTTTTTTTATTATTAACAGACATTGAAGACTTAGTTCTGTCTACAGTGGTATATCTATAAACGCTGTTTGATGTTAAGTATCTAGTGATAAACATCAGGTTAAACTAACATTTTGGGGCTTAAACACCTCCATATCGAGATCTGCGTGTCCTATTGTTTTATCATTACAGAAACAAACAACTGGGCACGCATGACAATGAGATGGACGCTAATGAGGATGAAACAAGGGTCAATTTTGGGTCAAATTGAAAAAAACATATGAAAATTTTAATTTTGCAGGCTACCATGGCGTTTTCAACTTAAGCAATTTTCGTCTTGTTAGTGTGTTCTGTTGCAGCATTATGTCGTTTAGTCAATAAACGTCTTGATAACTAACTTCTTCTCGTTTAGGCTACAACAGCAAAGATTAGGTGAGATCAATAACGCACAAATGTTTATATGATATGATATTCTATGATGTTCGTGAAATATTCTAAATGTAAATAATTACTGTATGTATGTAACTATTATCTTTATTTTGTAGCGACATAATATATTATTAGTGGGGCAACATTTTGTCGCTGTCGCAGAAAGAAATTGTGCAATAATAGTATTACCGAAGATGGTTACCTGATAAGATATAAATGGTAGATAATAATTACAATACGCAATATTGCCAGATTCTAAAGCAATGTCTTAAATTCTAAAAATAAAATTATCTCAAATTGATTGCAAAGCAAATGTTATAGCTTTATCAATCGATACAAATAATGCACATAAAGTTATCCACTTTACGCTTAAGAAGGAACACGGTGGCGCGATTTTCCATACAAATGGATTCCCCTTTTTCTTCCAGAAAAGTGCCTCTAGAGATTTTTTTTTTTTTCATAAAATCAAGGTAGGTACAGACGCGTCCCTGTCATTTTCTAATTTTCAGTAACTAATAATTTCAGGAAATATGACCATCCAAAATTTACAAAAATGTTCCATTATTTACGGGCGTGATTAGAGGCTGACCAGCCAAAAAAAATCTTAAGCTTACTCTTCCTTAAATTTTGTATTTCAAAAATAATAGATTAGATACAGTATAGTTTTCGAAGAGAAATAAGGGGAATACGAAACGTCGATCTCGTCAATTTTTTGTGATATAATCGGTCTGAACTGCAGCTGTCCATATCGCACTATACGGGACTTACGGGAGCATGCTTGACGAAGCGCGACGGCAAAGTTTCTTCAAATACCTATTTTTGGGCCCTGTCCCTCTTAATTCTACCTAGGTTTAGTAAATGCTCTTCTTCTCTTTGTTGTTAAAGTAGCCTAATCTATGCTTCCCCTAAACTTTTAGGTGCCAACTTGTTTTAGTCGTTAACGTTATTTCTTGTTATAAACTTTTAAAGTTGCCTTTATATTTTCTGCCATTTTTATATACTCGTTTGGAATTCCTGTCCTATTGTCTTTTCAGTTTAGTGTATGTAAGAGTTTAATAAAGATGTTTTAAAGATTTTTATTGAGAATTAAGAGTAGAGCCTCATGGAATATATAATTATAATATATATTTAAATCACTGCTGTTATTTTTAAGCAGTTTAAAATGCTGATTACAGAAATGGGAGAAGGTACAGAAAGGCACATCAAGGTACTACAATATGTCAAATTTCTTTAATAGATATAACTTTATCGCTAAGGCATTAGGTTCAAAGTTGATTGGGAAATTTTGACATTTTGGGGGCAGCTTGATGTGCTGACGTACGTACCTACACTAAAATTTACTATATTATAAATCTCCAAAATGAGAGAAGATAACTATCGAAAATTTTAAAATATTCATTCGTTATTAACTTCATCTGTAAATAATGTACAAAATTAAATCTGTACTCGAAGAAGCGTGATTTTAAGTACGTTTTTTATATTTCTAGCGTAAAGACCGCTAGCCCTAATAAGAACTTCGATTGTAAATAGTTATGTAAATAAAAAAAGTGTAAAAGATATATATTCCGTCAATCATATTAAAAATTGAGACATTATTAATTACCTATATTTATTGTTTAAAAAGAACATTGTAAATTGTTTTCATATAAATAAAAAATGTCGGAAACGCATCGGTATTTTATTTTCTTGTCCCACTCAGTTTTCACAGCCACAGAAAATAGTAAAATATTTATCGATGGGATGGCAACACAACATCCTACTCTACCTCTGATACACCATTGTGTTAAATAAATTCTACATAACATAACATCACGCCAGTAATTCTCTAAGGATTTGGCAGAGATGTACCTAATAGTAAATTTTGGCAGTTATATATAACTCCCATAGGGATGAGCCTATTGAGATCAACCAGGCACAAATCCAAGCCTCATCGGAAAACCAAACCCAGGACCTCATGCTCATGCTCATGCCTCATGCTCAGTCGCGCTTGCGACCACTCGACTAATGGGGCAGTCGGAATAAACGAATGAATCTTCTGATATTTTCGTCCCACACATTCGAATGCGTGAAACAGCAGTTTTACCGTATTAAAAGGCTGGTATGCATCTGATCTTTACAAATCATCAATATTAAAAAAAAAATAACATACTCTGGGAAATTTTCATAATCCGAAATCTGAAGATACTCAACCGTTTGTTGCATTTGACGGGAGTACCACAGGGTAATATCAATGGTCCAATTCTGTTGACTTGTTTGATCTTCTCTTTGAATTGACTGAAACAGAATGCAATTTATAAAACCGTCCCTGAATTAGAAAGACACGAGTTATAAAAAAAATATAATGGAAGTCTTTATGATATACAATAAGTTTTAGAACAAGGATGACTTTACTAAAAACAATGGAAACAATTTTGGTAAAAGACGACTATTTTTCGTATTTTGAAATGACGAAAAATATTTTTCTTGTAAATTAGACCTTTTCTCTAGCAAAAAGTTAATGCAGATACAACTTTATATTTGTAGCAAGACTTCAGACTTCTGCTTCTTCATTGTTAGTGTCTAACATGTACCTATAGCTATTCACAATAATGTAAAAATAATACCAAAAAAAGATATGCTTTTGATTCAATTCTTTGTGCATGCTGGTATCAGTTTTTGATTTTTTTTTTTTTGGCGGGTGAAAATCATCGTATAACCCCTCCCGCTCTTGGGCAGAGCGAAAGGGAATGTCAGACTTCTACTGACTAAAAACCACCCATGTTTCTTCTTAGCCCTTTATATCGAGGCCGTGGTATCTCTTGCGAACAACCCGCAGCCAGTGCCCATAGGCCTGACTTGGCTTTACATGCCATCAAGAAATATCTCTCAGGCAAGCTGGCTTCCAGTGATAATTAAACAATACAAACATGAATCTGTTTCAAGCTAATCCCAACTATATCAAAGTTTAAGAAAATGATGATGATGAGTTTTGATGAAAAGGTTGTAAGAGTAGAATCAAACAAACAAATATAATTATAGACAAGAATTACAATTTATTTTTCAATCAAAGTCCCTCTAACTCTCTTCTCCGTAGTTTGCGCAGGTGTCTCTGCTTGTCTCTTATTCATTCCTTTCCTTTCCAACTGCTTCTCAATTATCCTTGCGTTATTCGCGTAACTGTCTGCTACCTCCCTCGCCTCAATCTCATCTTCTTCCTCATCAATTGTAGACACGGTAACAGAACTGAACTTGCCCATGTTTTTGGTGTGTTTTGTTACCATAATCTTCTTAGGTTGTGTTAAGGCCACCTGCTTATAGATGTCTGTGACTCCTCCTTCACCCGCGGTCTGGACTAAAGCTTCTTTCATGATAAAGACTATGTTATTGTCCTGGTCATGTTTATAATAGATTGGTATGGCACATTTCTTGCACTTTAGCCTGTACTGTCGCTCGATACCTTTCTCCCGTTTCAAGTACACTGTCTCGTCAGGGTCTGACGTGATTTTGTGAGCATGTTTGGATCCATCGATGACTCGTGCACCATCGGTCGGTCGGAGTGGCAAACGATCTATTGTGCAGTCCAGGATAAGAGACATCTGGCCGCACAGGCAGTAGTAGATGTGTAACGGCTTCGTCTCATTGTATTCTTCCTGGTCTTTTGTGTCTGAGCAGACGATACTTCTTGAAACTACTTTTGGCATTGTGTGATTGAGAGATCAACAGAACACGAATTGATTTGACCTTCTTCTGTTTTGTAACTGCCTTTGTAGATAATTTCACACCAAGTTAATTTTAATCTTTTGTTACCTCAAAAAAGTCGTAAATAAATCGCCCAATAATTGGGCAATAATAAGCAATAAATAAGTTACTATGTCAAATTGACAATTTGAGTGACATCTTTTCATGACTCGTCGCATAGACTATTTATTTCGACTTAGACTTTTTTTTAGGTATGAGGCTATTCGCTTGTAAACTATAACGATACAAGTTTCTGGAGAAACTGCCACTGTTTCGTGGTTTGAAGAGCTAGTGGCTAAATAATAACAGCCCCTTGTGGTGGTTCATCCACGCCTAGGTACCTAGGTTGCTTCATGGAGAGGAGAGTCTGGGTAACCACGGATTATGTACCCACTTTCTTTTGTGCCTCGGAAAGCAATAATATGGTAGTATCAAATAGAAATATATATATATTTTAAATATCCATGTAAAATACAGGATTCAGCTGCAGGTTAGACTAGAAGCCGACCAATTATAGACTAGACAGAAAATCGAATCTTGAATCGTTTCATTACAGGCCCAATATGTAAGGAAAGTTTTTTTTAACCTTGTGCAGTTGCACTTATTTGTATCGTAATGGTCGAAATGAAATCCACATTAGATTATTTTTCCATTTACGTTTCCACCAATAGAACGCAAATCGTATTGATTTCTATTTCTGTTTTCCAAAAATCAATACAATCTATAATGTGCTTTATGGTGTATGAATACGTTGGTTAGGTTGGTCAAACGTGCTGTCAACTTCACGCTACTGCGATTGTCTTTTATTCCACAGAATTGTGTTTCATTGCACATGTTCATCGATTTCTGTTGAAATTAGGGAAAGTATTACGAATTAAACGGCGAAATGGGTGCTATATCTAGCAGATACCGTGTTTACAACTCAGGACTTACAAACATCGACGTAAAACCTGAAGAAAGTGACACCCAACGTGATAATCCCGGAACGTTAGATGAAATTCATAAAAAGACCAAAGGTATTTTTTTCACACGTTTTAACTGTTTTAGCTATTTTCTGTAGTTATTAAAATGTTAATTGGGTTCGTACTAACATAATGAGATAACGCGTTCAGTCAGAAATCGGCGGTAAACTTGGTTTTGTACTGACAAAAGTTGGGTTATCTTGTGATGTAATAATAGATAATTTACTAGAATACTAGCGATGTATGCGTCTAGAAACCTTCATAGTTGTGTGCCGTGCACTAAAACGGTTATAAATTGAGTGTTTTCATACAGATTGACACAAAATTATTTTCTAGCACCTACAGGCTGACATGGGTGTATCTCTATTTGTATTCTGATAACAATGTTATCAACCTAGGTCGCTCAACCGTTCCGATTTCCAATTTATTACACACTGCGAGGTCGTAAATGGGAGCAAGAATGCAGAGTGGCATGCAGTAATTATCCTCAAGCCGTAATTAAATTTCTTAAGAAATATTTAGTAATTAATTGCAGTTTAAATTAATACACTCTAGTAACATAATAGTTCAATCGACCTATAATATTCCCACCGCTGATACACAGGCTCCTCTCTATGAGAACGAAAAGACCATAATTCTTCACTCAAGCCCATTACAGTTTTCTGAATGTCACTCTAGCAACAATGCAATATTATGATTGAGATGTCAAGGTTCAATACTTGCGGCCTGCTGATTATTTATTTATTAAAATTAATAATTGAATTAGTCACATACTTTCATGAGCTTATACTGTTAAGTGTAGGTATAGGTACTGGCATAGGCAAGCATTCAATATTTTAGTTCATCATTGCTTTCCATATCTTATGGTCAAAATCAGGTCTAATAAAATAAAACTTTTTTTATATCTGCTTGATACTCAATTTATAGCTGTACTGTAAGAGTAACAAACCTAAGAAAAAATATTTATAGATTACTAGCTGTTGCTGACATTTTCGTTATTTTTATATGTATGTGTGAGAAAATTAAAGATGGGCCTATGTTCTTCACACGGAGGACACCTAGATATTTTCTATCTCATTGCCAAATATTTACATATATAATATTTTTTCAATGTCATTACAATCTGATAAGCCATTTAGTCATGAAAAGGTAAAAACAAACAGAGTTACTATCGAATTTATAATATTAGTATGGATGTGACAAATATGGCGAGAAAGGTGATTATTTTTTGATCTGCGCATGTTACATGGTTGTGGATCTATGGCAAGACAACACCATGCATATTTTTTTAGATAACTTAATTTTAATTATTGCATTCACATACCTAAGGTTCATACTGAGATGACTAATAAGTTTGAAAGAAGTAGACAAGCTGCTCTATTCCAAATCCCAAATTGGTATAAGGGTTTTGCCCTCCCCGTCGGGGCTGCGGGTTGTTCGCCAGAGATACCGCGGCCTCGACATGAAGGGCTAAGAAGGAACATGGGTGGTTTTTAGTCAGTAGAAGTCTGACACTCCCTTCCGCTCTGCCCAAGAGCAGGAGGGGTTATTTGATGAGTTTCCGCCCACCATAAAAAAAAATTAAAAAAAAGGGTCATGCTCTTGACCTGATAACCTTTTTTCAATATAAACAATAATGTACACTTAATGTAAACAATTATGTATTAATCATCAAGATTTAAGTTAAATAAAAATACACAAGATTGAATCCAAAGAAACCAAGATTACATCAAAGTACAAAAATGTAAAATGGCAGTAGAACTTACTTGAGATGCAAACCTTGAACTGTAAAGTGGGTATTTACATCAATCTGTGGAGCAAATAAGAAGCTTAACATATTGTTATAAAGAATATTTTCCCATAAGCATCCTATTGTAATTTGTCATGGTAGGTATTTAATTGTGATAGTAATAGCTGTACACAGCTGCATTTCTTTTTAAAAAACGTTGCCCCACACAAGGAACCCTCCTGTAACATGAGTGACATACACAAAACCAATTCCAAGACCCGGAACAACTATTTGTAGGCCATACAAATATTTGTTCCGTGCGAGGATCGATCCCGTAACAAGCAGCACAGCAGTCAATCGCTCGCGCCAACCATGCCGTTGGTTTCAAAAACTGTCCAGTTTGTCATTGAGCTAGTTTTTCTACTAACCTTCCTTACATTCTAGATAGGCCACCAAAAAAAGTTAAATATTAATTTGTGTTCCAGATGTTATGCCAGTCAACTTCGAAGGAGGCAAGCTGATGGTAAATAGAGGACTCTCCAACCATTTCCAGGTATTTTAGTCTTTTATTAGAAGATCCAATTATAATTCTTTTTCATTCTTGCATAGTTGAAGATTTTGTTCATGACGAAGAGATAATTTTTCTGTTCAAAGTATTTCCTTGATCTTATCTGCAGTTCCACATACTTCTATAAAGATTACTTTTAAGATTACATCAGTAAAACAATTCTAAGGACTACTGATTTTCCCGTCGGGGATGCGGGTTGTTCGCAAGAGATACCGCGGCCTCGACATGGAGGGCTAAGTAGGAACATGGGTGGTTTTTAGTCAGTAGAAGCAGACTTCTCCTTCTCTTCTCCACTCTTGGGCAGAGCGGAAGGGAGTGTCAGAACACTCCCTTCCGCTCTGCCCAAGAGTGGGAGGGGTTATTTGATGAATTTCCACCCACCAAAAAAAAAAAGGACTACTGATTTTTAATATAGTAATCATTATAATTTTTTTTGTCCTTGCCCATTTTATTTATTTATGGATTCCCTAAATATCAGCCCAATAATTTGTAGCCCAATTTATTGGGGATGTGTGCTGTATTTCTTTTTCTTCATCATTTAATATTTTTACCCGACTGCAAGGGAAGGATAATGTTTTTCGCGACTATCTTTGTTTGTAATTCCAATAGTCATTTCTTTTCTAGTTATACTATTTTCCACACACTGCATCCACACTACTTTTCATGTCTACTCTCATAACAATCCATATGCATACTGAAAACATACCTATTCTCAGCATCTTTTAACTATAGCTACAGAAACACACAGATCACATTCTTATACAAAACTTTTTTTCTAGATGTCCCACACGCTGACTATGAGCTCGGCCCAGAACGGCTACAAGCTCGGAGCGACATACATCGGCACCAAGCAGATCTCACCCACAGAAGCGTTTCCAGTAATTCTGGGGGATGTGGACCCCTCGGGGAACATCAACTTTAGTTTAATTCATCAACTTACACCGGAGATCAGGCTGAAGGGAGCTGCTCAGGTATAGTGGATATTTTTTCATAAAATTATATTACATTTTGCAAGTTCTATCCTCGGGTTGGGTTGAATGTGGTGTTCACTAGAAACACTAGTTAAGGTTTAGAATAAATTATCAGTAAGTAAATGAACCACTTTAAGGGAATGTGCTCTCGCCACCTGGGTTAAGTGAGTACTAGACGATACGGTTTCTTAAAGCTCATGCTACGTTTATTAGTATATCACATAACTAGAAGTGTATAATACGCCCACATTTTACCAGTTACATTTAGGGTGAGGCCAAACGAGAGTAATTTTGTGAACAACCCGCAGCCTCGACGGGGGCCTATTGTAATCTCGGTTGCGAATTACATTCTGGTGTCCTTTTAAGAATTTGTTCAATTATATTTATCTACCACTTTTGAACCCCAACGAAAAAAAGGGGTATTATACATCTGACCACATGTATCTGTGTGTCTATTTGTGGCTACCAAATAGATGGACTGGTTGACTGAATTGTGTTGTGTGTAATTAGCTGATTCAGGAAAATCGATTCAGTCATTTGAAAATGATCAGATTACTTATATTTCTATACATATTTTAATTTCAGGTGCAAGAATGCAAGCTGACAGCCACACAGGGAACCCTGGAGTACAAGGGCTCAGACTACACGCTGGCCATGGCTGTTGGCAAACCGGACTTCAACGAGAAGTCTTCCGTCTTTGTTGGACATTACTTACAGGTACATTTAATTACATGATAAATGTTTATTTTGCAAATAGGTTTATACAAACACTTTCACAAGTAACTTTTTTAAACTAAATGGGGTCTTATGTAATACTAGCTAATGCCCGCGGCTTCGCCCGCTTAGATGTCCGTTATCGCGACTAAAAGTAATCTTTTCATCCCCCCTTTCAACCCCTTACAACCCTTTTTTCGCATTAAATTAAAAATTAACATATGTCCTTGCTCAGGCTCTAGCTAGACTATCTGAATACCAAATTTCATTTCAATGGGTTGAAAGTTGTTTTCAAAATTTAGCGTGAAAGCGCGACAGACAGACGAGAGTTACTTTCGCATTTATAATAATAGTAAATTAATGATGTTTCTCTTTTCTGTTATTTTTGGAAACAATTTTATCACGATTTTCGTTATACTTTGAGTATGCCTCTCCTAGCTTTTACAGCATGAATATTTAATAACAGTACCGTAATCGATAGGTATGATCGCGTTTGTCCTTGGCTATACATTAATTAGCTTATTGATTACGATTACTCATGGATTCTAAGGTTATTAAATACTACAGCCCCAATGATTAGGTTAACCCAACAATTTTTTTTCCTTGTTATGGCATAAAATATTTTTCAATACACTTCCTCGAAAACTAGCTCTTATTGCACTACGATTAGGTTTGAAATGCAACATATTTCGCACGCGTGCGGTAATCTTATTTTTCCGCAACCAAGGGCTGGAAAGAAAATTCCCACAGATAACTATACCTTATATTAAGTCCAAATCGATTAAAACATAGGAAATTAAAAAAAGAATCACCATGACTGACTATAGAGTCGGCAGTGTTTTTTTTTTCATTTCGTCATTTTGATTTGCGTCTTTACAGCATAAATATTTTTTGAACATTAAATTGTGTTTGTAAAAAGAATACTATAAATAAACATGATTATTTTAAATAACTGAACTTAATTTTACAAGTACATATATTTGATTTTTACTGACTTCAAAAAAAGAGGGTCTTTAACTAAACATATCGAGCGAGTAGGCCTTCTACCAGGTGGACCGACGACATCGTGAGAGTCGCGGGCAACCGGTGAATGAACACGGCAGGTTACCGTTCGTTTTGGCATTCTATGGGGGAGGCCTTTGTCCAGCTTTGGACGTCTTATGGCTGATGAGATGACTTGCTATTATTTGTTTTGTATATCAGGCAAGTTTCAACACTTCTAGGTTCCAAAGTAAATTCCCTTTGCGCTTTACTCTTACGTTCTCTTTCGTAGGAAAAGCGACCTTCATACACTAGGACAGTGATTATATTCAGATGTATTTGTTTTGCAGTCAGTGACAAAGCGGCTGGCACTAGGCACGGAGCTTGTGTACCAGTCCGGAGCGCGGGTCATGGGTGGGGAGATCGCCATCACCTCCGCCGCGGCTAGATACACCATGGACGGTGAGATTTCTCTTGCTAAAATCGGTCTCATTTAAATGACATGCTCATACTACTTGGATAACTGTACTCTTCTGTAAAATATTAATGTCGTAAAACGAGGGAAATGCTTGCTTGCTTGATTGCAGTTTCTATTGGACATCTTTGCCCCAGTTTTGGGAACCACCGTTAAAGACAAAGTAATTAATGAACTTTACTATTTTGGTCCAATTTTTAATTTGTTCCATTATTATTTTCCAGACTCGGAAGTGTCGGCGACTTTGAGCACGGCTAACTTCCATTTGTGTTACTTCAAGCAATGCAGTGAACAATTACAGGTAAATCCTAGTCTCCTTTTTACCCGACTGCGGGGAAGCCCAAAAGGAGGGTTATGTGTTTTTAATTATGTTTTTACAAATTCAAATGTGTTTACAAGATTATCACACTTACCATCATCAACTAAAAACTAGATATTGACAAGTGATTCTCAAAACTTTTAATTTCCAGGTTGTAGCGGAAATGGACACCTCATTCCGAGGGATGGAGTCTGTAGGCACTGTTGGTTACCAGGTCAACATACCCAAAGCAGATCTAATCTTTAGAGGTGAGGATTCTGAATTCATATTACCTGTCTTTCTTAGTTTTGAACCTGGTCAGGACATCTCTCATTTGGCAATACGCATATGAAACTGAAAAATCAGAGGTGCGTAAGCTGATGTATTGCCAATGATCATGTTGCGACAAAGATTTATCGTCGTTTTCCGTGTTGACTGTCATTAATCGATATTTAAAAGCTTACTATTCCATTATAGACTACTTAGATGATAAGAATAGTTGGTCGCTGAGTTGAACAAAACAATGTCAGTTATTTATTTTCTTTCTCCAAAATGAGTTTACTGAAATGTTATGTAATTTTTTGTACATTGTTTATAATGTTATTATATATTTTTTTTATTATTGATTTGTCTGTAGTAAATCTTAATTTAAATTAAACCTTACTATTGTATCGAGTCTGGTCCTTTTAACGTAACAGACAGATGTGTTGCTGGGGAGTTTGTTCCTCCACTTCTTCTTTCCAGCTAAAACACTAGGAAGTGTCGAAGTGTGGGCGTTTCGGGGGACTGTCACTTGTAAATAAGTAAAGTAAATTTTGACGTTCAAAAAGTGCTGATTATCAGCCTAGTTTGAATAAATGAATTTTGTTTTTGATTTTTTGCATATCTTTTTCAGGAATGGTAGATTCAAATTGGAACATCGGAGCGGTCCTCGAGAAAAAACTCCAGCCACTACCATTCACATTCGCACTCTCCGGCATGGCGAACCAGGCTAAGCAACAATTCAAATTCGGCTGCGGTCTCATCATCGGTTAATCACCTCATCACCAGAGGATTGTGACGATGACTGAGTGATATCTCAAGCTAGTGATCAGTGTACACCCATATTTATATGTGATTAGTGTATTTGAAGCGTTTCAAAGTGAATAAGTTCTTCAGTGGTTTCATGCAAAGTTAACTCATCACTCAGTGTGAATGTTAGAACTACAGAATGAAAATAGATTAAATGGAATGTATACAGGGTGTACCGTAAATAGTAGGCAAGTGTTTCAGCCACACCTTGTATACAGGGTGTAAACGAATCCTTCAAGAAGCCGTCAACCAAGCATCATGTACATCGAACTAAGTACCCCTACGCAAAAATTATTGCTGGGAAACGCCTTTTCTCTTGACCTCAAGATGAAAAGGCGTTTCCCAGCAATCATTTTTCAAAATCACGTTTTATGGTAAAACGCAATGTAGCACTCTAGCTAGTGCTAGTGGATGCTTTGAATAGTAAACGGTTCATGGTGGTAATTTAAGCAAAGTTATAACCTGTAAAACTAGTATTAAAAAAACAGCTGTGAAAACTTGAAACTTTGACCCCCAATATCTCCGTAACTAGGGGGTTCCCAGGTATGGTCTAGAACAAAAACAATATCGCAGTGACGGGGAGAGCCTTTCGGCATTGTTAAGGGTACTTTTACACCCTTTAATGTATGATTTTAAATAATAATACTTGTGTGTAGATTTCATTTAGAGATTTTATGGTCTTTTGGTGTTTTAAAATTGCTGGACAGTTATTATCTATAATATATTTAATTGGTGTTTACTAATATTTATTAGGAACGAAATATCTAATATAGCACTAAGATAGGACAAGTTTTCTTCCATATAAGTCATATAACCACGTTAAAGCCTAATATTGTATTCTATGAATATGCCTTTCTGTTTGCTGTGAACCAAAATATACTCCCAATAACTTGTACAAGAATGTTTTGGGTTGTGGCCGAAACTGTCGCTGCCATCTCGTTTTTTTCTGCATGTGTTTATCAGCAGTGGGACTCAAGTCATTTGACCCAAAAGAAACTTGCTCCTGAAATTTTGTATTTGTAATCGCAGAGTAACGGCTTTTTGAAAGTACATACGGTACTTATAATGTATTTTTTTCTATTTGTTTGTTCCGGCTAATATCCGAAACGGCCGGCGGCGACAGCGGACCGATTTTGGCCCAAAAAAATGAAAACTCTTGAAGTTGTTAACAAAATACGATTCAAAATAATATTTTTATAATAATAATAATTTGAGGCGGCTGATGAACGCGACCTTCATGGTCGCGTTCATTAGCTAGTTATAATATAAATATGCTGTTTCACTTATCTGTATTTATACTATAACTTAGAATATGTAACTTTGAACACTAGCTTGATTTTGTCAATGTAATTATAATTTTAGTCTAATATTGACTTGATTGGTGTTACAAATCTATATTTTGGACTTCCATGTTCAAGAAAATATTGTGTTCAGAATTTGGGGACGAATTTTGAACATACTTGGTTATTATAATTTATTTTTTTACATTATTTAACTTTTTTTTTATGTAACAAAATAAATGCTTGGTTTGCAATGGAATTCAAAAGTGCTCGAAATATATTAAGAACTGTACTCTTGTTCACAAATATTAATTTCTCTGCAAACACAAGCTAAAGTAATTTATATCAAAATTTTATTTTCACACCTAGAAGTCCAAAATAAAGATTAAATGAATATGATAGAGAATTCCTTAATAAATAAATAAATCACAAGATATGTGCGAATGATATGAGCCTGAACACCGTGTAGGTATATGTATTGATAATTTTTCTTTGTACGTTTTACGTATACTTATTTTTAATTGTTATTTTAACGCTATACTGTTTGCTGACCACCAGAAACGCATTTATGACATATGTGATCACTCTAAGGTGTCTGAAAACATCTTGAATACCTGGATTACCTAGTGTATTTTTCGAATTATATTTATTTGACTCTGCCTAATATATGTATGGTGAACCGCGCGTCAATTGTAACTCTTGAACTATGAAAGCCGACCTTATTGCTTTAAAATTAAGGTGCTGACAACTTCAAGTTGTTACCAAAGTCAAGTTTATTTAATTTTGATAAGAATACTTTTTAAGCATTTTAATTAATTCGATATCTTAGAGTGATAAGCTAATACTGGTACCCCAAACCCGTTTTTCGTCCCTATTCATGTTATCATCCCGTTCTATTCGCGGGGTACCTGGCAGAAGCTTCATGTCGATTATTCGCTGCCATCGCTACGGCGTTCTTCAAGAAAGCGCATATCTGCGACAAATACGTCTATTTATTGTATTTATTATAAAATAGTCCTATATTTTTAAACTCTTCCATGCTAACACTGACCAAATATTCTACGTTATGATGATCTGAGTGATCTAAAATGTCTCGAGACGCGTTTGTCGCAGATGTGCGCCTTCTCTTATGTATGAGTGTAGATAGGTTATGGCATACTGTACAATGTACATAGCGCCTGTTGTTAAAATGTTTATTTTTAATATAGTTACTTATGTTAATAAATCAGTTTGCTGTTTTATTTTGACGTCGACTTTTCCTTGTTCAATCGAAACAGGGGTAACATGAAAGCAGGACACTTTTGAAGCACTATACTCAAGGGCGGATCGAGGGGGAGATCGTTCCCCCCCCATTTTCATATTAAACGCAAACCTGAGTCCCCCCCCCCGTCAGTCGTACTTTCAACCCTCTGAGAAAGTTATAAGTATTGGTGAGAGGAGGAGGAGGTTCACCAGAGTTTGGCCTGGTTTCCACCAAAGCGGCAAAGGGGAGATGACTGGAGATGTTCCAAAATCAGCTAATCATATTAGTTAAAATTTACATCTGGTCTTTCACTCTTTCTGTGATTGGTCCGAATTTGGCACATCTCCGCTTTGGTGAAAACCGGGCTTTCTGCGGTTGCTCAGTACCACAGTTCAACGAAGTCTGTACTGCGTGCGCACTTTTTGAAAATAATAGACTGGGATATGGTTGTTATTTGCACTATTGGCAGATGAAGAGAAAGAAAACGAACATTAAAGTAAGTGTCTGTATTATCAGTATTATCACACACTGCTCTGAGCAAACGCAGAACCTCTTAGGGTCACACAAGGTCACACCCCGACCGGCTCGAAAAGGAGCAATTTTTATCACGTTTAAATTTGTGTAATGTGTAGTGACATGTCAAAATAAATCTTATTACAATGATTCAAAACTCTTATTGGTGAAAAATATGCTCGCCTCTCCGAGCCGGTTGATGTGAACGGACCCTTAACCTCCATATCTTGTGCGATCTCCGGTTATGTTGACCCCGCAAACAAGATTAAATCCTAAGTGCCAGGGCACACGATGCGTTGCGGCGCCGCACCGCAAAGATTTCGACGAATCGCCTTTAATTTCACTGGTGTGCCCGCCGATTCGTCGAAATCTTTGCGGTGCGGCGCCGCAACGCATCGTGTGCCCCGGCACTTACACTACTCTCGTCCCGCTCTAAGTGGACGGCGAAGTCCTCTGGCGTCCAGTGAGAGCGACGATAGGTCGATAGCCCAAAAGGAATTTTCCCTACCCGCGAGAATCGAAGAACAACGAGGCAGTCAAAGTAGATAATTGAAACAAAAAATAAAACCGACTTCAACAAAAAAGTGAAAAATCTTCAAGTAATCGGGGAATATACAAAAAAAAAGATCCAACGAAATGAGAACCTCCTCCTTTTTGAAGTCGGTTAAAAATTTGAAATTGGTTACGTGTTTTCGAAGATTAGTGTGTATGAACACAGTGACACGTGATTTTTATTATATATATATGAGGTTAACATAACACCTGCGAGGATCGCCCGGGCGACACTGTGGAGGTCTGCTCCGCTTGGGCGGAGACTCGCCGTGTTCTCGTAGCGGCGATCTCTCGCGTCCGGCAGATGTCAGCAACATTGTAGGGGCCCGCAAGGGCCGACGCCCGTCGGGGCTGCGGGTTGTTCGAAAGTGATACGAGATAGTAGTAGTCTGACACTCCCTACGGCTCCGCACAGAGCGGGAGGAGTCATTTGATGATTTCCCAAACTCCCCGAAGTGTACCTAATTGTACACCCGAATTTCGACAGTTTTTATGTCCCATGTAATAGGGTGCGAGACTATTGCCATCAACCGGGCACAAATCCAGGCTCTGTGGCTGCTACTGACAAATTCCTGACGGAAAAACCCAGTAACACTTTGCCCCACTGCGGAATCGAGGTCCATCCAGGCCCTCATGCACAGCAGTCGTGCTTGCGACCACAAAACCAACGAGGGAGAGGGAAAGGTGTAAGTAATAAAAGCCAAATATAGTTTAAAAATAACGTAAGTTTATTACATGTAATGAAATAAAAATATAATATTATAAACTTTTATTCTGTTACATGTATAAATGATTCCGTGCCGCGGGCGGATTGCCCGTCATATTTTGGTAATATATTCAACTTCGATTATAATTATATCCATAAACCAAACAATTGTGACGTGAACGCCGCCATTATCGTCAAAGATTAAAAAAAATAAAAATTCATTTTTATTAAACTTGATATCACGTCACCATTGTTATTTCGAACGCAGGTTTTTAAATGCGCCATCTTGTGTCATATGTCAAAATTTGGCGCCATTTTTTTTTTTGCTTTTTCGACGCCACTTAGCTAGATTTAGAAACTACTTTAAGGACATTTAAAAACCTTCGTTTTCCTCTTCATAAGTATTATAAGCTACACATCGACACCACAGCAATTTTAAACTAACTGTATGATTCATACCGATGAAAGCTGGGTGGACGAAATAAAAATTCCAGAAATATCCAGTCAACCCAACTTTTCGAGAAGTACAACTAAGAAAATTTTAACTTGTTATTTCCTTATTACCAAAAATATAATATATTATTATGGCTGAGTTTTCAAAGATACGATATATGTTTATCATTAATAATAATTTTCGTGTTGTTTTAAACTCTATATTATTATAGCCTAAGGACTTATAATTAAGACGATTGCAACACTTACAGTTCGCAATGTGTCAAACATTACGGCGCTTATACACAATGGCCTAGACTGGCGCATTACGATTTACACAGACCGATATCTCACTACAATTTTTATGTAAGTCTTGCATACCAACAGAGTAAAGGTGCTTTCGGACATAGCCACAACTAAAACGCAGCGTTAAGGGTGTATTGTGGGTCTGTTCTGATCAAAATTCAAATTTTTAAACGTCAAAATTCAAATTTTTAAACGTCAAAATTCAAATTTTTAAACGTCAAAATTCAAATTTTTAAACGTCAAAATTTGAATAAATGACATTTTTAAAGTCATATTTTTGAGCGTCAACGCTGCCCAATTGCATTGTCAGACCGCAACGACCAAAGAGCACAGTAGTCACAATCCACAGTCACAGGCCATTATATACGAGAACCATTAGAGATCTGTATTTTGATTTTATCTTTTGAAATATTATTTTTGATTCGTGCGCAAGAAACTCTCTGATATGTATGCTAAATATCAAACGAAGTAGTGGTAGCAGAATAATGTCATGTGATAAAATTGATTATTTATTTAAACCAGTACAGTCACCCCCATTAAACAGACATCTATGCGATTCAAAACTCCCATCACTTAGTAAAGATTTTGGCACTTTCTTGAAGGTTTTGTACGTCAAACCTTTACTAAGTGACGGTTTAAGTAATCATTAAATATCTCTGAGTACGGCAGTATGTCTTATTATTATTTTCAGTACCTACCATAAATTTCGTTATTCGACTGACTCGATACCAAATGGGGCTTCCCAAATAGCAAGAGCAAATAATATTATAATATAATGTTATAGGTATTCTAAACAAAAAGAACATCACAAAATATGCTAACACACCAACATTTTATGATTCCGAAAGCCACATACATAGGTACAAGTTATTTGAAAAAACTACTTAACAATATCACCTTAAACCCATTAGAATCAGTTGTCAATTTTCAGGCTTATAACTTGAACTTCTAAAATATTGCATTAAGTTCAACATAAAGTTCTGAAAAGAGTAAAGCTATAAATGTATTTTAGCATGTTTTCCACTTGTACGGAGTAAACATCTACACGCGAAGAAGCCATTTTGAACACGTCGTTAGTTTAATTAAAAAACGGTATTCACAATAAAATACATTTTATCGCAGAAATATAACCTAAAAATACAGACATAAGTGTTAGCACAGTATTATTAAATGTCATATATCTGGTTGTTGCAATTCACAAGTACACACCAATGATAGAGATTAAAATCTTGAACGGGCTGGCATCCGTAACTCCACGTCCAAAGCGCGTATTTTTCGTACGAATTTAAACCTTGCGCCAATGACATAAGAGTCATGTGATGTGCAATCGTGATTTGCAACGTCTAAATACAGACCATTCACAGTTATTTATACCTCTGACGAAAGCAAACCAACAGCAAGCAGAATAAACTCACTATGATTTTATTACAAGCAAAAAGCAACCTTATTGCAAGATCAATAAAGGCCAATGTGATTGTAACAGATTTGCCATTAATTGCAAGCAACCCAAAAGCAAACTAATTGCAAATACATTATAGGTCACTTGGTGGTCTGAGATACAAAATAACCGTGAAGGTACTGTAGTACATTTTTCAAATAACTAGTACTTAGCGGCCGACTGTGCGAACAAAATGCTATTTATTTGGTGGAAGCGAAGACGGCCTAAACAAAACAGCTTGTAAACACCGCCATGTCATGTACAGTCACCTGCAAAAAAGCATGGACAATTGGGAAATAAAAACGAGTAAAGCGAGAAATGACGCCACACGCCACCTAACGTAAACGTTCACAGGATTATAGACACTAAACTTTAGTGTCTATATTCCTGTGAACGTTTTTTTAGTGACTAAAGTATCCATGCCATTTTGCAGGTGATTGTACAAAGATGTTAGAGCGCGTGACCGAGTCGCCACTAGCGCCCCCATCTTGTCTTTCAAAAACTAATTTTTCAAATGTTGTCAGATATACATCGATAACGCAAGTATCACAATCTTCATTAGAAATGAAAGATTTTTTAGTTTCGAAAACCACAGTTGCAATGAGGACTTATATTGAAGACGGCTGAAAATACAATTCAGAACCTTCTTATTAAAAGTCGGTTAGATAAGACTATTTCGCGGAACCACTGACGTAAGATATTTGTTGTATAGGTGATCAAGCGACTTCGTATTACAAAATAAAATAAATATCATTAAAAGTAAACAACAAAATACAGTAACAAATCGTAGTAATACATCATTTTTAATATCATCGTCCTATAAGATTGCATTATCAGTAGAATGCCACTATTATGTATGAGTATTTATTAAGTTATTTGTCACACCGCAAAAACGGTCTAATGTTCTCAAAACGGTCAGAGGTTGTAACGCGAAATAGTCTTCACAAATCATCTCACTTCATAAACAGTAGAACAGTGATATTTTCAACATATTGTCAAAAATATAGCATTACCACAAAAAAAACATAGACATACATTTTACCAAGTACATAATTGTTTAAAGACAATGACTGAATGTTGGCAATATTAGCTAAATATTAAAATATCGAAAAAAATCAAAATTCGATTTTTAAAAAAAACGTACCTAACCGGCGGTGTTCAAAGCATAAAAAATAATGATTGTGCTAAGAAAATAAAAATAGCAACAAATAACTCTAAAATCGTCAAACAGCAATAAGACTAAGTACAGCTTTTCTTTATTTAAATATATAATATATATTTTCTCAACCTCTTTTGACGAATTGACTTTAAAATTTTCCATTCACACAAACGAAGGGAAGAAATGAAAATCACAGTTCTGTTACTAATAGCGCCAATCCTTTTAACAGGTAACATTGGCGAGAGCATAGACAATCTATATCAGTGTTGCCAGGAACGAAAAATATGGGTTGGGTCGAAATTAATCAGCAGTGATTATAAATTCATACAAAATATTTAAATTTTTTTAGTATAGACAGAATCGTACTCGTAGAATAGAATTATTTTACATTATTTGAGACTGGTTATCTTATCTTAAGATTGGAATTTTAGAGAGACAAAAGAAGTATGAGCAACAACAGACGAAAAAGAAAGAAGAAGTAATAAAAAGATATCTTAACTTCGATTTAACGTGTCTTTATTTAAAGTACAGCTGCTCATTATTCTTTAAACATTCAAAAAAAGAATACATTTAAAATGGCCGACAATTCCGCCCAACCCAACCGCCATTAAAGAGGGAGATCGACATTTCACAATGACACATCGTTTCGAATACAACTAAAATCATATTAATTAAAAAAATTAAATACCTATGAGATATAAGTGATGACTTTAGTCCGACGATTCGGGCTCATATTAAGTTGGATTTAAACTATGGGACAGATAGGATATTTACAAAATGCTATCTCGCTCACTGACACCGTGTGTGTTGCCAGTCGATAAAACTCTCTAACTAAAGAGGTTATGGTGGATGCGCTTAAGTAGAACGTGAAATTTAAATGTTCTTACGTCTTTTTGCAATTTGGGGGAAATTCAGGGTTATATGCTGATGATTTATTAATTGGCGACAGTAATAATAATATTTATAGAATTGAAATCATCAATAAATCTCACTTTGTTCTTACTTACTTAAATATTGACTACTTCATGAAATCAAGACATTTAAGGACATCGCTTAGACAATTCCTATCTTATTAGCGTGTCGCTGACAATTTAAATTAAATCAGTTCAAATTTGGCTTAAACATATCTAGCGAAACGTGGGTGTACCATTTAGGTACACCTTTGCCTAACCTTCCGCGGATTACAAGCATCAATCATCAACATACAACCTAAAATAACCTAAAAATTACAAAAAAACGTTAGAAAATTAAAATTTTCGGGCTACAGTCGCTCTTTCGCCTTACGATAGTATATCATACATATTATAATTATTTTTTCGAAAGTTATTTTTATTTTAAGAGTATAGCGTACGTCTTTAAAGTTAAAATCTAGTATTTAAATGTTCGTTACATAAACTTAGCGTATTGCCGCACTATTAATGTTGCAAGTTATTTTATAGCTACTTTTAGTGAATGCCACTTCCAATTTTATTTATATGCTTATTTCTTAAGCTGTTTCTTTTGTTAGACAAAACGGGGTAGTTTGTTTTATGTACATCCATCATGCTTATAGTGTTCAATTGTGTTACTTTCTCGACGACACACTAGTATTCGTTATTCTTGCAAATAATGGAAGTGTAAGTTGTTTGAATTGGCAATTTTTGTGTAGAAACAATCAATCCATTGATTAATTTTCTAATAGTCCTAAAATAGCTTGCAGCATCAAAAACGCAACAAGTACGCATCAACATTCCTACGCAAAGAACTGACTGACCAAGACAATGTGCTCATATCCTTTCGCCAACACTAAACAATATTTAAATTAATACCTAAATATAAGCACACACAAATGCATTTATAACACTCAGCTTACCGAAATTGCAATCCCAATAATGCCATAATATTTAGGTATTTATTTTAAAGTTCTGTTTAGTGTTAGTGAAACTATACTTTTCAGGGCAAGGCGCCAGGGTAATCCGCGGATCTTACGCTTTTTTTGCAATTTGCAGGTCAATGTCAGACTTTCATCATCATCATCAGCCTATAATGTTCCCACTGCAGGGACTCAGGGCTCCTCTCTAGCAGAGGGATGGGCTATAAGCCACCACGTAGGCCCAGCGCGGGTTGGTAGATGTCACATGTTTCGAGTTTTTTGGTTCTAAGACAGGCTGTTTCCTCACAATGTTTTCCTTCACCGTTTTGAGAGCAGGCTTTATGCTGATTAAAATGTGATTTGCAACCGTAATTAATATGGCTTTACAGAGTTATAATCATTAAAATCATCAACATCATACTATCTAAGTTCATTAAATCCCGTGGAGTGGCAATTTCATGAATGAAAAAGTAATTTAATGGGACTAAATGAACTGACAGGGTTGTAATGATGATTTTAATTATTATAATTCTCTAGATCATATTTTAAAGCTTTGACACCTGCAAATTGCAAAAATGTAAAAAAAAAATTTGAATCGAGGACTACCTTGGAGCTTCTACCTTAAAATAACTTACATAGTAATCACCAATGGATGACATTCAAATTGAGATCTTGATCAGTCAGTCCTCTACTATCTAGACGCAACTAGGGCTAATATATTCGTAAACTGACTACACTTATCGACTGAGAATCGGCTTGATTCGATCAAGCATCACTGCATTTAGCACGGAGGCCTGTCACATCGATGTTACTAGCACTTGTCTTGTGTTGTGTGTTTCAGTCGATGCAATGTCAAGTCACGTTGTCTGAACCGAAATAAGGAGAATAGCGTCATTATCACCTTTATTCCTTTGACATAAAGCTCCTTCTCCCCGGCACAAGACGATTCTACGTCAATAAGTTCAGTCACTCCCTAAAACAGATATCAATAACTTCTAAAGCGATAAACATCTATTTAAACTTGAATCCTCCTCCATATTACCCCTAGTTACGCCCACCCATCATTTTCCAAGCCTACCATCCTACTTTACAACGAATTCGTGAACACTTCTTTCTCTAACTTTCCCGCTAATCTTAAGCATAGACACATTTAAGAGAAGCGAAACATTCCTATAACCGTAACATTTTCCAACACACCGAACGACTAAAAAAGTTAATTTTACCGTTTTTTTTATTTATAATTTACGATTCGACATCATGCATAATATACTTTTTTTTTCTTTAATTTCAAATATATAATTTAAAGCGTATTCTGTTCGCCACCTGGCCTCGGGAGTATCTGAGCATTCGTTTTTTTTTTAACTTCTAAATTGGCAAAAGTTCGTGGTCCATTGAAATAGATAATTTTACTTCTTTTTTTGTTTTAACGGTGGCAGCGAACCTCTGTATGAGTACAGATAACTGGCTGGTTGGTATTTAGTCTTGTCTGTGGTCTAATGTAGACTTTATTCGTTCGAAAATTAAACTTGCTGGCCCAAAATGGCGTCGCGATTATTGCACCAATAGCAACAAAGTTTTGACAGCTCTGTCAAACCCGTCAAAGGTTGACGTACGCTTGGGCCAATTCATGTCACAGCAAATATAATACACGCGATAATTCTGTAGTCCTACTTAAATCGGATCAGTACATTTATTAAGACTATTAAGACTACAAAATTTATTGAAGATAATCTGATATAATATTATACGTGTGTAATTCAACATTTTTAAGTATTTACATATCTCATAGCCGGTGAAATAACCGGGGAAAAAAACCTGTGAGGGCAGATTTTGATTGAGATTGGTCACACTTTTGGGTCTGCAAAAGGAAAATTACAGTGAGTGATGAAATTTCACCCTGCTTCAACGTAGCTTTAAGAATTCATAAGAGACCCCTACGAAAACTAATCCTATTGCCAGTTTGCTTTGGCACCAGTATGACCCAAAACGCGCACGAGTATTATCAAGAATAGTACAAGATAACTTTAACGAGTTATCAGAATAAGCTCTAAGATCAATCTCATTTCGAACAGTGATCGCAAGAAAACAGCAAACAGCTTTTTGATTTACAAAAACTAGAATAAAGCGTACAGTCGCTCGAAAATTTAGTATTTCTTACTATATTCGGTAATAGTGAGACCATAGTGAGATAATACATCCAGACGTGAATATTAATTATTATAGTGGCAACACCTGTCAAAGAACTGTCAAAACAGAACTGTCAGAGTGTTGTTTAAAAAAAAAAAGAAGACATTAGACCACAAACAAAACTTGTTTTAAACACACAAGGCAGTGATGAGTGAGCAAGTATTACTTATCTGTGGTAACTTATGTTATAACTCCATATCTTGCGCTTCGTCATCACTGAACTCGCTCATAGAAGACTCTGTATCGCTATTGTTGTTGGCGTTGCCGTTGGACGGCTTGGAGCCCGAGGACGCCGACGCTGCGCCCCCCATGCCGGTGATCGCGTCCTTTTCTAGGAGGGCTTCCTCGGTCGCGAATCTTCGGACGTAATCTAGAAAGATACATTAGGTAGATGAATAATTTATTTATTCTGAGTCAAGACTTTTCTGTTACCATAATGATATGTCTAGTTAAGCTTCCCTAAGTTGGTCTGTGAATGGGTGACCCTCCATTACATATCGAGACCCCTCCGTGCATCGGCAAGCACTTTAAGCCATTGGTCCTGACCTTATTTTGTAAATCGATGACAATCGTTACACGTATTCAGAAGGTCGAAAATCTACAACCAGTCTTAACGAGGGCTGCCGTATTACCCAGTACTAACTGGGTTGTGGAGGTCACATAGGCAGATGCTCCATGTCATGGAGCTGCATTCGGCAAGATTGGAAGCCGACCTCAACATAGTTGGTCGAAAATCTAACACAATGGCCATTAGTCAGTAATAGGGATGTTTAATGACTAAATAAAATATGATTCTAATTAGTCCGTCTGTTAGATTATCGAAAAATATTGGATAAGTATTTTTTGTTTTATCAAATCAATAAAAATTGACGAAGATAAAACGCGTCAAAGATTTGAGTGGGGGTTTGTGACGTCACTAACCGGTAAAAAATGCCTTACTAATGTCTTAGAATATGACGTCACACGAGTTTTCAAAGCACTGTATCGTCTTCATTGTTTGTTTACGTGAATAAAGAAAAAAATACGTGTCCAATATTTTTTGGAAATCTATCTGACGGACTAATTCGATTTTTTCAGTTAACTACCCTATTGGAGATCTTCATATAGAACACTAGCATTCAGCCGGTTATACTGGAAGCTGACCCCAACATAGAAAGAAGTCAAATGAGACTATTACCCCACCAATGTAAAAGGACATGAAAGAAAACACATGCCACAAGTCATCACCGCTGCTCTCAAAACGGTGAAGGAAAACATCGTGAGGAAAGCAGCATGTCTTAGAACCAAATAATTCGAAGACATTACCAACCCGCACTGGGCCCGCGTGCCTCTGCTAGAGAGGAGGCCTGAGTCCCTGCAGTGGGAACATTATAGGCTGATGGTGATGCCCCAGCTGTAGTAAAAGTGACTCGTCATAAACACGCATGTATCTCGCGCTCATTGACGGCGTCAAAACATGGCGACGGGCCAATAGTTGTAATATACCAGATGACGCGCGTAGTATTGTGTCTGTGCCAACTGCCATCTCACTGAACTGTTGATCTTGGGAGGCTGGGGCTGGGAGTGACGGCCCACCTACGGTTTGTGGTCAACACCATCTTTGGACATCTTCAATAGCAGAGTGTACGGTCTCATCAACCGTACATTTACTTTGCAAACGCAGCAACCTACTTTGATGGCGTGCGTCACAAATATTACGCTATAATTATAACTTTTCTCGCTAGGCAGAGAGAGTCAGACAACAACTGTGGAACTAACCACTTGTCAAGAAAAAGAATCGCTACCGGGTAACTTGTTAACTTCAACTTTAATATAACTTTATAAACTCTACTGGTGGTTCTTTCTGCGTACTCTGCAACTAAACCAACATCAACAAAAGTGATAGTGTACGGTGCCGACAACTATTGGCCCCTACACAGAGCTTACTGCTATTTATGCGCTACTACTCCACTATGTTTCAATAAATCACAACCTCTTCCAGGGAATACCATCGCCAGTCGACATTGGCAATTCTAGATCATCATCATCATCATCATTCATCATCATCATCATCATAAATGATCATTTCTAGATCTCAGGATTGGCACGTGGTCGTCGGGGCTGCGGGTTGTTCGCAAGAGATACCGCGGCCTCGACATAAAGGGCTAAGAAGGAACATGGGTGGTTTTTAGTCAGAAGAAGTCTGACACTCCCTTTCGCTCTGCCCAAGAGCGGGAGGGGTTATTTGCTGATTTTCCACCCGCCAAAAAAGAACAAAGTTTGGCACGTGGTATCTCGACTTTTGTGGCTGGGGACGAAACCTTCAAAAATTGAGTTACGTCGTGATAAACTTATACGTTATTTTTTGTCGAGTTACCAAACCGTCTAAAGCAGAGTACTAGGACTAGAGCAGTAGATGGAAGAGTATTTATAGTCCTCCTAACCGTTTTCGGTTACGGCGGTCAAACTTAGCGGAGTTTAGCCACCAGCGCAGGATATTATACTGCATAAGCGTGCGCACACAGACACGGGTGCACTCTCTGTTCCGTTACTCTCATAGCCCGATGGTACGGACACTCCAAGAGATCAGGCGCAAGACCATGCTTAACGTGCTTTCCGAGGCGCGGAGGTATCATACCGCCAACTTCCAAACTCCAGGAATCATCATCTGCCTAGCCTTTTCCCAACTATGTTAGGGTCGGCTTCCAGTCTAACCGGATGCAGCTGAATACCAGTATTTTACATGGAGCGCCTGCCTATCTGACCTCAACAACCAAGTTAATACTAGGTAATACGGATACTCTTTGGTAAGACTGGATGTCAGAATTTCAGGTCACTGACTACCTGTAACGACTGCCAAAGATCTATATATGGCAGCCGGGACCAACAGCTTAACGTGCTTTCCGAGGCACGGAGGAAACTCGGTATGTCGGGCGGTCACCCATCCACAGACCGACCTAGGCAAGCGCAGCTTTACCTAAAGATCGACCCGAGTGGCAGTTCTTATTAAGCCACGAGCTCCTCACAAACTCCAGGAATAATACTGAGTAATTGCTAATGGAAAAAACCAAAAACAGTTTTTGTCCGACCCGGAAATCTAACCCAGGAGCCACGAGACCAAAGACCAAAGATGCAGGATAAAAGAGTTCACGCCCATTGATCTCAATGTCATAATTCTGGACAGCCAGACTGACACAGGCCTGCTTTTGGCCGCAGGGGGTGGTGTTCCGTCGCTTCCGCGGGCAAGTGCCACATGAACGCTCAGTGACATAGTGCACGAGTGAAGTGATACTAATATAGTTTTAAGTTTATATTTACTAACACAAACTGTATTATTAGTATGTATATTTAGGTTGAGGTATTTATCTATGGGTCTTTGTTACCTGAAAATAAATATATACTATTCTATTCTATAAATAATGAACCTTATTATGGGTGATCCGATGGTAGATTTTCGCTTTGCAAAGAAACACGAATGGTCAGTAATAAATATCCAAGCCCATTAAAGTGTAGAATGAATAATATCTAAATGCTTCAGACATGTTTATTGCCTACACGTGTCTGTCGGGATTTTCCTACAACTATTTAAGGCAATAATGGGAAGTTAGATATTTTGGTAGATGACAAATTTGAGACATACAGGCTGGTGCCGACAATACGACAATAAATGAAACCACTGGTAGTTCTAGTCCATAGGAACATTATTAAACTATCAAAAAAGTTTTAACACCAAAATAAAAATAAATAAAGAAATACAATAAAACTAAGTAGCATAAAACTGTAAACGAAATACATTACAATTTACAAACAAATATTGGTTTACTAACCTTAGGAATAATTTGCACCGATTAACGAGTGGAAATAAAATGTAACAAAAGAATTTGGCAAAGACGTTTAGGTAGGTTGTTGTCGTATCTTCGGCACCACGAAGGTGTTAGGATTTATTTGATAGTTTAAAAATGTTCCTATGAACTAGAACTACCAGTGGTTTCATTTATTGTCGTATTGTCGGAACCAACCTGTATGTGTATTGAATTTTACGAAGATTTACTGAATCACTGCCTCGTTGGTTTAGTAGCTTGTTGAGCATGAAGCTGTGGGCTCGGAGGATGTCTGGCGGGATGTGAGAATTGGACAGTGTCTGCGAGCCCACAGTATCAAGATGGTGTCAGTGACTACAGGCACCTCGTTAGGGAGTCGTGTAGGCACGGGTGAGGACGAGCTCGCGATTTCGATTATGTATGGGTGCAGAGGCTTTGTGTTCGATTCCCAGGTCTGGCATAGTGTGATGGGATGCGGGTTGTTCGAAAGAGATACCGCGGCCTCAGCGCAAGGGCTAAGAAGGAACATGGGTGGTTTTTAGTCAGTAGAAATCTGTCACTCCCTTTCGCTCTGCCCAGAGCGGGAGGAGTCATTTGATAATTTCCCACACACCAAAGAAAAAACAAAAAAGGCATAGTGTGATTATTAGGTTTTTTCCAACAGGATTTTAATAGAAGTTGTGTGTTTAAATATAGTAGTTACCTGAAACTTTCTTCTTGTACTCCTCAGGTTTGTGCAGGTACATGGCGGCCGCGTCTCCGTTCAGCGGGTCGATGGGGTTGGGGTAGGTCAGCAGCTGCGGCAGGAACGACTCGAATATGTTCGACAGGTCTGCAACATTAGTAGACGTGTGATTAGCATCACTGACCTTAAATTATTAGGTAGCTGTTGCGGCGACGTTAGTCCGCGTTAAATTGTTATACAAATATTACTTCCCCATATCAAGGGGTTTTAACTTTTTTGACCTCCTGATCATTTTATTCTCACATAGAGAAAAATACCATATAGGGAGAAAAATACCAGTAAAGTCAAAATCGGTTCAGCTATTTCAGAGATTAGTCGGAACAAACAAACAGACAGTCAGCCAAAAGTAAAAAAAATAATAATGTAAGTGACGTATTTACTTTTATATCTATAAGACCTCTACATTTCCACAACCCGTTAGTACTGAGTAATACTATATCCTTTGTTACGATTGGTTGTCAGAATTACGAGTAGCTGCAACTAACAACTTTGAAAGATCTATAAACGCCAGCCCTTCGTCATCATCATCTGCCTAGCCTTTTCCCAACTATGTTGGGGTCGGCTTCCAGTCTAACCGGATGCAGCTGAATACCAGTATTTTACATGGAGCGACTGCCTATCTGACCTCCATAACCCAGTAAATACTAGTTAATACGATACTCTTTGGTAAGACTGGATGTCAAAATTTCAGATCACTGACTACCTGGAACGACTGTCAAAGATCTATATATGGCAGCCGGGACCAACAGCTTAACGTGCTTTCCGAGGCACGGAGGAAACTCGGTATGATGGGCGGTCACCCATCTACAGACCGACCAAGGCAAGCACAGCTTTACCTAAAGATCGACCCGAGTGGCAGTTCTTATTAAGCCACGAGCTCCTAAAAACGTCAGCCCTTCGTAATAAATCAAATATCGACGCTAGAAAGGCAAATTGTATTAACGACCACTGCATAAATTGTTCAATAAATTGATTTGAAGTTCTACTTTTCACAAAAAAAATCATAGTAAATTAACTACTGGAGTATTCTTGTTGAAACTCAGAATAGTTATTATTTAATATGTTTATTATATAATTGCTAAGTCAAAAAAAATATACATGAACTTTTTCATATATTTTTAGGAGATAATACAAGGTTGTGAATAATCTTGGTTAGGTAAAATTGACTGAAGTCACAATTCCAACATTAGAGGTCCTGTAAAAAATGTTTTAACGATCGAATAGCTGCTTAAAACCTACAACTAAAGTATCTTACGTTCTATTCGATGAACTTTAATATTCCAATAAAATGTTTTAACAGGCCGAATTATTCAACCGCAGAAATCCAAAACATCTAATCTCACTTATTAAACTTAATTCCATCTAGGATCAAGGTATTATATCCCCGGCGGCGACCTCTCGCGTCCGGCCCTGGTGCAAGCCACGGTCCGGGGCGAGGAGGAATGGGTTGTGTTTTGTTTTTTGGGGGGGTGGGAAATCATCAAATAACCCCTCCCGCTCTTGGGCAGAGCAAAAGGGAGTGTCAGACTTCTACTGACTATAAACCACCCATGTTCCTTCTTAGCCCTTCATGTCGAGGCCGCGGTATCTGCGAACAACCCGCAGTCGCGACGGGCGTCGGCCCTTCCCTGTGGAACACGAACGCGCCGTCGACACGGCCTGTCGTCGTCATAAGACGGACGGACGGCGACCCATCACTCACCATCCACAGGCCCGCGTCTACGGTGGCCGGAAGCCATCACGTGGCCCCCGACGCCCGGAGCGCCTCCCGCGGCGGCTGGGACGAGAGGTTCTCTCCCTCTCACGTTCCACCACCTCTTTCGCTAGCATAACTGCTTCGCAGAAGAAGGCGACGGCGTCTCATTCCTCCTCGCCCTGGACCATGGCTTGCACCAGGGCCGGGCGCGAGAGGTCGCCGCCGCCGGTCGCCGCTACGAGAACACGGCGGGGCTCCGCCCAAGCGGGACACACCTCCACAGTGTGCTCCACCGTGTCCTCCGGCCGATCCTCACAATGGTGGCATCCGGGCGTTTCCTCCCGCCTGATTCGGTGCAGGTACCTGAGTACCTGCGTCAAACGGAAGGTGAGGGCGCCGTGGCGCCTTTCCAGCCACTCCTCAAAGAGGGGATTTACTGCCACTATCTTGGCGTGCCCTGCACGGGGTTGCGACAGTCGCTCTCTCCATGCCGCCATGAGATCGCACCGGAGGTCTGTCCGCTGCGCAGAAATTAGCCGCGGCAACGGAGTGACCCCCCGGTGCAGCGCCTCCGCGCGCCATTCATGCAGGCGCGCGAGGACTATCGCCTCCAGATCCCATGGCGGCAATCCGGCAAGGAAGTTCGCCGCCTCGCGGGAGATCACGCGGTACCCACGGACTAGCCTTACGGCCATCACCTTTTGGGGCGCGTTCAGGTAGTGGGCGGCCCGCTTTCTCAAAGCACTCGCCCACACCGGGGCCCCGTAAAGGGCCATGAACCGCATGATCCCCGCATAGAGCCTCCGGCAGGAGGCGTTTGGCCACCCCAGATTGGGCAGGAGCCACCTGAAGGCAGCTCCGGCCCGCTCCAGTCTGGGAGCCAAACGTCGGAAATGCAGGTTTCATTACCTTAGCCCTTTTTTTTTTTTTTTTTTGTGGGGTGGGAAATCATCAAATAACCCCTCCCGCTCTTGGGCAGAGCGAGAGGGAGTGTCAGACTTCTACTGACTAAAAACCACCCATGTTCCTTCTTCGCCCTTCATGTCGAGGCCGCGGTATCCTTTGCGGACAACCCGCAGCCTCGACAGGATTACCTTAGCCCTAACACCTGAACCATTTTTCCGTCATCTAAATTGCAAATCTTCTGTTTTTTACGAGATGCTTCTTCTTCACTATGCTCTCGCTGCTTCATTTGAAGATGCTACCCAAGATGAAGCTGACCTTTGAAAGTCCCCATCGTCAGAGCAAATGGAGCAAAACACAGTCTTGTATTTTTCACCTTCGAAACAGAGAGGCTGGGCGCAGACCTAACATCGTCTGGGGTGGAGTGTCTATTGAGCACAGTGACTTTCCAAAATATCTTGGGGTTTCTCTGGACAGATCATTGACCTTCAACAAAAACTGCAGTAACATCAAGCAAAAGGTGCACACCCGCAACAATCTTTTACGGCGACTAGTTTCTTCAAAGTGGGGTGCTTCGCCTCATGTTTTGCGGACTACAGCGCTGGCACTATAATTTTCAGCTGGTGAATTTGCGTGCCCCGTGTGGACCCGCTCAGCCCATGCAAAGTCAATGGATACAGCTCTAAACGAAACGTGATCATTCAGATCATCAACCGACCCCGGTACAGATGCTGTAGCCACTGGCAGGGATAGCGCCGCGAACAGTGGCAAGTTCTGGCGAATGAGCCAAAATGGCTTCAGCCACACGACACCCATTACACCTAAACAGCCTTGTATCGCAAAGACTGAAAAGCCGAAACAGCTTTCTGAAGTGTATCACCCCACTCACTGGCGAGCGGTCTACGGAAAGATTGAAGCTGTGGCAAGGTAGTGCATCCTTACCTTACCCATTTGTTCCACCTGCTGAACATTTCCCACCTGGACAAGAGTTGCCGTGGCTGACCTGGAAGTCTTTAAACAAACTCCGGACCCAGGTTGGTCGCAGCAAAGAAAACTTGCTGAGGTGAATATACATAAATGACTCTGCACTGGAGTGTAAATGTGGTGCTGTTCCTCAAACAAACTAGTAGCCCAATTCTGGGCCGACACAATTTAGATTGCCATCGACACGCTAAGAAGAAGATCAGCTGAATGTGGTTCAATATTAAACATTAATCTCCTTCTTAGTTTAACGTTATTCAATATTTTCTTGCATCGTTCGGACGCCATGATAAATTAATGTTTTACACTCAGAAGTGAAAACAATTTTCGAGTAGACGCAGCGGGCAATTCGTGCGTGACCACCCTCAGCGACAGTGCGTGGTTGACTGAAGCGCCCTTACAACGGCCAGACCTCATACGCAGCGGTTCGTAAGCATAAAATGTGCTCCTGGAGTACAGCTTATCCACCACTTTTTAACTCAAGAAAGATTTTTTTAGTAGGTTTAACTTACTTAATACAAAAACTTTGCTTAAAGTAAAGTAGCTTGAATGCTAACGATGCGTACAAACCGTTTCAGGTAAAAATGTATGAACCACCAACTTGTTATTAAACATTGACGACAAAATGCGCTTAACGTCCAAGTGATTGAAATTAGCAGAAATGTACAGTGTTTTAACGGTAAAAAAACAAAAAAGTACACACAAGTAATTGTTTTATTTCCAAAAATGGATGAAGTGGCCAACTAGCAAAAAGTTTTATTGATAAAAAAATATTAAAAATGATTAGGTAAAGTGTATTAACATCAAATCTTTATTTAGACAAAAAAAAGCAAAATGAATTATGGCCAATTTTCTGACGTTATGTACGGTTTATGAAACAAATGACGAAAATGCTTGGATTTAAAACAAAACTAAATACGAAAATGACTGAAATCACCGTTGTATTAACGACCAAAAAAGTGCTCGGATTTAACTGGAACCTAGACCATTCGAAAGAGAAAAATCTGCCGATTCCAACGATGTAAATAACTCTATTTTGACCAAAGAGGTCGTTCATACAATTTGCCTTTCTAGCGTCGATATGTAAGATGATTACACTCATGGTTGCTGCACTCTTAACTAACCAGGGTCATAGACTTCCTGAGAGTGATGAATGCTATAAATCTAAAACAATAGTTTGACCGCAACATCGCGGTTTAGTTTTATGCGTCTTGTGGTTAATTTGATATTGAAACTTTACTTGTCAATCGGAACATATGCTGAGATGGGCAGTTAAAATAGTTAGTGGTAGTAGTAAGTTACTTTAACGACAAAGTTAAGTCTGAATTATAGTTAATCTTATTTAACTGGCGAATGTTTAATTGGAACCAGACCCCTAAATGGCAATAATGTGTTCTTAAGAGCAATGGTGGCCCAGTGGTTGCGGCCCCGACTTACGAACAGTTATTCATGGGTTCGAAGTGTTCGAACCCAGGCAGGCAGGCGCATTACTTTGTGTAATTTATTTTCATCACCATTGCTTTTAAAACGGTGAAGGAAAACATCGTGAGGAAACCGGCACGTCTTAGAACCAAAAAATTCGAAGTCATGTGACATCTACCAACCCACACAAGGCCCGCGTGGTGGATTATAGCCCATCCCTCTCCTAGAGAGGAGGCCTGAGTCCCTGCAGTGGGAACATTATAGGCTGATAATGAAGTCGCGCAGAACTCTGATTGCTCCTATTATTTACTCCTTTTCCTTCTTGTACTATGCCACTATAAATAAACGAACTCACCATAGAGTGCAGTCCAGGCCTGGTTAATAACGTCCAGGCACACGGTGCCCGAGACCTCATCGATGTTGGGGTGGTACACTTTGTTCATGAAGCCGATGGAGGGAGATTTGAAGGGGTAGTGGTCTGGCAGGTGCACGCGGACGCGCCATACGCCACCCTCGTATGGAGCTAGAATTTGAGATGAAGTCGGTTTTATTTCGAATCAACCAGTCGTAAACAAGTCGTCCCTGTTCAGCGAAAAGTCATTAACTCCAAAAACGTGTAAACTTAAAACTACATGAATGCAATAAATAATGATTATTAACGATACATAGGTGTTTGCATACATCAATAATTCAAAAGAAAAAGTACCTAATTATAATAATTTATTTAGATAAAAATAAAATAATTAACTAAATTAGTTATTTCTTCCATTACGCTCTAGGGTCCAAAGGGCAGACTTACAATCAAAAATGAATGTTTGATATTTATAGAAAAAAAAATTGATTCTAATGACATTGATAATTCATTTCGGTCATTTTCGAAATTACATAGTGACTTTTCGTTCTACGGGGAAAGTTATGTTGAATGAATCAGATTGGTTAACAAAATCAAAACATTTATTTCAAGTAAGCCAGTTACAGGCACTTTTGAATAGTCGAACAAATACTAAATAAACTAAGCTACAGTCCCAGTCACAATTAATAACTGTGAGTGTACTGTACTTGCCCATTCCAAAGCGTTGCTCTCATGAGAAGAACGGCAAGAAACTCCATGGACACTCTTTTAAATCATAATATTGTTACAAAACTTTGATTACATCATTCATGTTGAGATGGTATATTATGTGAGAACGATGTAGCAAGATGTGCACGATAAGTGTTCACAGTAAAGTCAAAAACGACGATTGAAAGATAAAATAATAATTCAAACAAGCCGTGGCAGCTAAGAGGTGACCAGCCACAACTGACAGCACCCGTTCACGAACATGACGCATGGATCAGCACTATTCCATTCAACCATTTTGAAGAGAACGAAATGATCTGACACACCCGCCACCATCAGCGAGACATTTAAGTGAGCATGACAGGCATTATAAAGCACGGATTTTAATTTAAACAGGGAGCCTTAGATAAGTAGTCGAGACACTATAATATTAGTCAGACCACTTATTGAATAATTCATTTGTGTTTTCCGTTATTTTAAACAATTGACACAGCAACCAATACTTTGCATATTTTAACAATCATACCTGAATGATAAATTAAGTTTATTTTGCAAATACATAGGTTCTTACAAACACTTTTACTTCTAATTATTTTTCTAACTAGGTACATGGGACCCGTGTTTGGTACCTCACTCTTATAAGGTCCAGACATGATCTTGGTCTACTCTATCTGACTATGTAGTTTTAGTGTTCGAGATGTTGTTTATGAATCGATCAATAATTAGGACACTTTTGAACCAAATTCGATTAGAATAAATAAATGTAAATACTCACTTCCAGGAGGGCCGAAGAATTTCACGCAGAACTCGTTGAGTCCTCCCAATATCGTCACCTCATGCTTACTTTCGATACTGATGGCTAAATGTTAAGGAAATATGGCAGTAATCACATAGAAATACACAATAATTAATAATATAGATCCAGAACTCCTCTAGAACTCTTCAGGAATCACGCAATGCGGCAGAATAACATGAATTAAAATATTAGAATTTAAAATGTAATTTCATCTTCTATCAAAACTCAAAGCATTTATTAAAATTAAATCGTTACAGGCACTTTTGAATGTCAGAAAAACCAATAAAAACGAAGCTACAGTCGCAAAGCATAATAACTTGTGAAAATACTGTAGTTGCCCATTCCAAAGCGTAGATCGGTATGGAGAAGGTGGGCAAGACGAAATTAAGAATATCAATTAATTAAATAATATTATAATAATAATTTATATAACCTACAGGAAGTTATCACGCGGAGGGCTTGAGTGCGTTCGAATACGCACGCACGATACAGGAAAACCTTCCCAGTGGGACCGATAGATTCTTAATAATTACAGATAAAAATGATAAATGATGTTTATTTGCAAACACTTTTACCAAAAAAGATGTAATGAGACATGAGACTGAAGTTCGTTTTAAAAGGTAAAAAGTTATTAATTTAGTAATCATTGCATTCTGTGTGGGATTTTCAGATACCACAACATATAAATCTAATAATTGCTTGACTCCAAAAACCTATATTTAGACGAGTACCCATGTAAAGATCAGTATCGCAATAACCTTTGTACTTATAAAAGGACAATATACTAATAATGACACCCCGGAGGGTGGAAAGGTTACAAGTATTAATGCAACCCCTCAACGTGGCTTGCTGTCATTTATTTATAGCATTCTTCTAGTAAATGACATAAGTGTATTTACCGGAATGAACACGCGATGGTAACTAACGACGCGGGGTTAGTATAGGTATATGATTACCTATATATGGAAAGACCTCGGTATCAGTTTCGGTTAAACTGATAGTTTTTGAATGAATTCACAATCTTTAGGAAGTGAAAAATCGAATGAGTATGTACATTGTAGTCACCTGCCAAAAATGCATGGACAAAACTAAAATCCTGTGAAGCGAGAAATGACGCCACCTAACGTAAAGTCCATTTCACGAAAGAAGTCCCGCGGACAATTGTGGAACTAAATTTAAGGCTCCTCTCTCGAAAAAGCTTAAAAACAGCGTGCAGATGAAGCAGTTTTTCACCGGCACTTACAGAGAAATTACATCTGAGAAAAATTGTTAGTAATCTACATGATATGACACGTAATTTGGTTTAGCCATAATTTTTGTATCGGTATCACATAATAAGAAAAAAAATCCACAAAATCACCTCCAAATCGTTGAATGGAACCATTTTACTCCTTCATTTTTTAACAAAATAATATAAAAAAAATATCTACTGCTTTGAAATACAAAGGAAAAGAATTTGGTTTTGTTACTTTTTAAAAACATGTATTATTTTAATTATAATAAATGAAAAACGCGTCCGTTTAAAGTCCGTATCTACGACCGAGAGGGGTAGTTTGTATGCACAAGGTCATTGGCGTGAATACAAGCCTTAACAGATCGGTCATGTTGTCGTTTGTCGATGTTATCAAGGTGCGTTTGTTGTGGTAGATATTTTGTGAGTTTATTATTGGATTAGTGCGTTATAAGGTTTATTTACGATGCCAAAAGTTGTGAAACAACATTATGTCGCGCGACATACAGCGCTGCGTCTGCGGGACTTCTTTCGTGAAATGGACTTTAAACTAGTTTTCGACTATAGACACTCATAGGAAAATACACATTAAGGTATCCACGCAATTTTGCAGGTGACTGTATGTACAAATTTTACTATGGGATGAACTCAAGTATCAACAAAAGTACTTTTAAATGTTTGTATAAAATAATAGATTCTTCCGTGTGGTTACTAATCTGGTGTCAGATTTTGTATGCCGTCCATGGGCCTTTTTTTTTGGGGTGGTGGGAAATCATCAAATAACCCCTCCCGCTCTTGGGCAGAGCGGAAGGGAGTGTCAGACTTCTACTGGCTAAAAGCCACCCATGTTCCTTCTTAGCCCTTGCGCCGAGGCCGCGATATCTGTTTCGAACAAACCGCAGCCCCGACGGGCGTCCATTGGCCTCTGACTTGGTTTAACATGCCGCGGCCGTCAAGAAATATATAATATCTCAGGCGTACGGATTTCCTCACGATGTTTTCCTTCAACGAAGTAAGTGATAATTATAGGTACAATATGCACATGAATCCGAAAAATTAGAGGTGCGTCTTGGGTTCGAACATCTGACCTATGACTTGGCAGTCCGAGGGCCTCACCACTAGGCTATCACTGCCAAAAAAGCGTTAAGTACTTTTTGGCGCATTTTGCTTTCTGCGACAACCTGTGTCCTAGCTGTTCTGAATAGGGTAGTTAAAATTTATTTGAATAATAGATTTTTTTTTATATATTAAAATCCTACTAATATTATAAATGTGAAAGTTTGTGAGAATGGATGTGTGGATGTTTGTTACTCTTTCACGCAAAAACTACTGAACGGATTTGGATAAATTTTGGTACACAGATAGTTTATAACCTGGATTAACACATAGGATAGTTTTTATCCCGATTTTATCTTCCCGTGGGATAATTTTCGAGTTGTAGCGGGCGAAGCCGCTGGCAACAGCTAGTATTTAATATAAATTATTAAATATAAAAAAAAAACTAATTAGTCCGTCAGATAGATTTCCAAAAACTATTGGACACGTATTTTTTTCTTTTTCACGTAAACAAACAATGAAGACGATAGTGCTTTGAAAATTCGTGTGACGTCATATTTTAAGACATTAGTATGACATTTTTTACCGGTGAGTAACGTCACGACCCCCCACTCAAATTATTGACGCGTTTTATCTTCGTCAAATTTTATTGATTTGATAAAACAAAAAATACGTATCCAATATTTTTCGATAATCTAACAGACGGACTAATTGGAATCATATTTTTTTTAGTCAGTAAACATCCCTATTACGTAACTAAAGCCTAATTCTGATCTTAAGTAAGCTTCGCTGTGATAGTAAGATTGCAAAAAGCTAGTAGTTAATTGCAAAAAAAGTTCCATAATGTCACACCTATTAGAGATAGGGCTAGGTAGATGCTACAGTACGCTACATGTTTCCATTCTTACATCCTTCATATCCTCACATTTCCACCTACATCATTCATCATTTCAGCCATAAGACGTCCACTGCTGGACATAGGCCTCCCCTATAAGGGGAGGATTTGCAATAATCGCCACGCTTCGCAGGCGGGTTGGCGATCGCAGTATGGTTGTTACAAAGGCACAGAGAATGCTGCTGCCCATTCTCTGGTAAGTCCCTTAGTCGCCTCTTACGACACCCAGGGGAAGATATGGGATGGTGCTATTCTTTACGTCCGACACCATACGGAACAACGGATCATTCTCAGTAGATTCATTGGTTAGATCCATGATGGATCTACTGGGAATTTGTTTTCTCAGTAGATCCATCATCGAAATAAGTGGATCTACTAAGAATATTTTTTCTCAGAAGATCCATTGCCCAGATCCATGATAAGTGGATGGATCTAGTGAGAATTTGTTTTCTCATTAGATCCATTTAAAAAAAGCATTAACAAAATGGATCTAATGGGAATTTTTGTCATGAATATAATTATATGATAAAAACAATACTATAAATGGAATAGTACTAGGGTATCATAATACCCTAGTACTATTCCATTTATTGTATTGTAAAAAGGTGTGTTTGAAAAAAGGTCATCACCTAAACGCCGCAAAAGGAGCATTGAAAATGACAATTGCATTTTATTCGCCCAAACACAGCTTGCAAATGGTGAAATTAGCATCGGTCACTTCTTAGAAAAATTGTGATAAGTAGGTACTTTCTCTCTTCTGACAGTTTGTCAAAGAGGTTTGTTTGTTTTTTTTTTTATTTTCCACTAAGGAATATTTGGGATTTATTATTAAGTTTACATAGTTGACAAGACCAATTTTATGTAAATAAATTGAAAAGTCTTGTCTTCTTGTGCTTTTTCTTCATAAAACCCTGTTCCCCATACACTGTTTAGAGATGCTTTCAGACACAGTAAATAACAAGTAACCACATTCATTTTATTCACATCAAAAATTCTCATTACGTCAAATTTATTTATTTTTAAAACAAATAGATTTCATGAGAACAACAATAGGGAATATGCATATTTTTTTTATTTCGATACGGAATGTAAAACTACTATAAAAATAGTGTAATGCTTTTTTTTAACATGAATCTAATGAGAAAACAAATTCTCACTAGATCCATGCATTTATCATGGATCTGGCCAATGGATCTTCTGAGAAAAATATTCTCAGTAGATCTACTTATTTCGATGATGGATTTAATGAGAAAACAAATTCCCAGTAGATCCATCCATTTATCATGGATCTGGCCAATGGATCTTCTGAGAAAACATATTCTCAATAGATCCACTTATTTCGATGATGGATCTAATGAGAAAACAAATTCTCAGTAGATCCATCATGGATCTGACCAATGGATCTATTGAGAATGATCCGGAACAACCAGCTATCAATTAATTCATAACGTAAAGGGTACAGCAGTACCACAAACTCGCATACTAGGTCGCGATAGAAGAGTAAGCAGACGTAATCTTATCGTCCGTATCAGCACTTCCTTTTTGTGTTAATATATTATGTGTGAATACTTTTCAAATACAGACCTACTTTTGGAGAATGTATCCTGGTTATGTTTTTTAAACTAATCATCATAATTTCTCTTTCACAAAACCAGCGACTATTAGTTTATATTAGAGTTGTATAGAAAGAACTGCACCAAAGAATTTGATTCATAGGGCCTTTGACACGCAGTAATATAATACAAATTTACAAAGAAAAATAAGTGAAGGAGGGGGGGGGGGAACGGTCGAGAAATTGTTATCCATGGACGAGGTCAGAAAATCGCTATAAATGGACTACCCCCTCATGGGTCTAGTAAGATCCTGGATTCGATTTCCGAGTCAGGCAAATTGATATCCTGTCGAGGCTGCGGGTTGTTCGCAAGGGATACCGCGGCCTCGACATGAAGGGCTAAGAAGGAACATGGGTGGTTTTTATTCAGTAGAAGTCTGACACTCCCTACCGCTCTGCCCAGAGCGGGAGTCATTTGATGATCTCCCACCCAAAAAAAAAAGGCAAATTGGTATTGGAAACTCTATTAGGATTTTTTCAGTAACAACCACGGTGTTGTGCTCAGTTGATGGATGAATGCAGACGTGACATGGAACTTACATGTTGATGTTTAAAAAAAAACTTTTCAAACTGTTACTATGTAAAAGATATTACACTGTTAAAGAATACCTAGATGACAAGTCAATAGAACCTGTAAATTGCATGCTAGATTAATCGACTTCGCTTCTATTTTAAGACATTTGCACGCCATGTTATGGCAGGATATGCTGAAACAAATCTACTGTAACATCTTATGTACCATATTCTAGCAAATAAAATATTTTGATTTGATTTGATTTGATTTGATACACATAACTGGCGAAATGTGGCTGTACTATTAGGAACACCTCTACTTAACCATTCGGGGATTACAGGCGTGATGTTATGCTATACTATCCATGGAAAAGTCCACACTTACAGGTTATCTACGACACGCAATGACATAACAAAATAGATGCGGTTGTGGCTATTCCGATAATGGCCGTATCTCTACGTATTTTTACCAAATATTATGATTACAGATAACGCAAAGTATACGTAGCGATAACAAGGCATGGGTAACGCTTGGTCATACTACATCTATTAGTGAAACAGTTACAATCTCAGCTGATAAGATAAGGAAGATAGAAAACAAGCTTGTTGAAGATGGACACTGCGAACGGGGACTTTCTTTGGACGGGGGTCTAAAATCACCAGTTCGCAACAGCATGACGGGGTTTTTTTTAAACTTTTATAGAGGGTTTTTAAAAAAATTGAAAGGATGTCGTGGATTTTGTTATGAACATGTGAAGTGATGGATATTAATGTTGAGTACAGGTAATATTCAAACGAGGTAAAAGTTTAATTAGTAGTAACAATATCAATTTTAATAAAATTGATATTTTTCACAGAACCGTGCGCGTCATGCCAATTATTTTCTGGAAAGTCATTAAAAATTCAGAATTTAATTGAGGTAAAATTTAATTGATTAATTAATTAGGTAGCAGAATCATACCTAATAAGTAATATTGATAATAAGTAATATTAATTCGACGAAAATTCGTAAAATGGTCACGTAGTGATAATCCATAATATTAACTGGGACTATGACCATTTTAAGAATCATATTATTTTCATAGCATGATTTTGCTAAAGCAGCCATGTGACGTCATGACGGGAAGTATGACAGAATATTAAACAACATACCTAGCCTTTTACAAATTATGTAGGAGTGAACCTCCAGTCTAACCAGACGCAATAACTCCCGCTCGGATGGATCATCAGATTAAGCCCCAATCCAGGGATGGCGAACCAATGGCACGCGTGCCATTGAAAGGAAGAAAGAAAGAAAAAGTATTTAAGAAGTATTTGTGTTTTTTTTTTTTTTTTTCCATTGATGTCACGTTACACAACATTTTAGGCCAACCACCGAATTTTAACCATATTTTCATCGATGCCTATGAGTAAATATTTTCAGAATATCATAAGATTCGTTAAGAAACCGTTTGGTAAAGTAACCTCTTACAACCCTTATACTATACATATATGTTACTTTAAGTTGCTATAAGTTACTTATCACCTATTCAGCAACAACAGAAGTTACACTATGAATTACACGTAGAATTGAAACATTATAATACGATATAGGTCAATTTTTTTTCTTTTTGGTAGTAAATAAAGAGTTTTAGTTGAAGAAAATATTTAGTTTAATTATCCGCCAATAAAGACTCTATAAGTTGCTATAAGTTACTTATCACCTATTCAGCAACAACAGAAGTTACACTATGAATTACACGTAGAATTAAAACATTTATTATATGACGATATAGGTCAAGTTTTTTTCTTTTTGGTAGTAAATAAAGAGTTTTAATTGAAAATATTTAGTTTAATTATCCGCCAATAAACACTAACTGCCGCACTCAGGGAGCTTTAATGATTACTTAGGCCAATCACTTAGTAAAGGTTTTGACAGTTCTGTCATACAAAAGTATGTCAAACCTTTACTGAGTGACGGCTTAAGTAATCATTAAATATCTCTGAGTACCGCAGTTAAAAATATTATTGTAAGGCACGTGTAAGATTTCAATGACATTACTTTAGAAAAAAATGGCACGTTGATCCATGAAGGTTCGCCATCCCTGACCTAGTCTATCGGCTTACCGTGCTTTTGAGGGTTAAAAACCCGTTATTCATAGTCATACTACACCTAGCAACACTTCAAAATGACCAACCAATACGATAGTGACACTACCTGCTAGGAAAGATTCTGAATCATCAAGTTATATAATTATATATACCAACAAAAGTTTTAGCTATTGAAAAAAATATGAAAATGAAATGAGTAATTCTTTAAACGTTGCAATAATAACGCCCGATTTGTCATACTGAATTTAAACAGCTCATGAATTTAACGTCACTGAATTTCCTGAAACAGTGATTCAGCGGTCTATCACCACGGGAAGGAACATCAGAAACCAAATTAATTATTCAGTTTAGAAATTATTGTCACGTAGGCCGTTGGCAGTGTAAGGCCTCATTTACGGACACGCGGGGCGTCGCGCGGCGCGTTGTGCGTCTTAAATTCAAACACATGGCGATGTATGAACACGTTAACAATTTCAAACGTCGATTTTACGAGAAGCGACTTTTCGTTCGTTAGTTTAAAATGCAGCGTTCGTTGCGGTGGACGCGCCTCTCAGTAAATAAATAAAAAAGCTCGAGACGAGCCTATTGCACGCGCCGCGCGACGCCCCGCGTCTCCGTAAACGAGCCCTAAGGTATTTCTTTTATTAGGACAAGCTAACCACGCTATTCCCAAACCACTGTAACTCCTGAAAGCCAGAATCAACAGTGACGAAAAGCGCGGAATTTCGTTGCGGAATCAAAGACAATAGGGTAGTTAACTAAAAAAATCTAATTAGTCCGTCAGATAGATTTCCAAAAAATATTGGACACGTATTTTTACTTTTTTCACGTAAACAAACAATGAAGACGATACAGTGCTTTGATAACTCGTGTGACGTCATATTCTAAGACATTAATATGACATTTTTTACCGGTGAATGACGTCACGACCCCCCACTCAAATCTTTGACGCGTTTTATCTTCGTAAATTTTTATTGATTTGTTAAAATAAAAAATACGTATCCAATATTTTTCCATAATCTAACAGACGGACTAATTATAATGATATTTTTTTTAGTCAGTAAACATCCCTATTGTTTCATTGGGAATTCGTCGAGCTTCAGTATAGGGGTATGAAGAACAGGGAGTAAGGTTCTTCATCCCCTATAGAAAAGGGAGGGTCCCTCGCCCAGGCGGGTGTTGTGTCTGGTGAGTTACTGCCGGACAGTTGTTATCGAGTATTTTTTCGGGCAAAACTTTGACTGCGCGATTTTTGATGTTATTTCTTCATTTTTTTCATAGATGCCGCTGCAGTTCTTATTATTGATCGACGAGCCGCTGTCCTTTCGCCATAAAACGCTAACACATAATTACGCCGTTTGCAATAAGCTCAACACATTCTACATACATGAACTCAAGTTTTTTTCATGTGGTCGTAGGCAGAAACCACAGAACAGAACGCCCCTTGCTACAATCCTTGTATTATATAACGGGTTCGTGTACGCAACTCCACGTCCAAAGGGCGTATTTTGCAGAATTTTGCTACGCTCCTTACATAAATCCTTTAGCCTTTTCCACCTTCATACATAATATGCAAGTTCAAATAAGCAAAACGGTTGAAATACGGCCAGTTACTACCTCTACTGATTGTCGACGCTACGTGCACCCGATTAATTATGTAAGTATAGTTGCAGACGGCTATCAATCGATATCGTCTGCTCTTTGTCTGTAGCAGTCAACCAGGAGTGACCGACTCACACTCCTCGGTCAGGGACCTTTGTTTAGAGACAGGATGCAGTAGTTTGGGTTCGTGAGAGGTCGTTTTTGGGTTCAACGCGAGACGTTTTCGATAAGTTGGAATGTTGTGGTAACCTTTTACATGTGAGGTAAATTTTCTTCCCGTCGGCACAAAGGGCTAAGAAGGAACATGGGCGGTTTTTAGTCAGTAGAAGTCTGACACTCCCTACCGCTCTGCCCAGAGCGGGAGGAGTCATTTGATGATTTCACACTATCCAAAAAACGGTAAATTCTGTTGATAAGACTTGGGAGAGGTCTTTGCCCTGCAAGCCCGCCACACTATTCCCAAACCACTGTAACTCTTTGCCCAGCAGTGGGACATTGTAAGCAAGACAAAAAAAAGGTAATAATTCACTACACTACACAGCAGATCGATACAGACATCCAGTACCACGGTCCATGTGTTCGTTAATATGGTACTTATGAAATGTTGAGTTTTGTCACATCCAGTAGAGACTCATGAAAAAACTCAACTCAACAACTACAGAAGGTCGATATAACTAGATAGAACTAGCCTGCACAAGTCAGAGTTTCCTCAGGTTCATCCCAGTGTGACTTAGTTTACTGTACATACTAAATCTACAAGTTCGGACTGCGGGACGGTCAAAAGTTTAACTCCGCTGGCTCCGAAATTCTGAACCCAGGAGAATTAAGCTTACACTTAAAAGCTTCTAAAAAGTTCAAGGATTCAAAAACAGGGGATTTACGAAACTCATGCAAAAGGTCCGTTGTCGAGGAGCTTATGGGTACTTACATAATAATATTCGCACGGATCGATCAAAGTTAGGCAGTGTTTGGCTAGGTTCGTCCCAGGTCCATCACTCATTGTCATTACATAGAATTTTTTTTGACAGTCGTTCCAGTGAGCCAGTGGCCCAAAAGCCTGTCAGCCAGTCTTATTAAGGGGTATCGTATTACCCAGTACTAACTAGGTCGTGGAGCAAACAGTCATTCCATGTAAAATAGTCCGGTTAGACTGGAAGCCGACCCGAACACAGTTAGAAAAAGGCCAGGTAGATGACGCAAAAGGTCCGTTGTTACTATGCAAGATTAACAAGATCTAAACAAAGCTGTTTCTATGCATTACTTTGCATAAATATTTCAGCCTACACTTGCGACAAAATGACTCATTCGCATAAACTGGTAATGACTATTATTTACTACAACTGGTCATTCACAATGTCAATAGTCTGACGTCATTTCCAATTAGCTTATCAAAAGTTGCAATAGGTCAGCTTTAAGTTCATTCAGATTTATACAATGTGGTTTTGGTCATTTTGAAACCCAAATTCATTTACTCGAATTCGAATGAGGATCAGCACTTATTGAACGCCGTAATTAGTTTAGTTTTAGTTTTTTTTAAAAAACGTTGCCCCACACCTAGGAATTTCTCCTGTATCGTGGGTGCGTAATACCCACGGTCCCACGGTGGGTGGGTGGACATATGGCTAGCCAAAATAACGGCCGGCCCTTTCCACCATTTATAGTGTTTTAGTTAGGATGGAGCAGGAGAGCAAGATCTAAGAAAAGACCCAATCCGTACATGGATTCCGTAAGGAATGATTTGAAAAAAAAACGAAGTAATTGACAACGTAACAATTGACAGGAGAAAATGGTAGAAAAAAACGTGTTACGCCTACCCCAATTAATATAGGACAAGAGCAGAAAGATGAGTGTTTTAGACAGGAAGAAGTGACTGATAAAAACCTCATTGGATGCAAGACTTTTTTTTTAATTGGGACAAGCCCGCCACACTATTCCCAAACCACTGTAACTCCTGTTAGCCAGAATCAACAGTGGCGACCACAAGAAAAGCGCCGAGACAATGAATCGTTTCCCAGGGAAACGATTTAACTGTCTTGGATCCCGCAACGAAATTAATCAGAAAAGAATAGCGGAGGAGTAGGAAAAAAAAACATAAATTCCACTTCCCTCCATATCAGCAGGAGACAGAACAGAACAAGGCCAATAGGCACGCAGGGACGTATACAACTGGGATAGGCCCAGTTGCATGGAAGCAAGGCTTGTGAAATTACTAAATGTTCCGATGCCCCTAGCAAGTCGGTAATAGCTGCAGTTTTCTAAACTACATAAATATGTAACGACAATGGCCCCGTAAATAAGTATACGTATAGTATGCGAAAGGGTCAATCGAGGTGTATGAACTTAAGGTCAGATATGATAAAAATAAAAAACACGGCTCAAATTGATTGCCAAACGAGTATGTGATTTAAATTTCTTGTAGGGCATAATAAATTTACGTCTAGCCAAATTCGTAGTACGAGGGGAGTGAATTGGTATCCAATTTCGGCGAGACAGGCTTTCAAGAAATAGACGTCAATGACCGGGATTCGAGAGTTCAGCATTAAAAAACCAAAGAAGGGGACAAAATGAAGGAGAGGAAAAAAGAATCACAAAATAGAGCTTTACGAAATTGACGAAAGGAGTATCCTGGGACCTGGCGGAGGACAGGACTACATGCATACATAAACTAACGCCTTTTCCCATGGGGGGTAGGCAAAAACCACAACGCAACCTGATACAATCCTTACATACTCCTTTTGCCTTGCCCACTTTATATTAAGTACTACGCGATATTTCACTAATAAGGTCAGCGTATGTCTTTCTAGGGCGTCCCCTCCTGGCGTTGCCACTCATATTTGTCTTGTAAATCACCTTTGACAAAGGTTTTTTTTTGTATTAATCCCATTTTTTTTTTTTTTTGGCGGGTGTAATATCATCAAATAACCCCTCCCGCTCTTGGGCAGAGCGAAAGGGGGTGTCAGACTTCTACTGACTAAAAACCCTTCAAGTCGAGGCCGCGGTATCTCTTGCGAACAACCCGCAGCCCCGACGGATGAATAAAAGAGTCTTTGATCAGGTCCTGTGCTAACTTTCCTCGTAACAAATGCAGCATCACCTGATTCGCTAAACGGAACTTCTGTTTTTGACAACCAAATCTAAAATGTGATTAGCGTTAAACTTAGTAAGTTTTAGTGCAGGAGGGCTTTAATTTTTTTTTTTTAAACTTACACGAGTTTTGGATTAGCTACAATTATTTTTATCTTTATAAAGTACGTGAGTTATAGTAATTATAAGTAAACGCGTTGCACTTGATTATGAAATATACAGTAAAACAATCGTGACAAAATAATTTTACCGCGAAACGTAGCCATTAGTATATTGAGTGTGGAAATACTTCTTCCAATTTCTACACAAGTAATATTTTTATTATTTTTTTTGTTGAGTTTATATGTGGCTATAAAAGTAGAGGAAACCCAAATAAACTATGGATGGACTGTGTAAAGTCTGATTCAGCTAGAACGGAGGTGACTGCTGAGATGAAGAGTAATAGAGAAGTATGGAAGAAAACATGCTGTGCCGACTTCAAATAAATTGGGAAAAGGGTAGGAGAATGATGATGATGACATCTTCCGCTGATGACAACACCTTATTAGTAAAAATCATCTTTGGGTCCAAAACCATGATATTTTGCCAAGTTCCTTAAGAAAAAGTGAACACTGGAGAAAGGATTTTAAAACCCTTCTTTTTCTGGCGGGTGGAAAATCATCAAATAACCCCTCCCGCTCTTGGGCAGAGCGAAAGGGAGTGTCAGACTTCTACTGACTAAAAACCACTCATGTTCCTTCTTAGCCCTTCATGTCGAGGCCGCGGTATCTCTTGCGAACAACCCGCAGCGATAAAACCCTCAAAGGGGTAATTTATACCGCGATTTCTTATTAACAATTATGCAACAGTGCAGTTACATTTAAGCGTCTCTTTTTTGGTGAAAACGAGCTTGAGGCTTTTACCTGCCTCCATACTTTGGTACTGCATTAGTAAGATGCTATTAGTATTTATTCGGTACTATATCCCTCATTCATGCATGATTGAAGAGTTATTGGTTGAACGCGGAGCGAATGCTCGACCTTTCGAATCCAACAGAGATTCACGATTTTGTCAATAGGTTATTGAAACAATAATAATTAATTTATTAAATAAAATGGCACAGTAGCACCGTTTGCCATTCGCGGATATTCAAAATACCAAGGGGTATCGTGTTACACAGTAAATGGGTGGCAGAGGTCAGATAAGCAGTCACTCCTACATAGAACGAATTCTGATAGTCATCTGTATTCGGTTAAGATTGGACGTTGTCCCCAAAGTTGTTGACAAAAGACTCGTCAATGGGTGCAGATCTTTGGAAATACTAATGTTGATGATACCAGCCTTTAACGATATGAATCTCATTGACTAATGCGCACAAAATAAATCAGAAACAGTTGAAAAACTAATGCATTTAATGAATTAGTCATTCTACACTAATCGTAGTCTTGCTCTGTTTAATTCAATGCACATTCAGAGAACGTGAATGTCTGAATCGAGTACTCCGCTAATATGATACACATCGGGTTTTAGAAAGAAGAAGTGTGGCATGTTAGGTTCCAGTCATCTGTCATTTGTAGATCTTCGACAGTTGTTACAGAGGTCAGAAGCCTAAAATTCTGACAATTTGTCGTACTGAGGAGGTCTCGTATTACCTTGCACGGGTGGAGTCAGGTAGGCACTTGGGCCATTTAAAAAACGGGTATTTAGCTGCATCCAGTTACACTGAAAGCCGACTTTAAAATAGTTGAGAAAACGCTAGTGTGACGTGTAATTTGAAAAAGAGAAAAATAACTGTCAAGGCTAAGAGCCTCGACGAACATCTTTCGAAGTTAACACCAAAAAGTTAGATCAAGGACCTGATTCAGAAGGCAGTTACTCTTCGAAACTTCTCGCATTGAATAATGTTCCTGGCTCTGAAGGCCTAACTATTGTTGGGGCTGTTGCTTGGACCCTGCTTCCTACATCGGCGAAAATGAACAATAATAACTGTCCCACAGGTATTAGTGAAAGTGAAGACGCTCTAAATATGTATAAAGTTGAAGTTCTTAGCAAACCTCGATGCCAAAATAAAGACCAAATATTGAATGTCTGCAGAATCGAGTAAATCAATAGGAGTGTAAGTGCCAGGTGCGAAAGCAACCGTTAATGGCCGTAACTACAGTTTATGAGTCTAGAAATTTTAGTCATTATGTTATTTTTGACAACGCCGAATTTGGTTTGGGGTTGTACACTTTAAATTTTTTATTTAGTTCAAAGAAAATCAAATGGGCTTACTTTACGTGCCAAGTTCGAAACTAGTAGTAAAATAGAATTTAGAAATGTTGTTTTTTAGTTTTCTTTTACAAAACACATTTTAGTGACACCATCTGCCTAGCTTTTTACCAACTATGTTGGGGTCGGCTTCCAGTCTAACCGGATGCGCTGAAAAAGCATTCGATCGTGTGGATCACGACATCCTTCTGCGTAAGCTGCAGGAGCTTGGAATTCGCGGTAACTTGCTCGGATGGTTCGAATCATACCTTAGGAATCGGTCTCAAATTATCACATTGGGCGGAGTAAGGTCTAACTGCGTAACCACACCATCCGGTGTGCCTCAGGGCTCAATTCTGGCACCTCTCTTATACTCTGCCTACCTTTATGATATAGGGGCGCATGTTCTTAATGCAAGGTTCCTGATGTATGCCGACGACACCAAGATTTTGATGACTATAAGAAATAGGAATGACTGTGAGAAGCTACAGAACGATTTAAATAGACTATCAAATTACTATGTCATGAATAGAATCAATGTGAATGTAAGCAAATGTCAAACTATAACCTTTACTAGGAAACGAAATTTTATCAACTACAGCTACAGTCTTAGTGGTGGTAATGTTGTGCGTTGCAATGTTATTAGGGACCTTGGTGTCGTCCTGGACTCGAAACTTTTGTGTTCGGAGCATGTGTCCTACGTTGTCGGCAAGGCATACAAAAACCTGGGATTTATTATCCGTACATGTAAACTATTTACTGATATTGATTGCATTAAAGTACTTTATTTTGCGTACATTCGCAGTATTTTAGAATACTGCAGCAATATTTGGAATCCGCACTACTTGGTTTATAAACAGCAGGTAGAATCAATTCAATCTAAATTCGTTAAATACATCAACTATCACAGTGGTTTTAGGTCTACAGATTATCTGCTATCATGTAAACATCATAATATGCTACCACTCGAGAACAGACGTATGATTCTGGACATGCTATTTCTTTATAATATCTGTATTAGTGGGAATATTGACAGTACTGATTTAAATAACTTAGTTATAAGATTAAGAGCCCCGTCCCGACGGACTAGGCACACGCAGTTGTTTGAAGTACCACACAGTGGCACTAACTACGCTCAAAACTCGGTTATTGGTAGGATGCTAAGTAATTTTAATAAAAGGTTCTCTCATCTTGATATATTTAACACTAAAAAAGGTACATTCAGGAAAGAATTGATAACGTCAGTTTGTGTTGAATTGACAAGTACATCTCAACTAAATAAATATAATTGAACAGATGGTACACATACACTCACCACACCACTATAACATACTCACACACCTATTTACACTCCTCAGGCACACTATACTTACACACTCATACACGCTGTACTCTTAGCAATGTAAATGTTTAGATATTAAATTGTAAATCCTTAATTGGCTGTAGGATAAGTTTATATTTTTAAGATAAAATTTCAAAGAGCTGTGGATTTTGTGAACAATAAATAAATAAATATTAGTATTTTACATGGAACGACTGCCTATCTGACCTCTACAACCCAGTTAATACTAGGTAATACGATACCCTTTGGTAAGACTGATCGTTGGGATCGGCTTCCAGTCTAAATTGTCTGAATACCCTGTGCTATACATGGAGTGACACTTTTGGGGGGGGGGATGGAAAATCACCAAATAACCCCTCCCGCTCTGGCAGAGCGGAAAGGAGTTTCAGACTTCTACTGACTAAAAACCACCCATGTTCCTTCTTAGCCCTTTGTGTCGAGGCCGCGGTATCTCTTTCGAACAACCCGCAGCCCCGACGGGAACATGATAAACCTTGGTCAGTCTTTTAAGGGTGGGCAGTTCTTCAAATGACTCTTCCTGCTCTGGGTGGAGCAGAAGGGAGTTTTAGACTCACTGACTAAAACCATCGTGTTCCACCTAATGCTCTTTGCGTTCTAGGGCTGCGGAGACTCTTTCGAACAAAATCCGCAACCCTAGCAGGCCTTTGGTCAATCTGGTTTTCAGACTTTCGGATTATCATTCCCGTAACGAAGATCTTTGAAGTATAGCAAGACACGGAGAGGTCTCGATATGAAATAATAAATGGTCGTCTATTCACAGACTGACCTCGGCAAGCGTCGCTTAACCTTGGATCGACCTGTGAGTTTATTATTTAGCCACCAGCCCCTAGACTGAGATATTTTCTCTTTCTCTTTTACTAGATAGAAAATATAGAAGAATGATTTTTCTTTCAACTCCTAACCGTTGAGGAGTTGTACCTTCCATCATCAGCGCATCCACATGAGATTATGATTATCAGACGCAAATACTTGAACCAGTGCCTATCAAATTTGCGGGTTGCCTTCGATTTCTCGGGGATCCCATCGTCAGATCCTGACTTCGTGAAAATGGGACCACCTCGGGAGTATACCCTTTCGAACACAAAAATAATGTTGAAAATCGGTTTACAATTGACGGAGATATGCGCGGACATCCATAAAAAAAAATACATACACACGAATAGAGAACCTCCTCCATTTTGGAAGTTGGTTAAAAAGACGACCTATCTGCAATTTCCCTAATTAAGATAGAAAACCTTTTCTATTTTTGCTTCCTGGCTACATCGGAAAAAGCAAACGCTGCCTTTCCATAATATTCCTCTTTAATCTACCTTTATACAGGGTGGTGCCGAGAATACGACAGTAAATGAAACCATCGGTAGTAGAACTACCGATGGTTTCATTTATTGTCGTATTCTCGGTGTCCATAGAAACATTATTAAACTATCAAATAAATCTTAACACCAAAATAAAAAAAAATAAAAAACAATAAAACTAAGTAGCATAAAACTGTAAACGAAATACATTACAATTTACAAACAAATATTGGTTTACTAACCTTAGGAATAATTTGCACCGATTAACGTGTAGAAATAAAACGTAACAAACGAATTTGGCAAAGATATTTAGGTAGGTTATTGTCGTATCGTCGACACCACGACGGTGTTAGGATTTATTTGATAGTTTAAAAATGTTCCCATGAACTAGAACTACCATTGGTTTCATTTATTGTCGCATTGTCGGCACCACCCTGTATAATTTCGTTCAGAGTTCGCAGACGGTTAAATCAATTCTCTCTTGGACACACTGAATAATCTTTTTTCTTTTTCGTCGGTTTTCGTTCTTTCCTCACAAGATAAACGGTGAAAGTGTGCGGGGTTCTAATCAAGAAAAATGCTTTTAATTAGTGGAAACCGCCCCGAGTTCTAAGAAAACGTAGACTGGACCTAATTAATTTATGTTTTTGCGGACGTCTAAGATTGCTTTAGGCTAGGAGATAATGAAATGGGATGAGATAAAGTATTTACTGTAATTAAACATGTCCAGTCCCCACTGCATCAAGTTTCCACGAAATGTAAAATTCACTCATTCGATTTTGAGCTTAATCGCCAACACTTTATGGTTTGAATTCATTTAGACATTTCACAGTTCGTGGTAACTTGATGTCTTAGCGACTGTACATTTAGATGGGAAAAAGTGAGTTTAGGGAAAATAAGTAGGAGGTTGAAATGGGAGTGAAATGACCACGTTGTAGGAATGCACCCGGAGTGTGGGGAGTTTGTTCTGCCACTTCTTCTTCCCAGCTAAAATACTTGGAAATGTCGAATGGCGGGCGTTTTGGGGGACTGTCTCTTGTAAACTTTGACGTGCTGATGCCTAATTTGAATAAATGAGTTTTAATTTTGATTTTGAGAAGTGGGCAAAGTTCGACACTCACTAGACGTGTGAGGGAAGACCGCGGCGCAGGGGGTGGGACGATCTGATGATCATGTTTGCAGGGCACCATGATCAGAAACTGCACGAAACAGAGGTTTGGAAGGCCAAAAACAAGAGGCCTTTGTTCAACAGTAGAAATGGACATAATACACACGTAAATCATCAAAATAATCCCTAAAAATGTATCACACTTTAACTGAACGTTTTTGACTAATCCTTGATAACTATCTATCAATGTTGAATTAGCAATTATTATTACAAACAAACGCTTTCACATTCCAGAACCATTAATTTATAATTTAATAGTATTTTAAGTCATTTGTGTAATTGTATTTTTGTTGGCAGTAGGAAGGAAATCCAGGCAAGTAAAACAAATAAATAAATATTCATTCAATGGTTTGTCTAAAATATCAAAAAAAGGTGCCAGAAAAAGGAAGCAGTCCTAGGCTGAAATGATGATGAACTTAATAACAGTTTTAATTAACTTTTAAAAGTCATACATTATCTTATTTATTTTACTAATCAACATTGTGGATGCTACCTACTTTATTAATAGGTTACTTTAATTAATTTTATGTTAACAAGTCATTGAACCCTAACTTTTTTTATCTATTTTTTTTATTACTTCTTATTGTCTCATCAATAGTATATTAGGGTAATAGGGTAATTACTAAAAAAAAAATAGTCCGTCAGATAGATTTAGAAAAAATATTGGACACGTATTTTTTCTTTTTTCACGTAAACAAACAATGAAGACGATACAGTGCTTTGAAATCTCGTGTGACGTTTTTTAGTCACTAAACATCCCTATTACTCTGCTTGATCTAGATATTTTATAAAAATACTATCTTCATAGAAAGCTATAGCTGGTAAGTTAACACTATGAATAGTCAAGCAATACAAAACCACTGTATGTGGATCTCTCAGTGTACAGAAAATCTATACAAAGCGAGGCCATATTATACTGGAAATGAATGGCTCAACGTGTCATTGTGTGTAATATAATACAAACTGAATACAGGGTCCAAGGGACTCTGATGCTAAACCGGTTACCACAAATTCAGTCATTTTGCCTCCCAAACATAAAGTTTTCGTCAGTTATTAAAAAAATACAATATGGATGGAAAAATGATGTAAATTTATGTTACAACAGAAAACTATAAACAACTATTTATCTTGTCTTATGATGATTATTATAAACTATGCCTATTATTTCATGGGTATAGTAGCCTTTGTCCAGTAGAGGGATGATACAATGCTACGAGTTATTTTTTTATTAAAAAAGGTAAAATCTTTTTTCCTACTAATATTGTAAACGTGAAAGTTTGTAAGTATGGATGGATGTTTGTTACTCGTTCACTGAACGGATTTGGATAAAATTTGGTACACAGATAGTTTATAACCTAGTTTAACACATAGGATAGTTTTTATTCCGATTGTATCTTCCCGTGGGATAATTTTCGACTAGTAGCAGGCGAAGTTGTGGCAACAGATAGTTGCTAAATAAGATAGAAAGTTGTTATGAACTGATTGTTTATATTTATATAGTTTTGATTACAATGTTAGTGTTACACTTGAATTAAAATAATAATAGCAAAAAAATATTTTGCTATTTTATTGAGGACAATGAATCACTGTTGATTTTTTGTATATTTTAAAGAGAATGTGAAAAAAAAATGTGTGTTTCTTGAGAGACCCCAAAAACTAAGTTAACTTTTATATTTTTAATTATAATTTATTTTTAATGACTTTTTACTGACTTTAATGACATTTGATTACAGGTAATTTAAACTTTTATGAATGAATGTACTATTTTAGATAAAGTGGCGAGTGAAGAAATGCATTGTTTGAGAATTAATCACAATAGTAAAATTTAAAAAAGAACACATTTTTTAGGAGTGTGATAAACACAGTAAAAACAATAAACAATGAGACAAATATTTTGTTAAAATTGTTTTTAAGGAACATCATTACTGTAAATATTCACAGTTGTTTATGTCCTATGAAACGGAGATATATTTAGAACAAGTGCAAAACATATCAGAATATTCCAAAACAAAGTAGTTAAATGAATCATATGCATACAACATCAATGAAAACTTTAAGGAATGATTCTAATGCAAATAAAACCTGTTTGCTGACAATGACCCAAACATACAGTAACAAAGAAATAGCTAGCAACAGGGACCTATGTACATGCAACAACGATTAATTACGCTTAATAGACTCTATAATCCGTTGTGTGTGCCTAAGGCCATAAACATAGAGAAAAAAATGCGCAATCGAGACCATGGCCTACATACGGAATTACGAAATATCACCAGCTAGAACATACGGAAGAACAGTGCGAACGTAACGCACCTACCTACTAGTTTATCAATGCGTTATATATAGATACGTTGGCCCACGGAGACGTGAAAAGAATGCACGCTCCTTACCCAGAGAAATAGGCAAAGGTCTACATCAATAAGAACCTTCAAATAAAGTGTTATTAATAACTTTTCACGGGTGTACAACAAAGAAATGTTAATAAAAACACACCCCATATTGATTTTATATAGGGTCGTGACAATCAGCTGACGGCCCTACAGCTACTTATTTACATGGTGGCCCTCGAACGCAATAGGTTCTTTGTAATGACGATAACAAAGAAAGGATACAGTTTGATGACATCGGTGTCCATGCGTCGTTTCCCAGCGCTCGGTGACGACATCTTCGTGATCTATTGCTAATAAATCACAATATCGAACACGAACACTAGAACTAACTCACACAAGACGCAGCGAAACCAATTTTTCGTCCACCAGCAGCAGTCAGAAAAATAACATTGTAGAAAAACAATGGACACAAACCATAGACTAAAATTTCGAAGATGATGTGTAATGAAAACGATGTTGCCAGCTGGCAAAATTAATAAAACTGCGAGAAACCTCAGATTTTTACCTTATGTATACGGTTCTTTACAATAGACAACGGCCATTCCAGAAGATTATGCGTCAAAAATTAAAAAGCATGCAAATTTGTCTATGCGTCATCATCAGCGAAACTTCGCGTGTGTGGATCGAGGAAGATTATTTATAATTCAGCTTTAATTATAGATTTCTTTTACATATACATCCCAAACTTAGTTAGGACGACGCGTTTGTGGACTGCGACGCTCCGTCGGCGCGCCACGAATGCGGAAACATGTGTTTTGATGTGAACATCAAATCATGATACATGACAACAAATTATAATTTATCGGAGTTTACGTGTGTATTAATTGTGTGTTGGAGTGATAAAGGGTTGTCCGAGATCTTGTGGTAGTGGTGATTACCGTAGCGGGTCCGTGTGGGGCTGGTGATAAGTGATAAAGTGCGGTCATTTCCGGTGTGTTATTCGTGATGTGGGCGCCCCGGTGAAGTCTCCTGCTGAATCGTTTTAACGTCCAGATATAGCCATGGCGAACACAGGGATTGGGGTCTCTTTTGACCCTAATGACATGACCAGGTTAGTAACTAGATCGTAATAACCCTAACCACAATACCTATAATTTCCTGTTTCCCTTCATGATTTTCCTAATAAGGAAGTAAAATGCAGAGTACTAGGAAGTTTCTATAAACTGTGAACCTACAAAACATTAATATTTAGTTCAAAAAGTTCAATTTGAAATCAACAATAAACAATGTTCTGAATTATAACTCAAATCTCAGTGAGGTATTCCCATTTCTATAATTAAATAACAATTTGTACAAATAACGAGAACAAACAATTAGAAAAACTGTCTCAAAACCACAATTAGATGACACATAAACCTAACAAATATCAGTACAGTTTATTTAATTGGTTTTCCCTTTATTTTAATATAAAGTTATATTTCTCTGCTTGAAATAGTTTCCAAGTAAACTATGTCAGTATAATTATGTAGTTTGGATCTCATACACCTATCACATATTTATTTATGGTTTATTCAACATGCCTTCTCCAATATATAATATGAAATACTTGATGTTTGAGTATTCTCCAGCATGGTAAGCATATTTATTCTAATTATTGCTTGTTGTATTTTGTATTCAATGTTCTCCCTCTCTCTCTTTCGTGTGGTTAGTGCCTAAACCTGGTGTCCCAGAGTTTTTATACCTCCCATTAGCCACTGATTTAGATTTTCAATATTAAAATTTCCATTAAGGCACCCAAATATAGTCCTCCTTACCAATTTCGGTAACGGCGACCCTTACAAGCTATTTCCTAGCGTGTGCCCTTAAATGGCTGGCCAGACCGAATCGAAATCAGTTATAATTAATTTATTGGCAGACTTGGAATTTTGTTTAGTTTTAAAAGTCAATTTGTTTTTCAGTCCTATGTTGAGCCTTATTTAAAGCCTATGTCTAAGTTAGCCGATTATTTGATGTAAGGTTAAAACCATCAATATGTCTATTCAGTATGTTTATTATTATTTTCTTTATTCTATCCCAATTTATTGAAGGTGCAGCATGTCTTCTACTGTATTCTTGAATAATAAACTGTGATTCTTCACCCAAAAAAAAAGCAATAATTTTTGCATAGAGTTTATTAGTTTTATTTACAGAATACTTGACTGAGGTCTTTGTGAAGGATTTGTTTACACCATGTCCTATGTATTTATAAAAGACTAATCTGCATGCTTTAAAATCAAAATATTGTATTTCACATAGGCTTTCATGAGCACTATAAAACGTCGAGAAAAGGTGCATGGTTCAGGTTGGTTGTTTCTTATCGAACAGAACCGGCAAAAAACTTCATGGTTACTCGTTTTTAAAATGTTAAACACTGTTTGCACACTGCCCTCTCTATTGTAATAATAAAAAAAAGGAGTGTGTGAGATGAGAAGAGAGTGAGATGAATGAAATTAAACTGTGTGGTGTGCTCCAAATAAAAATAAGTAAAAGTGAAAATTCGGGCGCCTGGAGTACACACAAAACTATGCCAAGGATAGACTTACCTGCGGGAGCTTGAGACTTTTAATCTTCAAGCGGGAAGGCATCAATAAAAATCAATCATGAAAAGTAAGAACGACTTTATTACCCGAAGGCTGCTGGTTTGAAAATTCCTTTCTAATTCTAAAGCTAACAGCTCTAATGTGTAAAATTAAGATGACATCGCTGTTATTCTAAGACCTGTCATTATTGCACTTTTTTAAAATAAATTGAAGTTATGTATCATAAACCATACCAAACTCCGTCGACTAAATTAGGAACCTGATGGATTATCCAAGAGCATCTTGGTGATATTCGCCGAGATTGCCAACGGCGGTCCAAGATATATGCATTTTGGTAGGGGCGTGCGTTCAAAAATTTAAGTAATATGGAAAAAAAACGCCTTGTGGCTGAAAACAAACATGAATAATCGTTAGCGGATAAAAAATGGCGATCGAATGGTGGTTACGAGCAATATACAATTAAACTCACCGTTTCTTCCAAAAATCAAAATGTGGTCATCAGTAGATGAATGAATCCAAGCAAATAATTATAAAATGAAGTTAAAAGATCCTGAAACAATTAAATATCGGAAACTATTAGCGTCTGCTATCAAAATAGCCATGACAACGCGGAACGGACCGAAATCACAAAGAATTCGCTTACCTTAAAAAATAAAGGCTATCCAATTAGGATCATGACAAGGGCAATCGGCTACCACATAATTAGGGACTAGATGCCGCCCATCTCAAGTTATATTTTGAGATTTTATTGGAGCGCTCAAAAATCACTCCATTGATTCAAGGCTGTAGGTCGAAAAGCAAGAAATGTCAAAGTCAATTTGACAGCATCGAAAATAAAAATCAGTGTGACCACTTCACGAATCCAAGTCAACCAAAAATGAATTTTCATAAGGCAACACCAACCAGAGCCTACAAATCAAAGCAAAGAATTCAATAGTATGTAACAGGCTTAAAAGACTCGTTACATTACATCCCTCCCCGAAAATAAAAGAAAGGAACTTTCTTTTATTAGAAAGAAATCTTCAACATAATAGACCAGTCTTAACAACTTTCTAATTCCCAAAAAAAAAGAAAAGAATCATAAAAGATTCAAAGTGTAAATGAATTCTGAAAATGTCAAACGACAAGGTCTCAAGAATTTAATAAAAGTAAAAACATGCAAATGACAAAAAGTCAAAAATGAAATCTGTGAAAAACAGAAAAAAATATAAGTTATAAAAACTAGTTAAATGAAACGAAGAGAGAAATCTCTTAGCGCTTCTAAACTCCAAAACAGTGCAGTTAGGCACTATAGCCACTGACTACAAATTTCAAACGAATTCGAACAATTTACCAATAGAAACTACAATTTTTAGTGCAGTTAGGCACCATCGCCACTGACTAAAAATTTCAAACCACTTGGAACAGTACAACTTTGAGTGCAGTTAGGCTCTATTGCCACTGACTACTATGTCAACTGCTTCCAACTCTACCATCTCTATGAGTGCAGTTAGGCTCTTTTGCCACTGACTAACTCCGTATCCAACAATCCAAAAAAATTTGAAACACCAAACAAGTTTTTTAAATAAAGCTGAAAGGCCTTATTTAAAATATTGTTACAGGCACAACCTGCAATGAAACAAAGGAAAGCGTATTGTGATCGGCTCATCACCACCGAACTTCCGAACACAATAGCTGTAAAAGAATGTTGCTGTGACTGGCTCAACACTACCAATCTCCCAAACACAGACAAACACAAAAAATCATTGAGATCTCCAATGAGAAATCTCAATAACGAAAAGGCGAAAGCCAAAGTTTCACAATGCGATCGGCACATCACCACCGAACTTCCGAACGCAAAGAAAAAAGAATGACGAAAGTCAAAAAAAAAATCCCGCATTGTGATTGGAACAACAATGTCCAACACAATGGAAAAAGGAAAAAATATGGCCGGGGCCGAAATCCCACATTGTGATCGGCACAACACCACCGACTTTCCGAGCACAATGGAAAAAAGAGTCGAAATCAAGGTCAAAAGTTACACCAAGATTCAAAAAATAATAAGGCATTTTGTAACAAAGGTTACAGAATGACCCTAAAAAGTAAAGTCCAGGATGAACGCGTTACTAACAAAGTCAAATCCGATCATTAAAGAGAATGAAACTCTAGTAAAAATGAGAAACAATTCTGTCAATGAACAGCACAAAATAGATTTAAAAATCGATTACTATTTATGACGAAGAGAAAATAGAATGATTTCAAACTATAAAAAAAAAGATTACAAAAACTTGAAATTGAGTTCAAGTTTTTGATCTCAAGGTAAAAATAACCTGAAGTGTAGGGTTACATAAGATCCTAATAAAATGTAAACAGGTAAAAGGTTACCCTTAAAAAATAAGATCTTATACAATCCAACAAAAACGAACAAAACATAAAATAAGATCCTTCGGTGTGAAAAACATTTAGTGTGGAAAAAAAATTGTATTTAATTAACAAAAATGGCCTAAGTTTTATTTTTAGAATGTTAAGAATTCAAATTCAATAAATTTATAAGAAGTTACCTAACATACATCTTTCAAATCACCGATAACCTATCATCCATCCACACGTACATCACACTGTCAAAAGTGACCTTCAAACAGAATTTATCAAAATCAAGACTAACACTTGGAAACCAAATTAAAATTTAATAATATCTTTAACATGATAACGTCCCACTGAACCTTTATTTAAATCTTTCAAAACATAAACGTTATCCGAAACCTTTTCAGTTATTTTACACTTTACAAACTTAGGTGCAAGCTTAGCTGAAAAATATGCTGGAGCATGAGATTGAACAAAACTTCTTCTCCACACCATATCACCCACACCAAAAGAAATGACTTTCCGACCTTTATTATAATAAGCGGCATTTCGCTTATACCCCTTTAACAAGTAAGCTTGAACTTTAACAAAAATATCACTAAGTGAATTAAGAGAAACTGCATAAGCATTCCTATTTGAAATTTCTAGTTGAGATAAGTTATCAACAGAACTACTAAAGTGATGTAATGACGCATCAAGAATAAGCTCCCTACCAAACATCAGAAAGTTAGGAGTAAACTCAGTAGCAAGGTTTACACTATTATTTAAAGCTAATTGAACATTGGGCAAAAAACTTGACCAAGTTCTATGATCATCTTTAACAAAACACGATATGCAGGTTTCGACCGTTTTATTATATCTCTCAACAGGGTTATTTTGAGGTGTATACAAAGTATTATAAAATATTTTGGTTATATTAAAACCTTTCAAAAAATCTACAAAATGTTTTGAAGTAAATTGAGTTCCATTGTCACAAACTACTATTTTTGGACAACCAAATTTGAGAAATATTTCTTTTTCAAAATGTTTACAAATTACTCTAGTGGTAGCATTGATCATTGGAAAGAACCAGCAATATTTAGTAAAAACGTCTACAACCGAAAGTATGTATCTATGACCAGAATAAGTTTTAGGTAGAATTCCTATGATATCAACTGAGAGCATAAGCATCAACAGCAGTACAGGTATCGACATCACCCGAATCCTGAAGCGGCGGAGACTGAACTCCCTTGTCCATGACTAACAAACAGCAAGGCGAATAGCAAACGAAAAGCAAAAACTAAATTTCAAAAAGTTAAAAGTTTGAAAATAAATTCTCAAGTTTGAGGTTAAGTATTGAAGTCAATGTGGTATTCCCATGAAAAATTACTAAGTTAATTTTATCGTTTTAAAAGTGCAATAATCACTTACAAGCAGCTTAAATCTAGATAAATTAAATGTACAATATTGTACTTACAATTAGATTAAATTATTTTCTTTAAAAGTTAAACTTAGTTTTTAAAATAACTTTACTGTTGAGAACAACAAAACACGGTCAATGCTATACATTTCTGTTGGTTTTGCTAAGAAAAAAACATGTTATTAAAACAAACAGGTCAATAAACAAAATTATCAATAAGTAAACACCAAATATTGTTTACAAAGATTCACCAAATTAAGTTAAGTACTACTTATGAGTCAAAAATTAAAATAAACACAAAGTTATTGAAGTAACAATGTAGAACAAACTAATGCAAACAATAGGCTCATAAGTTATTTAATAATTGTGCAATAATGACAGTATATAGGTACCAGACAAACCTACTTCAAGTCCCTGTTCGCTGAGCGACAATTGTAATAATAAAAAAAAGGAGTGTGTGAGATGAGAAGAGAGTGAGATGAATGAAATTAAACTGTGTGGTGTGCTCCAAATAAAAATAAGTAAAAGTGAAAATTCGGGCGCCTGGAGTACACACAAAACTATGCCAAGGATAGACTTACCTGCGGGAGCTTGAGACTTTTAATCTTCAAGCGGGAAGGCATCAATAAAAATCAATCATGAAAAGTAAGAACGACTTTATTACCCGAAGGCTGCTGGTTTGAAAATTCCTTTCTAATTCTAAAGCTAACAGCTCTAATGTGTAAAATTAAGATGACATCGCTGTTATTCTAAGACCTGTCATTATTGCACTTTTTTAAAATAAATTGAAGTTATGTATCATAAACCATACCAAACTCCGTCGACTAAATTAGGAACCTGATGGATTATCCAAGAGCATCTTGGTGATATTCGCCGAGATTGCCAACGGCGGTCCAAGATATATGCATTTTGGTAGGGGCGTGCGTTCAAAAATTTAAGTAATATGGAAAAAAAACGCCTTGTGGCTGAAAACAAACATGAATAATCGTTAGCGGATAAAAAATGGCGATCGAATGGTGGTTACGAGCAATATACAATTAAACTCACCGTTTCTTCCAAAAATCAAAATGTGGTCATCAGTAGATGAATGAATCCAAGCAAATAATTATAAAATGAAGTTAAAAGATCCTGAAACAATTAAATATCGGAAACTATTAGCGTCTGCTATCAAAATAGCCATGACAACGCGGAACGGACCGAAATCACAAAGAATTCGCTTACCTTAAAAAATAAAGGCTATCCAATTAGGATCATGACAAGGGCAATCGGCTACCACATAATTAGGGACTAGATGCCGCCCATCTCAAGTTATATTTTGAGATTTTATTGGAGCGCTCAAAAATCACTCCATTGATTCAAGGCTGTAGGTCGAAAAGCAAGAAATGTCAAAGTCAATTTGACAGCATCGAAAATAAAAATCAGTGTGACCACTTCACGAATCCAAGTCAACCAAAAATGAATTTTCATAAGGCAACACCAACCAGAGCCTACAAATCAAAGCAAAGAATTCAATAGTATGTAACAGGCTTAAAAGACTCGTTACACTATACTCCTAACAACTAAAATGCATGTTAACAACATTAAGTAGAGTAATATCAGTTAATCAGCCATTGATAACAGTTCTATAAATACCCAGCTTCATTAAACAACTCATGTTTTTTAACTCAATTGAAGTTTCAAGTGTTGATCTCAGTACTAAAATACCCGATGGTGTATACTGTATAGATTGGCCTGCATAGAGTTTGTTGTACCACGGGATCTTACTATTGGGATAAAAAGTATCCTGTGTTAATCCAAGTTGAAAACTATCTGTGTCCTAAATTTTGTACATTTTAGTTGTTATTGTGTGAAAGAGTAACACTCATCCATCTATCCTCACAAAATTTTGCATTTATATAATTAATGGGAAGTAGGATTATTATTATCAGTGAAATGTGTCCCACTGCAGGGCAAAGGCCTCTCTTCCTGCCTTCCACTTATCCCTGTTGAATTACCATATCTGCATAAAATTTTAGTTTTTCCTAAATCATGGTAATATAAGGTCAATTTTCCACAAATACCACTTACTAAAATTCATAAGTTATTTTCCATTCCCATTGATTCCTACAAGAAACACAGTGATTTTCTTATAGTGTGTTGATTGCAATTTTATGTTATGAACATAGTGTTTTGGGCCCATATAATTATGATGTAAGTCATAAAGTACATCGTTATTACAACTTTTTAAAATTGCCAACTGTATGTTACACCTAAACAGATTTTTTATGGCAGGAAGTGTGTCAAACCATATTGGCAAAGAGAAAAAAAATATTTTTAAAGAATCTAGGAACTAATTAACCTAAAATCTTCTAACAAGCTCTAAAGTGAATCATATATTTTATGACTGTCCCCAATCTTACGAACCAGGTTGTTTATCCCAACATAAATATTTATAAACAAAACAGAAATAACCCATGTTACACACGGGCTAGACTTTGAACTGTGATGAACAAAACATAGATTGATTGATTTTAGCATTACTCATTTCATGAACTGAAGCTACACCCGCTTCTTCGTTGGTTGGTAGTGGTTGCAAGTGTGACTACTGGGCTTGAAGTCTTGGGTTCGATTCCTGTCTTTTACAAGATATTATTTGGTTTTTCCATCAGGAATTTCGCAGTAGTACTGAGTGTCGAAATATGCAATAGGCTCGCATGCTTTTCGCCTTTTAGGGGTGAGGGAAACAGTAAAAAATTATTTTGCCCCAATTTGCAACAGAGGATCCTCCGATCAGATGAGTTTTCTGTCTGGTGGTCAACAGCTCTATAGTTGATGTTGGGTACTTGTTTATATCCTTAGCACATGGATTGAATATGGAGGTCTGATTGCGCAATGCAAGGTTTTTCATATTCTGCATTATGAATGTTGTTAGTATTCTTCTGTCATTTTGATTATGATTGCTACAAACCGTTAATTAAGAATTAATTTCGCATTTATTATGTTATAGTAGAAAACTATGGATTAAAGGGATACAATAGAAATTAATCTTTAATGTATTTTCCTCAATTCTACAATTCAAATCAGTTTATTGCAAACATGTTCAAGCCCTTTTGATTTCTGGGAACAGGGAAAACCTATTTAGTAATAAGTATCCATATTTAGAATTAAGTATTAAATGTTATGTAAATGCTTTAGATTATTAGCATACATTTTGCCAAATACATGACTCTTCATGACATGATAAAACTTTGGTACAATGTGTGTCACATGTTTTACAATAATAATTCTACTATTTTTACATAGCATTGCCCCTGTATTTCTCCAAAAGGCGAGGTTTAGGTATTACCCTATAGTACATAGGTATTACCTACATTTTAAAGTGCCCAGAAGTAGTTGAGTTTATAACAAGCACAAATGAAGCCTCCAGAAAATCAAGGCCTCACATAGCCGACTCTTGTCTCTACTAGGTTTTCTCTGGCCAAAGAAAGGGTGGCCTAGAAAACTTGTCGTGACGACATAGAGGTATTTGTGAGAGACTTCAGGATGCTTAAGAGAAATCCCTTGTGCTTGTTCCCTTGTAAACTAGAAATCATAGTCAACCCCATCAGACCATTAAACCATTTCCTACTCCTCCGCTATTCTTTTCCGATTAATTTAGTTCCGGGATCCAAGACAGTTAAATCGTTTCACTGGGACTTCATCGGGCTTCATTGTCTCAGCGCTTTTCTTGTGGTCGCCACTGTTGATTCTGGCTTACAAGAGTTACGTGATTTGGGAAAAATGTGGTGGGCTTGGCCCATAAAAAAATAACCATCAAACCCTCCAGATTTAGTGCTTGTAACCAAAATGCAAATCACTCGGTCAACTTGAAAAAACGTAAGTCATATTTTGCAATCCCAAATAATTATGTAAAACCATAAATATAACAAAGAATCCAAAACTCATCACTCAAAAGATCAGTATTAGTACTTTACCTTGGAATTTTTCACAACTGACGAAGCGTAATTAACACAAAAACATCTTGTATTGAGACAACAAAAACATTTTGTTGGTAATTAGTAACTAACTAGAATGACCTTCAACTGTTCTGTAAGTGAAACCGCTCATATTTGGGCTAGTTTATTCTACTTCCTTAGCGTGGGAGGAATTTTAAAATATCTAGAATTATTTTCATTCATGAACAAGAACAACTATTTGTGGTGGTACTATGCACTGCTATGCATTACATAATTAATTGCCATTACTTGCATTTGGTTAGAATGGAAGCTGACCCTAACATAGTTAGGAGAAGGTGATTCTTCTTTTTTTCGTGCCTATTACGAACGAAAGAAGGATGAGAATAAATATTTCTAGTAGATAGCTAACTTTTAAGCTATCATTTCGAAATATTTCTTCTCATCGTTTGCGAGAAGGAACAGCTCAGGCTTTCAAAATAAAAAAAATAAAAGATGTATTGGTACTCAAGTGGCCCCAAGATAGTACCTTGGGGCGTTCAATTTTTTTTTTAATGTCTTGCATATCTAATAGGTGGCAATTTTCCTTTTAATTGTTCGATTTATTCTGTATGAGCTTTAGACGAAAATATAAGGAGGCTGTATCAGTTCAGTCAACAATCTGCCTGTAAGATAATAGGATAGCATGCAGCTTTACAAAATCAAATGCTTGGTGATGTTCTAATCATTGATTAACAATCCACTCACATACATTTTCCATGAGAGTAAACAGCCTTTTTATTTTTTTATTAAATGATTTATGAGTAATAAATAATGCCAGTTACTCAAATTATTTTCATAGTTGCCATGTTATATCATCTCGCGAATATTCTTAGATTCTGACGGTAATTTATTTTTTATCAACAGCTGGTACTTCAGAGAGTTATCCCGCGCTGAAGCGACGAGGTTACTCCTCAATGAGACGGAGAGTGGTGTGTTCCTCGTCAGGGATTCCAAGACTATTACTGGAGACTATGTGCTGTGTGTCAGGTTTGTGTTATACTACTTTATTGACGAACGTTTTTTTTCTGCATTTAATGTTGGTGATTTTTGTTGACGCGGTTTTCCATATTTGTATAGTAATTTTAATGCTCATTTAGGCGTCAAACAGACAAGCAGCACTTTGCTAATAACAGACCCAACTTCAGCTGTCGACAAAAGAAATTGTTGCAGTATTCGACACGCGCGCCGACTGCTGCAGGCCACCATGTTGACAGCATTGTTGTAGCGCACCGCGCACGTTATCATAGGAGACAGACAGTAACAACTGTACGAGGCCTAAGACAATGGCCCTTTGCCTTAGGCCTTGTACAGTTGGAAAAACGAAAATTATATTTTATCGCCAGTGTCCCGAATATGGCCGATGGCCGACCTAAATAAGCGTGTAGCACTCTTAACAACGCCACGGATAAGCACCGCAAAAACAGTAGCTACCCAAAAATGCTAAATCAATGAAGAGTGCAAAATTAATTTACTAAGTTTTAGTCGTATTTCAAGTTACTTACATATTCTAATCCTCCATAAAGAAGCCTGCGTTTATACAATTCTTCGCTAGTGAAATATTTAGGACAAACTTATTCAAAACCTCCTTTCCGACCTTCCAGAGAAGACGACAGAGTCTCCCACTACATAATCAACCGCGTCGTCTCAGCCGACGGCGCGATCAGATTCCGGATTGGAGACCAGCTCTTCGCAGACATGCCAGCGCTCCTGGCGTTCTACCGGCTACATTACCTAGACACTACGCCGCTGGTCCGGCCTCTGCCACAGGCGCTAGCGAAAGTGGCAGCACCGCCACCTCCGCAGCCACACCAGGTCTTGGAGTTGGTGATTGCGAAGTTTGACTTCTCTGGCAATGTAAGTATAACCAAACAACGTTTTGGGTTCATAGCTGTTCTCAAAGATACTGCCTTGGTCCTAGACATTGGTTAACGAGCCAAAATTTTATCAATTTATCTGTGGTTCGTGACTATCTCGTGCGTCTATGGTTGATTCCAGCAGAAAGGGAGTTTTAAAATTCGTTCTCTGTGTGAGAAAGTGGGGTAAATGCCGTAATCCACTATGCACGCGTTATACGGGTTGGTGGACATCGTATTTTATATCTAATCATGTTCAGTTGTAATAAAAAGAGAGACCAACCTTGCCATTTCTCAACTATGTCGGGGTCGGCTTCCAGTTTAACTGGGTGCAGCTGAATATCAGTATTTTACATGGAGCGACTGCCTATATGACCTACACAACCCAGTTAATATGAGACACGTTGATTAGACTGGTTGTCAGACTTTTGGACCACTGACCAGGTGGTCAGTGCAGTATGACAGCAGTGCAGCAAATGACAGCCGAGACCAACGGTTTAACGTGCTGAGCTATCTGAGGAACGGAGGAAATTAGGTATATAATGGGTGATCACCCATCCACAGACCAATTAGGCAAGCGCGGCTTAACCTGAAGATTGTTCTGAGCTACTATATTATCTAGCCACAAGCTCCGCGAACCCGCAAACTGCGAGTCGAAAATCTTGTTCTTTACTAAAGGTAAAGAACCAGACTTTAAAATCGCTTGGCTTCACCTGCCTCAAAATATTTGACTATCACATTAACATTTGTAGAAAACACATAGTAACAAAACTAATGGTGCTTGTAACACGCCATGTAGACGTATATGGAACTGGACAATAGAACCATGAACATTTTATGACAGATGTTATTTGAATCGATCAATAAGCTGTATTTGTAAACGTAGGTTACTAATATTATAAATGCGAAAGTAACTCTGTCTGTCCATCGCGCTTTCATGCCAAAACTACTGAACCGATTTGAATGAAATTTTGTACACAGATAGTCTAGACCCTGAGAAAGGACATAGGCTACTTTTTAATGCAAGAAGGGGTCGTAAGGGGTTGAAAGGGGGTTTATGAAAATATTATTTTTGGTCGCGATAACCGACTTCAACGCGGGCGAAACCGCGGGCATCAGCTAGTTACACATACATTTAAATGAATAGGGATGTTTCCTGACTAAAAAAAATATGATTCTAAATTAATCCGTCTGTTAGATTATCGAAAAATATTGGATACATATTTTTTGTTTATCAAATCAATAAAAATTGACGAAGATAAAACGCATTAAAGATTTGAGTGGGGGTTTGTGACGTCACTCACCGGTAAAAAATGTCATACTAATGTCTTAGAATATGACGTCACACGAGTTTTTAAAGCACTGTATCGTTTTCATTGTTTGTTTACGTGAAAATCTTTTTTCACGTAAACAAAATGGGTCCAATATTTTTTGGAAATCTATCTGACGGACTAATTAGATTTTTCTTGTTAACTACTCTATTGCCGGGTATCGAAATTCCTCACTCATTAGAGTCCTACCTAATTTATAAATTAATATCTTTGCCTTCTACTATTACACAATAGGAGACGTTAAAGCTTTGGTCCCAGACTCCCGGCTGTCAATCTTACATCTTTGATAGTCGTTACAGGTAGTCAGTGGCCTGAAAGTTTGACATCCAGTCTTACCAAGGAGTATCGTATTACCTAGTATTAACTGGGTTGTGGAGGTCAGATAGGCAGTCGCTCCATGTAAAATACTGGTATTCAGCTGCATCCTGTTAGACTGGAAGCCGACCCCAACATAGTTTGCCAAAAAGGTTACGCAGATGAGATGATGCAGATTGCGGTACCAAAATTAGGCTGGACTCTAATAGATTTTTAATGAAGTGTCCTGCTATTACATAACAGGAAGTCGATCTAACCACAACTTTTAACTTTCCCTACTGTATTTAAATTAATAATTGTGTTTCTGACAATATTCGGGTGTCGAGCACTGGCGTGATGTCAAATCCAGAACATTCTATCCAGATCATATATGACAAACAGTTTAAAATAAAAATATGCCTACAAACAAGGAAGAAAGATGTCTCATCGTAAAACGGTAAAAACTAGGTCTCCAAGTGAATGTATTTCTAATATTAGCTTTCATAGTAACGCTGCCGGTGTCGCTATGACTAACTGCCGCAATCATATCGAGTTACGTTCTATTAAAAGGTTATGGGCAGTAAGATCATTTTGGTAAAGGAAAAAACAGGTAGATAAAACTTACATGGCGTTGCGTTCTGTGGTTTAAAAGGGCGTGAGTTTATGTATGATGTATAAAACTTACATACAAAATTATAATTTCAGCCTTCATAGGCTGTAATTATAATTTATTATTATTTTATTTTTTTAAATTATTATCTGGTAGGCAAATGTTTAAAGTGCCATCCACATTTGCCGTGTTATTAGTCCTTCGTAATACGGGGTATAAAAATCCAATCTCTGGGATGTAGGATTGCCTTTTGCTCAAAGTTCACTTATCATTTAATTTTTAACTAACTCCAAAAATAAGAGAAAGTTCTCACTTCGGTAGTATTTTTTTATGTTTTGTCACCTCATACCTCACGAACTCCGTCATTGATAAACCGATATGAAAAAAAAAAATATGTGAAAGGATATAGATACTTTCCGATTAGTCCCATACTCATCAAAATCAGTTCAGCAATTTGGTTTTTTTTCTTCTTCGCCTTTGTTGACATAATGGTCCTTAATAACTTACAAGACTATTTAAAATTATAATAAATAAAAAACTGTTTGGCAAAAAAAAAAGAAATCTATTCAAGTCTTAAAAAAAGTATACTTTCGGAAGTCGGTAAAAGTCATCGAAACAAATGGATTAACTTTTTTTGCAAAACGTTTTTTGTAGCTTTAATTAAAGTTAAATTAAAACGGTAAATATTAACGGTTAACTGAATTATAACCACTTAAAATCAAACACACGTGTTTTCTCCAGAGTGTGAACCATGTGGGCAGTTGCAAAGATTACATTTTGGACTGAACTTTGGTCTCCATGTTTAGCAGTCATGCTTGCAACCCCCTAGACTAAGACATTCTATAATTAATATAATTCTGATCCAGAAATATCCAGCGCGTTGCAAAAATGTTACTTCTGCACTTCTATTTTCAATTGCCTATGTACTAAGATAAAAATAATTCGGAACCAACAAGAGTCTATGGCAGATGTTCACTGTTTATGTTATGCTTCGCTAATATGCCAGTGATAGTTACGAGATTATGACTGACGCACTGCGAGTCGTGGGTTCGAACTTTCGAAGCCCGGGTCGCGAAAGAATTTGTTTGGCCTAAACATAGACCAAGGTCTGTGGTGTACAAATATTATGTTTGTGAATGCCACAAATATGTATGATTTGGATTTTATGATTGTGAAATGTTTTCTATATTCTGAACTGTATAACTGTATGTTTATATCACTCGTGGGTTTTGGTTTTATAACATAACATCACGACTGTATTATGGAATGGAATGGAATGGATAAAATAAGGAATGAGTACATAAGAGGAAGTCTAAAAGTGGCGCCGGTAAATGAAAAGTTGTGTGGTAATCGATTGTCGTGGTATGGACATGTGATGCGAAGGAATGAAAAAAATGTTGTGAGAAAAATGTTGAATATTAATGGCTATAAGAGTAGAGAAAGACCAAAGAAACGATGGATGGACTGTGAAGGATGACATGGCTAGAAAGGAGGTGACTGCTGACATGACGAGAAATAGAGAAGTATGGAAGAAGAAGACATGTTGCGCCGACCCCAAATAAATTGGGATAAGGGCAGGAGAATGATGATGATGATTATCGGAGAGGGCAGACAGAAGTGTATCTTTTTCTTAATCGTTCACTCTTGACAGAATGGTCGTGGTCATGGGTGTCGCTCACAACTGCATTCGCTGCCTTCGCGATCCTTTTTCACCGGTCTCTATTAGTCGCATGGCGAGCACATTCTGCCTAAATAATCTTAGTGGCTAATTTGATGGAGTCTGTCCATCGGGTTGGTTATCCACCGCGTTGTTTCGTGTTTTCGAGAACCATATATCACCAATAGGTTTCATTTTAGCAAGACTATTGCCGTCAATCGGGCACAAATATATACACTGCGGGCTGCTATCGAGTAATTCCTGACACAAAACCCATTAAACTACGGCAGTTGAGGCTCCAAACCGCTATTTGTTAACCAACATTCAACACTTCTACAAACTAATATAAGTGTTCATACCTCAATACGGCGTGCAAAGCGCAGTTGAACCATGGGCGACATAATAACCCCTTTTTCTTTTTTTTTTTGGGGGTGGGAAATCATCAAATAACCCCTCCCGCTATTGGGCAGAGCGAAAGGGAGTGTCAGACTTCTACTGACTAAAAACCACCCATGTTCCTTCTTAGCCTTTCATGTCGAGGCCGCGGTATCTCTTGCGAACAACCCGCAGCCGGCATAATAACCCTGACACCAGGATAGGAACTAACCACACGATAAACAAGAAGAAAAATATCTATAACTAGCTGATGCCCGCGGCTTCACCCGCGTGGATGTCGGTCAAATTATATACTAAAACCTTCCTCTTGAATCACTCTATCTATTAAAAACCGCTTCGAAATCTGTTGTGGAGTTTTAAAGATTTAAGCATACATATATAGGGACGGACAGATAGCGACACCGACTTTGTTTTATACTATGTAGTGATGATACGTGAAATATAATGTGATATAAAACTTTCTGAATTTATTTTCCAGGACGCCGATGACCTCCCATTCCGGCGCGGGGAACGCCTGATGGTGATCAACCGCGATGAGGAACAGTGGTGGACCGCGCGCAACAGTCTGGGACGTACCGGCTCCATCCCCGTGCCATATGTGCAGAGGGTAAGACGTTTTGTTTTCTCCTCTCGATGACAAGCTAAGGGCCTTTGCACACAGCTAGTTTTTTGTAGCATTGCAAACGCGAAACAGTCAAAATCAAAACTCATTTATTCAAACTAGGCTGATAATCAGCACTTTTGGAACGTCAAAATTTACTTTACTTTACTTATTTAAAGTGACAGTCCCCCAAAACGCCCACCCTTCGACACTTCCTAGTGTTTTTTTTCCTAGTCGTGGTTGTCGTGAAGCTAGCCTGCCACACTATTCCCAAGCAGCAGTGGCGATCACTAGAAAAGCGCCGACACAATGAAGCTCGACGAAGTCCCAGAAAAATAATGTAACTATCTTGGATCGACAAAATTAAACAGAAAATAATAGTGGCGAATTAGAAAAAAGATAATTCCATTTCCCTCCATAATATTAGGTATGTCGTGATGCTGTCACTGGATGTCTGCCTTCGCCCGCGTAACCAAAAATCCTATAACGCTACTATCGCGAAGCAGGTTGTCATCATCCTAAACTTACCCGTTTAGTAGGTACTGGAACTGTGAAATTGTCGAAGCACATTCATTACTTAAATCGTAGTAAAGATCTCCCAGAAATAGTATGCGCATCGTCAATTTAAAAAAATCATAAAATGCGGACGACGAATCTTAAAAGTTTTGTCTCTGTGGGCGCTTACTATGGAGTATTTGTAGAAAAACCTACTTCTTGAAATTTTACCGATAATTATTTCTAAATTCACACCCGAAAATGACAAAAGAGTCTGATCATCCGCCAGGCTGTTACCAAACGCCAACATCCCGGCCGCTACCCCACACAAACCGATAACTTTACTGAAGTTTTGCTTGTTAATTTGAAAGAAAAAGTTAATAGTACTGTCACCCTGTATTGTGTTCTCTGCAATTCCAAAAAAAAAATTCAATAAAAAAAATTATACCTAGACAATTTTGTCAATGTCTGCACGTTCCAAAACGCAGTTCTCTTAGGAATAGTTCGGACAAGAAACTCCATGTATATTATTATAGAACAGTTGCCTTATTATTTTATATTCCATTTCTTATCATCTACCCAAGGGCGGATCCAGGGGGGGTCACGTGCCCCCCCCCCCCAGATGGTTATGGAGTTTCCTTCACAGTACATACTTATTAGCCAAATCGATTATCACAGCAATATAACAGAAAAATAGGATTTTTTTCTGGGGGCAGGGGGGGGGGCACATGTAGTCTAGTCAACAAGTGCTTTTTGGAAAAAAAATCTGCTCATCCGAAACATGAATAATAAAAAATTCTACATGTGCCCCCCCGAAAATAAATCCTGGATCCGCTCCTGCATCTACCCATCTTCCCAACAGATCCTGGACCCGGCCGGCGTGCCGTACCCACCGACAGAGGCTCTCAATCACCTCGCCGACCCGCCCAGCCCGCCCAGCAACAAACACCCGCAGCAGCGGACTAACATGCAGGTTTGTACACATTTCCTGCTACACTAGACAGTTTGGCAACACGACCTCCAGGCCTTTTTTTTCGGGGGTGGGAAATCATCAAATAACCCCTCCCGCTCTTGAGCAGAGCGAAAGGGAGTGCCAGACTTCTACTGACTAAAAACCACCCATGTTCCTTCTTAGCCCTTCATGTCGAGGCCGCGGTATCTCTTGCGAACAACCCCCAGGTTCCCTTCCATGTTGCTGACATCTCTTTGAGGCGCGCGTGGAACACGAACGCGCCGTCGACACGGCCTGTCGTCGTCATAAGACGGACGGACGGCGAGCTAGCCCGTCACTCACCGTCCACAGGCCCGCGCCTACGGTGGCCGGAAGCCATCACGTGGCCCCCGACGCCCGGAGCGTCTCCCGCGGCGGCTGGGACGAGAGGTTCTCTCCTTCACGACCTCCAGGCCTCCAGTACTATGAAGGTCAACAAACAGAACCTGTTACTCAGCGTTTCTCCTCCACGTTTATTATGCGCCAGAGTGAAGAACTCTTTGTGTTCCTTGCAAATATATCCCGTCTGCCTTTAAAGTAAGAGGGAACTGACATTATGGTTCTATCAGGCGTGAACAAGGTCAAAGGCAGGCTCATTTAGAAATAATGAAAAAAACGACTCGATTTCGATTCGACAAAGTCGTATGTCTATCTCGTTTTGACATTACGATGGCGAGCGAGATAGACATACGAGTTTCCCAATCCAATTCAAGCGTTTGAGTTCGTACTCGAGACGTTTTGCATTTTTTCTATGGACCTTCATATTGCACGAGCATATATAGGGTGTAAAAGTACCCTTAACGCAAACGAAGGGCATTTGTTCTCCCCACCACTGCGATCATTTTTTTTGTTCTAGACCATACCTGGGAACCTCCTAGTTACGGAGATATTGGGGGTTAAAGTTCCAAATTTTTCACAGCTGTTTTTGTAAATACTAGTATTTCAGGTTTTAACTTTACTTAAATTATCTCCATGACCCGTTTACTATTCAAAGCATTAACTAGCACAATGTTTTAAGAGTGCTACTTTGAGTTTTACCGCAAAATGTGATTTTTGACCCCAAAAAAAAAAGTCATTTCCCAGCAAAAATTTTTGCGTAGGGGTACTTGGTTTGATGTACAGAATGCTTGGTTGTCGTATGCGTGAAGGGTTCGTTTACACCCTGTATACTAACAATTAATTTCACATCTGTTATTCACCTTAAGAAATAGGGCATCTGTCCAGTAACTGAGTTCCGGTTAAGGTCAGATAGGTCTAAGATAAAAAGGTAAAACGTTAACAAACACAGTAGCAGGCAATCAGTATTAAAACTTGGTTCAAGTATATATTATATATTGATATTTTGTCGTACATTACAGCGCACTCTCCCAGCGTTAGCGCGGGTAAAGCAACCGCGGGTACCGAACGCGTACGACAAGACAGCACTCAAACTTGAAGAAGGAGATATTATCAAAGTAAGTTTATATTCAGAGAAAGTAGATTAAATAGGTTTATGTTTTTGTTTATAAGATACAGCTCCAATATTCTGCGTCAAACAAAGTACTTAAAAGTTGAAGAATAAGAATAGAAACTTGATCAACATAACATCATGCCTGATTGGGTAGGGGGAGCTGTACCTGTTCGACTGACTCGTGGTGGTAATTAAAAGTATAGTGGACTGTATATAAAGGCTTACAATTATAACTGCCCGGACAAACATATAATAAGTAAATAAGCGTTTGAGAGTATCGTCCGTCGCGCTCGGCTCAGCGCGTCGCCTGCGTGTGTCTGTTGGGAGCGATTCCCAACAGTTCCGCTGTTTAACGCTGGTTCCGTTTTAAGTCCCATGAAATAGGGAACGGGCCTTTTGCCTTCATGAGGGCACCAATTCAGACTCCATGGCTATTACTGACAAATTCTTGATGAAAATACAATAAAACGGGCAGAGAGACACGCAAATCGAACCCAGGTACTGATGCTCAATAGTCGCGCTTGCGACGACTCGACCAATGAGTAGTACCAGTCAGTAGCCATTCAATAGAATTTAAAACATGTATACTAATACCGCGTGGTGGATCATAGCCCATCCCTCTCCTAGAGAGGAGGCCTGAGTCCCTACAGTGGGAACATTATAGGCTGATGATGAAACTAATTCTAAATACGTCGTTTTTTCCAGGTGACAAAAATCAACATAAACGGCCAGTGGGAAGGAGAGCTACACGGTAAAATAGGTCATTTTCCTTTCACTTGCGTCGAGTTTCTCGACGAGAATCAGACCAGTTAAAATTGTGTCGTCATATGGCCGTAGACTCAACGTCTATGGTATAGGCTCTATGGACTGTGCCCACCGATATTGGGCTATTGATTGCACGGTAGTTATGGTGAAGTGAAATTGATGGTGAATTTTTTGGGTCCCATATTTGAAGTGTATCGAAGTGAGTTTTTGCTTCACCCTGTGGTACCCTGTTGTACTCTGTTTTTACCCGACTATCTTAGAAAGAAAGTTATGTTATACATATTTGGGTGTGCAATGATATGCAAATATTTAAATAAATCTTAGCGTGTCGCTGACAATTTAGATTGAGTCAGCCCAAAATAGCGACGAGATTCGCACTTTCAGTTGCTTTCATAAATGCTTTTTACATTTCACGGGCCTTTGAAAGGATTGTTGATGTTGCCTTTGTGACACACACACACACAAAAGATTACTTTTATAATAATATTGATACTTTATAAATATGGGATTTGAAAGAAACCAAAATGCTATGAATAACTGAATTATACCTATAATTTGTGATGTAAACTCTTTAATTGTTACACATTTTGTAAAACTGATTTAGTTAATAAATATTACAATATTGTAATACACACAGGACGCACAAAAACATGTATTGTTAAACATAATTATTTACTTACATATTATAATCCAAAAATATGTATAAAAAATTGTAATTATAATTTTTTTGTAATCGAAATCTACTAAAAAATATTATAAAAAAAATCGATATTGAGATTATTAGAAACTCATTTTGATGTGTATTTATTTCTTTTTTTCGTGCATTTTACTGCATTTTCTAATGTTTATATAAATTCGTGTAAAATTCGTATTTGTCTCATCATTTTGAATGTATGACATTTTTTTATAATAATTCATGGCTAAATCTAAATTCATTACTATTCTTTATGCGGCAGCTATTAAAATAGGTGTTTTAATAAACATTAATTACTGATAAATTACTAAAAGCTTGCTGCATAAGGAATATTGATTGAAAGTAAAATCATGTCAAATGCTTATTTGGCTCGAAGGACCATTTTTGAATGTCTAGCAACTAATTTTAATGCTTGATGTTGAAACTAACATTAGATCAATTTGTAACAACATAGATAGGTATAGAATTTATGAGAGAGCCGGCAGCAGGTTAAGCCACGCTTGCTTAGGTTGGTCTGTGGATGGGTGACCGCCCATTACATATCGAATTTCCTCCGTGCCTCGAAAAGCACGTTAAACCGTCACGGGTAGCCAGCGTCCAAACTCAAAAGTTTGACAACCAGTGAACGCGACGGTAGGTCGTGGTGGAGTAAAATCAAACGTGTAGTGAACTGTATAAACTATAATAATGAAAATGGAATAAAAATACAACGTTCGGTTGGACTATGAAAACAAAGATATTGGTACGTTAAGGAAATGCGTAACCGCGTGCGTGCGTGGAGGCGTGCAACAGCTGACCGGCGCCGTGCGCACGCGCCCCTCGTTCACTGCACGCCGATGTTGAGCGGAACGGTCTCAACATCAATCTTACAGGGGTATCATATTACCTAGTATAACTGAGTTATGGAGGTTAGATAGGCAGTTACTCCATGTAATACTGGTATTTAGGTTAGACTGGAAACCGACCCCAACATAGTTGGGAGAAGGCAGGCAAATGATGATGAGAAATCGTCTCCGTACAACGCAAGCTCAGATACTCTTCACGTAGTCCCAGCTGTGGGAACATAACAGGCTGATTATGCTATTCTATACCTATCTATCTTGTAATTTAGACGTGGTCTAACATTTATTAATAATAGAAATTGTTAAATTCTTTTATAAGGACTTGGAAATGTTCTTCTAAGGGTCAGCCTCCACCAAGCAAAAATAAATTCTCGCATATTTTGATGTCACTGTATTGCTTTTAAGAATAAAATTCGACGCAGACATTAAGCGTATCCTCCCGCGTGTCCGAGGACGCGCGGGAGATCAATTTTGTACTGGTGTCACGAGCATTGCATGGCATACAAGTTCAAACGCAAATTACTCGTGAAATAATGATTGTAATTTTGAGATATTTTGACATTATGATAATGTAGGTTCCAGAATAACAGTTTCGTTACGTTATAAGAAAATGAAGTTAATACAGTATGCAAAAATTGCTTGTAAATGTCGCTAAGTGTGTACATATTGAAACTACAACTGACTGTGAAGTTCTTTATTCAGTAGCTTTAAAAAAATGCGCAATTTTTTTTCCGCTTGGTGGAAACTGACCCTAAAAGGACATGTACTGACACCTTTTCTTGTAATTAACATTTGTGATTGATATATCAAAGAAGATTAGATTTATTCATCGTTGTGATTTATAAATCCGTTTGAAAAGTAGTTTCTTAACGATTTGAGACTAATATCATCATTAAAAAACATGTTTTTCTTAAGACTAAATATATGTCATACATAACAAGTGTATTTATTTAATTTTTTGAGGCAATAGACACTAATTATTTCACGAGACCGTTGTTTCGAGCCCGAAACTAGGTCCTCTCGTTCTCGAAGCTAACTTTCGGGCACACAAGATTAGACCAAGGATATGATTCAAAATCACGTAGTTCTAAGTGAAAAATGGTTAAAATTGTAAAAGCACCGGACATTGTATACTCTGTTAGTGATCGCAATAATATTGTAGGAAGCAGTAAGCAGTTTTTGGACCAAACTTGTGCGCGGAAGTAGATATTATATAAATTAATAAAAAGGTTTAGTGCAGAAACTTGTACAACTTTTACAGTAACTAATTATTTTTATTATCTTACATAGATACCTCCTTTTAAGTAAAAGATATACCTGTGGAGATCCCGCTTTTCAATGACATATATTATTACTAAATGATAAAATACACAATCCGAATTTTCTAAATTAGGATAAAAACATACATACACGAACCGGTAATTTTCTGTATTCGCCAGATCGAGAAGACACATAAGTGCGAGATCCTTGCAGAAAAATACTGGGAAATGGGTGAAGAAACCATGTTTTCGCTGACGTTAACGCTGCTAATCTCACTAGGTTTTCGAAATACCCTCTTCTTTTTTGTTTTAAGAAGCGTTTTAGAACTAAGCTATGCTATATTAAGACTTCCATATACACAAGTTTGCTCCAAAAATCGCCAACAACCATGTTTTTCATAAGGAATTGATATTTATATTGTATACATCGAACGTTTTTTGACTGTTAGCTTTGTAACACTTATACTGTATTGTACATTTTTGACATAAAACGTTGACTTTTTGACAGGCTTATGCTCTCGTGGTTATACACTCATGGCAGTATATTTCCCTTACCCGTGACCACACATGTCGAGGCGGCATAGGCTTGAGCCGATCAGATAGAGTATGTAAGCTTCTTAGTTTCACCTGGTTTTTGGTTCAGATGACGCGGAAAATCGACTGACTCAAAAAAATATGATTCTGTTTAGTCCGTTAGTTTGATTATCGAAAAATATTGGATACGTGTTTATTGTTTTATCAAATTAATAAAAATTGACGAAGATAAAACGCGTCAAAGATCATAAGTGGGGGCTTGTGACGTTACTTGAAGGAAAAAAATGTACTAACATGCGACGTCAGCTTGCGGCTTCATTTTATGTTTACGTGATAAAAGAAAAAATATGACTTTAATATTTTTTGGAAATCTATCTGAAGGACTAATTCGATTTTTTTTATTGGCCATTGCATGGACATAAAACTCTTATTGGTCGGTTTAAGCCGATTCCACGCCGATTAGTTTGGTCAATCCCCTAGCCGGCTAGATAATCGTAAGCTGTTTCAAGCGGATATTGCATTGTACTGGCTACGTCGCGTGGGTTTCTGAAGGTGTAATGATAGTTTTCATGAATAAGAACATACAGAAATAAAATTGATGTTTTTATAAGAAAACGATGATTTTTTTTGTTCACTCTAGCTGGGTACAGAAGCTGGTAAAGAAATGAAGGGTTAGGCAAAAGTATTCTGTATAGTCTTTTTGTCAAAATAAAAAACGATTTTGTATCTAACCTAACCAACGACCAGTGGTCCACATTGGCTCTGGATCGCAAGATTTGAAAGTCATGGGGGAGGCCTATGCCCTGCAGTGGGGTGACACAGGCTAACAGTAACTTGCTCCATCGTAAATCTATTTGTATTCCTAAAACTATAATTACACCTCGGTACAAAAAAATGTAATGGAATTGTGACATAAGTCGTTTTTAGATTAATATAGCGAGCTCGATCATTCAAAAATCGACCAAAATATATATTTTAGAAAATAAGCTCACTTGAAATAAACTCGAGTCACAGGTAAAAATGTAAAATGCTATGTTATGAAAAGAAAAACAGGTTTTTTTTTTCATACGAATCTTGTTCTTCCAATTTCATTTTAATTTGTACCATTAGCTTATATTTTTAAGGTTTATAATGTAATGATGATGTCATGTTTTTTATGTAAATATAATTTTCCACCGATATTTCTTGTGACTTGAGTTATTTTTTGAAGTACCACCTTATTTCTGATAGAGCGCGCTCTTGATAAAAAAGTCGTTTCCTATAAAGTCGTATAGCGTATCCTCGAAGGACCGTCTGGCATAACGAATATCGACCTTAGTGCTATTGGCATAAAGACGCTGTAAATATCAAATTGTCAAAACCTCTCCATACAATCGAATGAGAATTTGGTGGACTTAAGCTGACCTGAATATGTTGTTGTCTGTAGCACGCCTAACGAAGTAACGTAAATATGGTCACTTTTAAAACTTGGAGTATCGCCAATGCGTTTGTCTCTAAGGACCTATATAGTCCATGAGTCAGCAATCTTGTCACAAGAAAAAAAAATGATGTTTTTCGCCCTCAGAGCGCCAGACAACGGCAGTTGACCTCTCAGAAATGAGGTATAAACTCTTCCAAAATATACCATAGTCAATATTTTTATAATCGTGCAGGTGCAAGAAGTATTTAGTTTAGTATTACGGTAGTCGGCTGACCAAGTTCATTGACATTGTTTCTACTGTATTTATTTTTCTATTGCAACCATCTATTGTTGAAGCCATTATGATTCGGCTGTGAGAAAGGAATGGTGCTTTACGTCTGTGTAGCGTTATCTCTGTCTCGCATTTGAATAATCCTAATTCTGACTCTGCATAGTTCGACTTGACATAACATCACGCCTGTAACCGCCGAACGATTAGGTAGAGGTGTATTATTAGTATGCCTTATTTGTACGACTTCTCTGGAAATTCACTAGGTTACTCTTATTCAGGGCTTGTATCTTTGTTATCTCATTGCTTTATCTGTTGATGTTTCTATTTAAAATTATATCAAATTCTCCCATATTAACCGACTTCAAAAAAGGAAGTTTCCTACAATGTCACTCAACTTGGCCAGCAGAAATGAAGTATTGAACTTTTAAAAGAATGCTCGTCATCATTTATTTAATTCGGGATTTGTACTGATACCAAAATGTTATCGTCATTGTATAGTAGAACCATTCTATTTTGAGATTATGTGTCATTATAATGCATTGTACACTCTTTTAAGTCATGAATATTAAAAAAATAAAAAATACATTAATTTTTTTATTAAGTTATGTGTAACGGTTCAAATAAAATTTAGGAAAGATTAGCTGTGTTTTCATTTAATTACTATCTTCGACTGCGTGGTTTTTTTAACATAAGCCTTATACAGGGTGTCGTGGAGTTTTTTTTTACATAAACTTTATACAGGGTGTCGTGGAGTTTTTTTAACATACGCCTTATATAGGGTGTAAACGAACCCTTCATGAAGCCGTCAACCAAGCATTATGTACATCAAACTAAGTGCCTATCCCTACGAAAAAAATATTGTTGGGAAACGACTTTTTTCAGGGTGAAAAATCGCATTTTACGGTAAAACTCAATGTAGCATTCTTAAAACATTGTGCTAGTGGATGCTTATGCAAACGGGTCATGGAGGCAATTTAAGTAAAGTTAGATACTGAAAAACTATTAAAAAAAGCTGTGAATTTGGAACTTTGACCCCCAATATCTCCATAACTAGGGGGTTCCCAAGTATGGTCTAGAACAAAAAAATGATCGCAGTGACGGGGAGAACAAGTGCCTTTCGGTTTCGTTAAGGGTACTTTTACACCCTTTATTTAGAGTAGTTAATGGAAAAAGAAGAAGAAGACATGCTGCGCCGCCGCCGTCCCATAAACAACTGACAATGACCTAGTTCTTTGTTACCTTGTTAGCAATGCTGCCTGATGGAATACTACTAGGCTTAAGTCTAGAATGGAAGCTGCTGCTGAGCATCAAGCCACGTTTCCACTAGGCAACAATAGGCGCGCGACACGTGACGCTCGACATGTACAGTAACGCTGCGCAACAGCGCGGGACGTTGCCGGCTGGCGCGCAACATGACGCGCGGCTTAAAGTAGTCGATGCGTAGACAGATAACGTTGTTCAACAAAAGTTCCGCGCTGACTTTCAACATGTTGGGCAACTTGTTGTGCAACATGTTGCGCGTCAATTGTTGCCTAGTGAAAACGCGGCTTAATTTTAACCGTATGATGGATATTAGTACAAATGCTAAGATAGATTGAATAAACACAAGCGAATCCTATTTATGATTTAATTGGTTAAAATATAGTGTAAGTACAATCAGATTACAGGCGCGAATCAAATTTTGTTCAACATACAGCTGCCGGACACAAACCGTCCAATTCCAATTGTAAGAAACGTATCAAAATTTTAAATTTGAATTTCGCGGGATTCGGATACCCTGGCGTATACCTGTGAGGCGCCATAGTTTCAATTTTAGATTTCCGCTTCTTCCTCCTCAACATATGCAGACAGCGCAGGCAGCGTAAGCACGAGAAACGAGGAGTTGATCTATATTTTTGACTTGTTAGAAATCCTGAAATCGTTATGTAACCACTGATCTCTGTTGGCGAGACACGCCACCGCTGTGGACCGGACAGGGTAGAGCGGCCCTTTGTGGGACAGTGGGTAATACGGATCGAATACCTACTACTTGTTCTTACCCATAAACTCATAGACAGATATTGTTGATGGTAATAGAGCTGCATTCAAAAGACGGTCAGCAACTAGCCCGCGAAATTCAAATTTTCTTACGTTTTTTGCAATTTGCAGGCCAGTGCTAGTTAGTATGTTCATTAAAATATAAATTGCGGCTGCAAGACGTATGTAGTTACATAAATATAATCATCAAAATCATCAATACAAGCCTCCAAGTTCATAAAGGTGCAGGAACTTGAAAAAGTCATTTTTGCACCTTTATGAACTTGGAGGCTTGTATTGATGATTTTGATGATTATAATTCTGTAAGTAACCCGAAATTGGCACAAAGATATAACTAGTGCCACACTACAAAAAAAAAAAAAAAAAATCTGTAAGTACATACGTCTTACAGCCGCAATTAATATTCTAATCAACATACAAACGAACACTGACCTGCAAATTACAAAAAACGTAAAAAAAAATGAATTTCGCGGGGTGGTTTGAGCATTCACCTTAAAGGCCTCTTAGATAAACAGATAAATATGTCCCTAGTGTTGGGCTTACACACACAAAGCAATTTATATTTCAAAACACCGATACGATCGAAATATCGTTACATACAGGGAAATATTTTCAAGTATTTCTTAAATTCCACATATTCCGTGTATTTCCGCCTGAATAGCAGTTAATTACCTTCTTTAAAAGAGGGTGTAAACTAGTTTATTATTAATTTATAAAAATGTGCTGAACGTGCAGAAAGAAGTTTCCCTTCAATAATTACGAGAGTCAAAAAAGGAAAAATCTTTACATTTGGGCCCCTCCAACAAATTTTGATAGAGGACTCGTCTAAGGCACGCTACGCTATGCCCAATTGTCGGGGCAGCTTGATGTGCTGCTGGGCCCTGTTTAATAAAACTTACAAATTGTAATTGTAGGTTACAAGTTACAATTCTACAAGTTTCAGTTTAATAAAGAAAACAATTCACAATTTTACCATGGTGGAAAACTGACAAATTTGTAGACTTGTAGCTACAAATCTACATATTTCTGTTTAAAAAACATTTTCTCTTTACAGGTGACAATTTACAAAGTAAGGAAAACCGTTTTATTAAACGCATAGTAATTGTAGTTACAAGTTTACATTATTTGTAAATTGTAGAAAAATTTCGACAGGTGGACTCATCGTATGTTAGAAACTTACAATTTTGTACCACACCGCAACTAAATAAGTGAAGAAATTTTGTTGTTATTCTAAATTGGTTCTAACAACAAGTAGTGGAAGTGGAGAAAATGAATTTAGGATTGAACGGCAACGGCGAATTTTTCGTATAAGGATTAACTTTACTTTTGAAGTGACAAATTTAACGTTTAACGAAAAATTTTGGGTCAGCAAAACTACCGTCGAATATTTGGTAACGAAGATATGACATAATCTTAAATACGATTCTAAGATAAATGCAGCTCTTAAACCCACTCAGCAAATTTATTTATTTATCAAACAAATAAAAGAAGTTCAACAAAATTCGAAATGTTTAAGATTTTTGAAATTATCCTCGATTTAAGAATCTTCAACTAAACTTACATTTTATGTAAATTGTAACTTACAATTACAAATTTGTAGTTACAAAATTGTCATCAAATTCTACAGGCGTTTTTTTTTAAATTGTAAACGTTTATTGAACAGCATTTACAATTATTGTACAATTTATAAAATTTTACTTGTAGAATCCTTACAAATTTGAAGGTATATTAAACAGCACTTGTAATAAAATTTTACAAATATGTCAGTTATCCACAAAATTGTAGGATTGTAATGTTTATTAAGCAGGGCCCGGTGTCTGTACATAAATTACGGGTACGTTGTATTAGATATTTTAATTTAATTTTAAGTTTTTATGCTGAATGAAATAAACGAAATATATGATTTGTTTTTTATTTGTAAGACCATATTACTTGCAAATAAAAATATCGAATCGTTTTTGCGTTTTATTTTTCCAATTCGAATTTCAAACCGTCAACGCACATCACTAATTTTGACAAGTGTTAGCTGATTGTGGTGGTCCGATGTTGATCGATTGAAAATAATTGGAAAAAGGACACTATAAAAACGTTTAAATAATAGTCCCGTAGTTCATAATGAACATAGTTTTGGCAGTTACAGTGTTCAGTATTTGTAAGAACGCTGTATTTAAAAACAGCAGGTGTAAAAGTGTAAAATGATATTGCTTCATCTCCAACCGGCAGCTAGTGGTTCTGAAAATTGCGGATAGTGACTGAAAATCACCAAAAAGTGAGAAGTTTTGTGCATAAAAAACATAGTGAACATTGTGACTGTAACTTTCTGTGAAAATAATGACATTGAACTGTTTCTTGTTAGAAAAAATGCATAAAAACTTTGTAATCGATTCGTTACCGCAATTTTTTTTCTTCTTGCTAAAATAAAAATTTAGTTTTGTGGTAGTTGTAGGTTATAAGTTTATAACGATTAGCTATGGAGGAGCCGTTGCCAGTAGTAGAAGTAACTGTGAAACATGAACCTATGGACAGTGATAATACTGATCATTCAGGGGGGGACAATCAGAATGGAAATAATCAACAAAGTCAAGAAGGTAAGTAATGTAAACACATCGATACACCATCACGCCTGTGCTTCCAGAGGGCCAGGCAGCCATGTCAAGTAAATACACATTATTTTGGTGTTGTTCCATGTAATCAAATTAGACTATCTACAGGCTGTTACTGTGTTTCAGAAAAGACACCTCTCTAGATATCAAAATTACTTAATACCAAATGAATTAATACCAAAATAACAATAAAATTTTGCTGCCTGTCAGTTGAGAAACATTCCTTATTTATTTAATTTTGCCAAAGTATTAGATATACTGAAGATTCCACAACACATCCAGATGTACCACTTTATCATTCTCCTGCCTTGGGGTCCTTTGTTTGGGGTCTTCTTTATCCATACTTCTCTATTACTTGTCATATCAGCAGTCACATCCTTTCTAGCCATATCATCTTTCAGGCTGTCTTGTGGCTGATACTTAGCTATATATTTTTTAAATATTTTTCTTCATTTCTACCTCAGTCAAAGAAGAAGAACTATGGATTAAGCCAGAACCCCAAGATGATGACTCTCAAGATACCATCATTAGGGAAGACGATCCCGGTACACTCTCCGAAAATGGAACCAGATTAGATGAAGAAACCCAAGAATCCGAATATAATAGTGAGTAGAATATTATTGAATGGAACATAAATATTCTGATAGGCATGCTCTAAACTAAACTTAAACTCAACATTAAAAACAGATGAAAGAAATATATATTCCAGGTGCATAAAACTTCCCGTCGGGGCTGCGGCTTGTTCGCAAGAGATACCGCGGCCTCCACATGAAGGGCTAAGAAGGAACATTGGTGGTTTTTAGTCAGTAGAAGTCTGACACTCCCTTTCGCTCTGCCCAAGAGCGGGAGGGGTTATTTGATGATTTTCCACATGCCAAAAAAAAAAATGTGCATAAGACTTTAACGTATGTGTAGTCTAAACATGGTTTTGTAGTTACGGTTACAATTATTCACTGGTTGCCTTATTCTATTGTAAATAAAGTTATGGTTGAATTGTATTTCTTAGTTCTAAAAATACATAAAGTTTAGTTTAGTGCGCCTTCTAGAATTTAGCATAGCCTACTAATCTCCACAGAGCTAACAATCCTGTTGATACTGCTAAGTTTATGTACATGCGTAATATGGTGTTGGTGAACAGATTTGCAACACATACGAGAGAAAGAGAATAAATATTGAAAGGACTCAATGCCCAGGTCTAGGTAACAAATTGTAGAGAAATAATATTAAAACCCTAAAATATCATTTGATTATACCTACTTACTATTTAAAACTACCCACTTAATTTAGATGTATTTAAAATAATAATGATGTAAACACATGTTTTTTTATGTTTGGTCTTCTTCCAGAAGTCCGTATTTACATAATCAGCCTAAATAATGTTTCCGTTGCATACTCGTTCACACACGTTTCCTCTCTACGAGAGGGAGAGGGCTGTAATCTACCACTCGGTTATGGTTGGTTATTTTTTATTCGGTTCCCATGAGATTAATTAAATTTTGTTCCATTGCCAATCTAAGTTTGTTTTGGTTCAACATAAGAACAGAAAAAAATCCACAATTATTCCACATGCAGTAAGTATAATAAATTAATATTATCTTTCTTATTATTTAAAAACTAGCAATCAATACAATAACTTTTTGTTTTTAGGAAACAGGCAATCTAATGCCCCTTCGAGAAAACAGATTCTGGTGTTTCTAGATTTTCTGAATGAGCACAGGGACCTTGCTAACTGCATGTTGAGGGGACCCGCTGGCCGGGTTAGAGCAAACCAACTCTGGGAAACTATTGCAGAGAGGCTCAATCGCATCAGTGGCTGTTTTAAGACTACGCAACAATGGCAAAGGGTAAGACTGTTTTTGTAACTACCTTTGGTCTATACACTAATATAATGTAGGGTGAATTTTCCAAAAGGGTGTGGATGGCCTGATCCGAAACATTAGAGTCTCGAGCCCGATTTTGATGAAAACTAAAACTGCACGCGTTTTGGCAATTATCTAAATCCTACATCCGTAAACGGTGTGTGAACTGTGTTATGAGTTTACTGAACTCATACACCCATTGCACTATTTGCAGTAAACGCCCATGTCAGTCCATTCTTCCTCCTCTCATATCTAAGAGGAAGAAACAATGGTACATCTTGTTCAATCAGTTTATGCGGATCTCTCATGATGGGAAATCTATAGACAGCGTAGCCATATTATGTTATACCGACAATGTATAGCTAGATGAGTCGCCATGTGAACAAGACAACAACTTAGTATTCCACGAGTCATAAAAGTTTTCTTTCTGTACTTTCAGGTATGGTCCGATAAAAAGTATCTAACAAGAAAAGCTGCGGCTATCAGATACTCATCCATAGCTGCTGGTGGAGCAGCTCTCGCGCCAGAACTGACCCTTCAAGATGAGAGGATCCTGGCTATTATTGGAGAACCAATTCCACCGAGGCGTGTCTATCCGAAGACGGCTACTCCTAAGGTGGGTTTAAAAAAAGCAATTAAAACCGGGGGTTTTCCGAATAATTAATTTATAAGTAAAATCAAACAATATTAGATAAAATATTCAATATATTCAATTCAATTTTGATAGAGAAGGGATATTAGAGAAAGGGCAATGACCACTATTGACATCTTAACTGGCAGCAACTAAGTATAGTACTATTTTTTAACCAACTTTCAAAAAGTAGGAGGTTCTCGATTCGTCTGTTTTTTTATTTGTTTGTTATCGGTTATCTCTGTCATTAATGAACCGATAATTATTTTTGTATTCGAAAGAGTATACTCCCGAGGTGGTCCCATTGTCAGCAAGTCAGGATCTGATGAAGGGATCCCAAGGAAAACGAGAGCAACCCTCAAATTACATAGACACTTGTTACGTTTTGCATATATTTTCTAAAGCTGTTCATGTTTTTGCGTTTGATAATCATAATCTCATGTGGATGCGCTGATGATGGAAGGTCCAACTCCTCAACGGTTAGGAGTTGAAAGAAAATTCTTTCAAAATAAGACGTACTTACGGACTGATAGTTGTATTCTTTCAGGCTATTATGTTAACCTGATGATGATGGCATCCCAGAGAAATCGAGGGCAACCCTCAAATATAGGCACGTATTACGTGTTTAGCGCTTTTTCTAAAGCTTTTCAAGTATTCGCATCTAGCAGCCATCACTTCATGTTGATGAGCTGATGATGGAAGGTACAACTTCTTAACAGTTAGGAGTTGCGAGGATAATTCTTTAATAAAATATTATGGGGACGGATATATCGCTGTATTCTTTCAGGTTATCTAGGTGAGCTGATTATGGAAGGTACTATTCCTCAACAGTTAGGAGTTGAAAGCAATAATAAGAGAATCTTGAAAGTTTAGGGTTAGGTTTCTTGGTTGAATGTTAAATGCATAGTCAATATTTGTATAGGATATTACAACTAAAAAAACCGAATTCAAAAAAACAAAAAAGCGAAAAATTACCTTCAGAAAAAAAAAACTGCTTCCGAAGCTGGTGGCAAAAAAAACTAAGTCATACAAACAAACGACCGACTTCAGAAGCAGATTTTTCTTCTGAAGTTTATTTTTCGCTTTTTTAAGTCGGTTTTTTTAGAGCAAGATTTTTACAATTAGACCAAAATCTAGCAGATCCTAAAGCTCCTGGGTTAGATCCTCAGGCAAAGTGTCATTGAATTTTATGCATTATGAAATTTTTCGGTAGTGCTTTGCTTGCCTTCAAACCTATGTCTAAAACATACTAAAATATTATCAACTAGCTGACGCCCGCGTGGATGTCGGTTATTTATATTGTAATAATAAAAAAAAAGTGTGTGAGAAGAGAGTGAGATGAATGAAATTAAACTGTGTGGTGTGCTCCAAATAAAAATAAGTAAAAGTGAAAATTCGGGCGCCTGGAGTACACACAAAACTATGCCAAGGATAGACTTACCTGCGGGAGCTTGAGACTTTTAATCTTCAAGCGGGAAGGCATCAATAAAAATCAATCATGAAAAGTAAGAACGACTTTATTACCCGAAGGCTGCTGGTTTGAAAATTCCTTTCTAATTCTAAAGCTAACAGCTCTAATGTGTAAAATTAAGATGACATCGCTGTTATTCTAAGACCTGTCATTATTGCACTTTTTTAAAATAAATTGAAGTTATGTATCATAAACCATACCAAACTCCGTCGACTAAATTAGGAACCTGATGGATTATCCAAGAGCATCTTGGTGATATTCGCCGAGATTGCCAACGGCGGTCCAAGATATATGCATTTTGGTAGGGGCGTGCGTTCAAAAATTTAAGTAATATGGAAAAAAAAAACGCCTTGTGGCTGAAAACAAACATGAATAATCGTTAGCGGATAAAAAATGGCGATCGATTTAGAAATCGTTGCAGAAATCGTTACGAGCAATATACAATTAAACTCACCGTTTCTTCCAAAAATCAAAATGTGGTCATCAGTAGATGAATGAATCCAAGCAAATAATTATAAAATGAAGTTAAAAGATCCTGAAACAATTAAATATCGGAAACTATTAGCGTCTGCTATCAAAATAGCCATGACAACGCGGAACGGACCGAAATCACAAAGAATTCGCTTACCTTAAAAAATAAAGGCTATCCAATTAGGATCATGACAAGGGCAATCGGCTACCACATAATTAGGGACTAGATGCCGCCCATCTCAAGTTATATTTTGAGATTTTATTGGAGCGCTCAAAAATCACTCCATTGATTCAAGGCTGTAGGTCGAAAAGCAAGAGATGTCAAAGTCAATTTGACAGCATCGAAAATAAAAATCAGTGTGACCACTTCACGAATCCAAGTCAACCAAAAATGAATTTTCATAAGGCAACACCAACCAGAGCCTACAAATCAAAGCAAAGAATTCAATAGTATGTAACAGGCTTAAAAGACTCGTTACATTACATCCCTCCCCGAAAATAAAAGAAAGGAACTTTCTTTTATTAGAAAGAAATCTTCAACACAATAGACCAGTCTTAACAACTTTCTAATTCCCAAAAAAGAAAAGAATCATAAAAGATTCGAAGTGTAAATGAATTCTGAACATGTCAAACGACAAGGTCTCAAGAATTTAATAAAAGTAAAAACATGCAAATGACAAAAAGTCAAAAATGAAATCTGTGAAAAACAGAAAAAATTATAAGTTATAAAAACTTGTTAAATGAAACGAAGAGAGAAATCTCTTAGCGCTTCTAAACTCCAAAACAGTGCAGTTAGGCACTATAGCCACTGACTACAAATTTCAAACGAATTCGAACAAATTACCAATACAAACTACAATTTTTAGTGCAGTTAGGCACTATAGCCACTGACTAAAAATTTCAAACCACTTGGAACAGTACAACTTTGAGTGCAGTTAGGCACTATTGCCACTGACTAACTCCGTATCCAACAATCCAAAAAAAATTGAAACTCCAAACAAAAGTTTTTAAATAAAGCTGAAAGACCTTATTTAAAATATTGTTACAGGCACAACCTGCAACGAAACAAAGGAAAGCGTACTGTGATCGGCTCATCACCACCGAATTCCCGAGCACAATAGCTGTAAAAGAATGTTGCTGTGACTGGCTCAACACTACCAATCTCCCAAACACAGACAAACACAAAAAATCATTGAGATCTCCAATGAGAAATCTCAATAACGAAAAGGCGAAAGCCAAAGTTTCACAATGCGATCGGCACATCACCACCGAACTTCCGAACGCAAAGAAAAAAGAATGACGAAAGTCAAAAAAAAAATCCCGCATTGTGATTGGAACAACAATGTCCAACACAATGGAAAAAGGAAAAAATATGGCCGGGGCCGAAATCCCACATTGTGATCGGCACAACACCACCGACTTTCCGAGCACAATGGAAAAAAGAGTCGAAATCAAGGTCAAAAGTTACACCAAGATTCAAAAAATAATAAGGCATTTTGTAACAAAGGTTACAGAATGACCCTAAAAAGTAAAGTCCAGGATGAACGCGTTACTAACAAAGTCAAATCCGATCATTAAAGAGAATGAAACTCTAGTAAAAATGAGAAACAATTCTGTCAATGAACAGCACAAAATATATTTAAAAATCGATTACTATTTATGACGAAGAGAAAATAGAATGATTTCAAACTATGAAAAAAAAGATTACAAAAACTTGAAATTGAGTTCAAGTTTTTGATCTCAAGGTAAAAATAACCTGAAGTGTAGGGTTACATAAGATCTTAATAAAATGTAAACAGGTAAAAGGTTACCCTTAAAAAAATAAGATCTTATACAATCCAACAAAAACGAACAAAACATAAAATAAGATCCTCTGGTGTGAAAAACATTTAGTGTGGAAAAAAATGTATTTAATTAACAAGAATGGCCTAAGTTTTATTTTTAGAATGTTAAGAATTCAAATTCAATAAATTTATAAGAAGTTACCTAACATACATCTTTCAAATCGCTGATAACCTATCATCCATCCCCTCGTACATCACACTGTCAAAAGCGATCTTCAAACAGAATTTATCAAAATCAAGACTAACACTTGGAAACCAAATTAAAATTTAATAATATCTTTAACATGATAACGTCCCACTGAACCTTTATTTAAATCTTTCAAAACATAAACGTTATCCGAAACCTTTTCAGTTATTTTACACTTTACAAACTTAGGTGCAAGCTTAGCTGAAAAATATGCAGGAGCATGAGATTGAACAAAACTTCTTCTCCACACCATATCACCCACACCAAAAGAAATGACTTTCCGACCTTTATTATAATAAGCGGCATTTCGCTTATACCCCTTTAACAAGTAAGCTTGAACTTTAACAAAAATATCACTAAGTGAATTAAGAGAAACTGCATAAGCATTCCTATTTGAAATTTCTAGTTGAGATAAGTTATCAACAGAACTACTAAAGTGATGTAATGACGCATCAAGAATAAGCTCCCTACCAAACATCAGAAAGTTAGGAGTAAACTCAGTAGCAAGGTTTACACTATTATTTAAAGCTAATTGAACATTGGGCAAAAAACTTGACCAAGTTCTATGATCATCTTTAACAAAACACGATATGCAGGTTTCGACCGTTTTATTATATCTCTCAACAGGGTTATTTTGAGGTGTATACAAAGTATTATAAAATATTTTGGTTATATTAAAACCTTTCAAAAAATCTACAAAATGTTTTGAAGTAAATTGAGTTCCATTGTCACAAACTACTATTTTTGGACAACCAAATTTGAGAAATATTTCTTTTTCAAAATGTTTACAAATTACTCTAGTGGTAGCATTGATCATTGGAAAGAACCAGCAATATTTAGTAAAAACGTCTACAACCGAAAGTATGTATCTATGACCAGAATAAGTTTTAGGTAGAATTCCTATGATATTAACTGAGAGCATAAGCATCAACAGCAGTACAGGTATCGACATCACCCGAATCCTGAAGCGGCGGAGACTGAACTCCCTTGTCCATGACTAACAAACAGCAAGGCGAATAGCAAACGAAAAGCAAAAACTAAATTTCAAAAAGTTAAATGTTTGAAAATAAATTCTCAAGTTTGAGGTTAAGTATTGAAGTCAATGTGGTATTCCCATGAAAAATTACTAAGTTAATTTTATCGTTTTAAAAGTGCAATAATCACTTACAAGCAGCTTAAATCTAGATAAATTAAATGTACAATATTGTACTTACAATTAGATTAAATTATTTTCTTTAAAAATTAAACTTAGTTTTTAAAATAACTTTACTGTTGAGAACAACAAAACACGGTCAATGCTATACATTTCTGTTGGTTTTGCTAAGAAAAAAACATGTTATTAAAACAAACAGGTCAATAAACAAAATTATCAATAAGTAAACACCAAATATTGTTTACAAAGATTCACCAAATTAAGTTAAGTACTACTTATGAGTCAAAAATTAAAATAAACACAAAGTTATTGAAGTAACAATGTAGAACAAACTAATGCAAACAATAGACTCATAAGTTATTTAATAATTGTGCAATAATGACAGTATATAGGTACCAGACAAACCTACTTCAAGTCCCTGTTCGCTGAGCGACAATTGTAATAATAAAAAAAAAGTGTGTGAGAAGAGAGTGAGATGAATGAAATTAAACTGTGTGGTGTGCTCCAAATAAAAATAAGTAAAAGTGAAAATTCGGGCGCCTGGAGTACACACAAAACTATGCCAAGGATAGACTTACCTGCGGGAGCTTGAGACTTTTAATCTTCAAGCGGGAAGGCATCAATAAAAATCAATCATGAAAAGTAAGAACGACTTTATTACCCGAAGGCTGCTGGTTTGAAAATTCCTTTCTAATTCTAAAGCTAACAGCTCTAATGTGTAAAATTAAGATGACATCGCTGTTATTCTAAGACCTGTCATTATTGCACTTTTTTAAAATAAATTGAAGTTATGTATCATAAACCATACCAAACTCCGTCGACTAAATTAGGAACCTGATGGATTATCCAAGAGCATCTTGGTGATATTCGCCGAGATTGCCAACGGCGGTCCAAGATATATGCATTTTGGTAGGGGCGTGCGTTCAAAAATTTAAGTAATATGGAAAAAAAAAACGCCTTGTGGCTGAAAACAAACATGAATAATCGTTAGCGGATAAAAAATGGCGATCGATTTAGAAATCGTTGCAGAAATCGTTACGAGCAATATACAATTAAACTCACCGTTTCTTCCAAAAATCAAAATGTGGTCATCAGTAGATGAATGAATCCAAGCAAATAATTATAAAATGAAGTTAAAAGATCCTGAAACAATTAAATATCGGAAACTATTAGCGTCTGCTATCAAAATAGCCATGACAACGCGGAACGGACCGAAATCACAAAGAATTCGCTTACCTTAAAAAATAAAGGCTATCCAATTAGGATCATGACAAGGGCAATCGGCTACCACATAATTAGGGACTAGATGCCGCCCATCTCAAGTTATATTTTGAGATTTTATTGGAGCGCTCAAAAATCACTCCATTGATTCAAGGCTGTAGGTCGAAAAGCAAGAGATGTCAAAGTCAATTTGACAGCATCGAAAATAAAAATCAGTGTGACCACTTCACGAATCCAAGTCAACCAAAAATGAATTTTCATAAGGCAACACCAACCAGAGCCTACAAATCAAAGCAAAGAATTCAATAGTATGTAACAGGCTTAAAAGACTCGTTACAATATACTAAATCATTCCTCGAGAACCATTCTATCCATTGGTGAAAACAGCATGAAAATCAGTAGTAGCAGTAGTTTTTGAGTTTATCGCGAACAGACAGACAGACACGGCGTAGGACTTTGTTTTATAATATGTAGTGATAGTGATTTCTACTTTTCCAGCTAAACCCGCAGACGCCTAAACAGCCACAAGATGTCTTAGTAGTACCAGCACCTTCAACAGTAGAGTTGGAGGCATCACCAGCAGAACGACTATCCCCACATCCACCAGAAATACAAATACTACCAAAAAAACCGTATACTCCAAGAAAGATCGACTCTTCACGGAAAGAGGAATCAAGAATATCCAATATTCAGCAGCCAGATGTACCATCAACACCGGTTATTGCCCAAGATGTGTTACATCAGCCGGATGCCTCGAAGCCACCAGATGAGCCGCCTAAGCCAGGAGACGAACTGGATGACCTGTCATCTTCAGCTTCCATTTCTGATCCTCCGTCACCAAGTCCTACTCAACGAGGTTTGTATTACAGACGTTTCAGACATCTTCCTCACGTGTCGATGAACTCGAAACGGACCGGAAGCCCTTTCGTTGGAAGGCCTCCCACTAGGTGGACCGATGACCTGGTGAAGGTTTCGGGGACCCGCTGGATGTGAGACGCACGGGGTGGTCAATGTGGCGACTCTTGGTGGGAGGCCTATGTCCAGCAGTGGACGTCTTTCGGCTGAAATGATGATGATGAACTAGAACTGTCCCAGACCAGTATGTAGCCACCTGCGTAGCCCTAACATTTGGATCGATTAAATCCTGAAAGGCGCAAGTGGATGTGCAGGATAGGAGGTGGCATATATACTGCAGAGGGGTCTGCACTGGCAATATGTTTGGTATAAAGAGGGTACCCCATTTAGCCAGATTATATCTACAGCGGCCGACCAGGGCTCACAGTCAGTTAAGAGGTATCTGACACTGATAGTACATATCAAGCTAGTCAAAAATCAACCTTATGTAACAAGAGTAAGAACACTTTTGAAAGTCGTTATCTTTGTCTGCAATCAGTTGGTTTTTAATCTATACACCAGCCTTGCAACCTTGTTGCGAATGGATCCGTAGCGTTCATGCGAACATGTCCATATCCTATGCAATAATGTCTCAAACTCAAGGTTTTCCAAATCGTATATATAATACTACAATACGCTCAAAAACTGGAATCGCTGATGTGGGCAAAAAGACTGCTGGCTTGAAGTGGGATTGGGCGGGCCATGTCTGTAAAATGCATCAGAACCGCTGGGCTTGTTCTACACTCAGAGGGTGTTAGAAAACGGGCGTCGTCGCCGACGGAAGCGTAGAAAACGCGTAGCGTGCGGACCTAGAGGCGCATCGTATTACGTTCCCACATGTGGGACACAGGCCTTCTGCCTCCCGTCGGGGCTAAGGGTTGTTCGAAAGAGATACCGCGGCGTCGACACAAAGGGGTAAGAAGGAACATGGGTGACTTTTAGTCAGTAGAAAGTACTCTCCCCAAAGCGGGAGGAGTCATTTGATGATTTCATACCGTCCCAAAAATAAAGACGCGTGCGTTTGTGAGCGATTGGTCAGAGAAAACCGCACGGAGAAAAGAGTGGAAGGCTATGAGAAGGTCTTTACCCAGTAGTGGAGGATCAGAGGCTAAGTACAAAATATAAAAAAAATGTATGCGACGCTGCAGCATCATATCTGTCTCTACGCTAGACGCATGCTTTCGATGGTGTGTTCTCTTTTGATTATTAAATGAACTTGTTGTGTTCATGTTCATCATCATCATTTCAGCCAAAAGAACTGCTGGACATAGGCCTCCCCCAGGTGTCGCCACATTGACAGGTCCCGTGCGTCTTGCATCCAGCGCGCGTCATCCAAATCGTGATGAAACTTGGGAGGAGCTTATCTTCAGTTAAACAATCTTTGATTATGTACCATGTGCATTGCAAAAAAGAAAATATTTAACTTTCAATCAGATTAATATTAAAATGTAATTATCTTCAACAGAACCAATTCGTCAAGGCCGAGTAAAATACCGGGCCGGTCTGGATCCATACACACAGAAATTATTCCATATAGAAGAGCGAAGATTAAAAAATGACCTCAAAAGAAACGAAGAGTTGAGAGGAATCAAAAACGCCATTCAAGGAATGGTAGGACTTGTTCAAGAAATGGTAGGACTTGTGAAACAATTCACTGAAAAAGACAATAAAAAATAAAGTGTTATAATTGTTAATAGTTTTTATTAATAGTTATTTTTTGGTACAAATAAAATTTTGTTACAATTACTTTTTTTTCTTAATTGAACATAATGAGATTTTTTGTAGACACATTAAAATTAAACAGTTACATTACTAGATAGTTACAAATCATATAGTCATCACTCATCACATTATCTTAAAGTGCCTACAGATTTGCAAAATGTTTGCTACTTCTTCATCATAAGGGGCAGAAATACTAAACAAAATAATTCAGAAATCTAGCAAATCTGTTCACACCTTTCCTTAATAATTAAAACTTAAACATTGAAAAAATGCTTGTATTAACAATGACATGACTGAATAAACTTATTTTTAACAAATTATACACACTTAAAACACGAAGGTAAACCTCAATTGAGATAATCACAAAAAAATAGTAAGTACCAAGTGAACACCAACAACATAATATCCTAAAAAGAGAAAATTAAACTTAATTAGAACCACACTAAGGTCAGATCTGGCACTACCCTGAGAATAAAATCAGAGTAAAACTTATTTCACTTGTAAGATAACATTATGAATCAGCCCTAAGAATAACTATCTGACTTTTTAAAAATACAGGTATGATTGTACAAATTGTAAGTTACAAAGCTAAAAAAGGAATCTAGCGCGTGGACCAAATTGAAATGAATGTTACTATTTTGTATTTCAATACAAATTTAACTAAACAATTATACGAATGATCACTTGGTCATCGATAGAATGACCGACATGAATCCAAGCGCATCACTTGACCGGCGTTTACTTTCGACGCGTCCATAATTATCTTTCGAAAAACCAGGCTTTATGACTGACTAATAAGATTTTTTCGCATGTTAAACAAATCAAAACGCCGTCATTGTTTTGTTATACCTACTATTAATGCTCTATGACTTAGTTTTATAACCCTTCATGGCCTCTATTCTTGCATACTGTATGTGGCATCTGGAGTGTTGCTACAAGTGGCCTTCTCCATAATGTTACCACAAATGGCCTCTGGAATGTTGCTACATGTGGCTTCCTCCAGAGTGTTGCTACATGTGGCTTCCTCCAGAGTGTTACCACACATGGCCTATGTAGTATTGCTACACGGGGCTTCTGCAGTGTTGCCACATATGTCTTCCATTTTGTTACTACACGTGGCTTCCGTGCTACCACTTGTGATCTCCGTTGTTTCACCACAAGCCTTCAACCTATTCTCCTCGATCGCCTGCACCAACTTAACTCTATACTCTTCTTCGTCATCACAGCATGAGTCCTGAGAATGATCATCTTGCCTCTTTCTCTCTTCCTCAATATCTCGTTCTGACAATTCAGGAGCTTCAAGGCCCGCCATATTGCACATGTTATGTAAAATACAACAAGCTACGAGTATTTTTGCAGCCATGGCATGATCGTAATTCAGCTCCTTGCGAGTAAGAAGGCAGCGCCATCTAGATTTTAACTTGTAAATTGTTTGGTCTATGGTAGCGTAGACTGTTTTGTGTAAATCGTTGTAACGGCTTTCTGGGGAGTTGTCGGTGACCTCATCATCAGGTATAGGTGTCATCAGGTGTTCATCTAAGTTGTAGTTTGAGTTGCCTGTAAAGATGGGATGATTTGATGATAACCCTTTTTTACGGTTATACCCTACAGTAGGGAGGGAGGGAGGAGCTCGTGGCTTAATAAGAACTGCCACTCGGGTCGATCTTTAGGTTAAGCTGTGCTTGCCTAGGTCGGTCTGTGGATGGGTGACCGCCCGACATACCGAGTTTCCTCCGTGCCTCGGAAAGCACGTTAAGCTGTTGGTCCCGGCTGCCATATATAGATCTTTGGCAGTCGTTACAGGTAGTCAGTGACCTGAAATTCTGACATCCAGTGTTACCAAAGAGTATCGTATTACCTAGTATTAACTGGGTTGTGGAGGTCAGATAGGCAGTCGCTCCATGTAAAATACTGGTACTCAGCTGCATCCGGTTAGACTGGAAGCCGACCCCAACATAGTTGGGAAAAGGCTAGGCAGATGATAACCCTACAGTAGGGCAGACAGTTTATATATTATTATGTAATTGCAAAAAAAACACTTTCTTTATAGAGGTGATTTACTGATGAGTCATAGGTTATTTTATAAAGAGGAATATCAGTAGCAGCTTGGAATCTACATTCATGTTTGTGTTTATGGCAAAAGGCTCGCCCCCGACATGGAACTTAATCGTAACTGGTGAAATGTGGCTGTACCACTGCCTATCTCTGGGTACAAATGTGATGTTATCTTTTAATGGAAAAATAATATTAGTTACCAATTAGGTAGGCAGTATCGTTCACAATGATCAAATGGTCAGAGACGGGGTCATCATACCATGCTTCAGTACAATAAGATCCTCCAGTAGGTTTGGGGTTTACACTCAAAATATTACAATCGGCGTCGCAGATCTGGGAAAAATAATATGTATCATACTAAAATAATGAAAGAATTAAAGGTTCATTCTGAAAAAATAGAAAATTCTTTATTATTATTCTCATACTTTATTATTACTCAGAAAATGTGTAGAGCCGAGATACCTCTAGGTTCAGGAAAGTTTTGGTATCTTTGGATAACTTATTTAGCAGATTATCGAGAGATTGTGCATATAATGAAATAGGCTCAACTTTTGCTGCACAATCTTTTCTTTAGTATGTAACAAAAATTTGCAAAACAATTTTGTTATTATCTATCTATCTTCTTCTTCTATATTATACTAGCTGACCCACACAACTTCGTCTGCGTCACATAATATAGCTTATAACCTTTCTCGATAAATCGACTATCTAGCATATTAAATTGAGTTAAATCGTACTCGTAACAAACAAAAAATCTTACCTTTCCTCTTTATAATACCTATTAGTTTAGATTGGCTTCGATTATATTATTAAAGTAACAATTACTATAGGTATCTCTTACTGTTTAATATACAGTAACACCTTGTACTTGTAAACATTATGGTGCAGTAAATATTTTGAATTTGAATTTCTCCGGAGCCCCCAGAGGCCAGAATCCCCACGTACCTACCGAACCGGACCGAATGACTGCCACGCGCTTAATTATTTTGTCGCCCGTATATTTTTACATTGCGATATCTTCTAAGATATTTGTTTAAACTGTATAGAGTAAAAGGCACAAATATTCTATATTAAATTTCCGTGCTAACAAACACATTTATTTAGATATAGATTAATACCATATGGGTTAAACAGTCTTGCATTAGTTGCGTTTCGATGCGGACGTGTTGCTGACGCGTAGTTAAAATCGTAATCGCGGCGGCGCAAGCCGTCGCCCGTATTATTTACGCCATGAATCAACAACTTGTGGCGAATGAGTTACTGGCGTTCCTGCAGCAGAAGTTGGATGTAATGGATGAAGTATCCGCAGTTCAAATTTGCGCAACGAACTTCAGTGAAGACGACATCGCAGCTGCCAAGCTGCTGCTGTTCCGGTTGCTCAACAAGAGTGAGCAGATGGTGTCCCGCCGTCGTGACGGGACCAAGAGAAGCGTACAGGACATCATCACGCTACTAAAGGAGGCCGACCCTGACAACGTGCCATCGTTCGTGGCGAAGGACCTGAACAAGCTCCCTCCCGTCACATTCGACCACGTCGATGTTACAAGCCTATTGAAGGACATCGTTCTTCTTAAGGCAAGTTTAGTGGATGTGCAGAAAAAGTTAGATGCATCCCAAGATGCCGTCGCCGAGTTACGCAACGAACTCCATGAGTGGCGTCAAAAGGCAACGGTATCTGGGTCACCATCGGGTGCATCGAACGTGAACATGCGTCGCGGAGCTGGCGTCGATGTATCGTCGGCTAGTTTTGCGTCAGCAGTTTTGTCGCCACCGTCACCGGAGAATGCTGAGTCTGCTGTGTGCACATCATGTGCGCCCCGCTGCCCCGCTCCCGTCCCGCCGGCTCCTCCCCTCGCCGCCGCCGCTCGACCGCTCGACCCGCTGCTAGTTTCTGCAGCGTCTGCAAATTCTCGGAATTTGCCTGAAGATTTCGCAAGCGTAGTCACGGGCAAAACTGCTCCTTCTGGGAAGCCCGAGCCTGAAAAGGCACCGATCCAGGCTGATGATGGATTTGTGACGGTGTTGAGGAGGAAGCGCCGACAGCGTACCATCAAGAACCGCTGCGGCACGGCTCCATTGGAGCCCAACGTGCCTATTCGTGCCGCGAAGCCGAACACTCCGGTGTATATCTCCCGTCTACACTACACCACTACGGCGGAGGACATCGTGGAGTACGTGCGCCAGAAGACCAAGTACGTGGCGAGAGTACAGTTGCTCGAGTCGCACCGCAACGTCAACTTTAAGGCGTTTGTGGTGCGAGTACCGACATGTTATCTGCACCTCGTCATGGAAGAGGACTTTTGGCCGCAGGGGGTGGTGTTCCGTCGCTTCCGCGGGCAAGTGCCACATGAACGCTCAGTGACATAGTGCACAAGTGAAGTGATGCTAATATAGTTTTAAGTTTATATTTACTAACACAAACTGTATTAGTAGTATGTATATTTAGGTTAAGGTATTTATCTATGGGTCTTTGTTACCTGAAAATAAATATATTCTATTCTATTCTATTCTAAATAAGCTTCGCAAAATATATATTCATATATCATTCTTTTAAACCTAACATTTTAATATTAAAAAATGGTTACAGTGAGTCAATCTTAAAAGATAAACATATGCTGTCGCGGACTTTTTTTTAGAACTTTTAAAGAGGAACAATTCCGTCATACATGATATTTACGTAACTTAAACCGTTTTCGCAGCGCACGCAACGGAAGCTCTCAAAAAGGAATATCTTTTCCCGTTTTTGCAACATTTTTCATTTATGCTCCGCTCCTATTGATTGTGGCGTGATGTTAAAAGCCTTCCTCGATAAATGGACTAACCAACACTAAAAGAATTTTTCAATTCCAACCAGTAGTCCCTGAGTTTACCCCGTTCGTTCAAACAAACAAACTCTTCAGCTTTATAATATTAGTATAGATAAAAGGAGAAGCTGCCTGACTGACTGACATATCAACGCAGGGCCTAAACTGTAAGGGTTAGAAACTTGAAATTTTGAACAGGGGTTCCTTATATAACGTCCCCTACGTTATAAAAGGAAACCCTGTAAGGATATTATATAGCCTGTCGAGGCTGCGGGATGTCCGCAAGGGATACCGAGGCCTCGACATGAAGGGCGAAGAAGGAACATGGGTGGTTTTTAGTCAGTAGAAGTCTGACACTCCCTCTCGCTCTGCCCAAGAGCGGGAGGGGTTATTTGATGATTTCCCACCCCCCAAAAAAAAAAAAAAAAAAAAAAAGGATATTATATAGCAATAAGGAAGGATTTTTGAAAATTCTATGATGTCTATGGACGTCAAATTAAAACGTGCTCACGACGCCTGGGGCGGCGCGCGGCGTAGAGAAAACAGACTGAACAGACAGAAAAACTACTTACAATCCGGGCCAAGAAAGAGAAGTAATTATGATTATTTTCATAATATCCATCATTTTCAACTGGTTTAGCAATAGCAATGTGGTTGCAATCAATGCATCCTATCACGTCGGGGAAACCAAACTTTTCAAAAAATCTGTAAATAATCATATTATATTTATACACATGAAGATTGTGTGTCTGCTATAAGAAACACACAACATTGTTACACAATGTTTTAGTTATTATGGTGAAATATCAGGATAATTTTTTATCCTGATATTTCACGATATAAGAAGATTGAAGTTTTAACTACAAAAGTTGACAAGTTTTGTAGCCTTACTGATATGGCAGTAGAATTTATATAAAAAATATACTGCAGTGAACATCCTCAGACAACATAAGCATATAATAATCCTAGTTATGGGCCATAAACAATCATGCAAGATGTGGACTGGTAAATGTCATTAATAGTGAACATTAAGAAAGTGACAAATACTCTGTTAATAAAAGAATACATACTCACTTCTTTTTAATAACATCCCGTTCTTCTCTAGTTCCTGGAAACTTTATATATTTCAGTGATATGGTGCTGTGATTTATGGCTTCGGTGACCTCTTTGATGCAACGAGACATTTTATGCTTTGCTAACAAGCCAAATTGTTTACCCGTGGAATTTTGCAAGCGGCCCCAAGCATAGAAATTTAATACTGCTAGGATCTGAAAGAAATATTTATTTTATTGGTATGTAGTTATTATTACTAAGATACTCCTTGTGAATCTGCGAGACTAAGATATAATAAGTATGTCAGAACACATACATATAGGTATCTAGCTAGTTACCAAACAAAAAAAATTGTCACTGTAGCCTGTATTAGCATGCTATGCATTTTATTAGTTATTTTAGTCATGCTTCTTCTAATGCTGTAAGTAGTACTTCTTCTAACGCTGTAAGTAGTACTTCTAAGTAGTACCCATTGTCATGAATTTAATCAGGTTCATGGCGCTTGCAACAGAGCCGAAATATCGGGAAGTCGAAACAAGTAGTAAACATGGTAAATTAATATCTTAAGTGTTAGTATAAAAACTTATATCAAAGTATTAGAAAAATATCTATAGTAGCTAAAGCATACCTTTATACTAGGATCGAGTTCATTCGGTCCCTCTTTTGGGGGCAGCAAAGGCGTTAGTTCTGCACACAATTTATCAAAGAGTTCCCGACTCAGCCTATATTTGTATATAAACTCTTTGTCGGGAATTGAATTCAAGGCGAACCTTTCTCGTAAGACACGCCGTCGTTGAGAGAGTTTTTGTTTTTTATTTTTTTCTTCCAACATTGCCAATGTTGTGACATAATACGAGAGTGCCATTTCGTAGCTGTGCAAAACAGAAAAAAAAAACAATTCGATTTACGAATGTAGATACAGCAAAAAGAGTACAGTCTAACGGGATTAATAGAAATGCAAGGGTAAATAGAGACAAAAGTTTGAAAGGTATTTTGACATTGAATTTACTTGATAAGTTAGCAGCAAGTAGTCTATTTTATTGACTAAATCTTTATAATTTCGATACGATTTTGGCAACAAAGGTACCATATTAATTCAAAGTTAAAATCCCTCTCAAAGTGTTGTTTCTATTCATCCCGTTTTACGAAAGGTCAATGTGGCGTTCTGTTTTTTTTTTGCCATCTCTGATGGGATAAGGTGTGAGATTATTATGTAGATAAATAACAATTATTTATATACTTAGGCATTTTAGCTTACCGGAGAGAAGGGCTACGACACTGTTTTATAAGCTTGAGAATTAAGCTGGACATTGGGGGGACGGCTTTGCAGGAAACCCGAACTGACACCGTGGACACAGGCGATTTAATTTCACCTGTTGAGTTAGTCTACGAAGTGAGCAGAGTTCTTTTATTTTATAAAGTTTTGTGTTTGCGTACTCTACCGAATCGCTGGTTTTTTCGATTTGTTTGACGTATATTTGCAAACAAACACGACATGTGTCATTCATTGAGCTGTCAAATTGTTTCGTTTAGAAATCAAGATTCTGTAACGACGTAGGTACAAATTAAATTTGCCAGTGTAGTTTACTTATAGGACCCCCAGCAGCAGTCACGGAGTCTGGATTTGTACCTGGTTGATGACATAGGACTTAAACATACTGGCGAAATGAGTGTGTACAAGTAGTAGTGTTTGGTCCAGAGTAGGTAATTATTCTGGGTGGTCCCATTTCAATTTGGTAAAAATCTGATGAAGAACTTCTGAGATAGGCAACGGACAAAGACAAAGACAAAGACATTTATTCGTAGGATATGGTAGGTACAAGGTTGTTACAGAAGAATGGTATTGATCACGACATATCCGCCGCTAGACGCGGCATACGAATATTTACATTAGTAGCACTTGATACTAAATATTAACATTTAGATTTAGAATCTTAATGATTAAATAATAAAATTAATTTTGTTTTTTTTTGTACACACATTTACCTAACCCTAAATTACACTATAATAAACATAAACTCCAATGAAACTAAACTCTAATAAAGTAGAACAAACGGAACTCCTCAATAAATGATAGCAAATGGACTGGGATTGCTGAAATCCCATGCCTGTCTGTTGCTTACACTAGTAAGTAACATAACATCACGCCGGTACGCTGTGAAGGGGTAAGCACAATGACATGTGAACCACTAAAAAGTGAAAAATAAAAACTTTAACAGCTTCTCTGCGTTACCGCCAAGCGATAACACCAAGAGTAGATAATAGTAAACACTTACCGGTGTTTATTAAAATAGATTAGTCTGTAACTCACATAAAGATTACTTCACACATTACCAGTTTCGCCTCCGTCTCAGCTTTCTCCTCACGTCTCGTCACTGATTTTAATTAGACTTATTGATATTACTTATATGAAATATTAATCGCTCTCTTACGACACTCCACTGAAATATGGGACTTGGTACCAAGACTACCCTAACCAGCCTATCTAGGACGTCCTAGGACTTTAAGTAACCCTCACTTAGTTCCGCTAATCTCCGCGCCCGGGCCCTTCCGCGGTCTCCAATCAACTGTCCTTGCCTCATCTCCCGAAACCCTTCAATCCCCAAAACACCAGACACGGCTTGCTTCCTATACTTTCACAGGGTTGTTTTATTGCTGTTTTTGTCTAAACTTCTCAATTGTTTTAAGGGTCTCTTTAGGTAGAATGACCGGGTATTATTGCAAACAGATGTGGATTTGCTCTTGTAAGTTGCGCTTAGAAATCAGATATGTTTTTTCAGAATTTCTTTGAAATATTACATTTGGCTTGTCAGCCGCCACTTGTCACGGCCCTTTCCCATTAAATAAAGGATTTATTATGCCTTTAGGGAGTCCAATATTGCTTTACAATTTAAAATAAGAAAGATCGTTTCGTTATTAATTAGGGTAACGTGTCAAGCTGTCAAGTCATATAATAGGGACTTAAGGCTTGTATTCACGCCAATGACCTTGTGCATACAAACTACCTCTCTCGGTCGTAGATACGGACTCTAAACGGACGCGTTTTTCATTTATTATAATTAAAATAATACATGTTTTTAAAAAGTAACAAAACCAAATTATTTTCCTTTGTATTTCAAAGCAGTAGATATTTTTTTTATATTATTTTGTTAAAAAATGAAGGAGTAAAATGGTTCCATTCAACGATTTGGAGGTGATTTTGTGGATTTTTTTTCTTATTATGTGATACCGATACAAAAATTGTGGCTAAACCAAATTACGTGTCATATCATGTAGATTACTAAAAAAATTTCTCAGATGTAATTTCTCTGTAAGTGCTGGTGAAAAACCGCTTCATCTGCACGCTGTTTTTAAGCTTTTTCGAGAGAGGACCCTTAATGTATTTGTAAGTGGCCCGATACCTCGTAGTGATTTCGAAATAAGAATCAAGACTAAGAGATTTCTTTAATAATTAGGAGTAATATGACAGACACTCACAACAGCAGTCAATCGCTCAACCACTGCGCCAGCCGTGCCATCAGAAATTGATGACTAGTGAGTACGTCGAGAACACTGTTTAGGTCTAAAGTTCTAAACCTTGTTCTTTCGATGACGACAGCAACGCGGCGTCTGTGACGTAAACATGACGAAGTCAAGTGCGACTCAGCATAAAGCACTCACAAATACTCACAATGGCTCTCACATTCGGTGATCGCGTTACACAGTCCCGAATTGTTATAATTTGGCACTCATGTTGCTTATCCTGTGTTATGAAAGCTAACAGCAATCGTCTTTACATTATAGACTTTAATGAAACCGCTTCAACAATCAAACTTTGTATTGTAAAGCTTTGTTAAAATTGAACTTCGAGTTTTCAATGGTTCAGCTATTCAGTCTTAAATAATAAACATTGGCAAATAATAAACACCAGCAGTCAGTGGCTCGACAGTTTAACAACCCGTCCCCCAAGGGGCACCACATCACCCAGCACCAAGCGGGCTACGGTGGCCAGACAAGCTGAAACCACGTGTACAACACCGGCACCCAGCCGCACCCGGCCGGCCCGGATACCAAGCCCACACAGCTGGGAACAGGCTACGCAAATGACGGCTTTTAAGTTTATTAGTGCCCTCTGATTTTTCCATATCCGAAACACTTTAATTTCAATCATTCGGATAACATCGACACCTACTCTATCTATACGTCTCGCACTGACGTCTATTTACATTGAGAAGTTTTTCGCTTTTATCGGAAAAAACACGTAAAACTAAACAACAACTAACGAGAAACTTCGAGATTCTCAATTTCAGTTCAAGTATGTTTCTCTTTACATTTACCAACCCAGTAGTCGTGGTTAAAATGTCTTTCAGTTAGGATACTTCAACCAACATAAACCATGTAAATACAAATTAATCATTTTAGCACATCACTCACAAGTTTCAATTCACTTTCGAATTGGAAATCGATCCCCACAGTCAGCAACCGCGCCTGCGGGCCAACGGTTTGATCGTGGTTAAACATCATGTTCAAAGCAACAAAGTTATGTTGTATTAGGACGCCTACAACAGAAAGGGTCAGGCAGAGATGCAGCCACAACCCAGCAGCCGCGATCGCGACCGCGATAACCCAAAGGGGTAACAAGGAGATCACTATGAACCAAGTGGAGTAGCAAGAGTACCTACTTTTCAAAACATCTTTCTGGTCAGTGGGTCGTCTTAGGGGCGGACTTCATTCGCTTAAAAAATGGTAAATATGGTAATGACTTACTTAGACTCGCCGGGTATCCGTATAACAACTTTACTCGTTCTTACTTAAACACTCTGTGTTCCAGTGACGAGGCGTGCCTATAAGGCCTTTCCCACCGGCTTCCCTTTTGAAAACCAGGTACATAGGACGCTAGTCAGGAAGTACTAAATGACATACCTACTATTACTTACATATTAGTGTCAAACAGTTGTGGGCGCAGAAAGGGATACGGATAACTGAGAGAAACGGCTTATTGTACACTGTACAGTCAATTACTAACACTACTGTACTAAGTACCTAATTCTCTAGAACTTAAAAGGAAATACAAAACAGTTCCTAGATAGTATGTGTCGCGAACTCGCGACCATGCCCGAACACGAACGATCACTTCACTGGCGAATTAGGCGAATGGCGAACCCACGGATCCATGGGACTAATCACTAAGGTCCGCATCCGACACCTACCTCTAGAGTCCGCACAACGCCAAACAAAGGCGCCTGTTTTGTGTTTAATTTTAATAAGTGCTTAGGTAGGTACTCATCGGGATCCGACATAAAGGGTGTACAAGTTAACGAAACCGAACGGCACTTGTTCTCCCCGTCACGAAATGAGTTAGTAGTAAACTAAAATATTTTAGAGGCTAAATATGAGCCTCTGAGAAAGCTAACTGTGCTAGAAACTTACACATTTTATTTAAACTAACGCGCCCGGTTCTTATCTTGAACCCTGCGAGTTTTTTTAAAACTAGGGCTCATTTTTCTGCCTCTGGATTGTCACTCCTATTGTAGTTTTCCATAATCGACCGGTATAAACAGGCTGAACTAATTAGGAGCCCCATGCCCCGAGGTCTTAATAGGTAATTGTAACAAGCAAAAACAAGGTTGCAAATAACCCTTTAGGGCTTCGCCGCAATCGGGTAAAAATAGAACATTTGAACATTTTGGTCTCAAATTACATATCGATAGTATCTGAAATTATTCAAATAACTTGAGATTCTTAGAAGAACTTCAGCTGCAACTGCAACTTAACCCTTGAAACTTGACATTGTCGAAGTCAACCAAGGAACTCCAATAGGTCGTAACAATTCTAACATGTGCAGGATACGGTGTCAAAAAAAAATTCGAGCTCGCTTCGCTCGCTCTTGCGGGCTTACTGGGTGCTAGCTCTTGAATCTTGGCTTTGTCTATCGACGAAGTAACCCTTGTATAAGGGTTAAAATTCTCGAGCTCACTTCGCTCGCTCTTGGAGTCCTACTCTTATAGAGTCGCTGCTCAGAATTTCAGACTAACATTCTATTCTAAATGTTTTCTTCGGTTGATTCTAGTGTAAGTAGTTTTTCTTACTCTTGAGAGTGGAGGGCCGACCGTCTCTAAAATGCCTGGGCCGGTTTCAGGTCCCAGTCCGGCACTGGAAGGAGGACTGGGGCTTAAGAGATTTGCTTAGTTTTGCTAACATGAGGGAAGTGGATTAATACCTAATAGTAAAAAATATGCTTTCGTAAAACTTGAACGGCCTGGCGGCCCTACAACATAATGTAATAGAAAAGAGACCTTATCCCACCTGGAGAAGGTTGACCTAGTGTACCTGCTCTCTTTGCTATAGAAGGACTATCTATTGTGTAGGACGGTAGGTTGTACCTATCGTTAGACCTAACAAATCTATACTTAACTAGCTGATGCCCGCGGCTTCGCTCGCGTGGACGTAAAATACTTGACAAATTATATACTAAAACCTTCCTCAAGAACCACTCTATCCTTTGGTGAAAACAGCATGAAAATCGGTGCTGTAGTTTTTGAGTTTATCGCGAAGAGACAGACAGACAGACGCGGCGGAGGAGTTTTATAATATGTAGTGATAGCGATATTATAGAGAGGAAAGATTTGTACTTTTGTATGTAACGAATAAACTTAAAAACTACTGAACTGTTTTAAAAAAAATCACCACTGGGAAGCTACTTTTTATCACTATTCCCACGGGAACGGGAATACGCAGGTGAAACCGCGTGACGTCAGCTAGTATGAAATAATTTCGCCTGCACTTATAATATAGTTACAAGTCGTGTAACTTGACAGAGCTTCAGGAGCTCCCTAATGTATTTAGAACTGTCATGTAGGTACCGTGGCAACATTATCCGTACGTTTGTAATATAATCTTTTTAATCAATTACTTCCTTCTTGTTATTATTTAATATATTTTACTGTAAGCTGTGAAGCTACCTTTCGTCAATAAATAAATAAATTTCATCACTTTTGTACCAACGATGTAGTCAGGTGTAGGTTACTCAGCCTTTACTTCAGAAATGACGATATATTGCTACTTGGTTGACGTACCCCAGGCGCAGTGGTTTGGCATCATGCCAAGCCACCTCCCAAGTCAGAAACCTCTCCGGGAGTAGCAACTCCGTCAGTCCGGCAGTCTTGCTGTGGAACCACACGTCATCAGTCATTGGCTCATCTAAGTTGTGTGTTCAATTTTTATTTTTCACTTCTTGGGTGGCTGCTTCGGTTACTTCGCACGGTTTTTACGTGATATAACATACTGATTTCCGTATTATATGTAAGTCTTTATACATTTTACACATAAATCATGCAGTATGAATTCTGACAAAACTAAATTCAAACTATGTATTTATTTCGACATGCGTTTATAAAATAATTACATAAAAAATAATGCTGAATGTGCGATAAGAAAATGTACAGTATTGATTTTAGTAACTCGCTCACAGGTCTTTGTCTGGCAGTGGGCCGCCCACGCGTAGGCACCTCTCCCATTCTAGACTTTTCAACGGTAAAGTAGATTTTTTTCATTTGTCGAGGTTCGTTTTGACATTGGGCGAAATCTAATGTCATCCGCCAGGAAAATCAGCTAGGTGCCAGATCCTTACCCAGCAGCAGGCGTCTTTCAGCTGAATAATGTGGAGATATAATAGGATTACTAAAAATGTATTTTATTTCGGAAGAACGTGCGCCACGCCTAGAGGAAGAGCGCAGTTGATTGCGGCGTAATTAAACTAAACGATTATTACAGTCTCATTCTTAGGCTAAGAAAATCCTGATATTTGTCAAACCACTGCTGTTCATGTTCAATCGAGCATCATCATAATTCTCTTACCCTTATCCCAATTTATTTGGGGTCGGCGCAGCAGGTCCTTTTCTTCCACACTTCTCTATTTCTCGTCATCTCAGCAGTCACCTCCTTTCTAGCCATATCATCCTTCACACAGTCCATCTATAGAGCTTGCAGCTATATTAAAAAACCGTAACTTTTTACAAAAAAACTGCATATTTCTTTGTCAACTTGAACAAAGTGACCTCGCCGTCCTTGCGGTTAAATGCTATAATTATAAATACCAGTCCATGCACAAAATATGACTGAATATTACTTCTGTGGGTGGGAAAGTCGAAAAGATTCCGAAAAACTACAAGGAATGGACGTCATACCGCAGCGTTCAAAATCTAGAACCTTCGAAATACCAACATAAATTGCATAGAACTCGCACTGCAGATGAATTATCTCCGCCCACCTTGCGTTGTCTGCCTTGCGCGTTACAGATTTACAGCCATGTATTGATCGATTAGTACTTTAGACAGGCTACCTATACTTATATTTGAGACCTAACAGACTTGCGCGGGGATGCTGCGGTATCCGCATCTCGCTGGGGTATAAATAGGGTGCACCGGGCGCGTTGGGCGTAGTACCGCAGTAGATAGGCCGGGTGGAGGATTGCACTGAAAAATTGTGCAGAATTTTGTCAAAGTATTCTTTACAGAAGCGTCCTAGGCTTGACAATTGTCATGACTGCTGCGTATTAAAACACATTTCCGCGAGATTTAATTTACTAATTTGTAAATTAAATTCCAAATTAATATCCGTTCTACTAAAAATACGTTCGATACACACACCATTACCGTACCAATACCAAATTTGATTCATTTTGCGTAATTACGTCAAGGCCGTGTCTAAAAAAATTTAGTAATTTATGTAATCGTCTAGAGATAGAGTACCCTCTTTTCCCTCCTCTCCCCTGCAAAAGTTAATACTGATAGGAGGAGGGGAGGGTAAGAAGAAAACAGGGTGTTAATTAAATTCTAACATATTCGCAGATGGAGAAACTAAAGATCTGAAATCATTACCGCTCAAGAAAAGATTAGAGAAGAGGGTCAAACAAGAAAATGACGACTTCACTAAAGAAGAAAAGCCAGATGAAAAGGTGAGTCATTATTCTTTCTCTAGATTGGTCATGCGTGCTGCGGTCCTCGCTCTTTGTCCTCCGACTTTTTACAGCTACAGGTAATTAAGCAGTGGCAGCATGCAGGATGCTGACGCGGCCATATTTTCAAGTTTTCGCCGTTCTCCGTCAAGCCCATACTTGCTAGGTACTTCATATTTGTGTTTCTTTGTGATCCGTGAATCGTCATGAATTCCCTTGCGTGTATTCTCCGGAAAACAGTTGCAATATTGGTCATAAGGGCTTTGCCTTTGGCATTTTTTTCACGGGCGTGGTTCCATTTTGAGATGGTGCAACGCGGTGTATAATAAAAGGGGGGGGGGGGAATGGCGCAGTGCGGGGTTGAGGGGCGGGCGGGGAGGGAGGGATGCGCCAAAGCTCCAGCTACATCTCTATCCATACTAAATGAAGGATATTAGCCGGGGATAGAATTACGGTGTTGTGCGGAATTAACATCAATATTGCTCATAAGGGTTTGGCTTTTCGCGGATTTTTCCACGGGCGTAGTTCCATTTCAAAATGGCGCAGTGCGGGGGATAGAACGGGTAAGGGGGGGCGGGAAGTTCGGGGAAAAGGGAATGCGTTGAAGCTTCAGATAGATCTATATCTGCAATGCGGGGGATATAACGTGGGGAGGGGGGAGATCGGAGCAGTGGTGCGGTTCAGGGATGCGTCAAACCTCAAGAAATATCTCGATCTATAGTAAATGAAAGATGTTGGTGTTGCGGAAATAGTCCTATGATATTAATTGATATTAACGGCGTAGTGGGGAATAATAAATCTTGGCTTTTGCATTTTTTTCCGCGGGCGTGGTTCCATTTTGAGATGGTGCAGTGCGGGGATCAAACGGCGGGGGGGGGGATTAATCGGGTGCAGGGGTGCGGTCGGGGGGTTAATATCGGGTGCGGTCCGGGGGAGAGGGGATGCGTCAAAGATCAAGATAGTATCTTGATCTTTGACGCATTTGCATCTCTATCATAGATGATAGATCTCTATAGAGATGTATTACATCTCTATCTATACTAAATGTAGGATATAAGCCGTGTGTTGCGGGATAGTCGTAGGATATTTATTGATATTAATGGCGTGATGGGGGATAATCATGATGGATGAAGGGTATTGGCAGTTTAGTGTGGGATTGTCGTTGGATATTGGCAATTTAGTGGTGTATAGCCGTGCTAAATACAGGATTTTGGCAGTGTAGTGTTGGATAGTCATGCTGGATGAAGGATATTGGCAGTTTTGTGTTGGATAGTCATGCTGAATGAAGGATATTGGCAGTTTATTGTGGGATAGTCATCCTGAATGAAGGATATCGGCAATTTAGTGTCGGATAGTCTTGCTGAATGATTAGCAGTATATTGTGGGATAGTCATCCTGAATGAAGGATATCGGCAGTTTAGTGTCGGATAGTCATGCTGAATGAAGGATATTGGCCGTTTTGTGTTGTATAGTCATGCTGAGTGTAGGATATTAGCAGTTTAGTGGTGTACAGCCTTGCTGAATAAAGGATATCGACAGTGTAGTGCGGGATAGTCATGCTAAATGAAGGATATCGGCAGTTTAGTGCTGGATAGTCATGCTGGATGAAGGATATTGGCTGTTTAGTATTGGATAGTCATGCTGAATGTAGGATACCGGCAGTTTAGTGTTAGATAGTCATACAGAATGCAGGGTTATCGGCAGTTTAGTGTGGGATAGACATGCTGAATGAAGGATATTGGCAGTTTAGTGTTGGATAGTCATACTGAATTAAGGATATCGGCAGTTTAGTGTGGGATAGTCTTAGTGGATGAAGGATATTGGCAGTTTAGTGTGAGATAGTCATGCTAAATTAAAGATATCGGCAGTGTAGTGCGGGATAGTCATGCTAAATGAAGGATATCGGCAGTTTAGTGTTGAATAGTCATGCTGGATGAAGGATATTGGCTGTTTAGTATTGGATAGTCATGCTGAATGTAGGATATTGGCAGTTTAGTGTTGGATGGGCATGCTGAATGGAGGATATTGGCAGTTTAGTGTTGGATAGTCATGCTGAATTAAGGATATCGGCAGTTTAGTGTTGTATAGTGATGCTGAATGAAGGATATTGGCAGTTTAGTGTTGGATAGTCATGCTTAATGAAGGATATCGGCAGTTTAGTGTTGGATAGTCATGCTTAATGAAAGATATCGGCAGTTTAGTGTGGGATAGTCATTCTAAATTAAGGATATCGGCAGTTTAGTGTTGTATAGGCATGCTGAATGTAGAATATTAGCAGTTTAGTGGTGTACAGCCTTGCTGAATAAGGGATATTGCCAGTTTAGTGTTGGATAGTCTTACTGGATGAAGGATATTGGCAGTTTAGTGTGGGATAGGCATGCTGAATAAAAGATATTGGCAGTTTAGTGTGAGATAGTCATGCTAAATTAAAGATATCGGCAGTTTAGTGTGGGATTGTCATGCTGAATTGAAGATATTGGCAGTTTAGTAGAAAAGTTTAATTATGCGGAAGTAAAAAAAAAAGTGGGTATCATTAAAGTCGTAATATTGTGGCGGAGATTTTAATACACCTTTGCTATTTATTTTCTTATTATATTACGTATATTCTTTTTTTTTAATACTATTATAGAAGTTAGAATAAATTTACTAGTTGAATTAATAACTTCCTTTTTTAAGTCGGGTAATAGGCAGATAAAGGAGCTTAAGCATTATCTGAAATAAGACTGACAAAGGTGTCTCAAAGGGCGAGGTTAGCTTATGAGCTTACACTTTTTTTTTGCTGTGAATTTCTGAGTTTTGCCGAAAGCCTTATTAACGGATTATTCATTCTTGCAGAAAGTCGCTGAAGAAAATGAACAGCAAGGGAATCCTCAGCCTGAGAGTAAGTTTAATTTACTGCATCTAACATTACACTCAAACTATAAACCACATCTTCAAGTTTAAATTAATGGAGCTACAAGGTTAAATTCGCAGCGTGTCACAGAAAAGTTATAGTATTATGAAGGATGTGCTACACATACCATCCAACTAAACAACCCTCTCTATGGGACCAAACATTTCAATAACCATTTATCAAAGTTATTATTAACACGTAAACAAACCAGAACGATACAGTGCTTTGAAAACTCGTGTGACGTCATATTCTAAGACATTAGTATAACATTTTTTACCCGTGAGTGACGTCACAACCCCCCGCTCAAATCTTTGATGCGTTTTATCTTCGTCAATTTTGAATGATTTGATAAAACAAAAAATACGTATCCAATATTTTTCGATAATCTAAAAAACGGACTAATTAAAATCATATTTTTTTAGTCAGGAAACATCCCTATTAAAAGACTTTGCAAAACCCAGCTAATCTCTATTTTCTTTGGTTTTTTTCTACAGTGGAAACCCCCCTGACGTACTCCTACGAAACACTGCGGAACATAGAAATCGTGACTATTGACGAAGAAGAGCGTGACAAGGAGTTCAAAGAGACGCTAAAGTCTCGCCAGCATATGCGTCATGTGTGTAAGCACTGCGCACTAGGGTTTGTACTACAACATGCATTTGATATGCATATGAAGGTCCATGCCCCGGTGAGTACAACCCCTGATTTTTATTAGCCAACGTTGATTACTCCTGGTGTCTCTCCCCGATTCCGCCAAATACTCAATCCACAAGGCGCGAATCTGCTCCCCCTCATCTTTAGTTCAAAATTTTGGTCAACGCATGAGGTATTTCAAAAGGCTTTAATTAAAGGGTAAGAGTGGAGGTGAGTTACATTTTATAAATTTAAATTTAAAGTCCCTTATTATTATTTTAACTGTAAAAAGAGACCACCAAGGCCTCCTCATTTAAGGGCTATTTTCAAAAGTCCCAGTAATTAAAAATAAATAAATTATTTATTTTTATAAACAATATTAAAAAAGAACATTTATTACTCCTAAGTCTTAAGTCATTGCACCGAGAAGTTATTCAACTACACAATATCTGAGATCATACAGATTGGGGTATTTTTTTTGCCGGCCAACTAAAATAATTAAACAAAACTTTAAAATATTAAAAAACAAACATATACAAGTCACGTGACCCGTATGCATAGCGACTGGGCTGGGCAAAGATAAGAATAGGGTCCAAGCTACTCGCCATCGAGGCTCCAGAGAAAGGAACCTCAATATAATGCGAGCCCTGTGGAGTACCGTTTTCTGCATCCAGCCCTTGAACCAGCTGCCTAACGAGACCCTTCTATGATATTGATCGAGTCTCTTGGCAATCCAGTATTTTGCCATTTTCGAAAACTGCAAGTACTACAGGTTTGCGTCAGTTCTTTTTACCGTTTAGAGAGGGGTAAGGCCCTTGTCCACCGCGACCACATCTCGATGCATCCCCACATCGGCTTCCTTGAGACTGCATAATTATCTCGCGATTGTAGACAGTCTTAGCGTTTAACAAGCCTCGACCCCTACACCTCCGCGATATTCACAGTCTCATATCCGAAAAACGTGGGTGATGCATTCGATATTTTTATCAAAACCGACATTAAACAACCGTTTGAGTCATCGTGATGACAGGATTACTCAGCTAGACTCTGCGTTACTGAGTGCTAGCTGTCCAGGGTGCGTCGGTTGTTTGGAATCGCAGTATGAAATTTTTTAACGCCACTCTGGGATAAAAGGAAGGTGGCGATGTCAGAAAAATCGCAGAGTGTTTAAGAGCTACCCCCTTGTGATGTTGTACCCCGCTTGCAGTTATAGCTCCCCCTGATATACGACGCGGAATAGCAAGTCGCATGGAAAAAGGAAAAACAGGAACGAGACAACCGCCGCGCTGGGCATCAACTACCACCTTCACGTAAAACCGTAGAGCCGTAAAAGCTTCTTAAGACATAGTAATACGATCTCCTTAGAAGACGGTGCGTCAAACGAGAGATGCGAATTATGGAGAAACAAACATCCCATCCCTCTACATTTCATCAACCCGGAAGAACACCTGCCACCCGGATACGAACTGCAGTGGCCAATCTTCTTTTTTTTGTTAACCTAATTTTTCCCACTCCTGAGCAAAGGCCTCCCCCCATTCCTTCCACTTTCCTCGTTGTGACGCATCTTCCCGCCAGCTAACGAGAAAGCCATCCAAGGCGACCCGCCATCTCTTCCTCGGTCTCCCGCGCCGCGCCGTCTAGCTGTCTCAGGGCTCCAGTTCTGAGATATGATGGTCTGGGAGAAAAAGAAAAACATAGAATGCATCAGCTGTTTTTCGTCCCACCCGCGCATGTCGTAAAAGTCAACAAAGGGAAAGGTGTACTGTTCACCTTTAAATCTTCAAGGAAACCACAGCCAACTTTGGGCATGCGAATTGCCACAGTATACAAATGGCTAAGTTGGACAGTCGGCATAAAAACAGGACGTCAATTTAGGGTGTTAGCGGAGAAACATTATCGGAATGTCAACGGTAGCACTCATGGACCGAGTCACCCGCACTGGACAAGTGTGATGAGTTAACTGTCTAATGAATGGAGAGGCCATACATGACAAATAAAAAGAACAGCAGGTCCCTAGTGATCTGCGTCTCTAGTGGTGCTGCTTCCGATGATGGTGGGCAGGAGCACCCTAGAGCAGGGGGTGCTAATAAAATAATAAAATAAAAATAAAAATATTTTATTATCAGACGTCAAGGCCCATAGTGTTAGTACTACATGTTACTTAAAAAACTATGTTAGTAACATTCAATAACATTAAAAAGCAAAAAGAAAATCACAAACACAAAACAAAAAAAAAACACAAAAACACGGAAAGGTTTAACAAGTTTGGTTGCCAACATGTAGCTTGGTAAACCTCCCCAATGTAGGACCATCCAGCCTCTCTGCAAACACCTTCAGAATGCTGTTACTGCTTCCCCTCACTCGGGCTATTACTGAGGCAACTTTCTTTCGCACTAATGCGAAGTAATCGTCAGTATGCGCATCAGCGAACATACCTGACGCACTACAGTAAGGTGGAAGCCTCAAAGCTAAGCTAAGTGGCCAATCTAAAAATATAAAATCTCTTAACCGATTGCGAGCACAGGTTGACCGCCTGTAGATATAATCTAGCCAAATGGGGTATCCTCGATCCATCCCAAACAACTTGCCGGTGTGGAGCCCCTCTGCTGGATATGCACTACCTCCTATCCTGCCCATCGTGCACAACCACTAAAGCTTCCCTTCCAGCGATGGTACAGTGCGCCGCTAATTATTTCACTCGCGATTATAATTACGTTTAACGTGTTCCGCGCTCGGTTCCTAGCTCGTGAATTGTCCCTGAGTTTGTGATTTTGTGTGGAGTGCTGGTATTGTATAGTTTTTTAACGTTTTTGCATGTTGGGTGGATGCCAGAGATATAAAGAAACATATAGTTTTGCTGTTTCAAATCCATGTATTTTAAATTTAGTTCAAATCTACTTTACTTTTCAGTCTATATCAAAATCCAGTCCTGTAATATCACTTGCTTTATGTGTATCAGAAAAGAATCTTTACTGGTATTACCGTCATTTGTGTTCACGGAGCCAGCTTTTGGGACATCTATCAATAAACCAGTTTCAATGTTTTTTCTAACCACTGTATATTCTTTTGTAAGAATATATCATGTGTTCTTGATACTATAGCCCAACTTTGTCTTTCTTTATGACCGCAATTTAAGTCTTCAACTCATTATTTTGGGTATCAGAGAAATCATCGGAAGTTAAAACATAATTTTCTAAATGCTTTAGTTTATCATCAAATGTCGGTGCATCAAATATCGGTGCATCAAATGTACAAATTTTATTGTAAAACCATTGTCTGGTAACTACTCTATAATTTAAACCATTAGGAGACCCTAAAACCAAACAAAAACAAAGATTTCACAAAATACCAAAAATAACTATTTTCGTACCACCACGTTTAATTATAAGTTAGATAACAGACGAATAGGCATTTATAGGCAAACTTTTTACGTATTTATCAACACAAAGGCTTAACCTACACGATACAGTTAGTCAGATGGCGTCATAATAAACCCTTATATAAGTAATTCCTTCGAGAATATGTAAATTCAGTTTTTTTACAAAGATTTTAATCCGTGTTGTTTAACCCCTTACAAAAAAAACTAAATTAAAATATTCAGACATATAACGTTTAATTGATTACTACATACCTGTATTATAATATTCCATCACCAATTCAGTTGTGAACACAACACAAATAAAAATATCACAACGTGAAATAGCTTATGAAAAATTATCCAAATGCAAATACACTCGGTGCGTTAGGGACAGTCAACTTTGAATTGTCACAATAAATCACTGAAGAAGCCGATTGTGCTAGAATTCATACAATTGTGTGCAGCAACCACCCTCAATTCATTTGGATTTTTAGTTTTTTACGATACGACTAGTTTAGATTTTTCTATTTTGACCGCCTAAAAGTGTCAAATCAACGTAAAGTCCATTTCACGAAAGAAGTCCCGCGGACAATTGTGGAACTAAATTTAATAGATCGGCCATGTTGTCGTTTGTCGATGTTATCAAGGTGCGTTTGTTGTGGTAGATATTTTGTGAGTTTATTATTGGATTAGTGCGATAAAAGGTATAATTACGATGCCAAAAGTTGTGAAACAACATTATGTCGCGCGACATACAGCGCTGCGTCTGCGGGACTTCTTTCGTGAAATGGACTTTATGTGCATCGTTGCGGGTCACCAGAGTGTACAACCTACAAACTTAAGCTCGAACAGTTAATCCTCAACACAAACTACTAAAATAATGGATAGTTTAAACAGGACAATTAAATCTCCACAACGACAGGGTAGCGACTTCTGAATTAGATAAATTAATTATCGATTACAGCTTAGATCTACATCTAAGCTGTAATAAAATAAACGAATACTACTACTCGTTCACGAACAATATCAAAGCGCACACTTACGTCACGAAGTAGTTCAGCTGGATTCAAAGTCACGAGCCGGAATTTACGTGGCTCGTTCTTCTAACTTTACGGTAACGTTTTTGTGTCACTTCATGACGCCGCACTGTGCCGTTGCGGAAGTCTCATCGGCTTCTTAAAGTTTACGTTGTGAGCTGTTACTTTCAATATTCAGACCCAGTTGGTCTTCACATACATAACCTCCGTCATGTCTTGCGGTCACTCGTGGGCTGCAAAGTTATCGTTGGCGCGGATGTTAACGCGTCATCGTCTTTGTGGTATGGCAAGGTTCGGTCTACGGATTCCGACCGACGTTCCGCTGTCGAAGATTTCATTGCTGAAATGAACTTGTCGATTTACAATACCCCTGATGCACCACCTACTTTTTGCAGCCAAATGGGCGAATCTTGTATTGACGTCACACTTTCTAGTGCAGACGTTCGTTTGGATAGGTGGCGTGTCCTACCAGACGCGTCATGTAGCGATCATCGGCTTATCGTGTACGAATTTGTTCCGATGTTTACTCGAGGTCTGTCACATATCATTGGTAACTTTAGGTATAAATGCTTGCTTTTTGCATCTTACACCAAAGACTTCACTCGTGACGGGCTGTCAGCTGAAGAAAGTGCTGAATTATGTCAGACACCTTCACTTACTGTGCTGACATCGCCAATAGTCGCGGATCTATGACCAATATACGTAGATGTGATTGGTGGTGTGACTACTTAATTGAACAACGTAAAAGTTATCGCCGAGCCCGTAGACATTTAAAAAAGCTTAAAAAAGGAAGGTGACCGGAGACCCACTTACCTCTGCTTTAAATGCGTTTAGAGTTGCCAAGTCCCGCTACAGAGCATCGGCAGAAAAATCGATTTATTAGATTACGCGGCGTAACCTTTACCTTTTTGTTTTGGTGGGAGCGAGCCGCGGTTGGACGATAGTCGATATCGTTTCGTGCGCTCGTTGGAGTGACGGGCGCGCGCTATCCGCGGCCGCGGCACAGGTGGCGCGCGGGCACTGCTCATGAGCGGCTGCCGTACCGCGTTTCAACCCGAAAATGCGTGTGATACCTAGGAATTAAAAAACAAGTACAAAAAAAATACCTTTATTACTTAAAATAATATCTTCGTTATTATAAATTATTTACAGAAAAAACTTTTATGCAAAAAATAAAACCGACTTCAAAAACATAAAAAAGTAAAAATTTAATCAAGAAGATTAATCAGCTTCTGAAGTCGGTGGCATCATCATCATCATATCAGCCCGGAATCACCCACTGCTGTGTATAGGCCTCCCCTTTCTTCCGCCACATGTCTCGATCCTGTGCGTCTCTCATCCAGGTGTTTCCCGCGACTTTGAGGATGTCGTCAACCCAACGAGCTTTAGGACGGCCCTGGTTCCTATGGCCTAACCTTGGCCACCACTCGGTCAAAGCCTTGCTCCATCGGCCATCTCCGCGTCTAGCCAGATGTCCTGCCCAGGTCCACTTGAGGCGCACTGCCCGGTTCCCGACATCGCAGACTTTCGTCCGACGGCGGATTTCGGTGTTACGCACTCGATCTAATAGGGTTATGCCGAGCATGGCTCGCTCCATGGCCCTTTGTGCCACTCGTACTCGGTGGACAGTCTCCTTTGTGAGCGTCCACGTCTCGGCACCGTAGGTAATTGTTGGTAGAACACATTGATTAAAAAGGCGAGTTTTTTAGGCACTGAGGGATCTTTTTGGACCGAAAAATATGTTCTAGTTTACCAAAAGCCGCCCATCCGAGTTGTACTCTTCTAGAAGTCTCCTTATTTGAATGCTCCTTGTCAAAAGACAGAACATGTCCAAGATAAACATAATGGTCAACCATCTCCAGACGCTCGTTTCCAACTGTAACGGCTGAGACAGAGTCGTCCAGAATGCCTGACATCACCTTCGTCTTGGACATGTTCATTCTTAAGCCAACTTGTAGGGAAACATCAAAGAGTTGTTTCAGCATGCATTGAAGGTCTTGCAGGGATTCGGCAAACAACACGAGGTCATCCGCAAACCGAAGGTGCGACAAGTAGACATCATTTATCTTTACACCGCTTTGGTCCCATTTCAGTGTTTTCATCACGTCTTCCAGGGCAGCAGTGAAAAGTTTGGGCGAAATGGTATCTCCTTGTCGCACTCCCCTTTTGATTGAAATTGGTGCGGTAAGTTCATGTAGTCTGACCTGCATTATTGCCGCATCGTACAACTGTTTAAGAACATCGACATACCGAGTGTCGATCTGGCAGCGATGGAGAGCGTTAAACACGGCCCAGTGCTCGACACTGTTAAGTGTCGACTGAAAAGTCGGTGGCAATAAAAAGGAAATCAAACAAACAAAAGTCACCGACTTCAGAAGCTGTTTTTTTTTAAAGAGTTTTTTTTTAACCATTTTTAGTTGTAATATCCTATACTAATAGTTACGATGCATTTAACGTTCAACAAGAAACCTAACTCTTAACCTTCAAGATTCCCAACCATACATACGTCCCCATAATATTTTATTTATTAATTATCCTCCAACTCCTAACCGTTAAGGAGTTATACCTTTCGTCATCAGCTCATCAACACGAGGTAATGACTGCCAGATGTGAATACTTAAATAGCTTTAGAAAAAGTACGAAACACGTAATACGTGTCTATAAAATTTGAGGGTTGCCCTCGATTTCGCTAAGATTCTATCATCAGATCCTGACATGGTAACAGTGGGTCCACCTCGGGAGTTTACTCTTTCGATTAAAAAAATATTTATTTCAAATCGGTTCATAAATGAGGGAGTTATGCGGAAACAAATTTACAAAGAAAACCAAACAGACGAATTGAGAACCTCTTTCTTTTTGGAAGTCGGTTAAATGAAGCCGAGTTCACACAGCCGTATACCGCGCAACACGTTCGTGGCAATTTAAAAATATCGGGAGATATAATCTTATACGTGACCAACTGACTACTCGTCTCGGCGCGGCACGACACACAACTGAGAGCACTGCGAAGTCAGCCTAGGTGCCCCGTCAATGCGCATGTTTGTGTGAGTGTGCGGTTTCGAGTGTTTGTAGGTAGTTTCCGTACTGTCCTTATTTATACTGTGTCTAGGCGATCGTAACCGTCTGACCTTAGCATCGCACAAAACTTAACAAATTCTTTTAAAAGGTAATCTTAAATCATGGCTAGTATTAAATTTAATAACGTTCCCGTGAAAAGGAAGCAGTCCGTGTGCTACCTTGGGTTTTTCTAACCGTCTAACACATAAAAACCGTCGGTGAAAAAGCTAAAAAGAACTTTTATGCCTTAACGAAAATATCCAAATCTACGTGGGATTTTTAATTTTTTAACTCTAAAGACTATCTATGGGGCTACTTACTTGGGGTGTATGTGCTACGGGGCACCTGTATGGGCCGATAGGGCCACCATAGGAGCAGTACGACGTAAATTATTTTAAAGTCAGCGGTTGGCCTTGATTTTCTTGTGTAAAGCGTATAGGACGGTTAGTACTGAAGCCTTACCGGTACTGGCAGGTGTACTTCCAGTCGATCCTGAAGTGCAGCGCCGTGCTTCAATGTACTACTGCGCACGATAGACCGCGGACGCAGACTTTTTATAGCAACGTGACCGTGCTAAAATAGCTAGATTACTTAAACCACAGACTGACGTCTGGGAGGTTTGTGTCTGAATGGCAATGTAGGTGGGATAATTCCATCAAAGACCGACACCTCCACCAGTTCTTTCCATCCGTTCGTGAGCGGCTGGCCAGGACATGGCTGGAGGCGGATTACTGTGTTGGCTATTATTTTACTTCAAGCTTGCCTCGCCTTTTTGTCAATGTTCTACATCTGACGGCGAATATGAACAATCTGCACATCACATTTTATGGGAGTGTAGTCTTTGGCAGAATGAACGTAATATTATGTTGGATAGTGTACACTTGTACAGGTTACATCCGGAGTTATTTACTATACGGACCTTGTAGAAACTAGAACAAATTTCCGTGCGTTCAAGCATTTTTGTCATACCTATTATTGGAATCAAATATCAGCTCACAACTTAGGACCCAGTAATATTAATGACAATAATATCCGTGGTGCTAGGCAACTGGGCTTCTCCCAGTTGTATACGTCCCTGTGTGCCTATTGGCCTTGTTCTGTTCTGTCTCCTGCTGATATAGAGGGAAGTGGAAATTATGTTTTTCCTACTCCTCCGCTATTTTGTTCTGAATTCGTTGCGGGATCCAAGACGGTTAAATCGTTTCTCTGGGACTTCGTCGGACTTCATTGTCTCGGCGCTTTTCATGTGGTCGCCACTGTTGATTCTGGCTTACAGAAATTACAGTGGTTGGGAATAGTGTGGCGGGATTGTCCCAATTAAAAAAAAACGACTGAAGCAAATGATAAAGCTGTGCAGGTAGATAGGTGGGTAGGTAGGTGTTCTTAACGACGCGTAAAGAAAAAGAAGACCAACCGTTGAAGGCACGCACCTTATTACCACCTGATAAAAAGACTCTTAAATACTGGCGGGCAAAGAATCACTCCTGCCAAAGGCTTATTCCACTTTTCCATGGGTGGCAGACGTGGTAGTTTAAGCATGTAAGCTTTATTTAATTATTGCGTATATTTTAGAAGGCCTGCAAAACAAAAATACTCCAGTCAGGGTGATCTCAGATATTTTGAGGTTGAATAACTTTTCGGTGTTCTGACTTACGAGTTTACGACTTACTTACTCAACCTGAATTATATGATGAATGTAAATTGCCTCTTATATTGGTAATTTATCTTCCTAATATTATCCAGGAATCAGGCGACCACGAATGCTCAATCTGCCACTCGCGTCTCAAGTCCGCTGACATGTTGTACCGGCATCGCTTACGTCACTTCCGTCGTTACCGGTGCCTGCTCTGCTGGACCCGGTTCAAGGATAAGGACACTGCGGCCTGCCATGTCATGAACGATCACACGGGTCAGACCTTCGAGTGTGATCATTGTGGAAGAGGATTCAAGTAAGTACTAGCATTGGTAGATAGAATTAGGTCCCTCGAGTTTATGTCGTATGCTATAGGACTTTTATATATCGTGCGTGTTGGTGTATTTTTTGCTTACGGAGCTGAGTGAGATCATGTCTGTTACGGTACATTTCCACCGTATATTTATTTAAGAGGGGTTCTATTAACATGACAAGAGCCCATATTGATCTAACTCCCAAATTTGCACAAGCCAGTCGACGCAACTTGCATTGGCCCTGACTCCATGCCTTATAAGCCATCTCCCTTGATTGCAGACGACCGCAGTACCTGAAGAGGCACGTGGAACAGCATCACACGAAGCCTCATAATCTTGAATGTGGCGTTTGCTTCCGAGTCTTCCACGAGCGGGGCTGGTATAGGACGCATATCAGGTAAGAACTTAACTTACGATTATTTTCTCTGTTGACTCCTTTTTTTTCTGTTTCCGCGAACAGGAAGATGTTGTGTTGGATGACCTGATGAAGGTTGCGGGGATCTGCTGGATGCTAGACGCACGGGACCGGTCAATGTAGCGACACTTGGGGGAGACCTTTATCCAGCAGTGGACGTGATGAAAATAATCGTGTTTAAATTTTAAACAGGACTCATAACGAGGAGGTACGAGCCAAAACGGTGCGTCTGCCAGCGACTTGCCCAATCTGCTCCCGCAACTACAAGAGCAAGGCCAGCTTGAAGCGCCACCTTCCCACGCACGATGAAGATGTCCACTGCGAGATCTGCTTCGAGAAGTGCAAGAATCGGATCACGCTTGGCAATCACTACATGAAAGTTCATAATGAGAAATATGTTGGGTGAGTACTACTAGAGTCAGTAACAAGGGGTATCGTGTTAATACCTAGTACCTACTCACTGGGTTGTGGAGGTCAGATAGCCAGTAACTCCATGTAAAATACTGGTATTCAGCTGCATCCGGTTATACTGGAAGCCGACCCCAACATGGTAGAGAAAAACGCTCGGCAGATGTTGATACTATTGATTTATAATCTAAACTACATTACCTAATGCTATTGAAGTTATAAATACTTGTCTTACAGTCTACCGGAACAGACTTGCACAGCGTGCGAGCGGATATTCTCGACGCGGGCGATGCTAAAGCGACACATGCAGAGGATGCACAGTGATAGGACTAAGAAGTAAGTAGACGACACATTATACCTGTGTTCCTGCAAGGGAGTGGTATAGGTCCACAGTTGAATGAGATATCTGGGACTGGCTTTAAAACTGCCTCATTTGGCCTAGTGGTCGCAAGCGCTCTTGCCATGCTCACATGAGATCCTACATTCGATCTCAGGTCGGGCAAAGATAATAAGATTAGATTTTTTTTGTCAGTAGTAGCTTCGGAGTCTGCATTTATGCCCAGTTGATGGCAATAGGCTCGTCCTTTATTACATGGAACCTAAACATAACTGGCGAAATGTGAGTGTACTATTAGGTACACTTGTGATAGTACCTTATGAGGAACTAATTATATTATCGCCCAAATCTTTCTGATACACTCTATTCACCATCACATTTTATGCTAACAAAGAGACTTTCCTTCTTCCAGATACCAATGCGACTACTGCCAACGCCTCTACCTGACCAAAGGCGAGGTGAGGTCTCACATCACATGGTCCCATATGCCCGCTGAAGCCCGAGGTGGCCATGCCTGTATCTGCGGCCGTATATTCCGCAGCCCCTCCCTGCTACGTGACCATAAGGCAAGGTTCCATGCCTCGCAACCACCACCCAGGGTACATCAGTGTGAACATTGTGATAAGGCTTTTGCGGTAAGTAACCTTACCTAAATTCTTTATACGATAACATAAGATAAGATAAGATAATAATAATAATAATGTTTTTATTTCGGACAACCAGGTCCATATGGGTTAGTAAAAATACTTACGAACTATGTTAGTGGTAATAAATTTGGTGATTGAGTTACATTAATTGACTTAAAATTTATTCTATAATACTATTAAAATAATATTTATTTGCATAAATATATTCGATTATATATTAATATTCGATCCTAACTAATACTATAAAGGATGTAAAAGTACCCTTAACGAAGCTAAAATGCATTTGTTTTTCAGGTTATAACTTTACTTAAATTACCTCTTTTTTACAGCATTACGATCTAGATTTATTGGGATAATAAGTTAACAGTGACTGGTTTCTATTTGATGTGTTTTGTTTTTGATTTGTAATGACTCTATAATATTTTTCGAGATTTGTGATAGTCAAACCGAGAACGTAATTTAACTGTAACGTAGGTACACACACACAACACAACATACATAATAATATATCATATCCTTGAGTCCTCTTGTCTTATTAGCTTCATTCTTTACAATTGCTTTATCATATTTGATTTGATATTATTCATGTACCTATATGTCTCAATTAACTGTGAATTCCCAATATTAACGTCACCTTGTATTCCCCCCTAGTCCCTAGCTTTCAAAGTCGGGACTGGGCTGCCCTCAATTGGGAATTCAGTCCTCTTAGTCGGTGGAGAGGTGACCAGTCTGGGACGAGCCTCACAGGACCGTGCGGATGGCGGGGCGCGGCCTTTCCTTACAAAAATAAGGAAACCGACCATAACACTAATATTAACATGGTTTAGGATCAACGCAAATTTTATCAGCGTAGGGTAATTTAGGTACATTGACATTATAAAAATGAATTATAAAAATGAAATGGGTCCCGCGGTCTGCTTCCAAAAAATAATTTCGAACCTCACAAAATGGCGTTCTCAATTCATCACTTTTAAGCCTAGAAATTGTAAATGGCTAAATGTTTTTTAGTGTCCTTTACAAATATGATGTATTTATCGGTCGTAGTGTGTACGGTCGAACAAGGTACTAAGTATGCAACCAGCTAACTTGCATTTACTCAGGATACATTTAGAGACTAATGTCAAATGATACAGCGTTTGACATTAGTTGCTTTATGCCAAACGCTTTATAAAACATAGTTAATTAATTATTAAACTTTGTTTTCTAGTTTATGTTAAATTTTATTTGTTAGTTTAGGATGCTTACGAGCTTTATTGAAATTGGTACTTAGGTACATCAGAACCCTAACCAGTATATTTTATTCTTCAGTGTAAAATGTTGGAGTATCTGCTTTTAATAAATTAACTAGAATTATAAAGATATCTACGTGTATACCAAATACCTTATTCGACGACCAGGAGTAACCTAGATGCCTTCATCAGCCGTCCATCAGTTCCTGATTCTTCACGCATGAAGACGGCTGAAGATAAACTTTTTAGAATTTTTTTAAACTAAGTCGAGTGATTCCGAGCGGAGTCAATCGAGTTGGTGCAGAAACGTTCTATTTTTCATCATTGGAAGAAGATGCAAGATACCGAAGACTACGGATTTTTGAAAGATGAAGATGAGAAAAAAACTTACTATTTTAAAATAATCACTTTTTTATATACAATCCTAACTAATATTATAAATGTAAAAGTAAGTTTGCATACACCTACTCTGTCAGGGGTACAGAAGCGAACATAGGGTACTTTTCATCCTGAAAAAAAAAAGCTAAATCTATTTTTGTGTCCTTTACAAATACAATAATTCTTATTTTATTTTTTTTATTATTATAATATTATTTTTTGTACTCTACCACAGTGCTGTCCTATTTGACCCAAAGGTTGACTGGTAGAGAATGCCTTGTGGCATTAAGTCCGCCTATGTACCACTTTTGTACATGAAGTTTAAATAAATAAATAATATTTATCCAAATTGTATTGTGTCATGTGTGTACAGTCGAACAATCTATTTGGGTTACACGCAGAAATCTTTATAAATCTAGTTCACTTACAATATTGATTGCAAGTTTGTTTTATAAAGCGTTTGATATGAAACGGCTGATGTCAAACGCTGTATAGTTTGGCATCAGACTCTAAATGTATCTGTGTAACCTTAAAAGTAAATGCAAGTTAGCTGGTTGTATACTTAATACCTTGTTCGTACCATTAGTTACCTAGGTGCTCAACAGCCGTCCCTCAGTTCCCGATACTCCATGTAAAAAGACGACTTCAATTCAAATCAAATTTGTTAGAGCTTTTCTTCTATTACAATGCGAATGGTTCCCGATGGATCCTTCGCATTGTAGCAGAACGGTTCTACTTTACATCATTGGAAGAACTTGCAAGATACCGAAGACTACGGATTTTTTTGAATTTGAATCCCAGCATCTTCGGCCATCTTTCGTCATCTTCGTGCATCTTCGTTCACCTTCGGGCCTCTTCGTGCTTCGTGGTTGCCTTCTATCGAATCCCAGGGCCATGGAGATATTAATGTCACTGGCTCTGGGATTTGTTAGCGGGCTTTCGCGATATTCTGCACCGGAAGTAGGTCAAGCCACTACAATTTGTCAAGTTTCTTTAATAGATTTCCAACTTTATTGCTAAAGTATTAAGTTTCAGATTGATTGGGTAAAGACAGTTTCGGGTTTAATGCAGGCCGATGCCTACATTAAATGAAAACCAAAACGCCTGATTAGAAATTTCATGTGTGTATGTGAATTTTCATAACAGCCCCAAGAATTATTTATTTAATACAAAGATAATTCTATGTTTATTTTGTATCAACTGTGTGTTCTCACTAATGAAGTAATGAATAAATTATTTTACTTAACTCGTTGGTCTGGTTGCCGCAAACTGCACTGTCAATGCTGAGCATAAGGTCCCGGGTTCGAAATCCCAGTAGCAGCTACAAAGTCTGGATTTGAGGTGCACAGTTGATGCCAAAAGGCTCGTGTCTCAAAATGTGGGTGTGCTATTAGGTACACCTCTGTCTAACCCTTTCCTACAGGCGTGATGTTACGTTATATTATATCTAACTATCAATCTATCTTTCCCAGAACAAGCAAGTGCTGACCCGTCACAAGAAAGTTCATTCGAATGAGATGTACCCTTGCAAAGAATGTGGGCTGCTGTTCAAAACTCAACCTTATGTCAAAGTCCATTACCAACTCAAGCATTTAAACATGACAAGAGAACAAATCAAGGCACAAAGGAAACGCAATAAAACTCAGTTGATACAGAACAATATAAATAGGAGCACCAATTGGGAACCCCCTATTACAGATAAGAAGACCCGTTCTGATGTCTCCGGCGACGTTGAGGAAGACCCGCTCATGGTTCCCGAGGGACAGATCAAAATTGAAAAGGAAGAAGATGAATTTGAAATTCCAACGTTTGAAGGGTTTGTGGATATAAGTAGGGTGTAGATGGTTTTTTAATAATCACTTACAAGTAAAATATAAAATGATATTTTTACTGGCGCTATTTAAATATTATTTTACATTTTACTTCCTGAAATTCGTCTTATTATATAGTAGTTAATATTAAGTTAGTAATTAAATAAAAGCTTATTAAAGCTTGTTTAGCTAATTGTGGCTCTGTTCGTGCACATTTGTGAAATAGAAGGTGCTCCAGATAGTGAATAATGGGCAGTGTTTGGACCACCCTGTATTAACAAAACATATTGCCGGTTTGGCCAAAATAGTGAGTCATCATTAGCCTAACCCCCCCCCCTCCCCTCTTGCTATTAAGGCCAAAGAAAAGATGCATAGGTTGTCTGACAGGGGAAGAATGAAAGAAGAAAACCTGATATGTTAAGTGAGCTAATATTAACTTAGTATTAATTAGTTACTAGTAAGTAAAAGATAAAATTATATTTATAGAGAAATCTATAAACACTGTTTTATCTTTTACAAGTAAGTTAATATTAAGTTAGAATTAAGTAGCAAGTTATTGCAATTTGTTTGTATACTTTTTTGTGTGCAGTGAGTTAATATAAGTTATTTGGTTCCTTCATTGTACGTACATAAGCTATGTTATTGCAATTTGTATGCTATGGGTTGCGAAAGTCGCTCTCTCCATGTCGCCATGAGAACCACCACACTCCTGTGCCATACTTCTGGCGTAACCTTCGAGTATGACAGAATTAATCAACTTCTGGAGGACTAATAAAAGTACTGGTTTTCCACCTGCTCGCGGAAGTTCTGTCGTGATTCCATCATACCCTTTTTGTTTCTAACTTCCTAAGCTTTTGGACAGACATATCTCTTCCAGGGCTGAAGTCTCTATCATGATCATTTTCGTCATTTGGCTTCGTCCAATGACGCATTCTTTGCGAACGCTTTGGAGCCCCGGTTTCGCTTGATAATTGAGTACTATAGGACCGCAAGTCGTGTCGCATGGACGAGATGCGTCTATTGAGTTTGCCGTATTCCTACATACCTATCAAATAACCACCCAAAAAGTATAAATTGCAATAATATATTTAGTACACACAATATTTTAATTTTAATTTAAATAAATATACAGGGTGTTTGGTGCATCGTGTGCCAAATTGAGATGGTCGACTGGAGGGTCATCCATCTGTTATCCTTTCAGACCCCTAAACACTTTTCATGTCCTGTGGATTTTTTTCAAACTAGATGGCTAATGTACTAATTTTGAATTTAAAAGTACTCTAATACAATACACATCTAAATAAAATTCAGTGTCTACGCCTTATACTTTTTTTTTATTTGTATTTAAATGTAAAATTTGGGTCTTTTTTGAATAAAACAATAAAATATCCACAGGGCATGAGAAAAGTTTAGGGTTCTAAAAGGATAGCAGATGATCTACTCGCCAGTTGACCATTTCAATTTGGTACACGATGCACCAAAAATCCTGTATTACTTATTTAACTTTCAACAACTGATTCCAAGTAAGCCTAATAACTTGGTCAGCAGTTAGTACAATATAGTGATCTCTGAGGAGTTGAAGAGTTTTTGTTGCATTTTTTCTAGTAAAATAAATGATTAGATTGTTACTGGTTGTTTAATTTTTACCTGATTATCTGATAAAAGGATGATTCTGTGCTTCGGAAAGCTCATTAAGCCGGTGGTCCCGGTCGCCAAATGGCGGTCGTCCAACCATGTCAGAGGCCCTTTTTTGGGAGGTGAAAAATCATCAAATAACCCCTCACGCTCTGGGCAGAGCGAAAGGGAGTGTCAGACTTCTACTGACTAAAAATCACCCATGTTCCTTCTTAGCCCTTGCGCCGAGGCCGAGGCATCTCTTTCAAACAACCCGCAGCCCCGACGGGGTGTCAGAGACCCTTGAGGCGGTTTAGAAAGTCTGACACTAGGGTGTGTGGGGTCGTAAGACCTTACTACCCACACGATAAGAAAAATTTTTACTTGGAGTAATCCAGTCAGAAAATTGCCATAATACTTTTTAGAAGCCAGCGGAACTAACCAAAGTCAAAGATTAGTTATCTTTACCTTTGGCTAGTTCCGCTGGCTATAAAAGTAGGGACAGATGATAAAAAAAACTACATAGTAGGTACACTTAGAAAATATTTATTATTAACATCACGCCTCTGTAATCCCCGAAGTGTTAGGCAGAGGTGTACCTATAATAGACCAGCCACATTTACGTTTGAAGCCCCATGTAACAGGACGCGAGCCTATTGCCATCAACCGAGCACAAATCCAGACTTAGTGGCTGCTACTGAGAAATTCTTAATGGAAAACCTAACAATTAACACTTTGTCCGTCTCAGAAATCGATCCCAGGACCTCGTGATCTGCAGTCACGCTTGCAACCACTGGACATAAGAGTCGGACAAATTGTTTATTACCTACTTATTTACTTTATTTTAAAATAAAACCGTCCGTCCTATTACATGGGACTTAGACATAACTAGCGAAATGTGGGTGTACTATTAGGTACACCTCTGCCTAACCCTTCGGAGATTACTGGCGTGATGTTATGTTATGTGTTATAAAAAAAAATTATACAAAATCACGTTGCGCACAATAACCGTGCCAGAAGTAAAAACTACGAAACGTGCTAACATTTTGTGCAAATACATAGTACTATTTATTAACACTTATATGACATTCCAAGAAAAATGCTAAATGTTTTGAGATTTACCATTAAATTATATTTCGTTGGCAAAGATTTGAATTCGTTCGGGGTTATGTTAAATATGGGTATAAGCAGGTACAATTTTATTGATTTTTAGTCAAGGAAAGTTTCAATAATCTTTTTTTTTTCTTTTCTTTTTTTAAAAAGATATTGATACATCATCTCCATAGACAAACCCATTTCTTCGATTAATTTGACATTGTTTAAGGGTATGCAAAGATGAGAAAGTTTTAAAACTCTTTCTCTGGTTTGACACCATCCCAGGGTACGATTTGCTTGTCGTACCACACCAGTTCCCCCCTGAGGGTGTCGGGAGCGTCCAGTGCGACCCACAGCGGAGCCGCTGCCCCTTCGTCGATGGTCATGGGGCCGTTGTGAGAAGACAGGTCCGTGTTCACGAAGCCAGGATGCACGGAGTTCACCTTTATGTCTGCGAAAGATGACAGGAGTTTTAATTTAATGTTTTTATTTGCGGTTTTCCAGTCTTTCCAAAGGGTATCTTATTACGCAGTACTAACTGGGTTGTGGAGGTCAGATAGGCAGTCGCTTCATGTAGAATATAATACTGTAGTCAGCTGCATCCGTGGTCGAGTGGTTTAGGCGTTTGCCTTGTGACCCGTTGGTCGTGGGTTCGAATCCCACGGGAAGCATACTTTGTAAAAGTTGTTTCCATTTTGGCTAGGACATTCCAGGCTTGAATCACCTGATTGTCTGATAAAAAGATGATTCCGTGCTTCGAAAGGTGGTCTCGGACGCTAAATGGCGGTCGTCACAGCATATCAGAGGCCCTTTTTTTTTTGGCGGGTGCAAAATCATCAAATAACCCCTCCCACTCTTGGGCAGAGCGAAAGGGAGTGTCAGACTTCTACTGACTAAAAACCACCCATGTTCCTTCTTAGCCCTTGCGCCGAGGCCGCGGTATCTCTTTCGAACAACCCGCAGCCCCGACGGGATGTCAGAGGCCCTTTTTTTTTTTTTTTTTTGGGGTTGGGAAATCATCAAATAACCCCTCCCGCTCTTGGGCAGAGCGAAAGGGAGTGTCAGACTTCTACTGACTAAAAACCACCCATGTTCCTTCTTCGCCCTTCATGTCGAGGCCGCGGCATCCTTTGCGAACAACCCGCAGCCTCGACAGGCGTCGGCCCTTGCGGGCCCCTTCCATGTTCCTGACATCTCTTTGAGGCGCGCGTGGAACACGAACGCGCCGTCGCCATCGACACGGCCTGTCGTCGTCATAAGACGGACGGACGGCGAGCTTACCCATCACTCACCGTCCACAGGCCCGCGTCTATGGTGGCCGGAAGCCATCACGTGGCCCCCGACGCCCGGAGCGCCTCCCGCGGTGGCTGGGACATGTCAGAGGCCTTTGAGGCGGTTTATTAGAAACACAGACCTTACTGCCCACGCGATAAGAAGAAGATGCTGCATCCGGTTAGAATGGAAGCCGACCCCAACATAATTGGGACAAGGCTAAGTAGATGATGACATTTGCAGTTTTTCTCTCATAAAGACGAAATCTGCAAACGTCATTCGTAGCCTACTGAAACGCAGAAAAACTGGTCTGAAAGTCGATTAAATATGTTTGTTCAGTGCTAAAATCTGCACTTCGAGTCTGTGCGATTTACACCTAAATTATAAACGAATCGACACAAAAACCTAGAAGCCTATGCCAAAACTTCGACACTTGATTTTAATAGCTTGATAATTCGATTTGCTTATCTAGTTTATTTTTTTAACTTTGCCCCACAGTAGAAATTTTTCCTGTATCGTATTTACAAGCATTCAAACTCACACACACAAAACCAAACACGAGACCCGAAACAACTATCCGTAGGCCATACAAATATTTGTTCCATGCGGGGATCGAACCCGCAACACGCAGCGCAGCGGTCAATCGCTCAGCCACTGCGCCAACCGTGCCCTCAAAATAAACACACATCATTTAAAGAGAAAATCAACATAGACATTCCTAATAGACTTCTGCATTATCTCTCCGAGTACGGTCTATGCTATATAAAAGGCAAAGCTGATTGACTGAGGATCGCCAAACCCTTAATTAATCTAAAATTTCGCACACGTATTCCTCTTATGCCGTAGTCATCCACTAAGGAACGATTTTTCAAAATTCAACCCCCAAGGGAGTGAAAAAGCGGGCCAAAGTTTGTATTGAAAATCGACATTTTCACGCGGGTGAAGCCGCGGGCATCAGCTAGTCAATTATAAATTCTTGTTGTAAACAAGATAAACAAACAAACACACAAACAAATGCAGTAACAAATATCGTGGTCATTTGTTACTGCAAGTCTCGACTGCAGTGACAAACCCCACTTGTCGTAAACCAAGTTTTTCATACTCACTAAGAAATCAAATAACAAAACGAAAAGTATTTTTGTCATAAATCAATATGATGTATAATTTATGCTTTTTTCTTGTGCTTTGCCTTCGCAGGTAGCAAAAGTAAACAGTATGTAAGCCAATTATATTAAAAGTAAGTATAAAATAAGTAAGATCTCCTCATCATCATCTTCCTGCCCTTTTCCCATTCTATTTGGGGTCGGCACAACACGTTTTCTTCTTCCATTCTTCCCTGTTACACGTCAAGGTGGCATTTATTCCTTTCTCACTCATATCATTCCTCACACAATCCATCCATCTTTTCTTTGGCCTTCCTCTCCCTCCTCTCCATCCATCAATATTTATATCCATCACTTTCATCAAAATAAGTAAGATCTCCTGAAAAAGTTAAAATTAATATAAGTTTCACTCACCTCTACTGTTCAACATTCGTTGATGGATTTTACTCAGAGCAGTCACACCAACTTTAGTCACTACTAACGACGACTTGCCCCAGTCTGCAGCATGAGTGCCCTGCTTAGCAGCATCCACGAACTGCTCCATCAGCTTGGACAGCTCCGTAATAGACAGCTTCTCATTCCTGAACTTCTCCCTTAGCTCCAAGTTCGGTATATTACTCAAGTGCGCGTAGGAACTGGAGATGTTCACCACCCGGGCTCCATCCTTGAGGATCGGGTTAAGTATTTCACTGGTAGTCACTAGAGCAAAGTAGTTACCAACGATTGTCTGTTCTGCTTGCACGGCAAACGATTCTGTCGAATACCTGTCGAATCCTATGCCAGCGTTGTTCACCAAAATAACAATGCCTTTATATTTGTTTTCGATGTAATCCCTAAATTTCTCAAGGCTTTGCTTGTCGGTAACATCATTACATATTTAGGGTTTAATCCTTCTTTTTCCAAGTCGGCTACTGCATTTTGTCCACGTTCTACATTTCTAGAAGTCAAGTAAACAGCTCCGTCGAAACGCTTGCAAAGCCCGCGAACTATGGCAAAGCCGATGCCTTTGTTTGATCCGGTGACTATGGCGACTTTCTTACTCATTATGATCAATTTTCTACAAGACAGATGTAACTAGTTCAGCGTACAGCTCGATACTAAATTCACATTTGACTGATTTATATTTTATAGAATAAAAAATGCTGATTCACGTCACAACAGTCATGTTGGACGAAAATAGCAAATCATTCGCCCTTGCCTTAACGACGATGACGTCATGTCGACAGCTCACGCCTACAAAATTGATTACTTAAGTTGGTTCCATCCAACGAAGGGAAAAGTTTTGACCTTTATAAATAATTAGGGATATAATCAATAGAAAATGGAGCTTGCGCAGTGACCACTACTTCCAAACCGGACTTGATAGTGAAAGAAATAGTGATTGAAGAAGTCAAGGCACAATTTTCCGCATCCCTTAGAGTTAACGCCAAAGGGCAATACTGGCAAAGAAAAGAATGGAATGAAAAGTATCCTTTTCATTCCATCTAGAAAACATTTCCATTTAGAAAACACCACTTTTGCAAAAGTGGTGTTTTCTAAAAGAAACATTTAGCGCCTTTATTGCCCGTGATCCACCCGCCTAGTCCACCTGGGTGTACTACGGGCAATTATTTTTGCCCGTGGATTTTCCGATAAGTCACACTGTAGGTAACTCATTGGCAGATTTTTCCCATTGAGGAACTCTGTTACTCTACAAAATGGTTTGTAACAAGTAAGAGATGAGAAACAAGGATAGTATAGTCTCATAAAATACCAGGAGACCAGAAACATGTAGTAGGTGTATACCTACTATATACCTTTCTAGCTTTCCTTTGCTGGAAATCGTCAAACCTGCGTGCGAGACGATTCATGACTACCTTAGCTTTCAACGGGTTGACTAGTTGGCGTGTACAGTTGCCCATAAAAACTCTTGATCTCTCTCAGAAGCTCCGGTTTGGCGGATACGATCCTGCCATCATCGGTCTTCAGTTTCGTAAGCTGGCTCTGCCCAATAGCCAGATCTCTTGCAAATACCTTGCAGCCTTATTCCGTACAATTGCGTCTTTAATACGCTCGGTATTAAAGCGACGGAGGTCGCTCTTCAAGGATTTGGAGATCTGTCTATTACTCGTAAGCTGCCGGTATTGCCGAGCCTCGTCTGAAGACTGCAGGATCATCTCACGCCGCTCCTTTATGAGCTTGAAAGTGTGATCTGAGAGTTTCTTGATCTTACTTGCACGACGTATCTTAAAGAATTTAGACCCAGTCGTATGGTCAGTTTCCACGAACCCGTCGTTGTAATCGTCCACTGAGCTTCCTAGGCATTCGAAGCGATTCTGGAGTTCGAGCTGAAAGCTCTCGGGGTTTTGGATTTGAACCTGTGCTGGTCGGAGCGTAGACTTCATCAGTCGTGACTCGTGACCTTTCAAGCTTTATATCAATTGATGTTCAATCAATGTGCCTCTTACCATGCGGTGATCCCTTCCGGTTTTCACCCAATTGATCACAGAGACATCATTGAACATTTGCTTGTAGGTAGACATGATGAAGTCAATCTCATTTTTAGTCGCACGTAGACCTGTATGACCTTCAGCGAATATCTTGCAGATATTCTGAGTATAAGGTACGCCACCCTGTTCGACACACTCTCGATCTTCACCACGTAATTCACCAGGGATTTGTGGACGATAAACTCAACACCACCCTGTGACTACCGGTCGCCCTCTCGGAAGTAGAGCAGGTTGCCGGATTTCAGTATTATCGTGTCCTCCCTCTCTCTTCGGACTTCAGATAATCCCACAATACTCCATCAAATCAAATCAAATAGTTTATTAGCATAGTATGGGTAAATAGATGATACATAATGCATTACATAATACAACAAAAAAGATCCTCATATTAACCATTTCTGGTATGCAAAACTTAAAACTTAAAATAAAAGTTTAAAAAAATAATGAATTGGGTACCTATCAAATACATAGGTACACATTTACATTTTGAACTACATACTAAATTAACTAGTTATTATTGCACTGATAGGAACATTGTAAGGCGCTACACTTATTTTCTATTCTTATAACTAAGGTATTCCTGGGTCGTGTAGAAACATTTATTGACTAACCAGGCGTACAGTTTTTTCCGGAATAAAGGAGTAGATCTAAGGTCTTTTAGTTCACTAGGTAATTTGTTAAATAATTTAATTGACATAGGGTAACAATTTCTTCGAAACAGATCAGCCATCGCAGCCTGCTGAATTCTTCCTCGAGTTCCGTTATCTTCTCGTCGGCCCGGAGTGGTAGGCGCATTACTTTGTGAAATTTGTTTCATCACCACTACTTTCAAAAACGGTGATGGAAAACATCGTGAGGAAACCGGCAGGTCCTAGAATCAAAAATTGGAAGACATGGGACATCTACCAGCCCGCACTACCTATGATTAAAGCCCATTCCCTATCAAGCCTGTGTCCCAGCAGTGGGAACATTATAGGCTGATGATGATGAACTCAAACTGTGCTAGACCCAATGATATTTACTTGAATATCATTGGTTAGACCAATATGTAGCCACCAGCACAGCTGTATAATTCATTTTTCAACACACTTGCTCATAAAGTGGCTCTAATTTCACTGCAATTAGGCACATAATGACACCTGTAATCAAACTGTGAATTTTTCATTACCATTATTCACAAGTGAGTTATAGGTTTTTTTTTTTAATTTTATTGGTTGAGTTGCTTTGTTCTTAAAAAAGTTTCGATACTAAAAATATTGTGTTCAATACTACAAATAAATTAATGTACCTATTGCGTGCTCTTTTCATGCAACTTCGAATTTAAATAGATAATTTCAACTTGTATGTACGTTTTTAATAAATAAAACTTGTTTTCTCTGTAATAAAAAAAACTTTGAATTCCCCATTTTGTACGTGGCTGCAACGCTATCCGCGAAAATTAAAAAACAAAACTTAATCTTTTAGTCTATAGCCGATCACCATTGTTAGATGCGCGCGCAAGAAAACTTATTAATTGAAATAGATAATTTCAACTTGTTTAGACGTTTTTAATAAATAAAACTTTTGTTTTCTCTGTAATAAAAAAAACTTTGAATTCCTAATTTTGTACGTGACTAAAACGCTATCCGCAAAAAGCAAAATAAGAAACCTCATTCTTTTAGTCTATGGCCAATCGCAAAAACTGATTAATTTATCCCGCCATGGCGAAATTTTTTTCACAACTCGATTTAACTCTTGAAAATGATTTTTTTGTGTTATTTTCTTCGCCGTCGGACGAAAGTCTACGATGTCGGGGACCGGGCGGTGCGCCTCAAGTGGACCTGGGCAGGACATCTGGCTAGACGCGGAGATGGCCGATGGAGCAAGGCTTTGACCGAGTGGTGGCCAAGGTTAGGCCATAGGAACCCGGGCCGTCCTAAAGCTCGTTGGGTTGACGACATCGTCAAAGTCGCGGGAAACACCTGGATGAGAGACGCACAGGATCGAGACATGTGGCGGAAGAAAGGGGAGGCCTATACCCAGCAGTGGGTGATTCCGGGCTGATATGATGATGATGATGATTTTCTTCACAAGTGTGTTGAAAAACGTCGTATGATACACGTGTGTATTGATGATTACCGTCCTCGGCTCTCTTAAGACCCTCACCTGACGGCTCGGGTCTCAATGGCGCCTCAGCGGTAATCACCAACGTTACACACTTATACCATAATGTACTATTATTACGAATACGAGGAAAGTAAGAACATAAATTATTAGCTAAAGAAAAAATGAGTGCTGATGGATTGTCGCTTTCCCGCCTATTTTTAACCGACTTCAAAAAAGGAGGAGGTTATATGTTCGTGTGTATGTATTTTTTTTTTTTTTTTTTATGTATGTTACCTGATTTCTCCTCCATTTGTGAACCGATTCTCAAAATTCTTTTTTTATTTGAAAGAGTATACTCCTGAGGTGGTCCCATTTAAATTTGGTGAAGATCTGATCCTGATCTTCGGAGATATACAATAGAACTCTTCAAAAATAGACGGCAAATCTGTCGTGATTGCTCCAATCGCTTGGATGTTTATTGTTTATACAACATCATGACGTAACATCACGCCTGTATGATCTGACGGGTTACGCAGATGTGTACACCCAGATTTGGACAGTAAGATATTATGTAATGTTCCATTTATTGGGGATAAATAAAACCTATTATTTGTTTGGGAACAACTAAAAATGGAAAAATAAAAAACTTTTTTGCAAAAAATAAAACCGACTTCAAAAACACAAAAAAGTGAAAAACACAAAAAAGTGAAAAAAAATTGGTTGCCTGTAAAGTCGGTATACGGGCGAAAGTTTTACGTGACAACGAAAATAGAAGAGCAAGACATGAACCGGTGTGTATGCCTATCTCTCTCACTCTCTCTCTCTCGCTCTGGACGCGTGCCTCTCACTCGCTCTCATTGTGAGCGCATAACGTGAGCGGAGCGTAACGCAGTTTCTTGAAGTGTCACCCGGCAAACCAATTTATAAGACGTTGTCACGTCAATAAACTTCACAAGAAAAAGCAGCTTCTGAAGTCAGTGACATTTTGTTTGTTTGATTTCGTTTTCTTTGCCACCGACTTCAGAAGCTGCTTTTTCTTGTGAAGTTTATTTTTCACTTTTTTGTGTTTTTCACTTTTTTGAAGTCGGTTTTATTTTTTGCAAAAAAGTTTTTTATTTTTCCATTTTTAGTTGTTCCCAAACAAATAATAGGTTTTATTTTTTGCAAATTTTTTTTTGTTTTTTTTGTCCTCAGGTCGTCCAGCTATACAGCCAGTATTTTTAATGTTCATCATTAAAAAAACGGCAAAGATTTTGCCGAAATTTATGATTATTTTAGAGAAATAGTTGAAACTAAATTACATTAAAGTCATAATAAATTCATTAGTCAACTTTATCTTATTTTAATTTTAGATCGCGCTGTTTAGTGGCTGTCTAAAAAGTTAGAACATGGCTCAATAGAAATGTCAAAATAGACCAATGTAAGAAGGAGTTTTCTCAGGGTTGGAATATTTAGGCTATTTCAATAAGTCACGTACGTTAAGTTAGTAAAAGTATATTGTAAAGAGTAAAACACAGAGCTATAGGTAAAAACAAAACAAACAAACAGGGGTTAAACAGTAAAATTAGGGGAATTAAACGAGCGTTTCGCGGATGTGTTCAAAGCGCGCGCGAATCGTACTCCACTGTCCTTGAGTTCGCGCGTCGCGGGCTGGGTTGCCAGGAATCGTGAACGGTGTTGCCAGATCACAAAAATGATTTAAAAGGTAGTGCTACACCAAGTTTTTTTTTAATTTGGCAGTTGTAAGTTGTAAGCGATTCTCCCTAGAGCTGCAAAGCAATTCAAAGCATAACTTTCAACCCTCTCATCACCATCAGGCATGCATGGACCTACTTTCAGGGTATGAGTAGTAAAAAATTCAAAGAAGTAGGTACATAGGTAGTACACCCAAGCTACTACAATCTGTCAAATTTCTTTAATTGATTTTCAACTTTATCTCTAGAGCAGATAATTTGACGTGCTCCCGTGCGTCTGTACAATCCACGAACACCAAAACTGTGTGCTCTGCTGTCTAACATAATTGAGATGACGAATATGACGATGCATGTTTCAAGGACGGCCGCATACTGAGCTTCTGTAGTGTCCGCAACACCACGTCATATTTTTGTACGCACACTGAGCTTATGTCGCTTCCACTTGGTTAATTAAATTATTGACTTGAGCACCTGCTATTACATTCCTCTTCAATAGGTATAATTCCGATTGTTAGGTATCCACTAAAACATACTTATCAATTTCTGATAAGATAGTGTAGGTGTGTGGGGTTATATGTTAGGTACCTATGTTACTGTTTATTTAAGTGTAATCTATAATAATCAGCAACATTTCAATTTAAAGAAATCAATATTGTTTCTTGTAGGCCGAACACCCACACCCGTGCTTGACTTACGTGTTGAGTTTTAAAAGTCAATTTGACATTACTAATTTAGCTTGACTTTTTTTAGTCGTAAAACTTTGTTGTGCATATATAAGTTGATATTTTCTACTTAATTTAGTAAAAAAAAATGGCTTTAAAAGTCGCCGTAGTAACTGGAGGAAATAAAGGCATCGGTTTCGCGATAGTTCGCGGACTTTGCAAGCGTTTTGAAGGCGTAGTTTACTTGACTGCCCGTGATGTCGAGCGCGGCCAAAAGGCGATAGCCGACTTGGAAAAAGAAGGTTTAAACCCTAAATTCCACCAACTGGATGTGACTGACAAGAAGAGCCTAGAGGTGTTCAGGGATTACATCAAGAGTAACTATGAAGGTATCGATATTTTGGTTAATAACGCAGCCATTGCGTTCAAAAACAACGCTCCAGAGCCGGTGGACGTGCAAGCTGAACAGACTCTGTTCGTAAACTACTTTACTTTGGTATCTACTTGTGACATCCTCTTCCCCATTGTGAAGAACGGAGGTAGAGTTGTCAATGTTTCCAGTTCTGCTGGCCACTTGAGTAACATACCTAGCGAAGCATTAAGAAACCGTCTTAAAGATGAGAAGCTGACTGTTCCGGAGCTTTCCAAGCTGATGCAAGAGTTTGTGGATGCTACTAAGCAAGGCACTCATGCTGCGGAGTGGGGCAACTCCACATATGTTGTGTCTAAAGTTGGTGTGAGCGCTCTGACTATTATTCAACAGAGACTGCTGAATGACCGAGGTGAGTAGGCCTTTATTGCTTTTATAATAATTATAAACTTGAGTATCTAGTGTCTTGGGAAATATGTAAATTACTGTTCGCAATAATTCATTTTTACATATGCTTGTGAAGATAAAAATCGCTGGGCGATGAATAACTATGATTACATATTTAAAATAACAAGTTTTATAATTGTATTTACATACTAGCCAAAACCTCAGGTCTTTCATCCTCAAAGGTTTCAGCAGTGTTTAACAAAATAACCCACATTTCGACAGTTAGGGACTAGAAATGGGACTTAAAGTCCCATTTCATGTAAAATCCTGGTATACAACTGCCCAAAATATTTGAGCAATGACTAGGCAGATGATAATTATGTAATCAAACAAGCCACATACTAAAATATTATTTAAGACTCCCTGCCAAGTTCAAAATAATATTTTTTCTTTTTATGCTTGAAATCGCAAGTCATCTATACCTACGTATAGCGATGATTCGGAGGCAGGCTGTCGGCATACAAAAAAATTATTGTTCGACCCATATGCTAGGTACTTGACTTTAAAAAGAAATATCTTTAAATGCAACCTTTTTGCCTGTCCACAGACATAAAAGTGAACTCAGTCCACCCTGGCTATGTAGACACGGATATGACATCACACAAGGGGCCTTTGAGCATCGACGAGGGTGCTGCAGCCCCGCTGTACCTAGCCCTGGATGCTCCGAACTCCGTCAGGGGACAATATTTGTGGTTCAACAAGGACATTGTTGAGTGGGATGGTGTGAAACCTAAGGAGTGGTATTAGAGTGGGTAGGATTAGTGCTAGACAATTCAGTACAAACAGTTTGGCTGTATACAAGGTTTAATAATATAAACACAGAACCTGTTGTTTTGTGACTCAGACCATGACACTGAACAACTTTAGTTTAATGACTTGTAGAAATTCATAACTTTTTAGTTTTACCATACATGTTGATTGTGTCAATTCCTATAGAAAGTCCTATTATTGTTGTAAACTTTTTCAATGTCATGGTCGGAGACACCACATGAGAGTTTGTACTTTATTATGTTAAACACTTTGTATATAATGTTTACACTTTTGTAAGGAACCAAGAATTTTATAAAATTCTATGAAAACTTTCTTTGCTGAGGGTTCTAGATACCCTGTATTGAATGTATTATTTCTATTAACGTAGTGTAACAATATAAGTATTAAAAACACCCATTTTCTATTTTTAAACTATCTACCTACCTGTCACTACTTTGGTGTACAATAAAGCATTCTATTTGGTTATTTGTTACAAAAAAACAAAGATGTTAAATTTTTGTTTTTTCTGTAACATTTAAATATTTTTTCATCATAATAATTAATGTTAGTTGTTTTATTTTTAACTGCTCTAAGCATAATGTTTCTTATTTATAAGTTCACTTGTTAAAATATGAATAAACCTGTATTTTATTATCCATTGTTTAATTTCTTTTTGGTAGATCTTGTTTCTAGATAAGTTTTTTTACCATAAATTATGATAATTGTATAAAGTAGCAATAACAGGGTGCTGATGGTAAATATAACATCACGCTTATAATCCCCGAAAGGTTAGGCAGACATGTATTTAATACAGTCACGTTTAACCAGTTGTTTTAAGTCCCATGTAAGAGGGGGGTGAGCCTATACCACATAACCATCAAGCACAAATTCCAGCACCATGGCTGCTACCGCGACATCATTATTTTGTGAAATAACATGTCAGTATCAATTGAGGAGCCTCCTTATCCCGTCGTGGCTGCGGGTTGTTCGAAAGAGATACCGCGACCTCGGCGCAAGGACTAAGAAGGAACATGGGTGGTTTTTAGTCAGTAGAAGTCTGACACTCCCTTCCGCTCTGCCCAAGAGCGGGAGGGGTTATTTGATTTTCCTCCCACCAAAAAATAAAAGTAGGCTCCTTATGTTAGTAGGAAGCAAATAATTTTGTAAGCCAAATTATGAAATTTGTAGCAAAATATATCCAAAGTAGTCAGCTGGCTGTTACAAACTGGGTATGGGATTATGTTCTTAACATTTTAAAGTATTTTATAATACAACATGGAGGAACGATCCTACAATTTTTGAAACCTTTCTACTACATAAGATAACATCACGCCTGTAATCCCCGAAAGGTTAGGCAGGCATGTACCTAAGACACCCACATTTCGACAGTTATATTTAAATTCCATGCAGGGGCGTAATAGCTACCGCCCTATCAATGATACGGGGCCACCGGGCTACAAGGGCCCCGAACGGTGTGTGAGCAAAAATTTTTTTCACAATCACACTTACTGCCGCACTCGGAGAGCTTTAATGATTACTTAGGCCATCAATTAAGTAAAGGTTTTGACATTCAAAAGCATGTCAAATCTTTACTAAGTAATCATTAAATATCTCCGAGTACCAGAGTTAAACTCTTAGGCCGTTATTTCAGAGAGAAACTCCTATCATTTAGGTAAATGTTCCCTAATGTGCCAGAAGTTTCACTTCTAAAATTACGAAAGTCAAAAAATTTAATCTTTACTCTTCATTTGGGCCCCCTGACAAATTTTGGTACAGGGCCCGTCTAGTGCACGCTACGCCACTGGTCCCATGTAATAAGGAGCGACCCTAATGCCATGAACCGGGCACAAAACCAGACTCCGTGGGTGTCACTGAAGAACCCAATAACACTGCCCGACCCGGGAATCGAACCCAGTACCTCATACTCAACAGTCGACCAACGAACGCGGCAGTGACGTCTTAACGTACGTTCGTGACGTCTTCACGTACGTACGTGACGTCTTAACGTACGTACGTGACTTCCCAAGTAGCATTTTGTTCTCTTTAATAGTTCACATTTAGTACACCGGTGATCCCTTAGCATTAACATTGGCCACACATGGTTCATTGGCTGTATTAAAGTGAACAAATTCACTTATACATGTATAAGGCATGTATAGAAGTTCAAAAATCGCCTATTAAGTAACTATTGGTGTTATAATAGAATAACATTAACCTTCAAGTCAGCTTTCATTTTAAAAGCCGAACAAGAGCAATTTAAGAGGGTAGAAAAACGGCACGGGCTATTTATAGGTCCACATGTACGGTGTTATATTGCTGGCATTCTAATACATCAAATGTGAACATAAATGCAGCCAAAAGCTGTTATATTTACCTTTTGTGGAGCGTTATTCAGCTTATAGCTATAAGCGGGTCTAGTTTGTGATATATTAATCAGCCTTTAAATTATTCTCTATAAGAGCGTTTAATGAGTTCACATGTACGTGTAAAGTATATTATAAGTACCACTATTGATATCTAGTAATACTGACAGCTGTTTATTTGTTCACGAGTAGAACATTGTTATCCTCTGAGCTAAATAATTATGTGAACGTGGTTTTCTTTAACACTTGGACGACGAATAACACGTATTAACCCAAAATAATAAGAATGCATAAAACCAATTGGAAAAAGAGAGTGAGGATCGGTGGATTCAGAAGAAAAATCTTAAAAGAATATTTACAGATAGTGAGACCAAATAACCAATCTACTCAACACATTGAACAGCTTCCTGTTAGTACTACGACGACTAATGATGGTTCCGTACATAATACAGAGGTAAAGGTGCCTGAAGCTGAGACCAGCAATACGGTTTCAAGCGTGAGTTCAAACTTAATTTATGACGGTTCCGTACACAACATAGAAGAAACTGAGTGTGGTAATTTCAGTTCTAGTGAAAGTGAATATGAATGCGATTTTGAAAAACATGTATCTTTTTGTGAAAAATTAAGAATATGGGCTGTAAAAAATAATATACGTCATGTCGCTCTAAATGAATTGTCAGTCATCATTAACGAACTGATCCCAAAAATACTACCAAAAGATTCTAGAACAATTTTACGTACTCCTGAACAAGTTACTATTAAAAATATTGAAGGCGGTCAATACTGGCATAATGGGATAGCAAAACCGCTTGAAAATTTATTAAAAAATTGGATTGATGTTCCAGATACAATTTCAATAAACATAAATGTGGATGGTTTGCCTATATTCAAAACTTCTTCTAATGAATTTTGGCCTATATTGTGTAACATCTTTGAAAATCCTAGAATAAGGCCTTTTGTAGTTGGAATATACTCTGGGAAAGGCAAACCAAAAAATCTAAATGACTTTTTTGAAGATTTTGTACATGATTTGAATACATTACTAGAAGAAGGACTCCAAGTTCCGGGTTTAGAAAAAAATATAAAAATTAAAATAAGGTGTTTCATATGCGATTGACCAGCTCGAGCCTACATAAAAGGTTTTGTACTAACAAGAAGAATAGAGGTTGTTAAAATTATCTACATAGCAAATGACCAGAATAAGATTTCAATGAGAGGTATTATAATAAATAACACAGAAGACGTTTTTACACATCCAATAAAATCGTCTCATCTTGCCATATACAAGTCAAGAACTCAGCATAATTGTAACCGTGCTTTCATTGTTTTAGAACCCAAGGATATTAAATGTAAATTAGTGTGCATTGAATACAAGGAATTCCAATACTTCATACCTTTGTTACATACATTTAAATAATAAACTTTACAAATGTTTGATAATTTTTATTTTTAAATCACATAACAAAACTTACAGTCTGTTACATCTTGTATTTATTGAAATTCACAACTCCAATATTACACAACTATAATATTTTTGAAACGGATCGAAAATCTTAAAAATAGCGAGGATTTTTACACTTCTTTTAATTGGATTTTGTTTTTTTTTCCATATAATTATATCAGTAAAGATGTCTGCATAAAGCTTTTCATCGCCATCTGTTTCAAAAACATCAAAAAAAATAACTCCTCACTATAATTTCAAATCAGTCTTATCAATTTTATACAAGTAGGTCTTCAACATCAAGGCACTTACAGTATAATATAAATTCTTAATTAAAAAAAAAATGTTTTTTTAAATAAAACAATCCGAAAATTAGTCTTATACATTTGACAGTTAAATGAAAACAATTCTCCAAAAAAGCAATATAATAACTTTTATTGAAACGACTATTTTCATAAATACACACGCACTATGAAGTATTTCGTGTCATAATCAACATTAATGTATCAATTAAACCAGTCTAGTCAATTTAGTTATCACCCGAAGTAAAACAAAAATCCTCATTCTGATAATGAGGATTAGTGTTTTTAACACAAATCCTCACTATCAGAGTTTTCTTCTATCAATTTTTCTACCTCCATCGCTGATGATTCATCAACTACAATATTTTCTATCCCATCTATTGGATCGTTTGGAGAGTCGTGATTGTTTATTGCTTTAAAAACTTTACTTGTGGAAGGTTTCGGTTCGTTATTTTTAATTGTGGAATTCTGGCTTTTAGGTTTAGTTTTTCGAATTCGTTTTGTTGAAGATCTTAAGTCTTTCATTGACTTTCTTTTGACAGCATTTTAAAAAACATTTCAGTCTATCCCATGGTGAATGTAGGATCCCATGAACGTACCATGTCACAAAAGAACTGAATAAAGTTTTTAAAAAATTTTAACGGAATTTTAGAAAAATTTCCACGACTTGCTCCAGACCAAGAACAATTACACAGAAATTCGCGTGAAATTAATGAGTCGAGTAATTTGTAAGCAAATGTTGTGCCATTGCCTTCACAGGATTGACACAAAAATGATAGTTGTTTTTTTAATTTTGATCTCTCAGCTTTATCCATTAGATTATTTTCTAAAATTTCAAGATCTTGTTTCTTGTCAATCTGTTCGAGACGGAACGGCTCATTATCGTCTGGGTTAGCATCTTTTAATAAAGTAACGGCCACTGGTTGGGCAATTTTCTCCACAATTGTTGCTAAGTCCTCGTTGAGTTGCACAGACAACATCGCCACCTTCTGGGTGAGTTTTTGGACATTTTCAACAATATTGTTGAGTGTTTTTTCCTGGTTATCAATTTTTTGTAATAATAGCTTCTGATTACCAATAAGTTGATCACAGTCGAGCGTAGGTAACAATTTTAAAGTTTCATCCATTATCATGTCGTTGTTGGCTAGAAAAGATGGATCCACATTTTTGTCATTATGTGTCTGTAAAAAAAACAAACAAAAATTACAAAAATGAACTGTCAAGGCTGTATTTTTCATGTCAATATCTCAAGTTGATAGGTATTTCGTTAATTGATTTAGAGACAAAGGGGATAGAACCGATGTGGCATATCAACCTGCCCGCCATTATGCTTTTTTTTCGAATTCGCGGCCCACCATGAAAGTGGTATGTATGGATAGAACACATATAGATTATATATGTTATATAGATTAATTATAAATTTTTAAGGTTTACTGTTAATTATGTTTTCTGGGTTATTGTTTTTGTTTTAAATCAAATTGTGTTGTCCTGTGTGAGACCGATAAATTAATTTTGTTTTTTTTTTCTTTCTAACATATTTTTGTTATTTATTTCAGTCCGTATTCTAACAATACCATCTCGTATATTAAAATTGACGCATTCATTCAATCATACATAACACCTGCTGCATTTATTGTCGGAGACTTTATACCAAATAATTTGTGGTATTATAACAAAATTCAAATTTTCAAAGCGGATCCCTAAAATTTAGTATTCTAAAAAATCTAAAAGGGTATTCACGTGAACTATTGAAGAACTGCTTACCCACCCGGGGCTGAATATGAGCTTATCGAGCGTAGGTTGTACAGAAATTGACATTAAGATGGTACACAATGTGAACCTTTCTAGAGGTCACGACATTGTAATGGTACACATGTGAGACTTTACAGAGTTCACAACTATAATTTAGAGTTACAATGGTCCACTGTAGCTGGAGACAATGTCCACCATTTTCTTCACTCATAACCTATAATATTTATAGAATTAATTACGATTTTATCACATACTACGGAGTTATCGTGATTAATTTTGTGGTTAATGTTCAAATAAAAAACTATAGACTGATTTTAATGCTATAAAAACACAACTATCAAAAATTGTATTGTTCGCCTCTGCTTATTTAGATTTTTTTTTTTTATAAAACGGCATTTTTCCCGAAGCGCGTGAAAATTTTAACTCTAAAAATGTATATACTTTACAATAAATTTACATTACCCATAATTTTAACACAATATAATGTAATAAACACAAAGTACTTACCGTAATAACAAAGTCACATTAAAAATATGGCTGTTTATAGACACTCACGAGCGATACGTAATATTTCTTACAAATTAGTACTCAGGATAATTTAAAGGAAAAGCGGCCGCTACTAGTTTTTAGGGTACACTTGTGAGCTTAATACGAGGTAGAGGCTGTATAATTGTTCACTCGTTACTTCTTATAACTCTCTTGTCTGTATGAAGATCCACATGGAATCATATATGATGCTGTTGATCAGCTTTAAGACCACAGGTTCTCTCTTAAACTGCCGTTAAAGTGCTGCTATTCAGCTACTGTGTACCTTTTGTGAACTTTAGGCTGCATAATTTGTGCCCAAACCGGTGGTATAAGGACTGTATAGCATGCTATACAGCCCTCATACAGCTTACTTAGACAGCTTAAAGAATAAATGTGTACCATTAGTCAACCGTTATAGAACCTCTAATGCTACTTGGGTTGTCGACGTCGACATCGTCGTTCCGATTGCATCAGTAACATAGTCCCAACGTACAACATTATCATCATTTGAAGGTGTGACTCGTGACACTCGTATTACGTCACCTTTCAGGTAAGCCGCTATGATTTGCTTTTTTTATCAGTCTAGCAACGATGAATGTGTAAACATAACAACTATGAAACAGCGTTTTTTACTACTATAAAACATAAACCGGTCAATATTTTGGTTTAGTATCAAACTGAACGCTGAACAAGTTACATTACAACCACTGGCAGAAATATCTGAATTTATTTTCAAATATGGCCTCAAAAGTCGCCGTGGTAACTGGAGCGAATAAAGGAATTGGCTTTGCGATAGTTCGCGGACTTTGCAAGCGTTTCGATGGAGCTGTTTACTTGACTTCGAGAAATGTAGAACGTGGACAAAAAGCAGTAGCCGACTTGGAAAACGAAGGATTAAACCCAAAATACCACCAACTAGATGTTACCGACAAGCAAAGCCTTGAGAAATTCAGAGATTACATCGAAAACAAATATAAAGGCATTGATATTTTGGTAAACAACGCTGGCATAGGATTCAGCAGGAATGCAACAGAATCGGTTGCCGTGCAAGCAGAACAGACGATGCTTGGTAACTACTTTGCTCTAGTGACTACCAGTGAAATACTGAACCCGATCCTCAAGGATGGAGCCCGAGTGGTGAACATCTCCAGTTCTTACGCGCACTTGAGCAATATACCGAACTTAGAGCTCAGGGAGAAGTTCAGAAATGAGAAGCTGTCTGTTCCGGAGCTGTCCAAGCTGATGCAGCAGTACGTGGATGCTGCTAAGCAGGGCACTCATGCTGCGGACTGGGGCAACTCATCGTTAGTCGTCACTAAAGTTGGCGTGACTGCTCTGAGTAAAATTCATCAACGATTGTTGAACAGTAGAGGTGAGTGAAACCACCATGCCAATTTTATCAGTCATCTCATGACAAATTTAGGTAGGTACAGTCTCCTTAGAATATCTTTGTGAGTTATGCTATCAAAATGAGAGATAAATATTATGTAATAGTTTGATAACATAGCTTGTTATTGACACACGCATATTATTATTATGCACTTAAGTGAGAGAGATAACCATGCAAAAATTAAGTGCAAAAGGTACCCAAGTACCTACTTTCGCAATTAGTATAAAAGCCACAAAAGATAATGTTTTCAAGAACATTAGATTAGGAAACCGAACCACCGTGTGATACCATTCCCGCTCTGTCGTTGTTAATAATCCTTTTATCTTCTGCAGATATAAAAGTGAACTCGGTGCACCCTGGCTTCGTGGACACGGACATGTCTTCTCACAACGGCCCCATGACCATCGACGAGGGGGCGGTGGCTCCTCTGTGGGTCGCACTGGACGCACCTGAAACCCTCAGGGGGGAACTGGTGTGGTTCGACAAGCAAGTTGTACCCTGGGATGGTGTCAAACCAGAGAGAGAGTTTTAAGGATAGGCGGATGATGAAAACTGAGGTGGATGGAGGATGAGGCGTGTGGCCTAACTTTATTGACTGTTCAGGCAAGGCAAGGACATGAAACTCTTTCTGACCAGATCAAGCCGCGTCGCCATTTATTAAGAGACTAGTTTATTAAGAGATATGCGCCCTACAAAAAAGCCACGAACAATAGCAAGTCAAGTCTAATTAATTATTAGTCAAGGCACGATTTTATTATATACCAGCTGATGTCCGCGACCTTCATACGCGTCCAATTATTATAAAAATATTACCTATTTCCCTATTTGAATCGGATTTTGTTAACATTTTCAAGGGTTTTAATTTCCGTTAGTTTTATATACAGACATTTCAATTTTATGATTTGTATGGTTGTAGTTGTTTACTTGTTTATACTATACAAGTTACTTATTTTAGTTTCTAAGTTGATTTTAATCTATTAAATTATTTTGTTATTATTTATTTTTTGTTTCACTTTAGTTATTATAGGTACCTACTGGCTGATCTACCACGCTCGATCGCCTCAGTGGTTTTGGCGTAAGTATAACAACGTTCGCTAAAGGTTCCAGGATCTATCTCTTATTTTATTTATTTGAGGAATGACGAAAATGTCGTGAGGCAATTCATGATGAGTATAAAAGGATGAGATGGCAAAAAAGGGGATGTGGAGTGGGGGTGTGTGTATGTACGCATAATGTAAAAACACACTACACATTTGGACATAATGCCTTGGGTATTTTCTACCGCGTCGGGTGATGCAAAGACTAAACAACATACAGGTTGTAAACTAACCCTTCACGACGCCGTCAACCAAGCATTCTGTAATCTGTAGATCAAACTAAATACCCCTACACAAATTTTATTGCTGGGAAACAACTTTGTTTTTGGGTGAAAAATCACATTTTACGGTGAAACTCATTGTGGTAAGCATCAGCATGCATAAAGCATCCACTGCTTTGAATAGTAAACGGGTAATGGAGGATACACAGTTTATGTAAAGTAATTTGACACGATATACCTACTTACAATAACACTCTTTTTTTTGGGGCAGTCGTGTAAAAAAGCACCACTACCAGTTTTCGTTCTAAGTGGGTATTTGTACAGAGAACTAACTCTATGTAGGTACTCAGTCAGTGTAATGTAGCTCGAAATCTAAACCTAACCAAATTATTTACTAACTACAATTTACAGAACTAAAATTATAATAAAACATAATAGGTACCATACACATATAAATATAATTACAAGTAAGTATAAAAAAAGTGGTTAAAAACTAAAAAATCCGACTGAAAAAACAGCAAAATAGAATGCGCCTTTCCATTATATTTTTATTCAAATGGGGGTCCATTTGAATAAAATAGTACCCCCTGTTTCCAAGTTTTGTTTAATTTAAAATGTGCATGTTTTTTGCGTTTCTGTTTTTCCAGTCGGGTTTTTTAGTTTTGAACATGTTTTGAACTACAAGTAAGTACTTTGTAAGTACTTTTTTTTTTCAGCTTTTTAATTAGTTACGTAAAATATTGATTGATTTATTCTTCAACGTCGAACAGTGGTTTTAACAATAAACTTTAATGTAACATAACAATTTAATAATCATCATATGGCTAGAGAAAAACAAACACTACCTACCTACATTCACATTGGTCCCAACATTATTAGCTAAATATTAATTCAAAAACAACATAGATTCAATAAAAAAAATATGACAATAAAATTATATACAAAATTATAAATATAAATTATTATTATAAAATTTCGCATAATATGATTTAACTTTTTTGTATTAAATACGATTATTCCCTTTTTTGTGATTGATTGTAGGATTTGTCACTTTGAATTTCTTGTAAACATATAAGTTGAATATATTTTTGTAATCTCCGTTTTAAACACTTCATTTGGATACCTACCCCACTCGATGGAAGAAAAAAAGAAATTGTCACCTTAAACAATTAAATCTAGCAGCCCTTATAATTTTTATGTCACCTGTCTAAAAATCTAACGATACCTGAATTAAAGAAATCCATCGAGTGGTTTGGAATATATGAGGGAACAAAGACTATTAGAAACAAAGATAGGCGCGAAAAACATAACCCTTTCCTTGCAGTCGGGTAAAAAGGGAAGAATTACAGGGCGACAAAAGTGTCCAGAAAGCTGGTAGCATTCCCAAATTGGATGGCAATGCCGATTCTTTGGCTATAATACAGCTCAGCCCTCTGGTCCCGTGAAGAGTTAAAAAAAAGTCCTAAAATGGTAATTTAAAGTCAAATTAGAAACCGGAGTAAGTTCCACCTATAGAGGTAGGTACAAATATTTGTTCCGCGCGGTTCGAACCCAATCGCAAACCAACCGTGTCGTCAAATGTATGGACCCCTACGTGCTTAATTTTAAAGGTAGGTACTACCTACCAGGAAAATGTATTGTGCAAATTGTACTAAACAAAAGAATTTATTAGGTAGCATTTATAATAATAATTTATTAGATTCAGATAACTGTGATTCATATTTTTGTTAGTAGGTATCTATAACAAAAATCACGGGGTCAGGGGGGGCGGGGGGGGGGGGGGCGGGGTCGGGGTCGGGGGGGGGAATCTGGGTGTGGGGTCTAGAATAATGTGAGTAAAAATAAAATATTAACATAATATGTAAATGCTTAGGATTCGGCAGCTGAGAGTACAAACATAAGCGATTTCTTCTCTGTTCTCATAGGTACTCAAGGTTGTATTTTAAAATCCTATCCTACGATATAGTAGGTCGATATAATAATGGTTTAGCTTTAGCCCTTCACATAATATTCTGGTGGAATTTGAGCAACAAATTTGAGCTTACAATTAGTACCGTTTAGAATTGACGACTTCATGATCATGATCATCATCGTCTCCATCATCTTGTTCCTTCTGTTTCTTATTATTTTTTTCGGATATAATATATGTTACGGCTAAAGGTAGGTGTGAACATAAACTTAAGATTAGCCGGCTGAACTTAGGTCTAACTTCGAGGAGGTGTTCATGTTAGTTTCTTCTATCTTTAGCCGGTTAAACTTAAGTGTAACTGCAGGCCAGGAAAATCTATACATATAATAATCTATACATATAATAATCTGTAGAAAAATCTTTTTTGTACATCGAAAATATTTAAAAAAAAAATTGTCAGGGTATTAAAGTATAACCAACAGAACACATTTCCAGCATTTTTGGAATTTTTGTCTGTTTGTCTGTTTATCTGTTTGTCTGTTTCGATGACTAAGCATCACGTCAAATTTACGAAACGAATGTAGATAACTTTTATACATAAATATTGTGCGTAACTTGGGCTATTACTTAGTCTTTGTTTCATCGTAATCGGTGCTCTCTATCAAAAGATATATGCATTTATAGTTTTAAAGAAGAACTTATCATTATGGTCAAGAATGAGACAAGCAACGACATCTATTGAACGAATATGGTACTTATTAATAAATGCCTTCACAAGATAACTTTAAATAAGTAATGATAGCAAAAGGTACGTAGATATTAGTCTAAATGACGCTGTTTTCAAAATCTACATAGCCTAAACCCTATAGTGTGTTTGATCGCTCTTTTTTAGCAGTTTATCTTCGTCTTCGACAGATGGCGTTATTCATTTGATGTCATTTTCTAAACCGCGGTGTTATTAAATAAACATATGTTTCATGAATAGTCAACAAATAAAGATTTACCAATTACACGCAGTATAAAAATACTATTTTTTTTAAACTAAATTAAAATTGGATAAAACCCACGGCATATTTTGTTTGTACCGTGTGGGAATCGAACCTGCGACACGCAGTGCTACTGTTAATCGTCCAGCCACTGCACCAAACATGTCTATATAGATGTGGTGTGTTGTTAGCCCTATGTGTCGAGGCCGCGGTATTTCTTTCGAACAACCCGCAGCCCCGACGGGCGTCGGTCCTTGGGAGCCCCTTCAATGTTGCTGATATCCCTTTGAGACGCGCGTGGAACACGAACGCGCCTCCATCGTCATAGGACTGACGAACGATTAACTAGCCCGTTACTCACCGTTCACAGGCCCGCGCCTACGGTGGCCGGAAGCCATCACGTGGCCCCCGATGCCCGGGTTGTGTCCCTCTTAAGTTCACAACTTTCGCTAGCATTACTGCTTCGCAGAAGGAGGTGACGGCGTTCCATTTCAGATTCGATGTCCCAGACTCGGTACAGGTACCTCTCGAAACAGCCTCTAATTGAATTTATTTTTTTTGTGGTTCGTAAATTATCAAATGACTCATCCCGCTCTGGGCGGAGCGGAGAAAGTGTCAGACTTCTACTGACTAAAAACCACCCACGTTTCTTCTTAGCTCTTTGTGTTTCGGGGCCGTGGTATCTCTCGCGGACAACCGTCAGCCCCGGCAGACGACGGCAGCAACAATTAAGGGGCCCCAAAGGACCCCTTAATTGTTGCTGACATATCTTTGAGGCGCGCGTGGAACACGAACGCGCCAACGACAGTACCTGTCGACTATAATGTACCTGTTTCAAATTTCTTCAAGATCCGTTCGGCCGTTCTGACGTGGTTGATTAACAAACACCCATCCATCTAAACTTTAGTATTAGACATAGTCAGTACTTTGCATTACCCTCTTCTTATTTTCTACAGCGGCAGTAAGTTAACGCAGGGCAATGATTTAACGTACTTTTCTCTAAGCGACGCATTTTAGTTTCCGACAAGCACGCGAACGAAGTCGCGGGCACAGCTAGTGTAGAATATATTTGATATAATGGCGCGTCCATCGAATACATTTTTAGCCGTTTCGTTTCGGTTAATGTGCACATTAGCCGGCTAAAGATGGAATATCACGACACAAACTAACATGATATCGAACTTTAGCTGCTTCTCAAAGATAAACCTAAGGTTAGCCGGCTAATTTTAAGTTTATGTTCACATCCACCTTTAGCCGTAACATGATATCCGTAAAATATACCTAATATCAGTTTCTGCTTTTTCTTCCTTTTGATGTAGATACTTTTGGTGTAACAGTGCTTGAAGCAAGTGATGCACATACATCTACATTCGATCTACCTAATTTTCTTATTGTTTCAGCATTCTGAATCAAAGTTTCACGTAACAGATCTATCATTGAAGCATCCCTAGCAGGTATAGTATGTAAATCTCGTAAGAGCGTAAACAATTTAGTAAAAAAATCACGGCTGGCTATAATTCTAGGCTGTACAGAAGAATTTGAAGATTTTTCAACAGCTGGTGAAGATTTTTCAACAGCTGGTGAAGATTTTTCAACAGCTAGTGGAGATTCATTTATACTCGTGCTTATGAGTCCTTCAGCTGGCTTAACTACTTTGGGACGTTTTAAAGCCGATCTATGATTTATTGAGGATACAGCAAATTCCGAAAGTCTCTTCTTTGGTTTTGAGTTAGCGGTTTGCTTAGATCTCCGTGTTGTTTCCTCCACCTTTGCCGATGAACTTTGACCTATACAAAAAAATATTGTTAATTTGATTTAGTGTATAAAACGACTGCTAGTTTTTTAGACAGTTATTTCAGATTAATTTCTATTGTGGGTATTTCTAACGCAATATGAAGCAATCCATGTAATAGCATTTTTTTTTTTATAATAAGTATATTTTTTATTATCCATTATTACAATGAGTAGATTAAGTATGTACAAGTTGTTAATGTAGGATTCCTAGAGATTCTTAACTAATAGTATGATTTTACATTATGTTTTTATTTCTTCTTTGAAGAGGTATTTTTTTATTTATTTATTTAAGGTTCACCAACAGATATTTTAAGCATAGGAATATATTATAATTGTGTCTTAAATCTAACTGCACAACCACTTACAGGCAAACACCATATACACAAAGGTATTAGACATAACTTATTTCAATATTAATATTTGTATATTATTTCCTTTATTTATTTTTTAACTCCGGAGAAAGGAACCTCCTAACAATACGAGCTGTGTCCAGGAGTACTGCTTTCTTTGATTCTTGGACACGGCCCTTGATCTAGCTGCCTAACGAGAGACTCCTTAGGTGTTGGTTGAGGCTATGAATATTATTATTATTTTTGATTGATTTGACTTGAACTGAAGTGAAATGGAATAAAGCAATAACATTGTGGTACCCAAGAGAGGGAAAGAGGAAAAAGGGGAAACTATTCAGAGGATGGGAAGATGATGTGGTTAAAACAGCTGGAAAAACCTGCACTAGACTGCCGAGGGAGAGAGAAAGATTGGAAAGTGTTGGAGGATGCCTTTGCCAAGAGGCACACAGAAAAAAAAAATGTGTATCTATTTATATCTGAAAAAAGCTATAATAAATAAATTATTCCCTTTTATTTTTTTTACTACAGAGAAAGGAACCTCCTAACAATACGAGCCGTGTCCAGGAGTACCGCTTTCTGTTGATTCTGAAACTGGTGCTCCTGGACACGGCCCTTGATCTAGCAGCCTAACGAGAGCCTCTTTAGGTGGTCGAGCCTATGAATATTATTATTATATTTGATTGATTTAACTTTGAGATACTTAGCTACATAAAAGATATTAATTAACAATTTATACCTGCAATCCTCAAATTCGAACATTGATCATGTGTATGACATAACAAATTCATCCATTTTGAAGTAATACGTTTCGCATCTTCATAAGAATCTGAAAAGAAAATATCACATAACATCACGCTTGTAATCCCCGAAAGGTTAGGCAAATAGGCATACGTGTACCCATTATGAAGTACATTCACATTTCGCCAGATATGTTTAAGTTCCATATAATAGGGTGCAAGACTATTGCCATCAAGCGGGCACGAATTTAGACTCTATGGGTGCAATTTAAAAAAGGTGTTGGAATACTCAATAACACTTTGCCCAACCGAGGAATTGAACCCAGTATCTCAGGCACAGCAGTCACATAGAAAACTAATGTTTTAATGTTAAAACAGGGTAAAATACTACACTAATAGATAAGAATAGAGTATAATTTTGATTGTGGGAATGCATAGAACAATTTGTTTTTGGTAACCTATTTGTTTGTCCTACTGCTGGCAAAAGGTCTCCTCTATCTTCTTACTAAACTATCTATTCTGTGCAATATTTGACCATGTTCGTCCTGTAAACAAGATCAGCTTGTCACACCACCTTCATGGCAGTCTATATTGATGGTGATTTCCTCATTTCAAAGACACATAAGAAAAAATATTACCAGTGGCAAATATCACAGTAGATTTATACAAATTCCAGTCTTTTGAATGTTTTTCCCTATCTTTAACACGCTTCTCCGTTTCCGACGGACTCTCAACGGGATATGATACCACTACATTGAGATCTCTCTTCCTATGTAATACTATCCACATCCAGGGTATGCACACAATCTCATTAATATCCTCGTGAGGTAATTCCAAAAATTTGATCACATAATACTTGAAATCATTCGTTTCTTTTATTTGCAGTGGTGTAGAGAGCTCCATCTGAAAGTATAAATAACAAACAAAAATAAGAAGTTGATAATGCTTTATGTAGCTTGAATTCAGATAGATGATGTCATGTCATAGTCAGTTAAGTGGATTTACACACTAAATTTATCTACAGGGGGAGCCCCCTGTAGGTAAATTTAGTGTGTAAATCTCTTTCTTCTTCAAAGAAAAAAGAGTGTGTAAATGGCAAAAGGTAAGGTGCAAACATGTTTAAACCAAAATTCAGCAACACGAACTCCCCATAAGCAGTCATCAGATCATCTTAAGTATAATCAACTCGCTGGGAACGTCACTCGGCGAGGTCCCTTTCACACATCCTAAGCCAGTCAATACAAGTGACGGTTCTGTCGTGACAATATATCACTGTTTACACAACTGAAACATTCGATTTTCTTCAATATTACACGACTTGATCCATGTTAGTAATAAATAATACCTCTAACAGAAACAAAATGTGTCATTTCGGCAACTTGTTAGCGAGTTAAGTTTGACAGTTGTCAGTTTGGCACAAAGTATATTATTATGTTTGGCAGAATATTTTGTTTTGTCGTCGTCGTCCCCCGCCCTCGGCCCTTTTTGTTTTTTTTTTCGAAATAGCGGCCCACGATGAAAGTGGTATGTATGGATAGAGGACATATAGGCGAACAAAAAATTGTCAGGAACACGGTACCTACCCCAAAGTGTCACGTTACCGAGATAATTGAGGGTAAAGATCGATAAATGAGTACAAAGGCAACATTAAAAATAGACGTATTACGTGTCTAAGCTTTAAATTGTATCCAAATAATCGTTCCCAGGTTGATAAATTATGTAGGTTGACAATAAAACGCTATTTTAACTATGTTATGTCAAAGAATAGTAATTACTGTTCTCTCGTGCTCTTAAAAGTACCTACTCTGCCCACCAGAGACTAAAGAGCAGTAACAGCCCTTTTGTGATTTTTCGTTTTATTAGTGATTCTGAAAGCGGGTTTCTTAAGCTTTCTATTGAATTAACTTACTTATTTCTAAGACTATTAGAATGGTTTTTATTTAACAGTTTTCACTTACTGCAAACGAAAAAAATTAACAATTTGGCGTGATTTCCCAACTAAAATACAGTATAAATTATACTGCAGATTAAATTTTAAGGTTTCATAACTAAAATGCAGTAAGCAATATAATTTTACAGTTCTTTAGATAGTTTTATATTTCTGGAAAAAAATTAAAAAAAAAATTAATACGCAGTAAAATTTACCGCCATACAAGCTATTTTTACTGCAAATTAAGAAAATACAATTTATTGTCACGAACTCCCAACTAAAATGCAGTAAAATCAAAGCTTGTCGCATTTTAGTTGTGAATACTTAACATTCTTTTATCATTATAAACTGACTAACACGCAGTAAAATACAGCATTACTGCAGATTAGTTTGGATAGCATAATGACACAGATATGATTATTCCTAGCTAAAGTGCAGTTAATGTTTATTATGTTAAAATGTGAACTAGCTATTTTTCTTACTGCACTAGTAAATTGAACACTTTTTTCTTAAAAAACTAACTAAAATGCAGTATTTTTTTGACCTTACTGCATGTTAGTTGGGTTTCTTGACAAAATAACTGATCCAAACGCAGTAATAGGGCTTTTTGCTGCATTTTACTAAGTTTAAAATGGTATTTTTTACAAAAAAGGCTATGCAGTAATAGGCACCAAAAAGAATAAATGGCCATAATAAATTCAGTTATTAAGATATATTTTTTTTTATTGCTTTAACGTGTGAACCTATGCCTTTACAACCTTTCTGCATTCAAATTTTTTTGCTTATACATTCTGTTGATTTTTTAAAATCAATTCTTAACTTTAAATGCGTTTTACTCGAAATCGTGATTTTGCTGTTACTGCACTTTAGTGTATGGTGGGCAGTACTCTCTTTCAAAACAGTTTTATTAATAATCAACGCCCATAGACACGTAACTGGTTTTTATTTTGTATGTGGTCATTGTACTCATAATTATGTCGATCTTTACCTTCAAATATCTCGATAACGTAACACTTTGGGGTAACATGTTGCATGACATTTTTTGTTCGTTTAGGTGTCGTCTACCCATACATATCAATTTTATCGTGGGCCGTGATTTAAAAAAAAAAATCAAAATGGCGGTGGTACAAAAAAAACCCCTTTGACTAAAAAAAGTTCAAACCCCTTTGACTGCCTGTCTAATTGTAACAGACTAACGGATCCAACGGTCTAGTGATTCGACTAATGAGCATAAAGGCCTAGGTTCAATTTTCAGGTCAGACAGTTTTTTACATCAGAAAGTCTAGATTTCTGCCCAATTGATAGCTCTAGACTCTAGAGTCACCTGATGTTACATGGGAGTGGGTGTAGTTACTTAATTATGTAAACATCTGCCTATCCCTTAGTTAGAGGATTACAGGCGTGATATTATTTTGTATTTTCCGAAAAAGCCCCAATCTACCAAAGCTGGTGTTGCAATAGCGAGATTCAAAATGAAGTCGGTTAATAATAAGATACAATCCTGCAGTACGCTTCTGAGGTATCATTCCGGAGTAAAAGTAAATTAGATATTACAGAGGACACACCAGAATTGTCCACGAAATTCAACTTTTCCTATGTTTTTGCATGTTTCCGGTCAGTGTCAGACTGCAAAATGAGGACCCCATGTCGCGAAAGATGAAATCGCGATGTTCCAAACTTAAAATGTAAATATATAAACGCACAGCACTAATGTAATAGCAACACTAAATCAGTATTGACAACTTGACGCTACCAAACGACGCCTCTGTTTGAATGGTCATTAAAGCATATTCAGTCTGACTAATTAATGAAGTTTATTGTAAAGTAAATTCAGTGCAAGAAGATCATAAGTTGATTCTTGTCACCCGTGATACGCGCCACCTGGAAAGCTAAGTATTATTTATCTGTTGTTCTAGTAATTAAATACCTATACGGAGGTACTTTTACCTAACCGGAATTGTTTGAGTCACCTAAACTTAAATGTGTTGGTCGTGCCTTCAGCGTTGGGCTGGGGGCATAACAGCGACCGCACGCGAGCTACTTGTCCGGACATAAAAGCTCTTGGGAGTTTATAGGAAGGGTCGTGGGCCAACCTCTCTTATAAATCTTCTTGGTCCCCCATGGCCTTAGTGAATGTGCCGACGGGTACAAACGTTGACGAACGTATGGAAAATTACACTATATCATATATATATAGGTAATATAAAGGGGGAGCATTCTAGACGGAGGCGATGGGCCGAAGTTGAACAGGAATGCGTGCTTCTGCAGACGTGGAAAGAATCCTAGTATCTGATTAGCACATAGGTGTCACAAAGACTGTTGATGAGAACTTGAAGTAAATTTCATCATACATATTGCAATTGAATAACTGTTTTAGATAGCTTTGTTGATGGAAACAGATAGGTAGTACTTAACCCAAAGATTCATGGGTAATTAAACTTACAGATATCCTAGTTACACCTGAGAAGTTGGATGGATTGATGGTTGGCATAGTGTTAACACTTCGGTGCCCTTGCGGACCGAAGATAAGAGACTGGATTGGGAGACGCTCGCAAGTCGGAGGGGGATCCGTATCGGTGAGTGTCTCAAACATATCGTGAGGCGGGGATTTCTCTTCACATCAAAGCGAAGCAGTACAATCCCATAATAATATTATAAAACAAATCACATTGTAAACCTAGAAATAACCAGAATATAATATGAAGAGAGAATCCACGCGCCCTCGCGACATGGTGGAGATGCTGGGATCGCAAAGAAGCTAGCATTTAAAGCATTCCAAAAACGAATCCCAAGACATAAAACCAATCCAGACTCTTATTGTTTAAATTGGAGATATTGTGTAAAAATCAGGTTGTCAGCGACATCTATATAATCCGATTGGAACTAACGTTCAATAACCTATAGGCGCCAAAATTCGAACGTCAAGGTGATGATGAGTAAACGTTCATTTATCTAAGTATAATGAGATGAACGGCAGGCCGAGATGAAAGATTCTCGAAGTTACTGCAAATTGAATGGGTATGTAGCGTGTGTACGTATAATGTGCAACGTTATGAGCCAAGTAAACATTCTAATTTGAATTTGGCGCGGATTTGATAATATTGAAAACTTGCCACAAGTTTGGCAGAATGACTGATGCTCTCTTTGACCGGAAGCAGGAAGTAATATGCGTTGAGCTCAAATAAACATACGATTATCCTACTTTTAACGAGTTAGAACTTATGAATCTTATATACAGTTCAAGTAAAATTCAAAAGTAATTTACTGAATAATATATTAAGCATTTTACACTAAACAATTGACAAAATTCCAATATTCACGAATTACGAAATTCGACTGTGAAAATTTTCCCTGCTTTCAAAATGGCGATGCCGCGAATGGCCGCGATGATAAACCAAAAGGCGGCAAAAGCGTAGCGTCTCGTGTGTCAGACTGAATATCGAAAAAACTAAAACTTAGTTCGTTACATTCTTTTACAAGAATAAAATTATTAGAAACCTGTACGTATTGTGTGAATAGTACCTACACGTAATTCGTTCAACTGTGAAAAAGTGCTCCTATCATAACCAGGAAGCTCACAATTTGTTTGGGCGAAATAATTCCAAGAAAGTTATAAAGTGAATGAAAGAAAGCTTAACATAACTTAGGAATAATTAAGAAGATTATCAGGTAAACTATTTTATGATTTACAAGCTATAACATACACATATGTCACCCAGGAACGCTCGCGGGGTCAAAACGCAAGGGGACTTTAGTCACCCGAGAGGAAATTACCTAATGTATGCCTTGTCAAAAGTACCTCCCTAAGCGCTCAAGTACACCCGTGCCAAATTCGACACGGATGTCATTGTTTACTATTGTGTCTGCTAACTATGTAGCTGAAGAGTAACTTTGGAAAGTTGTAATGTGTTAAAATTTACCTAAAGACAGCATTGTTATGTATGAGTTTGCATAAAACTGTTTATTTATACCTAATACTCTCCATACAGATGGGCTAATGAAGGCAGATGTATGACACTGATTCTACACACCTCCCATCTCATGTATAGATGCTACTATATAAAGAAAAGTACATCAACACTCATTGTAAGTTTATTTTACCAGTTACTTTGAAGAACTAAGCATAAAATAGATATGTTCTCATAAAACAAATAAAATATGCTGGCGGAGGAAACTGGATTGTATATTATAACTTGTGTCTGAACTTCTGTCATGTTATACACATCGTCCCTGACTGACTGCATCGTTTCATGTTGGCTACTGAAGTGTACCAAGTAACTAGATACTAAGTTGATGTAGGTAAACTCTAATATCATTTATGGATGCATACATAAATGATGTTGGTACCTAATATGTTTATGAATAAGTAATGAAACAACTTATAGAACATCAACCATATAAATGTTGATGGATGAAGAGTGAGATGAAAACCAAAGAAACGATGAATGGATTGTGGGAGAAATGGTATGAAGGAAAAGTGTAAATAATTGTGTGGTGGTTAACAGGGGAGAATGGAAGAAAAGGTCAGGAGGGGATAATTGGATGACATAGAAATTTTAAATAAATTCAGGAAAATTTAAAACAATGAAACTAACCAGTTTTACCCGTCGAACAGCATGAATATATTCTGAGTTAATACTGAAACTTCATAGGTACAAGGGAATTTTCCTTACACATATAATTCAATGGCTGAGTTTATTACGGAAAATGTAGTATCCAATAGATAGTGAAATATTCCTTGCTTTTAACTTGGAAAACTTTTCTGTTTTACACAAGATGTCAATAGAAACTTTTCTGTTTTATACAGGGTGTCAATAAAAACTTTTCTGTTCTGTACAGGATGTCAATTAAAACTTTCTGTTATATATACAGGGCATTAATAAAATATAATTCCATTATATGTCAGGTGTTGGTATGATTCTTTGTTCATAAGAAGTTTTAGATAAACTTTTGGTCATACAGAGTGTTAACCAAATTTTTATTTTTTTTCGTTTTTATTATATTGCGAACACCACGCAATTTGGAAATTTAACGATATACACGATGTAAATCCTTAACTTAGGATACAGGGTATCAAATTGTAAAATATTATTTCAGAATTTCAAAATGGAACAAATTCTTATAAGACGACTGGAGTCTATTTCAAATGCTATCTCTAAACTAACTGAAGAAGCTCTCACCTATAAAGATAACGTTAATAAAGAAAATTCTGAAAATTTAGAAATAGTGCTAGGTAAGCTTGAGGTAACGGTGAAAAGGTTCGGAACTGAGTTAAACAGTAGTCTATCAATAAACGAAATGCAATCTTCTGTGGAAGAGATCACTTCCTTTAGTGAAGTACAGCTAAACGGTGAGGAGGTTCTAGCGGAAATGAATATCAAACTGAAAAGGATAAAAGAAAACTCTGCATCAACTATATTACCGGGTAGGAATACTGCACTAATGGGAAAATTACCCAAGTTAAGTCTGCCAGAATTTTCCGGAGACATTCTGGAATGGCAACAAATCTGGCCATCATAACAGAGCACTTTGTTATAAGAATTGCATAAATAAAACCGAGGAGGTCAAGACGCTTCATGTCAACTCTATAAGCTCCACTATATTACAAACGGCGATAGTTAAGGCTCAACGTAAAGGCGATAATTCAGGTGAGAAGACCTGTCGAGTACTGTTGGACTTGGGTAGTCAACGTACTTATATAACGCAAGAAGTAGCTTTAAAATTGAACCTTCCTATCGAAGAGGAAAGTACCTTATCAGTTTTCACGTTCGGATCAAAAACTCCCCAAGTAATAGAAAGCCCCGTAGTCAAGTTACAGATACAAACAAAAACAAATAATATTTTACAAATAGAAGCAAACGTTGTTCCTCATATTTCAAATGGAGTTCCTTTCCATGGTATCGACATAGGTAAACACAAAGATGATCTAATTTTGGCGGACGACGGCTCATTGTCACCCAAAATAGACATATTGATCGGCAATGACTTCTACATTTCATTCATCCTTGAAGACAAAATTCAACTGGAAAGTAATTTATTCCTGATTGACTCTAAATTCGGTTACATACTGACTGGAAAAACTAACACGGAATCCACGGACACGTTGTCAGTAATAACTTACTTTCAGGGAGTAGAACACAAATTGACACCACCGGATCTTCCATTATACAATGGAAACCTCAAATGCTTATGGGAACTAGAATCCATTGGAATATGCGATTCACCAAAATTGACTAGGGACGAAGAAGTAATCAACCAATTCAACGATACCATAAAACTAGTAAATGATAGGTACACTGTTAGTTGGCCATGGATAGATTACCCACCTAATTTAGAGACAAATTTTGGCCTAGCTATAGGCAGACTAGTCAACCTACTCAAACGATTAGATTCCGATTCACTAACAGCGTACGATACTACATTAAAGGAACAATTAGCAAAAGAAATAATTGAAAAAGTACCAGACAATGAAAGAAGAGTCGAAGATGTAGATCATCCTATACACTACCTGCCGCATCACGGTGTTAGTCATCCGGGTAAGCCAACTCGCATAGTCTACGACGCTTCGGCAAAGACCAAGCATAGCAAAAGTTTAAATGAATGTTTACATTGCGGACCACTTATGCTAGAAGACTTGACCGGAATGTTGTTAAGGTTTAGGTCGCATCGAATAGGAATAACAGCAGACGTAGAAAAGGCTTTTCTACAGATAGCATTACACGAAAAGGACAAAGACGTAACTCGATTCTTATGGTTGAAAGACATAAAAAAGGCGGCCACGGAGGATAACATCCTACACTTACGATTTTGTCGCGTACCATTTGGAGTGATATCAAGTCCATTTCTTCTAAATGCTACTTTGAAACATCATCTACTGCGTTCCAATAAGGAAAGTCTAAAACGCATAGTGAATGACATCTACGTCGATAACCTTGTCACAGGAGTAGAATCTGTACAAGAAGCAACAGAGATGTATGAGTCGTGTAAGATCACATTTGAAGAAATTTCAATGAATCTTCGAGAATGGAGTTCAAATTCCAAACGATTCTCAGAAAGCATTTCTTCATCAGATGCCTGCAGAGACGTAGAAGTTAAAGTATTAGGACTGAATTGGAACACAGGAGAAGATACGATCAGATTGAGACCAAGAAAGACTACAGAAGCCACTACCAAGAGAGAAATACTAAAAAACATAGCGTCAATTTACGATCCATGCGGATATGCTGCACCCGATTTGTTTCCAGCAAAACTTTTACTACAAAATCTGTGGATACATAAATTCAAATGGGATGCCCCATTACCAGAAGAATTGACCAATGAATGGCAAATTATTAGAGAACAACTGGAAGACACAAAAAACATTGTTTTACCAAGGAAATACTTCAAACAAGCTGGCGATGACAATATTTGACTGCACGTTTTCACGGATGCATCAACCAAAGCTTATGCTGCAGTTGTATATATTTCTAATGGAAAAGAATTAAGTTTTGTAATAGGAAAATCACGAGTGGTGCCCATCAAGGATCAGGACAATTTGAAAATCCCAAGACTTGAACTATTAGGTGTTCTAATAGGTAGCCGGTTGCTGAAGTACGTAACCAAGTTCCTGGACTTGGAATTTACAGAAAACACTATATGGACAGATAGTCAAATAGTGATTGATTGGTACTACGGCAACAAACTACTACCACCATTCGTTGCAAGGAGGATAGAAGAGATAAAGGGAAATACACCAGTAACAGTAAGATATGTTCCAACAGGATTGAATCCAGCAGACGTGGCTACTAGACCCTCGAGTTCTATGGAAGATAAGCAGAAATGGCTATCCGGACCAAGTTTTCTACTGAAACACTCCAGAACTTGGCCGAAAGGTTGTAGAGCCGAAATTTCTTTACTTAATGAAACCGAAGTCGCAGTAAATCCCACATGTTCTTCTGTGGAACATGACTTTTCGTTTCCTGTTGGGGAGGATCTCACGAGTGGAGAAAATATCTCAAAAGAGCAGGAACGGAGAAATCAATTAGATGAGGAATCACGAAACAACACCACAGAACACTGTGAAGACGATACACTATCACATACACAAAAGATCAAAAGGATCCAAAAGGAACATTTCCCTGAGGAAGTAGAGGGTAAAGATACTAACTTACAACGAAACTTAGGAGTATTTACCGACATAGACGGTATCCTACGTTGCAAAGGAAGATTACAAAACGCTGATTGGTCTTACGATAAAAGATATCCAATATTAATCCCAAAGGATTGTGATTTCACTAACAAATTGATCCTAAAAACACATAAGGAAAACTATCATGTAGGGGTCAACCACACCTTAAGTTTGATCAGATTAACGTACTGGATTCCCCAAGGAAGAAGCCAAGTAAAGAAAATATTAGGAAAATGCACAAATTGTGTCAAACATGGAGGAGGTCCATTCAAATTACCAACTACTCCAGCGCTTCCTAAGGAAAGAGTAAACTATAGTTCACCTTTTACATATACCGGAATAGATTATCTGGGTCCTCTTCAAGTAAAGACAAGTAATAAATCAGAAAAAAGATGGATATGTCTGTATACATGTCTAGCAGTACGTGCTATACACTTGGAAGTCGTTAAGGATCTTACGGCTGAGGAATGTCTATTAGCACTACGAAGATTTATATCTTGCAGAGGAATACCAACACGAATAGTTTCAGATAACGCACTACAATTTAAATTAACTGCAGAAATACTGTCAAGCAACTATTGAATCACTAATAACATAGAATGGAAATTCATTCCACAATTAGCACCGTGGCATGGAGGATTCTATGAGAGACTTGTTGGACTAGTTAAACACTGTCTCAAGAGAACTCTGACGAAAAGTTTACTGTCAGATAATCAACTAAGTACAATCATAAAAGAGATAGAGGCAATATTAAACACACGCCCATTGACGTGTGTAGGTTCTGATCTAGAGGATATTCTCAAACCCTCAGATTTTCTAACCTTGAATAAATGCATCGTCTCGTCACAACACCTTCAGATGCAGAATTTCCACAAGAAGGCACAGTAACAAAACAGAATCTAGTGGAAGGTTGGAAACGTGGACAGAACATGCTGAAAGAGTTTAAGAGAATGTTCGTCGACCAGTACCTACCAAGTCTAAGGGAGAGATACCGACACTCTCTTAAAGAACCAAGGATAACAAAATTAGAAATTCCAAAACTAGGAGATATCGTCCAGATTAAAGGAGATACGAAGAACCGAGAGAACTGGAAGGTTGGAAAAATTATATCTTTGTTGAAAGGAGCCGACGGTCAATGCAGAGTGGCACGAGTAAAGGTGAATGATACGGAATTCACTCGTTCCATCGCACATCTTTATCCGTTGGAAGTTGAAGAAGATATATCTGGAAAAGAAAGGGTTATATTTGAGTTTGAAAGAGAAGATGTTACACCAACATTGGATGACTCACCTCTGCTAGAAGAACTCGACTCAACTATTCTTACCGAAGAAATATCCACAACTCCACAAACCGCAGAACCCGTTGACAAACCTGAAACAGAAAAACACATAAATAGAGAAGAAATAATAAAGAAAATAACTCAGAGAACACTTACCTCAGGAAATGATGAACCAACAATTCTTGATGAAAAACACCTTAATGATAGCATACCTAAAAGCACTGATACAATTGAGATAACACAAACTCCTGAAGTGAGAGATGTGAGGGATGCGTCCTTGAAGGCTCGAGAGAAGATCCGAGAGTGGACGCGAGACTTGATGGAACACATGTAACTTCTGTCGTCGTCGGGAGTGTCGCGAAAGATGAAATCGCGATGTTCCAAACTTAAAATGTAAATATATAAACGCACAGCACTAATGTAATAGCAACACTAAATCAGTATTGACAACTTGACGCTACCAAACGACGCCTCTGTTTGAATGGTCATTAAAGCATATTCAGTCTGACTAATTAATGAAGTTTATTGTAAAGTAAATTCAGTGCAAGAAGATCATAAGTTGATTCTTGTCACCCGTGATACGCGCCACCTGGAAAGCTAAGTATTATTTATCTGTTGTTCTAGTAATTAAATACCTATACGGAGGTACTTTTACCTAACCGGAATTGTTTGAGTCACCTAAACTTAAATGTGTTGGTCGTGCCTTCAGCGTTGGGCTGGGGGCATAACAGCGACCGCACGCGAGCTACTTGTCCGGACATAAAAGCTCTTGGGAGTTTATAGGAAGGGTCGTGGGCCAACCTCTCTTATAAATCTTCTTGGTCCCCCATGGCCTTAGTGAATGTGCCGACGGGTACAAACGTTGACGAACGTATGGAAAATTACACTATATCATATATATATAGGTAATATAAAGGGGGAGCATTCTAGACGGAGGCGATGGGCCGAAGTTGAACAGGAATGCGTGCTTCTGCAGACGTGGAAAGAATCCTAGTATCTGATTAGCACATAGGTGTCACAAAGACTGTTGATGAGAACTTGAAGTAAATTTCATCATACATATTGCAATTGAATAACTGTTTTAGATAGCTTTGTTGATGGAAACAGATAGGTAGTACTTAACCCAAAGATTCATGGGTAATTAAACTTACAGATATCCTAGTTACACCTGAGAAGTTGGATGGATTGATGGTTGGCATAGTGTTAACACTTCGGTGCCCTTGCGGACCGAAGATAAGAGACTGGATTGGGAGACGCTCGCAAGTCGGAGGGGGATCCGTATCGGTGAGTGTCTCAAACATATCGTGAGGCGGGGATTTCTCTTCACATCAAAGCGAAGCAGTACAATCCCATAATAATATTATAAAACAAATCACATTGTAAACCTAGAAATAACCAGAATATAATATGAAGAGAGAATCCACGCGCCCTCGCGACACCCCATTCTAGCCATGCGTCGACCATGATCCCCAAGAAAACAGTTTCATCGTCAAATTCTAGCTTCTTTTGATTCAATACTATGTCACAATCACTACTTTTAACGTTTGGTGGAGCAAATCTTATCTTCATTTTTTTCCATTAAATACTATATAAATTATGTGGTGGTTATATAATTAGTGGTGTACCAATTGCGGACCTGCAGTAGGTGCTACGTCTTATAACTTATAATATATTATAGAAGTATCGTCAGCAAACAACACCATGTGTGGTTGGTTTTTAAGTAAATGGGGTAGATAATTCACTAAAAAGAGAAAAGGAATTAACAAAGAGATAAGTCTAGGCTATCGGTTGAAGAGAGGTGGTCAAGTTATATTTCACCTCCTTTACATGGATGACCTGAAACTCTTTGCCCCCAACGATTTGCTACTGATGGAGTTACTGAAGGTCACTGAAACTTTCAGTAGCGCCATCAGGATGGAATTTGATGTGGACAAATGTGCGGTCATGCATGTAAAGCGAGGGGCGATTGTGGAATCTGTGGGAACCCAGCTCACAGATTCCATAAATCTTAGATCCCTCTCAGCAACCGAAACCTATATGTATTTGGGTATGTCGGAAGCGCTGGGCATCAACGTTTCCGACATGAAGCAATCGTTGAGATGTGCCCGACCCAGTTCTCGAAAATGGCAATGTCACACTGTACTGGGATCAATCCATCATCAATGACAGGACTATTATAGCTAATAAGCTTGATATAGTGGTGGTGGGTCGATCAGAGCGGCGCGCAATGATTGTTGACATAACCGTCCCGCATGACGAGAACCTCGTGAAAGCCGAGAAAGATAAGCAAATCAAGTATCTTAACTTGGCTCGCGAGGTTGTCGACATGTGGGGTGTGGACTCAGCGACCATTGTGCCGATAGTCGTAACATTTACAGCCAATGGCTTAATTGCCAAGAGCCTCGAACAACACTTAAGGAGGCTCTCGTTAGGCGGCTGGATCAAGGGCTTGTGTCGCGAAAGATGAAATCGCGATGTTCCAAACTTAAAATGTAAATATATAATTGCACAGAACTAATGTAATAGCAACACTAAATCAGTATTGACAACTTGACGCTACCAAACGACGCGCGACGCCTCTGTTTGAATGGTCATTATAGCATATTCAGTCTGACTAATTAATGAAGTTTATTGTAAAGTAAATTCAGTGCAAGAAGATCATAAGTAGATTCTTGTCACCCGTGATACGCGCCACCTGGAAAGCTAAGTACTATTTATCTGTTGTTCTAGTGATTAAATATACGGAGGTACTTTTACCTACTCGGAATTGTTTGAGTCACCTAAACTTAAATGTGTTGGTCGTGCCTTCAGCGTTGGGCTGGGGGCATAACAGCGACCGCACGCGAGCTACTTGTCCGGACATAAAAGCTCTTGGGAGTTTATAGGAAGGGTCGTGGGCCAACCTCTCTTATAAATCTTCTTGGTCCCCCATGGCCTTAGTGAATGTGCCGACGGGCACAAACGTTGACGAACGTATGGAAAATTACACTATATCATATATATATAGGTAATATAAAGGGGGAGCATTCTAGACGGAGGCGATGGGCCGAAGTTGAACAGGAATGCGTGCTTCTGCAGACGTGGAAAGAATCCTAGTATCTGATTAGCACATAGGTGTCACAAAGACTGTTGATGAGAACTTGAAGTAAATTTCATCATACATATTGCAATTGAATAACTGTTTTAGATAGCTTTGTTGATGGAAACAGATAGGTAGTACTTAACCCAAAGATTCATGGGTAATTAAACTTACAGATATCCTAGTTACACCTGAGAAGTTGGATGGATTGATGGTTGGCATAGTGTTAACACTTCGGTGCCCTTGCGGACCGAAGATAAGAGACTGGATTGGGAGACGCTCGCAAGTCGGAGGGGGATCCGTATCGGTGAGTGTCTCAAACATATCGTGAGGCGGGGATTTCTCTTCACATCAAAGCGAAGCAGTACAATCCCATAATAATATTATAAAACAAATCACATTGTAAACCTAGAAATAACCAGAATATAATATGAAGAGAGAATCCACGCGCCCTCGCGACATGGTGGAGATGCTGGGATCGCAAAGAAGCTAGCATTTAAAGCATTCCAAAAACGAATCCCAAGACATAAAACCAATCCAGACTCTTATTGTTAAAATTGGAGATATTGTGTAAAAATCAGGTTGTCAGCGACATCTATATAATCCGATTGGAACTAACGTTCAATAAACGAATGTACATAAAAATTCACCTTTTGGCGCCAAAATTCGAACGTCAAGGTGATGATGAGTAAACGTTCATTTATCTAAGTATAATGAGATGAACGGCAGGCCGAGATGAAAGATTCTCGAAGTTACTGCAAATTGAATGGGTATGTAGCGTGTGTACGTATAATGTGCAACGTTATGAGCCAAGTAAACATTCTAATTTGAATTTGGCGCGGATTTGATAATATTGAAAACTTGCCACAAGTTTGGCAGAATGACTGATGCTCTCTTTGACCGGAAGCAGGAAGTAATATGAGTTGAGCTCAAATAAACATACGATTTTACACTAAACAATTGACAAAATTACAATATTCACGAATTACGAAATTCGACTGTGAAAATTTTCCCTGCTTTCAAAATGGCGATGCCGCGAATGGCCGCGATGATAAACCAAAAGGCGGCAAAAGCGTAGCGTCTCGTGTGTCAGACTGAATATCGAAAAAACTAAAACTTAGTTCGTTACATTCTTTTACAAGAATAAAATTATTAGAAACCTGTACGTATTGTGTGAATAGTACCTACACGTAATTCGTTCAACTGTGAAAAAGTGCTCCTATCATAACCAGGAAGCTCACAATTTGTTTGGGCGAAATAATTCCAAGAAAGTTATAAAGTGAATGAAAGAAAGCTTAACATAACTTAGGAATAATTAAGAAGATTATCAGGTAAACTATTTTATGATTTACAAGCTATAACATACACATATGTCACCCAGGAACGCTCGCGGGGTCAAAACGCAAGGGGACTTTAGTCACCCGAGAGGAAATTACCTAATGTATGCCTTGTCAAAAGTACCTCCCTAAGCGCTCAAGTACACCCGTGCCAAATTCGACACGGATGTCATTGTTTACTATTGTGTCTGCTAATTATGTAGCTGAAGAGTAACTTTTGTAAGCTGTAATGTGTTAAAATTTACCTAAAGACAGCATTGTTATGTATGAGTTTGCATAAAACTGTTTATTTATACCTAATACTCTCCATACAGATGGGCAAATGAAGGCAGATGTATGACACTGATTCTACACACCTCCCATCTCATGTATAGATGCTACTATATAAAGAAAAGTACATCAACACTCATTGTAAGTTTATTTTACCAGTTACCTTGAAGAACTAAGCATAAAATAGATATGTTCTCATAAAACTAATAAAATATGCTGGCGGAGGAAACTGGATTGTATATTATAACTTGTGTCTGAACTTCTGTCATGTTATACACATCATCCCTGACTGACTGCATCGTTTCATGTTGGCTACTGAAGTGTACCAAGTAACTAGATACTAAGTTGATGTAGGTAAACTCTAATATCATTTATGGATGCATACATAAATGATGTTGGTACCTAATATGTTTATGAATAAGTAATGAAACAACTTATAGAACATCAACCATATAAATGTTGATGGATGAAGAGTGAGATGAAAACCAAAGAAACGATGAATGGATTGTGGGAGAAATGGTATGAAGGAAAAGTGTAAATAATTGTGTGGTGGTTAACAGGGGAGAATGGAAGAAAAGGTCAGGAGGGGATAATTGGATGACATAGAAATTTTAAATAAATTCAGGAAAATTTAAAATAATGAAACTAACCAGTTTTACCCGTCGAACAGCATGAATATATTCTGAGTTAATACTGAAACTTCATAGGTACAAGGGAATTTTCCTTACACATATAATTCAATGGCTGAGTTTATTACGGAAAATGTAGTATCTTATAGATAGTGAAATATTCCTTGCTTTTAACTTGGAAAACTTTTCTGTTTTACACAAGATGTCAATAGAAACTTTTCTGTTTTATACAGGGTGTCAATAAAAACTTTTCTGTTCTGTACAGGATGTCAATTAAAACTTTCTGTTATATATACAGGGCATTAATAAAATATCATTCCATTATATGTCAGGTGTTGGTATGATTCTTTGTTCATAAGAAGTTTTAGATAAACTTTTGGTCATACAGAGTGTTAACCAAATTTTTATTTTTTTTCGTTTTTATTATATTGCGAACACCACGCAATTTGGAAATTTAACGATATACACGATGTAAATCCTTAACTTAGGATACAGGGTATCAAATTGTAAAATATTATTTCAGAATTTCAAAATGGAACAAATTCTTATAAGACGACTGGAGTCTATTTCAAATGCTATCTCTAAAGTAACTAAAGATGCTCTCACCTATAAAGATAACGTTAATAAAGAAAATTCTGAAAATTTAGAAATAGTGCTAGGTAAGCTTGAGGTAACGGTGAAAAGGTTCGGAACTGAGTTAAACAGTAGTCTATCAATAAACGAAATGCAATCTTCTGTGGAAGAGATCACTTCCTTTAGTGAAGTACAGCTAAACGGTGAGGAGGTTCTAGCGGAAATGAATATCAAACTGAAAAGGATAAAAGAAAACTCTGCATCAACTATATTACCGGGTAGGAATACTGCACTAATGGGAAAATTACCCAAGTTAAGTCTGCCAGAATTTTCCGGAGACATTCTGGAATGGCAACAAATCTGGCCATCATAACAGAGCACTTTGTTATAAGAATTGCATAAATAAAACCGAGGAGGTCAAGACGCTTCATGTCAACTCTATAAGCTCCACTATATTACAAACGGCGATAGTTAAGGCTCAACGTAAAGGCGATAATTCAGGTGAGAAGACCTGTCGAGTACTGTTGGACTCGGGTAGTCAACGTACTTATATAACGCAAGAAGTAGCTTTAAAATTGAACCTTCCTATCGAAGAGGAAAGTACCTTATCAGTTTTCACGTTCGGATCGAAAACTCCCCAAGTAATAGAAAGCCCCGTAGTCAAGTTACAGATACAAACAAAAACAAATAATATTTTACAAATAGAAGCAAACGTTGTTCCTCATATTTCAAATGGAGTTCCTTTCCATGGTATCGACATAGGTAAACACAAAGATGATCTAATTTTGGCGGACGACGGCTCATTGTCACCCAAAATAGACATATTGATCGGCAATGACTTCTACATTTCATTCATCCTTGAAGACAAAATTCAACTGGAAAGTAATTTATTCCTGATTGACTCTAAATTCGGTTACATACTGACTGGAAAAACTAACACGGAATCCACGGACACGTTGTCAGTAATAACTTACTTTCAGGGAGTAGAACACAAATTGACACCACCGGATCTTCCATTATACAATGGAAACCTCAAATGCTTATGAAAACTAGAATCCATTAGAATATGCGATTCACCAAAATTGACTAGGGACGAAGAAGTAATCAACCAATTCAATGATACCATAGAACTAGTAAATGATAGGTACACTGTTAGTTGGCCATGGATAGATTACCCACCTAATTTAGAGACTAATTTTGGCCTAGCCATAGGCAGACTAGTCAACCTACTCAAACGATTAGATTCCGATTCACTAACATCGTACGATACTACATTAAAGGAACAATTAGCAAAAGAAATAATTGAAAAAGTACCAGACAATGAAAGAAGAGTCGAAGATGTAGATCATCCTATACACTACCTGCCGCATCACGGTGTTAGTCATCCGGGTAAGCCAACTCGCATTAGTCTACGACGCTTCGGCAAAGACCAAGCATAGCAAAAGTTTAAATGAATGTTTACATTGCGGACCACTTATGCTAGAAGACTTGACCGGAATGTTGTTAAGGTTTAGGTCGCATCAAATAGGAATAACAGCAGACGTAGAAAAGGCTTTTCTACAGATAGCATTACACGAAAAGGACAAAGACGTAACTCGATTCTTATGGTTGAAAGACATAAAAAAGGCGGCCACGGAGGATAACATCCTACACTTACGATTTTGTCGCGTACCATTTGGAGTGATATCAAGTCCATTTCTTCTAAATGCTACTTTGAAACATCATCTACTGGGCTCCAATAAGGAAAGTCTAAAACGCATAGTGAATGACATCTACGTCGATAACCTTGTCACAGGAGTAGAATCTGTACAAGAAGCAACAGAGATGTATGAGTCGTGTAAGATCACATTTGAAGAAATTTCAATGAATCTTCGAGAATGGAGTTCAAATTCCAAACGATTCTCAGAAAGCATTTCTTCATCAGATGCCTGCAGAGACGTAGAAGTTTAAGTATTAGGACTGAATTGGAACACAGGAGAAGATACGATCAGATTGAGACCAAGAAAGACTACAGAAGCCACTACCAAGAGAGAAATACTAAAAAACATAGCGTCAATTTACGATCCATGCGGATATGCTGCACCCGATTTGTTACCAGCAAAACTTTTACTACAAAATCTGTGGATACATAAATTCAAATGGGATGCCCCATTACCAGAAGAATTGACCAATGAATGGCAAATTATTAGAGAACAACTGGAAGACACAAAAAATATTGTTTTACCAAGGAAATACTTCAAACAAGCTAGCGATGACAATATTCGACTGCACGTTTTCACGGATGCATCAACCAAAGCTTATGCTGCAGTTGTATATATTTCTAATGGAAAAGAATTAAGTTTTGTAATAGGAAAATCACGAGTGGTGCCCATCAAGGATCAGGACAATTTGAAAATCCCAAGACTTGAACTATTAGGTGTTCTAATAGGTAGCCGGTTGCTGAAGTACGTAACCAAGTTCCTGGACTTGGAATTTACAGAAAACACTATATGGACAGATAGTCAAATAGTGATTGATTGGTACTACGGCAACAAACTACTACCACCATTCGTTGCAAGGAGGATAGAAGAGAAAAAGGGAAATACACCAGTAACAGTAAGATATGTTCCAACAGGATTGAATCCAGCAGACGTGGCTACTAGACCCACGAGTTCTATGGAAGATAAGCAGAAATGGCTATCCGGACCAAGTTTTCTACTGAAACACTCCAGAACTTGGCCGAAAGGTTGTAGAGCCGAAATTTCTTTACTTAATGAAACCGAAGTCGCAGTAAATCCCACATGTTCTTCTGTGGAACATGACTTTTCGTTTCCTGTTGGGGAGGATCTCACGAGTGGAGAAAATATCTCAAAAGAGCAGGAACGGAGAAATCAATTAGATGAGGAATCACGAAACAACACCACAGAACACTGTGAAGACGATACACTATCACATACACAAAAGATCAAAAGGATCTAAAAGGAACATTTCCCTGAGGAAGTAGAGGGTAAAGATACTAACTTACAACGAAACTTAGGAGTATTTACCGACATAGACGGTATCCTACGTTGCAAAGGAAGATTACAAAACGCTGATTGGTCTTACGATAAAAGATATCCAATATTAATCCCAAAGGATTGTGATTTCACTAACAAATTGATCCTAAAAACACATAAGGAAAACTATCATGTAGGGGTCAACCACACCTTAAGTTTGATCAGATTAACGTACTGGATTCCCCAAGGAAGAAGCCAAGTAAAGAAAATATTAGGAAAATGCACAAATTGTGTCAAACATGGAGGAGGTCCATTCAAATTACCAACTACTCCAGCGCTTCCTAAGGAAAGAGTAAACTATAGTTCACCTTTTACATATACCGGAATAGATTATCTGGGTCCTCTTCAAGTAAAGACAAGTAATAAATCAGAAAAAAGATGGATATGTCTGTATACATGTCTAGCAGTACGTGCTATACACTTGGAAGTCGTTAAGGATCTTACGGCTGAGGAATGTCTATTAGCACTACGAAGATTTATATCTTGCAGAGGAATACCAACACGAATAGTTTCAGATAACGCACTACAATTTAAATTAACTGCAGAAATACTGTCAAGCAACTATTGCATCACTAATAACATAGAATGGAAATTCATTCCACAATTAGCACCGTGGCATGGAGGATTCTATGAGAGACTTGTTGGACTAGTTAAACACTGTCTCAAGAGAACTCTGACGAAAAGTTTACTGTCAGATAATCAACTAAGTACAATCATAAAAGAGATAGAGGCAATATTAAACACACGCCCATTGACGTGTGTAGGTTCTGATCTAGAGGATATTCTCAAACCCTCAGATTTTCTAACCTTGAATAAATGCATCGTCACAACACCTTCAGATGCAGAATTTCCACAAGAAGGCACAGTAACAAAACAGAATCTAGTGGAAGGTTGGAAACGTGGACAGAACATGCTGAAAGAGTTTTAAGAGAATGTTCGTCGACCAGTACCTACCAAGTCTAAGGGAGAGATACCGACACTCTCTTAAAGAACCAAGGATAACAAAATTAGAAATTCCAAAACTAGGAGATATCGTCCAGATTAAAGGAGATACGAAGAACCGAGAGAACTGGAAGGTTGGAAAAATTATATCTTTGTTGAAAGGAGCCGACGGTCAATGCAGAGTGGCACGAGTAAAGGTGAATGATACGGAATTCACTCGTTCCATCGCACATCTTTATCCGTTGGAAGTTGAAGAAGATATATCTGGAAAAGAAAGGGTTATATTTGAGTTTGAAAGAGAAGATGTTACACCAACATTGGATGACTCACCTCTGCTAGAAGAACTCGACTCAACTATTCTTACCGAAGAAATATCCACAACTCCACAAACCGCAGAACCCGTTGACAAACCTGAAACAGAAAAACACATAAATAGAGAAGAAATAGAAAAGAAAATAACTCAGAGAACACTTACCTCAGGAAATGATAAACCAACAATTCTTGATGAAAAACACCTTAATGATAGCATACCTAAAAGCAATGATACAATTGAGATAACACAAACTCCTGAAGTGAGAGATGTGAGGGATGCGTCCTTGAAGGCTCGAGAGAAGATCCGAGAGTGGACGCGAGACTTGATGGAACACATGTAACTTCTGTCGTCGTCGGGAGTGTCGCGAAAGATGAAATCGCGATGTTCCAAACTTAAAATGTAAATATATAATTGCACAGAACTAATGTAATAGCAACACTAAATCAGTATTGACAACTTGACGCTACCAAACGACGCGCGACGCCTCTGTTTGAATGGTCATTATAGCATATTCAGTCTGACTAATTAATGAAGTTTATTGTAAAGTAAATTCAGTGCAAGAAGATCATAAGTAGATTCTTGTCACCCGTGATACGCGCCACCTGGAAAGCTAAGTACTATTTATCTGTTGTTCTAGTGATTAAATATACGGAGGTACTTTTACCTACTCGGAATTGTTTGAGTCACCTAAACTTAAATGTGTTGGTCGTGCCTTCAGCGTTGGGCTGGGGGCATAACAGCGACCGCACGCGAGCTACTTGTCCGGACATAAAAGCTCTTGGGAGTTTATAGGAAGGGTCGTGGGCCAACCTCTCTTATAAATCTTCTTGGTCCCCCATGGCCTTAGTGAATGTGCCGACGGGCACAAACGTTGACGAACGTATGGAAAATTACACTATATCATATATATATAGGTAATATAAAGGGGGAGCATTCTAGACGGAGGCGATGGGCCGAAGTTGAACAGGAATGCGTGCTTCTGCAGACGTGGAAAGAATCCTAGTATCTGATTAGCACATAGGTGTCACAAAGACTGTTGATGAGAACTTGAAGTAAATTTCATCATACATATTGCAATTGAATAACTGTTTTAGATAGCTTTGTTGATGGAAACAGATAGGTAGTACTTAACCCAAAGATTCATGGGTAATTAAACTTACAGATATCCTAGTTACACCTGAGAAGTTGGATGGATTGATGGTTGGCATAGTGTTAACACTTCGGTGCCCTTGCGGACCGAAGATAAGAGACTGGATTGGGAGACGCTCGCAAGTCGGAGGGGGATCCGTATCGGTGAGTGTCTCAAACATATCGTGAGGCGGGGATTTCTCTTCACATCAAAGCGAAGCAGTACAATCCCATAATAATATTATAAAACAAATCACATTGTAAACCTAGAAATAACCAGAATATAATATGAAGAGAGAATCCACGCGCCCTCGCGACAGCTTGATGCAGAAAGCGGTACTCCTGGACACGGCTCGTATTGTTACGAGGCTCCTTTCTCTGGAGCCCTGACCGCCGGTAGCTTGGACCCTGTTTCCGATACCGGTGGGCTACAATTTTTAACCGACTTCCCAAAAAGGAGGAGATCTCAATTCGATCGGTATGTTTTTTTTTTTTTTCTATGTATGTACACCGATTACGCCGAGATTTATGATTCGATTTACGTGATTCTGTTTGATGCGTGTTAGTTGCCATTTGGTCCCATAAAAATTGCCCCAGTACATTTCATTTTATAAACATTTTTTTAATTTATGAACATTTTTCGTTTATGTGTGTCCGCTAATAACTTCGTCGGAACCAATTTTGATGATTATTTTTTTATTGTAAAGGAGATATTTCACGGGGATGTACCATGATATAGAAACCGGGACCTGGTGATGGGATCCCAGAGAAATCTAGGGCAACCCTCAAATTTCATAGGCACGTATTAAGTTATTTGTTTCGTGCTTTTTCTGACGCTATTCAAGTATTCGCATCTAGCAGTCATCACTTCATGTTGATAAGCTGATGATGGAAGGCACTACTCCTTAACGGTTAGGAGTTGAAAGCAATAATAAGGGAACCTTGAAGGTTAAAGGTTAGGTTTCTTGGTTAGACCTTAAATGCATAGTAAATATTTGTATAGGACTACAACTAAAAATGAAAAAATAAAAAAAACATTTTTTGCAAAAAAAACAACCGACTTCAAAAACACCAAAAAGTGAAAAATAAACTTCAGAAGAAAAATCAGCTTCTGAAGTCGGTGACAAAAAACGAAATCAAAGAAACAATTTGAATGTTTCACTTTTTGTTGTTTTTGAAGTCGGTTGTTTTTTTTGCAAAAAAGTTTTTTTTATCAATCAACGTTCAAGAATAACATAAAATTAGAAGAATTCACTCACATTTGTTATGATAAACACTCACTTTTGTTTTCTGGCTTCATTGCCAGTAAAAAAAATATCGAATGAAATCTCGATTTTTTTGTTGGCAAGTCTTAATTTCATTTTTGCAAGTTGCAACACCACCGTTAGTAGATGGGGCTTTTTCCTGGAAAAAATGTGTACAGGTTGATATAATTTCCCCAAGATTGGGGAACATTTAGAGAAATAAAAATTTGTAAAAATGATCAAGGAAAAGAAAATGTTGGAGAAATATTTCAGATTGTAATTATTATCGATTAAGTGTTATATTTTATACAACAAAAACCTTTCTATTGCAAATTGTGTATTACATAGTGTGAATCTTCATAAGGTGCATAATAATTATATCGAAATGAAGGAAACCACGGTTTATATTTTTAAATTTATTTTTAAGAAAATCATAAAATAAGATCTTGTACGTTGCTTTTCAAAATTATATCCATGCTCAGTGCTCACGTACAAATATACGTGAGCATGGATATAATTTTGAACCTAAACAAACGAAACAAATTCAGTAATGATTGGAATAAAAATTGCGCCAAAAACAGGCAATTCTACGTAGAAGTTGTGAACATCATCCAAGATTATATTTTTCTGCTTATAGAGAGAATGGGAAACAAGAAACAAGTTACACAAATAATTTTAAGAAATAACAACGAACATGGGGAAAAGTCAAAAACTTGATCTGGCAACCTTGTACACTACTGTCAGAGTTCAATTTCGTATAAAATTAACCTGGTTTTGTGGTTTTATTTATTTCTAGATAACTCTTCGTACTATCCTGGTACTGTTACTGCCATAAACGGATCAACTTGAAGCCCAAGTTGCATTTAATTCTGTGACGATTCATGTAATGTAATATTAGACATATTGAATTCTTTGACTTGTGATTGTGATTGACCTCAAGAAGACTTCAAGGTAAGCACTGATGTTACAAGGTCAGCTTATATTGTGATATTAATAGTACTGGCATCATCTGTTTGTTATAACATAAATGTGCTTTATCCTACTTCAACGTGGCTAAATCGGTCGGTCTTCATGGTTTAGCAGTGCTTGCAGTCGCTCCATGTAAAATACTGGTATTCAGCTGCATCAATTCGTAAAAGGCCTCGCAGATGATGATCATCTTAATAAGGTCAACTGGCTTGTGCAGATGGGGAGTTTGTTCTGGTTCTTCCTGTGGTAAACTATGACACTAGGAGGTGGCGAAGCCGCGAAGGGCTAGCCTTCTATGGACGTCTCACGTAGTCTTTCATGTACTAACAGCGATTTGCACCCTAGTTTGAATATGACTCTTGATTTTGCAAGCTGTGATTTCAATTTTGTTTCTCTAACTTTCAGATGGGAGCCCCTGATGATAGTAAATATTATGTGATCAGAGCACCTCGCATACATACTCTTCAAGGTATTAAAGAGTATGTATGCGTACCCCGGACGTGGATAGTTGCACGTACAGGTGATCATGTAGTAGTATCATATCCTCTTGAAAACCCAACGGTTACAGAAAACCGTGTTAAAGACGGAGAAGGAATATCAAAAGAATGGAAAACTTATACGTCTGTTGTGAGATGTGGCTTTAGTAAGTGTTTTTTTTTCTAGTTAGTGATACACTTTGACTGATGTAATGATGGAAAGTTTCAGTTCAGGAGAGAAATTGAAATAAAATTATGTTTTTCTTTGCAGATTCGTACTACCCAGCTAAATATGTTACCGCAAAGATAAATTATCAACAAAATGTATGTTCAAATATGACGAGTGAAGGTACATATTGTAAACATTTTTCCATGTTTGAGGGCAATGTCATTTAAAACGACATTGGCAATTTATAGCAATAGCATTTTTTCATAGATTATTCTAGAAAGTTTATAAATAATGTACACTATTAATCTGAATTTACTACCTACATGACTACTAGCAGCTATTTTGAACAATAAATGATAATAATAATTACTGTGTTTTAGGTAATAAATCAGGGGGAAGTGTGCAGAAAAGAACACGCAGATCCGAGCATTTTAACTCAAATCAAAATTTAGACAAACCTCTGGAATTTGGTGTATCCTCAAAGAATGATGATAGATCTGCAACAAAACTAAAACAAACACCACAGTCTAATCCCAAAACAAAAGCTGTTTCTAAACAATCCAAAGTAGCTGATCCAGCAGAGTCTGATAGCGAGGACACAGAACAGTCCTGTCAAGGAAATGAAAACTCTTCATTAGAACCTATTACAATAGCCGACCCTGAATTATTCACTGTGATGTTAACCCGCTTACGAGATTTACATAAATCATCTAAAACAAATCGTTTGGTGATTGATATAGTTTGCAAAGCATTGAATATGAATGATAAAGTAATGAAAGAGCAAGCAAAATTAATTGATGAATTACGTGCTGCACTTGCTTCAAAAAGTGCTACAGCAGGCATTGAGACGAAACAAGGTGATACAGACGATGATGATGATGGATACGATGATGATGATAGAGACGATAATGATGATGGAGATGAAGATGCAAATTATAAAGTCCTCCATAAAAACCGTTATCGTAAGCCCAAAATCGTTCTCCCTCCAGAATACAATGAAAATAACACAAGATGGTCGTTGAAGCATCACATATTAGAGCCGGGACTTGTTGAACTCATGCCACAAACCAGTGTGTACATCAATGCTGTCGAACTTAATCATTGCAAGAGATTGGCAAAGACTTGCAGGGGATTGGCCCGAATGTTATTGCTGGAAATTTTCACTAAGAGTGCGTTGAGTGTGTGTTCATTAACTGGTTCTAGAGCTAGGGCTTACGACCGCCATGGCGCATTTATCAGACCTGGCTTAGATGCTATTGCAATAAATGCAATACTCAACTTTGTTGAAGAGTATAGGCGAGCAAGGGGTTGGAAAGCTCAAAAATATCAATCAACTCTTATTAAGAACAGTATCCGTAATTTGATGAAGATGATTCGAGTGAAATACGGCGCATAGTAAGGAAACACAGTTGTGATTAAGTATTTTGCATTTTTAAGTTTTTTTGTAATGTGTGTTTTTATTTTACATAGTATTAGTTCATATTAACATATTATATTATTGATGTAAACGTCTGTGATTAGGCCTGTCGTACTGTGTGGAATGGTGGTGAATGTTGGACTGTGAAGAAGATGGATGAATAAAAGTTGCATGTTGCGGAAATGAGAATGTTAAAAGTTATGCCAAATTGAGAATGTTATGTACAAGGTAAAAGTACTCTACTCTGGTTGTGTAGGTACGGTCAGCAACAGAAGTAGATCACTACTCAATGTTTTAAAGCAGGTTTTTTATAAAAACTTGTTAGATATTACTCGTAACTAATAAATTATTGAAGAGAAAGGAATATTTTAAAGAATTATCTTCTGAAACATTTAAAATAATAGCTGGAGTCCTGTACATCGAATAATTAAAATTCCTAAATGTTAAGCTACTTCTGTTGCTGACCGTACCCACACATATAAAATACGAACTTTTATTGTTGGAGTATGTTTGTACCTTTGGAGTACCTACCTACCTATTTAGATATTTTTCCACAAGTAAATAAAAAAGATTTAATGCATTCCAGCCATGTTTTTATTCTAATAAAATAATTTTGGGGACAAACTTATTTTTTTATCCTTGTCCGCATTAGATTTTCACTATTAATAGGTACAGTACAGCTGGATACTTATTTAGAAACGTACATTTCATATAGAATATTTTACTTTTTCACTGGTCTGTGCCAATAACATTTTATTATAATTTTGTGAATATTCTAACACATATTATTATTATAACATAAATTCCCGTGGGTGTCGTAAGAGGCGATTAAGGGACTTACCAGAGAATGGGCAGCAGCGTTCTCTGTGCCTTAGTAACAAACATAGGTACTGCGATCGCCAACCCACCCTGCCAAGCGTGGCGATTATGGCAAACCCTAAAACCCTAAAAAATGAGCGCAATACAAAACAGGCCCTTAGTACCCGGCAGCCCGTCTACCCTCGACTACGGTAGCGGTCGAAACAACGGCGTGGCAAGGGGTGCTAAGAATCCCCGGACATGATCAGACTACAAAAAAATCCCGACGACTGGACTTGGCAACATTTAGCACGCGCACACTCCGGGTCCACGAGAAGCAGGCTGCGCTGGAGTATTGTGGGATTACCTGAACTCCGAAGAGAGGGGGAGGACACGATAATCCTGAAATCCGGCAACCTCTACTTCCTAAAGGGCGACCGGCAATCACAGGGTGGTGGTGGGTTTATCGTTCAGGGTGGTGTACCTTACCTATACTCAGAATATCTGCAAGATATTCGCTGAAGGTCATACAGGTCTACGCCCCGACGATGAAGTAGAAACCATGTATGAAGATATTTTTAAAGCCATGCATGGTTTCAGAACTTACTTCACCGTTGTCATGGGGGACTTCAACGCGAAACTGGGCAAACGAAGCGAGGATGAGCTAAGTGGGGCAATTTGGGGTTGGAAATCGGAACCACCGGGGTCACCAACTGGCTAGTTTTATGGAGAAGGATGAACTCCTTCAAAAAACGTGAGCACAGGAAGTGGACCTGGCAGAGCCCCGATGGTGCGACTAAAAATGAGATTGACTTCATGATGTCTACCAACAAAAAAAAAAAGTTCAATGATATCTCCAGTGTTTTTTACACCCTAAAAATCGGACATGCCCTTTTTATTCCAATAATAGATGCTGTAACATGTTTGGAATGCGAGAGTAGAACACCCAGAGTTCAAATAAACTTAGAACCAAAGTTAGAGCCATTTTGTTTTTTTTAGGTATTTTGATAAATCTAGAAATATCTTGTCTCAGGAAAACTTTTTCTTATTTCTGTTACAATATTAAATTAACGACGTATTTTAAGCATTTTTTGATTATATTTACAAGACTTTAACTCCGCAAGGGAGCCCAGAAATAGGTTTTTTTTTAATTTAAGAATTTATTTTTTGTATGATAAACCTTAACGATAACGGATTTTATTTCTAGCTCATTACATTAACTAAGATACAATAAAACCCCAAAAAAATAACCGTGTCGATATCCAGTAGGATCTCGGAGAAACATGCTTCTAAAGTTCTCATAGAATTTCTATGGTTTTAGGGTTGCCTCTCTGAGATGTAGGTAATTGAAAATAAACAGTGTAGGAATATTTTTAAAAAATCGGATTGCATAGGGGTTAATTTATTGATTGTTACGTTTTCTGCTATATATGGATCTACCTATTTATTATTTAACGACTTCAAAAAATGAGGAGGTTCTCAATTCGGAAGTTTATATAATTTTTGTTATGTGTTCGGTATTACCCGCGATTGCTTCAATCATACGTTTGTTTACATTTACACCCTTCCGTAAAATAACATTACGCCTGTACACTGTAAATGGGTATTAGCAGATGTGACAATAGTACAGCAAGGGTGCTTTATTATTGTTACATCTGCATTTTGTTTCATTTTAGCTGTGTCAATATCAACTGTCAACTGTAAATCGAAGATTAATTTATTTACGGCACTAAAAATTAAGAAATAATCAGATTTTTAACAAAAGAAGTAAAACCGTCTTGAAAAAACCCATAAAATAAAATATTATAGTTTAATTGAAGAAAAACTAGCACCGTTTTTAAACCTATACCTTATTATTCCTATTTAAAGTTTATTTTATGGGTTTTGAAGGCAGTTTTACTTTTTCTATTATATATATATATTATATATATATCTATTATTGTCAAATATAGTTTAAACTCTGTAGATATAGTTTGACCACTTAAAGTTTTAGTATCAAATCTGTCTAATTGGTCAATTTGATTTTGTATTAATAGTTTTTCAGCAATTATTAAATCAGTCGTTTCTTTTTTATATTGAATATGAATAGGGCGACAATATCTATACGATTGTGGAGTAGAGTTACGCCACAGAACTTGCCCACAGGTTGTTTTGATCTGCAACGGTATAAAAGTAGTTGCAAAAAGGCAACTCTCGTCATGTTCATTTTGGGAAAAGTTCTGTTTATACAGTGATTGACCTGTACTACCGTCAAACCCCCATGATGCTTCAAATATACAATTTAATTTATTGGTATCTTTTCGATTAGTAGTCAGTAAAAGTTGCGTCATAAGATTGAACTAGTCTTTGGAAAGAATGAGATACTAGGCTGGAAACTGGTATAATAGCTTCTGTATCAGATACATGGACTGGATGTAACGGGTAGCATTGTTTTTTGGCTTCGAGCACTTGACTGTATGGAGGGAAGGCGTTAAATCCACGAGCTTTTAAATCTTGTTGTAAAAATTTGTATGTCTCCACTGACAACTTTCTGTCAATATAAATAGCTAGTGCTTCATCTGCTGAATAAGGTGTCGGTTGGGTTCTAATTTTTGAAGCAATTTTTGTCGGTCTTGTTGGACTCTGTACACATGAATCCAAAATAAATTCTAGGTCTTTGGAAACGCTCTTTTTGAATTTTTTACCTCCTACTTCAACAGTGCTCGCAAAGACTGATATTACTTTCTTAGGGGACTCTTTTTCTAAATAATCATGCAAGCGTTTTCGAGCTCTGTGTTTCTGTCTTATGGAAAGATCATCATATCTATTCATCGGTACAGAATCAGGAATCAGTAATGAATCAGAAGAGGGGATGGAAAGGGAGACAGGATATGAATCAAGGATGTGACTGGGACCAGGTTCTGTTATAGGATAGTTCGAATTGGGAATTGATTGAGATGAAAGGTCTAAGTCAAGGACGACTAAAGGACTAGGTTCAGAAACAGGACATAAATCAAAACTTGGAATGTAATCTGGGACAGAACTGGGACGAGGTTCAAGAATAGGATCATCATATTGACTCATCGATACAGAACCGGGAATCAGAGATGAATCAGTAGAGGGGATGGAAACGGAGACAGGATATGAATCAAGGACGTGACTGGGACCAGGCTCAGGATCAGAATAGTTCGAATTGGGAATTGACTGAGATGAAAGGTCAAGGACGACTGAGGGACCAGGTTCAGAAACAGGACATAAATCAAAGCTTGGAATGTAATCTGGGACAGAACTGGGACTAGGTTCAAGAATACTAAGAAGAGGTTCGTTTACAAGACAAGACCACTGTTCAGAAAAATCTTCATTTAGCCACTTTTTGTGTTTTCTTTTAAAAATGTTATAATTATAACTACATTTTTTGTATAATGTTTCACATTTAGAGGTAAATTTAATGATTAAATTATGCAAGTCTTTATTGGTTTGGTGAGTTAAGGGTAATGACAAAGCTTCTAAAATAATTGAAACGCGTTCGCTTATATCTAAATCAGTGGGTCGGACCTTTTTTCCAAGTTTTTTAGCAGCGTCGACAAGTATTTGGTACGCTTTTAATTTGGTAAAATTAGTTGCTAAAGGTTCTCCTTGCGCATTTGCGGATACTCTCGGAGACTGAAGAGCACCGGCTGTGGCGGTATCCACAGCTTCATTTGCCACTCGCTGACCAACAAGAGGGTTGGCGCCCTCTTGCCCTCCTTGCATTAAGTCAGCCGGTCGGAGCCCGGACAGACGTCCCTCAACAGGTTGGGTCAACCCCTGTTGAGGCGAAGTGGTACCATGGGTCTTTAACGGCTCCATGGTGCCTCACCCCCGTTCCTCCAGAGATTATTTAACAGTAAAGGGTTTTAGTTGAAACCTAACGAGGGCGGACCCCTTCCCTTTACCAAATAATCTCCTTCATCGGATTAAAATCACTTTTATTGTGAACAGTTTGTAAAAGGTTTACGTGGTTATTATTTATATTGCAATTTATTATGATAAGGAACCTATACTTAAATACTTACAAATATTGTAAAATTAGAAGAACGTTAAGAAATTCAACAAATACCATGGCATTTGTTGAATTTCTAAGTCTTTCTTATGCATAGTATTAAAACTGAATGTAAATGAATTGCATTTGGTGAACTTAATTCTAAAGTCATAAAAGTAATTTTCTACTAGTCAAACTTTGATGATGCAAAGAAAAAGCTAAATTTAATCATTGACATTTTAGGTTAGTATTAAACCCATATTGCACGTACCTATTACAAGAATAGGTTATAAAAAACTTAAAAAAAAAAAAATTATTACTTCTTTTTTATTTAACTTATATTAAAAGTGCAAAACGTTATTATTACGCATTACGATCACCTCTTCACAATTTGTATTTTTTTGGAAAATATTTTGTCATTTTGGATTTTTGTCAACCCTAGGTCGTCATTTTCAAAATCCGATAGCTTCGAGATCCTACTAGATATGGATTCGATATTTTGAATTTAAATGGATAAAGATATAATTAATAATTACATTAAGAAATAAAATCCGTATTCGATAAGATATAAAATTTAAAAATAAATTACGAAATGAAGCTATAAATTTAATAACTCCCAGTTGAATGCAGTTAAAATTACAAGTATTATCTTAAAATAAAGACAAAATGGTGTTTTATAATACTAAACATAAATATATTAGAATTATTCAATAGTTTTTTTTATATTAATATTTTTGTGGTTTTTCTGGTTTCCATAGAAAAATAATAAATTCGACTATAACTTTTGTTCTAAATAAAATTGAACTTTGGGTGTTCTACTCTCGCATTCCAAACATGTTACAGCATCTATTATTGGAATAAAAAGGGCATGTCCGATTTTTAGGGTGTAAAAAACACTGTGGCTCCGTGATCAATTCGGTGAAATCCGGAAGCGATCACCGCATGGTAAGAGGCACATTGAACATCAATATCAAGCTTGAAAGGTCACGACTGATGAAGTCAACGCTCCGTCCAGCACAGATCCAAATCCAAAACCCCGAGAGTATTCAGCTTGAACTCCAGAATCGCTTCGAATGGCTAGGAAGCTCAGTGGACGATTACATAGACGGCTTTGTGGAAAGTGTCCATACGACTGGGTCAAAATTTTTACGTCGCACAGTGTTTTATGAAGCCCGATTTTCGGACATCCCATTTTTATTGAAAAACCTGACAAAAATGATCACTTAAATGCAAGATTTCGCATCCCCATTTAGCTGCTAAGTCTAGTTTCTGAGTTATAATTTTTTGAAAATCGACCAAATTCTATTTCGATTTTCAGAAAAAACAAAATTACATTTAATCTAAACGTCATAGAAATAACGATGTTAAGTACATTGATGGCGCATCTTATGCAGAGTATTTTAGTGCATAAATGAACCTCGTAACTTTGCTTGATCCCGACATATACGTGTTTTTCGGTTTTAAGTTTTTCTTAATTTTCTCGAAAATTCCGCCGTTTCGGGAAGAGTTGTTTATACTGAAATTGTTTCGATAACTTTTCCAATATACCACATAAATTTCACAACCCAATTCCATGGAACTTGGAAACCACAACGATTTTAAGTTTTATCCGCATTTTACGTCGTTAGGGTTGTCAAAATCTCAGATTTTTATTTATATCCGGATTTTATATGCACTTGGTTTGCTATTTATTTCGAATTCTACATAAAAACAAACAAATGAAGTATACTTACCTAAAACTTGATATTTCTCGCAAGAAGTTGGTAGAATCGTCACAGCGTTAATTCGTCGGACTCTTTTTTCTTCACAAAATTGTTTACATTTATGTATTTATCAATTATATTATATTCCTCTCTGTTTCTCTTTTTTAAGTTATACCCGCCAAGTTGTTTCTGTACTACTACCATAACGTCAACTACACTTGGGAGCAAATAAATCGAGCCACTACCTTTTTTCACGTAAAATGGTAAATATTTTTGGTAATATGGAACGTATCAATTCGAACTATATATCGCCTAAAAGTTTAGTTAATAACCTTTACAATGAGGGTAAATTATTGAATAATAACCTTATTGAATGATAAATTATTGGCTCTGCAAGAAAAATGGTAATTTTGATAGAAAATTTAGTAGGGCTAAAACAGTCCATAAAAACAATAAAAAACAAAATTATTGCAAAAAAAATATTCTTAATAACTGGTATTACCCCCCCGTGCCCTGATACATTCTTGTAGCCTATTAGTCATCGATCTGATCAGCGTTACGATGACATATTGTGGTATGTTCTCCCACTCTTCAAGCACAGCGACTTTAAGCTCGGGAATGGATGAAACAGCGGGAACCCTGGCTCGGACTCTCCGTTTTAGCTCGTCCCATAGGTGTTCGATCGGGTTCAAATCGGGACTTCGTGCTGGCCATACCATTTGTTGAATCCCGATCGCAGACAAGTATTCCGTAACGATCTGCGCGGTATGAGGTCTCGCATTGTCATGCATAAACAAGAAATTTTCTCCGACAAAACCAGCATACGGCATTACGTGGTTTTCAAGAATGTCAGTTATGTATCGGTCAGCTGTTAATCCACGTCTACCACTGCCATCGTTGGCGGGGTCGACGAAGACAAGTTCCGTTTTTCCGTCTAGAGAAATTCCTCCCCACACCATACAAGAACCACCACCAAAACTCACAGTTTCTCGAATGCAACATTGGGCAAATCTTTCACCAGGACGTCTATACACTCGGTTTCTCCCGTCATTGCTAAAAAGACAGATTCTTGACTCGTCAGAAAACAAAACTGACCTCCAGTCTTCTAACGTCCAATTAATGTGTTCTCGAGCAAACTCCAAGCGAGATCGGCGATGAGCTACAGTCAATTTTGGGCCAGTTGCTGGTTTGTGTGATGTTAAATTTCGTTCTTTTAGTCTTCGTCTCACTGTCCACCTACTGATTGAGACTCCTCGAACGTCACGTAACGCTTGCTGTAGCTGAACAGCATTAAGTCCACGGTCGCGCAACGAATTGGTTGCAATAAAGCGGTCGTCACGTTCTGTTGTTGCCCGTGGTCGGCCAGTTCCAGGTCGCCGAACAAAAGCACCAGTCTCCAGATACCTGCGGTATACCCGCTGTACCTTTGAACGACTCAAATGAAGTCTGCGTGCCACTTCACGTTGTCCGTGTCCAACCTCAAGTAAAGCTACAACTTGGGCAGCTTCCGTCGGTGTAGTATCCATTTTATCAGGTTATTTTGATTACACAGACACAGATAAAGACAACAATAACAAGTAATATGGGTATGATTAACAAAAACCTCAAATTTAATCTTTTCTTAACAGAGTACAATAAAAATGTCATAAGCAAATTAAATGCGATAATTTTATTCAACCCTTTAAACTTTAATTTAAATAAAAAAAAAATGAAATTTTGACAACTAACTACCCTCTTTGTAAAGGTTATTAAATACCCTTTTAGGCGATATATGTTTCGAATCGATGCGTTCCATAATACCAAAAATAATTACCATAATGCGTGAAAAAGGAAGTGGCTCGATTTATTTGCTCCCAAGTGTAGTAGAAAATGCGTAAGGCATTAAGTCCGCCTTTGTACAATGTTTTTTTACTTGTGTATAGAGTTTTTAACAAACAATAATAACATAAACGTAACATCACGCCTGTAATCCCCGAAGGGTTAGGCAGAGGTGTACCTAATAGTACACCCACATTTCGCCAGTTATGTTTAAGTCCCATGTAATAGGGGGCGGGCCTAATGCCATCAACCGGGCACACATCCAGACTCCGTGGCTGTTACTGATAAATTCCTGATGGAAAAAGCCAATGACACTTTGCCCGACCCGGGAATCGAACCCAGAACCTCATGCTCAGCAGTCGCGCTTGCAACTACTAGACCAACGAGGCATTTAAATAAATAAAATTATATTTTTGAAAGGTCCCTGTAGGCTGCCAGTAATTTGGTTCACGTTCTGTTTGTCATTCTGACAACGGAACTTTTACTTTTACGAATAAATTGATCCACAAAATTAGGATTTCAATCCTAATTTTGTTGACATTGAAATTGACAACCCTAACAAAAATAGTTAAATTGAAATAACTTCTGAGTTCCATGGATTTGGGATGTCATAATCATGTGGTTTATTGGGGAAGTAAATAGAATTATTTTTGTATAAATAACTTTTCCCGAAACAGCGGAATTTTCGAGAAAATTAAGAAAAACTAAAAACCCGTATAAATCTCGATCTAACAATGGTGCGAGGTTCATTTACGGACTAAAATACTCGGCATAAGATGCGCCATCAATGTACCTAACATCATTATTTCGTAACACGCTTAGTTTGAGCGTAATTAATTTTTTTCTTAATATCCGGATGGAAAAATTACGATTTTCAAAAAATTATAACTCAGAAACTAGACTTGGTAGCTAAATGGGGATACGAGATCTTGCATTTAAATGATCATTTCTGTCAAGCTTCGCAATAAAAATGGGATGTCCGAAAATCGGGCTTCATAAAACACTGTGCGTCGTGCAAATAAGATCAAAAAACTCAGATCACACTCTCAAGCTCATGAAGGAGCGGCGTGAGATGATCCTGCAGACGAGACGTGGAAATAGCGGCAGCTCAATAGACAGATCTCCAAATCCAGGGCTACGAAGGAACATGGGTGGTTTTTAGTCAGTACCCTACCGCTCTGCCCGGAGCGGGAGGAGTCATTTGATGATTTCCCAACCCCGAAAAAAAAAACCGGCCAAGTTCATGGCGGACCACGCACAATGTAGGGTTCCGTAGTTGCGCATCAAAATATGTGAACTTACTAAACTGATTAACCTGACTTCTACTGACTAAAAACCACCCATGTTCCTTCTTAGCCCTTCATGTCGAGGCCGCGGTATCCCTTGCGAACAACCCGCAGCCTCGACAGGCGTTGGCCCTTGCGGGCCCCTTCCATGTTGCTGACATCTCTTTGAGGCGCGCGTGGAACACGAACGCGCCGTCGACACGGCCTGTCGTCGTCATAAGACGGACGGACGGCGAGCTTACCCATCACTCACCGTCCACAGGCCCGCGTCTACGGTGGCCGGAAGCCATCACGTGACCCCCGACGCCCGGAGCGCTTCCCGCGGCGGCTGGGACGAGAGGTTCTTTCCCTCTCACAGAACAAGTGCCCTTCGTTTGCGTTAAGGCACTTTTACACCCTATATACAGGGTGGTGCTGACAATACGACAATAAATGAAACCACTGGTAGTTCTAGTTCATAGAAACATTTTTAAACTATCAAATAAAATCGTTAAGGCCGTTGCGTTGCTAAAATCCCAAAAACGACGTATGTTTAAAGAAATTTGTTGAGGAATCCTTCCGTACGATTTCCATATAAAAAATATATGTTATACTTAAAGTCATCACAAATAATTCGTATTGTTTAAAATTTTAATAAACCTTCACATTATTTAATAAAAAATCGTAGTATGTCTTAACCTAAATCGAATTTTGTCTCTGTAACGGCTGAATAGTTCGGTATGAATTTTATACCCAAAAATACGTAGTGATGTATTTATCAATCCGTATTGTTTATTTTCTCTGATTTGTAATAAAATTTTAAAATAATAAATTAAATCCCGACATTTTGAGGCAAATGCGGCGCGAGACCCGTCGCGCATACTCGGATCGCGCTGCGCCAGTGTCTCGATGACTGTTGTCACGGGTGGACTGCACGCATGTCATTACTTCACAAATAAAATTCAAAAGTTCACGTTTTTAATGTTTTCTGAATTAAAACATATTGTAAATTGTATAGTTATCAATATTTCGTAAAATAAGAACAGAAAATAAGTTTGTAAATATATTTAGAGTAGTTTGTAATTTCGTTTTGTTGTTTGCACCTATCATAGACTAAGCTAACTATGCCTAATAAACGTTAAGTGACGCGTGGCCGAGCTCTCCAAAACTATTGGTAAATTACCTTCGTTTCTTATTAGATATTTTGGTATATAGATATATCTATGATATTATTTTAATTTTGGACTGCCTCGTTGGTCTAGTGGTCGTAAGCACGATGCTGAGCATAAGGTCCTGGGTTCGATTCCCGGGTCGGGCAAAGTGTTATTGGGTTTTTCCATCAGGAAATTATAAGTAACAGCCACGGAGTCTAGATTTGTGCCCGGTTGATGGCAATAGGCTCGCCTCTATTATATGGGACTTAAACATAACTGGCGAAATGTGGGTGTACTATTAGGTACACCTCTGCCTAACCCTTCGGGGATTACAGGCGTGATGTTATGTTATCTAACTATTTTGTCTTGAGATTTTCGTTTGATGGAAGATGGAGATCTAGATGACTGATGATGTCTCGTACCTAATGATGGTCTCTCATACTACATGATACATTTTGAAGGTCTGATGAAGACCAGGTAACTGCTTATCGGTTCTCAGTCACGGAAATAGTCAGAATGCTCCAACTTTCAGCTTTTATCTCATTGAGCACGGATGCTACAACATGATACATTTTGAAGGTCTGATGATGATCAGCTAAGTGCTTATCGGTTCTCAGTGACGGATGTAGTTAGAATGACCTAGCTTTCAGATTTTATCTTATTGAGCACGGATGCTACTACATGATACATTTTGAAGGTCTGATGATGACCAGCTAAGTGCTAATTGGTTCTCAGTGACGGATATAGCTAGAATGACCTAGCTTTCAAATTTTATCGATCTGAGCACGGATGCTACTACATGATACATTTTGAAGGTCTGATGATGATCACCTAAGTGCTTATCGGTTTTCAGTGACGGATGTAGTTAGAATGACCTAGCTTTCAGATTTTATCTTATTGAGCACGGATGCTACTACATGATATATTTTGAAGGTCTGATGATGACCAGCTAAGTGCTAATTGGTTCTCAGTGACGGATAAAGCTAGAATGACCACCATCAGGTAAATGGCACCATCAGTCTCCGAGGCCTCTTCGAGCTCTTTCAAATGAGTCGTGTGTGGACACGACGGTTCTACGTGGTGCCGTCAATGAGATCCTATACCCACCTTCGGAGTTTACCATCAGGTGCGAGACATCATCAGTCATCCAGATCTTCATCTTCCATCAAACGAAATTCTCAAGACAAAATAATTAAAACGATAAAACAATTAACACCATTAAAACAATAACATACATTACATAACATCGCGCCTGTAATCCCCAAAGGGTTAGGCAGAGGTGTACCTAATAGTAAGCGTGATGTTATGTTATGTATGTTATTATTTTAATGATTTTACAATTGTAGCTAAGAACAATTGTAGTCGTTCTTGTAGCACGGATGCTACTACATTTTGAAGGTCTGATGATAACCAGCTAAGTGCTTATCGGTTCTCAGTGACGAACGTAGTTAGCATGACCTAGCTTTAAAATTTTATCGATCTGAGCACGGATGCTACTACATAATACATTCTGAAGGTCTGATGATGACCAGCTAAGTGCTAATTGGTTCTCAGTGACGGATATAGCTAGAATGACCTAGCTTTCAAATTTTATCGATCTGAGCACGGATGCTACTACATGATACATTTTGAAGGTCTGATGATGATCAGCTAAGTGCTTATCGGTTCTCAGCGACGGATACAGTTATGATGCCACAGCTTTCTGCTTTTATCTTATTGAGCACGGATGCTACTACATAATACATTTTGAAGGTCTGATGATGACCAACTAAGTGCTAATTGGTTCTCAGTGACGGATATAGCTAGAATGACCCAGCTTTAAAATTTTTTCGATCTGAGCACGGATGCTACTACATGATACATTTTGAAGGTCTGATGATGACCAGCTAAGTGCTAATTGGTTCTCAGTGATGGATATAGCTAGAATGACCTAGCTTTCAAATTTTATCGATCTGAGCACGGATGCTACTACATGATACATTTTGAAGGTCTGATGATGACCAACTAAGTGCTAATTGGTTCTCAGTGACGGATATAGCTAGAATGACCTAGCTTTAAAATTTTTTCGATCTGAGCACGGATGCTACTACATGATACATTTTGAAGGTCTGATGATGATCAGCTAAGTGCTTTTCGGTTCTCAGTGACGGATGTAGTTAGAATGACTTAGCTTTCAGATTTTATCTTATTGAGCACGGATGCTACTACATGATACATTTTGAAGGCCTGATGATGATCAGCTAAGTGCTTATCGGTTCTCAGTGACGGATGTAGATAGAATGACTTAGCTTTCAGATTTTATCTTATTGAGCACGGATATGCTACTACATGATAAATTTTGAAGGTCTGATGATGATCAGCTAAGTGCTTATCGGTTCTCAGTGACGGATGTAGTTAGAATGACCTAGCATTCAGATTTTATCATATTGAGCACGGATGCTACTACATGATACATTTTGAAGGTCTGATGATGACCAGCTAAGTGCTTATCGGTTCACAGTGACGGATATAGCTAGAATGACCACCATCAGGTAAATGGCACCATCAGTCTCCAAGGCCTCTTCGAGCTCTTTTAAATGAGTCCACACACGACGCTACTCAGTGCCGTCAATGAGATCCTATACCCACCTTCGGAGTCTACCATCAGGTAGCTGGTATCATCAGTCTGCAAGGCCCCCTCGAGCTTTTTCAAATGAGTCCAAACACGAAGGTTCTACTCAGTGCCGTCAATGAGATCCTATACCCACCTTCGGAGTATACCATCAGGTGCGAGACATCATCAGTCATCCAGATCTTCATCTTCCATCAAACGAAATTCTCAAGACAAAATAATTAAAAGCGATAAAACAATTAACACCATTAAAATAATAACATACATTACATAACATCACGCCTGTAATCCCCGAAGGGTTAGGCAGAAGTGTACCTAATAGTAGGCGTGATTTTATGTTATGTATCTTATTATTTTAATGGTGTTGAGACCTCGAGGACGCCTTGGAGACTGATAATGTCATTTACCTGATGGTGGACTCCAAAGGTAAGTAAAGGATCTCAATGACGGCACTGCGTAAAATCGTCGTGTTTGGACTCATTTGAAAGAGCTCGAGGAGGCCTTAGAGACTGATGATGCCATTTACTTGACGGTGGATTTCGAAGGTGGGTACAGGATCTCATTGACAGCGCTGCGTAGAACCATCGTGTTTGGACTCATTTGAAAGAGCTCGAGGAGGCCTTGGAGACTGATGGTGCCATTTACCTGATGGTGGTCATTCTAGCTATATCCGTCACTGTGAACCGATAAGCACTTAGCTGGTCTTCATCAGACCTTCAAAATGTATCATGTAGTAGCATCCGTGCTCAATAAGATAAAATCTGAAAGCTAAGTCATTCTAACTACATCCGTCACTGAGAACCGATAAGCACTTAGCTGATCATCATCATACCTTCAAAATGTATCATTTAGTAGCATCCGTGCTCAATAAGATAAAAGCTGAAAGCTGGAGCATTATAACTACATCCGTCACTGAGAACCGATAAGCACTTAGCTGATCATCATCAGACCTTCAAAATGTATCATGTAGTAGTATCCGTGTTCAGATCGATAAAATTTTAAAGCTAGGTCATTCTAGCTATATCCGTCACTGAGAACCAATTAGCACTTAGCTGGTCATCATCAGACCTTTAGAATGTATCATGTAGTAGCATCCGTGCTCAAATCGATAAAATTTTAAAGCTAGGTCATGCTAACTACGTTCGTCACTGAGAACCGATAAGCACTTAGCTGGTTATCATCAGACCTTCAAAATGTATCATGTAGTAGCATCCGTGCTACAAGAACGACTACAATTGTTTTTTGCTACAATTGTTTTATCGCTAAAAGCGATAAAACAGTTAAAATCATTAAAATAATAACATACATAACATAACATCACGCCTACTATTAGGTACACCTCTGTTTAACCCTTTGGGGATTACAGGCGCGATGTTATGTAATGTATGTTATTGTTTTAATGGTGTTAATTGTTTTATCGTTTTAATTATTTTGTCTTGAGAATTTCGTTTGATGGAAGATGGAGATCTGGATTACTGATGATGTCTCGTACCTAATGGTGGACTCCGAAGGTGGGTATAGGATATCATTGACGGCACTGAGTAGAACCATCGTGTTTGGACTCATTTGAAAGAGCTCGAGGAGGCCTTGGAGACTGATGATACTAGCTACCTGATGGTAGACTCCGAAGGTAATTATAGGATCTCATTGATGGCACCACGTAGAACCGTCGTCTGTGGACTCATTTGAAAGAGCTCGAAGAGGCCTTGGAGACTGATGGTGCCATTTACCTGATGGTGGTCATTCTAGCTATATCCGTCACTGTGAACCGATAAGCACTTAGCTGGTCATCATCAGACCTTCAAAATGTATCATGTAGTAGCATCCGTGCTCAATAAGATAAAATCTGAAAGCTAGGTCATTCTAGCTATATCCGTCACTGAGAACCAATTAGCACTTAGCTGGTCATCATCAGACCTTTAAAATGTATCATGTAGTAGCATCCGTGCTCAGACAGATAAAATTTGAAAGCTAGGTTATTCTAACTACATCCGTCACTGAGAACCGATAAGCACTTAGCTGGTCACCATCAGACCTTCAAAATGTATTATGTAGTAGCATCCGTGCTCAATAAGATAAAAGCTGACAGCTGGAGCATTCTAACTATATCAGTCACTGAGAACCGATAGGCACTTAGCTGGTCATCGTCAGACCTTCAAAATGTATCAAGTAGTAGCATTCGTGCTCAGTTAGCTGAAAGCTGGAGCATTCTGACTATTTCCGTGACTGAGAAGCGATAAGCAGTTACCTGGTCTTTATCAGACCTTAAGAATGTATCGTAGGAGTACCTGTGCTCAGTGAAATAACCAATGAAAGCTAGGTTATTACTTCATTATTCAAAGTGTATAATTTATTATTAAATATTTTATTCTACATTATGATGTAGGTACTCCAAGAGAAACAAAATATGTTAGGCAAATACGATGACCACTCTGCGACACATTTCTGTTCTTTGTTACGTTTTTCTGTAGTACAGTCGTTTGCCGGTAGGGGCCAAAAAATAAACAAAAGCCAGTACAGAGGTCAAATCGTCAAAGTCATCCACTGCTGTGATCCCCTTAACGTCGTGGTGCCGACGATACGACAATAACCTACCTACCTAAATGTCTTTGCCAAATTCGTTTGTTACATTTTATTTCCACACGTTAATCAGTGCAAATTATTCCTAAGGTTAGTAAACCAATATTTGTTAATAAATGGTAATGTATTTCGTTTACAGTTTTATGCTACTTAGTTTTGTTGATTTTTTTTCAAATTTTTTATTTTGGTGTTAAGATTTATTTGATAGTTTAATAATGTTCCTATGAACTAGAACTACCAGTGGTTTCATATAATGTATTGTCGGCACCATCCTGTATGCTACTAGTGTCACTGACTCTGGCAGAGCCACCATCAGGGATTTTCATTTTGAAAACACAAAAAAATTGTATGCTACTACCATGATTTTTTTCACACGCCCAAACACAACTCGTATAGGTGGTTTAGGTTGCCACACTTGAGTCTAACAGAAATTTGGACTTTATAGCTTAAGGTGAATGCTCCAACTAGCCCGCGAAATTCAATTTTTTTTACGTTTTTTGCAATTTGCAGGTCAGTGTTAGTTTGTATACAAGCCTCCAAGTTCAAAAAGGTGCAGGAACTTGAAAAAGTCATTTTTACACCTTTATGAACTTGGAAGCTTGTATTGATGATTTTAATGATTATAATTCTGTAAGTACATACGTCTTACAGCCGCAATTAATATTCTAATCAACATACAAACTAACACTGACCTGCAAATTACAAAAAACGTAAGAAAATTTGAATTTCGCGGGGTGGTTAGAGCATTCACCTTAAGGTTGATGCGCCAACCGACCCTCCATTCATTTTTGAAATACACCTTTACACGACACACAGAGACTTTTTCTTTAAAATTTATCATTTTATCACTTCTCAACAATGGAAAGTGTCCGCAATCGACCTTTTTGGGCATTATCTTACATTATTTAGCGAGAAAAACAATAGTGAAATCCCGGCAAAATTTGACACTTCTTTAGTAGTGTGCGTGACTTTTGACAAATAATGACAAGTAAACTTGTTTAGACTATGGCACGCTAGATGGCGTGCAGGTGCAGACGATCTTATAATAATTCTGTTAAATCAATAATTAGTTTTAATTATTTCCTTTCCAACCGTTCAAAAAAATAACAATATAAAATAACATAAAACTGATGACATCAATGTTATGTTTATTTTTTTAAAGTAAACAATTTTATTGTTGTATGGCAACATAAATACCAGTAGTCGTAGGAAGGTTTTATGCAACGATGCCGTTCTTCGTAACCTTGACCTACATGCAATATGTGGACGAAAAAAAGGCGTTGCCAAACTTCGTTCACTTGTTTGACTGTTAGAAACTTAGAAAATACATTCCTAGCTCGGTTGTCCCGCGCTATATGATTTGCGCGCGGAAGTTCTTGCGTACTTATTATTTTGTATGCTATGCATTTTCATTGATTTAATTGCAATATTTCTCCAGTATACATTTGATTCATATTATCTATTATACTGTATTATTGTAATTCTAATTTATCGTAGGTATAATAGTTAAATATTCTAAAAACACAATTCTATTTTCGGTGGTATTAGAAACATCAAGTTGGCCCGTGATTTTTATGAAATCTCGTCACAATACTAATTACCTACGTCATACGTGTCAGTGATGATGAAAGTCAGTGTTTCTTAGTATTATTTGAATAATATGTTTTTGGTCAACAATAAATAAAATTATTTTAAATCGGTAAACTACCAAAGTAGGTAATCACAAAATTAAACTTGCAAACATTTGCAAAATATGGTTTTGCCGGATTACGTCACCTTTTACGCATTTTGCAAACAGTTTCAAACAGACACACATATTTAAATCTATATAGTTTGTTTTATTTTGTAGTAGAAACCTACCAAGCTTTTTCACGTCGAAATTTGTTATGGTGCGTTCAGAAACAAATATAATTCAGTTACAATCTGTTTTTTTTCTGTTCCGTGCTTTATTTTGAACAAGTTATTATAATCTGTTTTTTTTTCTTATTCGTTGACCAGTTCTACGAGGAATCTAAAGGTAACATTGAAATATAAAGATAAGTAAAATTTTATTACGTACTATAGCGGAAAACGTTTCCGAACGCTCCCATTTCCCTGGCCGTAAGAGGGCCAATAGAGGACAGCCGCCTCAAAGATATTCACCAACGCGCTAGCATGTTTGCTCCCGCGCCTCGCGCCGACCAATCACTGATCTGTCGTCGCGCCGCTACTCGGCCGCTGATTGGCTTTCGTAGCGTTATAGTTTTAAGTTCGTAAGATAATGTTGTTTTGAATGTTAAATAACTTATAATGTTGGCACTGGGAAAGAGATGTACTTTTGAGATGGCAGAGTTTTAACTTGTGTAATGTGTTTATTCCTGAGTTTCAATTAAAGTTTAAACCGTGAACAAGACTTTATTTTAAGAACTGACCCACCCCGACTATAGTACATCTTTTGAACGCAACCCAATTGACATTGAGAGTTGAAGGAAAATCCGTCTGCACTTCTCCTGCACTTGCGATCATTTTCAATTGATTGTGGAAGCTGGTCCAAATAAAGGCTTATCTGAGATATCTGGGTATCGCATAGTGGACTTGAAGCATGTAATAGGGTGGCATTTCTTCTGGAAAGACATTGAAATATGTGTGAATCTTCACAAATTGAATTTGTTAGTGAAAGACATGATGGATTTCGAAGTGAATTAATTTTCAAGTGCTGTGATCGAGCGTGGAAACATTGGTAGCAGTAATAAAATAAAAACTGCATTTGTGTGGGCAACTGTGACTTCTGGTAGCTTTTACACTCAAGCAGCTCACATAACAAGTCTTATGGATATTCCAACAATGTCAGCCAATAAATTTCGTCGAGTTGAAAGAAAATAAGGCAGTGTGTGGTTAGAACATTTGACAGAGGAAATTAAAATTGCTGGTGAACAAGAAAGATCAATTGCTATTCAAAAAGGTCATACGGGCATAACTTTGACTCGTCATCTGGTATGGTAAGTTAATATTTTACTAAAAACAAATTTGGTTCTTTATGACTTTTTTATTATGTGCATTATTTACAAGTGTTGCTTTTCATTTCCAGGCCTGCTTCTTGGTGTTAGAAACAAATATTGTTATACATGTCAATATTATGGGAGGAGAAACATGGATATGAAAGCACATAATTGCTGCAAAAATTTTACTGGACCATCTACAGCAATGGAATCGGAAATTATTGTGGAAGGCTTTCAAAAGAGTGAAGAAATACATCAACTTCGCTATTTGAGTTTTATTGGTGACGGAGACTCCTCTGTGTTTGCAAAATTGATAGAGAAAGTGTCATATGGATACATCATAAAAAAAATTAATGCAAGAATGACGTAATCAAAAACTATACCAGTGCACTCTACAAGGTAAATGAATAAATCAAATTTGTAAGTCATCCCAGGATCAGTGAAGCATATTATTCTGTATTTATATTTTGTTCTTTTTACTATGGCAGCAGATTTGAGAAATGGCCTGCATCATGTATTCGGAGTACATGAAAGCTGCAAGGATTATTACTGCAATGTAAATAAAACATAGACAGATGGAACTGAAAAGAAGGAAGAAGATCTCGTAGAAAGTTTGAAAAATACTGCTCCAGAAGTGTGGGCTCTCATTTATGCAGCCAATGAAAAAATTGCTTTGAAGGCTTCAAATCCTTCTGCAACATCAACATCAGTTAGAAATTCAAGCAAATAAGAGAAGTAAAGTTTTATTTCAGAGCAGCTTTGGAGATTGACGGTAAATAATATTTTGAAGTGAATGGTAAATAATATTGGTCAAAAAGTAAGAATTATAAGCTAAGTATGTTTTCTTTGTTGCAGCAGCAGTGTAGCAGTTGGTTCAAAGAAAGTTTCAAGGCAGAGGGCGAAATCAACAAATCAAATGATTTTTGTTCTAATTGTATTATGGTAGTAGTTTGTTTAGAATCTACATTATCATTGTATATTTCTTTTTATTTTGTATCAAAAGGTGAAATAATACTTCTTAGGTATACTTACTTCATATAAAGAGCTTTATATTTTCGTTTTATTATATGCTTTTGTTGAGTGCTTCGAAATTAGGTATTATTTTTTTACCTTCCTTGTTATTATCTCATAATAAATCGTTTTAGATTTGTAGCTCTTGTCTAGGAATTATAGTTTCTTACGTGTTATGAAATGTATAATTATTGTAATAATTGGTACTGTTACTAATCATAAGTGTTATTAGTTTTGAGTGATTATGCATGTATCAGCATTTAATTATGTTACTTCAAATTCTTCTGGTTTGATAAAAAAAACAATAGTGTAGGTACCTAATGTAGTAAAATAAAACTGCGTTTTATTGTAATTATTGTTGACATAATTTATTTCCCAAAATTAAATAGTTTACACCAACAAATATACCTTTTATTTTTTAACAATCGTACATAATAAAATATACCGACTAACGAACAGTAAGTCGTGGGTTCAAATCCAGACAGGCGCATTACTTTGTGGAATGTATTGCATCACCACATGCTCTCAATAAATATGAAGCAAATCATGGTGAGATGTCCTTGAACCAAAAATTTGAAGACGTGACATCTACCCCACTGGGCCCGCGTGGTGGCCGTGTCCCAGCAGTGGGAACATTATAGGCTGATGATGATATACCGTAGCAGGTGGCGTTCTGTAGTTCTGCCAACCCAATCTACCCATAAAGAAAAATGAAAAACATTTTTTTTCATTCACGCCATCTAGTGTTCAATCTTCGTAAATGTACTCGCTCACCGGCTCACGTCTGTGTGTGTAAACGACGCTATATTCAATGGCAGATGTTAAATTACACCTTTGTGTCGAATTAGGTGGATATTATGACAATGATGTGACCCAGTTCGATAAAACGTAATGTCCGATAACCGCAATTGCTACTCCTACGACTTAATAGTTTTCCAATTACACAAAAACACAAATAAACTAAAAATGTTGACTTCAACGCCATCTAGCGGGAAAATGGCTGGGAGCAGCCTGTATGATTCACCTTAATATTTCACAAACGAGAAACTTAATCGAAAAACTGTTTGAGCAAACTCGCAATATTTTTTAAAGACCTATCCTACGACATCCCACACAATGGACTTTAGAAGCACTTTGTCGGCGTAACTCATTTGTATATTCATGCCAAGTTACAGCATTCTAGTACAAAGTCTTTGAGATATAGTGCGGACGGACGGACAGACAGACAGACGGACATCGGCGAAACTACAAGGGTTCCATATTGACTACCGAACCCTAAAAAGGGCATGCCACTACGATAACAGTGCCGTCAAATAAATGGCGCTAATGGCGTCCAGCAATCGATACTTATGCGTTGTAATGATTGTGGTAGTATCCCACAGATGGCAGAAACATTAATGATCATAATCCTGGGTGAGAATTTACAATAATTGGATAATATTTTAATTAATAAATAATCCTTTATTAACAGATAGACACTTGCGGTGACATGAATCATCTTTGAAGATTGAGTTCAGATAAGTTATTAACATTGTTATACTTTTTTTCCTATTTTATACAATGACGTTGTTTATTCTTTCGCATTGCATGCATTTTAACATAGATACTGTGCTGAATAGATCGAGTATCTACTTCCCAACCTTGTTGATCCCCATACTCTGCAACAAATTCAATTATTGCAGTTCTTGCTTTTTCATCCAACCCTGGTCTGACAAATGTGGCATAGTAAGCTCTAGCTCTTGCACCAGTGAATGAACATACCTTCAATGCACTCTCAGTAAAAATTTCAATTGATAACATTCGGGCCAATTCGTTGCAATCTTTCGCATTTCTCTTGCAATAAAAAAAATTGAGAGCATCAATGTAAACGTTGGTATTTGGTAGGAGTTCAGCAAGTCCCGGCTCTAATTCGCGATGCTTCAACGTCCATCTTGAGTCGTTTTCATCGTATTCTGGAGGGAGAACAAATTTGGGTTTACGTTTACCATTGACGACTTTACAAGTATGATCATCATTGTCTCCATCATCTTGTTTATTCTTTTCAATTTCTGCTGAAGTACCTTTAGATGTAGATGCTTTTGGTGTAACAGTGTTTGAAGCAAGTGAAGCACGTGTATCTACATTTGATTTAGCTGCTTTTCTCACTGTTTCAGCATTCTGAATCAAAGTTTCACGTAACATATCTATCATTGAAGCATCCTTAGCAGGGGTTGTATGTAAATCTCGTAAGAGCGTTAAAAAATCCGTGAAAAACGCACGGCTGGCTACTATTCCAGGCTCTACAGAAGAATTTGAAAATTTTCCAACAGCAGGTGAAGATTGATTTTCATTCGGCCTATTGAATGCTTCAGCTGACTCTACGACTTTGAACCGTTTTAAAGCAGGTCTATCATCATTCTCTGAGGTCAAAACAAGTTCCAGAGATTTGTCAAACAATATATTTGTGTTACCACCTTGCACATGTGCCGATGATTCATGATCTAAAACAAAGAGTTAATTACTAGCTGTGCCCTGCATGCGTTGCATTGCTACTTTATCTACCTACCCTACTTTAGGGTGGTAAAGAGGGTGGAAATTACTTTAAGATGAATTCTCATAGTTATCTGCTGAATATACACACAAAATTTTATAAAATCGGTCAAGCCGTTTCCGAGCAGTACGATTTTATAGATTTATATTTGTGTATATTTTAACATTAATGTTTGCAATTCATGATGTATTAAAAGCATTACAAAAAATAATCCATCACTCCTTGGAAAATCACCAGGCCTTTAAATTCTTAGGAATATGTTAATACATAAATATGAATTATAGTATACTATAAAGGTACCTGGTAGACGTCGTCCTGCCCAGACAGCAGTATTAGAACATTGATTATATGTCAAATATATTTCATTCATCTTCTCCGCCGCCAAATTTTTCGCAACCTCATATGAATCTGTAAAGAAACATATAATTTTATTTTAATTTCACTTTCAAATAAAAGTAATAATAAAATAACACGAAGATATCTCAATGGAACAGAATATCGATTTATTGTTGTAGGTAGGTAACAAATAGAAAAAAATGGCAAAATATGACACACAAAAAAAATATTACCATGAGCATGTCTGACAACAGCATTATATCTTTTCCATTTATTTAAATGTTTTTCCCTTTCTTTAACACGCTTCTCCGTATCAGATGGGTTTTCAACGGGATATGATACAACTACATTTGGATCTCTCGCTCTATGTTCTACTATCCACATCCACGGTATGCACACAATCTCATTTACATCCTCATGAGGCAATTTCAAAAATTGTATTACATAATATTTAAAGTCATTTATTTGTTTTATTTGCAGATGTGCAGTCCCCTCCATCTGAAAGATTAAAAAACCAAAATTAATTGATGTTGATAACCGGCTGTATTTAAATAGATGATGTCATAGTCAGTTACTGTAAATAATGTCAATATCAGTTGCCCTTGAGAAGCCTCAATTTCCTAAGCGTTTCGATGATAAAAGAATACAAGTATATGTTTGCACAGAAATTCATCTATGCAAGTTGTCCCCTCTGATGCAGCTAAAAGGTTATCAAGTACCAACGTTGGGCCATTCGACCGAAGTGGATTAGGAACCCAGGGTGCACCGGACGTAACAGGTCAAAGGCTAGGTACGTCACTCTGGGAAGCTCCTCTTATGCGCATTTAGAATAAACAATAAATCATTGCTTACCTTGAAGTCCTAAATATATTCTGTCTTAACAAATTACTGTATCCACAACTGAAAAAATACAATTTCTTCAAAATACCTAACAGGACGAACGAATCCTATTATTTGCAAATATCTATAAATCAGTGTTGCCGCTTAGGGAAAAATAAAGTCACCAAACTCCTACTAAAATGTCACTAGATTGGGTGAAAAATTAAATTCAAAAAGTCACTAGAAGTCACTAAATTTACTGATTTATAAGTAACTTAAAAAACATGAAAAATCAACGAACAATAATTTGAATTAACCAAAAACACTGTTTAAAAATTATCTTCATCTATTATCACTGCATTATCTTCGTCCAGCATGGTGGAAGTGGACGGCTCTGTAGTTGCCGTGGAATTCGAAGCTTGCGCTTGTAATATGGAAGTAAATGGCACAGTACATTCTTATTTATGTTTTTAACGGTTTTCGTCATTTGAGACAAGACTTCACTTGGTAAAACATAACTTTTGCAGGTTTCTTTTAAACATTTTAGCTGATTCCGTATCATCAGTATTGAATTCAGAGTTGTTGTTGCTAATCTATTTCGTAGTTTCGATTTAACAATATTCATTATACTGAACGTCCGCTTTAATTCTGCGTTCAAGTGTGGTAGCGACAAAACTGCAATGGCTAAATCTCGTTAATAGTAATACTTGCAGCATTTTTGTATTAGTACACACGGCTACACATCAAGCTATACATTTCCAGTATAAGCTGGTCTCGCATTGTATAGGATTTCCGTACAGTGCGAGATCAGCGTAAACTGGAAATGTATAGCTTGATCTGTAGCCGTGTGTACTAGTAAGTATACACAATTTTCTGGCTAATTAAATATGGATTGCATCAACAGGATAAATAATTATGTAATGTTGTGTCGATCATGAAAAAGTCGCTAGAAGTCACCAGACTTTTTTTTGTCACTAAATCGTGAAAAAAAGTCACCATAAACCTCAAAAACTCACTAGATCTAGTGACAAAGTCACTAAAACGGCAACACTGCTATAAATAATTAAACTTCCCTGCCATAGATAATAACAAGGGGCCGGTAAAAGGTGGAAACTTTTTTATATTTGACTTTTTGAGAGTTGACAGCAGAATTTATGCAGGTTGACAGTGTTGCAAAGGGTTGCTAGATCAAGTTTCTAATATGCCCCCAAAAATGTCCCCTCCGTTCTCCCAAAAGCCCCTTTGTGTCTACCTAATTGTTTATTTTTTGACTGCCTCGTTGGTCTAGTGGATTTGCAAGACCGACTAATGAGCATAAAGACTTTTTATTTTTGGCCGGTGGAAAATCATCAAATAACCCCTCCCGCTCTTGGGCAGAGCGGAAAGGAGTGTCAGACTTCTACTGACTAGACGCCACCCATGTTTCTTCTTAGCCCTTGCGCCGAGGCCGCGACGGGGACTGGCATACCCTCAGACAGCACGGTGTCACGAGATTGGTAACCTCAATAACATAATCACTCCAACTCGCTAGAAGGGAATCAAGTATGGTGCCAGTGGGTTTAGGCCGTGCAACGTGTTAAAGGTTTTCCATCAGGATTTTCTCAAAAGTAGCTATGGACTCTAGATTTGTGTCCAGTTATTGGCAATAGGCTCAACCTATATTATACATGACTAGATACACCTAATTAGGTACCTAAATCTTGCCTATTGCTTATAGATTTAAAGGCGTGATTTTATTTAAGTTTATGAATACTCCAATTTTTTTTTCACATGGGGAATAAAACTAATGAAATAGATGAATTTAAATTTATCTTCTTAACACGCAAAATAGGTTGAAGAGCATTTTCCAGTTCTGAAACATTTCTTGGAAATTTCCCCAATCTTGGGGAGATTAGTTATCCTGAACACGTTCTTTCCAGAAAGCCCCCAATCTACTAACGCTGGTGTTGCAACAGTAAAATTCAGAAAAACATACAATTTGTCAAAGGAACTTGCATAGAACTAATAGGTTCTAAAATAATGGTTGGGGTTTTATTAATTAAACTAAACCTTTCACTTAGAGGATAATATCTTTCATAGTCTGGGGCATGTGATGCGGAGGAATGAGGAAAATGTTGTGAGAAGTGGTTCCTATAATATGATTGTGGATAGGTATAAGAGTAGAGGAAGACCAAAGAAACGATGATTGGACTGTGTTAATTCAGAATAATATGGCAAAAAAGAGGTGTCTCAATGAGATGACGAGAAACTGAGAAGTATGGAAGAAAAAGACATGCTGCGCCGACCCCAAATGAATAGAGATAAGTGCAAGAGAATTATGAGTCTGGAGGTTTTAACTATTGTGAGCATCCGGTATTTCGACGCTGTTACAAGCGGCATGCATGACAATACCGACGATGACAATGTAACTTTAAGGTGAAACCTTCAAGGTAGCCCGCGAAATTCGTTTTTATTACGTTTTTTGTAATCTTAAATAAAATGGGATTTGCGACCGTAACAAATGTCACTTTAGATAATGATTAAAATTAACAATACAACCCTCCGATATTACTTCCTTAAATGCGTTTTTCAACAAATAGTCAAAATGTTAAATGAACTGAGAGGGTTGTATTCGTGATTTTAATAATGATTACTCAGTAAAGTCACATGTTACGGCCTCAAATCGTATTTTATTTATATACAACCTGACACTGACCGGCAAATTGCAAAAAAAGTAAGACTTTTCGAATTTCGCGGGCTACCCTAGAGGTTCAGCCCTAATGGGTATTACCTACTAATTACAACGAAACGTGAGAAGTCGTAGGTGAAGTGACTTAAATATTTTACAAGCATTGAAATCAGATTTGATCATTAGTATTTAAAAACTTAAAAAAAAAATCTCCCAATTTCAATTACGCAGATTCAGACGGCTTTGCCCCCTAATTTTCATTCCTTTTAGTACCACGCTTCTGAGGTTATCTTACATCCACGTGGTCACCATGTCGTAGAAGCTGAATATGAGACGTTTTTTGTTACTTGCAACACCACCGTTAGTCGATGGGTTTTTTACTGGTAAAATATTGTGCTGGCTGATTTAAATTGAGAGAAATAAAATGCTTGTGAAAATGCTCAAGAAAAGGAAAATGTAGAGGAGGTACTTCAGTAATCGAGTCTATATTATATAAGAACAACTTTGTAACGACGAGGCCACGTCTATTAGGCACTTTACCAGCTGACAGTATTGAGGAGATTTTACCCGTCTGCGGCGAACCCCAAGCGGAGGGTTATTTGATGCCCTTTTATAGTTTGTTGGTAGTTTAGTTTACATATTTTGTTGATATGTTTAGTATAGTTCAATTTAAACTTGTGTAGCACTACCTTTTTAAATAATTTTTGTGATCTGGCAACACCGTTCGCGACTCCTGGCAACCCAGCCGGCGACGCGCGAACTCAAGGACAGTGGAGTACGATTCGCGCGCGCTTTGAACACATCCGCGAAACGCTCGTTTAATTTTACTGTTTAACCCCTGTTTGTTTGTTTAGTTTTACCTATAGTTCTGTGTTTTTACTCTTTACAATATACTTTTACTAATAACGTACGTGACTCATTGAAATAGCCCAAATATTCCAACCCTGAGAGAACTCCTTCTTACAGTGACGCCCAACTTGTGGCTACGTTATAAGTGAAACCCGTAAAAACATATCAGTGACTACTAGTGGAAACTCCTATCGTGCTAACTCATTCCGATAGTGCCAAATAATTACAAACAGTGCAAAACCAAACAGTAAAACATTGGACGAATCCACTCTTCCCGCCAAAATTCCAACCGACGCTACGCGTGGGTGGGCAAGTCAACTTTTGCCGCCAAATAGTGCATGTGACGCGACGCGACGCGCAGTCGGGGGAGTCCATTGCGCATAGTGTTTTGGCGCGAATAATAAAAAAAGTTCAGTTCGTGTTGTGCAACGAGAATATTAACGAATACGTGGTTCGTTACAATCGTACCGCCCATAAACATCACCCGTGTAAATCCGGTTGTTCGAGCGAGTCACACTCACAGGAGAACTAGTACCCTGTTGCCATGCCGCCGAAACATCCGAAGAAGCCTACCGGAAGAGATGCTGGATCGGAATCCGACACGGACGCGGAACAAAACCGGACGATGGTGCCAACATCATCATCGAAGAACATCACCATGTCCGAGGAGATGCTTCAGTCTTTGGTTTGCAACATTACCAAAAACCAGGCAGAAGCTAATCGCATCCTTATTGAGAGCATACTGGCGAATAAGGATGCCCCGTGCACATCATCACCACGAATTCCCGATGCGTGGGAAAACGTGAAGCGATCGGGTAATTTCGCCAAGTGCACGGCGCGATTCGATGGAGTATCGAAGAATGCAGAGGAACTCGAGGCGTTCATCGACGCCATTGAACTATATCGCGACTGCACCAACATCAGCGACGAGCACGCGCTGCGGGGGCTGCCTATGCTGTTGGTCGGCGAGGCCGCCATCTGGTGGCAAGGTGTGAAGGCGTCGGTGAGGTCGTGGTCCGACGCACTGTTACGGCTACGAGGGATGTACGGAGTGCCGCGACCGGGTTACAAACTATTTCGGGACATTTTTCGTACAGAGCAAGATAGTGAACGGTCCGACGTATTTATATGTAGAGTGCGCGCTTTAATTTCCAAATTGCCATATGTTGTGCCGGAAGTGATGTTGATAGACATTGTTTACGGATTGTTACACCGTAGGATAAGGAAACGAGTGTCTCGCGACGAAGTGGACGATCTGGAACAGCTGTTAGCGAAGGCCAGGTTTGTCGAGGAGTCGTTGGCGGAGGTAAGTGCTCATATCCTTATCCCTGATAACAATGTAAACAACACTAAGCCTGAGTCCGTTATAAAAGATAACAATAGTTATGGCGAAAAGCGCGTTAGACCGAAATGCACTTATTGCCGGTCATTCGGTCATACAGTCGAAAATTGCCGCAATAAAGCGAAGGAAGGTAAGGTCATTGACCCTTCTGACAAATCGAACGAAAGTTCCGAGTTGCGTTGCTACGGATGTGGTCAGCTGGGTGTGATACGTTCGAAATGTAGCAACTGCAAAGATGCGTCGACCTCGGAAAAAGCTAACTTTTGTAGCGCTCAGGTAGCCAATAGTGACGATCCACAGTCGTTGGTGGAAATTCAGGTAGTGAATCGAAAGGGGGTTGCTATCTTGGACACGGGGGCTACGCATTCTATAGCGGGCCCCATGCTTTATAGCTTACTTTTAAAAGCCGGCGTTGTTTTTAAAGAAAATTCACGTACCATAGGGCTTGCTGACGGATCACAGCAAGAGGGTACTGTGCTCGAATGCACCACCGACGTAATGTTACGGGGACGCGTCATACCTATTATGTTCATAGTGCTACCAGATGCGCAAACCCGTACATTATTAGGTAGGGACTTTATTATGAAAGCGGGAATCATATTAGATTTACCTCAGAGCAGCTGGCGTTTTAACAACGAACCGCAATGCTGGCATCCTTTTATCACTAGTTTCAAGTTATCTACCGGCGGCCAAATGGAGCTGATGAAAGTGGAAGCTTCAAACCTTGTGCTGAAGGATGAGGAAGGCACCAAGACAGCGAATCATAAGATTCAACTGAATGCGTTTCTGTTGAAGAGGTCCAACCGCTTCGAAAGGGGTGGGCCACCAATAGAATATGCCAGGCACCGGTTGAAAATTGATCAACGTCAGGAACCCAGCGCTTCACCAACGTACCGGATGTCTCTTAGTAAGAGAGCTCTCTTGGAACAAGGGGTGCAGAAGTTGCAGGATCCTGACGTGTGTATGATTACTGAAGGCCAAAAACCAACCGACGATCCGTTTAGGGGGAGGAGACGGTCTAATCGTGGCTATACAAATGGACGATGCCGTATTATGGAGCCCTTAAGCTTAACCACTTGTATGGAGGTGAGTAGCGGTGGAACGTTAGGAAAGTACCACATACCTCAGTTGACCCCATTCGTAGGCGATATAGCGCCAGGACCAGTCAAGGAAAAGCGTAGGCGCGGTAGACCAAGGCGTTATCTTGTCTGACTCAGACGCGAGGGCGCATGTCTGGGTCAGAGGGGGAGGATGTAGCACTACCTTTTTAAATAATTTTTGTGATCTGGCAACACCGTTCGCGACTCCTGGCAACCCAGCCGGCGACGCGCGAACTCAAGGACAATTCAAATTCAAATTCAAATTCAAATTCATTTATTGTTTGCCACAGGTGAAATATCAGGTCATATGTTTACAATAAATTGGATCGCTGCAACATACCTATAGGGTGTACAATATTTGATAATGGTTCAATACTTATTTGACATAAAATTATTATTCGTCCTAAGTCAACGTCCATCATTCATTATGCATAATATACTTGCTAATTTACGTAGTCAGTTTTAAACAAATTAAATAATAAACACAGATTTCATAATAATTTCATTATACATTGTCAATGTCATTCAAATTGTTTTCTTTTATTTATGTCATACAAATTAAATTCTTCATTCAGTCATTATCTAAAGTTCTAAAGGTCATTCATATTTTTGTCATTTAAAAAGTCATTGATGGAATAGTAGGCTTTACCTATCAAGAATTCCTTAAGACTTTTTTTAAAACTATTTAAGGTAACACTGTTTTTGACATGATTCGGAAGTTTGTTATAAATTTTTACACCTATTCCAAATATACTTGTTTTAAACTTAACTGTTCTACACTTAATTCCGCTTAATATATTTTTATACCGCGCACTCCTCAATGTGTCATAATCATTTAAATCACGTTTTATCATTACTGCTGCTTCATAAATGTATAGTGATGGAAGAGTCAAAATGTGAAGTCTTGGAAACTCTGTTCTACATGAGTCAGTCTGTTTAAGCCCACATATACTCCTAACACACTTTTTTTGGGCCTTAAAAGCATATTCTCGATTAGTTGAATTGCCCCAAAAAAGGATACCATACTTTATTGTAGACCCTACGAATGCATGGTAAGCGCTTAGTAATGCTCTCTCGTTAACAATTTTTCTTAGCATGTTTAAGGCATATGAAAATTGGTTCAATTTTTTGCAAACATGCTCAACCTGCAGTTTCCAATTGAGCCCAGAGTCAATATAAATACCAAGAAACTTAGTGTTGTTCACTTCTTTTATTTGTTCGTTTTTATAATGTATATGTAGTTTTTTTTCCGAATTGGTATTTTTATTAATGAAAGTCATATAATTTGTTTTCCCAATGTTAATTTTTAAGTTGTTTACATTTAACCATTTTATAATATCTTCGAGTGATTTGTTAATGTTGTTTTCATAATTATCTTTATCTTGGTTCGTAAAAATTGCTGTACTATCGTCGGCAAATAGTATCATTTCCTGTCTTATGATTCTCGGTAGATCATTTATGTAGATGATAAACAAGAGGGGTCCAAGAATACTTCCCTGAGGCACTCCATATATAATAGTTCTTGGGTCTGACGTGTAAGTTTGTTCTAATTTTTTATCATTTATTATTCTTGTTATTTGAGTTACTTGAGATCTGTTTGATAGATACGATTTTATAAGTTTTAGTGCATTTCCTCTTACCCCATATTTTTCCAGTTTATTTAAAAGTATTTTATGATCCACGTGATCAAAGGCCTTTGACATATCCATAAAAATGGCGGTTATATGTTGCTTATTATCTAGTCCTGTCATCACCTTTTTTAAAAAGTTTAAAAGAGCACTGCTAGTGGATCTGTCTTTACGAAACCCGAATTGTTCAACTGCAAATATGCCATTAGCTTCAAAGTAGTTGTATAAGTTATTATAGATTACTCTTTCAAATATTTTTGCGAAAACTGGGATTAACGCAATTGGTCTGTAGAATTTCATCTCTTCTTTATCTTCTTTTTTGAACACGGGATTTATGACCGTTAATTTCAGTTTCGAAGGAAACACTCCGTGTTCCAGGCATAGATTAATAATATGACTAAGTACTGGAGAAATGAGATGGGATACACTTTTAACTATGCTCGTGTTAATGTTATCGTACCCCGTACTATTAGTAATTTTAAGCATTTTTATTATTTGGTCTACATCAAGTGGGGTTGTTGGTTTCATAAAAATAGAATTGGAATTATTGTATGTCAGTGTTTTTAAATCTATACCATTGTTTCTAGGTGTCGGTTTTATATCGTCAATAAAAAAGTTGTTAAATAACTGAGCTATTTCTGTCGGTTTTGTAACTATTCTATCATTTACCTTTATTTGGTTTATTTCTTCTTTAGGTGTTACCGTCTTGTTATTGTTTATAATTTTCCAGATAGCTTTACTTTTGTTTGCCGCTGAATTAATATAGTAATTGTTTTGTGATCTTTGCGTTTTTTTTATTATTGATCGTAGTCTTTTTGAATATTCTTTAAAGTGAACTTTGTCTTTTGGATTTGATGTTAGCCTATACTTCCATAGCAATTGGCGTTTTCTTTTTGAGCATAACCTTATTCCCTTGCTCAGCCATTTTGGCTTCTTAGAAATTGGTATTTTTACTCGTATTATCGGAAAACACAAATCGTAGAATAGTTTAAATAGATCGTAAAAATAATTGTAAGCTATTTCTGGGTCATTACTTAAGTAACAGTCTATAAAACTAAGACTCTTAATGCATTTGATAAATATTTCAGTATTTTCTTCACAATAATCTCGTTTATATTTATACCAGTAATCAATACTATAGCTTTTATTCACAGGGCATCTTAACAATTGTGCTGTATGATCTGACAACGAAAGTTCAAGAACGGTAGATTTAGCTCCTCTAATGTTATGCGCTATGTTGTCAATGCATGTCTTGCTACTTAACCTAGTCGGTTGATGAATGGTTAATTTTAAATTATAGCTCGCTAATAATTGTTCGAATTGCTGGGATACTTTGTTAGTTTTTGTCCTGTCTATGTTAAAATCACCGCACAATATAACTTTTTTTTTAGAATAACCTATTTTCGACAGTAATTCTGCTAGTCTAGAGAAGAATAAGTCAATTTGGTCTAGTCTACTTTTAGGTGGTCGATAAACGCATAAAATTATGATTTTGTGTTCAGTAAGTTCGATGCCACTACATTCAAAAATATTATTGATGCTAAGGCTTTTGGCTTCAGTTACAATTTTAAATTTTTGTCTAGATTTTAACAAAATACACGATCCTCCATGTCTATTACTGCGTGAAAAATTATCCCCTAATATATAATTGGGCAGTTTAAGTAGTTTAGTGTCTTCGATAGTCATGTTATGTTCAGTTATACATATAATGTCAATTGGATTTTTATTATCATTATCTGTCAGTGAGTGTAAATGTGAAGTAAGCTCATCTAATTTAGTTATCAAACCGTTAATGTTTTGATGGAGAATGGTTAAGTTTTTAAACACGAAAAAAACTACTTCGGACTTCATTCGGATCAGTTAAAGTCACCGTGTCGTTTGTGGTAGGTAGTTGGTCTTCACTTCCACCATTTTGGTTTGTCAAATTGTCTTGAGAGCTGAATACTTCATAGTCATAAATTATGTTAGACCTTATTTGTTCAAAGATGTTTTTCCATCCGTGTTTGTTTATCTTCCCAGTATTGATGGAAAACATTTCAAGTGAAAGGGTGCGATTAGTATCATAATAATATGCATATCTGTTATTTTTAATGTCCCAATAGAGGAGATTGTTAAAGAGTTCGACTTTGTAATTATATATTAATGCACCACATATGAACGTCGGAGCACCCACAACGACATTGGTATGGGTATTCTTTTTCAGATACTTTCTTAAGTTATCGAGAATTCCTATATGGTCGTCATTCTTCAAATCGTTTTCCCCAATAAAAATTAAGCAATAGTCGTTAATAGAGAAGGCTTTTAATTTGTGTTCAATAGTGCTCAATACGTCTTCTGTGATGCCGTTTGGCAGCAAATAATGACAATACTCAAAATTATCTGAGAAGATCTCATCAATTAATGGCAGAGTTCCTTTTGTGCAACCGCTGCTTATTATAGCCAGTTTGTTTTTTTGTTTTAGAAGTACGCCTGATGTTTTTTCAATAGCAACATCGCTCAAGTGAGACACTAAATTCCGTTTTTTATTCTGCGTCAATGTGTTGTCACAAGTCTGATGGGAAGTTTGAGTTTCTTTATTGAGCATAACAACTTTATTTTCTGCGTTACAATAATTTTCTTCATGTTTGGGGTTTTCTAACCTTTTTTTTGCCTTTACTATCCTCTCAAGATTTTGAATTTGATCCTTAAGGTTTATTATTTCATTTCCGGCTTGTTTTAACTGGTCCTCCAGATCTGCTATATCCTTTTGCAGGTTCGAGATATTACAATAAAGTTGTGTTTTCGTGTTAGTTTTACTGATAGCCGCATATCTAGGTGGAGTGGAGAAGGCTAGCCTATCTGAGTGCAAGAAGGAGTATGTATGCACATTTCTTGTACTTTCTGAATCCACACTGCTATTTTCTCTCTGTGGGGGTAGGCTTAGGAATCCTTTTAAAGTTGCATTATCCTTGAGTAATTTGTCATTCCGTGTACGAAGTTCGTTGTTTTCGAGTATGATATTTTCAAGTTCATTTTGAGAACTACTGAGTTGCGTCTGGACAGGTTGCGTTGACAGTGGAGTACGATTCGCGCGCGCTTTGAACACATCCGCGAAACGCTCGTTTAATTTTACTGTTTAACCCCTGTTTGTTTGTTTAGTTTTACCTATAGTTCTGTGTTTTTACTCTTTACAATATACTTTTACTAATAACGTACGTGACTCATTGAAATAGCCCAAATATTCCAACCCTGAGAGAACTCCTTCTTACACTTGTATTAAATTAGAAACAATATTAAAAAAATATATTACTAAATACAACTTTGTTGGCATTACAAATTGTGTATTTAATACGCTGATTGTATAGTTTAATGTGTGAATTCAATATAAATCTGAACTAATAAAACAGGTTAGGTAATGTTTATAATTTTCGGGACTATCCGATTTCAAGTGTCGAATAAGAGTGCTTACACATCATGTAAGATATTGTGTAGAGTCGATACAAATTCTTTAGAGGCGATTTTGTTGTACTTTTGCGTTTACCATACGACATCCTGCATTAAATGGTCACCTACGAAGTAAGCGGTTACTGCAGATAATCGGACCGATGATGTGGATTGTCTAAGTCTGAAATGGTGCAACGTTTCACAATTTCTCGACATCAAGTAATTGCTTTGAAATCATCTTGTACTACATCTTACATTTGAGATTTGTTGATGGCATCGTCATACTGGCTAAATCGCTGCACGATTTTCAGCAGATTATGGATGGCCTACTTCATTAAGGCAAACTTGAACAAAAACCAGGTTATGTTCAACGAACACATCACCTCAGGACCTATCTTGGGCAAGCGTAAGCTGGGACGCCCTCAGGTTCAGCGGAGCGACGATCTTCGTATGGTGGCTACTGGTATCATCCAATAAAGCAAGAAATCCGAAAATGGCAACCCAGTGCATCATTCATCATCTTCCTGCCCCTTGTCCATCCTATTTGGTTGGGGCCGGTCGGTGCAACACGTTGGCACAGTTTATCTGGCAACACTGTGCAACACTGTCAGGTAGAAAGTTCGAACTTTTGGTGAATCCGCGATTTTTTCTAGCCTCTAGTTTTATATCTAGATAACTCTCCGGTACCACTGTCTGGTAATGTTCCTGTCCTATATGGCTCAGCTAGAAGGAATTAAGCATTGGGTGCATTGAATCCTGTTCCGACTCATCTAATATTGGAGATAAAAATTTCCAGTAGTGAAAGACCTCAAGGAGACTTCAAGGTAAGCTATGATGTTACAAGGGCAACTGGTATTGTGATATTTATAGTACTGACATCATCTATTTCTTTGTTCCTATTTGCTCGTGGCTAAATAACAGTCGCAAGACGCAAGGGTCGGTCTTCAAGTTTAAGTAGGGCTTGCCGAGGGCGCTCAGTGAAAGTGTGACCATCCTTCACATAGCGTGATCCCTCCGAACCTCCGTGCCTCGGACAGCATTTAAGCTGTTGGTCCCGCCTGTCATTATTCAATTTTTGACAGAAGTAGTGTGAAGCCCGAAAGTCTAAGAACCAGTCTTGCCAAAGGGTATTGTATTACCAAGTCACTGGGTTGTCTTCTTGGTCTTGCTGGTATGATAATTTGTTGTATTTGGTTAGCTCACATCTTTGCCACTTCCACCCTGTTGTTGGTGACAGTGCAAAGCTTACTTCGGATGCATGTTTTTGGGCTAAGAGGGCAGGATAGGAAGTGGATCATAGTTTGTAACACAGGTCCACAACCACCCCCTGCTGCTGTTTCAGTGCAGTAGCCCCACTTAATTGGGTTGGAGTTTTCTGATTTAAGTCTGGAGGAAACTTCCAGGTGGACCAATGAAGGTTAGACCCTGCAGGAAGATGCTTACTTGTTAGTAAGTTGGAGGTGAAGGGCTATTTTTCTACTGCTTACATCAGGCCGAGAGCAGTGGTGACCCAGTGGTAGCGGCCCCGACTTACACACAGTAAGTCGGTTTGAACCCAGGCAGGCACATCACTTTGTGTAATTTATTTCATCACCACTGCTCTCAAAAACGGTGAAGGAAAACATTTTGAGGAAACCGGCATGTCCTAGAACCAGGAATTTAAAGACTTGTGACATCTACCAATATGAACTGGGCTGGTGTGGTAGATTATAGCCCATTCCCTCTCAATGAGAGGAGGCCTGTGTCTCAGCAGTGGGATCATTAATAGGCTGATGATGATGATATCAGGCATCGGCCTGGACTCCTGAAAGGGATGCTGCGGTTTTTAAAAAACTGTGCCTGCTAGGATTTTCTCCTGTATCGTGGGTGCGTTCACAAACATATAAAGTCACATATACAAATACCCAGACCCGAAACAACTATCTGCAGGCCATACAAATATTTGTTCCGTGCGGGGATCGAACCCGCGACACGCAGCGCAGCAGTCCAATCGCTTAGCCACTGCGCCAACCGTGCCGTCTGGTAATATCAAAAGTATGAGGATCTTTTAAGCCTATTGTGAGATGTAGCACTTGTAAGCTTTGTTCTTGTGTAGCCTTACTAGGGATTGGTTACTCAAATGCAATTTACCTACACTAAATTTTATCCCGCAGAGGGTTCAAAAGTGTTGAAGCGGCTTCTTATATATAATAGTATATTTTTTTGCAGATTCATATGACTATACCCAACTTATGACCATAAAGATGAATGATTCTCATAATCAACAAAATAAATATTCGAATATGGAGAGTGGAGGTATGTATTGTACACTCATTTCCCATTTTTGTGTTTAATGTCTTTAAACTGACATTGGTGATTTATAGGATCAGCATCTTCCCATGGTTTTTTTTAGATAGAGTATTGGACTATATAGTTTTTTGCAATTTTCAAGTTTGTTGACAATTTGGCTTCTCCAACTAATCTGTTTGGAATGAGTCCAAATCGTGAATAGAATAGAATATGGATGGGTATGGTGTGTTCATGTTCATGATAAATCTGAATTTACTGTTTAAAAAACTGTTAGCAGCTGTTTTGAATAATAAGCGAAAAATATATTTACTCTCTGTTATAGATCATGAATCATCGGCACGTGTGGAGAAAACAATACGCAGATTGAAGCCGGGACCATACTCAAAAACAAAAGTAGCCGCCTCAGCTGAGTCTGATAGCGAGATCGCAGAACAATCCAGTCAAACATTTGAATGCCCCAATGAAAACTCTTCATTAGAGCTTATAACCATAGCCGACCCTGAATTATTCACTGTAATTTTTACCCGCTTACAAGATTTACAAAGAGCGTCTGCTAAGAATCACTCGGTGATAGATTTGGTTTGTAAAACTTTGATTATGAATGACAAAGTAATGAAAGAGCAAGCAAAAATTATTGATGAATTACGTGCTGCACTTGCTTCAAAAGGGACTTCAGCAGTTGTTGAGAAGACATCAAAAAAAAAGAAACAGAAGTACGAAGATGATGATGATGATTATCAAGTTGTCAATAATAAACGTTACCGTAAGCTCAAATTTGTTCTTCCTCCAGAATACAATAAAAACGATTCAAGATGGACGCTGAAGCATCACGAATTACGGCCAGAACTTGTTGAACTAATGCCTAAAACCAGCGTGTATATCGATGCTGCCAGACTTGATCGTTGCAAGAAATTCGCGAAAGATTGCAGGTCATTGGCCGGAATGTTATCTGGCGAAATTTTCACTAAGAATGCATTGAGTGTGTGTTCAGTCACTGGTTCTAGATCTAGATTTGTCCATTTAAATTTTGTTAGACCAGGGTTAGATAAGAAGGCAATACTTGCAATACTGGATTTTGCTGAAGAGCATAGGCGTGAAAAGGGATGGATACGTCAAGGACGAATAACTATTATGGACGGTATCCGCAACAAAATAACAACTATGCGAAGACACAGATATACTCGTAAATAGCACAAACATGTGAGGTTAATTTATTCCCCAATAAATAATATGTTTATTAAAGTCGAGTTAACTATGTACATTAATTAGAAACTAATAAATAAACTAACAAATGTAATATAATAACAACCTATATCCTATACAGGGTGTAAATCAACCCATCACACAGCCGTCAACCAAGCATTCTGTACATCAAACTAAGTACCCCTACACAAAAATTTTTGCTTGGAAATTACTTTATTTTTTGGGGTCAAAAATCGCATTTTACTGTAAAACTCAATGTAGCACTGTTAAAACATTGTGCTAGTGGATGCTTTGAATAGTAAACGGGTCATGGAGGTAATTTAAGTAAAGTTAAAACCTGGAAAACTAGTAGGTATTTACAAAAACAGCTGTGAAAAATTTGGAACTTTGACCCCCAATATCTCCGTAACTAGGGGGTTCCCAGGTATGGTCTAGAACAAAAAAAATATCGCAGTGGTGGGGAGAACAAGTGCCCTTCGTTTGCGTTAAGGGTACTTTTACACCCTATATACTCGCGTACCTAAATAGGATTTAGGTTGTTATTAACATAATCTATTTTCAACCGACTTCCAAAAAGGAGGAGGTTCTCAATTCGTCTGTATGTTTTTTTTTGTTCTATGTTATCGCATATCTCCGTCATTAATGAACCGCTTTTCAAAATTATTTTTGTGTTCGAAAAGGTATACTCCCGAGGGACCACCTCGGGAGTATACCTTTTCTTTACCGTTGTCGCCAAATCCGGATCTGATGATCCCAGGGAAATCTAGGGCAACCCTCAAATTTTATAGTCACATATGATGTTTTCATATATTTTTTAAAGCTGTTTAAGTATTTGCGTCTGACCATCATAATAATATAATGTGAATTTGCTGATGGACGGTTCAACTCCGCAATGGTTCGGAGTTGAAAGAAAATTCTTTCTTATTTATACTCACCTATGGAGCGATAATTGAATTCTTTCAGGGTATCAGGTTGACCCGAGGTTGTCCCATTGTCACCAAGTCAGGATCTGATGATGGGATCCCAGGGAAATCGAGGGCAACCCTCAAAAAACCTGTTCAAGTATTTGCGTGTGGTCTTCATAATATCATGTGGATTCACTGATGATGGTGGAAGGCACAACTCCTTAACGGTTAGGTTAGAAAATTCTTTCAAAACTATACGAACTTATGAAGTGATAGTTGTATTCTTTCAGGGTATTAGGTTGTTCTGATGATAGAAGGTAAATCTCATTAACCGACTTTAAAAAAGGTGGTTCTCAATCTTTTTAGGGTTCCGTAGTCAACTAGGAACCCTTATAGTTTCGCCATGTCTGTCTGTCTGTCCGTCCTCGCTTAATCTCTGTGACCGTTAGCACTAGAAAGCTGAAATTTGGGACCAATATGTGTATCAATCACGCCGACAAAGTGCTAAAATAAAAATTGGAAAAAAATGTTTTATTAGGGTAGCCCCCCTATATGTAAAGTGGGAAGTGTTTTTTTTTTTAATTTTAACCCTAATGTGTGATATATTGTTGGAAAGGTATTTAAAAATGAATAGGGGTTTACTAAAATCATTTTTTGATAATGTCAATAATTTCGGAAATAATCGCTCCAAAAGTAAAAAACAAAGCGTCCCCCCCCCTCGAACTTTTGAACCATAAGTTTAGAAAATACGAAAAAAATCTGAAAAGTAGAACTTTATAAGGACTTTCTAGGAAAATTATTTTGAACTTGGATGGAAACAACAGATGGAAACTGCAGTTAACCAATATAATTTGGTCCCTGAATCGTATGAGCGCCTATACAATCCAGAGGTCAAGTTTCATTTGCCCGTATTTTTTTTTAACTTCGTTTACATAATATTTTATTATCTACGGAACCCTACACTGAGCGTGGCCCGACACGCTCTTGGCCGGTTTTTTATGTGTATTCACCGATTACTCGGAGACGCCTGAACCGATATAGAAAATTCTGTTTTTGTTGAAAAGGAGATATCACAAGGGTGGTACCATGATAAGAAAATCAGGATCTGATGATGGCATCCCAGAGAAATCGAGGGCAACCCTCAAATTTTATTGGCATGTATTACGTGTTTCGTGCTTTTTCTAAAGTTTTAAGTAATTGCATCTAGCAGTCATCACTTCATGTTGATGAGTTGATGATGGAAGGTATAACTCCTCAACGGTTAGGAGTTGGAGCATAATTCTTGAGCAAAATATTATGGGGACGTTTAAATGGTTGTATTCTTTCAGGTTATCTAGGTGAGCTGTAACGAGTTGAAAGCAATAATAAGGGAATCTTGAAGGTTAAGGGTTAAAATAGGGTTCTTGGTTGAATGTTAAATGTATAGTAAATATTTGTATAGGATATTACAACTAAAAATTGTAAAATTAAAAAACTTTTTTGCAAAAAAGAAATTGACTTCAAAAACAAAAACGAAAAACACAAAAAAGTGAAAAATAAACTTCACAAGAAAAAGCAGCTTCCTAAGTCGGTGGAAAAAAAAACGAAATCAAGGAAACAAAATATCACCGATTTCAGAAGCTGGTTTTTCTTGAGAAGTTTATTTTCACTTTTTTGTGTTTTTGAAGTCTGTTTTTGGAACGAAGTTCCTTATCGCGCGTTGTGAAAGGGGGCTAGACGGAAAAAATTCTTACGAAAAGTTGTCACGACACTTTTTGCTATAGTAAGCTATTGTAAGCTGTGCGGCGTCGCATGTTTCTCTGTCTGTCTCTCTCTCTCTTATAGAAAGCAAGCCAGATATTTTCATTTCTACATTTCTATTTTTTTTTTTTTTTTTACATAATAAAAAATAATAACAATAACTTCCTTGACACCTCTCAAGTTTTTTTGTATACTTAGAGATTTAATGTCTGTTTTTGCTATGTTGCTGTTGTAATAAATGTTTAAGCCAAACTTATTTTTATTCGTTCTTCATTTCATCCATATTCATAAAACGCCCACTGCTGGACATAGGCCTCCCCTAGAAGGGGGGGATTTACCTTTTTGGATCTTTAATTCGTTGCCGGTACAATATAGCCAATAATAATAATATTGATCATCGGTAGGGAGTGTCGGACTTCTACTGACCTAAAAAAACCACCCATGTTCCTTCTTAGCCCTTTGTGCCGAGGCCGCGGTATCTTTTTCGAACAACCCACAGCATGATCATTATACCATGATAATATAAAATTCATGATAAAATGAAAAGACGTGTGTCTTTTCATTTTATCATGAATTTGGACCTGTTTGGACTAAAAGCGGTTTGAAGAAAAAAGTATAAGATCAAGTTATGATTGAATGAGCATTGTTGATAATTACGTGATAATTTTCAAAACCAGTAATATTTTGATAATTTCGAACCCTGCTTCAAATGCTTTTCTCTAATTGATAGATGCTTAAACCTTTTGACCGCCACGTCAATAACGAAATTCTGTGTTATTTACGCCAAGCGACCAATTCCTTCTTTCATACCAACAAAATATACATATATTTTGTTTCAATTAGCCTATTGTGTCCCACTGCTGGGCAAAGCCCCCCCCCAATTCTTTCCAGCTCTTCTGGTGTTGTGCCTTCTCTGGCCCCAATCAGTCACGAAACTCACGAACGAGTCCAAATTGTCACGCGTACGTTTCTTGGGTCTGCCTCGGTGATGACGACAGTCTTCTGGCACCCAGTGTGTGACGATTCTGGCCCATCTGTCTTGACCTCTCCTGGAAATGTGACCCGCCCAGTCCCACTTTAACCTCGCAGACTTACCGCCAACATCGGCGATGCGAATTCGATCGGTGATTTTGATATTTATCTCCATCGCTCTTTTTGGCAAACCTTGAGTTTGGACTTCTTAGCTTCCGTCAAGGACCAAGAATTCGTTCCACTCATGTCACTCTAGGAGCAACTTTCCTGCTGGGGTAACGCACACGTTCGTTGCGTGTTCCTAAGCCATGCAGACTCATAGTGTCTTCATCATCCTGTTCTTGTCTCGGTCCGATTTTTGCGTTCATCATATTCCAGGTTCCGCGGTTTTCCTCGCAGGCTTTATTTAGGAGATCGTAGAAGTTTTCCACATCCTCGTCTGGGTAAGTTGAAGTAGGTGCATACACCTGGATGACAGTTAGTGTATGTTTAGGTGAAATGCGAAATTTGAGAACTGAGTACCCAATGAACTGAATTATGTTATTCTTTCACTTTTTTGCCACCATGAAGCCCACTAGTCTACCCAAAGTAGAAGAAAACAGAATCTTCCCGTTCTTCTGTATGTTCTCCTTGTCTCCTAACTTCGGCCAAACCTATGCTGTCCCAATTAACGTCTTTAAGAGAGCGTTTTCTAATTCTATTAGGCGCTCATCCTTCGTTAGAGTGCGTACATTATAATATGTAAGTACATTGAGCAAATCGGAATTCCTTAAAACTTTAGCCAGAGTCGTCCGACGGTTAATCGATCTCGCCCGGAGATTCATCTCGCCCCTGACTCCAGTGCTGAGCCGGCGCCCGTCAACGCCAGCAGAGCAGCTGGAGTCGCCGGGCACTTGTAGACATATTGTCGTTGTGCTTTCCATGAATAGGGGGGGTTTGGACCATATCCCGCCGCGCTGGTCCAGTGCGTGTTGTCGGGTCGCCAGAGCCTTGTTGGTCGAAAGCAGTGTTTTTTTTTAGGGCGGGTGGAAAATCATAAAAATAACCCCTCCCGCTCTTAGGCAGAGCGAAAGGGAGTATCAGACTTCTACTGACTAAAAACCACCCATGTTCCTTCTTAGCCCTTCATGTTGAGGCCGCGGTATCTCTTGCGAACAACCCGCAGCCCCGACGGGTTGTTGGGAACCCCTTACACCCCAACAAAATAATAGGCAAGGAAAAATTAAGTATCTTATAAGTAACATTGAATTGTATTTCATTTCACCCATGTTTCATCCGTTTCTAAACTTGGTAATCATTACCCAGAAGTTAAGAATAAAAAAGTAATTCAAATATTTTAAATACCAAAGTCACAGCACTAATCTCGTTTGTGACGACATTCAATGACGTTATAAGCTTTTGACTCTTGACATAATCTTGGTATACACACATGAATACAATGCAGATTACTGTCTGAGATGGTCTTTTGAAAAAAGCAGTAGGTACACAGATTTGAGTGGCCAGTCAGGGCAAGCATTTGCCAGTTATCGTGAAGCTCGATTTGTATAACTCAAATATCTCAACGTCACGACGAACAATACCAAGGAGAGGACATTTGGGACCACCCTAATGTCCTATTTTTGACGATTGTCTGGCAGTTTGAGTACTATAAGCGACCACGCTAGAACTCAAACTCCCAGACAATCGCTAAACATGGTCCTCACATTCACAACATAAAACTAATAAAATATTTATCATATTAAATATAACATCTATATTTTAATATTAAGTAGATTGGAGAAGTGGCAACAGAGGCTGGAGAATGTAGGCTTGAAAATCAGTAGAACTAAAACCGAATACATGTTCTGCGATTTCGGCGGTCTCTCCAGCCCTGAACTCATAGCGCTAGATGGCGCGTTTCTTCCGGTCTGCTCCGACTTTCGGTATCTCGGTTCACTCGTGCAAAGCGACGGCGAAATAGACCGTAGTGTTAAGCACAGAATTAACACGGGATGGATGAAATGGCGGCAGGTCACGGGAACAATCTGCGACTCCCGCTTTCCCCTTAAACTAAAGGGGAAGATTTATAAAACAATGGTTAGACCTGCTGTCTTGTATGGATCAGAATGTTGGGCCTTAAAAGGGATGAATGAAAGGCATTTGCATGTGGCTGAGATGAGAATGCTTAGGGGGATGTGCGGTGTTACGCGAATGGATAAAATAAGGAATGAGTACATAAGAGGAAGTCTGAAAGTGGCGCCGGTGACTGAAAAGTTGTGTGGAAATCGGTTGTCGTGGTATGGGCATGTGATGCGGAGGAATGAGGAAAATGTTGTGAGGAAGGTTTTAAATATGAATGTGGAAGGATATACGAGTAGAGGAAGACCAAAGAAACGATGGATGGACTGTGTTAAAAATGATATGGTAAAAAAGGAGGTGTCACATGAGATGACGAGAAACAGAGAGGTATGGAAGAGGAAGACATGCTGCGCCGACCCCAAATGAATTGGGATAAGGGCAAGAGAATGATGATGATGATTTTAATATTAAGTTACAGTACTTAATTTATTAATTAAAACTAAACATTTTCATAAAAACGTCTTAACCTGTATGAAACTAACCTTTACCTTGAACCTTTTGATCGCCACGGTTAGGTAGGTACCTATAGCCGACAAATGAAAACGTACCCAACACGCCACCCGTCGGCCACAGCCGACAGAAAATGTCATTTCGTTTAAACTTTTTAACTGCTATTTAATAGAAACTAGTGTCAAATAAAATAAAACAATTATTTTGTAGGCGTTGGCGTGGGATGCGTTTACGCTCTGGCGTTCAAAAGGTCAAATTGTATTCGGCGCCATTTCCCAAAATATTGGGACGACGCGACGCCTCATAGACAATTGTTAATATCCCAAATATCCTAATAAAATTTTTATTTACACACATTAAGTTAGGTATGTAACATTCAAAATTACAAAAACAATAAGTAAAAATACAAGCAGCCAGTGGGGGTGGTATAAGTACCTACTGTTTCTTGGTGGATGGGTTAGTATGGGTTAGTAAATCACCACATTCCATTGCTACTAGGCATAACTTTGCCTCCAGAAAGGAGAACAGGAGTACTTCGAAGCCTTGGGCCTTTGGCACAAGCTATACTGATGGTAATGGAAGACAAATATTATACGAAACTCAATAGCGCGTTAAGGACGAGTCTGCAAATGCCTCCCATGGCATCAGAAATTATTACATGCTTAAAAGAAGCAAATAGTCCGGGAAGCGTCTCTGGTGTACTATAGGAGTTGTAGAGACGCCACACAGAAGATCTATATGCCATTACTTTTGTGTGTGTACGTGTGGAAAGTAAAACCGCCAGGATTTCAGTGGAGTTTTTCATGGTCTCCCATGATAAGGTTGTACACTGCAGTTGCAAAAACAATCAAATTCAAAATAAGGTCAGGGGCGTCTCCTCTTTTAACTTCAGAAGCTATCTTTCATGCCACGTTCGGTACATACCTCGAAGATTTGAGCGTTCTCCAACAAATTACGACTCACCCTAAGTTCCACCAGAGGAAAGACATGAATAGTGTCTTTTTGAAGAGGGGAGAGAAGATTCAGGTGACAGTTACCCCAATACAGTTTAAATATATATCTAAAATGGCCCAAGCGCTGCTCACAAAAAGTTTGGGGAACATAGACCCAGTGTCGACTAGCAGGCCTTCTTTTTCAGGGTTTCGCAGACGCACTTTCACTCAAGAATTCTTGTCCTACCTATCAACGGGCTAAAGTGCAATAAACTACAGTTCGGACCCAATGCAGCTGCAGTATGCGCTCAAGAAGATAAAAGACACATTAGTGGAGGACAAAGATTCAGACAAGGTTCTCAACGCCGGAACGAAGAAGTGGGAAGTATTCAATGGGACGGAATGGGAGGAATGCGATTTTGCTCCTGTGGAGGGAAACATTAAGATTTTGGTATAAACGCTTAATTTTAAGTTTTAATGTGTTTTAATTATAATTTTTTCAAAGAATATTGTTTTGTTTAGTTCATTATATTTGTAATTTAAAATTTTCTTGGTGGATTTGGTAATCTTAATTTAAACCATAGTGTTAGCTAAGACCTTATCCTCTTTTTCTTTTTTCTGACACTCCCTTCCACTTTGGGCAGAGCGGAAGGGAGTGTCAGACTTCTACTGACTAAAACCACCCATGTTCCTGCTTAGCCCTTTGTGTCAAGGTCGCGGTATCTCTTTCGAACAACCCGCAGCCCCGACGGAAATACTTTGTTCTTAGTCATCGCAATAAACCTGCGTAGGCACGTTGAGTTTGGGTACGAGTAGGTGTTTTTTTTTTCTATTTTATACTTCTTTTTTCTTCTATTGTTTATTCGTTCGCATCGCATGCATTTTAACATAGATACCGTGCTGAATAGATCGAGTATGTACTAGCCAACCTTGTTGATCCCCATACTCTGCAACAAATTCAAGTATTGCAGTTCTTGCGTTTTCATCCAACCCTGGTCTGACAAATGTGTCAGAGGAAGCTCTAGCTGCACCAGTGAATGAACATACTCTCAATGCACTCTCAATAAAAATTTCAACTGATAACATTTGGGCCAATTCATTGCAATTTTTCGCCTTTCCCTTGCAATAAAATAGTTTGGCAGCATCAATGTAAACGTTGGTATTTGGCAGGAGTTCAGCAAGTCCCGGCTCTAATTTGCGATGTTTCAACATCCATCTTGAGTCGTTTTCATCGTATTCTGGAGGGAGAACCAATTTGGGTTTACGTTTACCATTGACGACATCATGATCATCATCATCTCCATCATCTCGTTTCTTCTTTTCAATTTCTGCTGAAGTGCCTTTCGATGTAGATGCTTTTGGTGTAACAGTGCTTGAAGCAAGTGAAGCATGTACATCTACATTTGATTTAGCTACTTTTCTCATTGTATTAGCATTCCGAATCAAAGTTTCACGTAACAGATCTAACATTGAAGCATCTTTAGCAGGGGTTGCATGTAAATCTCGTAAGAGCGTAAAGAAATCCGTGAAGAACTCACGGCTGGCTATTATTCTAGGCTCTATAGAAGAATTTGAAAATTTTCCAACAGCAGATGAAGATTGATTTTTAGTCGGCCTATTGAATGCTTCAGCTGACTCTATTACTTTGAACCGTTTTAAAGCAGGTTTATCATCATTCTTTGAGGACACAACAAATTCCAGAGATTTGTCAAAAAAAAAATTTGAGTTACCACCTTGCTCGGATCGGCATGGTGTTTTCTCCACACGTGCTGATGATGCATGATCTAAAACAAAGAGTTAATTTAATCTTAATTATTGTTTAAAAATAAACAGAGTATTCTGCTTTTGTATATTTAAATATCATATGATGTATATATCATGATGTATTTTAAGCATTACACAAATTAATCCATCACTCCTTTAAATTTTTCAGAATACGAAATACTTTAAATAATACAACAACAAAATATACGTACAAGTATCTTGTGCCCAATAGTACAATATAATTATAGGTGCACATGTGTATGTGGTAAACATATTTGATTTCTAAACATGTTTTTATGACACTGATCTAGATAATTATTGTTAATTTACAATACATACCTCCAATCTTGGTATTAGAACATTGATTATAAGTCAAATATATTTTATTCATCTCTGTGGCCAAATTATTCGCAACTTCATATGAATCTGTAAAGAAACATATAATTTTATTTTAATTTCACTTCCAAATAAAAGTAATAATGAAATAACACAAAGATATCTGAATGGAACAGAATAACGATTTAATGTTGTAGGTAGGTAACAAATAAAATGGCAAAAAGGCAAAATAAGTATGACACACGAAATTTATTAATTACCATGGGCATGTCTGACAACAGCTTTATATTTTTTCCATCTAATTAAATGTTTTTCCCTTTCTTTAACACGCTTCTCCGTATCAGATGGGTTTTCAACGGGATATGATACAACTACATTTGGATCTCTCGCTCTATGTTCTACTATCCACATCCACGGTATGCACACAAAGTCATTTATATCCTCATGAGGTAATTTCAAAAATTGTATTACATAATATTTAAAGTCATTTATTTGTTTTATTTGCAGATGTGCAGTCCCCTCCATCTGAAAGATTAAAAAACCAAAATTAATTGATGTTGATAACCGGCTGTATTTAAATAGATGATGTCATAGTCGGTTACTGTAAATAACGTCAATATCAGTTGCCCTTGACAAGCCTTAGTTTCCTAAGCGTTTCGATGATAAAAGAATACAAATATATGTTTGCACAGAAATTCATCTATGCAAGCCCTCTGATGCAGCTAAAAGATCATCAAGTATGTTGTTGCATTCGACTTAAGAGGATTACCAAGGACGCACCGTACGCAACAGGTCAAAGGCTACGTCGCTCTGGGAAGCTATAGAATAAACAATAAATCATTGCTTACCTTGTAAGTCCTACCTGTCTTAACTAATCACTGTATCCACAACTGAAATAAATGAAATTTCTTCAAAATAACAGGATGAATCCTGTTATTTGCAATTAATAAAATTGTTCGTTTAATAAAATTAAATAGACTAGATCCCTGCTATTGATAACGGGTGGAAACTGGAAACTTCTTTCTAGAAATCTAGTTGACATAAATATATTATAGAGTTGACAGCAGAGTATAGGCATGTTGACATGTTGCAAAGGGTTGCTAGATCAAGTTTGTAATATGCCCCCAAAATTCATGTCCCCTCCTTTCTCTGGGCCTTCTTAATTGTTTATTTTTTGACTGTCTCGTTTTTCTAGTTGTCCAAAGACCGACTGGTGACTGGTGTCGCAAGACAGACCTTATTTTGATTTCAGGCCGGGCAACGTGATAAAGGTTTGACCATCAGGATTTTCTCAAAAGTAGCAACGAACTCTAGATTTGGGCCCAGTACAAAAGGCTTACCTTATATTATAAATGACTAGATGCATCTAATTAGGTACCTACAACTTGCCTATTTCTTATAAATTTAAAGGCGTTATTTCAGGATGATTTATTTTTTTTTTCAAATGGGGAATAAAACAAATGGTAAATTTTAATTCTATCTTCTTTACACACAAAATAGGTCGAGGAACATTTTCCTGGTCTCAAACATTTATTCTAAATTTCCCCAATCTTAGGGAAAATTAAATTATCCTGAACACATTTGTCCAGAAAGCCCCCAATTTACCCACGATGGTGTTGCAACAGTAAAATTCAGAAAAACATATAATTTGTCAATTAAAGGGAACTTTCATGTCGCCGCTTCCAAACAATAACCTGGTAATCGAAAAAACAAAATTTTACAGAAGAAAAGATTTACTGATTGTGTCAATTCTTTTCAACGAGAGAGTCGTTGAAAAGAATTGCACAATCAGTAAATCTTTTCTCCTGTAAAATTTTGATTGTTGAAGTCATTGATGTATTAAATGAAAGCTATTTTTTTTTCGAAATATAACTGTGCCATTAATATGAAATTCCTTTTATTCAAAACCTTAATTTACCAAAATAAACTATAAATTGTTTTTTCGTACAGATCTTTAAAAGGTTGTGTCATGATATCTTTGTAAATATCTAAAAATCTGAAAAAAAATTGCCAAAGTGTATTCTAGCCCATAGATGCCGAATTTGACATAACAGCATAAACCCCTTAATAACACTTTATCGAGTTATTGTTCTAAAATAATGTTGGGTTTTTATTAACTAAACTTAAACTTTCACTAAGACGATAATAATATCTTCCATAGTCTGGGGCATGTGATGACAACATTTTCCTCATTCCTCCGAATGAGGAAAATGTAATGTTTATGAGTTTACTCTTATACCCAAAACCTTTCATACAACATTTAGGAAGACCAAAGAAACGATGGACGGATGATATGGGAAAACTTCTTGAGAGGTGTCAAGGAACACCCGGATGGAACGAAGTAATTGTTATTATTTTTTATTATGTAAAAAAAAAAAGAAAAAAAAAAAAAAAAAGAAATGTAGAAATGAAAATATCTGGCTTGCTTTCTATAAGAGAGAGACAGACAGAGAAACATGCGACGCCGCACAGCTTACAATAGCTTACTATAGCAAAAAGTGTCGTGACAACTTTTCGTAAGATTTTTTTCCGTCTAGCCCCCTTTCAAAAGGAGGTGTCTCAATGAGATGACGAGAAACTGAGAAGTATGAAAGATGAAGACATGCTGCGCCGACCCCAAATGAAAAGGAAGTTTTCAACCATTGTGAGTACCTACGCGATATTGCGACGCTGTTACAAGCTCCATGCATGACACATCATGACGATGACTGTGTAAATTTATAGTGAAACCTTCAAGATAGCCCACGAAATTCGTTTTTTTTTACGTTTTTGCAATTTGCCGATCAGTGTCAGGTTGTATGTCACATTCGTTACTGTCGCGAATCCTATTTTTTACAACCTGCAAATGCAAATTGCAAAAAACGTAACATAATTCGAATTTCGCGGGCTTCCCTGGAGGTTCAGCCTTAAGGTGAATGCTCCAACCACCCCGCGAAATTTAAATTTTCTTACGTTTTTTGTAATTTGCAGGTCATTGTTAGTTTGTATGTTGATTAGAATATTAATTGCGGCTGTAAGACGTATGTACTTACAGAATTATAATCATCAAAATCATCAATACAAGCTTCCAAGTTCATAAAGGTGCAAAAATGACTTTTTCAAGTTCCTGCACCTTTATGAACTTGGAGGCTTGTAAAAAAAATTGAATTTCGCGGGCTAGTTGGAGCATTCACCTTAATAGCCTTACTTAGCATCGAAACGTGAGCAGTCATTAGCTATAATATTTTACAAGCAATTATATCAGATTCATTTATTAGTTTTTTTTTTATAATAATTTGCGTAATTATAATTGTGAGAAATTTTCAGACTGCTTTACCCTATAATTTTCATTCCTATAATACCTACGCTTCTGCGGTGTCTTATTATCATTAGACCACGTAGCCACCATGTCATAGAAGTTGAGTGAACTTGAGTGCGGACACTTTTTTGTTACTTGCAACACCACCGTTAGTTGATGGGTTTTTTCTGGTAAAATATTGTGCTGGGTGATTTAAATTTAGAGTAATAGAATGCCTGTGAAAACGCTCAGGGAAAGGAAAACGTAGAGGAGTTATTTCAGTATTTTCATCAACAAATTAAGCGGTTACTGGGTTCACCTTTTAATACATCTTACATTTGAGATTTGTTGATGGCATCGCCATACTAGCTAAATCGTTGCACGATTTGCAGCAGATTATGGGTGGCCTAGTTCATTAGGGCAAACTTGAACAAAAACCAGGTTGTTTTTAACGAACACGTCGCCTTACCTATCTTTAGCAAGCGTAAGCTGGGACGCACTCAGGTTCAGCGGAGCGACGATCTTGATATAATTATGGTTAACCAATATAGCGAGAAATCCGAAAATGGCAACCCAGTGCAACACTCACTAATCATCATAATCATATTCATCACCTTTCTGCCCTTGTCCATCCTACTTCCTAGTTCACTCTCTTTGTAGTCGGGTGGGGTCGCGGTCGGTGCAACACGTTGTCACAAGTTGATCTGGCAACACTGTGCAACACTGTCAGTTAGCAAGTTCGAACTTTTGGTGAATCCGCGTCCGCGATATTTCTAGCCTCTTGTGTTATTTCTAGACAAATTTTGGTTTCGCTGTCTGGTAGTGTTCCTGTCCTATATGGATCAGCTAGAAGGTATTAAGCATTGGGTGCATTGAATCCTGTTCCGACTCATCTAATATTGGAGATAAAAATTTCCAGTAGTGAAAGACCTCAAGGAGACTTCAAGGTAAGCTATGATGTTACAAGGGCAACTGGTATTGTGATATTTATAGTACTGACATCATCTATTTCTTTGTTCCTATTTGCTCGTGGCTAAATAACAGTCGCAAGGATCGGTCTTCAAGTTTAAGTAGGGCTTGCCGAGGGCGCTCAGTGAAAGTGTGACCATCCTTCACATAGCGTGACCCCTCCGAACCTCCGTGCCTCGGACAGCATTTAAGCTGTTGGTCCCGCCTGTCATTATTCGATTTTTGACAGAAGTAGTGTGAAGCCCGAAAGTCTAAGAACCAGTCTTGCCAAGGGGTATTGTATTACCAAGTCACTGGGTTGTCTTCTTGGTCTTGCTGGTATGACAATTTGTTGTATTTGGTTAGCTCACATCTTTGCCACTTCCACCCTGTTGTTGGTGACAGTGCAAAGCTTACTTCGGATGCATGCGTCGGTACGCTTATTGAAATAAATACTAAAGGTAAAATAATAAAAGTCAGGTTAATTTTTTAAATTATTATAAAAATACAGACGGGTTGATATTTGGTAATAGTTTTAGTAATTAAAATTAATATTGATAAGATTTTTGTTTAAAAAACAAAGTATTCTTAAGTTTTGCGGAGAAAGGCGATTTCGTAAGTCTGTTTGAATAAGACCTGCGGTGGAAAATGGTATCTCCGATGCGACAGAGTTCCTTTGAAAACTAAAGTACTTCTGCACACAAAACACTCCAAGGCCCGCTTCTCGTTTGTAAAGTATCATTGAATCGGCCATAAAAATATCGCCGATGCCGATATTTCGGCGATACTTCGGGTTTGCCGATCGGTATCGAAATCGGATGCATCCCTACCTGAAAGGGCTGCTGCGGTTTTTAAAAAACTGTGCCTGCTTTATGCCATTGGGTGCCATATAGTGGGTGTCTGTTGTCTGACTCCTGTTTGTGAGTTAAATCTGGTAAGACTGAAAGCTGATTTCAGCGTAGTAGTTCTTATATATAATAATATATTTTTTTGCAGATTCATATGACTATCCCCATATGACAATAAAGATGAATGATTCTCATAATCAACAAAATAAATGTTTGAATATGGGGAGTGGAGGTATGTATTGTAAACTTATTTCCCATTTTTGAGTTTTATGTCTTTAAAACTAACATTGGTGATTTAAAGGATTAGCATCTTCCCATTGATTATTTTATAGATAGAGTATTGGACTGTATACCTAGTTTGTTTACAATTTGCCTTCTTCAACTGATCTGTTTGGAATGAGTTCAAATCCTGAATAGAATAGAATATGGATGAGTATGGTGTGTTCAATTCATGATAAATCTGAATTTACTGTTTAGAAAACTGTTAGCAGCTGCTTTGAATCATCATCATCTTCCTACCCTTATCCCATTCTATTTGGGGTTGGCACAACATGTTTTCTTTTCCATTCTTCCCTGTTAGACGTCATTAGTGGCATTTACTCCTTTCTCTTTCATATCATTCCTCACACAATCCATCCATCTTTTCTTTGGGCTTCTCCCCTCTCCATCCATCTATATTTATATCCATCACCTTTTTAGTCACATGCGATTCGTCCCTCCTCATAACATGTCCATACATTCAATTACCTTTCGGCTTTTCCGTAACTAGCAAAAAATATGTTAACTCTCTGTTTTAGATCATGAATCATCGGCACGTTTGGAGAAAACAACACACAGATTGAAGCCGGGACCATACTCAAAAACAAAAGTAGTCGCCTCAGCTGAGTCTGATAGCGAGATCGCAGAACAATCCTGTCAAACATTTGAATGCCCCAATGAAAACTCTACATTAGAGACTATAACAATAGCCGACCCTGAATTATTCACTGTAATTTTTACCCGCTTACAAGATTTACAAATAGCTTCTGCTAAGAATCATTCAGTGATAGATTTGGCTTGTAAAACATTGATTATGAATGACAAAGTAATGAATGAGCAAGCAAAAATAATTGATGAATTACGTGCTGCACTTACTTCAAAAGGCACTATAGCGGTTGTTGAGAAGAAATCAGAAAAAAAGAAACAGATGGAAGAAAATGATGATTATCAAGTTGTCAATAAAAAACGATACCGTAAGCTGAAATTTGTTCTACCTCCAGAATACAATAAAAACGATTCAAGATGGACGCTAAAGCATCACGAATTACGGCCAGGACTTGTTGAACTAATGCCAGAAACCAGCGTGTATATCGATGCTGCCAGACTTGATCGTTGCAAGAAATTCGCGAAAGATTGCAGGTCATTGGCCGGAATGTTATCTGGCGAAATTTTCACTAAGAATGCATTGAGTGTGTGTTCAGTCACTGGTTCTAGATCTAGATTTGTCCATTTAAATTTTGTTAGACCAGGGTTAGATAAGACGGCAATACTTGCAATACTGGATTTTGTTGAAGAGCTTAGGCGTGAAAAGGGATGGATACGTCAAGGACGAATAACTATTATGGACGGTATCCGCAACAAAATAAAGGGTATGCGAAGACGCAGATATAATTGTAAATAGGATTTAGGTTGTTATTAACATCATCTATTTTTATATAGAGATTTAATATCTATTTTTACTATGTTGCTATTCTAATAAATAACATAACATCACGCCTGTAATCCCCGAAGGGTTAGGCAGACGTGCACCTAATAGTACACCCACATTTCGCCAGTTATGTTTAAGTCCCATGTAATAGGGGGCGAGCCTATTGCCATCAACCGGGCACAAATCCAGTCTCCGTGGCTTTTACTGATAAATTCCTGATGGAAAAAGCCAATAACACTTTGCCCGACCCGGGAATTGAACCCAGGACCACATGCTCAGCAGTCGCGCTTGCGACCACTAGGCCAACGAGGCAGACATTTCAAAGTTATTCTAATAAATGTTTGGGCCAAACTTATTTTTATTAATGGCCCGTATTATATAGCCAAGTAGTGGTAGTAATTCTAAATTAGGATGATAAGGACAGGCGAATAAATAGATTGCAATGCTTGTAAAAGGCTGCTAAGTTATAAGTTCTTACCAAAATATACCTAACACCACAATGTACACTTAGTTCGCAATAAATGTTTTGACTTTGACAAACTGGCTCTTATGTGTATGTCTCAAAGTTATTCCTTCAAAAAAAAATGTTTTTTAGATAGAAATTATATTATAAAATAAAAACATTTCATTAAAATGTGCATATCAATTTATTAGATCTTTTGAGTCAAAGGCACTTACAACTTAAATTAATATTTTAGTTTTCCACTGGTCTATGCCAATTCCAAGATTGTATCATGATTTCTACTTATTAAAATTATAAAATAAACTTTTATATAAACGTTCACGATTTTTATTTAATCAGTATTAATTTATTAAAACATAGTCCTTATAATTATCTAGATTATTTTAATTATAATAAAATCAGCTGAAAGAGCAATCACTTTCGTGTATTCAAATTCTTGAATATTATATATTTTTAGTAGCCACAACGTTACATTTACATATTATACAGGTTTAAATTAAGATAAGTAGAGAAACTTTGGAGACATATCGCTTTCGTTATTTAAACACAAAAATAAATTATTTGACTGATTTTAGCCAACGATTTACTTTTTTTTGACACTCTAAGGCAATACAAAAAAAAAACTCAAGACCTACTTTAAATAACTTATTTATAAAGTTTTCAAGAGTCCCTAAGTAATATAATTTGACCTAAGTTTTACAAAAATGATGTCGATGTTTAAAATATATATATATTTTTTAATAACAAGTCGTATAGTTAAAATATTATTTAAAATAAAACTAACATTTTTATGGAAGGAATGATTGCTCGCATATGAGCAAAGCACCGAATACTTATATCTTACATACTGGCTTAGTATACTTAAAGTACTAGAAGATTGTCTGTAGACGCTCCATTAGAAAGAGGCCCGCACTTTTGATGCGAATTCATATCGTACGTTAACATATGAATGGGGTAGTCGATAAAAAAAATCTAATTAGTCCGTCAGATAGATTTCCAAAAAATATTGGACGCATTTTTTCTTTTTTCACGTAAACAAAAAATTAAGACGATACAGTGGCTCGAAAAGTCGTGTGACGTCACAGTTTGGTACATTTTTTACCAGAAAGTGACGTCACAAGCCCCCACTCATGTTCGTTGACACGTTTTATTTTCGTAAATTTTTATTAATTTGATAAAACAAAAAACATGTATCCGATATTTTTCGATAATCTGTGGCGACAGCGACATCTATCGCAACACATGTGAACTAAATGACATGTCTTACATCGCGCTATCAAAGTTATCCGCGACATTAGCACGTATAGAAAATCCCGACTTACATTATTTCGGGCAGTTAGCCCACCAGACACAACACCCGTCTGGTCGGAGGATCCTGCCTTTTCTGGGGGATGAGGAACTTTACACCCTGTTCCTCATACCCACAGACGGACTAAACAGAATCATATTTTTACACTGCGACAAATCAATCAGCCAGTATAACAAGGTCTCACTTGGTATAGGTTTCCCATACAATGACAGATCAGATGTCCATGTAGTTTCTTGCCCATTCTTTTCCATAGAGATCTCCGCTTTGGAATGGACAACTAATACTTTCAGTTATTATGCCTTATGACTGGGACTGTAGCTACATTTAATTGCTGTATTTGTTTCGACAATTCAGAAGTGCCTGTAATTGGCCCACTTGAAGTAAATACTCTGATTTAGATCTGCATAAACTGGTTTTGTACAGTTTGACCGATTGTCGTGTAAACTTAGTGCGCTGACTGAATACGTTTTTCTGCATCAATTAGGTTACGTTAAACACCCGAAACATTTTCCAATAATCCGATTTATAAAACCCTAACAAGTTCGGATACATTGAGTGGCCAAAAGGAGAACTAATTCTATAACCAAACTTATTGTTTAGTACAGTTTTGAAGTCAATTCCTTAGCGTTCAGCATTCAACAAATAAGGTATAACATCATCGATGCTGACGTCTCCAACGAACCCTACAAAGAACACATCTTCGAGGAAGGGTCCGGAGAAGGTTCTGAGCACTGGTAGCTGCAGCAGCAAGGTTGCCAGACGATCTTCATCGGGCTGACACGATGCTCGAAGGGAGCGAAGGACTTTGATCTGGTAGTCTTGGAGTTTGCGGGTCAGGAAATCTGGGACACCATCTGGAGACAAATGGAATGAGGGTATCAATAAACTAGCAGTTGTCCGAGACCTTCGTCCAAGTGAAATTAATATAAAACTTTTTCTAACGGCGAGACAGTCTATATTGTATAGATATGAGTATATTACCGGGTGAGAACAAGCACAGAGCTCTGAGATGCGCGTGTTCTCGTTGCTGAACGCGCAGCTGCTCCATGTTGCTGATGAACTGCTGCAGGCGAGACAGACTGCTGCTCACTTCCGCTATCCGCTCGTCTGAGTAGTCTGACGTAGTTATCTGGAAATATAAAGAACTTAACGTTAACATCTGTTAGGCCTCATTTACGGACACGCGGGGCGTCGCGCGGCGCGTTGTGCGTTTTTAATTCAAACACATGGCGATGTATGAAAACGTTAACGATTTCAAACGTCGATTTTAGGAGAAGCGATTTTTCGCTCGTTAGTTTAAAATGCAGCGTTCGTTGCGGTGGACGCGCCTCTCAGTAAAGAAATAAAAAAGCTCGAGAGGAGCTTTCTGCACGCGCCGCGCGACGCCCCGCGTCTCCGTAAACGAGCTGGTACGGTACTTATGAGGCAAAACGATGAGAAGGTGGCAAAGCAAAGAGATTTTCTTATTTTATGGAAGACAAACTATGATGTAGTGATTGGTCGCAGCCACCTATAGACATAATGTGGTGCTGATATGTTTCATCACAATTAATGTTCTTGATATCAGACACACACGCAGACAGACACAGCGACTCGAGCTTTACTGCTTGTCCTTTTAGACTGTACCGGATATAATTTCACATTGGAAAAGAAAAATACTTTCAACCAACCACATTTAAGCACTAAAAGGCGCTCCCACACCGGGGAATTCGCTTGCAATGTAACAGTTCAGATTTTCTGTACAACACCTGTTTTGTTCTCTAGAATTCTATATAAATAATAGAAAGAAAAGAAGTGACAATCATGTAAAAATAAACCACACACTCAAAGCTCAATTTTAAACATGATCAAAAATGTGCTCTCCTCTCCGGGCCAGTCTGTGTGAATCACTCATAGACTCATGATGATGACTCATAGTGTGTCAGACTTCTACTGACTAGAAACCAGCCATGTTCCTTCTTAGCCCCGCGCCGAGGCCGCGGTATCTCTTTCGAACAACCCGCAGCCCCGACGGGGTTAAACGGACCCATAAAGATTATAATTAAGTAGTTTTCTCACCTCCGGCATGGCCATATCATGTGCCCGTGTCGCGCAGTCGTTGCCGGCTCTGTCGCGCAGCACAGCTTGCAAGTGGCTCACCATCTGCGGCAGCAAGCTGCTGAGCGACAGTTGTTGCGAGAACATCGACAGCGACAGCACGAACAGCTCCGGCCAGCACTTCTTTAGGAGTGTCACTTGGATCTCGAAGCTGGGGAGGAATGAGGTTTATTGTTAATCCTTACTTTGGGTGCAGGCGACAAGGTAGCCCGCGAAATTCGAATTTTCTTACGTTTTTTGCAATTTCCCGGTCAATGTCAAGTCGTATCACTACATAGTATAAAACAAAGTCGCTTTCTCTGTCCCTACATCCCTATGTATGCTTAAATCTTTAAAACTACGCAACGGATTTTGATGCGGTTTTTTTAATAGATAGAGTAATTCAAGAGGAAGGTTTTAGTATATAATTTGACCGACATCCACGCGGGTGAAGCCGCAGGCATCAGCTAGAGTTAAATAAAATGAAAAAGGTCTCTTGAGTGACTATCGGCATTCTTGAGACCTTCATGAGCTGAGACAGTTATATTGGTGATTTTAATCATTATTACTCAGTAAATAGACATTTGTTACTACCGCGAATCCTATTTAATTTAACATACGTATATACGTACATCATCGCGGTAGACCTCGTAGAAGATAGCGAGACGATCTGGACAAGACCAACGACCAGTGGTCCACATTGGCCTTAGATCGAAATAACTGGAAGTCATGGGGAGAGGCCTTTGTCCTGCAGTGGGATAATACGGGCTAACAGTATCAGTACATCAGCCTCGCACACGGCGTGCAGGCGCAGGTGTGCGGGCGCGGCGCTGTGTATACTCACGGCAGCTGTGTATACTCACGGCAACACATGTGCAGCGGGCACAGCTCGCAGCCACCGGGCGGCGGCAGCCAGCAGTCTGGCGCCCGCCTCGCACACGGCGTGCAGGCGCAGGTGTGCGGGCGCGGCGCTGTGTATACTCACGGCAGCTGTGTATACTCACGGCAACACATGTGCAGCGGGCACAGCTCGCAGCCACCGGGCGGCGGCAGCCAGCAGTCTGGCGCCCGCCTCGCACACGGCGTGCAGGCGCAGGTGTGCGGGCGCGGCGCTGTGTATACTCACGGCAGCTGTGTATACTCACGGCAACACATGTGCAGCGGGCACAGCTCGCAGCCACCGGGCGGCGGCAGCCAGCAGTCTGGCGCCCGCCTCGCACACGGCGTGCAGGCGCAGGTGTGCGGGCGCGGCGCTGTGTATACTCACGGCAGCTGTGTATACTCACGGCAACACATGTGCAGCGGGCACAGCTCGCAGCCACCGGGCGGCGGCAGCCAGCAGTCTGGCGCCCGCCTCGCACACGGCGTGCAGGCGCAGGTGTGCGGGCGCGGCGCTGTGTATACTCACGGCAGCTGTGTATACTCACGGCAACACATGTGCAGCGGGCACAGCTCGCAGCCACCGGGCGGCGGCAGCCAGCAGTCTGGCGCCCGCCTCGCACACGGCGTGCAGGCGCAGGTGTGCGGGCGCGGCGCTGTGTATACTCACGGCAGCTGTGTATACTCACGGCAACACATGTGCAGCGGGCACAGCTCGCAGCCACCGGGCGGCGGCAGCCAGCAGTCTGGCGCCCGCCTCGCACACGGCGTGCAGGCGCAGGTGTGCGGGCGCGGCGCTGTGTATACTCACGGCAGCTGTGTATACTCACGGCAACACATGTGCAGCGGGCACAGCTCGCAGCCACCGGGCGGCGGCAGCCAGCAGTCTGGCGCCCGCCTCGCACACGGCGTGCAGGCGCAGGTGTGCGGGCGCGGCGCTGTGTATACTCACGGCAGCTGTGTATACTCACGGCAACACATGTGCAGCGGGCACAGCTCGCAGCCACCGGGCGGCGGCAGCCAGCAGTCTGGCGCCCGCCTCGCACACGGCGTGCAGGCGCAGGTGTGCGGGCGCGGCGCTGTGTATACTCACGGCAGCTGTGTATACTCACGGCAACACATGTGCAGCGGGCACAGCTCGCAGCCACCGGGCGGCGGCAGCCAGCAGTCTGGCGCCCGCCTCGCACACGGCGTGCAGGCGCAGGTGTGCGGGCGCGGCGCTGTGTATACTCACGGCAGCTGTGTATACTCACGGCAACACATGTGCAGCGGGCACAGCTCGCAGCCACCGGGCGGCGGCAGCCAGCAGTCTGGCGCCCGCCTCGCACACGGCGTGCAGGCGCAGGTGTGCGGGCGCGGCGCTGGGGAGGGACACCTGCAGCTGTATTGACTCGGGAGTGCTGAGGATGCCGCCGCCGGCGTCTGCTGGAGGAGAAAGAGAAGACAGAAATTCAGTCTATTCTTCTTTTTGTTATTTCTTAATTTTTTTTTGTTGACAATTATAAGGATACACTTTAACATTCTTGTTTTTTTTTTAATAATTTTATTTATACTACACTTGCTTGGTAAGTGTACCAATACTACCCCACTAAAAGGCTTGAAAGCTGTTCATTAAACCTTCTCAAAAATCTAGGCAGTTATATTGTATGGAATTTCATTACTGCCCTGAAAATCAGGGTAGTAATGCGTTCATTACTAACGCGTTTTGTTTTTTTTTAAAGTCTTGATGACGTTGGCAATCAAACGATTTAATTTTACCATAAAAAGTACTGGCCACTAGAACTTTTAAAGCAGGTAGCATACATTCCGATAAGGCCGGCAAACTTCAAACCTCTATGCGATAGAGCGAGAGATTTATAACACTCTCCCGCTTTAACGCAATTAGTGCGGCAAACGCACCTGTGCGTTTTTCGGAATTTTACGAGGTGCTGGCGGCGCTTATGCGAGTCTTTTCAATTTTTAAAACCTTTTATGATCGCGGCCCGGCTTATCTGTTCGTCTCTATTGTTTCGAAAGCATCGTAAAAAAAGGGTCTGTAAAGGTCTCTACACACTAGTCATTACGATATTCGGTTGTTACACATGTGTTACACGTTGTCACCAACTGTACAACCGCAGCGCAGGAAGCTTCAATCTACTCACCTCCATCGTCAATAATAAACGGCTAGCACCAACTACCGGCATTGGACGAAACTAGTTTAGCAGCATTAAAGATCGATTGATGTAAAGTCTAAATAGCGCTATTTATCAATCTGTAAATACACTATAATGTTGTGATCATTTTAAATATTAATAACTTGTCCTTTTCTCTGAGCATTCATTTATTAATTTGGAAATAATACTGTAAATCATATTCAATTGTAAAAGTTTACTTTATAAAACCTATAGCTTATATTCTTACAGGGGCGGATCTTTCATACAACCTGAAAATCCCGCCTTGCCTAACATAAGACAAAAAATAAAAAAATATTGATACAAAAACAAAACAATAATTTATCAAATTCTGCATCCGCAAAACGGAACGTAGGTAATTCATAATAATCCAGAAACTGTTATCTAACTTCGCGCGCCACACGCGCGGCGTTGACAAAATTTCGCGCCGCGAGACTATCTCGCTCTAACACCATATAAAAGAAGAGTCAACTGCCTACGGTCAGCGACGCAGTGGTCACGTGGGCAGGGCTAGCCCTTTCTCTGTCTTGTCAAGTATGAAAATCAACAAAACATTTGATAGGATTTTTACCTTATTACCTACCTACGTATTTGCCAATGTGTGCGTGTAAGTTTGAGAGAGAATGCACGTGTGTTCGCGGCAAATATGCGCCAGACCTGCGCATACCGCGAATTTTGCCTACATATTTTTAACAAACGACTTAAGTTCCTAATTCCTTTTTTTATGTAGGTTCCTAAACTAACCCTGAACTAAATAAAACAATACACGTGAGACTAGGCAGTACGGTCCGATGACTTAGCCTGTCCATAGAAAAAATAAAAAAGTTTGTACTCTGTGAAATTTTACATGCGCTAGAGACTCAAGTCTCTCTCTCTCTAAAATTCTACTCTTCTTTTTACATCGGTATAATTTAGTTGACTTCCACAAAAGCCACTAAACAGAGTTGAAGTTGAAAAAAGTATTATACGCAATGACGCGGTTTGAAACGGACGAGATGTCTTTAAATTTTTGAACGAAAATATCCATGTCATTTGGTGGTTAGCAGCACTGATGACCAAAGACAAACCTGGCTGCCGGTAACTCTATGTACCTACATAATGTAAGTATTGTTCAAATTTTACCCTAATGATCCAGGGGACCTACCTATAGGTACCTATAAATAACCGTACACCTACATTTTATTAACCTTTTAGTACAGGCTGACTGTCGAGTTTTATAAAGTTTTAGGTTATTATTGTCGTAAACAATCAAAGAATAGGTACATAATTTCTTGTTATAACTTATTTTCAGGGAAGACGACGAAGATACAATGCCTAGCGCTTGGGACCCGACGGAGGCATTGCCTCCGGCAGACGCGGACATCGAGACCGGCGGCGGTAGCAAGATGAGCATGTCGGACTTGCTGCGCGCTGCTAAACGGCGCTGCATTTTTACTGATGATGGCCTATCATGTGCCAAGTAACCGTGCATTCGGTTGGAGTCGCCTCAAGTCAGCATCATCCCAGCAACCCAGCACCCCACGCCAAAAGGCAAGGGAGTGGGCAAAAAAACAAAAATTAAAAAATAAAACAACATTTTCATAAAAATTCATTGGTTTTTATTTTGGCGGGGTTGTGACTAATGGTACCTTTTTTAGTCATAACCCCGCCAATCCCTCACAAGTCTGTGATGCCGCCACATTGACGACGGCACCGGGATGTCCTTGGGAGGCGAAGGACGTAGTGGCCGGCCGCGCGGGAACTGCAGTGTAGGTAATGCTACCGTAGAACGTCGCCACTGCAGCTCCCACAGCCGACGCTCGACCCTCGCCTTCCGCCACAGCACCACCCGGTGCTCGCTCCTTTTAAGTCGTATTCTTCTAAAATAGAAAATTGAAACTTAATAATTTAACTCATGGAAACTAGTAGGTTATTTTTTTGAAGACACTGCTTGTAATAATAATTTCTTCTAGAAGTAGACAACTCCTATATTACTAATCTGTAAAATTAGTTTTCTTTTTATTTTACGTTTCATGATAAATTTCACACGGCTGCAAGAAAACCGATATGAAATTTATTTGCTATTGAATAAGATACCTACCACACCTATACGCAAGAATGTTTATCAGGGATGTAACAAATACAAAAGACTACAAAGAATACTTACTGAGAAATAATATTCACGACACTCCACAAAATAAAAAAGAACATCGTGATCCGAGTCGTTCGGTTTAGGTATTAATTTAAAAGTTTTTGACAAGCAAGGTTGAACTTTTGTAAAAACGTCAAACCTTCATTCAGCCAATGATATACAGATTTTTATAAAATATATTTATTTTGGTTTAGTCTTTTTACCCACGCCTTTCCCTTTGGGCGTGGGTAACTCCGGTCGAAGGCATTGTCGTTTGGCGGTCCCGGCGGTCCCGTCTTCAATGATGACGGCTCTTTTCGCTGCCTGCAGCAAAGCCGTCATCATTGTAGTGCTGGTTTCGGCACCGCTCCCAGGTCCGCTTCCCTTGAGGCTGCCGCTGGCCTCAGCTCCGCTTGGCCCGGCCCCGCCGTAGTCAGCAGCAGTCTGAGGCAGCGACCCCAACGGGACCCAATCGCTGGGATTTGTATCCTCGTCTTGCCTAATAAAGTTTTAAATATGTAATAGGCACTAATAACTTTAGTGAAAACTACTTAAATACCTACTCATAATAAACATAAATACCTACTCATAATAAACATAAATACCTACTCATAATAAACATATTTCAGCTAAATTATTAGTATTTGTAGTTATAAAATTATGAATACTTACAAAAATCCTTGGCTCATCTTCCGAGTTCCGATTCAATTTGAAAACGACAACATGTACTTTTTAGTTCATTCAATATCTGGCTATGGTAATCGGGCCATACAGCCTGGTCTTTCGTGAATTGTTTCGTTTGAAAATAATATATATATATAATTCAACTTTCTGTTGTACCGGCCGGCGGTATCATTCTTATAAAAAAATATACTACTTTTTAAACAAAGGGGTTCTGGCAGTTTCGCTTACAAAAGATTATTGAAAACAATCGGCGGCATAGATTCTATGCCGCCTTTTGTTTTCAATAATCTTTTGTTAAAAGTTCTAACTCTAACTGCTAGCACCCTTTTGTTTAAAAGTTCTTTTATATTTTTTGGACAACTAATCTTTGCCGCCGACTGTTATCAATACTCTTTTGTAAGCGAAACTGCCGGAACCCCTTTGTTTAAAAAAATACTTTTTTAACAAAAGGGTGCCGGCGAGTTTCGCATACAAAAGATTATTGAAAACAATTAGTAGTCCAATCAATATAAAACACATTTTAAACTTGAGGAATCCGTCGCACTCGGAACCCTTTTGTTTAAAATGTCTTTTTTATCACCCGCGGCATCGCAGTTTATATTAAAGTAAAAGGTTTGTTGTAGAAGATATTATGAGTAATAAGACTCGCCATGGACAAAATAATACACTATTCAGCTACTGAAACTAATTTATCCATACATTTAGTGGACATATTAGTATATTATCAAAGAAGTGTATGGTAACATTATTTTATTTGGTCATTCATTCATTTTTATAGGGTATGATTTTATCAATTACCTAATAAATAATATTTGTTCAACAGTAGATCCTAGATAGAACCTAAATTGTATCACAAAATAATATTAAAACGCTTCCCTAAATATTAATTAGGATTACTTGGAAATAATATAAATCATCAAATAATTATTGTTTTCGTAATGTTTTTGACATTATAAACCTGATTTATGGGGGGAGGGCACGTTGAGTGGCCATAGGGGGCTTCCCCTATGGCCACTCAACGTGGCGCAGTCGACGGTGCCCCGTGAAATTTTAAATGGTTTAAAAATAACAATAATATGGGGATAGTGGGGCAAAAGCTAATAGTTAGTAGAATAAAAAACAATCGTACATTTTATGTACAGTTAGTTATAGCAATTAGCCGACCCCACCTTTGCATAAATTTAAAAAAAAAAGCCCCACACTAGGAATTTCTCCTGTATCGTGGGTGCGTTCACAAACATATAAATTCACATACACAAATACCCAGACCCGAAACAACTATCTGCAGGCCATACAAATATTTGTTCCGTGCGGGGATCGAACCCGCGACACGCAGCGCAGCAGTCCAATCGCTTAGCCACTGCGCCAACCGTGCCGTCAAATGCTTTTGTATTTTATTTATTATAAAAAAAATCTCAACCATTTGTGCAAAGGTGGGGTCGGCTAATTGCTATAACTCAGTGGACCAATTTATTTTAAAAAAGTAAAAAGTATGTAGTAAAGTAGGAGCTCTATACGAGTCCGATTTATGATATCGGTCTTTTCAAAATCCATGATCCAGAATTATTATGGATTTTAAAAAGACCGATATTAAAATAAGACTGGTATAGAGCTCCTACCCCTAATTCAGGCGGTAGGCGTCTAGCCTACTTTCGGCGGCGGCCACGGCGGCGCGCCAGCAAGCTCTCCGTTCTGCCAGCTCGCTTGCCCCCATTTCCCGCCGCACCTGGTCTACCTCCGGCAAGCCCAGGCGTCTGTACAGGCACTCTGCCACCAGTGCCCGGTACAGACGCTCCTCCACCAGCGGCCAGTGCTCCCGCAACTCACTGGAGCGACCGTGCAGCAGTGGCATGGTGATGCTGTAAAATAAAACAATAATTTTTAACTGCTACCTCATACAACTGTGAAATAAAGCTTTTTTATCTTAGAATTCAGAGCTGCTGGCGGGAATAAAACTATAGTTAATCCACTATTGTATAGGTACATACATAGCCTTTCTACAGAAACAACTATTTTCTTTTTGTTAGATTGAAAATATGACCCTAATAAGTTAATTATTCACAATGGATATATTTTAGGCCCATAGTAAGAATTCATATAAACACTTCTTGGAAGATAAAAGTAATTAAACACCTATACTATACTACTCTCAACTATTAGCAAATCAAGCACTACTCACTCAGCATTCGGGGTCAAAAGCGGCTCAGATCTAAAACAAAAAAAAAGTTAAGATCACACCGCAAAGACTTCGATTCATTATGAAATTAACTATAATTATTCCTATTATTTGCTTTAAAATGCCCACAGCTAAAAAAGTTAAAATTATGCAGATAAAACATATTTAGCAAAAACAAAGTCTATTATAATTGAATCTTGTTTGAGTTGACCGGACCAGGGATGCTGAACGCATCCAGTGTGACAAGTCCCTCATTGTGTGAAGTACACAACTCAAAATAATTGGGCACCCATAACCCACAAGTATTTACTAATCAACAAGTCATACTTACTCGCTAGAATCCCCCCCTGTCCTCCAGCCATCCGCCATCCGCCCATCACCTGCCCGGAAGCAGTCAGCGACGCTAAAAAATAAAAGTTCACTCTAACCATGCAAGAAGAAAATCAATTAGAATGTTACAGGCAGACTCCTAATCAGATTAAGCCCTTTCATTATTATGCCCAAAGCTTCAAACACATTCCGCTAAGCATTTTCATTCTTAAGCCCAAAGCCTCAAACATATTTCGGTAGCTGCCACACCATGTTAGTAATACACTTCCCCACAAAAACATTCACAGACGTTCTAAAACCATCAATATCATCATACCGCCGTGGTCATCAGACGCGCTTGTGATAGGTATGTCTGTAAAACATAAAATCCACTTGAATCTTTGAAATTTCAAACTTGGTGAACCACGAATAAAGATGTATGTTTATTAATTTAAAGTTCGCAATGATTGCCAATGAACTTACCTATTTATGACGTTTCCCATTTGTAAAATGTTATCAATCTGTAAAAACCAACAATTACTTTTAATAAAACAATAGGAAACCCTGAAAAAAACTCCAGTGAAATGGACATTTCAAACTTACGTGATTAATTCGCGTGAGAGAACAGACACTGCAATATTGTGAAACTTTTTGACAGAACGGCAGAACTTGAAGTACCAATATTCAGAAACCAATGTTTCATTTCCAATATAAAACTGAGTAATTAACTTAATCCCGATACCGATATATAGACTAATATTTTTTGTGTATTCATTATATAATTAATTATTTATTTATATACCAACGTGTGTAACGAAAGAGACATTAAAACCAGCTATGAGCGAATTTGACTTCCGTTTTTTCGTAACCGGAAAGTGCCAACATTTAAAAGTTTTTGAGAAAAGATTAAATTATGGAAAGACTTTGGATTCTTTGGGTGATCTTTGCAAAAGTCTAATAATTTATTTTGGTTGATTATTTTTTAATCATGTGTTACATAGATTTGATTTTGTTATGGATTTGCGAAACAAATTTTATGGCATGCGAATTAGCATGCAGATTTTGGACTTGGCAGCGAAAGTGTTAATAAGAAAAAATTGGCACAGACCGCTATAACCATGCCAAAAATATATGGAAAAAAAAAGTCCTACCCTAAGTACAGACCTCAACCAACATAATTAGGACCCTTCTTTCTAGTAGAAGTTTCTGTAAAGTTCATACTCACCCATCTACTGGTATGACGTCTGGTACTGTAGTGCCAAAATTTACACTACGGCTCAGATATCTATTATAGATGGCTCTGAAACCAAGTGCGGTGCATTTTTTATTACTCTGTGGTTGTGACTTAGTGACAAAACGAATTGAAGCCAGTGGTGTTTAGTGTGAAAGTCTACCGCAATAATGTCGTAAGTACTTTTGTTTTATTGCATATTTGTAATAATGTAATATATTGAATTTTTCTAGAGAATGTACACGTTACAATGGTGCATAATTGTCATACTTTTTTATTCTCCAAAGTTGATAATAGAGCAAAAAAAAATGTCAAGTGCCATTTGAGTTTGTTTACGACCGGTTTCTGATTTGTTTTCGGACTGTAGAAATTCTTACTATCAGGAATATTTAGTTCTAAACAACAAATCAATTACGTGTATATTTTTAACAGATTCAACGAAATGAATAACATGATACGCAGCGTTGAAGTGCTTGGCACTTGAGAGACGGATAACGTTTGTAAATGTAAGGTTTGTGCAGACGAGCTTTCGGTGTAGGATTTTTGAGTTTACCTGGCGTGTTTGGCTTGTACTTTTTTGTATTGGTTTATTATTTGCATTATCTTAGCGTTTTATTTAACCATTCAATTAATTTATTCTGCACTGCACATAAATAATACGGCATTTAACACATCTTTCTATTTGCACGGCAATAACTTACTACTTACCTACCTAACTTATATAATTATAGCGTCATTTATTTCCAAGTCAACATGTAATTATTTTCACTGCAATGAGACATTAAAACTGGTGGATTGTGAAACTGGCGGACTGGTGGCTGTGTTTTTTCTGCTTTTAATCTGCTTATTTTCTTTATAATGTGGACTGGTGGATTGCGTTCTGCTTTTAATCTGCATTATTTTTTTTAAGCATAAAATGGGAACATTAAATAAACATAATATATGGCTATGTTTTAGATCAAATGAGCAAAAGAATGAGTTGGCGGGCCCCAGCCGCCGCTCATCGCCGGATCCATCCAGCCCATCGCTGAAAAGAAAGCGGCCGGAGGAGCGGAGAGGAGAGAATGAGCCTCCCCGGAAGAAGCGGATGCAGTATGTATTAATTCATTCATTTTCATTTTAACTTAATTACTGATAAACAACATTTACTTTAATTAACTTTCACTTATTTTTATAGATCACTATCGCCCGAGCCCTCTTCGGTTTCTCCGGCAAAACCACCAACACCACCTACACCACCAACACCACCTACACCACCAACACCACCATTCATTTTGCCGGTGAATGATGAATTTGGTTAGTATTATATTACTAGCTGTACCCGACATGCGTTGCAATGCTCTTTTTCCTACTACCCTACCTACCTTCCTACTACCCCTACCTACCTTTCTACTACCCTACCTACCTACCTACCTTCCTACTAGCCTGCCTACCTACCACTTTCTCACCGTTGTAACCTTCCCTGAACTTCCACAAATATTTCAAGACTAAAATTAGCCAAATTGGTTCAGCCCTTCTCGAGCTTTAGCGAGACTAACTGAATTGCTATTAATTTTTTTATTTATATAGATAGATTACATTGTGTCTTGAAGTAAGAGGTATCAAAAATGACATGTAAGAAATAAGTTATGTTATGTTGTTACAGATTTTGAAGATGTGTACGACATTCTTCTGTCCCCGGGCACATCTGGGGCTGACACCGTCCCTAACTCGCCCAGTTCTCTGGACTCGCTGGTAATGCGATTACCAACTACAGAGAACTGGGCAGTTGTGTGTGCCACTCCCCGGAAAAACCCCGGGAGGCAGAAGAGTGTCAGCGACTCCGAATAAATTACTTTTATACTTTTACTTTACTTTTATACTTTTTTTTAGTTTTATTAAAATAATTATGATTCATGAGCATCACAGTATTTTTATTTACTTTGGTAGTTTGATTGTCTTTATTTGATAAGTGTTAAATGTTGGGAGCGAGGTGGAATCAACTGCAGTTCCAAGTACTAGCAATCCACCACGACTATTGGTTGTTGGCAAGCCTTATTTATTCTGCAGCTGTTGCTACTTCCAATGAAGTTGTTTGGTTGACGATAGACTCTGACAGTGACATAAACAATGGACAATGACGAGCCGCTTCATGATAGTATGTGTGATGGAAATTAGATACAAAGGGTAATAAAAATAAAAAACTTGGGGAAAAGTTCATAGTTTATTGGGGGAGCCCCGATGAGTGATGAGCATTTGGACAAGAACGATCACCAGGGCTCCCCATAATCAATACGCTCCAGGAGCCAAATTTGCCACACGCTGAGAGCCGGTGGTTCCGGCGGTGGTGCTACTGGTGCAGGCCACCACAAAAAAGGTCCGTCCCTACAAAAAAGGAAATTATGATTTGTAGTAAACTACCGAATATGAACCTGCACAGAAAACCAAATAGTATATGCATAATATTAGCCTATAATGTTCCCATTGCTGGGACACAGGCCTCCTCACTATGAGAGGAAATGGGCTGTAATCCACCAAGCGGGAAAACTAAAATGTAAAAAATATTCTTGAAAATATCCTTGGTAGATCATGTATGTGCCAGTCAATCAAATTCAATTATTACCAGGAGAGCCACATGTGCTCAAGGAATTATTGCCAGACTTCCTTGTCTTCAGTCTTATAATAAGCCTTTTTGATAGAGACAAGTTTGATGTGGGTTTTTAAATTTCCATCGCTAAGTTCTGTAACGACTTTGGCAACTTGTTATAAAAGCGGTTACTGTTTGTAAGAAATGACTTGCTTGTTTTAGTAATCTAAATTTGGGTATCACAATATCATGTCTACTGCATACATTTTTGTAAACATACAAAATACTTTCTAAGATATAAAGAGAAGGCAGTTGAACAAGTATGTACTCACCGCATGTCCATGTAGTCGCCGTCTTCCGGCCTGTACACCAGCAGCGGATGCAGGTTGAGCTCCAACCGCCGCATGCGATCGGCGATTGGAGTCAAAAGCACCCGCATCTGTCGAAGTAAACAAATAATGAAAGTAGGTATGTAAGGATCGTAGCAGGTGGCGTTCTGTGGTTATTGGGCTTGCCTCATGGGAAAAAGGCGTGAGTTTATGTATGTAGGTACGTAGGTATGCACGTACCTACATACATAGCTCACGCCGTGTACGTACGTGTAGCGTATCGAGTGACCATAAAAATGTGGCGTGTATTATTATTATTCCGTAACTTGAAACGAATAGCCTAAAACTTTTGAATTATTGGCACTAAACATTCAATAACGGTATATTATACCTCGTCCACCGCCTCCACCAACGTACGCAGCGTGCCCGCCGCGTCCTGGATCTGGTGGTGCTGTCGCACCACCTCCACGTTTTCATAAATGTGTCTGAAATTAAAAAAAAACATTTAAAATAACAGAAGTCTTGTACCTACTCAATGCAATTTGAAGTAAATGAAATATTCATTCAGATGTTGATACTTACTCGTCGCTGGCACTGCTGCCTGGTGCTGATGCACTAGGGCCACAACAAACGCGGCGCATTAGGCGGCTCCAGAAGCCCGACATTGTTTGTTTTTATAACCTGACCGCGCGAATAAAACTTATCTGACTGACAATTATGAACGAATGAATGAATGACAAAATAAAATAATGTTACCATACACTTCTTTGATAATATACTAATATGCCCACTAAATGTATGGATAAATTAGTTTCAGTAGCTGAATAGTGTATTATTTTGTCCATGGCGAGTCTTATTACTCATAATATCTTCTACAACAAACCTTATAATTTAATATAAACTGCGATGCCGCGGGTGATAAAAAAGACATTTTAAACATAAGGGTTCCGAGTGCGGCGGATTCCTCAAGTTTAAAATGTGTTTTATATTGATTGGACTACTAATTGTTTTCAATGATCTTTTGTATGCGAAACTCGCCGGCACCCTTTTGTTAAAAAAGTATTTTTTTAAACAAAGGGGTTCCGGCAGTTTCGCTTACAAAAGAGTATTGATAACAGTCGGCGGCAAAGATTAGTTGTCCAAAAAATATAAAAGAACTTTTAAACAAAAGGGTGCTAGCAGTTAGAGTTAGAACTTTAACAAAAGATTATTGAAAACAAAAGGCGGCATAGAATCTATGCCGCCGATTGTTTTTAATAATCTTTTGTAAGCGAAACTGCCAGAACCCCTTTGTTTAAAAGGTCTTTTGTATTTGTGAACTACTAATATATGCCGGCAATGCGGCGATACTTGGGGGAGTCAAATGTCCAGCTTTGGACGTCTTTGGGCTGAAATGGTCACTTCTGTTTTGCTTTCGTGGTGAACAGACGTACTCTACGCGCTCTCCCTTTGATATCTCTCTTACCTTTTGTATTTTGACCGTTGCTTTCTTTCTGGACCTCCGATTTGCCCTGTGATTACTTTGGCTTGTGATACTGGACTCTGATAATACCTCGTGATTACCTTGGCTTGTGTATTTGGACTTGGAAATACCTTGTGATTATTTGGTGTATCGTACTGAACTGCGTAGTTATCAAGAACTTTGTGTGTGAAGTGTGGTGAACCTTGGTGATCTTTCAGTCTTTACATGGTAAGTACCAACAATTGTTATTATGAGCTATCTTATACTTGTCTTAATTTAATTAATCTACCGATCAAAAATATGGCATACAACTCGAATATGTATGTAGATGATACCAATTTGTCGTAATATTTCGACATAAATGACCTAGTTCAGCTAATACAGCAAATATAATAATTATATGTTTTCACATTTCGAAGTACAAATTGAATTTTTTCATTCACCCACGAAAAAATGCCGTCAATATTGTTATTTATCTCTTTTAACGTTTTCTACATAAGCATATTATTTTTAATCAGCTGTATATACATACAGCAAATATAACTATCTGTAGAAATACACGTTTCAGTACATTTCTACACTTGTCGCGCGAAACCATTTATAATATGTAACTATGCAATGGTGGTATGAAAATATGACGTCACTTTTTCGTAGCGCTGTCTTTGTCTAGCAAGTCATTTAAAATTGGTTAAAACTAAGCCATTTTTTATAAATTACACTGCTTTTTTTACTGTTGCCTATCTTTTTATTTACTCATTCGAGATCATTAGTAAATAAATAATAGACATGCACCCTATTATACGTGCTGTATATACATCATATTATAATTATTAGTCCAGTCATTTGGTAGTTATACCTGGAAATATTTCCGGGAGTTTTAAAAATGGGCAATTTTATAGATTTTGACGCGTTCTTTTCATATTTCAACTTTGCCACCTCGTACCTTTGCCGCTCGCGCCGCCATTTTTGGAAAATGGCACTCGAAAACAGTTTTTTGAGAATAACTCCGTTCCGACTCATTTTACGATAAGAAAAGATACGTAATAAATAAAACTAGAACAACAACGTTTTTGAAAAAATAGAATCCTTAAAAAGGAACCCTTATAAGACTAGATCACTCTTTTGTCCGTCCGTTCGTCTATCTGTCCGTGTGTCACCACCGATTTTCTCAAGAACGGGTGGACCTAGCAAGTAGAAATTTGTACTAAATACTGAGGTCCATAGTTGGTATTAGGTATATTAAAATCAATGTCTTGAATCAACACGATAAAATGATATGGGCAAATTTTGATTTTCGCGAAAACTTGTACAACCAGGTGGAAAAGTTAAAAAAAAAAGACGTGTGGCACTGAGACTGCCGCGGTAAAGCTATTGCATAGCATTTTTTATCAACTTATGCAATTATAATTATTTATTTATTTTATTAATGCAGTATTTTCTGACGCTGATAATAATAATATGCCCTTTGACGTTCACAATTTCTTTTTCTTTTTAGCTCTTTATGCTTTTCTTCTCTATAAAAAAAAAGAGTTTTTGAGCGTGTTAGTTAATTTTATAAGCGTAAGATAAGATACTATTAATAGAAATTATCAATAAATTACATTATTTGAGCTAACATATTAATAAAAATGAATTAAATTATATAAATCAAATGTAACCTTCGTAGTTCTAACCACTAAGAAAAACTATGACACAAATTAAAAGAAAAAGTAAATGACATCTTGACAACTGACGTAATGTCAGATGAAAAGTAAACATTGAAAAATTATAAGATTTAATATTTTATAAAAGATGAGGATGATTAGTAAAAGTGTAAGTATAAATACTATATTTCCCCAACATTTTGGTTATCTTTATAGCAGTATTATATATAAATTAACAAAACAAAAAATGATACTGCATTTGTTATAATAATAATAAAATGAATGTATATAGAGTACCTACTAAGTCATTTTCTTTCACTATTTTTTCGTGACTTTCTTTATTAATAAATGCACTTTGTTTATTCATATTTAAAACACTTTGTACACAAATTATACGAGTACAGATATTCACTGTTGTACATAGATGATAAATACCTATACACCTTTATACTTTCTCACAAACAGCTGATTACAGTAGTTTTCCAATACAACCAATGCCACCTAAAGGCGGGTTGCTGAACTAAAGAGACAAGCGTGATATTTCAAAAAGTCCTTGTCAAGTGTCAATTTGTTAGGTTTTTATTTTCGTTACGGAATTTCTGGATTCGGTCCCCACGCTCAAGGCCCGCGATAGAAGCTATGCAATAGCTTAAAAATCGAAAAGTAAAAAAAGCCGAGTAATATTTAAAAAATGGCTCAGTTTTAACCGATTTTAAATTACTTGCTAGACAAAGACAGCGCTACGAAAAAGTAATGCCATATTTTCATACCACCATAGTTACGTGTTATACCTAAATGGTTTCGCGCGACATGGATAGAAAGTGTAATCTTTTCGTCCTCCCCTTTCAACACTTTTTTCGCAGTAAAAAGCCTATGGTCCTTTCTCAGACTATCTGGGTACCAAATTTCATTTAAATCGGTTCAGTAGTTTTTCGTGAAAGCGCGACAGACTGACTTACATAAGCATGAGATTTCTACAAGAGCATCTTCTTGATCAGCCCATATTGCATTTTTTATGGATCAGCCAACTCTCCAGCTGTTATTTTATCGTATTGATTATGCGGCACAAAATGTACGATAAAACATTGCTTTTAGATGGCACGTAACTATGAAGAAGTGAGGCGTGACATGAGGGAGATCTTCGGAGAGGATGTCACCGACGACGAGTCCAACGGTTCTGACAGTGAAAGCGTCACCTCCGAAGCGTCAGACAGGTATATTATTCAGAACCTAAGAATTAAACATCTAATTATGTAACCGAAATCTTATTGTAGTGTTTTTTCAAGCTCGGAACGGTTTTTTAAGTAGATATTTTTCTCCTTTATAGCTCGAGAGTTTCCTCCGTGAACTTGTCTCCGGATGCAGAATGGAGTGAAGAGTCGGGAGTTAGTAACATTTTCCCGTTTACTGGAACCCCCGAAATAAAAATCGCGGAAGCAGATACTAAGGGGCCCGTCGAATTTTTTAAAGCAGTTTTTCAAGAACATTTTATGACTAGCCTAGCGGAAATGACAAATATGCATGCCCAAACCTTAAAATCCAGGCCACTAAAGCCAAATAGTCGCCTAACAAAATGGAAAAACACAAATGTGGCCGAATTGTGGACATTTTTGGGCATCCTATTTTTTATGGGTACCGCTAGGCTCAGTAAAATAGCAGATTACTGGAGGAAAAATACATATGTAAAATTTAATATAAATAAATACATGTCTAGGGATAGGTTTTTACTTATTTTAAGATGCCTGTATTTTAACACCACAGACGAAACCGCCATTAGGTACTCAAAAATCGATTCCCTTATACAATATTTCAATGACATTATGAAAAATTTAATTTATCCTGAAAGGGAATTAAGTATAGACGAGTCCATGGTTGGTTTTAGAGGGCGTGTTGTTTTTCGTCAATATATTAAAAACAAAAGACACAAATATGGAATTAAGTTATATATTTTGGCCGATCCGAAAGGACTTGTCCATCGGATCCACATGTACAAAGGTTCCTCAGACGTTGAAGTGGGTGGTACTGGTCATGTCAATAAGGTGGTCATGACGCTTCTAAGAGATTACTTAAATAGCGGTCATGCCATTTACATGGATAATTTTTATAATAGCATACAATTAGCTGAAATATTGCTAAGTAAAAAAACGTACTGCACAGGAACCTTGTTGGCCAAACGAAAAAACAACCCTAAAGCTGTGGTGTTGAAAAAACTTTTGAAAGGGGGTAATATTTTTCGGTATAACGGAAAAGGTGTTTGTGTCGGTAAATGGAAAGACAAGAGAGATGTGCTCACTATTTCCACTGAGCATTCATCCAACTTGGTGCCAGTGGAAAATAGGCGTGGTCGTGTGGTCAACAAACCAAATATGGTAGTTCAGTATAATAAATATATGAAGGGTGTTGATCGGCACGACCAAATGTTAGCCTACTATCCAAGTGAGCACAAATGCATGAGATGGTACAAAAAAATAGGCATTCACATCCTGCAAATGATGTTACTCAATTCCTTTTTTTTGTTTAAGAAAAGCACAAGCAGTACTCTTTCCTTAGAGACATATAGGGAAAAAGTACTGCTTGAACTTCTTCCCCCTGTAGCTGACACACTTGCGCCTCAAAGGGTAAGACACCTGCCCAAAGAATTGGAAAGAAACGAGAATGGGTGTCTTAAAAGGCGCAAATGTGTCAGGTGTTGGAGTAAAACAAAAAAAAGGAGAGACACAAAAATTATTTGCACAGATTGTGATGTCGGACTCTGTCTCTCCTGCTACGGGCCACACCACGACGAAATGCCTACCTAATGTATATATAAATGTACACACGGCTACACATCAAGCTATACATTTCCAGTTTACGCTGATCTCGCACTGTACGGCAATCCTATACAATGCGAGACCAGCTTATACTGGAAATGTATAGCTTGATGTGTAGCCGTGTGTACATACTAAATGTACATACATTTATATATAAATTAGATAGGCATTTCGTCTATATAGGTGGTGGTGGGTGGTGGTGGTTGGTGGTGGTTGGTGGTGGTGGCGGGATGGGTGGTGGTGGTGGTGGCGGCATGGGTGGTGGTGGTGGTGGCGGGATGGGTGGTGGTGGGATGGGTGGCGGTGGTGGCGGGATGGGTGGTGGTGGAGGTGGCGCGATGGGTGGAAGTGGGTTTCGTCTATGTAGGTAGTATAATTTAATTATGTATTTCTATTTATAGTAATAAACGTTTTGATTTAAAATGTATTCGTTTTATTCTTTCCTTTCCACCCCATATGATTAATATTTTAAATTGTACGACTTCTTTACGCATGCGGAGTTTACCTGTAAGTCATTGTTGCACGTTTTTGCATGTTATATTTAGCATAAAACCTGTGTAAACAATTGTAAAAATAAATAAATATGTATGTGTACCTAATGTTATTTATGTATCTTTTATTTTTGTAATAAATGTCTTGACTGCAATTATTTATTCGTTTTATTTGACCACTTACCTACGACCAAAAAAATACTATCAATAACACTCTTTTTTTTGGGGCAGTCGTGTAAAAAATAAGTATAGGTCTATATTGCTCTACTAGATAATTCGTGAAATCGTATGCCACTAAATGGCAACACAAAATGTTCAATTTCGTTCATTCATTCATTTACTCTATTCACTATGCAAGGTCTATATTGTTAACGACTGACAAATTATGTAGAAGATCTCAGATTTAACCTTGATCTCAAGTTTTTAGAGAAATTAATATTGTTAAGATTAAAATAAAAGTATACTAAGCGTTATTTAATTTTTGATTTAGTACTTTTAAGATAGTCGCAAAACTGACATTTTTTTCCACTGAGTCACTTTAATTTTACGAAATAAATATAATTTCATAAATTGCAATACATCTTACTTATATTCTAATAAAAAAACCATCGAAAATATCACATTTAAAATCAGACAATAAATTCGGACATGGTACCTACACTTTATTTTGAAAACGCTCCATTGACACGAAATGTTCAATTTCGTTCATTCATTCATTTACTCTATACTCTATGCACGAACAACAAAATATGATGAGCAAAAGTAAATTCAAAAGAGATAAAAATAACAGCCTAGTAAACTTGAAAAAATATTGTTACAAAAACAAATCGTGTGTAACAACCTTTAGAAGTAGTGTAATAAATATATAATTGCTTTATGACCGTCATAAAACTCGAAAATTTTGCGCCGCTCATAAGCGCCGTGTAGCACAACTGCAAGTCCAGAATGACGCTATAATGCGGCCCGCCGCAACACTAAACATATTTTAAGGCCGCACATGAGCGGCAAACCGCATTGGTGACTGAGCTATTTACTACGCACCTAATATATTCTCGTAAATAATTCAGCAGGAAATGCGTTAAGGTGAATCATACAGGCTGCTCCCAGCCATTTTCCCGCTAGATGGCGTTGAAGTCAACATTTTTAGTTTATTTGTGTTTTTGTGTAATTGGAAAACTATTAAGTCGTAGGAGTAGCAATTGCGGTTATCGGACATTACGTCTTATCGAACTGGGTCACATCATTGTCATAATATCCACCTAATTCGACACAAAGGTGTAATTTAAAATCTGCCATTGAATATAGCGTCGTTTACACATACAGACGTAGTACATTTACGAAGATTGAACACTAGATGGCGTGAATGAAAAAAAATGTTTTTCATTTTTCTTTATGGGTAGATTGGGTTGGCAGAACTACAGAACGCCACCTGCTACGGTATATCATCATCAGCCTATAATGTTCCCACTGCTGGGACACGGCCACCACGCGGGCCCAGTGGGGTAGATGTCACGTCTTCAAATTTTTGGTTCTAGGACATCTCACCATGATTTGCTTCATATTTATTGAGAGCATGTGGTGATGCAATACATTCAACAAAGTAATGCGCCTGTCTGGATTTGAACCCACGACTTACTGTTCGTGAGTCGGTATATTTCATTATGTACGATTGTTAAAAAATAAAAGGTATATTTGTTGGTGTAAACTATTTAATTTTGGGAAATAAATTATGTCAACAATAATTACAATAAAACGCAGTTTTATTTTACTCAAAAAAATCTAAATCAAAACTCATTTATTCAAACTAGGCTGATAATCAGCACTTTTCGAACGTCAAAATTTACTTTACTTTATGTACGGTGCAACCGCACAATCTGCAATTCAGCAGTTTACGCCACGCTCATTTCAACTCATTATACTTAGTTCAGTTCGCGTTGCGCTTTCAAGACAGCTACGCGTTCTCGTTACAGCCAACAAGGGCGTCGTCACTCATTTCCTTTCCACACCATCAGTCCATTAAGCTCATTTTACTTTTAACACCTTTCGGACAATACAGTAGTGTTTCAGTACTTTACTTTCTTTCATTTAATTCAACCATCATCTAAAAGTAATATATGGTCCAGCAAGGGACCATACATTCTTTTTGGTCCTTCGGCCTTCGACTGTGAACATCGCAAGCTATATAGTCCATTTCGCGCGCGTGGACCGTGTAGCTGGCAGCCAGTAACTCAAGTGTGTGTTGTGTTGAGTGACTATTCAAACTTTGAGACTAACAAGTGTCTCAGGGTCAACAAGGACCCGCAAACTATCAGGTGCTAAGTGTGGTGAATTCAAACTTTGAGACTAACAAGTGTCTCAGGGTCAACAAGGATCCGCAAACTATCAGGATTTGCACCATCAAGATCTGAGGCTAACAGGTGTCTCAGGGGGTCACCAAGGATCCATAAGCAGTTATCAAGAACATTCAAGTAAGATCTTTCCATATATCTCTTACTTCAATTAAGTCCTCGTTATGGAGACTATACATGCAAATCAAGACGAAATTTACACAGCCATCCTAAAGTTGGCTACAAATATCAAAAAGGACCCGGCAGATCGTAAGACTGCCGACTATTTCAAGCGACGTTTGGAAACCTTAAATCAATATTGGTCCGATTACCAGCACAATCACGACCGTCTTCTTACGGAAGAAAGCAAGTCTCATCCGTATTTTAGTAGCCGTATATACGAACGAACAAAAGAGTTATTCATCTCGACCAAGGCATTCATCAGTCAACAATATCAAGTATTGTTGATAAAGATGAAAGAAACTCAACAGGGAGGTTCTGGACAGGAGGAACAAGGTCTTGCATGGTCTGAGCAAGCAGACCCGGTGGGACGTCAATCGCCCACTGTCGAGGTATGCTCCAGAGGTTCATCTAGCAAGCTTGATGAACTGTTGAAGAAACAAGCAAGCAATATCAGGGCGCTGCAGCGCACTGTAGCAGGGATACATTTGGATTTTATGTCCGAAAAGTGGGAGTTGAAAGATGCCTTACGTACTCTACAGTCTCGATGGTCTATCATAGATTCTTTACATTGGGAATTAGACAGCGAGTTGGAGGGTACAAATCAAGAATATGAGGTGTCTTATACAAAGCAAGAAACTATTTACAATGAATTAAAAAATGCAATTAATAGAAAACTAGGGTCAGTAGTTCACAGGGAGAATTGGACACCAAAAATTGACATCCCGTTCTTCAATGGCAATTATCAAAATTGGGTGTCTTTTAAGGACTTGTTTGTTGAAGCTATCCACAGTAACGTCTCCATATCAAACGCTCACAAGATGCAGCTTTTAAAAAGTAAGGTGCGGGGAGAAGCTGAACGTTTGATACAGCATTTACAAATCAGTTCAGACAACTACACTGTTTGCTGGGAGATATTGAACAATAGGTACAACAACACATGGTTGATTTTTACATCACACATAGATCTCGTACTAAATCTTCCGGTAGTTCAACAAGCAAATGTCGCTCAGATCAAAACAATTCACGATACTACACAAGAGTGTTTAAACTCAATAAGGAACCTAGGCGTTAACATAGACAGCTGGGATCCATTTATCGTGCGAATTTTATTGCTAAAATTAGACGCGGACACGCATAATCATTATTTGGAATCTCTGAAAAAACCCAGGGAATTACCAAATTTGGCGGAGTTTCTTAGCTTTTTAGAGGGCCGATTCACCGCATTGGAATTTTCCCGCAAGAAAAACGAAAATTCCAAACCATCAACGAGCAAGCAAAATAAATATTCAGCAAGTAAGACTTCGGTGAATAATATCGAATTCACATGTCCGTTGTGTCAAGAGTCCCACGGAATATACTATTGCAATAAGTTTTTAAACATGACACCAAGTGCAAAGCGACAAGCTATAACACGATTACATTTGTGCAAAAATTGTCTTTATTCGCATGGAGATAAAGAATGTACGTCAGAAAGACGCTGCCGAGAATGTCGCGGCAAACATAATACACTTTTACATGAAGTATATAACAATAAGTCATCATGTAACACAATTACAGAGAATGGCACACCTGCAGTTCTTGCAACTGAAGCGCTAAATCAAGAATCACAGGAAAATCACGTTTCGCAACAAGGCAACAACGTGATCGAAACATTATTAGCGACTGCAATGATTAAAGTTCGAGCAAGTGACGGATCATATCACAAAATGCGTGCGCTAATCGATCAAGGCTCTCAGGCCTCCCTCATCTCAGCCAGAGCGACTCAACAGCTAGCTTTAACAAGAAAGTATTGCAGGGCCGTCATCTGCGGGATAGGAGAGAAGGAGAGCAGTAGCAAGGGCGTTACGAACATAACATGTTGTTCGCATTATAATGACTTCACATTTCAAACAGATGTGGTTATTATGGACACGCTAATTAACCAATTACCAAGATATACATTTACCAAGCCAACATGGGCACACCTGGCCGGCATACAACTAGCCGATCCAGAATACAATGTCAGCCGTCCTATCGACATCTTATTGGGAGCCGATGTGTATTCCCATATCATTTTAGAAGGCATTATCAGGGCCGATCTATCATTACCAGTTGCGCAACAGACACGACTGGGATGGATCTTATGCGGGAATTTCAAGACTTTCCACTGTAACGTAGTCCTGAATCAAGTGGACGAAGTACAAAGATTTTGGGAGATCGAAGACATTACCGAATCGTCTAATTTATCCGCAGAAGATCTACAATGCATGGAGTATTACAAGAAAACCACAACAAGACATGAAAATGGCATGTATGAAGTAAGATTGCCTTTTCAAGATAGCTTTGAGACACAATTGGGATTGTCTAAAAATAAAGCTATGGCGCAATTTCAACAGTTAGAAAAGAAATTTCACAATAATGAAGAAGTAGCAAAACAATACAAATTATTTATACAAGAATATAAAACATTAGGACATATGATTCCAGCGTTCGGTAACATGCAACCGGATTATTATTTACCGCACCATTGTGTACTGCGAAACGATTCCACTACGACAGCACTTCGCGTAGTTTTCAACGCTTCTTCAAAAACAACAACAGGAACCAGCTTAAATGACCTCATGTTAAGAGGCCCAAATCTGCAACAAGACCTCCAATCTTTACTATTAAGGTGGAGACAATATCGAGTAGCTTTTACGGCAGATATTGAAAAAATGTTTCGTTTCATTTGGTTAAATAAACAGGATCAAAGATTTCAAAAAGTAATTTGGAGGGATACCATTAACATGCGCCATCAGGTATACCAGCTATGCACTGTCACGTACGGCACCAAGGCCGCACCATTTTTAGCTATGATGACGTTAAAGCAATTGGCTGAAGATGAGAGACAAAATTTTGACAGTGATGCAATCAAGGCGTTGGAGCAGTCATTCTACATGGATGATGTTCTACACGGATCTCATTCCGTTGATTTAGCAGTAAAACTAAAGCAAGATTTAATCACCTTGTTAAAAACAGGGGGGTTCAATTTAAGAAAGTGGTCTTCCAACTCATCAGTCTTACAAGATGAAACAATCGGGGCGACTATCAAACAAGAAAATTTCGATTTTAAGGAAATGGAGACATCAAAAACCTTGGGATTACGTTGGAATTCAAAAGCAGACTTATTTACATTCCAATCAAAAATTGACCCATCAAACAAAACACCAACTAAGAGAACCATGTTGTCAGACATATCAAAGTTGTTTGACCCTCTTGGTTGGCTGTCACCGATAACAACCAAGCTAAAACTGCTATTTCAGCAAGTTTGGATTTCAAGTAGTCAATGGGATGACAAGTTACCCGATCAAATTAGCAAGGAATGGCTACACATTAAAGATGACATGCATAAAATCAGTCAATTCAAGTTGGAGCGTTGGTTGGGCACGGGAGAAAACAACACGCTAGAATTACATGGATTCTGCGATTCATCTAAAAAAGCCTACGCGTGCGTGGTTTATTGCAAGACTGAAAACAGCGGCGTAACAAAGATCACGTTAGTAGCAGGAAAAGCGAGATTAGCTCCAGTAAACAACCACATTTCATTACCAAGATTAGAGCTTAGCGGTGCTCTATTACTGGCAAAATTGTTGTCTAAAATTAAACAATGCCTCATCAGCCATAATATCAAGATATTTACTTGGACTGATTCAATGGTAGTCCTAGCCTGGTTACAAGGAGAGCCAGGACGATGGAAGCCTTTTGTCGCCAACAGGGTGCGACAAATATCAAACATGATACCTGCAATCAGCTGGCGCTACGTCAAGTCAGCAGAAAATCCAGCGGACTGTGCAAGCCGCGGATTGGGTATCGATCAATTGAAAAACCATTCGCTGTGGTGGGAAGGACCGTCGTGGCTGCGGAACTACGACCCTGACCATGAAACTGGACAAGCAGTGTTTACCACAGATGAAGAAGCAAGAAAAAGCAAACAGCTTATTAATAACACATTGCAGCAAGAAAGCGATAACATTTTGGGTGAATTATTAGCAAGATATAGTTCACTCGCCAAACTAACAAGAGTTTTGGCATGGGTATTAAGATTTATCAAGCAAGCGAGACACAAGAAAAACCGCATGCAAACTTATTTTACATTACAAGAATTAATAAATGCCAAGCATAAACTAATTTTGTATGTACAGCAGAGAGACTTTGCCCTCGAAGTACATACTTTACAAGAAAATAAGCCGCTATCAGCTAAAGACAAGTTATTGCAATTTAATCCATTCCTTGACAACGAGGGACTTCTCAGAGTCAGAGGAAGACTTAGCAAGGCCAACATTAATCAAGATATGATGAATCCCATTATCATAGCTCACGAAGGACACTTAACAAACTTAATTATAGATCAAGCACATGAACTTACCTTCCATGGAGGAGCACGGGTAACATCAGCATTCATTCGCAGGAATTACTGGATCATAGGCGGTAATCGAGCGGTTAAAAAACGTATACGTACCTGCGTTACCTGTCGTAAACACAATCCAAGCAAGTTGACACAGTTGATGGGTGATTTACCTTCGCAGAGATGTAATGTTGCAAAGCCTTTTGAACATACAGGCGTCGATTTTACCGGGCACGTGCTCATAAAGGCCAACAAGGGTCGTGGGATCAAGACCACAAAGGGCTACGTGGTGGTATTTGTCTGTATGGTGACCAAACTTGTTCATATAGATTTGGTCTCAGACCTCACATCATCAGCATTCATAGCTGCGTTGCGAAGAATGGCTGGAAGAAAGGGCTCGCCGAAACACTTGTACAGCGACAACGGTACAAACTTTGTCGGCGCCAACAAAATTTTACAAGAAGAATTGGAGCAGGTACAAGAAACATTCAATCAAGACTTCATCAAGGAAATTACTAACATGAAGATCGAATGGCATTTCAATGCGCCCTCATGGCCTACAGCAGGAGGGCTGTGGGAGGCTGCGGTCAAAAGTTTAAAATACCATTTAAGACGAGTAGTTGGGGAGCAAAAGCTCACCTTTGAAGAGTTCAGCACAGTTCTGGCCCAGTTAGAAGCAGTACTTAACTCGAGGCCACTGTGCCCTCTGACCGAAGATGCCAACGACTTGGATTTTCTTTCTCCATCAAGCTTTATCAATCTAAATCAAGACATGACTATATTAGAAACAGAAACAGATATGCGGACGAGATGGCATTTAACTCAAAAAATAGTACAGGATATTTGGAAACGTTGGCATACAGAATATCTCACACAGCTGTCAGCAAGAAGCAAGTGGAGACATTCTCAACCAGACATTCAACTAAATGACATTGTTACTATTAACGATGCAAACTTACCTCCTGGGAAGTGGGCAGTTGGCCGCGTGGTCCAGCTGCATCCCGGTGCCGATGGCCACATCAGAGTGGTCACGTTAAAAACAAAGAATGGGCTTATCAAGAGGCCTATTCTCAAGCTATCTATTCTCCCTGTGAATGATAGAATCGACAAACAAGAGTCGCGTTCTAAGGAAGTGAAAGATGGCCAGACATATCAAAACAAAAAAGTAAACTACAGCTTCTCATCGCTAGTAATGTTACTTTTATTTTTCATGAGTATTTTGACCACAGCTCACTGTTCATACAACATAACACAATTAAAAGACAATCAAGGTCTTTATTTGGACAAAATTGCAAACATGCAATTAATCAGGGATGAATGGAAGATAGTCACATACTATGACATGAATTCATTTTGGCAAGGTACAAAAGCATGCAGTAAATACCTTAGCTACTTAGATCAGTTATGCAACAAGTTTAAAGAAACGTCTCATTGCGACGTCATACAAGTTCAATTGCAGCAAGAATTCTCAGAACTCGAATACTATAACCACCTGTTGCTGAGTCAGCATTCCAGCACGCGCCGCGCACGAGACCTGCGCCGACACAAGCGAGGCCTTATCAACGGTATAGGGTATCTTGCAAACAGTTTATTCGGAGTACTTGATGAGAGATTCGCAGAACAGTATAAACAAGATATACAATCTATACACGACAATGAAAATCATTTGCTCTCGCTCTTAAAACAACAAACAACAGTCATGGAATCAGAATACAACGTTTTGAAAAGGAACGGAGAAGCAATTAATAAGCAACACAAGATGCTTAATTCACTATCAATCAAGTTAGATAAGTTGGAGAACGTTTTATTGGACGAATCAGAGAGAAATCAAGTTGTGAATGATTTTGGTACAGGAGCAATCGCTACGAGCAATGTTTTAAGACAATTAAAAACAATCCAAACAAGTTTATTAGATACCATAACAGATGTTTATCACGGGAGACTCAATTATCATTTATTGTCACCAGAACAACTAAAAGACACTCTTAATACAATATCGAGTCATCTTTCAAAGGATCTTACATTACCGATCAATAACTTACAAACTAACTTTAAAAACATTTATCATTTAATGACAGTCAAAACAAGAATGACTGAAGAATTTTTAATCTTCGAATTGAAATTGCCTCTGGTGTCTAGAGATACATTTTCAATAATGAAAATTATACCAATACCTCAAGTTGTAGGTAACTCAAGCATGGCTACTTTAACTCCAATTGCTGAACATGTTGCAATTAATTTAAAGAAGGACTTGTATTTACCGATGTCAATAAACGACGTCCAGATATGTCTACATGACAATGTCGATAACTATCTATGTAATATAGAGAAGCCAATTTATCATCTCAAGAATGATGAACAATTATGTGAAGAAGAACCTGATTCCAGCAAATGCAAGATCAGCATTACGACTTGTTCCAATCAATGGACAGCCCTGAGCAAAATAAACAATTATGTATTTTTCTGCTGTAGTCAGTGTCAAATAAGAGTTTTATGCGACGATAATGTGTCGCCGGGGCAATTAGTAAAAGCAGGCATATTGGGAGTCGAACACAACTGTCTAATTAAAACCGAAAGTTTTACGGTTTACTCACGCAATGAAGGTTTTAACACTTTAGACATAAAACCATCTTTCAAGCTACCACAGATAGAACCAATCAATCATATCATAGACGTAAGCATCCCAACTCCACTGATACAAAACTATACACTCCTCTCAAGCAACACGGAGCTTGACGATATCAAGAAGCAACTCCACATTCTAAAAGCAAGTGAAAATTTGCCAAATCAACTATCTTATCATGATATCCACCACTACACAGCATTTTATGTGGTGATCGGAGTTACATTGGTGGCTGGAGCAGGCTTCATGTTACGACGGCTGCGTAACAGGCGAACCGCATCTCTCGAGGTGGCAAGGGTCGCTTTGGCGAGTCTACAAACCTCGCAACACGCGACACCGACACGGGCAGAAGCTGGGGCCTCTACATCATCGTCCACATTTCAATACAGTGTTAGTGCGCGTAATCAGTGTGAAATTCCGCATGTATCAGATTACAGTGAAACTCCAAAAGTGCATAAGTTAGACAAGTGTACAGTGCCTATGTCTCGTAAAACGGAGTTCAAATAGGGACTCTAAAAATAGAATAAGGACCAATTGGAATCACCTTGTCAATCATCTAGTATAAGGACCAACTGGCATCACCTTGTCAATCATCTAGTTTAAGTACAAATTGGAATCACCTTGTTACTCATCTTTTCAAGTTCATCTCATATTCATCTTCCCGCTCGGGAGCATGTACGGTGCAACCGCACAATCTGCAATTCAGCAGTTTACGCCACGCTCATTTCAACTCATTATACTTAGTTCAGTTCGCGTTGCGCTTTCAAGACAGCTACGCGTTCTCGTTACAGCCAACAAGGGCGTCGTCACTCATTTCCTTTCCACACCATCAGTCCATTAAGCTCATTTTACTTTTAACACCTTTCGGACAATACAGTAGTGTTTCAGTACTTTACTTTCTTTCATTTAATTCAACCATCATCTAAAAGTAATATATGGTCCAGCAAGGGACCATACACTTTACTTATTTACAAGTGACAGTCCCCCAAAACGCCCACCCTTCGACACTTCCTAGTGTTTTTGCTGGAAAGAAGAAGTGGCGGAACAAACTCTCCAGCAACACATCTGTCTGTTTGGTTAGAAGAACCAGACTCGATACAATACTATGGTGTAAGTTAATATTACGATTGACTACAATCAATAATAAAAGGTATATAAAAATAAAACATAAAAAAGACATAACATATTATCAGTAAACTAATTTAGGAGAAAGAACATAAATTACAAACATTGTCTTGTGTTCAACTCAACGACCAGCTATTCTTATCATTTTAGTAGTTGTTAATGGAATAGTAAGCTTTTGAACAAACTACATTAGGTACACTATTGATTTTTTTATCAAACCAGAAGAATTTGAAGTAACATAATTAAATGCTGATACATGCATAATCACTCAAAACTAATAACACTTATGATTAGTAACAGTACCAATTATTACAATAATTATACATTTCATAACACGTAAGAAACTATAATTCCTAGACAAGAGCTACAAATCTAAAACGATTTATTATGAGATAATAACAAGGAAGGTGAAAAAAATATTTCCTAATTTGGAAGCACTCAACAAAAGCATATAATAAAACGAAAATATAAAGCTCTTTATATGAAGTAAGTATACCTAAGAAGTATTATTTCACCTTTTGATACAAAATAAAAAGAAATATACAATGATAATGTAGATTCTAAACAAACTACTACCATAATACAATTAGAACAAAAATCATTTGATTTGTTGATTTCGCCCTCTGCCTTGAAACTTTCTTTGAACCAACTGCTACACTGCTGCTGCAACAAAGAAAACATACTTAGCATATAATTCTTACTTTTTGACCAATATTATTTACCATTCACTTCAAAATATTATTTACCGTCAATCTCCAAAGCTGCTCTGAAATAAAACTTTACTTCTCTTATTTGCTTGAATTTCTAACTGATGTTGATGTTGCAGAAGGATTTGAAGCCTTCAAAGCAATTTTTTCATTGGCTGCATAAATGAGAGCCCACACTTCTGGAGCAGTATTTTTCAAACTTTCTACGAGATCTTCTTCCTTCTTTTCAGTTCCATCTGTCTATGTTTTATTTACATTGCAGTAATAATCTTTGGCTTCAAAATATTTCGCGAAGAAAGAAGGAGCTTAGTGTTGGCCAAGATCTAAAAAGAACAAAATATAAATACAGAATAATATGCTTCACTGATCCTGGGATGACTTACAAATTTGATTTATTCATTTACCTTGTAGAGTGCACTGGTATAGTTTTTGATTACGTCATTCTTGCATTAATTTTTGTTTATGATGTTCCCATATGATCTCTATCAATTTTGCAAACACAGAGGAGTCTCCGTCACCAATAAAACTCAAATAGCGAAGTTGATGTATTTCTTCACTCTTTTGAAAGCCTTCCACAATAATTTCCGATTCCATTGCTGTAGATGGTCCAGTAAAATTTTTGCAGCAATTATGTGCTTTCATATCCATGTTTCTCCTCCCATAATATTGACATGTATAACAATATTTGTTTCTAACACCAAGAAGCAGGCCTGGAAATGAAAAGCAACACTTGTAAATAATGCACATAATAACATACATACATACATACATAAACTCACGCCCTTTTCCCATGGGGGTAGGCAGAAACCACAGAACGCCACTTGCTACGATCCTTACATACTCCTTTTGCCTCGTCCACATTCATACATCTGGTCATACACGCACGCCGGTTACGAGTACTACGCACCTGTCCTTTCAGAAGAACGGCACCAATATGATCAGTGTATGTCTTTCTAGGGCGTCCCCTCCCGGCATTACCACTCACATAATAAAAAAGTCATAAAGAACCAAATTTGTTTTTAGTAAAATATTAACTTACCATACCAGATGACGAGTCAAAGTTATGCCCGTATGACCTTTTTGAATAGCAATTGATCTTTCTTGTTCACCAGCAATTTTAATTTCCTCTGTCATATGTTCTAACCACACACTGCCTTATTTTCTTTCAACTCGACGAAATTTATTGGCTGACATTGTTGGAATATCCATAAGACTTGTTATGTGAGCTGCTTGAGTGTAAAAGCTACCAGAAGTCACAGTTGCCCACAAAAATGCAGTTTTTATTTTATTACTGCTATAGTACGATCAAATTATCTTGACAGGTCTGAACATAGGCTCTGCGAACTTTTACGCATGTGCACTCGTGAACAAAACTGTTATGGCCAGATAAACAAATATACGATCAGAAAATATCAAATACAGTGAGAAATACAAATAAAATAAATATCGTAACACTTTTAGACATATGTTGTAACAAAATAACCTATTATTAAATTTCGATTCGACTGACCTTCCGATACCGGGTGATTTTTTGTCACAAACGAAGGTATTATTACGTTAAAGGTATTATTGCATATTTGACAAAATAAGTGCCCACTAACACTTGCAAATAACAAATAAAATGAACTTAACACTAAACAAAAAATTTAACACCAATAATAACAATCAACAGTAATATTGATAAAACAAACAAAAACACAACGAAAACTTTTATCACCGACTGTGCTCAAGACAGAGATAGCGACACAAACACCAAACTAATGCTGACGTGTGAGTGAGACACAATACCTCGTACCGAATATGGCCGAACTTGCACGAAGGTCACGAAGTTAACAAAAAGAGATGTGCAATGTGCATGTGCAATGGGTGTCGTTTAATCGATTATTCTTCTAATCGATTGAAATTAAGTAATAAAAATGTTTATATTCAATTTTATATTGAGGTTTTAAATGTTCGCAAACATAAATGTTACTCAAGAAGTCTATAATAAATTTCTAAAATTTAAGTAAATCATATCTTTTAACCAAGGAAACATAATGTTACTAAAATTTATTTTGTAATAAAGATGAAAACTCAATTATTAATAACAAAATTCACTTTATTAGTTAATGTAATTAGTTAAATAGCTTCTATACACAAAAAAAAACGAATTCGAAATGAAACTAATCGATTACGATATTTGATCATATAAAGGATTAATTGTATTTATGTAAGGTGCATCTCTAGCCTAGACTACCTCCCCCCGACCCCCGCCTCATGTCACCATTTGGTTCCTAATAAATGTTACTGCGCAGCCTTCTGCACGAAGTTCGGACCTGCCAAGATACTTTGGTCGTACTGTACCAATGTTTCCACGCTCGATCACAGCACTTGAAAATTAATTCACTTCGAAATCCATCATGTCTTTCACTAACAAATTCAATTTGTGAAGATTCACACATATTTCAATGTCTTTCCAGAAGAAATGCCCACTCTATTACATGCTTCAAGTCCACTATGCGATACCCAGATATCTCAGATAAGCCTTTATTTGGACCAGCTTCCACAATCAATTGAAAATGATCGCAAGTGCAGGAGAAGTGCAGACGGATTTTCCTTCAACTCTCAATATCAATTGGGTTGCGTTCAAAAGATGTACTATAGTCGGGATGGGTCAGTTCTTAAAATAAAGCCTTGTTCACGGTTTAAACTTTAATTAAAACTCAGGAATAAACACATTACACAAATTAAAACTCTGCCATCTCAAAAGTATCTCTCTTACCCAGTGCCAACATTATAATTCAAAACAACATTATCCTAAGAACTTAAAACTATAACGCTACGAAAGCCAATCAGCGGCCGAGTAGCGGCGCGACGACAGATCAGTGATTGGTCGGCGCGACGCGCGGGAGCAAACATGCTAGCGCGTTGGTGAATATCTTTGAGGCGGCTGTCCTCTATTGGCCCTCTTACGGCCAGGGAAATGGGAGCGTTCGGAAACGTTTTCCGCTATAGTACGTAATAAAATTTTACTTATCTTTATATTTCAATGTTACCTTTAGATTCCTCGTAGAACTGGTCAACGAATAAGAAAAAAAAACAGATTATAATAACTTGTTCAAAATAAAGCACGGAACAGGAAAAAAACAGATTGTAACTGAATTATATTTGTTTCTGAACGCACCATAACAAATTTCGACGTGAAAAAGCTTGGTAGGTATCTACTACAAAATAAAACAAACTATATAGATTTAAATATGTGTGTCTGTTTGAAACTGTTTGCAAAATGCGTAAAAGGTGACGTAATCCGGCAAAACCATATTTTGCAAATGTTTGCAAGTTTCATTTTATGATCACCTACTTTGGTAGTTTACCGATTTAAAATAATTTTATTTATTGTTGACCAAAAACATATTATTCAAATAATACTAAGAAACACTGACTTTGTACTCATCACTGACACGTATGACGTAGGTAATTAGTATTGTGACGAGATTTCATAAAAATCACGGGCCAACTTGATGTTTCTAATACCACCGAAAATAGAATTGTGTTTTTAGAATATTTAACTATTATACCTACGATAAATTAGAATTACAATAATACAGTATAATAGATAATATGAATCAAATGTATACTGAAGAAATATTGCAATTAAATCAATGAAAATGCATAGCATACAAAATAATAAGTACGCAAGAACTTCCGCGCGCAAATCATATAGCGCGGGACAACCGAGCTAGGAATGTATTTTCTAAGTTTCTAACAGTCAAACAAGTGAACGAAGTTTGGCAACGCCTTTTTTTCGTCCACATATTGCATGTACGTCAAGGTTACGAAGAACGGCATCGTTGCATAAAACCTTCCTACGACTACTGGTATTTATGTTGCCATACAACAATAAAATTGTTTACATTAAAACAAAAACATAACATTGATGTCATCAGTTTTATGTTATTTTATATTGTTATTTTTTTGAACGGTTGGAAAGGAAATAATTAAAACTAATTATTGATTTAACAGAATTATTATAAGATCGTCTGCACCTGCACGCCATCTAGCGTGCCATAGTCTAAACAAGTTTACTTGTCATTATTTGTCAAAAGTCACGCACACTACTAAAGAAGTGTCAAATTTTGCCGGGATTTCACTATTGTTTTTCTCGCTAAATAATGTAAGATAATGCCCAAAAAGGTCGATTGCGGACACTTTCCATTGTTGAGAAGTGATAAAATGATAAATTTTAAAGAAAAAGTCTCTGTGTGTCGTGTAAAGGTGTATTTCAAATATGTATGGAGGGTCGGTTGACACATCCACCTTAACACGCGCGTAAGTTGGAACCTGCGAAACGGGGCGTTCTTACCTTCTCTAAAGCCGCGTCCCCACTAGAGCCGCGCGGCACGCGAGGCCGAGCCGCGTGGCTCTAGTGGGGACGCGGCTTAACGTCTTTTAGCGCGAAAACTGTTTGACGCGCTAAAATTTAAAGAAAAAAAAATGACTTATTGTTGGTTGACGTATTTTGTAGAAACAATTTTCTTGGTAAAGTTTAAAGTTTGGTGGTGTAAATCACAAGTTAAAATGAGTGATTCCAGTGACAATGATAGCAATTTATTAACAACAAGTCCACCCGACTAATAGCAGATGCTAAAGATATTGTTAGTAATCTCTTGCCTGAAAAATATATGAAGGAATACGAAATATTTATGCAGTGGAAAAGTGAAAAAAAGCAGTTTCATTCTCAGAAAATGTTTTACTCTCATATTTTAAGGAAAAAGCTGCCAAATACAAGCCCTCTAGCCTATGGGTCATATATTCAATGTTATTATTATTATTATGTTATTATTTGCTATTTTGTCTTTTACTTCTTTGTGCTTAAGTGTAGTATAAAGCAGTATATATCACTCGAGGGTAAGTACAGATTACTAAACTCGTGTGGTTTACGGCCCTCCGCTTCGCGTCGGGCCTCAAATGCACACTCGGTTAGTAATCTGTGCCTTACTCCCCTTGGTGAATAAATAGCTATTTATTAGTGACTAGCTGTTCACGGCATGCGTTACAATGCCATTTTATGTACCTACATACCTACTACGTTGTATATTATTGACATTATGACATAATATGGTCTGTTTGAAGTTGACACACTAACGTCACTGAATTGTTTTGCCTTCCCGGAACCTCTCCGCTAACACTTGAACTTTATAGTATGATAAAGTTCAAATTGACTTTTAAGTATTATTACGAATCGTTTGTATGGGATTATAGAAAAGTGTTGTTTTTAGACCTTTTCAGGCAATTTTTATTTTTTTTCTCTCCGTAAGAACCATCCTCGTACTTTAAGGAATATTCTAAAAAAAGAATTAGCGAAATCGGTTCAGCGGTTCTCGAGATTTGCACTTAGCAACACATTTAGCGATTCATTTTTACAATATAGAAGATTATAAGAGTAAACTAAGTACAATCATTTAAAAAAATAATATTGATTAAATAAACTAACAAGAAACTATAAGTTTTTCTTTCTTTTTTTTCTTTAATTTTTCGGGATTCATCAATACACACGTGTATCATACGACGTTTTTCAACACACTTGTGAAGAAAATAACACAAAAAAATCATTTTCAACAGTTAAAATGAGTTGTGAAAAAAATTTCGCCATGGCGGGAAAAATTAATCAGTTTTCCTGCGCGCGCATCTAACAATGGCGATCGGCCATAGACTAAAAATTAGGTTTCTTTTTTTTGCTTTTTGCGGATACGGTTGCAGCCACGTACAAAATGGGGAATTCAAAGTTTTTTTTTTTATTACAGAGAAAACAAAAGTTTTATTTATTAAAAAAGTATATAAGTTGAAATTATCTATTTAAATTCGAAGTTGCATGAAATGAGCAAGGAATAGGTACATTAATTTATTTGTAGTATTGAACACAATCTTTTTAGTATAAAATTTTTTTTAAAGAACAAAGCAAATCATCCAAAAAAAAAAAATTAAAAAAAACCTATAACTCACTTGTGAATAATGGTAATGAAAAATTCACAGTTTGATTACAGGTGTCATTATATGCCTAATTGCGGTGAAATTAGAGCCACTTTATGAGCAAGTGTGTTGAAAAAGGGCATTAAAAACTGTTCCTCAATGCTGTCAGCTAGTAATGTGCCCAAAAGACTGGCGGCATTGCCACGTTGTATGCCAACATTTCGCGTCTGGCCAAGTAAAAGCAAGCCCGTGGGTCACGAGAAGCGTCAACTAAGCGTTTTGATGAAATAATATAATATTGATGATCATATTTGTACGCGCATATGAAACACCTCTTTGTAACGATATATCAATATGTGAAACTTGTTTTATTAACTGCTTTTGGGGGGGGCCTGGTAATCTGTGTGACAGGGTTTTCCTAGTGCAGATACCAGTCTCCCACAAAGGTTTTATCTGACGTAATATATACATATTTTTAAGGCACCTTTGTGGAAGATAAATAAAAATGTTTTATTATTATTATTATTATATTATTATTATTATATTATAATTTATTTACCTTCAGTCTGTTGCGTTTCAGCGGCTGCGTGTAGGGCAGCGAGCGGCACCTCTGGCGGTGTCGCACCGTAAGCGGATTGAAGATACTCGTTAATTGCACCTTAATAAAATATTCGCAGTTAGTTACAAGTTATTGAATTCACTATCTTCCTGCACGCGTAGTATGGCGATTCTATCTCTATTCTACCAAGAATAGATAAAGCTTTTTCCATACAATTTGACATGAAATTTTGTTACAATCTGTCATTTTGTCGATTCTTCCGTCGACAAAACCCGTTTCTACGGTAGTCATACTAAGCGTGCAGCACTTGTCCCATGTCCATTCCCTCCTGTCAATCGACACGCAATCATTATATCCGTTTTCCTTCATATCATTCCACACACACTCCATCCATCTTTTCTGTGGTCTTCCTCTCCCTCTCAATCAACATTTATATTCATCCCTGCTCATCACATGCCCATTGAATGAATTCACTTCGACCCTGGTATATTCATTACTAGCTGATGCCCGCGGCTTCGCCCGCGTGGATGTCGGTCAAATTATATACTAAAACCTTCCTCTTGAATCACTCTATCTATTAAAAAATACCGCTTCAAAATCCGTTGCGTAGTTTTAAAGATTTAAGCATACATAGGGACGGACAGACAGCGACAGCGACTTTGTTTTCTCCAGCATTAGGCGAAAAACACGAAACTGAATCATTTCAGTGACAGTTAACAGTACTAAGTTGTGGAGGTCAGATAAGTAATCAGCTGCATCTGGTCAGACTAATAGCCGACCTAGGTACTCACCAAACTGCCCCATCTTGAAGAGGTTCTTAGCAAGTTGTGTCTGCAGCATCAGCTGTTGTCTGCGAGCGCCTTCTATGTCGCCTGCATTGCCCGGCGTTAGGTATGGAGACACTGGAATTAATGGTTATGTTCAGGTTGTTGGTTATACCCTTCATATTGTCCGGATGTTGTTGCTGGGGAGTTTGTTCCGCCACTTCTTCTTTCCAGCAAAAACACTAGGAAGTGTCGAAGGGTGGGCGTTTTGGGGGACTGTCACTTGTAAATAAGTAAAGTAAATTTTGACGTTCGAAAAGTGCTGATTATCAGCCTAGTTTGAATAAATGACTTTTGATTTTGATGAATCACAATTTCATATAAAAACGTATAGTTTTTCGTATTTAAATTATTATTGTATTGACAAAAATATATAAAACATTGAACTTTAAAGAATATCAATGTAGTTTTATTTTATTCTTTGCGTGGCTTACAACTAACATACAAAATGTCGGGTCTGGCTAGTTGTGCATGTGACTTTAAATGTTTTTGTTCATTCCCAGTTGTACTGTTTGGCAACGTTTATAACAAAAACTCGTCACTTGGATCTTCCACATCTCCAATCCTCTGGGGGATTCCGGGCCTTATGAGTGTTTTTCAGAATGCATTGGATCAAATCTTTACCTGGATTTCCCTTATTGAATGCGACGGCGGCAGCGAGCGCAAAGTTTATAGCTGGCGCAGGAGACACCGCACCAAAGGCAGAGTCGCTCGGTTCCTCTTTAGGATTGATCTGCGAATATACCTCCTAGACACAACATTCAAACGTTCATATTAAACTTCGAACTTCAGAAAACAAAACAAAAACGAAAGAATATAAAAAAAAAAACATATAAATATCTATTAGTTTATTTAATTCTATCTGTATATATATGTACTGGTATGCACCTGTTTATGTATTATGTTTACAAAATGGTTTTATCCTTATTATTATTTATTTTTTTGTACTCTACCACAGTGCTGTCCTATTTGACCCAAAGGTTGACTGGTAGAGAATGTCTTGTGGCATTAAGTCCGCCTATGTACCACTTTTGTACATGAAGTTTAAATAAATAAATATAAGTTTTAAAACTAACATGTTCACTAACATTAACACTGAATAACCGAGAATTCAGTGGTTCAACTGTGTAAAAACCGAAAAAAAGTTCGCGAGTGGATACAGTTTCGTGTGTCGCATGTCGGGACAACGAAAGCCTACTCGAAAGGTCCTCTTTCTCCCTATCATTGTTATAATTTTTTATCCGGACTATACCTGGAATTTTTTTTACAGAGATATTGGAGATCAAAGTACCAACTTATTTTTTTATGTCCGTTTTATAACCGTCTCAGTTTATAAATGTTGCAAGAATGCCGTTTTCATCAAATAGTCACTCAAGAGATCTTTATGAACCGAGATGGTTGTATTGGTGATTTTAATTATTATTACTCAGTAAATAAACATTTGTTATAGCCGTTCCATTTTATTTACTTAACACACCTACGACTTGACACTGACCTGGAAATTGCAAAAAACGTAAGAAAATTCGAATTTCGCGGCCTACCTTGTCGCCTTCACCTTAAATACGTGACATTGAGTCTTGCCGTAAACCGTGATTCCAAAAACAAAGTCATTTACGAGCAGTTTTATTTTTCTGTAAAGTTACTTCGTAGATTACTTGGCTGACGGTTTCGTGAAGGGATCATTTACACCTTATTTATGTGGCAACAATCCATGGTCTACTACTTTACACAAATACATTATAATTATGATCTATGCAAGGGCTTCGGTTTTTGCATTTAGTCCCTAAACTGGACCATTGTACGTAATACAAATACATTTTACATAAACAAATATAATTTCACTCACTTGTCCACCCTGAGCCTGTCCGGCCAGCCCCAAGAACTTGGAGTAGGCCGCCTGCCTGTCGTGCAACCCCTCTCGCTGCTCCCCCTTGGACTTGTCCACGATGGGCTTGCGTTCATGCTGGACCGCTGTAGCATACGGTGCAAGAATTATTGCTCATCAGAATTGGCCACACAGAAATAAGTAATTGTTTGTCACAAGATACAAAACATCACATCCCCGCAGGGTTAGGCAGAGGTGTTCCTAATAGTGCATCCACATTTCACCTGAGCTTATTGCAATCAACTGGGCACAAACCCAGTCTCCATGGCTCCTGCTACACTAACACTTTGCCCAACCCGGTAATCGAACCTAGAACCTCATGCACACCTGTCGCGCTTGAGACCACTAGACCAATGGAGCAGTTCTCAAACAAAAACATGTAAACGTGCGGACGTCCAGAGGTATTGCTATTTGTTTGACTGCGAAGTCATCGATTTCTTCAAATACGAACGCAACACCTCTGATTTTTCAGGTTCATGCGCTTGCTTCGGTGAAGGAAAATACTGTGGTAAAACCCAGTATGTTTGAGAGATATTGTTGGTATAAAAACTTTTTTTCTTCTTTACGTGTCGATGAGCTCAAATCCTATTAAACTGGTATGTAACCACGTGCACAGCTCTATCATTTGTTCTAGTTAGTACTGATATGTGCAAGTGGTTGTGCAGGATGGTCAGGATGGGGCATATCCTGCAGAGGGGCTCCAAAAAAACTCAGACACTAGTTTGGGCACTAACTACATAAAGAAAGAATACTACGTTCAAGTCTAGCTGATACTCACAGTCGCTCCTCATGCCGCAAGCGAGGCACTTCTGAAGTCGGCAGTACTGGCAGCGGTTGCGGTGATGCTTGGTGACCTCACAGTTCATGCTGCCTCGGCACTGGTAGCCTAGCTTCTTGCGGATTGAGCGCTTGAAGAAGCCTTTGCAGCCTGGAGATGAGAAGTGGATATTTACAGTTGTAAAGTTAGTTTATTTTGTAGCTCCATATTATGACCTCTAAATGACTACATTTTGCCTGTGAAAAAATTCAAAACTAAATTATAAAGTTTAAAGACATGCCGTTTGCATTGCGTTAAAATAAAAAAAATTACATGAAAATACATAGTTTCTGCCGCTTCCATTACAGATGTGGAGGATTTAACCTGACCCTGTGTGATTCTGGTTTAGAGAGGTCATCTATAATTACTACTTCCCTCATTGTAGTACTTTTTCATTAACCATATTACTGGCTTACACTCATACCTTCACAGCTGATGGCTCCGTAATGCCTGCCGGAAGCCCTATCTCCACACACAATGCAGAGTTCCAGCCCCCCCACCTCACTGTTGCCACTGAACTTCATCTCCATCTGGTCCTGGCCTTCCATTGTATCTGAAGTAAAAGGAATTAGGAACATAAATATTGTTATTTATGTTCCACCGTGTTTGGGACAGTTGACAGTTTTGCCACAATGACAGAGATGTTGAGCCCAGCAAGTAGCACCCAACTGTGAATGGCAAGCGTGCCAGTGGCGACAACACGTAACCTTCTTACAAGTCTATCCACATTTATAGCACACTTCTGCAGAGCCGTAATGTTTTGAGCTCGCAGCAAAGACGACATTCAGTGTCTGATCGCAGCTAAGTTGAGATTTCCCGGAGCTGTACGTGATTCTTTGTGCCCGGTGTTAATGAGATTCCAAGTAATTTGTTCGTAACAAACAGTGTGTTGAGTGTTTTCATTGCACAAACCCATTATCTGCCCACATAATACTTTAGACTAATGGAATAAATCTTGACAATTACATTATCATTATATTATTATATTCTCAGGCAGTTGCTCCATGTTAAATACTGGTATTCAACTGCTTTCAGACATAATGGAAGCTGTTTGAGCTGGACAGATGACAATAATATCAATGACATCAATGTCACATGGAAGTGACTGTTTATCAAAGCATATTTGTATATTTTATTCTTGTTTATGAAGAACTATGTGTTACAGAAAAATTGTAGATATACACTAAGAAGATGGATTGCTGATGTTTCGGTATTTGTAGGAATCAGATACTCATAATAAGTTAAAAAAAATCCAAGTCTCTGAATCAATAACAAGTAAATCCATACAAATGTTTTATCCAAGCCTTCTTTTCTTACTAATAACGTTAATGATTGACAATATTCTCTAGCTTGGACACTACACGGTAATTTACATGAGAAAGCATCCACGACCATACGCGTCCACATATTGCGACGAAAATAAAACAACTTTTGTGTATCATACCTTTCACTTTTTCAGAACATGGTATTTTTCATATTTTGAGCACCAAACTTATTATTTTATAGTTAAGAATTAAGAATTATAGACGTGAAACTAAAACTAAGATTTCTGTGATCACGAAACAAAGCAGAGGGCATGCTACGGTCACTGGAGTGAAAAATCTATGCAACAGCCACAAATACAGTTACTTGATTGGACTTACCTTGTGTTTTATTGAGAAGGTTTCTGTTTATTTCGCATGTGTAGTGGTTTTCGGTGCTGATGCTGCAAACAAATATTCACCATTTACGATTTATTATTATTTTTGTCACTTTATCATCACCTCAGGAATTCCATCCACGATACACAACGAAAATAAATAAAAAAATATTGAAGGAATGGGGGCTTATTTACAGACCGAATGAGTTGAAGTTATTTGAACAAGGAGTTTGGTTCCACCATCGAAACATGCCATATTATTGTAAAAGTGTATCCGATTCGATATCTCCAAAAAGACTCGTGTTCAGCTTCTGTATTTATTGTCAAAATTGACATTTACGAAATAAACGAAACCGCGTGTGATTTTGTTGTAATCAAAGGTGCTAATATTTTATTTCCATGCGAAATCTATTGGATATAATCAAATAGTTGTAGTTAAAGCAGAATATACAATGGCGTGTCCAAAGCTAGATAAAATAATAGACAAATTCAATGTTTTCACAGAGAAACCAGTTAAATTTCTCACTGTGCAAAGTGACCTCAAAGATGATATTAAAAACTTGGTTAAATCTATGTACGACTACACGAAAACGGAGGAAACGATTGATAATAAAGTAAAGAAGGCTGCGTTGCCCGAGCTTATCGTCGAAGATTTCGATGAAGAGCAGATTTGGCAACAAATCGAGCTTCAAAATACTGAATGTTGGGATCAGTTTGTATGGGAAGTAGCTAGTTGCATGTCCACTAAAACTAACTTACAATTCCCGGTAACAACTTCCAAAAAAGAAACTAACGTGCAAAACGACTCGATTAATGAGGAACCTGTGTCAGGAGATGAGGAATCTGATATTGATCATGAAAATGACGACGAAGACGAAATCAAAGAAAAACCTAAGATAAAGAAGCCTATGTTACCAAAATCTAAAGCCAAACCCTCAATCGTAGATGATAAGTTCTTCAAACTACAAGATATGGAGAAATTCTTGGTAAATGAAGAGAAGAATGAAGGGAAAGCTCATGCTTCTGACAGTGAGGAAGAATCTATAGATATGTTTGAAGATATTGATGATGATGATGGTTCCCATGATGAAGAAGGTGGTAAAGAGGCTATGTACTCGGACTTCTTCAATCAAGAAGGAGCAGAAGATGACCAGGATGATTATAATGATCTAGGAGAAGAAAATGGAGAAGAGATTGGTGATGGAGAGGAAATTGAAGAAATGGACGATGGAGAGGAAAGTGAAGAAATAGAAAATGGAGAATCAGATCATGAGCCTACAAAGAGTGACGATAAGAAAAAAGTTAGGTTTGCTCTTGAAGCTTCTTCAGATGATGATGATGACTCCGTAGATAGTGAAGTAGCTACAAACAATAATAAAACACCGCAACCAGATGAAAAGAAATCAGAGTTTGAACATCGACAGCTCAGGCTGAAACAGCAGATAGAGAAATTAGAACAGAAAACTTTATCTGACGCCCCATGGCAATTGAAAGGAGAAGTAGATGCAAATCGCCGTCCCCAAAACTCTCTTCTCGAAGAAGTAGTAGACTTCGACCTTACAAGTAGACCTCCACCAATAATAACTGAACAAACAACCGTCACGTTAGAAGAACTAATCAGACGCAGAATCAAAGACAAAGCATGGGACGATGTCGTAAAGAAAGAAAAACCAGTTGATGACCAGCTTACATTCCGTAAAACGGAAGTCTTAGATCAATCTAAGAGCAAATTAAGCTTAGCACAAGTATACGAAGCAGAGTATTTGAAGCAGAAGCAAGCAATATCTGGTGAAGTTGAAGATGAGAAGGAACCGGAAGCCCACATAGAAGTCCGTGAAGCTATGAGCAAATTATTTTCAAAACTAGATGCTCTATGCCACTACCATTACACACCAAAGGCACCGCAGGCCGAAGTCAAGATCGTTAGCAACACTCCAGCAATATCAATGGAAGAAGTAGCCCCAGTGGCAACAAGCGATGCTACCTTACTAGCCCCAGAAGAAGTCAAGAAGAAACGTAAAGGAGAATTAATGAGTAAAGAAGAACGGACACAGACGGACAAGAAGAGAGAGCGCAGGAAAAAGAAGAATTTGCAACGAAAGAAGGGAACAGTTGAAAAGGTAACAGAACACAGGAATACGGAGAAGGGAACGGTCACGGATGATAAGTCTCTGAAGACGTCAAAGGCTTTCTTCCAACAGTTGACGGATGATTCTAGAAGTATGATCAAGAAACGTAATGTTAAGAACAAAGGACAATAAAAATAAATGTTTGTTTAAATTGTTATTGTTGTTATTATTTTTGATTACCTACATTATTTATCTACCTTTTGATAAGAATTTCTCCCAATCAACAACAGTAATAATAATGTTTGCTCAAATATGCATGGAGATTCTAAACTCTCTATGAGCTTTTATCTGCGACATTGCATTGCTCACAAGAATGTGGGAAATTACACTACAAGTTGACCTACGGTTGTTAACTTGTGCCGATAGATGGCGTTGCTAGTTTCGGCGATATCCTAAAGTTCGATGTTAAAATTCTCCGGAGATAACTCGGTTAATTACAATAGATATCGAACGTGCACGTAAAAACGCATCTAATGGCATATTATCATGTTATATTATCACATAAAAATGATGAAAATATTAAAAAATCGTGGTCTGAATTTTATTTTGGCCGCGCATAGTTAAGGATGCCCGTCGGGGCTGCGGGTAGTTCGAAAGAGATACCGCGGCCTCGGCGCAAGGGCTAAGAAGGAACATGGGTGGATTTTAGTCAGTAGAAGTCTGACACTCCCTTCCGCTCTGTTAAAGAGCGGGAGGGATTTGATGATTTTACACCCTACAAAAAAAAAACATAGTTAAGGATTGATTTTGTAACCAATCATGCCAGTCTGATTGATTAAAGTTTTTATTACCCAAGTCGTTGTTTAGTTTTTTGAGTTGTTAGTCTTATTACAGTTAGGGCAGTCAGTAAATTTTACATCTTTTAAACCATTATAAGATTATTTATTAATCTTTCTTTATATCTGTTCTTATCAGATAACTATGAAATGTTTTTAGTTTCATATTACCTAACCTTCGTTTCAACTAACTCTACAAGTTAGTATGACTCTTGTTTCTATCTATTAACTCTAAAAGTTGATAGAAGCTGCCCTTGACGTTTTACTCGGAGCATACCGACTACTATTGCGGGAGCTGCCCTAACGTTAACTCGGAGTTTACCGACTACGGTGTTGTTATGTATCAACTAAAGTTGACTAGGAGCGGATTACAACTCCTTTAAAAATAAGCCTTTGTTAAATTTTTTTTTTACTTCATGTTATTAATGGGTTTTAGACGAGAGCGGATTACAACTCCGAAAATAAGCCTTAAAGTTATTAACTTATCAGGTTGCGTAGTGATCATTGAATGTGAATCCTACCTGACCTAACTTCGTAAGATGTCGGTGTATTTGAATGAAGTATGTACGTTTTGTGAATGCTGTTATACTTTAACCTTACAAAATTTTTGTTCTAGACCAAAAATTTTCTCGGGGTCGTTGGGGAAATATAGTATTTATTGAGATTTATACTTACACTTTTACTAATCATCCTCATCTTTCATAAAATGTCCTTTTTACGTCTCATTTCGCGCCTTGGCGACAACTATTTTTGTTGGCAGTCTTATAATCGATCTTATTCGATTCATTAACGTTGTTTTTACTGTTTTAAAATACTAAATCTTATAATTTTTCATTGTTTACTTTTCGTGTGACATAACGTCAGTTGTCAATATGTCATTTACTTTTTCTTTTAATTTGTGTCATAGTTTTTCTTAGTGGTTAGAACTATGAAGGTTACATTTGATTTATATAATTTAATTTATTTTTATTAATATATTAGCTCAAATAATGTAATTTATTGATAATTTCTATTTACTGTAACTTATCTCACGCTTATAAAATTAATTAACACGCTCACAGAAATTCTTTGAGGAAGTTTTTGACTGAATAATACAGGCCGTTTTAAATACAGGCAACTCACAATTTTTGATTTCAAGAACTTAAATTCTGGAAAGAATTAAAAGACAATTGGGTGGAAAAAAACGGAGAGATGGTTTTATAAAAAGGGATTTCTGAAAGATGCCCGCCAGTTGAGATCTGGTTTTTAAAGAAGAATGAACACGTCTACAAGTTATTATCTGAGTTAAGAAGAACCATCGCGAAGTACCTCCATGAGATTTATACTTACACTTTTACTAATCATCCTCATTATTCAAACTTGTGTTAATACTTCCTGCTGTTATCTAATTACTGTGTAATTGTGTGAGTGTGTAATATATTGGTGTAAGCCAATATATTGTGAGATCTGACGACGACGGCGTTCACGCGCCGATAGCAGCGGTGGGATCCAACTCGCCCCTTCTGAAGCCTTCTGGATCCCGGGTCCGCAAACCTATGCCGACCGCCAAGCCAGACCCAAGTTTCTCCATGGAACAAGTGTTGAGTCTGGTGACGCTAACCACGAAACAAACTACAACAAGCGCCGTGACTGCAGAGCTGTCCGACCAATGTACCGGTGCCATCTCGGGGTCGTGGCAATCGCTACCAATGGCCATTCGATCCCGATATGCGTTCCTGCAGCGTGAGGGACTGGTGTGCCAATATCGATTAAACTGTTGCGTTTATTGGCATCACCACATGAAGATCGAATGAAAACAATACTGAAGCTGAAAGGAAGAGCGAAGACGTGGTTGGATACGCGGTGTTTGCAATCCACCACCACCTGGAAGCAAGCTAGACCTGATCCAGACATTCGGCGAAGAGTTCCGGGACAGGCGATCAGCTAAGCAGGCTACTCAACCACAGGATGGACGCTATCCATTAAGGGAATACAGCCTGAAGCCACGGATGACGAGGTAATTGATTCTGTTGTCACTATATCAACCCTGATTTAGTGAAATGTGAATTATCACGTAATACGCCTGACTCTTAGCTTTTCGTGTTACTTTACCATCTTTTGGAAGTAATCAACCGAAATCCAATAATACATACAAAAATCCCGGATTTCGGAAACGCCTGATTCTATAAGTTGCTCATAGCCAATTTGTTTTAAATGTCAGTCTTCGCAACTGTAAGGAATATTCAATAATAACTTTTGAACCGGGTATTTCTGCAAAACCTACCTCCCAGGTTTCACCAGACCACCTTACCTTATAGCTAAAATTGTATGTTAAATATTGCCATCATTCCGAGAAACCTGTTTCCTTAACGAAAAATGTAGGTCAACCGATTAAAACCACGTAAATTGTAGTAACCGATTAAACCTATGTAAATCGTTGCATGACAACAGTTCAAATTAAAAAGAATGCCTTTGATCCTGTCTATTCAAGACCGGCGCATATTTTTTCTTTGTTTGGTGAAGTTTTACTGGTTAAACGACTGTCAATACGGTTTTTTTTATGGAAATAGGCGGCGTAAATGTCACGTGTTCTGAGAGTATCTCGAACATTGTTGAAACCAGTGTAGAAATGAAACTTTGTGCTAAAAGATAACCAAATCCAGGTTTAATATTTTGTTTGGATTTGATTTAGTTAATGGTAAAAAGCTGATTATATCCAAAAATATGACTATTGATGAGTGTTCTTTAACCAAGACATTCACATATTTACGAGCATAACTGTTACTCTGATCGATCTGTAAGTTAAGCCGCGTTTGCTTAGGTTGGTCTGTGAATGGGTCACCACACATTACATGTGAAACTTTCTGATTAATTTCGTTGTGGAATCCTAGAAAGTTACATCGTTTCTCTGTGACTTCGTCGAGCTTCATTGTCTCGGCACTTTTCTTGTGGTGGTCACTGTTGATTATGGCTTACAGGAGTTAGTGGTTTAGGAATAATGTGACGGGCTGGCCACCCATTACATACCGAGTTTCCTCCGTGTCTCGGAAAGCACTTACAATAAGTGATCTGACAATCAGTCTTACCAAATGTTATCCAATTACCCAATATTAACTAGGTAGTGGCGAATCGGTCTTAGGAGAACGGTTGTGGATTCGGGTTTTGGAGGTCAGATAGTCCGTCGCTAAATGTAAAACACTGGTATCTGCATCCAGTTAGAATGGAAGCCGACCCCAACATAGTTGGAAAAGGCTAGGCAGATGATGAGACGGGACAAGACGAAGAGAATCGTATTTAAAACTTATTACTACTTGGTAACAAGTCGGTTTGTCGAATTTCCTTTGTTGAAAATCGACCATGTTCTTCGGGACCGAATATTTCTTTTGTCCGCTAAGGTTTTTTTAAAAACCTTTTTGTGTTTGACAAAGTCGAGAATAAAATTATATACCGACCTTGATGGTCTTACTATATTCGAATAATTAAATTCAATTTTGTTAAAACTTTTTATTTTTACCTCCGCCTCCGTTAAGGTCTCGAGAGGTAAAAACCTGTCAGTTGAGTATTAGAATATAGAATGTAGACCGAATTGTTCAGTGATGGCACTACAGACTGTCGCCGTTGGAACATTTCTTTTAAACGATCTTGAACAACACTGTATATTCAGAGATAGTTTATTCCCGTTCTCTCATTTCGTGGTCATATTTTATGAGTTCCGACTATGCGTCGACTTAAATGTTGATGTCGAGAATTAAATAATAATAATAAAGTTTATTGGTTCATAAAAGGTTTACAATATGAAGTAGTGACACTGAATCCCGCACTAGGATACCCTGTGTTGCAGGATCCAGTCTCTTTCGACAGATAATATGAATTATAATAAAAAGGACGGAACAAATGCAACGGTTACAATATAATTAATTAAACTTAGGACTAAAAGGTAATGAAGTTTATAAATGTGTGTATGTGATGAGTGTTAATGTGTATGTAATGAGTGTGAGTGTGTATGTGATGAGTATGAGTGTATATGTAATGAGTGTGAGTGTGTGTGTGATGAGTATGAGTGTGTATGTGATGAGTAAGGGTATGTAGGTTATGAATGAGAGTGTGTATGAGATGAGTGAAAGTATGTGGGTGATGATTGTGTGTATGTGTTGATTGATACATTAATGGTTGGATGCTAAGAAGTTTTCCGTTTCAGAATAATTAAGACCTAGCAGCCAATCCTGTACCTGCTTTTTACACCCAAACCTTGTTTTTAAATACAAACATACTTAAGAATAACTTTTCATTACCATTAACTGCCGATAAGATTGGTAGATCAGGACAGTAAAGCGTGCTACTTTCCCTGTCTAGATATGACTACACTTTTAGGAATACAAATTTCGTGCTTTTGCTTACTTTTGATTGCTAATTGTTTTCACTTTGTTATTTTCATGATCAATGTTGGAGCTATTGGTGTGATGCTGAAAGCTGTGACGTCTGCGGGTCGCCAGCTCGATTCAACAAGGGCTTTGACGACTTGCTGACTATTCTGGTAGCGGGACCGAAAAACCTGCTGGAACAGCTTTGGAGTCATATTTTGGATGAAATTGAGCAGCAGTGCGAAATAGTTAATGTCGGTAAGGCCTTTCGAGGCTCTGTTTTAATATTTTGGTACATGAAAAAGTTGTACTAATGGATGACCTCTGCCTAACCCTTCGGGTAGTGCAGGCGTTATGTTATGTTCTGCAAAGTTTGATCTAACATAATTCTAGTCTTTGAAAGTTGAACTACTTTATCTTTAAAGTATTTGAATTACACTAATGAGATGATGAAGTTGAATATTGTTACATATTCCAAATGTGAATATTTTATTGAAGCTTGGCTTATAATTTCTTGTCAGTATTAATATTTTGGATATTTGGTCATTTTAATTCTCACAAAATACGAGAATGAGACTTGAATGGATAAGTGTTTATGTAGTACGGAGCTTGACTCAGATTTAAAATCATTTAATGTAAACGAATTTAAGATCTGAATATTGTTTGATCATTATTAAAATTAAGGATGGACGAGCGATCATTTCGGGATAAATTAAGACTTGACAAAAGCAAAACTCAAATCTAATCATTTGAAAAGTTTGCATGAATGAAAGACATACAACTAAACTTGGTCCTAACCTAAACATGAAGGTCCTTTGGAAGTTTTTGTGTTACCTAATAAATTGCTACAAAGTTAGCATGATAATTTGTATGGTTGTTCCGAAAAGATTGCTTGTCATGATTTTTGAGACCAGCAGCTCTGGCTCAAAAAGATCCATTTTAGATGACAATGAAAATGAACCGACCGTATGGGCGGATGAATTATAATTTTAAAATGTTTGTATTAACTGGTCCACCTTTCCCACCTATTACGCTGGCTGGCCACCATGCGTATCCTTTTTCCTGGTCTATACGGCTAAATCCAAGGCGGGTGATGCCATAAGGTATGGCTAGATCCAAGGCGGGTAATGCCGTATTAGGGTGGCTATATCCCAGCCGGGTGACGCCATAAGTATGGCTAGATCCAAGGCGGGTGATGCCGTATAAATGATTGTATGTTGTTTTATTTTAAGTTAGTGAAACAACTTGGTTGAAATTATCGAGAAAATATTGTATTAGCTACTCCACCTTTCCCACCTATTGCGCTGACTGATCACCATGCGTATCCTTTGTCCTGGTCTATACGGCTAAATCCAAGGCGGGTGATGCCATAAGGTATGGCTGGATCCAAGGCGGGTATTGCCGTGTTAGGGGGCTATATCCTAGGCGGGTGATGCCATTTGGTATGGCTAGATCCAATGCAGGTGATGCCGTGTTGTAAGGCTAAACCCTAGGTGGTTGATGCCGTTGTTTTGTATGTAAAACATTTTTGCGCAGAGAGCGCGCTGAATCAGAATGGCCGTATGGGCGCAAAACCATAATGTTGATTTTAAAAGTTTATAATTAATTATTTAAGGGTAGTTATGATTTTATTTTGACTCATGTAGATTCATTAACGTATTTGAAGGTAGTTAGTTTTGTATTTGACATGTTTAGATTTAGTGAACTAATATTTGTATTTCCGTCTAATTTTGAATTAATTGTAATTTCCGTTTGTTCAATAATAAGGAATTATGTTGTCACACCCGTTTGATATTTGTAAAATATTGTTATGTCTGTTTATTTTAATAGTATGAGTTATTTTAATATGACCGCTAGAATAATGGTTATTAAGTATTTATTTTGATTTTTCCCGCCTTGCAAAGTGAAATATTGCTATGTTAAGCCCGCCATTCTGTGTATAAAAGACATTGTATTTCGAAAGAAAGGAAATTCTTGATTCACCTATCGTGAAATAAACACCCTAATCTGGAGTAACTTATTTTATTCAAACTTGTGTTAATACTTCCTGCTGTTACCTAATTACTGTGTAATTGTGTGAGTGTGTAATATATTGGTGTAAGCCAATATATTGTGAGATCTGACGACGACGGCGTTCACGCGCCGATATACACGTTCATCATAATCTGTCTAGCCTTTTCCTAACTATGTTGTGAGGTCGGTTTCAAGTCTAACCGGATACAGCTGAATACCAACATTTTACATGGAGCAATTTCCTATTTAACCTCCGCAACCCAGATTAGGTACCTGTAATAAAACACATCTTCAATTGACAACCGGTGCCAACGGTTTAACCTGAAGATGTGCTGAAGATAGACATGAAACATGTACCATTAACTTTTATGTAATTTTTAAAACGAAAAGCTTATTGCATTCAATAGGATTGTAAACCCAGACTCCAAGTTGCCATTAAAAAATCCCAATATCACGACTTCTTCTTCTTAGCGTGTCGATGGCAAATTTCTATACGATCAAATCGTTTTGGCCCAAAATTCAGCTATGCGGACTCCACTCGCTGATGCAGTCATAAGGTCGCCAAGTGTGGAGGTGTCAGGGCATGCAGCGCAAGATGGAAGGTGGGACATTATCTGTGGAGATACGCCGCATTAGATTAGATTAGATTAGATGCATCGGGCTAGTGTCCGCAACTCCACGCCCTGAGCGTGTATTTTGCGTGCGGGTGGGAATCTTATTCGATCCACCCCAGCTCCCCGAGAAAAGCCAGCAACCCCTTGGTGTTACTGGCAATCTCGCGGAGAGTACCTGGGTTACCGAAGTACTTGGCCCTGTATGGGGCAACACCCGTACAGTGCAGGAGCACGTGGGCTGCTGTTTCTTCTTCCTCCATGCAGGCTCGACACAGAGGACTATCTGTGACTCCTATAACAAAGAGGTGCTTGTTAAAAGTACCGTGTCCAGTGATGGCGGCCGTCACTGTGCGTAGCTGCAGCTTAGTTAGCCGGAGCGCTTGTTTGGTGAGGCGGGCGTCGATGGCGGGAAGCGCCTCCTTGGCCTGCCTGCACTCGCCGTGGTCTAGCCACAGCTTCGCGTGAAGTTCCCTGGTACGTTTCCTTACCAGCGTGCGAAGATAACCGAAAGGGAGCGGCACGATGGGTTCTGGTCCCACCGCTGCCATGCTTGAGCCCCTTCGAGCGAGCTCGTCCGCTGCATCGTTGCCTCGGGAGTCGCTATGTCCTTTAATCCATTGAATGGTTATATTGTTTAGGTTACCTACCTGGTTCAGGCGTTGGTGGCACTCGTGTATCAGCCCGGAATTGACCGTGTGGCTCCTTAATGCCAGCAGCACTGCCATGCTGTCAGAAAGTATACGGATAGAGTGATCCTTTACCTCCCGAGCCAAGATGGCTGATGCCGCCAGGGTGATACCCATGCATTCTGCCTGAAAGACAGTGTTGTGGGCCCCCAAAGGTACGGCTAAGTGGATATTGAGGTCCTCCGAGAAGACTCCGGCTCCAGTGCCAGTACCTGTTTTGGATCCATCCGTGAAGATCCGCACTTCTGCAGGGCTAAGTTGGATTTTGTATTTCTTATCGAATACGTACTGTTTGGGTACTCGATCATTTACAGCTTTCACCAGGGGGAATTCGCTTTGGAGTCCCTCTAGTGCCGCAGTATGCTGCGTGTACTTCTTACCCCAGAGTTGTAGCGTATTGAGGCGCACCGCCGTCATCGTTGCTTCCTGCTGAATGAACAGGTGGAGCGGCGGAAGCCCCAGTATGGCTTCGAGGGCTGCGGTCGGAGTTGTCCTCATGCAGCCTGTGATCGCCATGCAGGCGAGCCTTTGCATACGTTGCAGCTTGCTTATGGCTGTTATTAATTTGGTGCGGGGCCACCAGACCACTGCCCCGTAGGTGATCATGGGTCGGATTATACGCCGCATACACACTTGAGGTCTGAGCCGTCAATGAACCCCCATCTGAAGAGATTGTCTTTGCTACGGCCGACCTGGGCACGATCTAATAACCAATGGGCATATTTTCATTCGGTCTCAACGCTTTATCCCATAAAGGGTACTGTTCCCCCTAAAGTTATAGCGCTAGATATAAGTAGACAGACATCACCAAAACATAGCCACAGCTACATATGTACGGAATACAATGAAATCCCCAAACTGCGTTGGCTTTCGAGAACTAACTCGGCTCGTAACTGCACACTGGCGGTAATTAGTAGAGGAAAAACCTAGCGATATGGGCCGAGACGAATCAGACGACAGGGGAGCCGTGAAGTTACTGAAGGGAGTGGAGGTGGCATCGTTAGAGGACAGTTTTTTTTTCTGCTTAGCGTTTTCTGGTTAACTTATGAGGCTAGCTCCTGTTTAACCAGACTATCCTGTGGATGTCTTGAGTGTAAGGCTTTCAGCCTATGCGTAAAACTTAAACACGAAGTGATAGCGAGTCTAACAAGTTATCACGAAGTACGAGCCATGGCATAGAGAGCCATTGGGTAGGGCAGTATTGCAAAGCAAATAGAAAATATTTGTATGGCCTTCAGATAGTGGTTTCGGTGTGGGAGTTTGTGTATGTGAGTTCAAATGTTTGAACGCACCCACGAATCACGATACAAAAAAAACCCTGAAGGGTGAGTCAGAGATGTACCTACTATAGTACAGCCACATTACGCAAGTTGTTTTTAAGTACCAGGTATTAGGGGCGAGAGAACTGAAAATACCCACTCCATGAGAAAATACAATAGCTTCTTAACTTCGTACCGCGTATTGCAGTTAGCCGCGTCGACTGAAAGTTACATAACCCGAACTCGTTACTTTTTAGTTTTAGACTACAAATGTTAAATGCCTAAGCACACTTGCTGCTGTACTCATGAAACGTACGTAGTTTGATGGCTTAGTGTAGTTTTTCTGAAGCAGCTTATTGGGAGCTGTCCATAAAAATTAAGACAGTTTTGACGCATGGTTGCGTATTTATTTTATTTTATTAGTGGGCAGAGGCAGGCAGTTGAGAATAATGCTATAGCATATTATACGTTTGTCGTTATTTGTTTTAAGACGGTTAAATATAAACCAAAAATGTAGCACAGTTTACCGGGGTGGGTTCAACGAGGGATTTAGTTTGTCAGACCATTAACTTTCTCCTTGATAACGGGTTGCATAATATTAAGAATTTTTAGTATTGTTATGGCATGTATTTATACGTACGTATGTGTTATACTCCATCCAGGCAAAAATATCAACCTACCTCGTCGTCCCCAACAAATGGGGGAAGCGCCTAATATTGCGACCACAGTTGCGCTTACTACAAATTGCTATGAGTTTTTTGTAGGAACCACGAAATTTTTAATTTCGTCTGTTGTACTTTCGTATTTCGGCATTATGGTGGAGTTTTTATTGGTAGTTTTATTTTATATCAGCCTGTTGACGTTGACTTTTCACATGAGCGTTTTCATTAGAAGGCATACGACGTCAATAGCGCCGCTGTTACAAATGTGAGAGGGAATCGGCACGCCGACGGCACGGTTGGCGCAGTGGCTGAGTGATTGGACTACTGCGCTGCGTGTCGCGGGTTCGATCCCCGCACGATAGATGTTTCGGGTTTGGGTGTGATTGTGTATGTGAATTTAAATGTTGGTGTACGCACCCACGATACAGGTGAAATTTCTAGTGTGGGGCAACGTTTTTCTTAAAAAAAAAAAAACATGTTAATAGAATTTGTATAGCTATTGGTTTTACTCAAACATAATATAATAAATTTTGGCACATTCTCGTAGGTAGACTGTGGACTTAGAACTAGGTTAGGAGTTAGGACTGGGCAGCATACTTTTATCCTGGTATTGAGAACAAGCACAATTTCCATCCTGCCAATAGTTGAAGTCGCAGGCAGACGTTAGGATGATACTTAGACTCAGACCTTTGTGAGATAATGCCTATATCTACGGGTTGCTGAACCAGAACCCTAAAGATAGTAATTCTTAAAGATTGATCCCTATAAATGTCTTTAGGAAGGCTCACATTCAGCAGTATCTACGGTCTAGTATGTCTGTATTAAAATCACAATGCATACATGTTAATACAAATGGGTTTAATAAACAAAACACTGCGGGCGATACTGGCACTAAAGAGATAGTTCAAAAGGTCCACTTTGTATAATCTTTTAGCCGTTTTATGTCTAGGTCGATGTGAGGTCGAAGAAAGGGAAACCAGATACATTCATAGATGTGTCCAGTTTACAGTGCAACAGTGATGCTGTTCCAGAAACGTGGAACACTAGATATCGTGTTCTAATTACCCTAGTGCCTTTTTTTTTTTTTATGGTGGGTGGAAAATCATCAAATAACCCCTCCCGCTCTTGGGCAAAGCGGAAGGGAGTGTCAGACTTCTACTGACTAAAAACCACCCATGTTCCTTCTTAGCCCTTCATGCCGAGGCCGCGGTATCTCTTGCGAACCACCCGCAGCCCGGGTACCCTAGTGCCTGCATTAATCTATAACTTGGGGCGACTTTCAGTTCGCCAAGTTGTGGTCGAAGCTAATTTGACTCTAATAAAGGGAATCATCGAATCGACAAAGAAGAAGAAGTAGCAGTTAGCTCTATAATTAAGTACTGAATTTATGGTAGCATAGGAACTGTCAATTCGGCGTTGATGCCCTATACACAGAGTATGTAGAATGTCGGAGACGCCACTGTATGGCAGTACTAACCTATAGCAGAACTAACGTCCTTGAAATTAAATCTTCTGTTGTTTCTTGCTTAGTGACAGCGTTGCGACGCGACTGCGACGCCGCTGCGACTGCGCTGCGACCACGACGCGAGTGCGACCGCGCGATTTAATCCCGCAACAGCGGCAGTCGGTCACAAATTTATAATTTGTACAATTACCAGCGCCCCCGAGACTTGGGGGAATACAGAGCTAAGAAGCGTAAAAGGGGAACATTATATAGTTCTGGGGATTTCGCTGTGTGCATAACATCATGCTCGTAATTCCCGAAGCTTCGGCAGAGGTGTACCTAATAGTACATCCACATTTCAGGAGTTATGTTTAATTTCCATGTAAGATCAGCCTGTTGCTATCAACCGGGTGCAAATCCAGACTCCGTGGCTGGTCCTAAGAAATTCTTGACGGAAGAAAGAGGAAAATGTGTCATGTATACGAGTATAGGAAGGCCAAAGAAGCGATGGATGGACTGTGTAAAGAATGATATGGCAAGAAAGGAGGTGTCTCATGAGATGACGAGTGATAGAGAAGTATGGAAGAAGAAGACATGCTGCACCGACCACAAATGAATTGGTGTAAGGGCAAGAGAATGATGATAGTGTTTTGCTCTTGTTTCAGTGAATGCTGATCCTCTTAGGGTCTATGGAAATACGCTCTAAGGGTGTCCGAATAACGGCTACATAATCACTACATATTATTATTATTATTATTTTATTATATTATATTATATAGTATAAAACAAAGTCGCTTTTGTCTGTCCCTATATCCCTATGTATGCTTAAATCTTTAAAACTACACAACGGATTTTGATGCGGTTTTTCTAATAGATAGAGTGATTCAAAAGGAAGGTTTTGGTATATAAGTTGACCGACATCCACGCGGGTGAAGCCGCGGGCATCAGCTAGTACCAAAGAGTATTTGAATGACGTCTGCCAAGTAAATTAACGGGAACTTAATTGTTTATGGTGAAACATTGTGGTTAACTTAATTACTCTTTGACAACATGATGATCCACCACTATTCTCATTATGTGGAACAATGACCTGGTGAAGGTCGCGGTGATCCACCATCATTGTGGCGGTACTTGGCGTGGCTGAAATTATGATACTCAAAACTTTGTCTCAATAGACCCTTCTCATTGTTTCCTGTCCTAAATCCCATGGTTACTCGTAACTCTTACCAAACTATGTCCCTTCTACGACATTCCTGCTCCGAGTACGAGAGCAGAATCGCCGGGTAGCAGCGCAGACAAATAAATTTAGCGGCGAGATAAGCGACGTATAAATCAGCCGACTACACAACGCACGCTTACCACTGGAAAAATGTTCCGAAGCGTTGCTAACTTCAGAGGTAACCTACTGACTTTAAGAAATGCGGTGAGAACCGGATTAAAGCGGATTTTTTAAAAGTTTTGTTTTTGGATGTTGGTAGAGAGTAAAAGAAAGTCTTTATTTGGCACAGAGAGAAAGAGGCGCTGGTGGTTAAACCATTTAAATTAATCGTTAAAGCATCATTATTGTATTTTCGATTAAAAAACCGATGAATTTACAACGCGCCTTCTTGATAGGGCCTCAGATCTTTAAAAATACCAGTGAAAACAAGATAAAAGTACCTTAGCCCAGCCTAACTGACTAAAAGTTTAGGTCACAAGAAGGGGGTTGAACTCGTGACCTTTAGCTCGCACGCTCTGCGTCTACCGCTGTACTATTGGGACGCGCAAGAACGCGTCCCCGCCATTGTCGGGCGTTTTGCGATATGTTTTGTTTTTTAAGGCAAATTCCGTGACGTTCATGAAAAAAAATCTTTTACTGGTCATCTTATTATGATATACTGAATTCACCCTATCAATCTGCATAGGGCGGTCCATTACAAACCTTAAAATAATCTTGTAACAAGATTAGAGAACTATATAAAATGATATCTAAGGAGAGAGGTAGTCTCGTCGGGGGTGCGGGTTGTTCGAAAGAGATACCGCGGCTTCGGCGCAAGGGCTAAGAAAGAACATGGGTGGTTTGACACTCCCTTCCGCTCTGCCCAAGAGCGGGGGGTTATTTGATGACTTTCCACCCGCCAAAAAAGGAGAGAGGTAGTGGTAAGGTATTAGGTACCTATTCATGCCTCAGACTGTACACATATTGGATCCCGCGACCCGTTCACCAAAACCACTCAAACTATAAACCTTTCGCGACATTTTGCTATAAAACTATCAAAAAATAACCCATTCTAAAGCCATATTCACTAAACCTAACCCGGCTAAAGCTAAGCCTCACCAGTTTCAAAACCGTTTTACGTAAAACTATTCCCCAAATGTTTTATGCCCCCGACGAGTAAGCGGCGAAGATTGCAATTTGCTCCTTACATTAAAATATGCTGGTGAAATTTGTGGATATTGGATAGGAATTTATATTACGTGTGGTTGGTGTCTTGTGGGGTAAAGGATTAGAAGGTGTTAGATAGAATTTTTTGGTTCAGTCAGACGTATGCGCAGTGCTAAGCAAGTAAGCTCCAACAGAAAACCAGCGATGTGTCATTACCATCAACACCGTCACACCACCATGCACCAAGTTAAGTTAAGTGGTTCTGTACGACGCCAACCTCATACAAGACCACTTTAGATGTTGGTTTTGAACTGCACGAAATAATTAAAAACATTTTCTTACTTTAAATGTAACCCATCATAATAATGTTTATAGTGCGTTACATGAGTCCTACCATGAAAAGTGATACTTCACCTATAAAAAATCGTTTTCCAGCAATAATATTTGCGTAGAGTAACTTAGTTCGGTGTACACAATGCTTAGTTGACGACTTAGTTTGGTGTAAATGGTGTCGTTTACACCGATGTCACAATTATATATTTTTTATTATTATATTTTGGCATGTTTGGTTCTAGGACCTCCCAGTTTCCTGATGGTGTTCTCTCCTCTGTTTCAAGAGTATTTATTTTATTTTTCTTTAAAAAACGTTGCCCCACACTAGGAATTTCTCCTGTATCGTGGGTGCGTTCACAAACATATAAATTCACATACACAAATACCCAGACCCGAAACAACTATCTGCAGGCCATACAAATATTTGTTCCGTGCGGGGATCGAACCCGCGACACGCAGCGCAGCAGTCCAATCGCTTAGCCACTGCGCCAACCGTGTCGTAGTATGAATAACATAAAGTAAAGTGTCTACGATACGTAAGTCAGAGCAAATAATATGTGCTACGCAGCATCCGTAGCAGAGTTCGTAGCTCGCGTAGCACTTCTTTAAATGAGCAGTAAGAATGTTAACACACTATTCGCTTTGGGTCATCGCGAAGGTTTAGTTGTAGCTTCACGTTCAAGATAAAGCGGAGACTATTGTAGTGTTGGTGGCATACTACTATAGAACAGATAGCTATATTCAATGGGGTGGGTAGAGGTGAACGTTCATCCGATTTCGTTTAAGAATAAACAAGATAGTTAAGATCTTTCTCAATTACCCATACATACACCTGCAGAACGGAATTTGGACGAATATAGATCATGTCTTGAATATACAGAATACTAACTTTTGCTCGTGGCTTCTATCCTGTTATGTAAGGGTTTAACCCACGGGTTTAAATGTCGGAATGCCATGACACTCGGAAATTCTGTAGCTACCCGTAACTAAAAGAGTTTTTGGAATCAGATCAGTAATTGCGAAGATACAACCCTGTTTTTTTGGCGGGTGGAAAATCATCAAATAACCCCTCCCGCTTTTGGGCAGAGCGAAAAGGAGTGTCAGACTTCTACTGGCTAAAAACCACCCATGTTCCTTCTTAGCCCTTTATGTCGAGGCCGCGGTATCTCTTGCGAACACCCCGCAGCCCCGACGACAACCTTACAGCCAAATACTTACCTCTTTTTAATGTTAGCATAGATATTTGTCCAAGAAGATTGGCAAAACACAGGCAACAAACAGCTGGTCAATCTCAAAAAAAAACTACACTCATTCATACTTCATAACAATAAAGCACTAACTAGCTAAACATTACACCCCTAACAGCCAGTGTTGCGCCAATTTTCAAATAAACATAAAACGATACTCGTCCGATAGATAGTGCTGTGCCGTTACTGTTATCGGGCACATAAAGTCGAACGGTTCGAAATTAAAAAGAATAACGGTCAGCGACGACGCCTGAGGCGGTTTGTGAACGGTTCCTGATATTTTGTATACACGTTATAGCGGTTACAGCCGGTTTTTTGTCCGCAATTATCGTGGTGGACAACGGTTGGGAAGGTTTTTTTTTTTTTGGAAGGTTCTTTAATGGCCAGTGAGAGATTTGGTTGGTGATGCAACGTTATCTCTCTTGTCTTTTCCGAACTATGTTAAGATCAGCATCTAATACGACAAATGCTTGCAATGACTGGACAGGACGACTCAAATCTTTGTCACATTTATGTGGTTCGTTTTTGAAAAGACCGTCTCAGACTGCATGGTTCATACTGCATAGTTCTCATGTATACAACATTATGTCTGGACCTTAAAAGAGACTATCTGCGGTACTTAGAGATATTTAATGATTACTTAAGCCGTCACTTATTAAAGATTTGACATACTTTTGTATGACAAAACTGTCAAAACCTTTACTAAGTGATGACCTAAGTAATCATTAAAGCTTTCTAGTATGACCATGACTATGAGTTTATTTGAGGGTCATAAGGCCCATCTAGGTTGAAAGAAAATTACTTGTAAGTATAAGCTTGTAGAAACCTCATTTTTAGGGTTCCGTACCTCAAAAGGTAAAAACGGAACCCTTATAGGATCACTTTGTTGTCCGTCTGTCTGTCTGTCTGTCTGTCTGTCAAGACCTTTTTTCTCAGGAACGCGTGGAGGTATCAAGCTGAAATTCATATCAAATACTCAAGTCTATGGTCTCTTGGAGCTGTGAAAAAATCAAACTTCTAAGTCAACGCGATCAAAAGATACTCCCGTTTATGCCGCAAATTTTCGACACTCGCAAGGGAATCAAAACCTACAGGGTACTTCCCGTGAACTCAGAATCTTGAAATTTGGTATGAAGCAACGTCTTATAGCAGAGATATAGGGAAAATTGCGAAAAGTATACATTTTTAGTTATATCATATAATAAATTTTTTTTTAAAAATTTTAAACTTACTACCCCTTTCCTCATGAACGCGTAGTGGTATTATATGGAAATTCATATCAAATACTCAAATCTATAATACCTTTAAGCTGTAACAAAATCAAACTTCTATGTCAACGCAATCAAAAGAAACAGGAATTAAAACCGCATATTTTGAAACTCGCCACTACTCGCAAGGGAATCAAAACCTACAGGGTACTTCCCGTGAACTCAGAATCTTGAAATTTGGTACGAAGCAACGTCTTATAACACAGATAAAGGAAAAATTGCGAAAAGCATAAATTTTTAGTTACATCATATAATAAAAATATTTTTAATAATTTTAAACTTATTACCCCTTTACTCATGAACGCGTAGTGGTATTATATTGAAATTCTTAACAAATACTCAAGTCTATAATATCTTTAAGTTGTAACAAAATCAAACTTCTACGTCAACGCAATCAAAAGATACAGCAATTAAAGCCGCATATTTTGAAACTCGCAACTACTCGCAAGGGAATCAAAACCTAAAGGATACTTCCTGACGACCTGGAATCTTGAAATTTGGCATGAAGCAACGTTATAAAGTACACATATAGGAAAAATTCCGAAAATCTTAAATTTTTAGTTACATCACATAGTATATTTTTTTTAATAATCATAAACTTACTAGCTGACCCAGCAAACGTTGTTCAGCGATTAAAAAAAAAAAACAGATGTTGGCCGATTCTCAGACCTACCCGATATGCACACAAAATTTCATGCAAATCGGTTCAGCCGTTTCGGAGGAGTTTGGAAACCATACCACCACCATAACTTTTACTTATATACCTACAGGTTTGTACGGAACCCTCGGTGCGCGAGTCTGACTCGCACTTGGCCGGTTTTTTTTTTCCATTTCAGCCATAAGACGTCCACTGCTGGACATAGTCCTCCCCCAGAAGGGGGGGATTTGCCATTATCGCCCCGCTTGGCAGGCGGGTTGGCGATCGCAGTATGGTTGTTACGAAGGCACAGAAAACGCTGCTGCCCAATCTCTGGTAAGTCCCTTAGTTGCCTCTTACGGTACCCACGGGAAGATATGGGATGGTGCTATTCTTTACGTCCGACACCATACGGAACAAAACCTTATGTACCTTTTTTTTTTGCCGGGTGGAAAATCATCAAGAACCCTTCCCGCTCTTGTGCAGAGCGAAAGGGAGTGTCAGACTTCTACTGACTAAAAACCACCCATGTTCCTTCTTAGCCCTTTCGCCGAGGCCGCGCTGTCTCTTTCGTACAACCCGCAGCCCCGACGTGCACCTATATGTACCTAAAATCAACATCATTTATCGTCTAACAGAATGCAGCAGAATACCAGCTACACATGCTGTTAGAGACAATTTAAGTTGTCGAACTAGGATGCTGTCGTTGTGGTGAGTTAGTACCATGTTAGGACGTTAGTTTGAATCACCTTTGCACCCCAACCACCCTTTGTAAGACACAGTCTTAACCAATGAAGCGGCTGGCGAAATGTGGGTGTACTAATAGAGGTACACTTCTGCCTAAGCCTTTGGGGATTACAAACTTGATGTTATAGCATGTATAGACAAAACCCAGCCATAACACAACCTATTTATATCCAAAAAAACCAGCTACAACTATAATAAAAAGCTCGCATATCCCTTCAATCACATTTTTATAACCATGGCGACCATTCCACCGCGTGTCAAAACGGAATTAAAGTGACAACACTCACAATATGGTCGTCAGTCAACGTGAGACATTCTTGGCACTGGCGTAGTGTGGGTAGATTCATGGGAATTGTATGCTCACGCTTGATTTGAGTAACGAGGTGAACAGTATTCTATGGTGGTGTTGTTGAGAAGGTTAAAGGAGCTCATCCAGGGAAGTACGGCCATAACTATTTTTGTCAAGGACTTATGTCATGTTTGATGTTGCAGATGTAATACGGTACATAATAGGTACCTAAATATAATTTGAGTGCTCGTTCGCCATATATATAAACGGTGCGGTTGGCGCAGTGGCTGAGCGATTGGACTTCTACGCTGCGTGTTGCGGGCTCTGTCCCTCCACGGAACAAACATTTGTATGGCCTACAGATAGTTGTTCCGGGTCTGGGTATTTGAAAGAAAGAAAGAAAGAAAAAATATTTATTTGTCGCAGAAACATAACGAGCATACAAATAGACAACCAAAAAAGAAATACACATACAACTCATAACAGATATTAAAAAATACAAAAAGCAGGGTTAGTATAAAAATAATTGCACGTCGTGACTGCGAAAACTAGGTTGCCACTCAGCATGATGCTGTGCTATGGGCACCCACAGCACAGCGCATTTGTGTATGTGAGTTTAAATATTTGTAAACGCACCCACGATACGAGAGAAATTCCTAGTGTGGGGCAACGATTTTTTTTTTAAAAACTTTCATTATGCCAAATCTTACATTTCTCCTTTCGTGCAATGTGCTTCTTCATCTTAGCGTGTCGATTACAATCCAAATTGACGCCCAAAATTCAGTTCAGTAGCGTCGATCAGCTCCTGTGATGTGCACAAAAAAACATAAAAAAAAATAACATTTAAAACTTTTTATTTCAAAAAACATTTCATTAATTTTGATTAATCACACATCGCTTAATCTTAATTCTGAAAGATTATGTGCGAGTGAGGCGTCTCGCTTGTTTACTTATCAATATATTTAGTACTACTAAAAACACATGCAGGACACGATATCAAATGTCCCATCGTTTGTGGGATAACACCACATTTAGCCTCCAAGGAAGAGTCATCAATTAATCTCAACCTGAACAGGTTATTCTAATGTGCTTAAAAAGGAGTACAAAGCTTTTTCTACATGTAGAAAACATAAGTAAGAAATTCCCCACACACACACGTCTCCAAAGAAAATCAGAATTTTCTCTCGCACCCCGTAAATCAAATCAACCATTAGGCTGCCTGCACACTCGCGACACGTGATTAGGCTCCTTCCACACGAGCGACACGTGAGCTATTTAAGCTGAGTTCAGCTCCGTAATATAATAAAGCGCCAGACTTGTTGTACTGTATTAGATTTACTACTCACCTATTGTTTGTAGAGTAGTGAACGAGGACAGAGAGTTAAATAGGAGATTCTACATTTAAACTGTTATGTTTTGGTGTTTTCAACTATTTAAGGCTTTTGCAATAGGGATGTTTACTGACTAAAAAAAATATGATTCTAATTAGTCCGCCTGTTAGATTATCGAAAAATATTGGATACGTATTTTTTATTTTATTAAATCAATAAAAATTGACAAAGATTAAACGCGTCAAAGATTAGAGAAGGGGGTTGTTCTTAGAATATGACGTCACACGAGTTTTCAAAGCACTGTATCGCCTTCATTGTTTGTTTACGTGAAAAAAGAAAAAATAAGTGTCCAATATTTTTTGGAAGTCTATCTGAAGGACTAATTAGAATTTTTTAGTTAACTACCCTATTTTTGTCGATGTTTCCGAGTAGTTCGAGTTTCTTGATGCTAGCAGTAAAGGAATAAACCATTTTTTTAAACTATATTTTAAAACCTTTTAGTTATCATCTGCCCAGCCTTTCCCAACTATGTTAGAATTGGCGTTCAGTCTCACCAGATGCAGCTGTATACTATTGTTTTACATGAAGCGACAGCCTTTCTACCCTCTACAACCCTGTTAGTTCTGGGTAATATATATTATATTTCCTTTAAAAACCTACTACCTCTAAAAATTGTCAAAGATGTACAAATTAATGACAGCCGGAAGCAACTGCTTACCGTGCTTTCCGAAGCACGGAGTAAACTCGGTATGTAATGCATGGTCACCAATACACAGACCAACTTAGGCAAGCGCGGCGCGGCTGTAAATATTAAGCCACGGATTCTTTAACAACTTTCATACCTTTTAGTAAACCTAATAAACAACGGGTACTAAAATATTATTATTTTACTTTATGATTTCTAAAAACCCTCTGTCCCACACTACTCTGTACGCCGCGCTCTGCAATAACATTACACTGCACTCATGACGTCACAACGCTAATCACTTACACACATAAATTATCAATACCGCGCCTTGGGTGGCGTAGCGCTGTAGCTCGTAGCTCGTAGCGGGTCTACGCCGTAGATAGGACCCGTCTACGAGAATTGTGGGTTCTTACGTTGCTTTTTTGTTTGTAGGTCGTGGATAGAAAATGTTTGTGATAATTTGTGGGTTTAAATTGTATATCTTTACTTTTAAATTATTTGAAAGTTATTCGTAATATCCACGTTTGACAGGCGTACTCAGTTTCATGATGCAATATTTTAATTACTTTTTTTTTGGGGGTATGGGAAATCATCAAATAACCCCTCCCGCTCTTGGGCACAGCGAAAGGGAGTGTCAGACTTCTACTGACTAAAAACCACCCATGTTCCTTCTTAGCCCTTCATGTCGAGGCCGCGGTATCTCTTGCGAGCAGCCCGCAGACCCGACGGGGTATTTTACTGCCTTATCGTTTATTGCATGTACCAAAATATTGTATTTTCTTTTATTAATTGAAACATTAAATAATAGGCCATTATGATCATCTGCTTAGCCTTTTCCCAACTATGTTAGGGTCGGCTTCCAGTCTAACCGGATGCAGCTGAATACCAGTATTTTATATGGAGTGAGTGCCTATCTGACCTCCATAACCCAACGAATGGGCTATTTTATTTTATGCCTATTGGCCTTGTTTAATTCTATCTCCTGCTGATATTGAAGAAAGTGGAAATTTTCTCTACTCCTCCGGTTTTCTGATCCATTTCGTTGCGGGATCTAACAAAGTTAAATTGTTAATCTGGTATTTCGTCGCGCTTCATTGTTTCGGTGCTTTTCTGGTGGTCACCATTATTGATTCTGGCTTACAGGAGTTACAGTGGATTGGAAATAGTGTGGCGGGTTTGTCCCAAAAAAAAGTACTTTAACTTTGTTGAATTTGTGCAGGCAGAAGCGTCATAATGCAACAAAACTAGTATCTGAATTTAGCTAATCCAATGCATTGTCTAAATACTTTATCTCGTTTCGATACAAAATGTTTATGTTTTGTGCAGCAAGGTAACTGTAAACAGGATCACTATTATAATATGATGTGCTTACTAAATAAATAGTTAGGAAGATGGTTTATGTATTTATCTTGACTGCACTAAGGTCGAACTATCTGTGCTCTTATACAGTACTAGCTGATGCCCGCGGCTTCACCCGCGTGGATGTCGATCAAATTATATATTAAAACCTTCCTCTTGAATCACTCTATCTATTAAAAAAAACCACTTCAAAATCCGTTGCGTAGTTTTAAAGATTTATGCATACATAGGGATATAGGGACAGAGAACACGACTTTGTTTTAAACTACCTATGTAGTGATGAGTTTAGTTTTTCATCAGGAATTTCTCAGTAGCAGCCACGGAGTCAAAATTTGTGCACGGTTGATGGCAATAGGCTAGCCCCTTACTATTACTATAAAAACTCTCAGCTTAACCCTTCAGGGTTTACAGGCGTGATGTTACATGTTGTAGGTAAGTCAATCGGTTTTCTAATTTTTGTTGTGTGTATCGATGTTTTTTCCATTTTGGACAGTTTGGGCCCAGTAGGTGGTCATCCCGTCGGGGCTGCGGGTTGTTCGCAAGAGATACCGCGGCCTCGACATAAAGGGCTAAGAAGGAACATGGGTGGTTTTTAGTTAATAGAAGTCTGACACCTTTCGCTCTGCCCAAGAGCGGGAGAATTGATGATTTTTAGCCAAAAAAAAAAGGAGGTGGCCATATTTATTGCAGCGGCAGAGGTATGCTATTCAGGTCGTCAAGAGTGCAAGTAAACGGATACCTGGGATACTCCATCATGTGGGGCATAGTTTGATCCGGACCACCACACTCGTACTTGGTGTTTGGGATAAGCCCAGTTGCCTAGCACCACGGATATTATTGTCATTAATATTACTGTGTCCTAAGTTGTGAGCTGTCCTCCAGCCATGTCCTGGCCAGCCCTCACGAACGGATGGAAAGAACTGGTGGAGGTGTCGGCCGGGGTTTTAAGTTAAGGATCAGTTTTACACCTCACTTTCCTCCAGGACAAGACCCACAGGTCAAGCGGGCGGGCCACTAGTCTAGGGCCGCGGAAGTCGCATTAGTTGCCGCTGCCCCCCGACGCAAGTGTGGCAACACCGGTGTCGTTTTAGTCATTAAGAATTTAAATCAAAATCAAAAGTCATTTATTCAAACTAGGCTGATAATCAGCACTTTTCGAACGTCAAAATTTACTTTACTTTACTTATTTACAAGGGACAGTCCCCCAAAACGCCCACCCTTCGACACTTCCTAGTGTTTTTGCTGGAAAGAAGAAGTGGCGGAACAAACTCCCCAGCAACATATCTGCCTGTTTGGTTAGAAGAACCAGACTCGATACAATAGTAAGGCGTAAGTTAATATTACGATTGACTACAATCAATAATAAAAAAGTGTATAATAATAAAACATAAAAAAGAGATAACATACGAGTAAACTAATTTTGGAGAAAGAACATAAATAACAAACATTGTCTTGTGTTCAACTCAACGACCAACTATTCTTATCATTTAAGATCTGATAGACAACTCCGCTCTCCCAAGGGTGGAGGACATCCATTGATGACATCGTGAAAATAGGGTATCAAACCCACCAAGACTACCACCACCGGCTACTTTACTACAAAAATTCGTTCTTAAACAGGGTGTAAACTGACCCACGAAGCTGTCAACCAAGCATTCTGTACATCAAGATAAGTAACTGCGCAAAAAATATTGTTGGGAAACCATTTTCTGGGGAGAAAAGTCACGTTTTACGCCAGAACTCAATGGAATGCACTCAAAACATTGTGCTGATAAATTCTTTGAATATTTAAAGGGTTATGGAGATATGTATTTAAAGTTATAACATTAAAACTAAACAAATTCAATGTCAAAATGTACTTTTAGTACGTAAGATTGCACGCTTTAGTTTTAAGCAAAACAATCATGTTCGATCTAATATATTTAATAACACCTTGGTATACCATGTTTTATGCCAATAAAATATCTTATCTTATCAAAACTTGTGAAAAAGTTGTAATGTTGACCTCCAATATCTAGAAATTTTCCAGGTATGGTGCAGAACAAAAAAATATCGCAATGACAGGGAGAAAAAGAGCCTTTCGACGTTGTTAAGGCTCGTTTTACACCCATTATTTTGTATTTTTCCTTCCTTAGAACCAAACCTTGAGCGTCGAGGTCAAATGCTATCATTTAATGTTAGTCATTGTGTATCATTCATCTTGAGGATAATAAAAGAATATGTAAGAAAGAAAGAAATAAAGAAAAGTGGTTTTTATCCTTAAGGGCGAATTTCACTTAGCAACTAACTGCGGTACTCGGAGATGTTTAATGATTACATAAGCCGTCACTTAGTAAAGATTTGACATACTTTTGTATGACAAAACTGTCAAAACCTTTACTTAGTGATAGCCTAAGTAATCATTAAAGCTCTCTGAGTGCGGCAGTAAGCATGGAAGATTACGCCTGTATTTCTTGAAGCATTAGACAGTGGTGTTAGGTGGTAGGTATTTTGGATCATTCCCACTAGTTCTACTGCAGAGTCCTACGATAGAACTAGTGGGTTTGTTTACCCACTAGTTCTACGATTCAAGGTGGTACGAAATCGTAGAACTAGTGGGAACAAAAATTTCCACTAGCTCTACTGGTCCTATTAAACAATTTATAGTAGAACTAATGGGGCTTTTCGTTCCCACTAGTTCTACGATATAAGGGTGTTACAAAATTGTAAAACCAGCGGGACTCAAGTTTTTCATTCGTTCTATCACACAGTTTAGGGTACAACTACGGCACAAACTACCAGGAGAATAGAAGTAGGCAGGAGGTAGCCACTTTTTACATTTAGTTACATTTTAGTGACGTTGCCCTGGCGGCTGAGAGAATGTCATGCTCACTCAAATGTCTCGCTGATGGTGGCGCGTGTGTCGGATCATTTAGTTCCCTTCAAAATGGTTGAGTTGAATGGTGCTGATCCATGCGTCATGTTCGTGAACGGGCGCTGTCAGTGGAGACTGGTCATATCTTAGTTGCCATGGTTTATATATATATATTTTTTTAATATGTTTATTATATCTTTTTACTCCGGACGCTCTTAACTTGCACGTCTTGCTACATAGTTCTCACATATTATACCATCTCAACATGAATGATGTAATGTACCAAGATTTTTTGTAAAAATATTCTGGTTTAAAAGAGTGTCCATGGAGTTTCTTGCCCGTTCTTCTCCATAGTGATCTACGTTAGGGAATGGGCAACTACAGTACTTTCACAAGTTATTATGCCTTGTGACTGTGACTGTAGCTTAGGAGTGCAATGCGTCGTCCCGGGGGTTGCTGCGTCGGGTTGCGCGTCGCCGGATCTCTGCGGCGGCGAGTGCTGTGGGTGCGGGGTTGCGCGGCCGCGCGTGCCGTGGCGATGGGTGCGCGGGGCTCCGGGTCGCGGGGCGGCGGTTGCGCGTTGCGGCGTGCATTCGTTGTTCCGTGATTTGGAGTCTCGTGCATTCGTTGTTGCGGTGTGCGTCGCTGCGTGCTTTCGTGCTCGCAGTGTTCGTTGTTGCGGGCATTCGGCGGCGTGTGGCTCGGCGTGGTGGCTTTCGGGATGACGTATTGCACTCGTAGTTTAGTTTTGTTTTATGAATTGTTCTTCTGACATTCAAAAATGCCTGTAAAGGTTTAATTGAAATAAATGCTTTGAGTTTGAGTTTGAGTTTGAGTTTGGGTATTGAAAACCCAGTAGAACTAGTGGGAATTTTTGTTCCCACTAGTTCTACGATTTCGTACCACCTTGAATCGTAGAACTAGTGGGAAAAAAATTCCCACTAGTTCTATCGTAGGACTGTGCAGTAGAACTAGTAGGAATGATCCACATTATAGTTTAGAATTTGGGTCAGTGAAATAATTTGTTGTTAAATAAAATTCTTTAAATTAAGTAACTAAAGGCTCATTGATCGCAATCGCGACTGTTGAGCATGATGTCCGTTTTTTTTTTTTTGGGGTTGGGAAATCATCAAATAACCCCTCCCGCTGTTGGGCAGAGCGAAAGGTAGTGTCAGACTTCTACTGACTAAAAACCACCCATGTTCCTTCTTAGCCCTTCATGTCGAGGCCGCGATATCTCTTGCGAACAACCTGCAGCCCCGACGGGGAGCATGATGTCCTTGGTTCGAGTACGAACTGAGACTTAAAAGAGAGGTTTCATGCAATAGGTGACGAGCTTATGCCATCAAACGGGCACAAATCCAGACTCCGTGGCTCGTACTAAGAAATTCCTGATGGAGAAATCCAATAACATATTGTCCGACCTAGGAATCAAACCCAGGCCTACACGCTTAGCAGTCGTGCTTGCGACCGCTAGACCAACGAGGCAGTCTCTTCAATAAAGTATATTATAAAAACTATTTATTTTCAGCACTGTAGGTATGTTAACAGCCACATATTGATGTACTCAATACGACATACAAAAGCATACCCATAGATTATGAATATTTAATCTCAATAGGAATCGAATCCACGACATCTAACTCAGAAAGCTAACACTTGAGCCACTTTGAGCTCTTAAAACTTTTATGTTCTGAAATTAAAGTCACAAGAGACCAGAGAGTTTTCAACTTAGTTTCTGGGTAACTGGCACACGCATAGACAACATCTAAGTTACATGCTAAGTACGTGACCAAGGAGTGAAAAATAAAAACAAGGATTTTGTATAAAAGCTTGTAGCTTTTTTAAGTACTGATAAAACAAATTTTGGGTACTAATTTAGAACTAAATAAATACCTACGTGAAGTTTCATAAAAAATATGTTTTCTTAAGTAAAAGAAAATTATTATTATCTAACACGGAAAAATCTGCCTAAAATCGCTACCAACGTCCGCCCAAGATGTGTTTTTAACTCACACACACAAAAACAAACGCACACAAATACACATAATGTGACATTTATAGACGCGTCAGCTGAAAAAGGCAAACAATGTAAATTAGACTTTAACAACAATTAAATAAGAGCGAGAATACTCAGCAAAAACTGAGCTAAATTAGGATATTTCAAAAGTCAAACACAACACTTGAACTTTTTTTTGTCAAGGCAAATGAAACTTTCATTCAAAGAAACTAAGGTTCTAAATTGTGTTGTAGAGGAAAACAGATATGTCATGTCTGTGTTCCGAATTTGAAAGAGCTTTCCGAGGGGAGCCGAGCGCTTACCGATCGGGTACGAGAGGCGCCGAGACGCGGCGAGCACCGAATGCATTACGACGACGCGGCGACGTAGTGCCATAGGGCTGGGACTAAGGAAAACTGCTATTTTTACATATACATACTTTTTGGTTGTTATATTTGTACTTTTGATGCGTTTTTATTAAGTAGGTTATTTTATTTTTGGAAAAAATTGTTAAGGTGTTAGTGAGCTTTTCTGAAGTTATTGATTACTAAATTAATTATTTACCAAAACTTAATTAATCTAATTCAATCAATACTCTATAATGCAGTTCTAATTAAAGAAAATTATAACGAAAAATTAACAAGCATCTTACACCCAAAACTCAAAAATAATGCACAAAAAAAATCAATACCTCGAATAGCTTTCATCTAGCCTAAAAATAGCAGTCACAGCCTAAAAAAACCTTACGAAAAAGCCGGAAAAGCTTGCCGTCAGCCCTGTGCGTAGGGCGGGGCGGGGAGGGGCGCGCGGTCCGGGGTGCGCGCGGGGAGGGGGCGCGTCGAGTCGCGCCAGTCGGTCGCGGGGCGCCGCGCAGCCCACACGCGTCATGCGCGCCCTCTAGCGTATTATGTTCCTCCCCGACCTTCCGCGAGCCTGCATGGTGGACGACGTAGCGACTTACTTGCAAGCGCCCTCCTCGGGACAGGTGGCTACAATTATTAACAACAAACCCATATGTAATTAACAATGATCATATTAACAGATGTTGTGAGCTAATGTTGCTTACCTAAACTGCGTCGGCCGCCCGGGTATTTTCGGGACGTACCGATTTCACCGTCAGATCAATGTGGACGCACGTGATCCTCTGATGTTGTAGGCTGGATGCGACTGGCTGTATGGTCACATCACTAGTACAGAGGTAACTTTAAAAAAAACAAAAGAGAAACACGTGTTCGATGCAGATTGAGAAGAATTCAAATTCAGAATCAAGTGTAACGGATTTCGATAAGGTAAAGAAGTAAATTGTGTTCAAAAAGAGCTTGTAAACAGATCGATAAGCATGCTTTCGTATAAGATTGACAGTTGCAAGCTGTGACGTACCTACGTTGAATTTAAAACGATTCAGTGAACATTTTTTAACCAAAACGACGGGAATGTGAAGCTTTGACACAAAAACAGGCTATAACCTCAAAAACGGAATAATGGTAAATATAAGTTCTAAATTGTATAATATACCAAAAAAGTAGTAAGCTAGATTTCAACCTTAATCTTTATGAACGAGCGTAACCTTCAAATGCGACTAAATTATTTATAATAAAGGAGAATCATAAAACTGAGACATCTAAAGATCAAAATTTTAGTATAGTTATGAAACCGAAAAACTAAAATTAATTTGTCGTAAAGAAACAATCCAATGACTAAGACTATGTTGTCGCGTGATTCAGAATGACAATCATTTTCATTCTATGTGATCCATAAATAATAATTAGAAAGACTAATCACATGCTTAAATATAGAAATTAAACGTAAAATGGAAATCACGTATAACATTTAACAGAACCTAAACAATATTCAAGTCATGAAATAAAATCGAATCCATTTTCAAAAATGATAAAATCGACAACAATTCAAACTTCAATCAATCGAAAAAAGAAAAAAAGAAATCCAACCTCTTTGCTAATGAAACAGCACCAATCAACATAAAAAAAAATTAAGCCAGTACGAGAACCATAGATTATAGCAATAATAGAAATGGAAAAAGGTTAGTGAATCGATATGGTGTGGCTAAGATGTGAATAAGTTGACTGCAGGGAAACTACGGCATAGAATAGCATAACGCCCATCGCATCTGCAGTTCACCCTGTTTTGCTAAAATCGGCTCTATCCGACTGCAAAAACAATTTACTGGCTGTTTTCAAAAAAAGTTTTAGTTTTAAAAAGGAGTTTTTATGCGGGTTCGCGGACCTCTGTCGTTTATGTTACGTTTTACTGTAATGCTTTTAGGTTAGGAGAACATGGTTTTGGGAAACGCGTGTAGTTTAGTTGAAGTATTTTTTTATTGTTCTTGTTTTTGTTTGTTCAGATAAATGTAATGTTGGGCTGTCCTTCGTTATAATGATTACGATTCCTACTGTGATCTTTGGTACAGTTTTCTATCTTAGATAATTCTATGTTCGGATACTACGAGAATTTATTTCGGCTACTTCATGAAGTGAGTAGTTTAATAGATTCTCCGTTATTGTTTGTTTATTTATACTTTAAAAGATCGGTATTTTAAAAGCTTTCGTTTATTTTGTTCATATCTTGGAAATTTTGGAGTTATTGGCTCCGTGCCCTAATACTTTGCCCTTGATCTTGATGATGAGAAAACGTTTGGTAAACATAAGCTTTTTTATGTAATACTAATTAATCGATAGGATTTATGATTTATTTACTTTTTTTCGTTATAGTTCGGTTTTTCTTCGTAATTATCTTCATTCAAACAGTAACCAATAAGTTTTTTCAAACATTATCAGTAAATCGATTGATTGCGTGATTTCCTTTACTTATTTTTGTAAGTATTTTACTCAAAGCCCCCAACATAATAATTATAAAAAACTTAAATTATAAATGCCTAATATGTTTTTTCCGAAATTATATTACAACACAATTACTTATCGTTTTAAAAACCGGTTTTTCTCCACAATAAGTCACCAAACCTTTACAAAACTAAAGCTACATCCAGCGTACATTATCGAATAACAATTTAGAGCATCATATAATACATAAAACTCGTACATACAGATAATATAAACGAGGTTGCGAAGGTACCAACCTCCCAAGTTAGCCAAGCCGGCGCTTATTCAGCACAGATAAACCGACCAGAACTCGACACAGCTTGAAATTCTAATTTAATTTCGTACATTTCACTTGTGGAATACGAAGCATTTGATTAAAACTTAAATCTTGCTGTTTTACAATAAAAGGAGCTATAATAAAAGGTTTCAAAGGTAATGGATGATGAATTAAAACGAATTGGGAAAAACTTTTATTAAATAACGGGTAATGTCCACAAATCCATGCTCAAAGCACGTATTTTGCTTACAAAAATTACACTTGGGATTACAATACAAAAATGGTTAAGTTATAGTGTCCTCATTGTAAAATGATCTATAATAAAATACAATAAAATAAAGCTTGCAAACTACATAGTAACGATTCAATCAATAAAAGAAAACTAGCCGAATGGAGAATCAATGAGCCTTAAGGAGTACGCAGTATTGATGGAGCGAAATAAGAATTTTATGTTGTTTTCGCTGATTTTATGATTCGGAAATGGGAAGAGTGATGTAATACTGCAAATAAATAACAATAAAAGAAGAAAAACAAGAAGTATAATGATACAGAGGAAGAAAACCAGCTAAAATAACTTTAAACAGAACGAATAAAATCAAAACTTGCAAAAATATTTGACTATAGGATTCTAACCATTAAAGGAAGGAGATACTCGTAAATACTTGGATCAAATCAGTTCAAAAATATTCTCATTTTGCACATATTTGATTATTTTTTAATCAGGTAGAAAATGAAACCTCAATCTTATGATAAATGTCACACGTGTGTGAACGTTTAAAAAAGAAATAGGGAATAGACAACGAAGAACTCAATCACGGTCTCAAAAAAAGAACTATTTTAACGTTTTAAAAACGGAATATTATTAGAAAACTGACGCCCAAAGTACCCGGCCGGCTTGCGTTGAGCAGACCGCGTCGCATCGGTGTTTCTCGATGTATCCCCCTATTATTTCTTCTATCACCCTTTTTGCCACTCGATGTATGAATGTTTTTCACTAACTGTTAATGTTGATATTTTAATGTATCCCTAATTGTTAGTTTGGACTTTTTTTTCTGTCTTCTTTGTGGTGCGGGAAATGTTATGTCATTTTAGATTTTTTCTAATGCGTCGGCAGCCTATTCTGTGTGTCTTGTTCCTTATAACAAAATTCTTTGAATTATGACTAAACATAAGAAGACAATCATGATTCTATTTCGGTTATTGTCAATCATAATGATTCACGCACTACAATGTATATTTTTTTGTATTTGGATTGTTACATTGTTTTTACTAATTTCTCATAAATAGATTTATTTGATACATAAAGACAGCTGGAAAACACTTAAAAAGGTTGCTTTAACATAATACTAATCAGTCAAGACAATGTAACAAAATGTTCATTTACAAAAAATGGCCAGGTAAATAAAAAATAAATTTTCGATGAAAGACGGTTTCTTAATCATAAGGTATGGATATATGAAGTACTTAACTATGATTAGAAGTTTTAAAGCATATAATTTCATGAAAAGTAATTTGTTTCCCTGGCCAGCAGTGTTTAGTCGATAATTCTGTATATGTGCATGATTCCCGAATGCACTACCCTAAAAGCGAGAATGTGTTGCACGAACCTGTTATTTTTTTAATGTTCTTTTTTAATTTCACTACTCCAAGCAAAGGAATCCATTAGTGAATTGGATTTGTATTTTGATGTATTTTTTTATTTCGATTGCAGCGCACAGGTAATCCATGTATAATGCCTGTATGTAACCTCGTGTATTTTGACTCTTGGTGTCTATATATTCATATTTAACCGTATTTCTTTTTACTACGGATTTTTAACAGGTTTTCAAATAATTTTATAAAAGTGTTTCTACTGTGAAGATAACATCGAAATAGTAAAATGGGTTAATATCTCGGCCGACAGTGGGAAGCTCGTTCAATAAAACAGAGGATTTTTGGCTTCTATAAATAAACTGAGATAATACTTAGTCGTTTTGACTGTTAAAATATTACGATTCTTATTTTTTTCAGCGTTGAAAACTCTAGAACATTTGTTGTAAGAGTTTTAACATAGATTATAGAGAAGATTACGTTAGGTTCGGTTATTTGATTAACCAACTAAAGATTTAAAAGGTAAGGAGGTTTATAAAATCGTTCGTTCTTTCATAGTATCGTTTAAGGTTATACTAAGTATTCCTAAAGTGAAATCTTCTATTAAGTGGTCTTTTGAGATTTATTTATTTTTGATTTAAACACATACACACTATCATTACAGGCTAACCTAATACAGCAGTGTAGTTGTAGTTAAATTTTACAAAATGAGACTTACAATTAACAATCTAGACTAAATGTTAACAACCTAAACATCAATACGAAACATCAGAGATCAGTGATAGCCTAGTTGTGTGACCGTCGCACTGACAAGTCATAGGTTTGGAGTACGAACCCGCGATTTTCGAATTCATGTGCGTATTGTTTAATTATTACTTGCTTCGGTGAAGGAGAGATATTTCTCGACGGCATGTTAAAGACAAGTTGGAGTCCCATGGACAGCATACAACTCTAACACTAGGCACTTACCAAACGAAAAAAAACCTGGTATTTGGTTGTTTTGAACCAGTATTTTGTTAGAACATAATGTTAAAGCATTTTCTTACAACACTTACTGCGGTACTCAGAGATATTTAATGATTACTTAAGCTGTCACTTAGTAAAGATTTGACATACTTTTGTATGACAAAACTGTCAAATCCTTTACTAAGTGATGGCCTAAGTAATCATTAAAGCTGAGTGCGGCAGTTAGTAACAATAAACATCGCAGTAGAGTACCTTAATCGATTTCTTGCAGCTCCACGCTAAAGCTCACGGTTGTGAACATCAAGATCGGAGCGAGTACCGATTACCTATAACAATTATTACATGTAGGTTACGTTTAAGAAAGAAAGAAAGAAACAGTATTTATTTGTCGCAGAAACATGACGAGCATACAATAAGACAATTAAAAAGCAATAAGTACACATACAACACATAACAAATATAAAAAAAAATACAAGAAAGGAAAATAAAACGAGAGTTGCACGTCGTGACTGCGACAAGCAGGTTACCACTCAGCATGGTGCTAAACATGCGGTGGTGGTGGTGTGGTGTGGTAGTTTAAACATTCTTTTACCATTACATACGAGTACCTTGGAAGATTGATTTGAAACATAAAAATGTCGTGAGAAAAGTTTTGAGTATGAATGTGAAATGGGTATAAGAGTAGAGGAAGACCAAAAAAACGATGGATGGACTGTGTTACGGATGAAATAGCAAGGAGGTGTGTGATGAGATGGTGAGTGATAAAGGAGTATGGAAGATGATGACATGCTGCGCCGACCCCAAATAAATTGGGATAAGGGCAAGATAATGATGATGAGGTTTTTGGAAGATCGGGGGTTCGTTTGTAAATTACATGCGCACTGATCGGTGTTCCCGGTTAAGCATCCTTTAGTAGGTCAGGTCCGTGAACGTATATTTCGTACCTCGGGAATCATTGTAGTCGTTTTTTGAAGATCTTTGAAAGCTTTTACGGGTAGTCAAAATCCTGGAATCCTGAAAACCAGTGACCAGTCAAGGGACGTCTGTTACCTTGTAACTGGGTTGTGGAGGTCACTCTATGTAAAATACTGGTGCTCAGTTGCATCCGGTTAGACTAGAAACCGATTTCACCGTATTTAGGACAGGGCTAGGCAGATGATGATTATAACGGAGTACATGAGGACCATGAACTTTAACGTATTTATTTCAATAAATAATTAATTATTTATTTAATAGGCTCGCCCCCTATTACATGGGACTTAAACATGACTGTAGGTGTACTATTAGGTACACCTCTGCCTAACCCTTCGGGGATTACAGGCGTGATGCTATGTTATGTAAAATAATTCATGATAATAATAAAAAGAGAATTTTCTAAGTAACTGCCTCGTTAGTCTAGTGGCCGCAAGCGCGACTGCTGGTTAGGTTCAATTTCTTATCGGGGAATTTTATATTGGGTTTTTACATCAAGAATTTCTCAGTAGCAGCCAATGATTCTGGATATTATGTGTCCGCTTGATGACAGTAGGCTCGCCCCCTATTACATGGAACTTAAATATACTATGACAGCGTTGAGGAACAGTTTTTTGATGCCCTTTTATAGTTTCTTGTTAGTTTATTTATTAGTTTTTAATATACTAGTGAAATGTGGGTATATGGAATGAGTACATCTCTGCCTAAACATTCGGGGATTACAGGCGTAATGTTATATTATGAAAAGAATTCTTTCTAAAGAAAAAACATTCACTATAGAACGTTTCAAGTTCAGCATCCTACACAAATACATACATAAAAACATATTGAGGAGAAGCAAACAGAAATAAAGTTTATTACAGTCATAAGTGTATCTCTGGTAGCAAACAATAAAAAATAAGGAAGAAATAAATAAGAATAGACAAAGAGGATTTACTTATAATTTCTATGTATGGAGGTCATAAATCTTTGATAGAACCTTTTTATGTGTTTCATTTGGCTAATTGTCTGTGATACAGAAATAAAGAAAGTAATGGGAATGTTATGGTAAAAATAACTTTGTATTTGTGGGTCTTTCCGTAGGCGTAGTTATCTATGGCCGTATAGCTGGAGCTCGTTGCTAAATATTAATAGCCGCTCTAGTTGAGGTTAAGCCGCGTTTGCTTAGGTTTGGTCTGTGGATGGGTGACTACCCTTTAGATACCGAGTTTTCTCCGTGTCTCGGAAAGCATGTTAAGCCAATGGTTCCGGTAACATTTGTAGATCTTTCACAGTCGTTTCATGTAGTGACCCGAAAGACCTGACAACCAGTCTTACCAAGTGCTACTGTATTACCCAGTTATAACCGGGTTGTGGGGGTCAGATAGGTAGTTACTTTATGTAAAAATCTGGTATGCAGCTCATCCGGTTCATGATCTGTGCTTGGGAATGTAGGTTCGTAGTCTAGAGTAATTCTCTAGTCGGAATTTCGATTGAAAACCGATTAGAACAGCCTGACACATTTTTTTTGGAAAAACATCAAGTGACTCCTCCCGCTCTGGGCGGAGCGGTAAGGAGTGTCAGACTTCTACTGACTAAAAACCACCGTTGTTCCTTCTTAGCCCTTTGTGCCGAGGCCGCGGTATATCTTGCGAACAACCCGCAGCCCCGACGGGAACAACCTGACACTGACCTGCGAATTGCTAAAAAGAAAATTTCAATGTCGCAGTCTACCCTGCGTTTCCTCCATAAAGTCAACAGTTTGGTTACGGGTATTAAACAAACAATGTTAGTGTTTTTACCACGATAAAAACTCTTTAAACGGGCAAAATGTGAGACTAATATTAGTTACACCTCTGCCTGACCCTTCGGGGATTATATGGCGTGATATTATATTATGTAATATTTCATCACTACCAATTGCCAACAGTTACATCCTTTTTTTTTTTTTTTGGGGGGTGGAAAATCATCAAATAACCCCCCCCCCCGCTCTTGGGCAGAGCGAAAGGGAGTGTCAGACTTCTACTGACTAAAAACCACCCATGTTCCTTTTTAGCCCTTGCGCCGAGACCGCGGTATCTCTTTTGAACAACCCGCAGCCCCGACGGGAACAGTTACATCTTAAGTCCAACTTAACACGACCGTGCCCAACGCACCAAGTTCCATGATACATCATACTTTACCGACCACAATTTATGTACTAACTTGTATATAGTTTCATCAGTATGCGGCCTACATCTTGTTTACAAGATAACGCTGAAATCTTATATAGATGCTGTAAATCACGGGTCGGAAGGGAAAATATGCGGCAAAGGAAAGGTTATTATTTTCTATAAGATGTTGTGGCGTGCGGTTGGTATAATCCACTTTGTGGCGTTAGGTTGGTATGATTTAGTTAGTGTGTTATCCTTCGGCAGGCCTTTTCTGGTAAAGTGATGGGTATTAGGTTGCGGGGTTTTAGTGGGCTGATCCTTTGAAGTAGTTAGATCCAGATGTTTTTCTAAATCATCATTCTCTTATTCCAATTCATTTGGAGCCAGCGCGGCATGTCTTCTTCTTGATTAGGATTATAGCTGATTTTCTAAATGATTTCAAGTATTGCAAAATCCGTCTTCAATACATTTTAAACTAGCTTGTGCCAACTTCGCGCGTGTGGAGTTCGATAATTGTCCCACGGGACCTTACTTTACATAACATACCATCACACCTGTAATTTCCAGAAGGTTAGTCAGAGGTGTATGTAAAAGTACACCTTTATTGAGTTTTTCCGTGAGGAATTTTTCCATGGAGTCTGAATTCGTGCCCGGTTGATGGCAATAGGGTCAACCCCTATTACACGGGTCATGGTGACTTTCTAAACTACGCGTAGTTGTCTTTTTCTGAGAGCCGTTCAAGCTGCAATGTAAACAGAAACAGCAGTCAGCCATTAAAGCACACGACTTTAAACCCTAACTATTAACCAAATTCGCTTCCAAAAAAGACGTCAAATCTTTAGTTTTAAAACTTAATTCGCGTTAAAAAGTGCTAGAAAATTCAGGAACGGCAATCTAAGTTAAGTTGGAATGGTTAGACATAACCGTTTGGTTAGCTGATAGCTGGAGGCTGGTGCCAACTGAGGCTGCTGTGCCAAGGGAACCTCGAGTGCGACCTTGGTGGGCAAAAGATGTTGATTGTTGTTTGACGAGAATGGTAGAAGGATTGTGTTTGAGGTTAACTTCGGATCATGTTGTTTAGTATAGTGAAGAAGGATGCCAATTAACCTGAAACTGACTATCTTTGTTAGTACTGACATAATAGCAATGATGTTGTGGATTTTTGAGTATAAACGGTAATGGGTTTAGGAGAAGGGAAAACCAAATAAACGATGGATGGACTGTGTAAAAGAAGATTTTGTTAATGAAGTGGTAAATACTTTTTTTTGCGGGTGTAAAATCATCAAATAACCCCTCCTGCTCTTGGGCAGAGCGGAAGGGAATGTCAGACTTCTACTGACTAAAAACCCATGTTCCTCCTTAGCCCTTCATGTCGAGGCCGCAGTATCTCTTGCGAACAACAAGCAGCTCCGACGGGGAGTGGTAAATGCTTAGATGCTGTTGATGTCGTGCCGACATTAAATAAATTGGGATAAGGGCAGGAGACTGGTAGGTGTCGGACGTAAAGATTAGCTCCATCCCATATCTTCCCGTGGGTGTCGTAAGAGGTGACTAAGGGACTTACCAGAGAATGGGTAGCAGCGTTCTCTGTGCCTTCGTAACAACCATACTGCGATCGCCAACCCGCCTGCCAAGCGTGGCGATTATGGCAAATCCCCCCTTCTGGGGGAGGCCTATGTCCAGCAGTGGACGTCTTATGGCTGAAATGATGATGATGATGATAGTTTGGTTACCTGATAGCTAAGGTCTGAAGCCAAGTGAGGTTGCTGTGCCAAGGGACCCTCGGTTGCGAACTTGGTGGGCAAAAGATGTTGATTTTTGTTTGACGAGTATGTTAGGAGTGTGTTAGAAGCGAATATCTTATGTAGTTTTACTACTGAGGTTAGATTCAAATTAAGCAGAAATTGACTTTCTTGGTTAGAAGCAGTGATAGTAAAACTTTTGCAATAATAACGAGAGATGCGGTGGTAGTCCAAGTACATTGTGTTCTTAGAAAGGAGGAAAATTGCGGGAGGACAAAGATACCCTACTTTGTAGTAATGATTTGTGTTTGGAAAATGCAAAGATTTTTGCACAGTGCGGTGCGACTTAACAGTAAAACATAACATAACATAACATCACGCCCGTATCCCTTAAGAGTAAAACTCGTAATCAAAACGCAATTATTAAAACTAGGCTGTTGATCTTTTTCTTTTCTTTCTTTTCTTTTTTAAAAAAACGTTGCCCCACACTAGGAATTTCTCCTGTACCGTGGGTGCGTTCACAAACATTTAAACTCACATACACAACCAAACACCCAGACCCGAAACAATTATCTGTAGATCATACAAATATTTGTTCCGTGCGGGAATCGAACCCGCGACACGCAGCGCTACAGTCCAATTGCTCAGCCACTGCGCCAACCGTGTCGTCATCGATGTCGTCAACCGTGTCGATCAACACTTCATGAACGTTAATTACACAAGACAGTCCCTTAAAACGTACGCCTTTTGCCTATAAAAGTGAGTTTTAGAACCTTTTCGTTTATTTCGCCACTATATCGTAATTTTTTCTTTTTTGTTTTTTTTTTTAAACTTTACCCCACACTAGGAATTTCTCCTGTATCGTGGGTGCGTTTACAAACATTTAGACTCACATACACAAATACCCAGACCCGAAACAACTATCTGTAGGTCATACAAATATTAAAGTTAGTTTGAAAGTAATTTTCTGTAACAATCTTTATTCTTGTTTTAAATTAATTGTGCAAGATATCTCTTTGGTCAATACGAGTGTCCGAACGTATGACTTACATATTATTCCGCCGTAACCTGTCTCTCTACCTACCCTATAACGGTAACCTCCTTGAAGATACTGCAACAAATGTGCCACAGCTCACAACGCACGTGGTCCACCGTGCTGCTAGTACTGTCACGACTATGCGCAACGTGCGTGTATCTACTTGCTGTGTTTACTAAGCGTACACTCGAGAAAGAAGTTTGGTTGATAGGGTAAGACAGAATCTATACTAATATTATTAAGAGGTCAAGTTCGCTTGTTATATTGTATGGAGGGAGTAATCTCCGGAATTAATGATGCAATTCTAAAATATTTAAACTTAAAGAAAGATTATGTATTCGAGGGTGCTATAGATCCCGTCGGGGCTGCGGGTTGTTCGAAAGAGATACCGCGGCCCCGGGCACAAAGGGCTAAGAAGGAACATGGGTGTTTTAGTCAGTAGAAGTCTGAAACTCCCTTCCACTCCGCCCAGAGCGGGAGGAGTCATTTGATGACTTCCAAGCCTCCAAAAAAAAAGTGTATGTTGATGTGCAGCGTGGATAGCAATCCTTGTGTTTGACTGTACTTTAGCAGTTACTATAGTGACTAGTAATGAGGTATGTTGAGTGTAGTATTTACTACCACTAAGCAGTTAACAAGAAAAGTGTCATCGTTTGTTTCTTTGTAGTATTTTGCTGTCAAATTGCGTCATTTAAACGTTTTTAGATACATTTTTGTTTACGTTGTTTTATGAATACTGTCTTGTTGGTCTAGTAGTCGAATTCCTGGGTTCAATTCCCAATTACTTTCACTGGCAATAGTGAAATTATATAATCATATAATTATACAATCTACAATACCTATTACATGGGTCTAATTTACGTCTTATTTATAACGAGTGCAATGTGCGTGTACTGTTACGTACACCACTACCTAACCATTTGGGGAGTATAAGCGTAATGTTGTTATGTTTTGCAACCAAAAATATTTGAAAACTTGAGACAGGCTTTTCATCAATCTTTTTCACCACGCGATGAGCTACGAGTATGTTGAAGAAATTTCAATAACTCTTGTAGTTTAATTCATCCATGCTTGATTAAGGTCAAAAATCCTCCTGTCGGGGCTGAGGGTTGTCCGAAAGAGATACCGCGTTTCCGGACACAAAGGGCTCAGAAGGAACATGGGTGGTTTTTAGTCAGTAGAAGTCTGACACTCCCAACTGCTCCGCCCAGAGTGAGACTAGTCATTTGATGATTTCACACACTCTCCAAAAATAATAAATGCCGAAAAATCTTGTACATCAAAAAGCTCCCGAGTCATTTCTACACCGGTACCTCCTCATCATGGGTTATTTTAAGGTGTCTACACACTGTCCTAGTTTCACACCGTGTGTACAGGGCACATTGTGTAACCTCTGGCTTATGAGCTCGTACTAATTAAGAAGTTTTCACTGATGGCTTGTTTATTTTAATCAGGCTAGTGCCAATCGTTCTAAGAGTTTCGGACTTCTTAAACTAGTTAGGATTCTTTAATACTTTTATTATTTGCTATTATAGAAAAACGGTCCAGTTGGGTAGGTCTAACTTCGAGAAAGAGGTCAATCGTCGAATCTAACTCGGCAGGGTAGCGTTCGGGTAGTTGCGCGGTATCTTCTCGTCTAACTTACCACAGTGTCTCAAGACGAAAGTCTATGACCAGTGTGTGTTGCCAGTGATTACATACGGGACCGAAACGTGGTCGGTCACAATAGGCCTCATCCGAAAGCTTAAAGTCACCCAAAAGGCAATGGAGAGGGCTATGCTCGCAGTTTCCTTGCGTGGTCGAATCAGAAATGAGGACATCCGCATGAGAACCAAGGTTACCGACGTAGCCCGAAAAATCGCCAGACTTAAGTGGCAATGGTCAGGGCACATCGCAAAACGGATGGCCGATCGGGCCGAAAAGTTCTGGAGTGGCGACCGCGATCCGGAAGACGTCACGTTGGAAGGCCTCCTACTAGATGGACCGATGACCTGATGAAGGTTGCGGGGACACACTGGATACGAGACGCACGGGACCGGTCAATGTGGCGACACCTGGGGGAGGCCTATGTCCAGCAGTGGACGTCTTTTGGCTGAAATGATGATGATGAATGATAGAGAATTGTACTGAATTGTGGAGGTCAGAAAGGCAACCGTTTCATGTAAAATATTCAGGCTAGGATGATGATGATAGAGGATGGTATTAACACTTACCCATGCTACAATACTTCTTATATGTACAGTTGAACAAGCTAATAAGTAAACAGGTAGAGATCTTCATAATTCTAGTACACTGAAACTATTGATTGCAATTTTGTTTTATAAAGTGTTTTGCATTAAGCGACTGATGCCAAACGCTGTATCGTTTGATATCAGTGTCTAAATGTGTCTGTATAATGTTAAAAGTAAATACAAGCTGTCTATATACTTATTTGGTTGTTGGACTGTAATATAAATGCGAAGGTAGTATTATTTTTTAACCTTTTGAACGCCAGAGCGTAAACGCATCAGAGCCCCTCCCACCCCAAGGGACAAATACCTACAAAATTATTATTTAATTTTATTTACCACTAGTTTCCATTAAACAGCAGTTAAAAAGTTTAAAAAAATGTCGTTTTTTTGTCAGCTGTAGCCGACGGTGGCGTGTTGGGCACGTTTTCATTTGTCGGCTATACCCGACGGTGGCGATCAAAAGATAAAAAAAAAATTGAATAAAATGCACGCATTTTGACAATGACCTTTGTAGTTTGTAGGACGTACATGTAGTATCTTCTATCATGAATGTAAGCATTGTCCACTTGGCTCAAGGATAAAGTTAGTTCTATAGTAATTATAGATTAAAAACACAGTTCAATGATAGACAGACGGATGGACGGCACGGATGGCGCAGTGGCTCAAGCAATGGACTGCTGCGCTGTCGTGGGTTCGATCCCCGCACGGAACAAATATTTGTATGACTTACAGAGAGTTGTTCCGGGTCTGGGTATTTGTGTATGTGAGTTTAAATGTTTGTGAACGCACCCACGATACAGGAGAAATTCTTAGTGTGGGGCAAAGTTAAAAAAAAAAACGGTGTTCCCATAGGATCCCGATTTCACCCTTTCGTTTAAACTATTACTAATAAATTTTATTTAGATTGTGTCGTCGTTTCGTCCATAAACTGTTGTACCAAGAATAATGCAGTTTACAGAAAATGTCTTGTATAAATATTGCTACGCTCGTAGACATAGAATCTTAGGCATTTTACTTGTCTACGGCGTAGCACATATTTTCGTAGCAATTAAAAGTGCATATTTGTAATAGGTAGTATTTTGTGCACTTGAAGATTATTTTTATAATAGATTAAAAGGTATTTTTATTAATACTAAAGATTGTTAGGAGAATGAATTTGTTTCGTAATATTGTGTGTGTATTTTGGTCTTTCGAAAAATCCGTAATTAACAAAACAAAGTGTTTTTTTTAGTTTCTTGTTACATTTACCGTTTAAGATGGATGAATTGTATGAAAGGCGAGATGACTTACTGCACCTGCTACCCTAAATAACCTAAGATATATTTAGAGGGACCAATCAAGGGTTTCACAATCAGAGGTGATGATTTAAACCAACCAAAGGTCTTAGTACGAGTTTTAACGTTATTCGTAACGAAAAAACGACGATAATATATTTGAATCAAAAATGTAATTATCCTGCAGCATTTAGTTTAATTGTTTGCAAAAATATAATAGGGTAGTTGACTGACTAAAAAAAATATGATTCTGTTTAGTTCGTCTGTTAGATTATCGAAAAATATCGGATGCGTGTTTTTTGTTTTATCAAATTAATCAAAATCGTCGAAAATAAAACGTGTCAAAGATCGTGAGTAGGCTGGTGACGTCACTTTCTGGTAAAAAATGTGCCAAACTGTGACGTTGCGCGACTTTTCAAAACACTATATCGTCTTCATATATTGTTTACGTGAAAAAAGAAAAAATACGTGTCCAATATTTTTTGGAAATCTATCTAACGGACTAATTAGATTTTTTTTTGTCAACTACCCTATTGGATTGGTATTATGCATAGATATTAATAAATTCTTTAAATTATGAAAATATTATTTGTTACACGAAGCCGACCCAAATAAAGTAGGTAAAAGGTTAAGAAAATTATTATGATTATTTGTGAAACGAGTATTTTTTATTTTAAAATCAAAATGTGTAAAGTTACGTCAAAACTCTTGCTAGGACCCCGGACTTTTATTACTCTTACCAAAATTTTACGGTTCAAACTCGACACAAAAGCAATTGGCGTCACTTCCGTTTTTTTTTTAAAACTGTCACAAAAATACTCAATGAGAACCGTCTCGCCTGTTTCATGATGACGTCACAAGATGGCCGTCGTACCTCATACACGTGGCCTGTCAGTCTCATGCCAACTGACATATTCTGCCCTTGACACTGCTCTGCTGCTCCTAATGTCTAACTAGCGTTATGAAACATTGCTTCCTTTCAATTTTACGTAATGAGGAGGCGATTTAATTGGGTAAGTAAAGATTTTTGGTGTGGTGATGGATTTATCTTTGGTGTTTGTGTGTCATTGGCTAGAGAAAGTTTGTCGGAAATCTATTTCGATTTTCAGTAAATGTTTTCTAAGCAACAGAAATCTTTTATGTTTTGCAGAGTTCGTCATTGTTAGCAAAACGTTTACCAAATAAGAATGATAACAAAGTTAATTTATTCGTTTTCAAACATATTAATGTTCAGTGATCAGTTTTAGTAAAGCTAGACTGTTATAGTTACGTACAATATGTCTAAAATATTTGCAGTCTTTTCACCATTTGGGGTGCACACTTGGGGTCTGCACTTGGGGTCTGCCAACGAGCTATGGAGCGAAGTATACTGGGTGTCAAACTCACAGACCTCATCAGAAACACCATACTCGCTCGAAAACCCAAATAGCCGATGCTGGCAATACAGCTGCTAGGTTGAAATGGAACTGGGCTGGTCACATCTGCCGCATGTCGGAGGAGGAATGGGCAAAAATTACCACTCAGTGGACACCAACAAGCAGGAAACGACAACGCGGCAGGCCCACAAGGAGATGGCGGGATGAGCTGGACTCCTTTTTAAAGGATTGGCCTATAATCGCATTAGATCGCGAAAAGTGGAAGGAGGGAAGGGAGGCCTTTGCCTTGCAGTGGGACAATACAGGTTTATATTAATAATAATTTCACCACTGTTAATAAATTGGCAACCTTTAATTGGGGTTGGCGCAGCATGTCTTCTTCTTCCACACTTCTCTTTTTTTCGCCATCCCATCAGATACCACTTTTCTAACCATATCATTCTACACAGAGCCTATTCATATATTTTCTTTTAGTCTTCCTCTGCTTTTATTTGCCGTCTATATAACTACACTTGGGAGCAAATAAATCGAGCCACTACCTTTTTTCACGTAAAATGGTAAATATTTTTGGTAATATGGAACGTATCAATTCGAACTATATATCGCCTAAAAGTTTGTTTATAACCTTTACAATGAGGGTAAATTATTGAATAATAACCTTATTGAATGATAAATTATTGGCTCTGCAAGAAAAATGGTAATTTTGATAGAAAATTTAGTAGGGCTAAAACAGTCCATAAAAACAATAAAAAACAAAATTATTGCAAAAAAAATATTCTTAATAACTGGTATTACCCCCCCGTGCCCTGATACATTCTTGTAGCCTATTAGTCATCGATCTGATCAGCGTTACGATGACATATTGTGGTATGTTCTCCCACTCTTCAAGCACAGCGACTTTAAGCTCGGGAATGGATGAAACAGCGGGAACCCTGGCTCGGACTCTCCGTTTTAGCTCGTCCCATAGGTGTTCGATCGGGTTCAAATCGGGACTTCGTGCTGGCCATACCATTTGTTGAATCCCGATCGCAGACAAGTATTCCGTAACGATCTGCGCGGTATGAGGTCTCGCATTGTCATGCATAAACAAGAAATTTTCTCCGACAAAACCAGCATACGGCATTACGTGGTTTTCAAGAATGTCAGTTATGTATCGGTCAGCTGTTAATCCACGTCTACCACTGCCATCGTTGGCGGGGTCGACGAAGACAAGTTCCGTTTTTCCGTCTAGAGAAATTCCTCCCCACACCATACAAGAACCACCACCAAAACTCACAGTTTCTCGAATGCAACATTGGGCAAATCTTTCACCAGGACGTCTATACACTCGGTTTCTCCCGTCATTGCTAAAAAGACAGATTCTTGACTCGTCAGAAAACAAAACTGACCTCCAGTCTTCTAACGTCCAATTAATGTGTTCTCGAGCAAACTCCAAGCGAGATCGGCGATGAGCTACAGTCAATTTTGGGCCAGTTGCTGGTTTGTGTGATGTTAAATTTCGTTCTTTTAGTCTTCGTCTCACTGTCCACCTACTGATTGAGACTCCTCGAACGTCACGTAACGCTTGCTGTAGCTGAACAGCATTAAGTCCACGGTCGCGCAACGAATTGGTTGCAATAAAGCGGTCGTCACGTTCTGTTGTTGCCCGTGGTCGGCCAGTTCCAGGTCGCCGAACAAAAGCACCAGTCTCCAGATACCTGCGGTATACCCGCTGTACCTTTGAACGACTCAAATGAAGTCTGCGTGCCACTTCACGTTGTCCGTGTCCAACCTCAAGTAAAGCTTCAACTTGGGCAGCTTCCGTCGGTGTAGTATCCATTTTATCAGGTTATTTTGATTACACAGACACAGATAAAGACAACAATAACAAGTAATATGGGTATGATTAACAAAAACCTCAAATTTAATCTTTTCTTAACAGAGTACAATAAAAATGTCATAAGCAAATTAAATGCGATAATTTTATTCTACCCTTTAAACTTTAATTTAAATAAAAAAAAATGAAATTTTGACAACTAACTACCCTCTTTGTAAAGGTTATTAAATACCCTTTTAGGCGATATATGTTTCGAATCGATGCGTTCCATAATACCAAAAATAATTACCATAATGCGTGAAAAAGGAAGTGGCTCGATTTATTTGCTCCCAAGTGTACATAACAAAAAAGAAAAGTGCTGATTATCAGCCTAGTTTGAATAAATGACTTTTGATTTGATTTGATTTGATTTGAAAACGTAAAGCTTTTGTTTATTTCAAAGGGTAAAAGCATCCCGTCGGGACTGCGGGTCCCGTCGGGGCTGCGGGTCCCGTCGGGGCTGCGGGTCCCGTCGGAGCTGCGGGTTGTTCGCAAGAGATACTGTGGCCTCGACATGAAGGGCTCCACATGGGTGGTTTTTAGTCAGTAGAAGTCTGACACTCCCTTTCGCTCTGCCCAAGAGCGGGAGAGGTTATTTGATGACTTTCCACCCGGCCAAAAAAAAAAAAAAAGGGAAAAGCATATTTATATCAAAATGTTAGTTTTACTACTACAAATAATTTAACAACTTGTTCATGACTATTTTAAATACTAAATATTTAGTAGATTATCGGGTGAAAAGAAACGGGTATAATTTTTAAAAAACCTTTTTCAAAATTCGCTTTTCCACTTTTAACTCCTGCACGTCTAAAACCTGTAGCTGACAACAAAGGCTTCTCTGCAATAGATACCGGTATATATCAGTATTTCAGCGAGATATGTATCGTTCTGGTATCGACTGCCGTTCAGATGCGATCACTGATACCGATACCACTCCGTTCACGTGGAAAAACTGGCGTTTACCTGAAACTTTTAAACCTTTTCCACTTTTTTATTGATAGCGAATTTTTTACTCTACGAAGTCTGTTTTTTTAGAGTTACTGGCATTTTTTTGACTATATTAATTCTCCAACGGGTAGGCAAAGGTAGACAACACTTTTGTATAATGCAGTCCTAAGTCCTATGACAACATGATGGCGTCGTGGCAAAATAACAGCCGGTCAATCGGTAGGTTAAGCTGCGCATGCCTAGGTTGGTTTGTAGATGGGTGACCACCTATTACTTAGCGAGTTTTTTTTTGTTCTGGATTTTATGTTGGAACCTTCTAGTAACTGAGATATGGGAGGTCAAAGATGTAACTTTGAAACAAAGTTTTTACCTTACTTTTTTTACTTTTTTTTATACCTCCAGGACCTCTGTACTATTCAATGGAAGCAATGTTTTGAATGCGTTACATTGAACCCTACAGTAAAATCAGATTTTTCATGTCCAAAAAAATTTTGTTTCCCAGCAATAAATATTGCGTAGTTGAAGGCTTCGCGAAGTGTCAGGTTACACCTTGTAGGGTGACACTATGGACGGTATTATCGCTAAAAGCGATCTTTTTAAGACAAACTTTGAATGTATTTTGGATATATAGTTGTTTTAATGTATTACATCTGTTCACACACACTAAAAATACATATTGAACATAGGTATACAGTACAGAGCTCTCGCCAGTTCTATGCAGTTTTCCTAAGACAGAATGCAGTTTTCCCTCGATAATTTCGCTGCATGTATTTCCGATGAATCACGAACATTGTCTACATACGTGCGCAGTGATATTATTGGGCTGCGACCACGCTTGCCAACCGTGGTGATTACATATATGACATGGTGTTAGATACATAAGTAAAATATCATTCGATGTATTAGAATAGGAAGCTTCTTAGGTGTCTAATAGCTTTTACCAGCGGCTTCGCCCGCGTGAATGTTGAATAATATCCCAACAAACTTACATCACCTATTTAACTTCCTTAGGGATTGAATTTAGAAAAAGAAATACTGAAACCTTCCTCGAGAACCACTCTATCCATTTGTGAAAATAGCATAAAAATCGGTACAGTTGTTTTTGAGTTTATCGCGAACAGACAGATAGACAGACGCGGCGTAGGACTTTTTTTTAATAATATGTAGTGATTTGGTGTTTTCGACGCCTTTTGGCTATGACTGTCAGGGATCTAGCATCCAGCTCATTGGGGATGCGGTAAATGACCCCAGTTCAGACCGACTCCAGCTTACTGGCGTTTTGAGCTACGTCGGTAATTTGTGTTTTGGAGCGCAGTGTGGTGTTGCGTACGTAAAATAAAGAAAATTATGAGATGAGATGAGATATGCGACCTACCTCGATCGATTTTTCGCCTCCGTAAATTCCTATATTACAACTAACATCGAATTAGCAAAAATTGCTCGTTTAAGGTGGAGGCTCCAGGGTTACCCGCGAAATTCGAATTTTCCTACGTTTTGTTTTCTTACGATTTTTAATTTACATCTGCATTCACAGAATAAACATGTTTATTTTAAATCTTTAATAAATAAAATATTATAAATCATTAACTTTAATTGAGCAGCGTAGTATGTCAACCAAATTGAAATGTGATTCACTGTGAAACATTTTTAGCTGTCACCGTTCTAAATAATATTAACTGTTATTTCTGAGACACATCATCATCATCATTTTAGCCAAAAAACTTCCACTGCTGGACATAGGCCTCCCCCAGGTGTCACCACATTGACCGGTCCCGTGCGTCTCGCATCCAGCGGGTCTCCGCAACCTTCACCAGGTCATTGGTCCACCTAGTGGGAGGCCTTACAACGCAACGTCTTCCGGACACATAATTCGATAATAAAGTAATTTTTAGTTTAAAAACCACGAAGGTATTCATGTATACTGTATAGCTTTGACCTATCGCACGAAACCATATTGATCATGGTCTACCTATGTACATAGGTAGACCAATTTTAATTTCATTTCATTCATTCATCCGTAAAACCGTGAAAAAATAACACACAGATCAACAGAGTTAAACTTATCTCAGACCCTTTTCATTCAAAATACAGCTAGAATGTTCACTCTTTTCATTCACAAGCGCTAAGAAAGCGGCTTAGTCGCTCGCCACAAAGAAATTAGTCTTTCCTGAACGAAGCGCTTTACGCTGAAAGATGAAAAAACGCAGAAAAGCTTTTCCACGTCTGTCGTTAATTGTGTTTACGTTACTTCTATTGCAGTAGACTACACTACTATGATTTACGAAAGAAACTGTCCGTGATTGACAACTATCACAACTTTTCGCACTTTAATGAGATTCGTTTCTACGAAGTTTCACCCATCTGGAATTTTTCAGTGGCTGCCGCGGAGTTTGAATTTGTGTCCGGTTGATGGCAATGGGCTCGCCCCCATTACATGGAACTTTTTATTTAAACATAAGTGGGGAAATGAAAGGGTACCAATGGGTACACCTCTGCTTAACCCTTCGGGGAATAAATGGGCGTGATGTTATGTATCCGTGTGAAAGTTGTCTTTGTTTTAAAACTTAGAGATAGTTTATGTGTGTGTTATTTTAACTAGAATCTATTCAACCATTTATGAGTATTAAAGCAACAAATATACACAGTGTATTTCGTTGTTTTTTTAGTTTCATTAATTAACAACTTCATGGTATTTCATGCCATTTTTGCTGTATTTGATAAATTCTTGTATTAATACGACCCCTTCATTTTTTCACTCCTAGCAATACTACACACATGTACACATCGTAACAATCTCTCAAGTCTTTAATATTTATGGTGTGCAATTTACAGACCGCAAACTGCATTAAAATGTCATTTCACAAAATAAAGGGTTGTCTATAACAGCATTTAGAAAAATGCAATTAGGATTAGCGTTAGGGTTTCGGAAATTGGCTGCGTCTGTCTGTCGTGAAATTGAGTGAAAACTGCTGCATATTATGCTGGAACTTTGTCTTGTTAACTTATTGTTTTTGGATATGATTTAGACAGTATACAAAGTTTCGTACAGAAAAGAATGAAACTATGTGTGCACTAAAAAGTATGAAACGAATTGTTTCATACTTTTTAGTGCACCCTCTCGAAAACTGGCTGTTATCTCACTATGATTAGGTTTTACATTTAATGTAGGTATATCACACTCGTAAATTTTCTTTATTTATCATAAACTGTGTGGAAGGAGCTCGTGGCTTAATAAGAACTGCCACTCGGGTCGATATTTAGGTAAAGCTGTGCTTGCCTAGGTCGGTCTGTGGATGGGTGACCGCCCGACATACCGAGTTTCCTCCGTGCATCGGAAAGCACGTTAAGCTGTTGGTCCCGGCTGCCATATAGATATAGCTAGATAGGCAGTCGCTCCATGTAAAATACTGGTATTCAGCTGTATCCGGTTAGACTGGAAGCCGATCCCAACATAGTTATAAAAAAAAATACAAAATAAAGGGAAAAGGCTAGGCAGATGATGATCATAAACTGTGTGGAAATAAAAAATTACAGAAATGTATAATTTGGCTCAGTTTAAATTGATTCAATACCTATAGTAGGCAGTGATTATTTTATTTTACCTCGGCTAAGAGATGTGGGTCTCGACGGTGTAAATATTTTTTAAAATATTAAAATTGTGTTTGCCTTATTATCATTAGTCTATTAATTTACACATAATTATATGGTAGCCAATAAGGTAAAACATTGACACTGTATAAATTGTATTACGGCTGCCAGCGTCAATCAGAAACGTTGTACGATTTACATAATTCGGGATGTAAACATTTTTTCACGGTGCGATGAGGGCTCATCTAACGGTTACATCTCGTTTAGTAAATTTCCCGATTTGCCAACTGCCGATTTGCCAAAAAAAACCAGTGAAAGAAGCCTTTTGCAACTATTCTAATCTTCATACATTGAGTCCCGTTTCGTTAACCATTTTAAACCACTTTTTGTACGGTACAGTTAGCTCCCAAACTTAATAAGAAACTTCATGTTGATGTTGCTATTTTTAGTCTGCCTCAGACACTCTCGTAACAAATACAAGAGATCTCAATTTTTTTTGAACAGAAAGTACTAGGATAATAGAATCATGAAAAAGATGTTGTTACCGCCAAAATCGTCTTTTTAGTGAATATCCAAAAAGTATTAACCAAAAAAGTGTAAAGGTGGTATTTATTCTAACTGTTCGGTCGGCACACACAAGTTCTGGGGACCTATGTAGGTACTACCTTCCGTCTTTATATCTCAAAGATGTCGGGGCTGCGGGTTGTTCGCAAGAGATACCGCGGCCTCGACATGAAGGGCTAAGAAGGAACATGAGTGGTTTTTAGTGAGTAGAAATCTGGCACTCCCTTTCGCTCTGCCCAAGAGCGGGAGTGGTTTTTAGATGATTTTCCACCAGTCAAAAAAAAGTTAGATGTTAGCTAGATTCTCTGTTTCAAAGTAAGATATGACTCGCTTCTGTAATGATGACATTACTTTACGACTTCACTGGTGTGAATAAACTCGACTTTTGACTTGATTATTACTAATTATACCGAGCTTTTGCCAGATTCTCTTAAAAGTAATGTGACTAAACTCTGGTGCAATGTGTGTGCAACAGTCTTGTCATAAACAATACACTTTATAAAAGTACAAAAATAAAACTATGACAATAATGCACTCTTGAAAACTCATTTAAAAGATTCGGTCAAACCATTGCGGACAAATTGGGGAACAGTGGCATACAATGGACTCTGAAAACTACTAAGATACGGTCTCTGTCAAAGTCCGGTGTCCGGAGCAGTGTCCGTAACTTGTCCGCTGCGGTCTGACCGAAACTGTAATCAGTTTTTGTCTTTTCACCTTCTATGCAAGCTTAACATCTAAGAGCTCGCATCGAGTTTGATTCAGAGCCCAGTTAGTTTTCATTACGCTATTACAAGTCCATATGCCATTATGTGATATCGTGCAATATGTGCAAGCAATATATATCTATTGATATTAGGTACATTAGACAGATGACGTATCTCAATAGCAGACTGAACACATCTCTCAACGTCACTCCTCCTCTCAATTCTCCTTAAAACCGAGCTAATGAGACACATTCCTCAGTTCGTATCAATCAGAAGCTGAATCTGTATCCCAATCTCCGGAATCAAAGACTCGCCACTGCCGACGTCCGTTGCGTTCATTTTTCCGATAATAGCCCGCGCCATCTCCCTCACTCCTCGTTGCGCAAACGCCACCAACCCGAGCTAAAACAGGGCTCAGCCATACTAAATTTAGTTCTGCAACACTGCACCGTGTCATGCCCATAGAAAACATTAACAACCATACACCACACGATATATCGACACCGCATATTCCCAGCCAGATTTTCGCGATCACAAATTGCTGTATAATATTCAATTAGGTCGCCGATATTGATGGGAGAGCCGGCCGCCCGGCAATTTTGGTTAGCGCATCTGCTGCTCTATACGCGTAACGTTTGATATACGATTAGTTTTCGAACCGTTTTCACCAGGTTTATCCGGTCGATAGTCCATTATCGGCCGATAGCCGGTTAGCTTTCGGACCGTGGCGAGCGGCTCCGAGCGGCGACCGTTTGTCCCTCAAGGTGCGTCGCGGGGACAACTAAATATAACCGCACACGCGGCCCGTCGTCTCACAGTTTTTCCTCGGTCCACCGTACTCCCGGCATGCTGCCAGCTCGACGTCACACCTCTATTACCTCATAAAACGCCAAACTTTGAGAAAGGACTTTAAAATTAGCAAGGACGCGGGTTCAAACGGTTACAGACGGGCCGCAAGCTGGGTATTTCTGTACAACGACACCAGCGCTCCTGAAAATTACGCAAGCTTCGGAACATCGAACATGGCGGCCGGCCGCGCGGCAGAAGACGCGGGAGAGATGAGCTGTCACGGGATATTTATGAAATTGGAACTAAAATAGATTCAGTAGTAGCTTGGAGCGAGTCACCTTGACGCGCGTGTCTTATGTAACACGCGCCACGCGAATCGAACGCGACGCGCTCCAAAATCGAAATTCGAAAATGTCAAAAACGTGACGCAATCGGTGACGTGTCGATGTGTGACGTAAGTTTAGTGTTGCCACTCCTCCGTTCGACTAATAAATTTATTGTTTGGCATGTAAACGGATGCGTTCGAGCCAAGAAATTACAGCGTTCGGTAAAAAAAATATTGAATGAAGCAACGGAATGATGGCGCAGTGTAATCGGGCCCGCCTTGCAGCTTTGCCAAACACTATCTTGTTTATAGTTCAACAGTTGCACAAGATTTTTGATTATGGAATGTTTACACCTTCCAGTTTCCTTGTTTCATTGTGAACCGACGGACTTTTGTTCTCTCGCTCTATTTTTTATAGAACTTTTAATTACTCTTTTCTCCTAATGACGGCGGCGCCTATTGAAACGCTGGACCACTTAAACTTAAGTGTAGAAATGACTTTTATTTTTGCCGTCTGTAGGTAGTGTTCCCTAATGATTTTTCAGTGGTACTCGTTTGAGACAGTTGAAGTTTCGTTTGCATGCATTGTTTGATGAGTAAAGTTCGAGTGTTTGAAATGTTTTCTGCGCTGGCAATACCACCGGGTAATGTCAGTTGACATTATGTAGTATAGAAAGACGTTTGTAACATTGTGTGTCCCAATAAATTCGAGTATTAAAGTCACTTATATATCATTGGCATCTAAATCTGTGTACTTTAATAGTTTTAGTACATTTTAGTTTTATTTATGGGCAAAAATTGAACTAAATTGCTAAGATTTCTGTCCATTAGTTTGGTTTCCATTATTTTAATGGTAGTCTTATTTATTACGCATTCCTCTCAAGTCTCTTGAATAGTATAGATTATTATCTTTCTGTAATGGGTTTTCCTACAAACTTGGTTCACAATTTTCAGATTAGGTAAACAGTGTATTTGAAATTTTTAATTAAATGTTTGGTAACTAAATGTAAACATATTTTTACAGGTTTTTGAGTAATTAACCTTGAGATAAAAACCTTTTTAGTTCACAATGTTTTTGATATTATTGGTTTGCTGGAAATCATAAATATTATTATGTAGTTTTTCCTTTTCTATTCATCCTTTAGTCACTAAAGAAGAACTTCTGGACAAAGTTTATTTTTCAGCATTTTTTTTCTGAAATTTTCTTTAAAATGACGAAAAAAACCTTAAAAAGACTTCTATTTCGACAGTTCCACACCATAACCTAACCCAACTCGATTTAGACAAGCCAAACCCTATTCTAAAGTTGTGAGGTCCTTTATTATTCTCTAGCCGTATGGCACATGGTACGGAATCATAATGTATACAAGTACAGGCTCGTAGCTCGTCCGTATTGAGGAATTAATAGGCTTGTCTGTTTAATATGGCTCCTGGGTTGTTGTGGGTTATGTTACCTTTACATAAGTAGTGATAGTGTCATAGTGTCCTTTTTTTTCTTTTTTTGTGGTCAGCTTTTTGGGAAAAGTGTCAATGGTTTTCTTAATTTTAAAATTTTTAGGCATTGCGATGGATATTTTTGAATTGATGCTACTTTTGTAATGAAAGAAAGGAGTAAATAAAAGCGTGCAAGTTGACATTGTTGACACCAAAAACCGTCTCTTTGGTTTGAGTATTTTTTTATAAAAATCATCGTTTCATCTCTATTTCGTATAAGTTTTTAGTTCAGTTTCGATGTTGCAAATAACTGAAACTTCTTCGCCGGAAATGATATAACTCTTATATAAATACTGTAGGTCGAATCACATTTGCACAACATTACATAAGTACACCAAAGACTACAAGATACTTAATACCAATAATCCAAACACTCGATAACCATCAATTTTTCCAACGCACAACCATGAAATACACGCGGGCGTCCCGCCAACCCCTGCCATTGCAAATCACGGACCCACAAACCACAAATTGGGTGCCAGTTATCATAACTTCGCTACACCACACAACACTACTACATATCTTACGATAAGCCGCTGACAACCCAACCAGCCTGGATTAGTGACGTGCTAGCCTGTAATCCCGCCATATCCCGGGACAACACGGGGACTATTTGCATACGATCGCAGTTAAACGTCATCTGCGGGATTTGAGACAGTGCTGCGTCTTAGCGGGATTTCAGCAAGTCGGTAGTAATTTTGTGTAATTTCGCCCCGGGATTTCAGGGGGTCCGGGCTTAGGGTGGGTAAGCTTGTAGTCGTGTCGTTATGGTCTAAGGTTCGACTGCTGTCGAGTTATGGGATGTACAGATCTTGGGATGGGCTTATAGTGTTTATGCTGCGGGCTGGGACTGTTCTGCCTTGATAGTTTAGTTCCGAGCTTTCCTTAAAGGAGATTACATTTATTTACTATCAAATTATACTCCAGTTATACATTTTTGGCTTTTGAGATGGTTAGGTTATTCACATAATAATATGTCCTCTACCTCTACTCAAATCTTTATATAAATAGTTAATAAGGAAATACTTGAAATAAAACAAACGGAATAGGGAAAAATGAAAGCACATTTCCTCTAAAACTTTCATTAAAAAAAAAATCGGAAAAAAATTCAAAATCTCAACCAAAAAATTCGCTACATCCTCCTAATGCACATGCACATTTGACCCAAATTACAGCCGAACCCGGGTGAACGATCCTCAGCCTTATGCAACAATGACAACTGACAATACGATTAACATAACATATTTATTATACGCCACGTCAACTGTTCCATTGTAAAAAAAACTTCGTCGTCCGTGATTAGAATCCAAGCGGCGTATTTGCAAATAATTGTCAAGCAAGTGCATTGGCCTACGCTTACCTTGTGGTACGTGGCCAGAATTGGTCATAGGGATTGGATGTTGGGTTTTTTGTTATAACGGCAGTTTAGGAATTACCAGTGTGGGTTGATATTGTTATTGTTATGTGGAAAATGAGTTTTTGTTATTTGCATAGATATTATTGAGTCATTTCGTGGTAGTGCCCTATGTGTGTGTGCTTAAAAGATAATATAGCTTAATATATTGTGAAGAAAGCTTTAAGTAAGAATATCGATGGCTTTAATTAATGGTAAAACAGTGGATGGAGTGTGTGTATGATGATATGGCTTGAATGGAGGTAAATGTTGAGATGACAACTAAGTGAGAAGTGTGGTAAATCTAAGCCATCTTCACCGACCTCAAATGAATTGGCAGAATGGTGATTAAGGTTTTTTTATTCTGGATGAAAGCAACTGAATTGTTTTAAGACACCATTGACCTACAAGACACCCTTGACTTGACACAATGTAGAGGTGAAGTCAACATGGCTTTGGGAGTTTTTCTAGCTTTTACAAAGTTGTGCAAAAATACTACCTATTTAATCCTCGATTGCTGTGCTCCTCTAGTCTGACGCATTTAGGAAGTAGATTAAATCTAATTTCTTGATATATGCGGCACTGGATCCAACTTTATAGGCGCCTCTACGATCTCTCAAAAGGCGCCGTACTAGATCTTTGATTCAGAGGGCGTGCAGAATTGAGACATATGTGCACTTCTAAAGAAGACATCTTGAATTTCCTTAAGCTTATGCATAGGGATGCATGATGGCATAATTGGTGAAATGCACTGTTAATGTTAGTCTGTGTTATGACACAGACTAACATTAACAGTGAGAGAGTGAGGAGAGGTCTTTGCCCAAGTGGTATGCCACTTGGGCAAAGACCTCTCCCATGACCTGCAAATTTTTCGATCCAGGGCCTAAATGGACTGGTCGTTGGTTCTGTCTAGCTCATCCCACCATCTTCTGCTTGGTCTACCGCGTCACTATCTGACTGTATCGGGGCTCCACAACGTGGTAATTTTGGCCTATAGCTCGTTCGGATTGAAAACATATTCGTATTTGTTTAAATGACTTTAATGATGTCTCTGGAAAAGTCTCTTTTTTTTTTAATATATATTGGCTTACTCTTGACCTCAATCTTGCCCTTAAGGGCAGAGATGAGGGCGACAATGGAACGAGCTTACCCAGAAGAAGCCTATTTACTCGCGACTTAAATAGATTGGGGTTATATGAACTCGGGAAAACCGACGCAGACAGGGAGTTCCACTCCTTGGCTGTGCGTATTATAAAAGGTAAGGTTTAGCAAAGCGCTTCGTTCGAATGTGTGGAACATCGACAAGGTATGGGTGATAACCTGCAGTACGTCTAGTCTCCCGATGGAAGAAGGGAGATGGTGGAATCAGCTCGTGGAGCTCCGAAAGTTCATATTCGCACTCTACTTCTATTGTGGTGCCTAATGCCTAATGTCTGCTAGTCTTTATTATACGAAATGGCTTATAGTAATTAATTCATCATCTTTCTAGCCTGTTCGCAATTATAACTAACAGGATACATTTGAATACCAGTACTTTAGATGGAGCGACTGCCAATCTGACCTCCACAACCCAGTTAGTGAGTAACAGACTTTCCCTCACAACACTGAACTTGGCATATTTTAAAAGGCTATCCAATTAATTACCGAGGTTTTAATTACATTGTATAATACCAACTTGCTAGCAAATGTCTGTAATAATATTGTTGTTGCTTTGCCTATGGCCAATATGGCCATGGCTAAAATTCTATAGACAAGCTTTTCCTCAAATTTTCGTAATTCGAATTTCCCGTCAAAACAAGAGCTCTATTTTTAAAAATACTGGCCAGTGTTTTTTAACCCAATTTATGTTTAGAAACAATTTTTTTTATTAGAAATATCGGCTTTTTGCTAGAAATATCGAGGTTACTGACATTAAATAGCCAACTAGACGTTCGTAACACATTTCTAGGCTATAAAATAGGGCTAAATTCACGTGTCGTTTAATTTAGGATGGATAGAACCTTGGAGTATTTGTGTGCGGGCAACACTGTGTGCACAATGTGTGAGCAAGATATGTCGGGCTTTAATCGATGTTTCGTTGTTTATGGTGGGTGGTAGTTAGGTCGAGGAGAGAGTTGAATATTTATGTCGATGGATGGAGTTGAAGAGGTGAATGAAGGAAAAGATGGATGGGTTGTGAGAGGAATGATATTAATGAAAAAATGGAGACAGAAGAAAAGACGGGTTACGAAACCCAAAGTTACATGGAGAGCAAACAATATCATCTTTCTAAGATGAACGGTATAGAAAAAGATCGCGAGAAAACCGAAATGTCTAGAAACAAAGAAATCAAAGCAATGTGACATCTACCAACCCGTACTGGGGCCGCGTGGTGGATTTTAGCGCATCTCTCTCCTAGAGAGGAGGCCTGAGTCCCAGCAGTGGGGACATTATAGGCTGATGATGAAGATGATGATGGTAGTCTTAATAATGTTATGGAGGTTTTAGTATTCATATTGTTTATTCTGTCTTTCTTTCTTTTAAACAAAACGTTGCCCCACACTAGGAATTTCTCCTGTATCGTGGGTGCGTTCACAAACATTTAAACTCACATACACAAATACCCAGACCCGGAACAACTATCTGTAGGTCATACAAATATTTGTTCCGTGCGGGGATCGAACCCGCGACACGCAGCGCAGCAGTCAGTGCTTTAGCCACTGCGCCAACCAACCGTGCACACAAATTAAAGAGTACACATACAAATTGCAATATTATAGATTATGTCAACTGCGAGCTTAACCCAGAATTGGGTAATCACACAGCCAACCTAATTTCAAGTACGAGATTTGCAAAAGCGGACAGCGAACAGCGGAGCGGACAGGGATTAATTTTATAAACTGAAATATTATAATACACGTAATACATACAACATAACTTTGAGTTCATAACGTAGAGCAGATAGGCAGCCACCACCAATCCGAGGAACTAACAGAAGCCAGGACTGGCTTGAGTTTTAAGAGTAGGAACTTTGGTGTCCCTGAAAATGTTATCTAGGCAAGTTTTAGTCTTCATTTGTGACTAGCTATATAAACTTAGTGACTTTTAGAAATGGATGTCATCATTGCCTCTAGATGTGTTAGTTTTAGTGAATTCCAACGTTGCATAAATCTCGAAATAAACTTGTGGGACGAATGGACATAAAAAGTTATGTACTGTAGATTTCGTTTTTTTTGGGTCAGAACCATAAAAAGGATATGTTTCAATGACAACCGGATATGAAAAAACTTTAACAGCTCTACTATGTTTATAACTGGAAATTTAAAAGCCTTACAAATAAAATATAGCACCTATTAACATAGACATAAAGCCATTCCGCGATACTTTAAAACTATTAGCATAACCTTGGCGATTTGAGAAGGCGATCGTTTGAGAGGATGCCAAGCAAAATATTAGCTTCTCAAACTGGTTGGGTTACACAATTGGTTTCAAAGATAAATCAGAAAGTTTGTATAGTGCCTTGATTGTGGAGTCCCATGCAATTTTCTGTATCACTGCAGTACGGAAAAGTTTTAAAATGATTTGTGGAGTAACTGTAGCCTTCCTACTTCTGTTTTATTTCTTAATAAGATTTTTTGTTAGTCTGTTTTGCTGCAGTAGCCGGTAGGCCTTGGTTAGCAGGGTCGTGGTTTCGATTCCCACATTGGAAACTATATTATGTATGGCCTGGCCTATAAATAAATTAATAGCTGAATTTCGGTTAGTTGGGTTAGCGTGAAATTGCATTGTTTATGCAGCTATAAAATCTATTAGACTGCGTCGTTGGTCCAGTGGTTGCAAGCGCAACTGCTGTGTATGAGTTGTTGGACTCAGTTCTCGGGTCAGGCAGAGTGTTATTGGATTTTTCCATCAGAAACTTTTCAGTAGCAGCCTGGATTTGTAGCCGGATGATGGCAATGAATGATGACTTAAACATATCAGGCAAAATGTGGGTGCACCCAGGGTCCTGATGTTGAAATTCTTAAGAGTGTGAAATTCACGGGTGAAGAAGAACACCGATAAAGCGCTACTAGTGTAAAATAGAGATATCCTTTGGATCCCCATCTAGATAGATCTAGAGATATCTATCATAGCAACCGTCCTAACGCGTGTTACATAAACTCACAAGACGTGCGTAGGAAAACCCGCGAACAGCACATTAAAACGCATCACCTTTATTAGAATTCCTCCCAGTAAGCGTATTTATTAGTACATGACTGTCGCAGCCTGCATTCAACGGCGTATCCGGGAGCATGCACGATTATCCACAATTACTCGTACCTTGGGTATGCAGCCCAAGTTCCCACTGAATAGTGAAATCGATATGCGAATCTGCCAATAGATTTCGTTGGCTTCATGTAGATTATGTGAGAGTGGATCTTATGCACCTGTCATCAAAGGGGTTGTGTTTGGCATTTGCATCAGCGGAGCGGTAACCTTTGTTGACGGTTTGTCCATCTGCTGATTGATATTGCCGCACTCGGTGACCACATTACTTAACTAAGTACCTTGATCTAAGTCTTTTATTAACATACTAATTTATTCATTGTCTGTGTGTGTGGATCATTGTCTTGGCGCTTTTTTGGTGGTCATCACTGTTGATTCTGGTGCACAGGAGCTGCAGTGGTATAGAAATAGTGTGGGAGACTTGTGCCATTAAATATGCTCATTTGTAAAAAGTATGCTTTTGATGACAACTTAGCCCAACCTCAATCCCTTTCTTATTTCGTTTTGTCCGTTAAAATATTAGTTTAGTGTATGTTAGGTTTCTGGAGTTCCCTCAGAAACAGTTTTAGAATGCTGCTCTTTCATGTAACTGTTTAGGGTTCATGTACCTTTATTTTTTGACAAAAACACTTAGACAAAGCTTTATATATTGTAATTATCAAAAAGCTTCTGAGTGTTGTCCAACTTTGTAGAAGATTGTTTATTTTCAGCATACTTTTTCATATCACTGCCATTATTGTTACTATGAGGTGTACGATCTTAATTTCCACTTTTCATCTGCCCTATATCAAACAGAAACTTCCTTGTATTTACATCTACGAACTCTTTCAGTTAGTTTCTCACGACCTATATATCTACCCACCCCACTTTTACGACATTTGGTACATACCACAGCTGCGGTAAAAAACGCAAACGTTTCGCGTCGTACGAACTTTGAACGAAACAACTTGATGTAAGTTCTGCCCAAGAAGGTCGCTGGATTGCACATGAGGTGCAGTCTTAATCACAGCGGGTATAAGTCCGAACCATGGTCTACCGTTGAGGTACTGAGTTCTCTATTTCTGAGGTGTTTTGTATAACAGCAAAATGGGTGAATGGTAACTGAAAAAAAAGTTTTTTGCAAAAAAAAAAACCGGCTTCAAAAACACAAAAAAGTGAAAAACGAAAAACACAAAAAAGTGAAAAATAAACTTCACAAGAAAAAGCAGCTTCTGAAGTTGGTGACATTTTGTCTGTTTGATTTCGTTTTTTTTGCCACCGACTTCAGAAGCTGCTGATTTGAAGCCTAATTTGACAATGGGACCACCTCGGGAGTATACCTATTCGAACACAAAAAGAATTTTGAAAATCGGTTCATTAATGACGGAGATATGCGATAACAAAAATACAAAAAAAAAAACAAACAGACGAATTGATAACCTCCTCCTTTTCGGAAGTCGGTTAAAAAGGGATGCGAGGGTGAACAGGACCAAAACTTTGAACGGGATTTCATCGCTAAATACTTATAACTTTTTTAAAAAAGATTCCAATAAATTATTCCTTTTTTTGTTTCTCTTTAATTTCGGGTAGGAATGCTATTGAGTTGACTGTGTATTGTATTATTTTTCTAGTTTAATTCTTTATTCCATATAATTATGATCTGATATTTTATTAACTTCTATTTTGTCATTCCTAGAATATTGTTCAAAAGCGGAAGCGTTTTCCTCTTATCCCGCTGCCACACACACCACAACTTTAGTTCTTGAAACTATTTTCTATTTGTGCGCAACTGCTCAGCTGTTACTATTCTTCAAGTTGTTCGGTATAAATACCTACTCTGTCTGCACCTATGTTGGTAACGAATCTATTTGTTTAAAGGCATGTGGCCATTTGGATATTGCATTCTTTAGTAATGGGCTAACTATTTCGCGCTATCTTATTCTATGCCACAAAATCTTGCGTTGTTTAAGGCCGTCGCGGCGTCTAAAACAAAGTTAAAAGTAAATGTGGCTTAGGTTAACAAATTCAAGGCCCAAAATGTTTTTGTAGGTATCTTACGTTTATTACGACATCCGAATAATACTAACTCTCTTTCTATTTATTTTATAAACTCTAGTCTACATATCACAAACACTAATTTTATTCGAATGCAAATCTGATAAAACCCGCTCACCACCACAAGCTAAATTCTAGGGGCTTTTTTAACGTCTTTAACTATCGCGTTACGAAATTATTGTATTTTCTTGACACCATAGTGAGTTTACGAGCATGGTCGTAAAATAAGCCACGTGTGCCATGAAAACTCGTTCCTGATGGTTTTGGTGCATTATATCTACTCTATTTTAGATTGGACTGTTTTCATTGGGCAAGAATTTGACGATGAAGGTTTTATTTTGCGATTATAGTCTGGGTTGTGGCGGTTTTATTGATTAAAATTATAAGGTATTTTTTTTTGTTACTTGTCTAAATATGTTTGAGATCGACTTCGATCCGTGTTTGCCAACACTTAGTAACAATTAAAATAATGCCAAATATTAAAGAAAAAAGGGAAATGTTAGTAGGCAATAACCTTTTAATCATCGTGCAGGTAAAATTGTCTTTGATGAGATATTTATAAATTAGAAAGATATTGACACAAATAACACTATCTTCTTAAGGTCAGTGGAGATAAAATAACAAAATATTTGTGTTGCGCTTATTAATAGCCATGCGACTAGTTTTATAACCTTGGCTTCAGGAAAACGCCTACCTCAAAGCCGACATAGTATTTAAGATTATTAATATAATAAAAGGAAAAGAGGCTTGTTATATTGAGTAACCGGTAAAATCCCCGTAGAAAAAGGTTATAGTAATTTATATGTAGATGATATTGTAATCTAGGTCCTGGATCAATCTACGCTAGAAACCTAGATTGATCCAGGACCTAGATTGGGTTATGTCTCACACAACTTACTTTGCCGATCTTTGAAAACATTGCAATCACAATCTTTACTCTAAATTGCATACTTCCCTAAAATATCGCAGATAATTGAATTAATAGATATTTGTTGTTGTCTAAAAGAGGAGCAAGAATAAAGACTGTAAAAGAATATTTTAATGACTTGGTACCTTTTGTATCATCTAGATAATTATGTACGTTGAAAACCAGGACCTGAAGCTTTCTGCAGTGTTAGGTAACTTCATGTTGAAACAATGCAAACTGAGATAAGACCTTGTGAATAATGTACACAAGAGCATGTTAACATGTACCCCCATTTTCAGAAACTAAAGCTTGCATAACAATTTTCCCTCGCTAAAGCAGATTAAGCCGTCCGACATGTGCATATCGATGTATTTGATTGCTCATTAGCAGCTCTCTAAACCGCCGCAACGAAGTTTAACATACTAATATATGCAACAACCCAGGTGCACTTGCACACTCGTTTCTTAGAAGCTTTTCAACATATTTCGAATGCATACCGTTTAAGTACCTAAATACATGTAATCGTACAAACATTTTGCATTCCACTTACAATAGGATTTATTGTAAATTTACGTGCTGCGAGCGATAAGCGCGTTGGTACGCATTACTTGTTGCGCGCCAAAACCGCGCGTGGCAAGATGGCGGCCGAATGCTTTTTTTCACGGCGTCTTTCCGCGTGTGCCGTGATTTTGGCCAGTTCTCCTGTGTGACGTCGTCGACCCAGTTAGGTACGCCAACCGGTGCCACGGCCAAGTCCATCCGGGCATCCCCAATGAACCAGCGCCAATGTCTATAAAATAAATTGTACGCACGAAATAAAGAGAAAAAAAATTATAATGAAGTAAACGTCAGCTCCTGATTTCCCGCCAAAACCTGGGTGAACGCACTCCAGTGTTTTGGCATGGCTCGTTGGATGTTGTCCTAATAGTTCGTTCATTTGATAAGGCGTTTTATTATTACCGCACCGGCCTTTTAATCAGTTCGCAATGGTTTGACATTAATGCTGTCATTACTGAGAAATATTTTAGGGAGGTTGCATTGCCAACGTTGAAAAGCGAAATGTTTTGTGTGTTGGTCACATGAACAGTCAAAAACATGAGAAGTGTTTCATAGTTAATCTGTTTACGACAAAATAATCGCAGGATCGTTTGATTCTGCAGTCGTTTGACTTCGTATTCGTGTTCCAGATTGCAATACGTTAGCCGTGGGTTATCTACAAGCGGTTGATTTTATCATCAGTGTGCGCCTCGTCTAAAAGTATAATAACATGAATATCGCGATTCCCGTGTATGATATCATCATAGTAGCAGAGCCCGCTCGTACCGAGAATCCACTATGAGCGAACCTTTGCCAACAATCTTACTATTCAGCATTTGTTGTTCTTATATTTGCCAAATATTTGCACCTTATCGCTGGCGTATTGTGATAGTTTTACGAGCACCATTTTTATATTTTTATTTCGCGCGCATTTTGGCCGTGTTTCCAATATGGTGGCTGTTTGTTTTGGATAATGCGGTAATGTGGAGCTTTTTAATGTTATGATGAGCATGTTTGTTCATTTCGTTGGGTATATTGAGCGATGAAAAGTTGGAGGTATTTTTATGTGTTTGGATAATAAATAAATTGATAGATTGGGTCAATTTTAGATAGGACGAGTTTCCTTCATACACCTAAGTTTTGAAAGTGACTTTAATAATCTTATTTATACCTCAAAGTTAAGTAAACAATATTAAAGAACGCACATCTTTCAAAACCACATATGAAAATCTAAACCAGCCAAAAGTGAACTTGAAAACAAACTCAAAGAATGGTCCAAGACGAAAATTTTGCTGAGGCTATTGACTCTCACATTTGGCATGATAAAACTGATAATTTTATAACAAGGGGATTCCAACCACGTGTGGCCATGGATCCTGCCAAAGGGGCACACCAGGCCTGGCACTGGCAACCAACTTGTCTGTGGTGGCAGCCAACTCAATGTTTTGACTAGACCTTTTTGTTTATGCCCGCGGAAGTCGACCGCTTTGTTTGGGCGAATCAATCATTGGTAGTTTAGATTCTTTTTCGTGTATTTTCGATTTAGGAAGGTGTGTGGGAATTTGATTGAGTTGTAAACTGTATGAATGAGTGTTGCGTACTTTAATTTTATGGGGTTTTTTCTTAGCGATGTTGGCGTCGTCTTGTAGCGAGGTTCAAAAGAGTTTTCTTTGATTGTTGTATTCTCTTTATTTATCTAACTTTAGTTTAAACGGCTAATGAGAGTTCATCATATAACTATTTTGCTTTTGATCTAAAATACTTTAGCAGCACTGACACACAGTCAATTCTTACTTATTGAATAACGATGGTGGGCTAACAATCATAATATCTTACAAATTATTTTTTTATTTACCGCTATTTTATGAAAGGCGACATTAACATGAAATTATTATTTCAAACGTTATGAAAATTATGAAGTACAAAAAAAAGATTAATTGAATTGGACTTAGCTATAGCCGTTGGATCGTTATCAAAAACATGAAAGTAAAACGTCTAAGTTATAATCTAGTGTCAATTTCCTCAAAAAGTTAATAAAACAAACAAAGCATTAGTAATATTTCTTCTCTAACAGACATTTATCTTAAGCTTGACTCAACCGCTGACCATTTGTTAAACTTAGGTTTTCTATTCACGTTCTCCAATAAAGTATTGTTGTATTCGATTCGAAGTGGGACACAGTCCTTACTATCGATGCGAATTCCTGCGATAATAATACAATAAAGTCTGAAATCGACGAGTAATTTATTGATTCCGTGACTGAGGATAGCCTTGCCCCTTTCTATTGCTACGTGATGGAAAATTTTACTAAGAGCATGTGTCATGAAGATGACTGGTGGCTTTTCATTTGTTGGGCAATGAAAACAAATGAGACTGACTGTCTGTCATCCACTTTTTATTCTTCTTCGTGTCACTGGCACGTAAATTTTTAAATTTTGACAGCTCCACCGCATCATCGGAAAAGTCTGTGTAATCAATTATAACAAATCAATTTAGAATAGATAGCAACACGGCTGTAGTGTCTGAAGGGATAGGGGTAACTAATGGTACACCCACATTTCGCCAGTTATGTTTTTGGGGCGAGTCTATTAACATCAATCGTGCACAAATACTGAGCATTTCCTAATAGAGAAAACCCAATAACACTTTGCCCGAGCTGGGAATCGCACCCAGAACTTCATGCTCAGCAGTCGCACTTACGACCACTACACCAAGGAGACAATCAGTTTAAAAGAGCGTTGTAAATAGGAAAAATGTCGGTTCAGATAACTTCTAAAATATTTGCGTTATGAAACTTTTGCAGTGAACGCAGCAAGCAGGTCTTGACAAGCAAAAATCGCTTTTAAACTTTTTCGTATTTACAACGATTTTCAACAGATTTTCAGCAGCATATATTAGTCCAAAACATTTTTGAATTTAATAGGAGCTTCGGATCGACATTCAGAATAAGCCATACATGTCTAGGTTGCTCCAGAGATGAGTGACCGATTGGTCCCGACATTTGTATATCTTTGACAGTCGTTACAGGTAGTCAAGGGCCAGAAATTCTGATTCAGATATCGTATTTCACAGTACTAACTGAATTCTTCAAGGCATATAGGTATTCACTCCATGTAAAATACAAATATTCAGCTGCATCCGGTTAGACTGGAGGCGACTTCAACATAGTTGGGAAAAAGGCTAGGCAGATGAGGACATAGTTAAACTTTCGTCAAACAGGTCCCTTTGCCTACTTAGGCCCCTTATTTGTCCCGTCGGGGCTGCGGGTTGTTCGCAAGAGATACCGCGGCCTCGACATGAAGGGCTAAGAAGGAACATGGGTGGTTTTTAGTCAGTAGAAGTCTGACACTCCCTTTCGCTCTGCCCAAGAGCGGGTGGGGTTATTAGAAAAATTTTCACCCGCCAAAAGAAAAAGGGCCCATACTTGTAGAAACCGAAAATGTCAACCTGATATTGTTCAAATATTGTTGCTCCCAAACACGTTCTGAAAGCAGACGCTGTTCTTTTTCTAGAACCATCTACCTATCTTACATGGCAAGTATCTCAACCATAGTCTAATCTGTAGCTACCGAATTATCTAACGTTACAATTTTCCGGAGTTGTCATTTGAAGTTCTCTTTTTGGCTGTTGACAGGCAATGAGCTAGCTACCTGAGCTATTTGTGTACCATTGCTAATTCTCATTCTATATTTACTGTCAGACGCTTTTAGCCGTATCTACAGATGTAGTATTATACCGTCTCGAGAGAAGGTTAATATATTAGCCTAGCAGGTTATTATGGAATGAAATATTGTGTAGAGGGAAGGACATCGACGGACAAACGGGTACCATATATTTAGTATATCATTCTGAACGGGAATTCGGAATGATTCGTCCAAAAATTGATTAATGTTCTTCTTTATCGTGTGGTTGTAGTACCTAACCTGGTGTGGTTTGCATACCGTCGAAAAATAACTCTCAGGCATGCTGGTTCCTCACGATGTTTTCCTTCACCGAAGCAAGTGATAATTATACAATCCGAAAAATCTGAGGTGCGTATCTTGGGTTTAAGCTCGAGATCTATAACTTGGGACTTCGACGGTCACACCACCAGACTATCACTGCTCCTAATCTCTTAATATCTAAAATCTTTCGTCACTACATATTATAAAACAAAGTCCTCCACCGCGTCTGTCTGTCTGTTCGCGATAAACTTAAAAACTACTGCACCGATTTTCATGCTGTAAATACTTTTAGACGTATTTTTTTTAAACTAGTTGTGCTTGGTGTTTCGTATCTGACTACTCTGAGAAGAAACAGACGAAACAAACTCAGAGGTCACAGTCTCTTATAAGGTCCAGACATAATCATCGTCAACTTACATGAGGACTATGCAAATAAGCATATAAGATGTTCTTTTGAAGATAGAACCACACATATTTTATATCGAATCCGTGTAAAATACTAACTTATTAAGGATGCACCTGGGTAGACTAAAGGCGACCTTAATATAGTTGAGAAAACACTAGACAATAGTAATATTAGGTACTTACTGAAGAACCAGGGGCTATATAGATTTGCTAGGCAACTATACGACAAAGGGAAGTAGGCGTGTACACTATACAATGCCTTAGCATGGGGCCGTTACCCTTGTCTGCTACAGTTTTCACAATGGTCTCGTTTCAGTGATGTCAAATACTCTAATATTATTATAGTTCCCATATTCGTAAGTAACTAATAATGTACCTATTGCAAGTTTTTATGGACTTTTATTACCTATTATTACAGTTGAACGTACGCTTGATGACTCAGGAGAAATTAATCTAATTGTCTGGACATTTTCTACACAGCTTTTTCGGAAATAATTGCTGTAGAAGTCTTAAGTGTCGTGGAGTGGTCTTAATATATTAGATTTTCTACAAAAGCATTGTAATTAGTTCCAGAAAACTTCCGGGTTTTGTAATGTGTTTTTTTTTACTTAAATGTTTCTTTCGCTCTTTGACTTTCAGGAGCTACTGTAGCAATTAAATTGGTTCTTATCAATTTCATCAGCATTTTTTTGTACATTCGCGTCTGTAAGATTGTAGACTTTCCAATTGCTGTTATCGTAACATCTACCTCAATATTTATGGGTTCTTCACTGTTGATAGCCATTTCAGTTCAAGTTGTGATAGATCAACACTTCAAGGGTTCCTCGTAGACATTTTACAAGTGAGACTAGTTATCATTCATTCCACGTCTCTTCGCAAACTTTTAGAACATATGGGTGTCCGAATACTCTTATTATTCCTGCCACGATTTATAATACTATCGCTTTGACCCTTGATCTTTTACTTCTGATCGTGGGCCTTTGATATTTTGTCCTTTGTCTTTCTTAAGTAGCTGGTTTAATTGAATGGGCCAATATATAGGATAATCAGCGTTATGTGATGAATCTTTATGAGTGGATTCAAGACAGGCACACATATTTTCCATCTTAACGACGAAAGAATAACAAAATATACTCTTGAATCTCTGCACACATCTTCCAAACGTCACAAAATACCTTCAATTGATTTAAATTCTGAACACGCAATAAAAGAATGTGGTCAAGAAAAGAATATATCAACAAAAATCAATAATGTAATCTCATAATCATTTCACGAAAGCAACGAAAAGTCGATACGAGAAACCGAATCGGGTAGGCGGTAAATCACAACATATTTGCATACATTACCGATATGATTCAACGCATTACAATACTGTATTTGTTTCGCGCATGTGCGATGCATACGATATTAATTTCTGCGTGTACCTCACGTAGATTCTTTTTTCTTTTGTTTGTACATGACACAATTAGGCCTGCTGGTGTTGAATAATAAGAAAGATGAGTTTTGATGTGTATGACAGGTGTATGGGTCGAGAATCCTAAACGATTAGGCTTTTGGACATGATTCGCATCGTACATGGAGGATCTTCCTTCGGAGAAAGAGCCATCAGTCATAATAATGAATTCTTTGTTTTGGATACTTGACATGAATGACAAATGGTTGCGAGTGTAGTGAAAAATCAAAGAAACGATGGATGGATTGTGTGAAAGATGAATGCTAGAGAGGGGGTAATTATTAATGAGGACTAGTAGAAAAGTATGGAAGAGGAAGACTTGCAGTACCGACCTCAAATATATTAGTAATAGGGCAGGATATTGATTAAAGTTTCATCTGAGTTTAACTCAAGGTAAGTAAGAAGGGATCCTCGTCGGGGCTGCGGGTTGTTTGAACGAGATACCGCGGCCTCAGCAGAAAGGGCTAAGGAACATGGGTTTTTAGTCAGTAGAAGTCTGACACTCCCTACCGCTCTTCCCAGGGCGGGAGGAGTCATTTCATGATTTCCAACCAACCCAAAAAAAAAGTAAGAAGGGATCAATTAATCTTTAGTGGTGAAGGAATTAATGGTGATGAAATTGTTGCAGTACCTGTCAATCGAGAGTTCGATGGCAACCGCGTGGTCAATAGTAACTTTCTACCTTTGATTCGTTTATGTGGTAGAAGGTGATAGTTGCTTGGTAGTTGCTTTCCCTAATACTTCTACCCAACTATAATACTAGGAAATGGTGCCGGTAGAGCTTTTAGGGGGACAGTTAGTTCTCAGCCTAAAACTAAATTATTAAGGGAGATTGTAGTAATATGAGGAAAAACTAGACTGTTTATTTCTTCATCAAGCAGTTTTTAGAAAATGATTCTTTTCTCGAAATAAATATTTAGGTTGATAAAGAAATGTTAATCGAGTGCTAATTCGATTTTTATAAAAATAAATGAAGTGTTTGGTCTACGATTGTTTAAATTCCAAGGATTTGTTTGGTTTAAGTCTTTGAATTCTTCATTTTCGAAGAAATTGGTATCCAGCTGCGAAGAATCACTTCATTAACACTTACCTTAATAAATTAACTGAGATTTACAAAGCTATGTCTAGAAGTCGACTTTTACGTAATTTATTTTTGCATTACTGGTTCTATTCTTCGATGTCCATTCGGAAGATCTTTATCTTTCTCTTAATAGTCGTATATAACGCAACGAATAGATATGAAAACTAACTTGTCAGTTTATTTATAGACGCCAAAACATTCTCAATCTTTTCGTTTATTTAAAAAGTTAAATTTATGGGAATGAAGCTCAGAGTCATCAGTCTGGATAGTATAAACCCTGGAAATTTTATTTGTAAAAGCATTTAGTGCTTAAATAATCGTATCTTATATCAAGATTTGAAGAAAATCGTTTATTTCAAACTTTGGGTTGTCGAAACTGATGAATTTATTACTTCTGAAAGTAAGCAGGGGTTTTTGGATCAGTATACTGGGATTAGGCGGTGGTGTCCCACGGTGGGCGCCAATTAAGAAAATTGAATCTACCAAGTTAATACCTGTTTTGAATGTTCTCCTTGTTCACAGGACGAGTTCCATCCGTTCATAGAGGCCCTGATGCCATTTGTAAAGTCCTTTTCGTATACTTGGTTCAATTTACAAGCGGCCAAACGGAAATATTATAAGAAACACGAAAAACGGATGAGTCTCGAGGAGGAGCGGCATACAAAATATGAATTACAGGTAAATATAATACTAATTTTAGAACTGTTTTCATGTTCCTCAGCTTCTACTTATTCTCTGGTACTAAGATTCCACGTACGGTACAGCTAAACCAATATCTTCTGGACTGACAGCTATTGCTTCCGATGCGGTAATCGAACTAGCGACAGGAGACAGTCGTACCGATAGACATACCTACTGAATATATTTGGATATGTGGGTAGGTACCTACACATTTTTGTGCATTTGAAATTTTGTTCGTTTAATCGTTTTGCCTTGATGTTTCTTAGCTGCTTTTGGATCGTAAGTGGCTATTGGATATTATTTATAGCAATTAAAGTGACACTTACAATACATTATTACTATTGAAAAAAATACTTTGGCCAACATCAGGTAGCCCCGGAACAATTAATTACATGTAAGCCATACAAATATTTGTTCTGTGCCAGATATACAAATACCAGGCCATGCAAATATTCACCTTCTAAATGTTCAGTCGTTCCGATATGGACAGAACAACCTACCACACAGCAAGTCAATGGTTCAGTACATATCTGTTAATGTTCGAAGTCCGAGTGTGTACCGTAACGTAACTGTACCTTTAAATTGACTTTTACAATGAAAACACAATCAGTAGTCCTGTACAGTTGATCGCTTGTCCCTTAAACCTTGTTTCATAATATGCAGTAATATGAAAACTGCTGCTTATTATAAATTGATTGAAAAGGAGCAATTTTCATTTGCTATATAATTTAAAGTTAGATATTTATGGAGCCTTCATCTCGGGAATAATAGCATTAGACCTATTTGAACAAATAGCTTGAATTATGAAACTAACAAAGTCATCGCCATCGATGATGACACAAACAAACTTGGAATGATAAATATAAACCTGAAACTACACATTACACCACCACTCTTGGCTTGGACTCCACCAAAGCGGAGATTTACGAAACGGAGAGGGGAATGCATACTGGCTATATCGGAGCAGAGGCGTGTGTGCAGGTTACTAACGCCTAGTTTAGCCATCTCTTCTCGCTCCGCTGTGCAAGACATCTCCTCTCTTCTCTTTTCAACCGTTCCCACTAAAGCTAAGCGAAAATGAGAAGTGTGAATAACGAAATTCTATTGGTGATTTGAAACACATCTGTCCTCTTGCCTGGTGCCCGCTTCGTTTCACTGCAGTCCAGACCTTATCGAGTAAATAAAACAATAGAATATCATTACAGTGCTACACAACACGATATAAAAGAATAGATACAAAATGTTAAAATAAAAGATCTAGAACTCCAGACTAATCCTCTCATTACCTAATTCCAGAACGAAAAAGCAGAAGTAAAACAAAAATGGGCGTCGCGGTTGCTGGGGAAGCTACGGAAGGACATAACGCAGGACTGCAGGGAAGATTTCGTGCTCAGCATCACGGGCAAGCGGCCGGCCGTGTGCGTGCTCTCCAACCCCGACCAGAAGGGGAAGATGAGGAGGATAGACTGCTTAAGGCAGGCTGATAAAGTGAGTCTTGTTCTTTTTTCGTATAAAAGTATTAAGATAAGTGGAGGTGATGGAGCTCCTTGGTAAATAATAACAGCGCTCTGGTCGATCTTCTGGTTAAGCCGCGCTTGCTTATCATCAAACTTAAAAGGGACAAAATCCGTAAAATCATAGGAATTTTAACGGGTCACTGTTCCTTAAACAAACATCTACATAACATAGGTGTAACAGATAGCCCACTGTGCAGAGGATACATGGAGGCGGAAGAAACGCCAAGGCACGTACTCCTAGAGTGCAGGAGCGAGGCAGATCACCGGGCACAAACTCTACGATCCCCATTAACTCTCCCAGAAGCCTGCAGCAGTCTGGGAAGGCTGCTAAAATTCTGGGACGACCTATGTTGGTTGGAGTAGGTATTCTTTAAACATCACGCACAATGGCCCAATCAAGAGGCTAAGTGTGGACAAAAGCCCAGTTAAACTAAACTAAGCCGCGCTTGCCTAGGTTGGTCTGTGGATAGGTGACCACCCATTACATACCGAGTTTCCTCCGTGACCCAGAAATCAGATGAAACTATTGTTGGTTCCGGCTGTCATTTCTAGATTTTTGACAGTCGTTATAGGTAGTCAAGGGCCTGAAAGTATGACAACCAGCCTTGCCAATGGGTATCGTATTTCCCAGTACCAACTGGGTTGTGGAGGTCAAATAGGCAGTCGCTTCATGTAAAAATCTGGTATTTATCCGGTTAGACTTGAAGCGGACCCCACTATTATATACAAGATTTCATCAAAATCAGGTTCAGTATTGTGTTTGTTTTAACTTCATGGCCAATGATGACATGATGGTCAGAATGACTTCTATAGTTACAATGTAATATTGATTCACTGATGTTTTTGAAGTCGGTTTTTTTGTAAATAGTATTTTTATTTTATCTTTTTTTTTTAAGTTCTTGTATTTTTTTCATCATGTATATTAACTTTCCCCACCCTTCTCATTCCAGGTATGGCGCCTAGACCTGGTAATGGTGATCCTATTTAAAGCGATCCCTCTGGAGAGTACGGACGGCGAGCGTCTGGAGAAGCACCCAGAATGCACCCAGCCAGGCTTGTGCGTGAACCCCTACCACATCAATGTCTCCGTTAGAGAGCTGGACCTGTACCTCGCGAACTTTATAAACAGCTATGGTAATGGGAGCGACGGTCTACCAGGTCTCTCGCTCAGTTCTTGTTTGTTATCTTGCTTCTTTGGTTTTTTTGGGGATGGGTGTTGATTACAGTACATGGTTTTGCAAATCGTAGTCCGGTAAAGCTTGGTTTTTCGGAGCGTTTTGCCACGAGCTTGAGTGTTGCAAAATTTACTGAAGAAAGAACAAGTAAAATATTAGTTAGAGCTTGCTACCCCGTCGGGGCTGTGGGTTGTTCGCAAGAGATACCGCAGCCTCGGCACAAGGGCTAAGAAGGAACATGGGTGGTTTTTAGTCAGTAGAAGTCTGACACTCCCTTTCGCTCTGCCCAATAGCGGGAGGGGTTATTTGATGATTTTCCACCCGTCAAAAAAAAAAAAAAGAGCTTGCTTCACGTCATCGCAATAATATTCACGCGAAGGATACAGGTGACTTAGACTCGTGTCTTGACGTAAATCGCGTCAATTAAATTTAAACAGGGCATTATAATTTGGGCAGAAAGTTCTTATTCCACACAAAATTAAAAGATAATACACAAGTTGCAATATATCGAACATACAACGGTTGATAGAAAGTAATTATAAATAAATAAATAAATAAGCCTTTTATTATTTCTCAATGTCATGCAGTTTTACAATTATTTTCATGCAACAATTAATAACAATTTTTATATAATTCGATTTACTTATAGATAATATTTCATAATTATTAATTTAATTTTAATTTGATTATTATATTTAAATGTAATTTTTAATTATTTAATAATAGAAAGTAATTACTGCTGGTAAACTTAATAGTAAAGTAATGGCTAAACATTCCACAATATCCAATTCACCGAGTATTAAATATATTAAAGGTATTGGATTTAAGAGTTTTAGAATTTGTGTAACTCAGTTTATAACGGTTAAAATGTAATCAACACTCATCCCACTTTGTTATGATTATAAGTTGCAAATAAGGATTTAATAGTAGTTGCATGTATGACACCAGTGCATCAAGCTACTGCAAGCCGTCAAATGTCTTTAATAGTTTTTCAACTTTATCGCTAAAGGTAAATTTGAAAGTTTCGGGTAGCTAATTGTGCTGGCGTCGATAAGTACCTATTTATTTCATAAGTTCTCGGTTACTATGATTATATCGTCATAGATTACCTACCTTTTTAGATTTTATTTTTAAGTTCCTCCTTTTCTAGAATTTAAGCTATTAGTTTAGACCTAGAAATCTACCTTCTGTTTTCACTATGGTAGAAAATATTCTACTGGCAGTACAGTAAAATTGAATGTGAACTTGTACCAAAATACTCAGATACAGGAGTATTATGAAACGCGTGAGATACGAAATTTAGCAACAGTCAGTACGGGTATTTAATAAATATCGTTTACAATTTCAACGTTTTGGTACACATTCACAATCGATAGTTTTTTTATAGCGATTTGACTATGGCATAGTTATATTGCATAAGCAATTAATTATTTTACTACAGTATCCGTAAGTGCGGTAAAACATTTTCGACCGAGACTGCTTTAGTAGATAATGTGGACATACATAGCATTGTTATTACTTAACTTAGTACTGCTACATTTTCATGAGCACATTTCGGACAACCAACTGCCTGACAAAGTTTGGGTTTCTCATAGAAGCCCAAACTTTGTCTCAGGCACTGTTCCCGTTGTGTCGTGATGACTGAATTTTGCTAATCCGAGTGTCTTGGCTAAACTATCCAAGACATTCAGCACATACGGAATCACGCCACGGTATGTTCATATGTCCTCTTTCCGTTATCATAGTGCAGTGCTCCGGTAAGAGAATAGGCTAGCGGAGTGTAGCCCATTCAGACATTTTCCCCAAAATCATAAAAACAAAAAAAAAAACAGATTTTAGTATAGCTTAGTACTAGTGCTTTTCGAGGCTGCGGGTTGTTCGCAAGGGATACCGCGGCCTCGACATGAAGGGCGAAGAAGGAACATGGGTGGTTTTTAGTCAGTAGAAGTCTGACACTCCCTTTCGCTCTGCCCAAGACCGGGAGGGGTTATTTGATGATTTCCCACCCCCCAAAAAAAAAAAGTACTAGTGCTTTTCGCCTTCTCGACGTTGTTAAGGGTTTTTTAAACCGATTACAGTGAAAAATAATTTAGATACGTTTGAATGTGATGAACGCCGCTCGCCTTGCCTCTTTAAGAGTCATCTGAACAGTAGGGCTACCATGACGTCTTAAAGTAGTATAGCTTTAATGTCATTCCAGTGTGGGAAAGAGGCAGAGTTATACAGGATATCAAGCGCCATCTCTTTTCAACACTAGAATACAATTAAAATAACACTGCTTTCAGACGTCATGGTAGCCCACCAGTTTAAAAATATTGTCATGACAAGAAGGGTACGGTTCCATCAATATCTACCCACATTATAGTATCCAGCTTTGTAGATTATCTTTTCTGTCACTAATTCCTGTGTCACCGTATCTGGCGTTTGATCATCGGTTCCTAACCATTGTACAATGAAGTTGGTGTGATTTCAGATATTCTTAGCGGTTCGCTTTCGCCTCAGACTCCTAGGGACAAAGAGAATGAACACGAGGCTAAGAGCAAAGGTAACTCGTGCAAGAGTACTGTACGTCTTGTGTCACGTGTGTTGTTGTGGCGTTGATTCTGCGGTTGTGGCAAACAATTGCATTAGCTTTAGAAATAAAATAAATGAATCTAGAGGGCTGTTAGAATATTTTGTTGTTTGAATGATTTTGATAACGCTCTCATTTGATGCAAACAATTATATTTTAAGAGAAAATAAAATAACATGGCGTAGCTACTTCCGATTTTAATCACGCACCTTATTTGTACAGTTCTATTTTTTAAAAGGTCAGGTTACCTCAAACTACGAAGGCAAAAAGAGTAGGTACAACTTAATAATATATATTACACACTTTTTCATAATTTTATTGCTCAACTTGTCACAGCCCTAGTTGGATTTACTGCGTTTAGTAATCTCACAGTTTAGTAAGTACAAAGGAATTATTATGGGCGGACGACATTACAGCACGGATGTGAATATGATTGGCACAAGCGGGTGGTTCTCTGTTTCCCGATCATTATAATCTAGATCTATTCAAAGTTCGAGAGAATCGGTCTCCTAGGCAAGCGTGCTCAACGTTGGGCCGCGCTCATCGTTCCACATCACCCTAGTTGTAGCCAAACTTAAGCCATAAGCATAAAAACAATCCAAAAAGATTGCCGAATGGAAACCTAAGGAGAAGGCTATACCCAGCAGTGGCGAAATCAGGCAGCGAATGCTTATGACGGAATTGAGGTCAAAATTACAAATCTAAACTTTTGATTTCAAAATTTGTAGAGAAAAGTAAGTAAAAAATCGTTGTTTGCCACACTGTAGAAGCAACATAAATGTGATTGGTTTGCACAAAAGTATTTGTCCTACAATTTTTTTTTTTTTTTTCATATTTTATGCATTTTCAAAGCAAAATTCTTAATCCTGCATCAAATTGGCTTGCACTTACACTTTTCATGCTTCTATTGGTATCAAAATTTTGATAAAGATCACATTTTGGGATTGCCAGAGTAATGTTTGCTCCTGTATTGTTTTTTTTTCAATTATTTGTATGTAGTCGGTGTTCCTTCTCTTTCACTCTTTTTATCTTTGTATTGCTCGATGCCTTTCTAAACGTTTTATTTGATTTGATATTTAAATCTACCAAAAGTTTATTATTACTATTATTCTTGTCTTCATCAAAATTGTTATTTCTATCAAATAATTCGTCTGTGAAAGGCCTCGATTTAATGTTTTCAATATACAACGTTGCACCAAATACGGATTTGTACTGTTGAACATGGTTTCATACTATTAATACCGTCAGTATAAAATTCATAACTTTATCATTATCAATAGTGTTTGATCGATGATTAAGTTATTAACTTACTACTAAGATAATAATTGGTACATATTAGTATTGCTGCAACTGATCCATTTATTTTCTAAAGTCATATTATGAGGAACAACATTATTTTTACAATCAGCTCTTTCTAAATCATTACCTTTGTTCCAAACTTTGTGCATATTGTTAAATAGAGTAAAATGTATAATATTATACATATTTACGATTATTGGAGAAATGTTAAAGATATTTTAATTCGTTGTTTCCTATAATAAGGCTTTAGAATATTAACTTTGTCGTAGTTAGGTGTCGTATATTGATGGATGTTTTATATACTGTACAGATGTTTGATGTCGTGGCTTTATTTATTATAAGACGAAAACCCTGTAATTAAAACACAGGCGCTTATTTTTAAGTACTAAAGTCTATTTCACCATTGTCTAGATTTCTTGGTATTAAATATTTGGCTGTCATTTGCTTTATTAATTTAATATTATCTTGAAATATACAAGGTGCAACATTTTAGAAACAAAATCTTTCGTGTGTTGTCTCAGACCAAAACTGAAGCACTTTTGTCAAGTCATATAACAAAAGCAATTCAGGTGATATATTAAAGTAGAATTGTTTTAATTTTATTCCAGAGTAGGAAAGAGATGGGATATATAACAATATTGCTATGAGGCGTCATAGTAACCCGTGTCTTGGTCTGAGTCACCGCATGGGTGTTTGTGCACTTAATTTGTTACACTTTGTAGACAGTGGTGTAATAGAGTTCTAGATATTAAGGTAATTATAAGTCAAACATAGATTTTAGGCACATATGAAGTCTTTCAAAAAGACATTATGTTAAGAATTTTCAATCTTTCGGCGACTTCAGGCCTACCCGATAAAAATTTCTTGTTTTATAAATGCAAGAATAAATACATTTCCTGTACATCAAATAATATATAAAAATAAACTGTACTTATTTATAGTGAATTTGGACCGGCTTTGAGAAGATTTATTCTCAGGCAACTTTTGCCAATAGATAGAATTAAGCAGAATGATTTGGATAGAATCTGTACAAATGAAAGGCTGGCTTGGGTAGAAAAGATGACTTTCTACTTAATCCGATTAATTGAGTATTAAAATATCTCAAAAAAGAGAACAGACTGTAACTATAAGTAAAATTACGTTATTTTCTATTTCTTCAAAGTTATTTTTACGTTAACATAGTTATGGCGTATGATGCTTCACAGACATACTGTCACTAGCGTGTGCCATACAATAATAATGCAAGTGTGTCAAAGGACAGCGCTCCGCTATTTGATAGGCTGCATAAGCCCCTTATTTTAAATCATATTCCACAGGAATTTTCTTTTACCACCGTAACGATTCATTGCGTATGAGGAAATAAAACAAAATTAAAATTGAATTATCTTATTATACAAAAATAATTTCTTGTACCGGTCATGTTTAGGTAGTACTGAATTCACCTCATCAGCCTGCAGAGGGCTGTCACTTGCACCCTGTTTAAGAATACGAACTATCATTAAAATACAATTTAAGTGACAAGTCACCCCACCTACATATAAAATGAAGACGATCCTGCAGTTCAGTGGATCAGAGTATAAGAATGGTTTATAACCTAAGGTCGCATCAATTTTGGTTTAGTGTCGTGTAGGTATGCTGTGGCCCTCACCTATGAATTTGAGGGTCGCAGGTTTGGAAATTAAGTTGATTCCTTGCCTGGCAAGAAATTAACTTAATTTTAATGGTTTTTTTAACATCACTGCCGACTGTTAATATTTACCAACCCGTCCGCGTGCCCACTCCCAATCGTAGAGAGGAGGTCTTTGTCCCAGCCGTGGGAACATTCAACGGTGATTATTAATTCGTTTATTGTCAGGTTCAAATTTCTCTTACCGATGATGATGGGATGACCAATAATTGTTCTTCCCATCATTCAATTTATTTTTGTACTAAGCCTTATTTTTTTGTTTTTGAGTGGAAAAGTTGGGCAGTGGGTACCTTTTCGTTATGGATTTACTGAAGATCTTTGATAGTATCATTAGCCCTTTCATTTTAATTATGATAGTGTCATTAGTTATAACGTCTGAAATGGGTGATTTCAGGCTATAGTCACAATCCATACAACGGTGTAATATGCAACGATATTATTCTAGCGACCGGTGTCTTCTCATCCAAGGAGCTGTGGAAGTTGTCCAAAGGTATGCTTTTTATGTTCGTTTGTTCATTCATTCATTAACTGTTCTAGACTATTTGACAGGTTACTACGAAAATAATATAATAGGTAAGTACTAAGGGCTGCCTACACGAGCGGGAAAATCACGGCGATATTCCCACCGTGCTACGTATTTCTATACACTCTCTCAAGAGCCGACTTCACGAGCGAGAGAAGAGCGTAGTTGACTTAAAGTCTAATTAGTCCGTCAGATAGATTTCCATTTCTTTTTTCACGTAAACAAAAAATGAAGACGATACCTGGCTTCGAAAACTTCGTGTGACGTCACATTCTGGTACATTTGTTACTAGAAAGTGACGTCACAAGCTCCACTCATGATCGTTGATACGTTTTATTTTCGTAAATTTTTGGAACGAAGTTCCTTATCGCGCGTTGTGAAAGGGGGCTAGACAGAAAATTTTTTTGCGAAAAGTTGTCACGACACTTTGCTATAGTAAGCTATTGTAAGCTGTGCGGCGTCGCATGTTTCTCTGTCTGTCTCTCTCTCTCTTATAGAAAGCAAGCCAGATATTTTCATTTCTACATTTCTTTTTTTTTTTTTCTTTTTTTTTTTTCTTTTTTTTTTTACATAATAAAAAATATTAACAATAACTTCGTTCCATCCGGGTGTTCCTTGACACCTCTCAAGTTTTATTAATTTGATTAAACAAAAAAACATATACCCAATATTTTTCGATAAACTATCTGACGGACTAAACAGTATCATATGTTTTTAGTCACGAAACATCCCTATTGCGGCTAGCGAGGATATATAGAAATACGTGGCACGACGGTAATATCGACACGATTCTCCCGCTCGTGGACACGGCCTCTTACAGTTAGATACAGCGATGAAACTTATCACAAACTTCAGCTTTGAACCGTCAAAATCCCGCTGAAGTGCACACATTTTGGTAGACCCAAGACCAAGACCGCTTTCCAACCAAAGCGAAGGTAACGAACACGCCACCAGTATGGTAGCGCGAATAAACAACTGTGGCACTCATATGTTCGGAAAACCGACCGAGTAAGTGTTTGCTCGGACGATCGCTCCGGTTAGGCCGCTCGGTTGCGTTAAGTTTCGTTTTTGTATCTTACCATTAGTGCCTTTTAAAATGGGAAGCTACTAGGACGTCGCATATAGTCATATTTACTTCTTTAAAAACGTTAAGAGTAACATTGCTGTTCTTAAAGATATTTTTGTACCAGCTCCAAAGTCATGACCCACCTACATAAATTCTATATGCTTCTCTCACGTAAGATCAGCTAACTCACATATCCGTAACGTAGCAGAAAAATAACCCATGAAACTCCATCATTAAGGTTCCTTTTCTTTTATTTCCAGCTTCAATCCTTCAGGAGACTGGGTCGGAGTCACCGAGTGGTTCTGGCGGCGGCATTAAGGTGGAGTCAGGGTACTACTGCGGCTACAATAGTCCAGCGCCTCCTGCCTTCGAGCCTCCTGCGGAGAGATCTACTCCTTCTGCTATGCTTGTGGGGCAGTGCTATAGTGAGTTTAATATGTTTTACCGACAATAATGGCTAAGTTGATGCAATGCATACTATCATAAGAGAACACCTTTATTTTAGCATGAATTCATAATCATTGTCGTATGACAATGTTGAATCTAGTAACAATCACGGTGTGAAGGATTGCGACCGAATTGGCAGATCTCCGGCTGTCACTCCTTGAATTTCATTCTTTGAGTGCTCTTCCAATAAAAACCATTGTCGCTCAACTAAGATGAGTCTCACTCTGGCTATAGCTTGATGTATCACTATAAGTTAATTTTAATCAAGTTTAGGTCCCATGCTGCTACCAATGGGGATGGGAACTGTGGAACTAATAGCGCTAGCATACCTATAGTTGCTGCCAGTTAACATGTCAAAAGCGGTCATGGACCCTACATTTATTAAAGTTCTTAACTTTGAAATCCAAAAATAAGCCTGTTCATGTCTTGAATCTTCATATATCGTGATCTTCAACATTTTTTCTATTGAAAAACGATACATGGTTCAATTGTTATGGTTCATACGAACAGATATAAGGAGAAGGGTAATGACCGCTATTGACATCTTAACTGGTAGCACCTATAGTTCTAAGCATCGTCATTGCTTGAAAAACTGATAATGTTTTTTATAAATATTTCAATGGTATTTTTTATCTGATTCTCAAAAATTTTAATCCAGATCTCTGCAAATATCGAGTGAATAGATTTTTTCGAGAAAAACGTTCACTACCCTATCCAGGCATTGCCAAATGCAAGCCCTATTTACTATTAAAAAACGCATTTACGATACTTTGTATAAGTAAATTAATAAGAACATAATGACTCATTATAACAATCGAGTGAACATAAAAAAACGCGACAAAACCGTATGTCAATCACACCCGAAGCTGGCGGAGTATTCCGCGCACGTGCTCTCGCGACTAAATATAGTGTGCGTTAGTATAGCATGTGTATTGTGTTGGGTCGCGGTGACTGGCCAGTGCACGTGCTATTTTTGTTGGTATTATTATATTTTTAACTTGAATCTTAGGTAATTATAACAGTTTAGCCATCTATAATTTAATTTATATTTTAAACTAGCTGTGCCCGCGACTTCGTTCGCGTGCTTGTCGGAAACTAAAATGCGTCGCTTAGATAAAAGTACATTAAATCATTGCCCTGCGTTAACTGTAGAAAATAAGAAGAGGGTAATGCAAAGTACATTTGTCTAATACTAAAGTTTAGATGGATGGGTGTTAGTTAATCAACCACGTCAGAACGGCCGAACGGATCTTGAATAAATTTGAAACAGGTACATTATAGTCGACAGGCACTGTCGTTGGCCCGTTCGTGTTCCACGCACGCCTCAAAGATATGTCAGCAACAATTAAGGGGTCCCCCTTAATTGTTGTTGCCGTCGTCTGCCGGGGCTAACGGTTGTCCGCAAGAGATACCACGGCCCCGAAACACAAAGAGCTAAGAAGAAACGTGGGTGGTTTTTAGTCAGTAGAAGTCTGACACTTTCTTCCGCTCCGCCCAGAGCGGGATGAGTCATTTGATAATTTACGAACCACAAAAAAAAGGGGGGATTAGAGGCTGTTTCGAGAGGTACCTGTACCGAATCTGGGACATCGAATCTGAAATGGAACGCCATCACCTCCTTCTGCGAAGCAGTAATGCTAGCGAAAGAGGTGAACGTAAGAGGGACACAACCCCTCTTCCCAGCCGCTGCGGGAGACGCTCCGGGCATCGGAGGCCACGTGATGGCTTCCGGCCACCGTAGGCGCGGGCCTGTGAACGGTGAGTAACGGGCTAGTTAATCGTTCGTCCGTCCTATGACGATGGAGGCGAATTCGTGTTCCACGCGCGTCTCAAAGGGATGTCAGCAACATTGAAGGGGCTCCCAAGGACCGACGCCCGTCGGGGCTGCGGGTTGTTCGAAAGAAATACCGCGGCCTCGACAGATAGGGCTAACAACACACCACATCTATATTAAGACATGTTAGGCGCAGTGGCTGGACGATTAACAGTAGCACTGCGTGTCGCAGGTTCGATTCCCACACGGTACAAAAAAAATATGTCGTGGGTTTTATCTAATTTTAATTTAGTTTAAAAAAAATAGTATTTTTATACTGTGTAATTGGTAAATCTTTATTGCTTGACTATTCACGAAACATATTATGTTTATTTAATAACACCGCCGTTCAGAAAATGACATCAAATGAATAACGCCATCTGTCGAAGACGAAGATAAACTGCTAAAAATGAGCGATCAAACACACTATAGGGTTTAGGCTATGTAGATTTTGAAAGCAGCGTCATTTAGACTAATATACGTACCTTTTACTATCGTAACTTATTTAAAGTTATCTTGTGAAGGAATTTATTATTAAGTACCATATTCGTTCAATAGATGTCGTTGCTTGTCTCATTCTTGACTATAATGAAAAGTTCTTCTTGAAAACTATAAATGCATATATCTTTTGATAGAGAGCACCAATTACGATGAAACAAAGCCTAAGTAATAGCCCAAGTTACGCACAACATTTATGTATAAAAGTTACCTACATTCGTTTCGTAATTTTGACGTGATGCTTAGTCATCGAAACAGACAAACAGACAAACAGACAAAAATTCCAAAAATGCTGGAAATGTGTTCTGTTGGTTGTACTTTAATACCCTGACAATTTTTTTTTTAAATATTTTCGATGTTCAAAAAAAAATTTTCTACAGATTTATTATATGTATAGATAAAGACCATGTGTGAGAACTGTGAGACACTTGATTCAGTTCTTTGAATAACCGGTTAATAATAACTTTTATTCTATAGAAATCTTGGGGGGAATTCAGAGAAAAGGTGTAGGTATAATCCGGCAGTATCTGGCAGTGCTCTTTTATAATTTTTATATACTGGGAAAAATCTTAATTGTAAGTTAAAGGGTTTGTTCATCCAAATAAAAGAGGTACAATTAACTGTTACTCATCTTTTACAAAACCTTACATCATTGGTCATTCCCCCTTTCATTCATCATTTCCCCTTTCCATCATATCTGTTGCAAGTTTCTTTCAGACCATCACCTACACATGTAATTTCACCTTCTTCTTTTGCCAGCAGGCATCCCGCACAGCTCAGCCGGCTTGTCGGCGCAGTCGCCGCTGGTGCCCTCCAACACCATCTTCTATCAGCACGCAGCGCCACCTGCCGAAACGCATCCTACAAGTAAGTTGGTTACAGCGCCATCTGTTGGCGGTATGAAGCTAACCGGCTTAGGTATGCTGGCTTGACGGTAAGGCGTTGCTGGTGCCCTCCAACACTATCTTCTACCAGCACGCAGCGCCACCTGCCGATACGCATCCAACAATTAAGTTGGTTATAGCGCCGTCTGTTGACGGTGATATGGAGTTAATCTACACAGTTTAACGCACTTGTAAGGCGCAGTCACCGCTGTTGCCCTCCAACACCATTTCCTAACTGCACGCAGCGCCATCTGCCGAAACGTATCTTACTAGTAAGTTGGTTACAGCGCCATCTGTTGACGGTGATATGGAGTTAACCTCCACAGTTTAGCGGGCTTGTAGGCGCAGTTACCGGTGGTGACCCCAATACCACCTCGTAGCGCCACCTGCCGAAACGCATCCCACTAGTAAGTTGGTTGCAGCGCGCTCTATTGGCGTTATGAAGTTAAATCACACAGCTCCGCGGGCAGTCCCTACTGGTGCCCTCCAAAACCATTTTCTACCTGCTGGTATGATATTCTGCACAGTTCAGTCACCCTCCTACATGCATCTTTCAAGTAAGTTGAATTTGTGGCGGCGTCTGATGTTGTGACAGGATAGTTTCCTGCCACCACAACAGATGGCGCTCTCAGACTCGGTGACGTTCGTGGAGTATCTTTCTTGAGTCATAATAGGTTTATGGATTTAGCAAAGGAATATTCTTACGGAACACTTTAAAAACGCTATCTTATCTTAGGCTGATTGAAAATGATTTTTTCAAATGACAAAAGGGGTTTAAATATTTTGGCTTGCCTAATTGAATGCCATTTTTTTTTACAAAATAGCCAATAGCTAACAATATAAAAAATATTATATGGGACAAAATCTTTCAAAACGTCGCGTTACGGTCGGAAGTTAGGATGTCTAGGCTTCATACAAAAATATTCAACGACTTTACATAAATATCTGATATCTTGTCATTATGGTAGTCATGTGTTCGTCTCATAAAAACGTATCTAATTATATTCTAAACATTAGATCCTGCAATTATTTTGTTTGTCTTATAATGAGGGATACTTTCATACGTGTCACAGATTTTTTTTCCACATTATTCTATTGTTTATTTCAGCATCAGAAGCCCTATCAAGCCAGCACGCAGGCGGCAAGTACGATGGAGCACCGCAGGACTCCCTCGGCGATTTCGTCACCTTCGTCTGTCAGGACCCATCTGATGTGCAGCAGTTACAGGTAAAATTATCGTCTTACCTCATATATTCCGTCCTTTGCAGTCCTCGTTGTCGTTCAAACAGGCAATCTTTGTTACAATATTAGAAAAATTGGGAGAAAGACAGTGACATAGATTTTCTTTGCTGCTAAAGCTTCATCGGAGATACTTACATACAGACAGGACAGACAGCTGTTTAGCTTTGAAACTTCATCAGTAATCACTAATGCACGAAGACGGAAAGATTGTAAAACTGTTGGCGGTATGTAAGTATGCACAACACAAATGTGCACTGTCTCTTTGCAACTAAAGCGCGAATGAGAGGAGCGGTCTTGTACGAGATTCGATCAACCAATGTTAATCGATTCACGCACGATTCATTCTGCTGCGCTTGTCTTTGCTTTAGTGAAATCCAGATCCAAACCTTGTCGTCTACAGTTTCTTTCAAACAAGGATCTTAGTTGGCTGGTTCATTTTAACCAAATCTCTCGTTTCCAGGTGCACAGTCTATCGAGGAGTCCGAAGCCGCCTTACTTCAGCAGCTCAATGCTTCCACCGCCGCCGTTACCACCGATGGCCAGACCTGTCGCCATTATCAGATCCACAGGTAATAATCTCTGTCTTTTTTCTTTTTATAATCTACACGTAATTACTTAATACTAATCGGAAAGTTTTCACCTATTTGGTCTTCCAAATAAAATAATTGTAAAGATAAAACTAGGTAGGTATTAGGTATTAGCATTCGGAAAAGCCAAGCAGCATAGCCTAGGAAAACATTCGATTTGGGAGGCCTCTTTTAAGAGGAAGCTCTCTTTTGAGAAGATGTATAAAAAACAAACATTTTTAAACGTATAAAATCCACCAACCTAGTGGCCTACAATGACAAATGAAAGCAGTATTTTTGTAATCATATCTAGAGTGGGATAGAGATGGCGCTAGACGATAGGCTTCTCTATAGCTCCTTCTCTTTTCCACACTGGAGAGACAGTAAAACAATACTGCTTTCAGACGTACAGTTGCGAAGCAGTTAGTTCGTGCAGTTACCAAGGTAACTGCCAGGTTCTAGACCTATGCACCGAAGTGGATAACAACGCAAAGTGCGTTTGACTGAGAAAAAGCCTCCCATTTGTAGAACCGTTATCGACAGTTTATCCATAAAATAGAGCCATTTGCATCAAGTTCAATAGTGACCATCTGTCTCCCAGTCTCTCATCCATCATCATCATCATTCTCTTGCCCTTATCCCAATTCATTTGGGATTGGCGCAGCATGTCTTCCTCTTCCATACTTCTCTATTTTTCGTCATCTCATGAGACACCTTTCTTACCATATGATTCTTAACACAGTCCATCCATCGTTTCTTTGGTCTTCCTTCTACTCGTATATCCTTCCACATTCATATTCAAAACCTTCCTCATTCCCAGTCTCTCATCCAATAAAAACAAAATCAACCAAAACCAATATTCATTAATCAATTACACAGTTTTGATTCTGGCAACTTCTTCGTCACTCACAATTCTATTCGTTTTTCCAGGACGTTATAACACTGACGATGACCCGTCTGTTGCAGCCAGTGAGATGGTGGGGGGCAGCGTGGTGAGCGGGGGGGGCACGTCACCCCCGTCACCCGAGGTGCGCTCCCCCCCGGCCTCCCCGCGCCGCCGCTCCCCGCACCCCTACCGCACCGACTGCCATCCGCCCATCACGCACTTTAATCATTTCCACTCGCAGCCACAGCAGGTAAGGAAATGGTTGCTTTAACTTTTTTGGTGACGTTTTGGAGACGGTGATGAGTTCTTTTAGAATGGTAGTATATTTCAGAGGTATTCAGGAGTGTCACCGTCCTAGAGACAAAGCTGAAACCCATTGTGTCTATAGTTACACTAAAACCTTTTTAATGAGCAGATAAATCAGTGTACTACTTATTAAAGATTTTTGCGCTCGGTACCGCTACTACTATCACTCACAACTCGCGAACTTTTTAAAGTGGTTCCAGTGGTTCCACTGAATTCCAGGCTCTAGACAATGAAACCTATCCTCCCGGTAGAAATATGGTTCTTGAGCTGGTCCATTTTTGCTTTCTTCATTTTAGTGAACTTTCTTCTAACTTAATCCACGAATCCTGGCTTTGAGTCAGTTCATCCTGGTAGGGTGTTGACCTGGAGTCTATAAACCTAGATTTTTTATAATATCTATGAGCTGCTCTTTTGACATTAAGCAGGACAGACCCTGAACTCAAACTGTGCATCGCCATATAACTAATCTACTACTTTTCCAACTTTCCTCCACAGGTATTTAGCTATGCAAGTTCGCTAGGCGGTGTGGGTTTAAGTGGTGGGGTATCAGGCGTGGGGGCTGGTGGGGGTGCCGTGATGGCGGGCGCAGGCGGGGTGTCACCCCCTGGCGGGCTGGGGCTGTACCCACCCCGGGCCACGGCGAGGGCAGCGCCTAGGTGGGTTTTAGAGGACTTGGGACCGATTAACAGGTCCGTATCAGGATTTTATTTGGGGGTGTTTTCGGAGAAGTTACAGTAACCCTCAGTTTCAGGAAGACTTTTCAACTTTTTCAGTAAATCTTTCGTTGTTACTGGTTGTCCAAAAAGGACAATAATTAAGCTGAAAAGAAATGCAGCAGAAAGATGAAAAGGCTTCAAGAAACTGGGGGTCTGTCTTCTCCAAAATGTCATCCTCACCATACATGGTACACCCCGCTTTGACAAAAGAGGCTCTGACATCTCATGTTCATCATCATCAGCTTATTAGCGGTCTATCGCATTGATACCCCTACTCCTGCTCCAACTTGATGATGGGCAACAAAATCACTGATGTTCAAAAGTGGGGTTCTAGCTTATTAAGTACTTGCTCCTAATGAAAAAAAAAACACATTTTGTATTTAAAAGATGCCTATGTCCAGTAGAAGATTGAGTAACTGTCTTTTAGACTGCTGGTAGCGGACTCCTTGGTCTAGTGGTCACAAGACAGACTGCTGAGGATGAGGTCTGGGGTTCGATTCCCGAGTCGGGCAAAGTATCCTTAAGTTTTTCAATCAGAAATTTCTCAATAGCAGCCACTGAGTCTCTTGCTCAGTTGATGGCAATAGGCTCGCCCCTTCATAGAGTTTGACTATCTTGTAGTCGCATATTCACCCGCCATTCCATCTGTACTGCTTCTGACCTCTTTATTATTAACAAAGGTATGGTGGTTTCAGATGGAACGCACCATTCCCTACTCTGGAGGAAGAGTTCAACATAATGACGGCACCGCCAGGACCTGATCATGTGGTCCTGCTGGATGATGGTGAGTATACCGTTCTGGTGATTGTAGATCTTCTAGACCTATCCTTTAGCATACAGTTGCCCAATATTTAGAGAGTTTTTTTATACAGGGGCACCATTGTGCAGACGACTATGAATTCAGTATATGCTTGAGAAAAAAAGCGATTTCATTTGGTTTTACCGTGTAGAAAATATGACACTTTAATGTCATTCGGCAGATTTAAAAAAATAATTGGTTAAAGATTTCTTCTTTGGTGGCTCAAGAATCATGTGTTGAATTCGTAGTAACAGTTTGCGTGTTGAGGTCCCCTTCGACCCATATAAGACCCATACCTCCTACATTTAACCAGCAAGAGTGAACAGGCATCTTTTGGGCACGCTCGCTCCATCATCAACCTCATCCATTGCTTTCGATTAGGGGTCGAGGTGATGGGCAGGATTATTTAGCAAAAAAAAAATACTAAGGGTTCCGATAATGATGGTTTTGGCCTAGTGTGAACTAGTGTCCATCCATCAGAGAGACAAAACCAAAGCCATGAGTTATTCACACGATCAGTTGGTGTTCCATCTGAATGTCACTTCAAAAATTGTAATGCTTCTCGTTTCTTCGAATTTCAAGTAGTTACTGTTTGATTGAATGTCTTTAATAATATTCGAGTAGACCCGTACATAACCGCGTTGTATATTTATTATGCCTTTTCTACTTTCATGCGTACTTTTACAGAGTGCCCGTCACGAGTGCTCTTTTATGACGTAGCGATATTGTGTAAGAAGATCTTTTATACATAATTTTTATCTCAAGTATCTAGTCCGTATCCAGCATGAAAAATTATTGGCTTTGAGTTTAAAAGTTGATTATGTTTGTTTATTTCAAGTTTTTTTTCGACAGAACGCTTCTTCCAATCAAGCGTGATAACGTCCGAAGCGACTGCGATGGACACGACCGGATCCACGGTCGGGTCAGTCGTGGATACTTCGGACGACATGGCTCCCGACAAACCGGCGCCCGATTTACGATCGCCGTGATCCCACGCAACCGCTACGTCGGTCGGTGTCGCAAGTGTTGGAACCGACGGATCGGTCGAAAATGTTGGATCTGTAATAATTAGTGTTGATTCTGATACGCCGAACTCGAGTGTCGGATCGGTCGCGTCTCCGGCGCCGACGGCGACCGTGCTTCGCTGGACCCCCGCGCCCCTCCCTCACTGGCGACCCGTTTCACACCGGACTGTTTAATTTCTAACGATATCTCTGAGTATCGGGGGATTAGTGTAAATATAAAAAAAGGAATTAAAACGGATGAGGTTGTAGTTGAAATTTAGATTTTACAATTTTTACTCTGTGTCGATCGACTGCACCTGTCCGTGCGATGTGACTTTGTCGTGGCGTACAACACATCCGCAATCGAATACGAATTTTGACAGACGCGGGTGATCGACATGGTTTTCATTTATTACTTGTTAAGGCGATAACAAAATACAATACTCCAACGATAATTATGTAAAAAATATTAAAGCTACGAAATAAAAACAACATATTATATTCTAATATTTTTATAGAATATAAAAACAAGTATGATATGATCAAGCCTTCCAGTAATTTAGTGAAATAAAATGTTAATAAAAAGTGCAGCTTATAAAATATTGTTTTGCTGAGCTGTGAGACAGGAGCTGTAAGCGAATAAAAATGCTTCCAAAGGCGTCAAAGCAGTTTAAATTGACGAAAGTGTGATACTATAAGTTGTTTTTTGTTTCGTTGTTGTGTGTTTTGTAATGGAAATAAAAATTAAATACCTAAGTGTAAGACGTCGGTTAGTTTAAAAGTATTTTTTTTTAATTTATTGAACGAATATTTAATAAAGACGAGCCTTGCTTAAGAGATTAGTTTAGTTGTAATTAGTAGCGAACAGTGTAGTTGATTTATTGTACTTTCGATCGAGAAACGACATTAATTTTTTATAAAATAAAAAATTAGCAAAAAGATTTTTTACGTAATTTCGCACAAAAATACATCTATAATATTGATCTCAGTGACACAAATAAAACAAGACGAGATTTTTTTCCTTTTTATTATTTTTACGATTTTTTTTTAAAGTTCTGGGCATCGAAAGCGACAATAAATCATGGGTAGATCGACGTGTGTCAAAGGACATTTTATAGGTGCCTTTCATGAAAACGTAAAGTAACTTAAATAATAGGGATTTGTAAATTGTAGTGTTCTTTTTGATAAATCCATCCGCTCATACTTTGTAACAAACGATTCATTGACTATTTAACTTAAGAGTTGTGTGTTTTGTAACCAAATTGGTGAGACAAAGTGGTACGAGTATGTGGCTAGTCAGTATGTCAAGTGTTTATTTTTCACACCTTTTATTAATAATTATTTAATTTAATGCTTCATATGAATCTTTTTTTGATAAAGTGTATTAATGTTAATTTACACAATTTACTTAATTAAGTACAGTTACAATGAGAGTTTTCTTATAACTAAATAACGTTGGATTTGAAAAGCTGTTTGTTGGAATGCACAAAATACTCATATAAATATTTTTGGTTACACAATACACACGTAAAGTACTGTAATTCTAAAAAAATAAATCCTAAAAATTATATAGTTTTGTCATTCATGGTTTTTTTTTCTCAATAACAGTGGCCATACGAGGAAAGCTAGTCATTAGAGTTACAATGTAAATTTAATGTTACTTAAAATAATAAAAAAATATTTACAATTATAAAAAACCCCTTACGTTTATTAGTAAGGGGTGTGAAACTAAAAATGTGGCCAAATTACACTTAATGAATGAAATCCAAATATATATACACAATTTTTAATAGATTTAGATTTGAATAAGCGTGGTAAAATTAAGTTCGTAGCGAAAACAATTAAGTGACTATAATTCGAGTAGGAAAAACTAAAAGAAAACAATATTGAGACAAAAATCCACGTCAAATTGTCATGTAATTTATTTGATCAGAGTTAAAACCAGAAAAATCTTAATTTTCACCATTGTTCAATCGTCATGTTTCATTCTCATGCCTTAATAAACATTGTTTTTTGGATTTCTACAAAAATAGTGTAGTAGGGAAACGTAGCAATAACTACAAGCAATAACTAAATAAAAAAGTAATTATAAAACAAAAAAACGGCTTTAGTAAGGCTAGAATTTGGTACTGAAACGTAGTGTGACCTATATAAACGATTCGCGATAGTATATTTTCTATAGACAGATCGGCGAGAGGCTGGGTACTATGTAAAATGATAAAATATAGTGCAGTTTGGTACAATTAAAAGCTATTTGACAAAAAAATATATTAGACTTACAGCTATAGTCGAACTAGGCAGAAAGGCGGGATTAGTCAATTGCTAGCTATAGAAAACATTATTAGAATACGAATAAAAAAAACGATAGAGAGTAATAGTAATGTCATTAAGGCTTGTTGGTAACAGGAAAATAAACAGTTTCGTCATTGAAAATCTGAAAGAGATAACATTGTAACGTGGTAAGGCAATATTAATATTGGTGACGAATTTAAAGCTCATTGGTGCCGAAAATTCTAGACTGTGATTCAATTGTTCATTCAGAACGTGTCTTATATTGAAATAGTTGTTTTTGTATGATTGGCATTGCACAGTGGGTGCTGTAATAATACAAAATAAAATGTATTGTAAAATGGCAGATAAGAACATGTTGTATGAAATGCATTTGTTATAATTGTAAAGGTAATGGTAACAGCGACTGTAAGCTGAGAATTGTATTTTTTTTGACAGCGTAAGTAGAAACGGTAGATTTATTTGATAGCTTTGCAGTAAATTATATGGATGTGACTAATACAAGATTTTGTATGGACAAAAGGTTTGAGGAGAAATTGAAAATTATGTATTGGTCGCGGCATGTAATCTTTTGTTTCATTGTTAGCACCATTAATACGATATGGAGTAATAATTGAAAGCCTAAACATTATGTGCCTTAGATACAACAATATTGTATGATATTTATGATGCGTTCTATACAACGTGCTAACTAGAAATAAATGATAAACATTATTTTGAATGCCTGGACTTTGAACGATTATCTTTCATTGTTAGTGTTCATTTCTGCAAAGGCTTGTATGTACTCCCAAAGATTTTGACCTTGAATTCAATTTTTTATTATAAAATTAGGCCCAATGTTCGGAAAATTGTAAGTAACCCTTAATGATGTATTAGTTTTCCCTAAAATATTTCTCTAAGTTTTCTACCACATTGTTTCTGTATTATATCTATTTGAAAATTGTGAGAAACTGGGCACCCAGCGGTCTGGAAATTGATTTCGAATCCAGAGATATAAATTATAACCCTCATGTAATAATTATTGTACGATTAAGTAACGCTTCTATGCGTAGTTTCGCTGAAATATAAAACTACTTCTATGATATTGTATAATTTTAGTAATTACCTACATTGTACCCATTTATGTACCTATATACTTTACTGGTATGTATGTATATTCTTAATCTACGCGACTTGGAATAGCCACGCTTTTTTTTTACAAAGTAGACACCTTTTTGATTCTCGCATGGCTTTTTGATAATTACAAAATTACAATCCATCTACTCTAAACTTGTATTATAATTTCTTTTAAGTTATTTCTTATTGTAAAAGGAACGAAAATCCGTCTTATAAGTTTCGTGGATTTCAAAAGTTGAATACATAATACGTAAATAGAGAAAAATAATGATAAGTATAATTAACCAATAGAGAAATACTCCTAGTTACGAATTTCTTAGTTCATCTGATGTGCAATTATGATTAACCGTTTTTTTAGCGAATTTGTTAATTTTATTAGTAATTTTATGATTGTATCCATTATCATTGTATGTAAATATGTTCCGGAGTGTATTTATATATTTTTTAATTTGTATAATTAACATTAGAATGCGTTTATATGTTATGTTTGTCATCGGTCATGTCCTCCGCGCTTTCATATTCATTTAGGTTTTTACAATTTTTCTTTATTTTTAAAATAGATACTCGCGAGTCGAATGGCTTATTCCAACGTGAGATATGTTCACGAAAACTAAGATTGCTTTCAGAAGTTGGAATAGATCATTAGATTCATGCAATAAACTAAAGATAGACTTGTAAAAATGTTATAACATGTATTTTTAACCTATACATAGTAAGATATTTATAGAATTTTAGTCGTTTAATTATTTCGAACGACTTGTTATAAAGAAAATTGGTGCTTAAAGCTTAAAACAAATGTGACGGCACTTTGTCGTGTGTGTATTGTCATGGAAGGGGTCTGAGCATTATGACATAGCATGCGTTGTTATGCTTTCGTGCGACACAGAATCGTTTATTTGAATTCGAAAAAAAACCGTTAGAGAATTTATTCGAGCCCGCCGCTTCTAGGTTAGTGCGTGCGGATTTCATTTACGTTAATGTCTTTAATAATTTTTGTTTATTTCGTATTTTATTTTGTTATTTTGAAAAGATGTAAAATGAACGATTTTGTCTCACAATGCAAGCAGTTATAATAATGTAGGTAAACTTTGCTCAATATCGATGAAAACTGAAAGTGTTACAGTTGATGCAATACAAACAAACAAACATAACAATTGAGTTTTATTTTAATCTTTTAGGTTTAGCTCTCCTAGTTTCTATAGAAAAAGAACGAGTATTTACTTTACATAAAATTTTTCTTCACTGTTAGTGGTGTATTAGACAAACTTGAACAAAAAAACATCCCTTTTTGGCAACCATTACTAACTATTAGACATGACACTTATTTCTGGTGGACCCACTCTTACTATACAAATAAGAAACCTTTAAAACACATACATCCATTGGAATTACCGCAGGGTGTGTATATAACCAACCATGTTGCACTTCATACCCGGGCAGGGTCTGAACCCAAAAATTAGCACCCATAGGAACCTTTGCGCTGCTAATGACGATCCCGGTAGGGGCGAACAGTCTGGCAACGAAGAAGAAAACATTACAAAACCAAAACCAATACAAAACATACAATTTTCAAGAACCAATAATTCCATTAGAGTCAATCAATTTCAAATATTGCCGCTAATCAATGACATTGGTTCCAAATAGGTCAGCGTAATCCCCTAAGCGCATCAACGCCATCTATGCAGCCCTAGTAGAACTATATCGTTTAACGAACGTCACAGGTGGTGCCTAAAAACCTTTTTAGTGTTAATAAAAGTGCAATGCTGGTAAACTGCTGTGAATATTACTACGAGGTACGTAAGACTGATTTATTAGCCAAAGAATTATGTTAATTTCAACCTTATTGATTGATAATCGAGTTTTTGACGCGTAATTTAGATGCACGCCGCTGCATAGGGTGCACTTTCTGCGTAGCAACCTTCTTGGTTCTGTTTTAAATGAAGGGAGGTCTTTCTTTTACTTTCGTTTTTGGAATACGTAGATTCGAGCCACTCGTTCTTAGTTTGAAAACTTTTCCCGGGTTTTCTTGTTTAATATTTTAAGTTTGGAAAGAGCTGATCTATTTCTTTATTCGTGTGGCAAAATGTTGGTATTCGTTATCGTTTTATACGTGTTGTGATGGGGTATAGATGAATTTAATTCAATTTAGTACATATTCGGGTTTAAAACTGATTGGTAGAAGATCTCTAGATGCTCCGTGCTATTCTTTAAAGTTACAAATAAAGTTAAAGTTAGAAAAAATCTGATTAAAGAAAAGAAAAATTAACATTTAAAATCCAGGTTCAATGCAATCAGACGCTCTAGCAGCTTCTAAGCGAGTTTAAACCAAAGAGGTCAGATATTTGTATAGATATCTGACCTGCTCGGCTGGTTCCGTTTTAAATTCGAGAAACTTAAATCGCCAATGACGTCATCGCAATGCGTTTTTGCTTAATGAAATGGTTCTACGTCCGTTTGGTTTAGGAATCCCTATTCTGGGTGTACAGTACTGGTTCCTCATCATCATCACCATCATCATCGTCATCATATCAGCCCGGAATCACCAACTGCTGGGTATAGACCTCCCCTTTTCCTGACTCGCTTTTCGGTTCTGTGAGTACCTACCTTACCCGTGTGTTTCCCGCGACACTGACGATATCAACCCGACGACCTTTAAGGCGGCTCTGGTTGTTCGCAAAAGATACCGCGGCCTCGACATGAAGGGCTAAGAAGGAACATGGGTGGTTTTTAGTCAGTAGAAGTCTGACACTCCCTTTCGCTCTGCCCAAGAGCGGGAGGGGTTATTTGATGATTTTCCAACCCCACAAAAAAAAGGCGGCTCTGGTTTTTTGGTTTTATCTGAGTTTGATTAGTACATTCAAAAGATAAGGCTTGTGAAAATTAATTAAAAAGTAGCATTTGACGGATTAACTTCGACCCGTTACCAAACCAAAGAAAGAGGATTTGGGCAACCTACGAAAGAGGATTTGGGCAACCTACAAAAGAGGATTTGGGCAACCTACGAAAGAGGATTTAGGCGCATCCCGCGCATCCTTTTTTGCAGTCAAAGGATTTTGTGAGGAATTATATGAAAGAGAAAGAAGTAAATAATGCCGTGACGTCTGACAGGGAAGAATGGGAGAAGAAAACGTGTTGCGCCGACCCCAAGTAGAATGGGACAAAGGCAGGAATATGATATTTTATTTGAAGTCAGCTCAAAACACCTAAATATACTTATTTGACAATGAATGAAATGGAGGAGCTTAATAAGAACTGCCGCTCGGGTCGATCTTTAGGTAAAGCTGTGCTTGCCTAGGTCGGTCTGTGGATGGGTGACCGCCCGACATAACGAGTTTCCTCCGTGCCTCGGAAAGCACGTTAAGCTGTAGGTCCCGGCTGCCTTAGATAGATCTTTGGCAGTCGTTACAGTTAGTCAGTGACCTGAAAGTCTGACAACCAGTCTTACCAAAGCGTATCATATAACCTAGTATTAACTGGGTTGTGGACGTCAGATAGGCAGTCGCTCCATGTAAATACAGGTATTCAGCTGCATCTGGTTAGACTGGAAGCCGACCCTAACATAGTTGGGAAAAGGCTAGGCAGATGATGACAATGAATAAAATGCTTTAGTGTACCTATAGACAGTCTCAAAGCAAGAACAAAAGAAATAACTGACCGCTTGACTAACGTAAACACATGAACACTCAAAAACAGCTTACTGACTTTGTTTTCTCACTTGCGAAACATTCACATCAAAACAAATTGTCTGATGAAGTGATGACATAAAATCACTCAAATCTGTGTGGTGCTTTCTTCAAAAGACCATCTCAGATACTAATCTGCGTAGCCCTCATGTGAGTTGACCTAGATTATGTCTGGACCTTAAAAGAGGCTATGACCTTTTTTCTTTTTTTTTTTGGGGGGTGGGAAATCATCAAATAACCCCTCCCGCTCTTAGGCAGAACGAAAGGGAGTGTCAGACTTCTACTGACTAAAAACAACCCATGTTCCTTCTTAGCCCTTTATGTCGAGGCCGCGGTGTCTCTTGCGAACAACCGGCAGCCCCAGAGGCTGTGACCTCTGAGTTTGTTTCGGCTTCTTCGATATGAAACATCGTGCATCGGCCCCATCCAGTATTAAAAAAGAGACGTGTAAAAATTTATTGTAAAATCTTATTTGCAAAATAAACATCATTAATCATCATTTAAAACATTTCATTCAAGAGAAGAGAGAAAATAAAGATTTCAACATGTTTAATTTGAATGTATCGCCATCGAACACTGTCAGTATAACTTAATACGTCCCTATGCCATATTCAACGTATTCATTGCGTGTGCTGGGCAATGGTGCCAACACAAGCCACGCACGGGGTAACATCCCCTGTGCTCCCCTTTGCAACCGTATAAGTTCCTAAGGGTAGCATTCGGTAGTAGCAGAGAGGAAATTAGAAGTACGATTCACTGTAGTAGCAACTCCGGGATTGGATTCTCCCGGATTCGTGCGCACGGTGACAAATCAAGCCATATATTTCCAGTATAACGTGGCCTTGCTTTTTAAAGATTTACCGTACTATAAGATTATTTATTTTATTTATTATTTATCAGCATAAACTATTTTTAACTGACTTCAAAAAGGTTCTCAATTCGTATGTTTTTTTGTATGATGTTGGTTGCCCCATAACTCCGTCATTTATGAACCGATTTGTTTTTTTTGTATGAACTATGTAGTTACTAGAAATAGGTAATATATTAGGAAAAAAACAAAAAGTTTTTCAGAGTTTTCATAAAATTTAGGAATCCCACAAGCCGAGGATTAACAAAATTCAGTACCAAAGTTTTGTAGCTTTAGATATCGTAAGAAGCAAGTCTGTAATATTATGCTATCTGCTGCCCGCGACCTGCGTCATCGTGAAATTATTGTATTACTTCCTTATTTGAATCCGGTTGTGTTGACAAACTCATGGGTTTTTATTTTTTTACGCGGAAGCTTATTCTTTGTTGTAAAGAAAAAGTAGACTAAGCTATCTCTTATAACATCAGCTATCTGCCAGTAAAAGCCATTGAAATCGGTGCAGCCGTTTCGGAGATTAACCGGAACAAAGAGACATTTTTTTTTATAAGTACCTACCGAATCGAATAACACTGTCTGGCTCGAAAACGTTAAATCGACAGTAATTTATATCGATAAATTAAAAGCTCGACCGTTCACCGTACTTAAGTACCTACTAGTTATTTTTTATTAGAAACGTACACTTAGTATTTTTTAATCAGTGAAATATAATTTAAATAGTAAAATAAATCCGTTGCCGCCAAAAGTCATACTTACTCTTTTTTCTAAACTTCCACTCGGGCCAACGAGGTTGGAAGAAGTACTTTCTAAAACATATTTAATTCTGCACTCATCTTAAATGTTGACCTAAGTACTAAATTATTGTAGGTACACACGGCGTTACATTAAACAATACATGCCCAGTATAACATGACCTCGTTTTCTATGGATTTCAAAGACAATGAGAGATCCGCGTTAACTGGTTCTTTATAGCTTGGTTTTTGCCCATGTAAAACGCGCTTTATCAACTATAGTTGCTGCCAGTTAATAGCGGTCATTGCCCTTTCCCTAATATCTCTTCGTACAAATTTTAATTAACCATGTAGATATCGTTTTTCATTAGAATAAGTTTTGAAAAACACGATAGATGAAAATTCAAGACATGAACAGGCTTATTTTTGGATTTCATTGTTAAGAACTTTGATAAATTTAGGTGGGTCAATGACCGCTATTGACATCTTTACTGGTAGCAACTTTATGTAACCAAAATAGTTAGCTTTGCAATGCTATAACGCTAACATTCGATATTTTTAACGAAACACCCAAAATTTTTTAGGACAACCTACCGACTCTGAACGCAGAAGTTTATTCTTATCAAATAAGTAGGTAATAAGAAAATTGATTACTTAGCACCATTTTTTATTTTTGGGGTGCGAAATCATCAAATCCCCTCCCGCTCTTGGGCAGAGCGGAAGTGTCAGACTTCTACTGACTAAAAACCACCCATGTTCCTCCTTAGCCCTTGCACCGAGGCCGCGGTATCTCTTTCGAACAACCCGCAGCCCCGACGGGAACAACCCGCAGCCCCGACGGGATTACCTTACTCCTGAATCCTTAATTATGCATGTTAAATCTTTTACTCAACAAACCAGTACCTACTCACTCAACCAAAATATAGGGTGTAAAAGTACCCTTAACGCAAACGAAGGGCATTTGTTCTCCCCACCACTGCGATAATTTTTTTGTTCTAGACCATACCTGGGAACCTCCTAGTTACGGAGATATTGGGGGTCAAAGTTCCAAATTTTTCACAGCTGTTTTTGTAAATACTAGTATTTCAGGTTTTAACTTTACTTAAATTACCTCCATGACCCGTTTACTATTCAAAGCATCCACTAGCACAATGTTTTAAGAGTGCTACTTTGAGTTTTACCGTAAAATGTGATTTTTGACCCCAAAAAAAAAAATCATTTACCAGCAAAAATTTTTGCGTAGGGGTACTTGGTTTGATGTACAGAATGCTTGGTTGACGGATGCGTGAAGGGTTCGTTTACACCCTGTATAATTATTATGAACTAATCTTTATCATTTATTATTCTCATGTCCTTATCTCTAATTGCTTAATATTTTCTTCTTCAATACTTCTCTAATACTCGTCATGTCAGCAGTCACCTCCTTTCTAGCCATATCATCCTTCACACAGTCCATCCATCGATTCTTTGATCGTCTACTCGTATAACCATCTACATTAATACTCAACATTTTCCTGAATACATTTTCCTCATTCCTCCGCATTGTACGAACCCGTAATCAAACTAATTATTGTCTAACACTGAAATAATTACGCAAGCAAAACGTTTCACTCGTTCTAATCTAAAACTGTCTAACATTGTCAGCTACCATTCATAGCTGAATAAATTCCTTTATAACTACCAGCTGAAAAAGACATTAAAAGAACATTACCTACGTTAGTCATGATAGATACGCGAAAACAGGCGTTTTATCTTAGTACGCAAGTAACGTGCAAACGCGTAAAAATACTCCGTGAATAGTAAACACAAGTACGTACTTAATAATCCAATAAATCGAAATTTCTAACAATCATCGGCTATAGGGATCGCAAAAATCAATAGACGACTCGATGGTTTGTTTCAACCAAGCAGGCTGCCTACAAACCACCGTTCATGACGTAAGAACTTTTATGTAGTTTATTTTTTTCAGAAAATAAGTCGTATAGCTAAATAAATAGGGCTGCGTATAGGTTGGGGGTGTTTGTGAGTTACGACGTTCTACCACTGCACCAAAGAACAGATAATCGACGCCTAGCCTTGTGCGATATCGATTTTGACAACGGCTACTTTCACTGGAACGCAATGCGAACCATATACCCGTCTCCCTCACTCTCGCAGTGACAATAGTGGTGCAGAAAGGGATGGATTCGGCGCCGCAACTAGGGGTCGCCGTCGCGGCGTTGCCATGACAACAGGTCACAGCGAGGGTATGATTTCCAATATAATAGCTCGATATTTTTAGGTCAAAATGTCGGAGTTTATAATAAAAGTATATATGAATGAGAATAAGCTTGAAATATGCATGGATGACGGTAAAATAAGAATGGTGATGGACAGAAAAGACTACGTTATTGATTCGGTAAGATTTTTATTGGATTTTGTCGCATTACAAAATGGCGGCTGTTTGCAGATAAAATAAATTATTGATTTTTTGACAAATATCGATAATAATGGAGGTGTAGATAAGTGTAGTTTTGTATTATTTAGATAGAGCGTTATTTTCCATACGAGTTGAATGTACCGTAGTAAGCTATTTTATCTGAAGTCGGTTGAAAATCGATAGCTTCACATTCTTATTGGATTTTTGTAATTTTTATATCTCTATTAAAAAGTACAAAGTAGGTTAGCTGTAGAACGTTGTAGCCTTGTAGGTACCCTGTGTTAAAAAAAACTTTAAATTGATCCTACCGCAGCATAAGTAAGAACTAAAAATACCGCTATGGAGAATATTCTGCAAGTTTTGTAGAAATAGGACTTTTTTAATTTCCGTGTTTTGATAAAACAAACATATAATACGTTTTGCGGTGATTAGTAGATTTAGGAAGCAAGTAGGTATAATTTAGTAAATGAATGCGATGATTAGTAGGCCGCGGATGACAGTGGTGACGAAACCAGTATAAACTGGCCTCATTATCTATTGAAACTACGCATCACGTTAGGCCAGATCATGGTTAAAATGTTTCCTGTTAGAAACGACTATATTAGGCACTGGCTGTTACCCATGACTTCGTTCGCGTGGAAATTTTTATGTGTGATAAAAAACAAGGATAGCTGGAGTCCTCCCTCAAGATGTAATATATCTCCTTGCCAAATTTAATTACGATCCGATCAGCCGTTTAGTCGTGAAAAGGAAACAAACAAACAAATAGAGCTACTTTTGCATTTATTATAAGCTCAAGGATGTGATCTTGCCAAATGTCAATACGCTCCGACCATTGCAGCCTACAGACCAGACTATCATTTAGTCGCAAAAAAGTTACAAAGAAACAGATTTACTTTCGCATTTATAAATTACTAGCTGATGCCTGCGGCTTCGTCCGCGTGGATGTCCGTTATCGTAACAAAAAGTAATCTTTTCATCCTCCCCTTTCACATAGGCTACTTTTTTATGCGAAAAAAGGGTTGCCTTTTTTCGCATAAAAAAGTAGCCTATGTCCTTTTTCAGGCTCTAGACAATCTGTGTACCAAATTTCATTTAAATCGGTTCAGTAGTTTTCGTGTGAAAGCGCGACAGACAGACATAGTTACTTTCGCATTTATAATATTACATTTATAATATTCGTAAGGATAAGGAAGGGTAGTAAGGAAGTAAGAATCATAGTATAGCACTTCGCCCGTGACTTCATCCGCAATACCCCTCCTTTTGAGCTGCGCCACGGTCGGGTAAAAATTTGGATAGCTCTGCTAAAATGCATGGTATAAAATACTGTAAATCATAAACTTAGCACCCACAAATAATATAGCTTTCTGCCTGTGAAATAATTTTCAGAATAGGGTATTTCACCAGAAAAAAATCTAAGTAATTAGTCCGTCTGATAGATTTTCCAAAAATAATGGACACATATTTTTTCTTTTTCCACGTAAACAAACGATGAAGACGATACAGTGCTTCGAAAAGTCGTGTCAAGTCGTGTGACGTCACAAGGTTAGTACTTTTTTACCCACAGAGTGACATCACAAGCCCCCACTCATGATTTTTGACACGTTTTATTTTCGTCAATTTTTATTAATTTGGTAGAACAAAAAACACGTAGGTACCCAATATTTTTCAATAATCTAACAGACGGACTATTTAGATTTTTTTGGTGAATTAATACCTTAATGTATAATTAGTGTAATTAATACCCTATTGTATAATTAGTTCTGAAGATTGTCCTTTAAATACAAACAAACTTTACCTCCCCGTAATATTAGTATAGGTGTATAAGACCTACCGTAACAAGTATCTGTGTAGTTATTATGTGTCTATATACCTATCTCAGTAAGTAAGTATTAGAAGCCCGTATGGTGTTGGACGTAAAGAATAGCACCATCCAATATCTTCCCGTGGGTGTCGTAAGAGGCGACTAAAGGACTTACCAGAGAATGGGCAGCAGCGTTCTCTGTGCCTTTGTAAGAACCATACTGCGATCGCCAACCCGCCTGCCAAGCGTGGTGACAAATCCCCCCCTTCTGGGGGAGGCCTATGACCGGCAGTGGACGTTTTATAGCTGAAATGATGAATAATGATGAAGTATTAGACGACTTCGGGAGAACTTTCATACTGTAGGGCGACCTAAGCTTGGCTCAAACGATCTTGGCTATTGATAATCGTATTTTTAAACTCGCGTCTTTCGTATTGGTACGGACTAGACACAGTATAATAAAAGTTTCCGCCGCCGCCGCCGCCGCGGTAAACATATGAGCCAGCTAACAGAGTGGTACGAGGGTGTGACTGGACTAATTTGTGTTTTTTCATATTTGAAAGTTAATTTGTTGTTTAGGTGGTATTAATGCTAAAGTTTTTAGGCTTGGTTTATAAAATATGGTATTAATGCTAAAGTTTTTAGGTTTGGTTTATAAAATATGGTATTAATGCTGAAGTTTTTAAACTTGAGTCCTATGTTACTGTGTAGGCACATTAATATGATTTGGTTCATAGATATTTCTGGTCAGAATAAACAGCTTGTGCCATTAACACTTCAAGTTGCCCGAAACTTTGCAAAGGCCCGCAAGAGCCGACACCTGCTGGGGCTGCGGGTTGTTCGAAAGAGATACTGCGGCCCCGGACTCAAAGGGCTAAGAAGGAACATGGGTGCTTTTTAGTCAGTAGAAGTCTGACACTCCCTTCCGCTCCACACAGAGCGAGAGGAGTAATTTGATGATTTTACAACCCGCAAAAAAAAACCGCCTGAAACTGTCAATTTTTCCAATGCTTTAGCGATAAAGTTGATATTTGATAGATGGTTAGTTAGTAACTTGATGTGGTGGTGTGTTGTGATGGTTAGTAACTTGTGGTGTGCCTGCAAGGAAAGGGTAATGTTTTTCGGGACTATCTTTGTTTGTAATATTCTTTATTTTTACACAACCGAGATCGACTCATCATCTGCCCAGAATTATGTTAGTGTCGGGTTCCATGTCTAACCAGATGCAGCTGAATACCAGTATTTTACAGTTTTATTTTAATTTTTTAGATGTTTGACAGTCGTTACAGGTAGTCAGTGGCCACCAAGTGACAACTCGTCTTACCAAGCGGTATCGTATTACCCAGTACCTACTGGGTTACCTATTTGGATTGTGGAGGTCACATAGGCAATAGCTTCATGGAAACTACTGGTATTCAGCTGCGTTCAGTTGATCATGATGATAACGGTTGATCTAAACTTTCAAGTTACCACCAGCCTTGACTAATAGGGTAGTTAACTAAAAAAATCTAATTAGTCCGTCAGATAGATTTCCAAAAATTATTGGACACGTATTTTTTCATTTTTCACGTAAACAAACAATGGAGACGATACAGTGCTTTGGAAACTCGTGGGACGTCATATTCTAAGACATCAGTATGAAATTTATTACCGGTGAGTGACGTCACAACCCCCCACTCAAATCTTTGACGCGTTTTATCTTCGTCAATTTGTATTAATTTGATAAAACAAAAATACGTATCCAATATTTTTCGATAATCTAACAGACGGACTTATTAGAATCATATTTTTTTTAGTCAGTAAACATCCCTAAATTGACGAAAATTAGATAATTTCGAGCTGTGTGAAGCGTATTTAAAGCAAATAGGTAACAAGCAATACTTGAAAAGCCACTTAGACTAGAATTCTATATTAAGACAATGGATTCAGCTGTTTTGTCTCTCACAGGAATTATAAATGTCCTAGGTCTTGAATGTGCCTATAGATTAATTATGAATGCTTTTATAGGGTACCTAATGGTATCGTTATGGTAAGGGTTAGGTTGGAACTAGAACTGTGTATGTAGGTCACCTGCCTGCCTTTTGCCAACTATGTTGGCGTCCGCTTTCAGTCAAAATTAAAATCAAAAGTCATTTATTCAAACTAGGCTGATAATCAGCACTTTTCGAACGTCAAAATTTACTTTACTTATTTACAAGTGACAGTCGTGTCAAGAGGAGCTCGTGGAGAACTGCCACTCGGGCCGATCTTTAGGTAAAGCTGTGCTTGCCTATGTCGGTCTGCGGATGGGTGACCGCCCGACATACCGAGTTTCCTCCGTGCCTCGGAAAGCACGTTAAGCTGTTGGTCCCGGCTGCCATATATAGATCTTTGGTAGTCGTTACAGGTAGTCAGTGACCTGAAATTCTGACATCCAGTATTACCAAAGAGTATCGCATTACCTAGATTAACTGGGTTGTGGAGGTCAGATAGGCAGTCGCTCCATGTAAAATACTGGTATTCAGCTGCATCCGGTTAGACTGGAAGCCGACCCCAACATAGTTGGGAAAAGGCTAGGCAGATGATGACAAGAGACAGTCCTCCAAAATGCCCACCCTTCGACACTTCCTAGTGTCTTAGCTGGAAAGAAGAAGTGGCGGAACAAACTCCCCAGCAACACATCTGTCTGTTAGGTTAGTTAGAAGAACCAGACTCGATACAATAGTAAGGTGTAGATTTACTACAGACACAAATTAATTATAAAAAAAAACCGGCCAAGTGCGAGTCAGACTCGCGCACCGAGGGTTCCGTACAAACCTGTAGGTATATAAGTAAAAGTTATGGTGGTGGTATGGTTTCCAAACTCCTCCGAAACGGCTGAACCGATTTGCATGAAATTTTGTGTGCATATCGGGTAGGTCTGAGAATCGGCCAACATCTGTTTTTTTTTTTTAATCGCTGAACAACGTTTGCTGGGTCAGCTAGTAAGTTTATGATTATTAAAAAAAATATACTATGTGATGTAACTAAAAATTTAAGATTTTCGGAATTTTTCCTATATGTGTACTTTATAACGTTGCTTCATGCCAAATTTCAAGATTCCAGGTCGTCTGGAAGTATCCTTTAGGTTTTGATTCCCTTGCGAGTAGTTGCGAGTTTCAAAATATGCGGCTTTAATTGCTGTATCTTTTGATTGCGTTGACGTAGAAGTTTGATTTTGTTACAGCTTAAAGATATTATAGACTTGAGTATTTGTTAAGAATTTCAATATAATACCACTACGCGTTCATGAGTAAAGGGGTAATAAGTTTAAAATTATTAAAAATATTTTTATTATATGATGTAACTAAAAATTTATGCTTTTCGCAATTTTTCCTTTATCTGTGTTATAAGACGTTGCTTCGTACCAAATTTCAAGATTCTGAGTTCACGGGAAGTACCCTGTAGGTTTTGATTCCCTTGCGAGTAGTGGCGAGTTTCAAAATATGCGGTTTTAATTCCTGTTTCTTTTGATTGCGTTGACATAGAAGTTTGATTTTGTTACAGCTTAAAGGTATTATAGATTTGAGTATTTGATATGAATTTCAATATAATACCACTACGCGTTCATGAGGAAAGGGGTAGTAAGTTTAAAATTATTAAAAATATTTTTATTATATGATATAACTAAAAATGTATACTTTTCGCAATTTTTCCTATATCTCTGCTATAAGACGTTGCTTCATACCAAATTTCAAGATTCTGAGTTCACGGGAAGTACCCTGTAGGTTTTGATTCCCTTGCGAGTGTCGAAAATTTGCGGCATAAACGGGAGTATCTTTTGATCGCGTTGACTTAGAAGTTTGATTTTTTCACAGCTCCAAGAGACCATAGACTTGAGTATTTGATATGAATTTCAGCTTGATACCTCCACGCGTTCCTGAGAAAAAAGGTCTTGACAGACAGACAGACGGACAACAAAGTGATCCTATAAGGGTTCCGTTTTTACCTTTTGAGGTACGGAACCCTAAAAAAGTATATCCTAATAATAAACAAGGTAAGTAATAATCGTGAAAGCCGAGAAAGATAAGCAAATCTAATATCTTGACTTGGCTCGCGAGGTTGTAGACATGTGGGATGTGGACTCAGCGATCATTGTGCCGATAGTTGTTACGGAGCCCTGACCGCCGGTAGCTTGGACCCTGTTCCCGATACCGGTGGGGTACAATTTTTTATATTTTTAAATGTTTTTTTTGTTGTTTTTATAAGAAATATTTAAAAATGTATGAAGTTTGTTTTCAAATAAATAAAGGGAACAAGGTAAAAAAAAAATTAAAAGAATACATCTCAGTAAACTAATTTTGGATGTCGGTCAAATTATATACTAAAACCTTCCTCTTGAATCACTCTATCTATTAAAAAAAACCGCATCAAAATCCGTTGCGTAGTTTTAAAGATTTAAGCATACATAGGGATATAGGGACAGAGAAAGCGACTTTGTTTTATACTACGACGAGTATGTAGTGATTCACTAAGAATTTCTCCTGTATCGTGGGTGCGTTTACAAACATTGAAACTCACATACACAAACACACCCAGACCCGAAACAACTATCTGTAGACCATACAAATATTTGTTCCATGGGATCGAACCCGCGACACGCAACGCAGCAGTCCAATCGCTCAGCCACTGCGTAAACCGTGTCGTCAAACCAGTGCCCAAAGCTATATTAACACACTTAAATTAAGTAAAACTAATTGTGAAAAGATTGGCGTCGATGATAGCTGATGATAACATTTTACACACTGTTTTTTGTGTGAAAACCTCGTAGTAACCACGAGATAAGCCTATCTCCCTTCTGGGGCTTGAAAATGTACTCTACTTTCATTGCTAGTACATGGAGATTACATGATTGGATGAGATGGATTTTACATGGAGCGGACATGGGCGACTGTCTATACATGTCAAAAACACACTATGAAATAGAGCAAATTTCCTGCTTCGTTCCAATTTCTTTGTTACTTATTGGTTCAATTCAAAAGTGAACACAGGCTGCATAGACACACGCTACCAAAGGATGCTATAAAAAGGGGTTACCCGTAAAACAATGTAACTTAACCGTAGGAAGTGGCCCCTAACCCTTTGCATCCGATGCCTACCACGAAGCCCTACTAATATTTTTTTAATATCCTTCACAATTAAAACATAGGGCTGATTTTTTCGAACATCTTGCGTTTGTATAGAAGGTACTATAACCTATATTTTTGCTGTTACTTCAGTAGTTATCTGTATTTGAAATTTTAGTGTTAATATTCAATTTAGCTACTCAATAGTTATTTTATCAATATTAGGTTTGCTTTTCAGATATATATTGAGAAAAACCGATGGTGAGATGAACTTCTTAAAAGTTTTTAGCTAACACAGTCTGGAAAGATAAAGTACTTTTTAGAAGAGAGCTTTTATTTTACTAATTAATAAAATAATTTTACATTCGTAAAAGAGGGTTGTGACAACGAAACTTCTGCTTGTACAGAGTCAGTTGCGATTAATACTTAACCTCTTTAAATAAAACTAGACGCCACAACTTGTCCCCAAACACTTAATCTTATTATTCCTTTTCAAAACAAAACAGGTCCAAGAACTCCCCTACATCCTTTATTATACCTTCCCTTCGTCTCAATCTCGACCCTAAGAAAAAAAAAGGTCAATGCACCCGGAAGGCACGGCACGCGCCCGCCACAGGTGTACGCTCGATAATATCGATTTTCGCGCCGCAATCGATACGTGACGTCACGACAAAATGGCGGCTGCGCACGCAGCTGTCGACTGATAAAAAACATGGTATGCTAATGAAAATAGGGTCGAAATGGTCGAATAAAATAGGGGTTCAACAATATCATTTTTGGAACACGCGAATGTAGTTTTTTTGTTATAATTTATTTTGTTGGTTGACGAATTTTAAAAGGGTGCTATGGTCTATGAACTTAGTGGAGAATAATTTGAATATGTGCTGTTTGTTTCGAGGATTACAGAGGCAAAAACTTTCTTGAAAAACATTGAAATATATATTTAAATTGTACATTAACCAGTATTGCATCGCAATAATCATTTATATCCACAATACATTTTTGAGTTCCGTATCCTAATAGGAAAAAATCTAAACCCCTCAAAGGATAACCTTATTTTCCGTCTGCCTGCCTGTGAAGCGACTTTTGCGAATATTTTAAGTGAAGCCAGTCGCAATGCATTTTCCAATGCAACGTTTTTCCGCGACTTCAGTTAAAATAGGCGAGAACTAATTGATTTATCTATATCGTCTCTCCAATCGATTCGCATTCAGATAACTGCAATGCCTGCCACTGTAGCATTTTTGCTACTTTGTTGGGTAACAAAGAAAAAGACTGTGCTAAAGCAAAGAATACCTAGATCGACAGCAACTGCCCTGATATTGGCATGACTGAAATGTCCAGATAGTGGCCGGAATGACTAATCTACACTAATATCACTACATAGTATAAAACAAAGTCGCTGTCGCTGTCTGTCCGTCCCTATGTATGCTTAAATCTTTAAAACTACGCAACGAATTTTGAAGCGTTTTTTTTAATAGACAGAGTGATTCAAGTGGAAGGTTTTAGTATATAATTTGACCGACATCCACGCGGGTGAAGCCGCGGGCATCAGCTAGTAATAAAACTTTTTTGCAAAAAATAAAACCGACTTCAAAAACACAAAAAAGTGAAAAATAACTTTAGCTTCTGAAGTCGGTGACTTTTGTTTGTTTTATTCAGTTTTTTTGTCACCGACTTCAGAAGCTAAAGTTATTTTTCACTTTTTTGTGTTTTTGAAGTCGGTTTTATTTTTTGCAAAAAAGTTTTTTTATTTTTCCATTTTTAGTTGTAATATCCTTTACAAATATTTGATATTCATTAATTTTACATTGATAACAATACATGTCACAGTAATAGGCTTATCCGCAATAAAATGGAATTTAACATACCTAACTCTCGAAATCTGGGCGTCCTGTACACATCTGCGTACCCCGTCAGAGCATACAGGCGTGATGGTAAGTTAAGATGTTGCGTAAACAATAAACATTCAAGCGATTGCAGCAATCACGACAGATTTGCCGTCTATTTTTGAAGAGTTCTATTGTATATCTCCGAAGATCAGGATCAGATCTTCACCAAATTTAAATGGGACCACCTCAGGAGTATACTCTTTCAAATAAAAAAAGAATTTTGAGAATCGGTTCACAAATGGAGGAGAAATCAGGTAACATACATAAAAAAAAAAAAATACATACACACGAACATATAACCTCCTCCTTTTTTGAAGTCGGTTAATTACAAAGAGGAAAGATTTGTTTGTTTGTTACGAATAGGCTCCGAAACTACTGGACCGATTTCAAAAATTCTTTCACCGTTGGGAAGCTACACTAGCCGCGGGTGACATAGGCTACTTTTTATCCCTGTATTCCCACGGGAACGGGAACTACGCGGGTGAAACCGCGTGACGTCCACTAGTATATTATATTACCACGGAACGGCATGAGGTTTACGTTTTTTTCTCCAGCTGATCCTTTTCTTTATCGTGTGGTTAGTTCCAAAACTGGTGTCAGGGTTTTTATGCCGCTCATGGACCTCTGACTTGGCGTTACATGTCGTTGAGAGATATCTCTCGGCGAGGTCAGAGAGCTTTCTCTTGTTGGTTTCCTCACGATGTTCAAGCTCGAGGTGGAACCGATAAAGACAGCCGCACAAGTTGGTCTACCAGAGTATGCAACGCTTGTGTGGTTAGTCTGTAGATGGGTGACCATCAGGTGTATACCTAAACACCTTCGTGCCACGATAAGCCGTTAATCACCACAGTCAATTGTAGATTTTTGACAGTCGCTACGACTTTTCAGTAGGTAGAAGTCTGACATGCAGTCTTAAAAATAGGTGTCGTGTTATTCGGTAACTGTGGAGGTCATATGCTGTCCCTCCACGTAAAATACAGCTACATCCAGTTTTCTGGAAACCTATCCCAAGATAACTAGGAAAACGGAGTTAAAGTTACCTAACTAAGCAAGATTTGCTATTTTACCATAACTAAGATTATCGGCTTTTGGTTCAGATTTGAATATTTTATGATGACAGTTTCTGGAAGTGGAATTCATTAGGAGTTTTTTATTAATACAATCAACTCTATTCCTATCCCAAATGATTTATTGTTGCTGTTGTGTCTACATATCTAGTTGTTATGTAAATAACTTTATAGGCCTTCACTCACACGATTCTTCCATTTCTTCTTACTTATTAAATTCTTTTATTAAGTATTGCAATAATATCCTCAACTAATCACTTGAAAAGCAAGACCTACTTAAACTCAAATTCAGCCAAATTTTCGCCCAGTTTCTCTCACAACTAAAAGGATAGACAATAACATCTAGTTATTATTATATAGTAGTAAGGTTCACGTATACTTGTGGTAGTAATGACGTAAAGCAGTTAGCGGGACGTGGTATAGGGGCTGCCGGCGTTTACTGTTGACTAGGGATGTACTATACATGTCGATAGAGAATCGGCAAATTAGTGTTGCTGCTAGTAGAATAATTTGAAACAATGTTTAGTAATAAAGTCTCTGTAGAAATTTTAGTGGGTACATAATATATTAATGTTTGTATATTAATATATAAATAAACTCACAACCATTTCCATAGGGGTAGGCAAAAACCACAGAACGCCACCAGCTATGATTCTTATGTGCCTCATCCACCTTCATACGTCTGATCATAAATAGTAGTCGATAGTAATGTGGTAATGAATATGTAATACATGTGTGTATGTTATATACAATGAATAATCTATTTAGAAGTGAGTAGGCCTGTTACATAATTGTAGTTTCTTGATAAGTTCACGTAGGATATGGTAGGTTTTCAAAGCAAATATTTTACTCAGGATTGTATTTTTACAACAAGGACACAGAAACGCTGTTGATATTGTGGCTCTTCAGAATTTCCCGAAATACTTACAATCAATTAAGATCTAAACAAAGACTATTTAATTTACGTAGCACGTCCCCAAAAAGAACTATCATCCAGTCGGCCAATTCCATTTTGGCATCGCCACTCGCGTTATATTTAAATCCACCACCGTTTTTAGAAAGTTATCGAACACCTTATCGTGACATCACTAAAAGCCCTTTGTCACGAGCCAGGTGTCGAGCGGGGTCATTGGGAGCACCTGCCTATGTGTGTGTAACTGTGCACACACACATACACACGCAGTTGGGGTCTGTTTGTGTGTTTATGCTCCCGTCTGTTACATTCAGTTAAATACGTCATGTTTTTTTTCTAAGTAGCATTTTCCGCGTTTTGGTTCGCAGGGATGTTACGCACTTAGATTGGCATCTTCGGCAGCATTTGATGACAACGCAAACTAACTAACTGTGTGCGCATTTTGGTTTTTCATTTGGATTTGGTGCTCGTGGCTTAATAAGAACTGCCACTCGGGTCGATCTTTAGGTAAAGCTGTGCTTGCCTAGGTCGGTCTGTGGATGGGTGACCGCTCGACATACCGAGTTTCCTCCGTGCCTCGGAATGCACGTTAAGCTGTTGGTCCCGGCTGCCATATATAGATCTTTGGCAGTCGTTATAGGTAGTCAGTGACCTGAAAGTTTGACAACCAGTCTTACCAAAGGGTATCGTATTACCTAGTATTAACTGGGTTGTGGAGGTCAGATAGGCAGTCGCTCCATGTAAAATACTGGTATTCAGCTGCATCCGGTTAGACTGGAAGCCGACCCCAACATAGTTGGGAAAAGGCTAGGCAGATGATGATTTGGATTTGGTGTGTGATGATTACGAAGCTATATTCGGCATGGCCATAATGAGAGCAGAGCCAATCGACGATCCCCGAATGTATATCCAAACTAATACTGACATAATATGAAAGTGAGTTAGTTTGTTAGTCACGCATTCATCAAGGGTATGAAAGATTCGTTTTTTATTTTTGCGGGTGAAAAATCATCAAATAACCCCTCCCGCTCTTGGGCAGAGCGAAAGGGCGTGTCAGACTTCTACTGACTAAAAACCACCCATGTTCCTTCTTAGCCCTTCATGTCGAGGCCGCGGTATCCCTTGCGAACAACCCGCAGCCTCGACAGGGTGGTACGGAACCCTTCATGTGCAAGTCCGACTTGCACTTGCAGTTTTTTTCCAAATACAAGTTTAAAATATTATAAGTATACTGTAATATCTCCATGACCGCTTTGATATTCATTGCACCCATCACCACAATGTATTGAGCTCGTAACATCGAGTGTTTTTACCCCAACAAAATCGCCGTTGTCGGTTGTTTGCTAGCAAAAGAGTTTTTGAGAGTTCAAGAGAGTGTTTCCATAGGGTTCCTTAGTTTTATGTACAAAATGCTTGGTTTCGAAAGGACCGTTTACACTAAGACCTGGGTACAGATATAAGATATATTTCTATCCCTTTAGTGCGCAGGATAATGCCCTATCACTACGCAAGTGAAGCCGGGCATAGCGTAGTCTACATTAATTATCTGGGTATTTGTGTATGTGAATTTAAAGTTTAGTTTTATGAATTGTTCTTCTGACATTCAAAAGTACCTGTAATGGTTTAATTGAAATAAATGCTTTGACTTTGACTTTTAAATGTTTGTAAACGCACCCACGATACAGGAGAAATTCCTAGTGTGGGGCAACGCTTTTATAAAAAAAAAAATGTTCCAGTTTGCCACCCGGCGGCGATGCAATGAAGCTGGGCCGAATATGCGTACCCCTTAGGTTACATGTTTTGTTGGAATATAATACGAGCATTATTTAGGCTCGTGCTACGTACAGGTTTTCATTCTATTGTTATAATGGGACCTGAACGACTGGGGTGCTTTTCAAACGGGTGTTTTGGGGTTTAGACAGATAAAATTAAAGTTACACTTTTGAAAACCTGCTTTTTAAATTCTATCAAATTGAGATACAATATCGTTTTGTGTAGGCTCTAAGGTTATTTAAACTAATATTATATTGAGGTAAAGTAAGTTTGTATGTAGGGAGTAATCTTTGGAACCAATGATTTAATTCTAATTTTTTTCACTGGTAGAAAGATACATTATTCGTGGGTACTATAAACTATAAATTATATATATATACACACACATACATACATAAACTCACTTATTTATATCATGCGTTTTAACCGAACTATCACAATTTTTGCGGACGAAGTCGGGGGCGAAGTGCTAGTAGACGAATGAAGACGAAACTAAGTCAGTGATGCGAAATTGAAAATGTATAAGACCGATTTAAGCTGCGAACAAGTTGAAAGTAATTCAAGAGAAATACGAAACGTTTTGAAAGAAATGCTAGCTGGTCTAGGCTCTATTGTAGCACATACTACTAAAAACGAAAAATTAAACGTCAGGTATTATTTTTTAAACAACTCAATTTCATCTCCATTCAAGAAACTTGTTAGCAGATATTATGAAATTTATTTTACAAAAATATCCCCTTCATTTTATTACTAAACTTTAAACGGGTTTTCAGAACATTGTTTGATCGTAAACATGATTTCTTTCAAATGCAAATACGCTAGCTTTACAATCAAGAGTTTTGACATCAAATATGACGTATAAAAAGAATCAGGTTTTTCATTGTATGTATAAAGTCAAGTCTTTGTTGTATGTGAAAGAGTAGAATTAAAAAAGATTTTGATGAAAACTTGTCTATAAAAAGTCGAGGTATAACAATGTCGAAAAATGCTGAGTTCTATACATCTTTTGATAGAAATAGAGCGTATTTTTTAAAACTATTTCCTATTAGAATGTTTCAAAATCCCGCTGAAACTACAACATTTCCTCTATAACACAAAACAGCAATAATATTTCAAGCTTTGTAGCGTTAATTATTTCCCTCTTGGAAGTTCCACCATGAGGTAAGCTTGGCTAGCAAGTAGCCAAGTGACAGCAATGCTCGAACGAGGGCACTACCTCCACCAACAAAACTCCAAACAGTAGGCCAGACCTTCGACATCACACTCCATTGATGCCCCAACACCAACCTCCCTAACGCAGACAAAAGCGAACCAGTAATGGTCACACAACAATCCGTACTGTCACGAACACGAGATGTACATCGCCCCAGGGTAGGTTAAGGGTGCATTGTATTCAGCTAACGTCAGATAGCCCGACAAAGTAACCAAACTCAAACGAAATCTAACTTAGCTGCTTTAAAATAAGGTTGACAATAGCTATAGCAGTATCAAAGATAGGTTGTTTGAAACGAGGGTGAAGAAACAGGGGTGTTTGCAGGATGCGGGGCGGGGGGAAGGTAGGGTGCGTCGCGCAGGCGTGCTTCAGTCGCCCGCGCGACCCCGGTGCCGCCGGCCGCGCGCCATGGAAGAGATAAGAGTGCGCGATCGCGCACCACTCACGGTCATTGTGGCCCCAAGCAACGCCTCGCCACCCAGACTGTCGCCCGCGGACCTACTGCCTGACGGCGATGCGGCTTTCCACCCACTGTCCGCAGTCAACGGCCGCCTGACCCCACCGGGGCTCGAGCCTGCCTCCTACGCCACGCTCACCCCGCTACTACCACTGCCGCCGATCAGCACCGTATCAGACAAGTTCGCGTACCATGCCGGGGGCACCTTCACAGTCATACAGCAGCAGCAATCCTACGCATCCCTATCACCAACTCCTTACAATGAGCCGTTATCGCCACAATCAGCATACAGCAGACGGAGTGCGTCGCCGAGCTCATTTGAAAGGCGATCCCCCACGCCGCCATTGGAGAGTCCTGTGTTGGACCTGAACGCGTCGATGCTTGCGAGGGAGGAGCATTCACAGCAGCAGCAACAATCACAGAGTGATACAGAGGAAATAAATACAAAAGAGTTAGCTCAAAGGATAAGTGGGGAACTGAAGAGATACTCGATCCCTCAGGCGATATTTGCTCAGAGGGTACTATGTAGGTCTCAAGGGACGCTGAGTGACTTGCTAAGGAATCCGAAACCGTGGTCGAAGCTCAAGTCGGGGAGGGAGACGTTCAGACGAATGTGGAAGTGGCTACAGGAGCCGGAGTTCCAGAGAATGTCGGCGTTAAGACTAGCAGGTACGTGATGCATGATCTTGTAGTGGTCGTAGAGTAAATAGGATGATGTGCTTTTGTTTTTTACCTATTTTTGACTACAGGAAAGTTTGAGGTTAAGCTGAATTTGCGATAGGTCTAATAAGAATTTTAGAAGATCCACAGATGATGTTTGAAATGGGAGATCTAAAGTACGACTTTCAATTAGGTTTTTTAAGCTCACGTGGGCCAGCTATCATGTCTATTTCAGGAGAAATAATCATACTTTTTTGTTGAAGTACTTCTGTATGAAAAAATTGGTTTATTTTCTCTATTTGTCATTTAATTGAATTGTTACTTTCAGTAAAGGCTTCAAACGTGTTAAAACTAACACTTTTTATATCTAAATTGTCTCATAAATTCGCGGTCTGACTCAAGCGCGCCTCATTCGGCCTACATTTGCATAATGTGGCCTGACCTGGATTACCACGTGGCTTTAGCTTGTATTAAACCAGTCTAAAAATACATTTATAATATCTAGACTTAAAAATTGTACTAATATTATAAATGTTTGTCTCTTTGTCTGTTGCTTTTTTCTACATTTACCGCTGAATAGATTTGGTTGTTTGGCATAAACGGCCATGACCTAGGTTTGGTCTTAGGATTAATGTTGTCCCGCCAAAACGTTCCTGTTGGATAATTTCTGTCCTCAGTAAGGGCAAAGACGCGAACAAAATGGAAAGGGTCTTTTTCTTCCATACTTCTCAATTACGATTGATTACTATTTTATTTGATTGTGGATTACGATTTGAGCTACCATATTTACGGTTTATTCTTCGAATAGGTAGTCTGGTTTGGAATATTGTTTTGAATGCTGCTGAAGTTTTGAGATACAACATCACGCCTGAATTCTAAATAAGATAGAGAGAGAGAGAAAGATGTTCAGGAAAATCATAATTTCGCTGGCTGGACCCAATCGAATTTATGATTTTCTTGAACACCTTACAAGTCCCTTTTAACCATACTTATCTCATGTGAAGGTGTGCAGGGCAATGACTTCAGATTATTGTTTTTGTTATCTATGGTTAAGTTTTGCTGATTAGCATCACATTTTACTTAAAAATAACTCCAAACTATGGTGAGGTAAATCTCCGAAACCTTAGGGTATTGTGGCATCAACTATTATGTGTTGTTTCACTCTTAACAGTCCAGTCTTCCAAAGGGTTTTATATTATCCAATACTATTTGGGTTGTGGAGGTCAGATAGGCAGTCGCTCCATGATAAATACTGGTATTCAGCTGCATCCGGTTAGTCTGGAAGCCGACCCCAACATAATTGGGAAAAGGCTTGGCAGATGATGATATCACAATTTCTTACCAAGAAATAAAAAAAATATAGGTTCAGATGCCAGCCCATTAAGATACCCGAAGCTGTCACATTTCCCCATTCAACTTTGAACCTAATGCTCTAGCGATAAACTTGAAAATCTAATAAAGTTTGGCAGATTATGGGCTAGCGTCTGTTTACCTTTCAATCTAGACTCAAAACAACATAATATAATAAATCCAGCCTCAAACGAAGGCAAATCTTCAGCGTACCCTAGATGAGCTAGCCAAGGGTGAAGACCTTCTTAAATATTCATAGTCGGCGATAGTTGTAGTGAAAGTGACCCAAAACTGAACTCTATAACCTTTGGAGGTAGCCTAACTTGTGTTGTGTGACTCATAGAGGAGCGCAAGCAGCTGACTTTTCATTTAATGCTTTTTATAGGAAAAGATTCACTATTGCCATATACTGTCATTGAGTGTCGTAGTACCCAATAGGTAACTGGGTTGTGGAGGTCAGATAGGCAGTCGCTTCATGTAAAATACTGGGCTGCATCCGGTTGGACTGGAAGCCGACCACAACATAGATAGGAAAAGGCCGGACTGATGATGTTGTTGCTTGAAAATACTGGTAATTAGCTGTACTTGGCTAATCTGAAAACCGATTCCAAGTTATCCAAAAAGGCTAGACAAATGAGGATGAACGCCACCGAGTAGTCTTCTTAAATTTAAATTCATGATTGTTAGTTTTATTCCAGGTTTTGTTTCCCCGCTTCACGTCATTTTCACCACTTTCTTTTATTTACCACAGTCTGTTGTCACTTCCTGATTTTATTTTTGTTTTACATCTTTTGTACTCTTGATTTCGAAAAAAACACGCTGAAATTGAAGCACTGTATTTTAAAATAAGCTACTGTTCAAAGCAAAGCTACACAAAAAAACCCGCGAAAATATGATCATCTTTGTCACCAGTTTTTTCCTTTTACTTAATCGCATCATCACAACATGAATAGATAGAATGAAAATGCGTTGGAGATTTTTTTATAAACCAACTACCTGACCTTGATTAAGATACACAAAGACCGGGAAACACCTCAGCCGAACCACAGACAAAATCCTATCGCGATCTAAAGTAAATATCTACTCAAAAGCATAAAGATTCCGCGAAAAGACCCCATCCCTACGTAGTTCACTACTGAGGCAATGATGTGCCACTAGAGTATCGATAAAAACGCATACAGTTTACAAACAGCGGCCGCGTCAGCTGCGGCCATCGATTTGTCGAATCGATGCGTTGGGTCACCGCGCGGTCGATGGTGTACGTCACTAGTTGCGGTGGCTACGCGATTTGGAGACGCGAGACTTTCTTGCGCAATATTTTTATTTGTCTAAGTACGTGTTAGGTCTGTTTAGTGAGTGGAATAGTTTAATGGTATCAGTGCTTTTGACTTCATTGAAGTTGACGCTTTAAGTTTTTTTTTTGTTTTTCCATTTTAGTCGTGTAAAATACGCTCATAACATTTTCATGACAGACTACTTGAATATTTTCTAAAATGAATTAGTCCAGTTTCTCTGTTGTCAAAAAGGGTAAACATTTTCAACAAAAAATCATTAAAAAACGTCAGCAGCCTGCATCGATCCCCTTGTTTAATGAATGCACGATCGATGCGTGACGTAACTTAGGGGTGCGTTACCCTCGCCTTTGAAGGGGAGTATGGTTCTTGGTGAGTGCGTTACTAATTTATTGTTACTGGACTTATTATACATGCACATTGGTATTGAAAACCGGTTGGGCACGCGTGGTGGATTACGGCCCACTATCTCTCTCACTGAGAGGAGACGTTATGGGTTGATTGTGTTTATTGTTTACAATGACAACAACTGTGCTCTATAGTAAGGCATTTTGTTTTTGAAAACCTTAACATTCTCAAAGAGCAACCAAACCAACAGTTTATTAGGTCAATGCTCCGATGTTAATGGCTTCTTGATCGAGTAACCCCGAAATATTTTCCACTCAATAAAATCCACACAAGCTGTTACGAGTCGAGAGTCACGAAAATATAATGACAAAAATATTTCACAAAAGCATATTCGTAGAAATATCCCTGAACAAACATGAGCATAGTCACCCTAATATACAGTTCGGCGCTACGTGTCGTAGGCACGCGACCGCGAGCCCCCGTTCGATAACCATTGCGTTTTACTTACGTTACCTGCTAGTAAATTTATGCAGTGGGCGGGCAATGTAGTCGCGTCGTCCGACTGACGTTTTAAATGATTGATAGGTTCCTTTCATGCTGTAATGAGGGGTAGTTCAGTAGTGAGGTTTGTATGATTTTAATGTGTGTTTGCATGTAGGTTTATGGATTTCAAGATTGGAAGTGTATTTGAGTGATTTTTAGACCTATGTTTTTGCTTATGCTTTCGATTTTCTCTTGCGTTTCCTCATAACTGTTATCTGGAAATTTGTGATTTCTATCGTAATCTGGGTCTCACTGAAGTTGCTCTAAAATACCCTGTTTTCCACGTCCAGCTCTTTCTAGATATTTTTCATAAATGTTAGGTTCATCTGTGAATTGTTTCCATACTGTGCTTGCCGAAACCCGGCCTCTGCTTGAGGCTGATTCTACTCTAAAGGCTGTTGGTCTAACACTTCTAGGGTTTTTTTTAGTTATAAGAAAACGTTGCCCCACACTAGGAATTTCTCCTGTATCGTAGGTGCGTTTACAAACATTTAAACTCACATAGTTACACAAACACACCCAGACCCAAAACATCTATCTGTAGGCCATACAAATACTTATTCCGTGCGGGGATCGAACCTGCCAGCGCAGCAGTTCAATCGCTCAGCCACTGCGCCATCCGTGCCGTCACATCTATCGTCATCATCTGCTTAGCATTTCCCAACTATGTTGACGTTTTTTCCTAATTTTTCTCTCTTTTCCTCTTATCCCATCATTGGGGGCGATGCAGCATGTCTGATTCTCCCTTGATTTATTTATTTAGCCTTTATTTGCCTCAACAATTAATTACTTTTCTTACAATATATGCATTCGTTAATTATTTGACATTATTTATATTATATTTTCATTCAGCATTTCATTAAACATTATATTTAACAATACCTACCTTAAATATTAAATTACAGATTACATTTACATATTTCTTGATCATATTTATAGCATGTGAAATCTTTGCATTAGCGATACATTTCATTTCTTTATTTTATTTGCTTTTATTTTTATTACATTTAATAAAATTCTCTCCTACTTCTCTATTACTCGTCATATCATCAGACACCTCCTCTCTTGCCATATCATTCTTTACACAGTCCATCCTTCAGGTCTTTTATCTTACTTGAATACTAGTATACATAAATCATGAATCGTCTGCCTATCTGACCGCCACAATCAAGCTGCGCAGAATTATATGAATGGTCCACTCCACCCATGAACCAGGACCGTTTGTTTAACTTTCAAGAGAGAAGATCAACCCATGCGTCTGTTATTATTTGTCCACGAGACACTTTTATTTATCTACACTACCTTACACTATCCTGTCTTCTAATATAGGGTGTAAAAGTACCCTTAACACAAACAAAGGGCACTTGTTCTCCCCACCACTGCGCTCATTTTTTTTGTTCTAGACTACACCTGGAAACCTTCTAGTTACGGAGAAATTGGACGTCAAAGTTCCAAATTTTTCACAGCTGTTTTTGTAAATACTAGTTTTTCAGGTTATAACTTTACTTAAATTACCTCCACGACCCGTTTACTATTCAAAGCATCCACTAGCACAATGTTTTAACAGTGTTACATTGAGTTTTACTGTAAAATGTGATTTTAGACCCAAAAAAAAAAGTCGTTTCCTAACAAAATGTTTGCGTAGGGGTACTTAGTTTGATGTACAGAATGCTTGGTTAACGGCTGTGTGATGGGTTGATTTACACCCTGTATAATATCTACCCAAAACACAAAGAAGTTCCTCATAGTTTTAACATCCCCTCTAACGTTAGTTCTTCCACGCGAAGTTTCCGTATCATCCCGTCCTCCAAATATGATTGAGTGGGCTGCCTTTATAACTCGCATCTTTTATATACTTACACTTATTTCTCACAAGTATGTTACATGCTTGATGGAATAACTGACGTCATCTCATCTTCCTCGTTTTCGTCTAATATTGACACTAGGACATTCGTATTTGCAGATATCAGTATTTGGTTTACGATTACGACTTTATTAGATGTTGCTTCGGGTTTGGTGATTAAGGAATTTGTATTTATGCCTGTGTAGCATGATAAGGAGCTCGTGGCTAGATAATAACTGCCTAGTTGGGTCTGTGGATGGGTGACCGCCCATTACATACTGAGTTTCCGCCGTGCCTGTCATTTGTAGATCTTTGATAGTCGTTACAGGTAGTCAGAGGCTCATAAAGTCTAAGAATCAGTCTTACCAAGGGGTATCCTATTAGTACTAAATGGGTTGTAGAGGTTATACATAGTGGTGCCGACAATCCGACAATAAATGAAACCACTGGTAGTTCTAGTTCATAGGAACATTATTAAACTGTCAAATAAATCTTAACAACAAAATAAAAAAAAAAACAATAAAACTTACTGCGCTACTCAGAGATATTTAATGTCTATCAAAACTATCAAAACCTTTACTTAGTGATGGCCTAAGTAATCATTAAAGCTCTCTGAGTGCGGCAGTTAGTAGCATTAAACTGTAAACGAAATACCCACTTGTTTGAAAATTGTTCAATATTTGTTTGTAAATTGTAATACATTACAATTTACAAACAAATATTGGTTTACTAACCTTACGAATAATTAGCACAGATTAACGTGTGGAAATAAAAAGTAACAAACGAATTTGGCTAAGACATTTAGGTAGGTTATTGTCGTATCGTCGGCACCACAACGGTGTTAGGATTTATTTGATAGTTTCAAATGTTCCTATGAACTAGAACTACCAGTGGTTTCATTTATTGTCGTATTGTCGGCACCACCCTGTATAGGCAGTCGCTCCATGTAAAGTTTAGACCAACCCCAACATAGTTAGTAAAAGACTAGGAAGATGATGATGGTCTTTGTAACGTAATCTTCTTAAATTGTTCCCACTGTTGGAATACAATCCACCGCTCTGTGAAAGAGAGAGAGACAAAATCCCAGTTCGAGTTGATGTCACATATATTTGAATTTTCGTTTCTATGACATGCCGGTTTCCTTGCAATGTTTCTGCCTTTACCATTTCTGAGCAGCTATATCTATGTGTTCGTGTATTTTCTTCAGTTATTAGAAGGTGTAAATGCGAGGTGTCGTTATTAATGCGGGTTATCTCTCCTTGATTAATATAGGAATCTCTCCATGATTAAGAAAGTAATTTAAATGTAGGAAAATCTTTCTAACATCTCCATTTCTGCATAAAATGTCAGGTTTCTGTTTATTTAAGTTAAATACTTACTGAGCAGTTTTGAAAGGAGCATTTTATTTGATATTTAACAACATAACATAACATCATGTCTGTTAATAGAGGGGTTACACAGGGGTGTAATAGTACATCCCAGGTGATAGGGGGCGAGCCTATTGCCATCTACCAGGCACAAATCCAGACTGCGTGGCTGCTACTGAGAAATTAATTATACCAAATTATTATCCAACGACTAATAAATAAATGGAAGTATCGTTTAATCGTGGGAAAATCTTTCTATAAAATCACACTGTTGTCATGTGTGTAGGTGGGGGTATTTGTGTGAACAACCCAGCATGTGGGGGTGTATAAACTAACGCTCTCTCTACATGTGACTAGAAAAATAATTTTCTATTTTTTTTGTTAACCTCTGTTATATCATTTCTCCCGCCAAATTAAGGTCAATCAAGGTTTATACCAATGGTAGACACCATCATTTATCCTGAAGAACTACAAAAAACCCTCCAAAAGGTAGTACCGCAAACGAGGCAAGCAGCGTTGGCTGCCCCCACCCCCCTGTGACGTCAGACCACCCTCTTTATCGATCGACCCCTCCCCTCAGTCGTCGCCTGCCGCCGGCTCCAGTTCTATGTACCTATATGGGGTTTCTTGGACATTTTACCTTTGCTATAGCGTTTGGGATTTTTATGTCGTATTTTATTTATTGGTTTTTGGGTTTCTGAGTCATTTGAAGTGTTCAAATGACCTTACTTACATTTTCAAAGCTGACACTTCCAAGTTTAAGGAAAATACTGAATTTCCAGATAATTGACTTAACGAATTAAGTTTTTATAAAGATCTTTTGTTTTCATGACCTTTGACAGATTCAATCTAAATTATGTTTAATGCCGATACCAAACAAAATATAGTTTTGTTATCCTATATTGCTCCAGGAGATTTGTGGCGTTAATACTGGCGAGGTTAACAACCTTTTATTTTTTTGTGTTGTATCTTTTTGCCTTTCCTAGAACTTACTATCTCTCTTCCTCATGATCATCATCAGCCTGGTCTTTTCCCAACAATGTTGGGATTAACTTTCAGTCTTACTGGATGCAGCTGAATACCAGTAATTTACATGGTGCGACTGCCTATCTGACCTCCACAATCCAGCACTCGCAGACTTTCTTTTCTCTCTATCTCATTATCTTGTATTAACTGTTCATCTTTTGTTTCAAATAGTAGGTACTGGAAATATTTCTCCTATTCTATTGCGCACTAGAATACATTTTCATGCAGCATACGGCAATATCTTAATCTGGTAGACATCATAAATCTGTGCCTAAAGTTTAATTTCCGTTGTTAAACTTTCGTGGAATGTGTCTTAGGGGCAACATTCCCTTACCCTGGGCTCTCTCTAGCCGAGATATTAGCTTTGTGTCCCTTTTCAAATTTGAATCTTGGTAATAACTCTTAAAGTGTATTTTTTATCTGTTCAACTGACTGGCGAAATGTTTGTGTGCTGTGTGTATGATATGTTATGATGGTTGCTCAACAATTTAGATGGATAAATACTAAGTAATCGATAAATCGATTATATTATGATATAATACGGGATCTTCTATTGTTGAAACTACATTTATCAATATTCTTCGTCTGAATTAAACATGAGTTCTGTCGCCTGCGTATCGTGACAAGTGATGCCATCTATTGCGAGATATGAGGCAGTTACACTGTAACGCTTTTTCAAACCATGTATGTTAGGAAAATGAATCGAAAAATAGTTGGGTAGTTTTCGTTCGTCTAAATATTTTGTTAGTAAAGAGTAGAGAGTCCACATGCAGGTTATATTTTGCAACTGTATTTTATATTTTGTTAGCCTGAACTTTCACATTCCTGGGCAAAGGCTTCCTGTGAGTCCTGTGACTGTTATAAGTAAAAGCAGGCGTATGTCTAAACTGTTTCCTAGAGTTAAGATTTGTCATTTGTGGCAATGCTGATGCAGTACTTTTGCTAAATATGAATAGTAGTTCTTAAGGTGACCTGGGTAGCTCGCGAAATTATTTTTCTTACGTTTTTTGCAATTTGCAGGTCAGTGTCAGGTTACATGTTGATAAAAATATGATTTACATCCGTAACACGTATGTAGTTACTGAATAATAATCTTTAAAGTCTTAAATACAACCCTATTTTTTTTTTTGGGCGGGTGGAAAATCATCAAATAACCCCTCCCGCTCTTGGGCAGAGCGAAAGGGAGTGTCAGACTTCTACTGACTAAAAGCCACCCATGTTCCTTCTTAGCCCTTCATGTCGAGGCCGCGGTATCTCTTGCGAACAACCCGCAGCCCCGACGGGAAAATACAACCCTCTTAGTTCATTTATATCCATAGAATGCATTTTCATGATGAGACATTTAATGGGGTTGAATTTCACGGGCTACCCTGGCACTTTCACCGTAATGCAACTAAAATAACAAAGACGATAGTTAGAAAAATTAAAATACTTTAATTTTACAGATACGCCAAGTCAGCAACAAACGATAAAAGGCGACAATGTAAACAACATGCCTCAACAGGCTTACTGCCAGCCTCGGGAGTACCAAGGTGCTCCGCCCGCGCCCCAGGGCTCAACAATGTACCCCGGGCCTCCGCCCCACTGGGACGCGCCATACGAACCGGCTGGGGATGTATCTTGCTTGTGAGTCCTCCCGTCATCTTGACTTGGTTCCTGGATTCCACCAAATTCCTCTCACCTTCTAATTCCTCCTTGGGGCTATTGTTTCTGTCTTCCATTTATTATTTTTCTCTGATTATTATTGTTTCGAGTTTGTTTTCTTCATCTTTTCATTCACTTCAACTTGTTTCAACCATTTTCATTTTTTCGTCGTCTTGTTTATATGGACGACATCATAATTTTGTTGGATCATGTCTATTGTGTTCTCATGTTTTATTGTCGAATAAAATGGATTCTAATTTAAACCTTCCCCTAACCCTTTCCATCCACCCCATCCCCGACCCTGTGGCTGCGTAGCAGTGGACTTGGTTTCTTATAGGTATTATAAACATGTAAATAAGCTTGTCGCAAAGGTAAAACAAACACATTATTAATAGAAATACTAATCATAATTTTGATTCGCAGACATCTTTGTGACAAGTCAACTTAGATTGAGAGGATTATCTGAATGGATATTTTTGTTCTGTCGATCAAATATGTGTAAAATGTATAGAGATTTTGCTCATAGATGTTATTTTTTTCTGAATAGGCAGTATCCTTTCCCGAGCTTTGAGTTTGTTTGGCTTATGTGGTATCGATACTGCCTAATGATTGTTTATTTAGATAATGTTTTTTGAAACATTATTTTTAGCTGTAGGTAAGTGTTATTTTGTTAGCTTCAAGAGGCCAAGATGAATGTTAGACTGCTACCGCGCCCTCATCCCTCCCTTTTTGTTTCTCCCTGCGCCCGGGCTGCAATAGTTTTTCATTATATGATTTTATAGGTGCCTGCGTGATTTCAGAACCCTTTGTTAATGTTGTTTACATTGTCGCCAGGTATGCGTTTTTAAATAATACGTTTGGTGTTTAGAATACTTTTGATATGTTGGAATTTTCTGAATATACTGTCATGATTTCTAAAAATGCATTTTTTTAAGAATTTAGAATAAAGTTATTAAGATGGGTACGTTTCAATTGTGAATTCTGTCTAATTTCAACATGTCAACATTAGAATAAATAGCAGAACATAAATGTACAAATGAAAAAATCTAGATGGGTTTTATTAGCATTAACGAAATGCAATATCAATTCAACAATAATGAATACACTTTTATAGTAAAGAACTTGCAAATAATACAGTGATTCCAGTTTGTTTTTTAAAACCCATCTAAGTAATCCTATAGGTCCCATGTTGGGTGCCAAAATAGATAAATGTAAGAAACTAAATGTTAGCTTCATTATTAGACGTAAGATCATTTTTTTCAATTAATCTAAATGCAATTTATAAACTTTTACATTACCTACCGTCAAACAACTTGGGGAAATCAGCAGCTTACAATAAGTATTTAATCTGAATAATGTAAAGTTAATCTTAAAAAATGGCGGTCGAATTGTAAAAGCTATAAAATGTAGTCTATGTTTAGAAGCATGGTTGTTGTCTATAGATGATGAGCTTGATAGAGAACCGTCAAGCGCGAATAGATAACGTTAGGGACAGAATGCTTTAAATGTGATAAACATCATTAAAGTTATTATTTTTATTTGTTTCAGCGGCCCAGATCCCTCAGAGAGGCAGTGAGTATATTTCATCGCTTAAATCATATACTGACATTCTTTTCTGTAACATGTTTAATAAATTCTTTATTTTTCATTTAATACAGGTTTCCAAAGAAGTAAATTGTTAGAAGCAACTTACTTCAACTTTTTGACTAGTTAACCGAGTCTAACCAGAATTTTAGGGATTGAACTTTCTGTACAACATCAAAATCATCATCATTGTCATTTCAGCCCGGAATCATCCATTGGATATAGGGTTCCCCTTTCTCCTGCCACTTTTGTGTGTTCAAAATCATCATAAGAAATGTTGATCCTTGCAATACATCAGGCTTTCCGAAAATTAGAGCTTCGCTAGAAAAAAGAACAAAAAAATAAATATATGGTTCAAAAGATCTTGAAAAATTACAGGCTATTATTAATTCCTAGACGTACAAATCAGTAGGTGGGATAAAAATACAGCTAGCAGAAATTGATATCAATAGATTAGAAATAAAAAGGATGTGAACTATTGTTGGAAGTTCTAGGAAAAACTCAGTTAGATTCCGAGGATAAAACGTGGATCTAAAAAAATATAACATTCCATTCCAAGATTTATCAAATTAAACAGTACATTTTATGGATGAATGTGGACTTGAATTGTGCCTATTATAATTATATTCTCAGAAAATGTAGCGATGTATTTACATTTTTTAGAAGAAAAATACAAATATATGAAAATTCAAACCAGGCTAAAGGAGGGCTAATTAAATCTATTATCTAAATTATAGGATGATTCTCTCATTTACTGCAGTTGATTCTGAATTCGTTAATACATATTTTTTGGACTCACATAATTTAATGTTGAATATTTCAGATTCTATTTGACTATCTTGTATTCCTGTGACGATAAAGGAGTCTGCCACTACACCGCACCATACCAAGACCGTGCTATGACCGTATCACGCATGGAAAAACCATGAACCACCAACATTTTTTTCAGGCAACTTTTCTTGACTAACATAATTATAATTATATCAATATGATATAATACCGTTTATGTTAGTAAATAGGACCTAAAAACTATATTAATAACACTTGTGCATTATGCTTACTAGAACGTACCAACAGCGTATCTGTAGGTATACACGTTTCTAACGGTCATCATAGCCTAAATTGCTGACGCTCCGTGTATGGTCCGGTGTTAGTCTGTGACGGAACGGTCTATTGGGCTTACTCTTATAATTTTTTTTTTTATGTCTAATATGTTCCTAGGGCGGTCATGGTACAATATGGTGTAGTGGGCCAGTCTCCTTTAAACCTGTGATGATGTTAACAAAATTCAATAAAAAGCTAATTTCTTTCTTTTCACTCAACTTCAGGAGAGACCCGAATATGTACGTACAATCTTTCTAGAATTTTCTTCATTGGCTTGTCATTGAAAGCAGGTAATATAAAGGTTACCTCCATTGGTTCCAGGTTGCAAGCGCAAGGAGGAATTGGGTTCGGATATGGCTTCCCCGAAGAAACCGCGTTTGGTTTTCACAGACCTCCAGCGGCGTACTCTACAGGCTATTTTTAAGGTAATATGACAATCATATTTTGGCCCACCTTCCATCTTGCGCTGCATGCCCGGAATTCGCAAAGCTGAATTTTGGGCCAAATTTATTTAATGAAAAGCGTTCGACACTCTAATAACAATCTTAATTTAGGCTAATTTGCACATCACATGTTGTGACTCCTTAGCAAAATGAACGCAATGCTATTTTGGAAAGTACACAGGTTACATCTGGGGTTACTTACTAAACGGACCTTGTAGAAATTAGAACTCAACAATTTCCTTGTGTTTAAGCGTTAATACTTATCCGTGGTGATAGGCAACTAGGCTTATCCTAGTTGTAAACGTGCCTTTGTGCCTATTGACCTTGTTTTGTTCTGTCACCTGCTGATATGGAGGGAAGTGGAAATTACTTTTTTTCGTTGCGGGATCCAAGACAGTTAATTGGTTTCTCTGGGACTTCACCCCGGTTCATTATATCGGCGTATATCTGCTGATCACCACTGTTGACTCTGGCTTTCAGGAGTTGCAGTGGTTTGGGAAAAGTATGGCGGGTTTGTCACAAAAAATACATGTTTTAGATAGAAACAGTATAAAAATGTTTATGGTCACACAATGAAAAATAATTGCATGTAGCGGAGATGAGCGGATGTTTAGATGGATGTGTGGAGTGACAAGAATGGATAAAATAAGAAATGAGTAGGTATATTAGCGGAAAGAAAGAAAGTGAAAGAAGAAAGAAAGTGACACCTGTTTAACAGAAAAATTGAATGGAAGTCGACTAACTTGGAATGGACATGTCATGAGGACTGAAATGGGATGGATATTTTAATTTTGATGACTGGAGACCCCTCTGTGGCCTAGAAGGAAAGCCTAAGAAAAGATGAATGGATTGTGAGAGAAATTATATAAAAGAGAAAGGAGTATGATGCCGTGACGGAAATGGAAAAAGAAAACGTGTTGTGCCGATTCCAAATAGAATAGGACAAGTTCCCAAATGAGTGAGATCAGTTGACTAAAGAACCCAAGGGCAGGAAGATGATGATGATGTCATACGTGCAATGGTCGACTTACAAGAATTAAGTTCGTAACCCAAACCCGCTAACAAGGAACATAGAAGGTATGAGTAACTTCGACAACTTAACAACAGTAACTAATTTGGTCGAGCAGACGAACTTTTTAAACATTGAAGCACATCATCATCATCATCATCATTACCCTGCCCTTATCCCAATTCATTTGGGGTCAGCGCAGCTTTACTTCTTCTTCCATCCTCTTCTATCACTCGTCATCAAATAACATTGTCATTAAACATTGAAGCATCAAATTGTTATTATTGCTCATGCCACATGTTTTGAGGCTGGACTCGCAGTGAACATGTCAAAGACCAAAACTTGATGTCATACACCAAATACAAGATCCGAGTGACTGGTCAAGAATTGCAATATGTCCACGAATACAAGACATCTACTTGGGCCAGTTATTCTCTTTTTTGTCAAGACAAGACAAGGAAGTCATGAGACGAACCGAAAATGTTTGGAATAGCTACTGGTTCATGAAACACCTTATGAAAGGAGCGGAGATCTTTCATTGGTACTCAAGCGAGAAATCATGAGCATACATGTGCATTCTTCTCATTTTGACCTATGGATCCCAGACTTGATATACTAACCGACCATATATGCAACACCACACTACGCTCCAAAACACAAATCACCGACGTCAAAAACCGTTAAGCTAAAGTAGGGATGGGTCAGTCATGTCTGCCGTATTCCTGACGAGGTGTGGGCCAAAATAACCACGTTGTGGAGCCCTGGCACAGCCAGAGAGTGACGCGGTAGACCTTACAGGAAATGGCGCGATGAGCTGGACAGAACAAAGGACCAGTGGTCCATTTTGGCCCAGGATCGAAAAACATGTAAAAAAACGAAAAGTCACGGGGGAGGCCTTTGCCCAGCAGTGGGATGACACAGGTTACCACTAACACGATGCGGAGGAATGAGGATAATGTAGTGAGAAGAATTTTGAGTATGAATGTAGATGGTCTATCCGCTAAACATGATCCGGATCTAAATTTTTTTGTATTGAAAGAGATTAATTACTCTAGAAGTAAATGTGCCGAAATTATTATTATTTGGGAAAGTTATGCCCACTATTATCAAGTATCTGTTTTTTCATACACGTGTACAGAGTCAATGTCAAGTGCTATTAGTTAACGCGAAACAGCAGCCTTATCAGCTGATACGGGTAGCATGGTTGTAACAAACACGTAGAGTCCATTCATCTCTTTAGTCATGCATACTAGTTATTATCCTACTAATATTATAAATGCGAAAGGTTGTGAGAATGGATGGATGTTTGTTACTCTTTCACGCAAAAACTACTGAACGGATCTGGATGAAATTTAGCAGACAGATACCCTGGGTTTATAACCTGGATTAACACTTCGAATACTTTTTACCCCGGTAGTATAATTTCGTGAGACAGTTCTTTATCGAATTCTACGCGGGCAAAGCCGTGGACTTAAGCTAGTAATATAACCTAGTAATATTATTATAAATGAAAAGTTAGTTTGTTTGATAGTTACCTTTTCACGCCTAAACCACTGTACTAATAATTCTGAAACGCTCATACGTTGTCAGGTTTACCGAAATAGCCATAGGATACCATTCATCCCGAAAATAGTACTGTTCCCGAAGAAATCAATAATAACGTTATTGTGATAATAGATGGCGCCACATGTCTTCCGAATTTTCAAAACGATTTTGTTTTCACAAAAAAAAAATTAAGAAGTCCCACAAAAATATGTAGGAACATTACATTTGTTAATTTGTAAATTATGCAATAAATACAACGTGACTCACTTGACCTTTAATAAAAACAAGGGGTTGAGTTTTAAAGAAAAGGTTCGAAATGTTTTTGTTACTTGGGTTAAGAATTCGTTGAAACATTTGCAAAAATCCCACAATTGAAAGGGAAATTTAGGAACTGTAAATAATACACCAAAATAAAATATTGAACGTAATCAAAATCGAGGGGTTAAGCTCCAAGTAAAAGTTTTAAATGTCATTTTGTTGTTTATATGGTTTCAGGCAAAGAAAAGGAAAATAACAATATTTTTGTAGGTAATTCTTCCAATTAGCGTAGGATAAGGAAAATTCTTAGCATATTTTTTATGGCTATGAGAAAAGGTTTTATGTATTAGCTGTGCCTCGTGACTTTCGTCCTCGTGAAATTGTTAGCAATTTTTAGGGTTTCAATTTTTTTGCACGGATCCTTAGTCCTTTTTCTAAAATAAAAGTTTCCTTTGTTACTCCTTTTAATATAAGCTATCTATCAATCACGACTTTGACGAGCAAATAGTTGATATTATAAGGAGATTTCGGAGATTGAAACAAAAAGAAAGACAGACAAAGATATAATACAAGTGTCGTATTCCTAATGGATGAAAGGAACACCGACGCTTAAACGGTTATTCAGTACATCATTCTGAGCCCACCTTTACGTAAAAAAAACAGCTGTTTCCGAAAAAACTGCAACATCTTCATGGTCAAAATGCATGGTACAGCAAATTTTTGCAATGTTTGCAATATCATGTACTCTAAAAACAAATGACTACTGTAATCAAGTCTTACTGCCGTACTCAGAGAGCTTTAATGATTACTTAGGCCATCAATTAGTGAAGGTTTTGACAATTTTGTCATACAAAAGTACCTATGTCAAATCTTTAATAAGTGACGGTTTAAGTAATCATTAAATCTCTCTGAGTACCGCAGTTAGTCTTAGTAAAGAGTACAGGAAATTGCAACGTTTCCAATCGACAACTACGTCCGATTGTTGTCGCGTTCGTTTGTTCGGAAAACCGTACGGCGCCATCTGTCGGTGCGAGCACGCGTTACAATTCAACACACAAACTGAACGCGACGTTGCAGCGTTCATCTGCACGATATTTTATACAAAAGCTTGCAGTATAATATGGCAACAAGTGATTGTTCCATACTGCACTGGTATTTGACTTCAAACAAGTAGGAGGTAATCTTATGTAGATTTCTCTGTCAAAAAATTGGAATCGTTTAACAGGAACGATTCTATTTTTTTTTATTCTGTAGGATATACTTCTAATTCAAAACCATAGTCACCAAGTTCGGTCATCTAGTGATGGAATCCCAGGAAAATCGAGGGCAACCCTCAAACATAGGCACTTATTTAGTTTTTATATGTTTTCTAAAGCTGTTTAAGTATTCGCGTCTGATAATCATCATCTCATGTGTATGAGCAGATGATGAGGGTACAACTTCTCAACGTTTGGGAGTTAAAAGAAAATTCTTTCAACATTATACGTACATATGGACCGATAGTTGTATTATACAGGCTATTAGATTAACCTGTAATAGAAGGTAAATATCATTAACGTTTAGGAGTTAGGTGGAAAAATTATCAAAAATCTAAAAATTGTATTGGCGATAAGCTTTTTACCATGACAGGATTGATATCAATATAAAATAAATCCATTGCAAATATTTGGATAAGACATTGCTACAAAAAATGGAAAAAAGAATAACTTTTTTGCATAAGATAAACCGATTACAGAAACACAAAAAAGTGAAAAATAACTTTAGCTCCAGAAGTCGGTGCTGAAAAAACTGAAAGTTTTAAACTGACATGGTCACATCACATAGGTGTCAAAGCACCATGATCATGTAACCACCACTATTCGTGATCATGGGTGCTTGCAACATAGCCATAATATCGGGAACTCGAGACAAATAGTAAACATGGTAAATATCCCGTTTTATGTGTTAATATGAAAATGAAAAAACTGATTTTAACAAACTAAAGTCACCGACTTCTGAAGCTAAAGTTACTTTTCCCTTTTTTGTCTTTAGGAAGTCGGTTTTATTTTTTTAACAGTATACATATTGATGTGCGACTCTGACGTTATAATCCACCTTCTATCCTGCCCTCTTACCCCATAAACATGCAACCGAAGTGCTCAACTCGAAGGTGCGAAGTTCTGGGCTTACAAAATACAAGAGACACGTAGAAGAAGAACGTCTTACTCTGTTCTATCATACAGGACAACTCTACGTGAATGACTGCTAGAACTAAAGCTTCAAGTAAACAAAACAAAAATTTCCCACAACTATTCTAACCTTTAAATTTCTTTCTTTCAGGAGACAAAAAGACCGTCAAAAGAGATGCAAGTAACAATTGCAAGACAGTTAGGACTAGAGCCGACCACCGTAGGGAACTTCTTCATGAACGCGAGAAGAAGATCGATGGATAAATGGAAAGATGATGACGCGCCTTCAGAATTAGACCAGCAATGTGAGAGCCATGACCTAGACAGGGTTCCAAGTCTAGACTCCGCAGAATCTGAAGAAGATCACGACGATCATGATGACCATCTTTTGTGACGCCGTCTTCCTCATCAGCAGCTACTTGTGCTATGAGAATCGCTTGTTACGGGCCCTGAATTGACTGTTTCTGTGGAACAGAAGAATTATTATATATTATTTTCTTTGGCAGTTTTATTCTGTTCTTCATATATATTATTTTCTTTGGCAGTTTTATTCTGTTCTTTAATTTTGAGAGTGGATTTTAGTTTGGAGACTTCTTCAGTTGTTTTTACTGTTAGTTTGAGTTTTGTTTTAACTTCTTCTTCAATCTTATTACTACTTAACCTTATTTTGGATTTCTGAATCAACGCTTTTTTGAATTCTTCTGTGTCAATGTACCATGTGACACAGTTTGTCAATGACAAAGTATATCAACTGCAAAATACAAAATAAGCTGATTGATTAAATTTTGTGTCATACTTTACGACAAAATATCTTTTAGTATTTTCGATCGGATTAATGCTCTCATATTTTTAATTTTACTCGTATTGTACAGAAGTTAATATTCCGTTTAAATTCGTACTCTTATTTTAAAGATGAGATTAACTTTTTCTATAGCTTAATAATTATTTTCAAAATTCTCAGGGCCCATAACATAGTAAGTAAACAAAGTGTACAGTTAAAACTTACGTGAATAGTGAACGCCGAAGCCGTTTTAGATAACGTTTAGTTGTTAGCCGCTGGGTGGCGCCACTGTCTCGATTTTCGATAGATTTATTGTTAAATGACAATCGACTTTCTGATTGGTTAGGTAAGATTGAAAGTCCTCAGTCGATTGATGGGTATAGGGAAGTTTCGTTTCGAATGGTTCATCGCTATGATCAGTTGTTTTTATTAGGCAATTAGGGATGATTTTTGTAAGACAGACTGATGTGAAACAGGAAATTGTTAAGATATGCCCTATATCTTCTAGTCATCACACATCTATCGATATCGAAATAGTGCTGCCCCAGATTGATCTCTATATCAAACGTTTCTAGTCAAACGTGAACTAAAATAGTTTAACTCTTAGTTTTTATTTTAGAACGACAATATGTAATTTTTTAGTGTAACACAATCACTTTGGATTTGGGCGTCTGATTGGTTCAAACTTATCAATCAATATTGAATCGATCACTGTTAAACACAGCTCTATTATTAGTGCAATAAAACACATTTTCCTTCACATAAAAATAAGTGTAAGTAATTAAAAGAAGTAATTTAAGCATCAATCAATTAGCTTGCCGTTGTAATAAAAGGCGCCTTTGTCCAAAGATGATTGATTCTAGATAACTGTTAACAATGACAAATGATCTTTTTAAAGTAGCGACAAATATCCGATGAAATCGGATCAATTACACTTATTAACGATTACGTTACAGGATTAAAAGGAAAAACAAGATTTATTGACCATACTTTCATAATAATGGTGGTAATTAATCCACTAAAAGAACAATAGTTGACAAAAAAAAACATTCTTTACTTTATCACTATCAATTTAACGTAAAAGTCATATTATTAAAGATTGTGCACACAATACTGCTAAAATATATCCTTTGAAAAATTTTAAAAATAAAACACAACGTACTTTTCACTTTATCGAAAAATATCAAAGTCACTATGATATTTTACCAAACTTTCAACGATATTTTTACCCGACTGCCAGTCGGGTATTAATGCCAGCAAAGACAGAATTCTGTTTTTATCACACCTAGCGCATAAAAGTAATAACAAAAAAATCTTGTTTAAACCTAAATCATGTGACGTATCGTTCCTAGTCACGACGTTTCTTAGCCATTTCAATTACTTTTATAACGGCTGATAAAACTTGAAAGCAAATTTGTGCGTGATATTATCTAGTTCTAACTTAGATATAAAAAATGGTATTTATTTAAGAGCCGCTTCAATGTAAGTCTAGTCTGATTTGTGCAAGATGTAGGTATTAAATAAACGCTTGGTATCAAGATGGGAATACACATGCTTGTAACTTGCAGAAAAGTAGATCGAGACTTTTCTGAACAGTCCTGAATATTTCATCCCACGTCTGATGTTTGTCCGGACTTTTCGAGAAAACGGGATTCTTTTAGAAACGAAAGCAAAGTAGACAATGACGGAAAGATATTAATAAAATCATTTAAATTCGAGTGTCGCTGACTCATAAACGAATAGAAATAATACACTCATTATTAAAAAAGAAAGTTGTCAAAGTAAAAAGGGACTTTACAAATGGTGGAATTATAACTCTAGTGACATGTCATCGTGTCATAACAACTCCTGTTTGGTAAATGTCATAGTGTCATGCAAGAAACTTGCAAAGTTATGGGCGAGATAATAGCATGCGTATTCCTGTCTTTTAGTTGGCATCACTGAGCGAGCGAATGTTCCATTACTATGTTTAAGTAAAGCAATAGCAATATTTATGGAAAACAACACAATGTGTAATATTTTAAACTAGTCAACGGCATCGTAAAGTTTATGTATAATGTAAGTAGTAGACACTGAGTTTCATAGAAATGTTTAAGAAAAAAATGACTATATTTCAAGCAATATGTATAGGTATTAAATGCAAATATCTTCTTGTACTGCGCTAATGTAAGATTTTTGTACCTGTAATATATTTATACGTATCTTCTAAATGCTAACAAAACCTGTTCATCACATTCCAAAGCTATTTTTATTGTCTTTCGCATCGCTCGCGCAGTGTAGTATCAACCTTATATTTTGTTATTTTAACACCAGAAATAACTTCTGAGTTCTAGTTGAAATCAATTATTTAAGTTAATGTAAGGATAGTTTATTTATTAACTTATAATTTATTTATTTTTGTGTCCATTGAGAGTACTAGTCTTTTTAATTACCACCAAAGATGTGAAGTGCAATCGTATTTAAGTTTAATGAGTCAAATAATAGAGTTGATTTATATTTGTAATATCTATTTTATGCATGGTGTTCTTTTAGTTCAGAGTATTTATAAGTTATTTTTACCCAATTAGTTAATACCTCCCAATTATACAGTCTAACAAGCTAATAGGTAAGTATACAGCCAGCTAACTTGCATTTACTTTTAAGATTAAACATATACATTTACTGTCGCACTCAGAGAACTTTAATGATTACTTAGGCCATCACTTAGTAAAGGTTTTGACAGTTTTGTCATACAAAATAATGTCAAATCTTTACTAAGTGACAGCTTAAGTAATCATTAAATATATCTGGGTACCGCAGTACGAGTCAGTCGCTTAATGCAAAACCCTTTATAAAACAAAATTGCAATCAATATTTTCAGTGTACTAAACTTATAATAAAGATATCTGCCTGATTACTTATTTGCTTGTTCAACTGTACTACTCAGAAATACGAAGTTAATCATTTCTAGTCCAAACTACCAATCACGTTGTTGATTTGTGTAAACTATTACAACTTGATACAGTATTATACATATAAGATTTTAAACTGACATGGTCAATAGGACTATTATTTATACTGATGACGGGATATTTGCCATATTTACTGTTTGTTTCGAGTTCCCGATATTTCATGACGATGTTTGATGATTTTTCATTTCATGATTTGACATGGTAAATATCCCGTTTTCAGTATACATAATAGTATTATACATGTGTAACATATCTCGCCCCCTATTATTCCAATGTCGGTTGGGGCGTTAAATATGTAAAAAACCAAGGTTTGTTTATGTTAATACTAGTAGCTTTGTGTTCATTTGTGTTTAGTCAACTTACATAAGTTTATTTTATAATTGCAAACTATCTACTTCATTGTGAAACTGAAATCTCGTGTTGAGAAAATATTAAATTGTTTTGGGTGCATTTATTTTCAGTCACAATGCTATAAAACCCGTATCATACCAGGAACAGCAACAAATAAATAACAACTAACTAACAAAAAGCCTGTCAGTGCGAGTCGGACTCGAACATAAAAGAAAGAAACATATTTATTTGTCCTCCGTACTCCGTATCGTAGTAGGGAATCCCCTTTTAATTTATTTTTAGTATTTATTGTTACAGCAGCAACCGAAATACACATTATGAGAACATTTCAACTGTCCACCTAAAACGGATCATGGCCGACGAACGGTCGGAGGTTTAGTAACGAGGTCACGTTAGTTACGGACCCTAAAAATAATTTACTTATTTCTCAACACGAAAATATCCTTTACCTTATACCTTTACTGAAAGTAGAATCTATTCTTACGACAATATTATCTGTAAGCAGTCCATTTTAGAAAAAGCAGTAGATTAAAGAAATTACTATTTTCACCATATTTTCGGCTATTAATTGCAATTATTTCTCATTATCACCCACAACACAGTATACGTCTGTCAAAGAATTTAGAATTAATTAATCATTTTGATTACATTTAAGTACAAAATAAATTAAACCACTTTGGGAAAAACGAAAGTGTATGTATGGAAATATGGCAATTTTATGAAGTATCACTTTTGTACTTTGTATTTTTATGTTTGTCACTTTCAATAAATTTTACATGTCATTTAGTCAAGCCACAAAATATGACATAAAGTCTATTTCACGAAAGAAGTCCCGCAGACGCAGCGCTGTATGTCGCGCGACATAATGTTGTTTCACAACTGTTGGCATCGTAAATAAACCTTAAAACGCACTAATCCAATAATAAACTCACAAAATATCTACCACAACAAACGCACCTTGATAACATCGACAAACGACAACATGGCCGATCTGTTAAATTTAGTTCCAAAATTGTCCGCGGGACTTCTTTCGTGAAATGGACTTTACCTGAGGTTGCACCAGGACTCCAGCATATTTTCAAGCTAACCGAAACTGTCAAGTTATCCTAACCAACTTTGAACCTAATGTTTTAACGATAAAGTTGAAATAAGATTGTTTCCTAACAAAAAAAATATGATTCGGTTTAGTTCGTCTGGTAGACTTATCGAAAAATATTGGATAAGTGTTTTTGTTTAGTCAAATTAATAAAAAATACGAAAATAAAACATGTCAAAGAGTGGCTTGTGATGTCACTTTCTGGTAAAAAAAGTACCAAACTGTGACGTCACACGACTTTTCGAAGCACTGTATTGTCTTAATTTTTTGTTTATGTCGTGAAAAAAGAAAAACATACCAATCGAATTGAGAACCTCCTCCTTTTTGGGAAGTCAGTTAAAAAAAATATGTGTCCTTTATTTTTGGAAAAGCTATCTGATGGCCTAATTAGTTTTTTTTTATTAAGTACCCTATTCCATCTATTTATTGTGGTGTGCTGCCATCTATACCATAAGGTGTAGGTTTAATTTACCCTGAACTGCTCGAAATATTGTTTTCTGTTGATGGGTATTTATTTTCTGACACATAACACTGAGACGCCGCTGATTTGTCGCTGACGGTGTAAATACAATCTGAGAATTTTACAAATACGCAAAGATAGTCACTTGTTTTGTTGAGGTCCTCTGGTGCGTCTTCTGGATATTCTGTGGTTTGTCATCTGACGTATGTGGACTAAGGCAGAGCTGTATACGGGTTATAAAACATTCCAATGAATTTAAAGGTTTCAAGTCATTCCAAATAATTGTCTTTTTCATTGTTTATTCTTAAGAAAAGGAATGTATCAAAAAATTGCGCACAAAATTCAGTACAGTTTTACAAAAGGTAATTTTGTTTACATTTGAAGTTTCAGAAATGATTCTTTTGGCTGTTAAAAACTGTTTCGCGTAATATTTATAACAGAATTGAGAATTATCGAATAAAATGCAAAAATTCAATATTTTTGTGTATGTATAGTACTAAATAGTGCGCTTTCTGATGTACATAGTTCGTGATTATATGTAAGATTATATGTACATTTTACAAATATCTGTGTGTTATTTTCTACCACTATTATAACAAGTGAAACAATAACATTGGCAGTGCTTGTGTCCTCGTTTTACAAATTTCCGTTAACAACTGTTATACATTACTACCTTGTTGCAAGGGTAACCGCTGAGCATGAGATTCCGGGTTCAATTCCCGGTACAATTAAAAATTTTATTCGGTTTTTTCCTTCAGCAATTTATCAGTGGCCATGGAGTCTGGATTTGTGCCCTATCACGTCGAACATAACTGGCGAAATGTGGGTACACTTTTTTTAATAGTTTCGCCTGCAATCCGTACATTTTACATTTGACGATCATCTCCGCCAATTCCTTCGGAAAATAAAAGCGTGGAGTTGTGTTATCTATACGACTGCTAAATATGATAAAACAGTAAGTAATTTACTCTTCATCCTCAACATCATCAGCCTATAATGTTCCCACTGCAGGGACTCAGGCCCTCCTCTCTATAAGAGGTGAGATGGGCTATAATCCACCACGCGGGCCCAGTGCGGGTTGGTAGACGTCACAAGTTCGAATTTTTTGGTTCTAAGACATGCCGGATTCTTCGCGATGTTTTCCTTCACCGTTTTGAGAGCAGTGATAATGAAATAAATTACAAGAAGTAATGCGCCTGACTGGTTCGAACCCATGACTCACTGTACGCAAGTCGGGGTCGCCACCACTGGGCCACCACTGCTCATACCGTAATTTACTACCGTCTGGTAATGCGTTAAACTCTAAAACTAATCTAAAACTGCAAGACAAATGGTAAGCAACAAAAATTAGGAACATCACTAAAGGGGCAGACGTTAGATTAAAAACTAGAAAACTGAAATGGAAATGGACCAAAAAGGTAACAGAGTTGTACCCAAGAAATGGGAAAAGACGTAGAGGAAGGCAGACAAAAAGATGGGAGGATGATCTGCCAAAAGATTGGCGAAGAACTGCCCTGGATAGGAATAAGTCGAGGGAAATAGAGGAGGCCTACGTCGCAAGACAGCCTGATCTGGTAGCTGATATTGAGCAAAGGGTTATCCGTATTAGTTATTAGTAATAAGAAAATGTTATTAGTTTTAAGTTAATGTTACTACTTGTTGAGGTCAGAGTAATAATAAAGGCTATTTTAAACTAGAAATATTTATTATTTAATAGATATGCTACACCTTTGTAATTCAAAGGCAACTGTTATAGTTTTTACATAACCGCGAACACATAGTGCCGCTTATTACTTGCATTGCTTGACGTACATCAGTAACGCCATCTATATTGCATGAGATGCGTTAGATCAATGCTACAGAAACATGTGGACGCTTGAATCAACTCTAATATGATGATGAATAGATGGAATACAGTGGAACTAATGGCGCTACGTGACTGAAAAACTAATAGTTTTTGTAGGATTTCAGTATTTTTAGAGTCTACGTCTTTTATAGCCAATTTTTGTTGGGTAGAATTTTGGCTAGTATATTTTATAATTATAGGATTTACTTTTATTGTAGGTACACCAATATTTCAAAAACCCAACCAGTATCATTTATTTGTTAGACATAGGTATCAATATTAAGGATCTAATAAACAGTGAAGGTTTTTGCTACGTTTTGTCGTTACTGGCATGTAAATTAAAATACAAAACATAAGTTTATATAAGTGGAAACTTAAGAAAACTTACAGCTAATACATCATCTGCCTAGCCTTTTCCCAACTATGTTGGGGTCGGCTTCCAGTCTAACCGGATGCAGCTGAATACCAGTATTTTACATGGAGCGACTGCCTATCTGACCTCCATAACCCAGTTAATACTAGGTAATACAATACTCTTTGGTAAGACTGGATGTCAGAATGTCAGGTCACTGACCACCTGTAACGACTACCAAAGATCTATATATGGCAGCCGGGACCAACAGCTTAACGTGTTTTCCGAGGCACGGAGGAAACTCGGTTTGTCGAGCGGTCACCCATCCACAGACCAACCTAGGCAAGCACAGCTTTACCTAAAGATCGACCCGAGTGGCAGTTCTTATTAAGCCACGAGCTCTACGTTAAATTAAATTAAATGTAATTTAAATACATCTAATTATATTAAATGCAATTAAGTAAGTAAAGTATCTAACTACTTTATATATTGTATGTAAGTATTTTATTCTTATATTTTAGGTATATAATTATCTTTTCTAATTTGTTTTTTCGTTTTGCAACTACTGTGTATTGTCTCTGCATTACCCTTTTCAAAAATTTTTTTTTGGGTGGTGGGAAATCATCGAATAACCCCTTCCGCTCTTGGGCAGAGCGGAAGGGAGTGTTAGACTTCTACTGACAAAAAATCACCAATGTTCCTTCTTAACCGCTGCGCCGGGGCCGCGGTATCTCTTTCAAACAACCCGCAGCCCCGACGGGAATTGAAGCACACAGCCGTCAACCAAGCATTCTGTACATCAAACTAAGTACCCCCACGCAAAAATTTTTGCTGGGAAACGACTTTTTTGGGTCAAAGATCAAATTTTACGGCAACACTCAATGTAGCACTCTTAAACCATTGTGCTAGTGGATGCTTTGAATAGTAAACGGATCATGGAGGTAATTTAAGTAAAGTTATAACCTGGAAAACAAGTATTTACAAAAACAGCTGTGAAAAATTTGGAACTTTGACCCCCAATATCTCCGCAACTAGGGGGTTCCCAGGTATGGTCTAAAACCAAAAATGATCGAAGTGGTGGGGAGAACAAGTGCCATTTTTTTTTCCGTGTGGAAAATCATCAAATAAGCCCGCTCTTGGGCAGAGTGAAAGGGAGTGTCAGACTTCTACTGACTAAAAACCACCCATGTTCCTCTTAGCCCTTCATGTCGAGGCCGCGGTGTCTCTTGCGAACAACCCGCAGCCCCGACGGGAGAACAAGTGCCATTCGTTTGCGTTAAGGGTACTTTTACACCCTGTAGGTAGTTGGGGACTTATTTGAATACTTGTTTCCTAGAGGAATTGATTTGACATCATCAGCATCATCTTCCTGCCTCATTTTATTTGGAGTCGACGTAACACGTTTTTTTCTTCCATTTTCCTAGTTCAACCATCGTACAGTACCCGGCGATAAATATTGCACATCGACCTTTTGAGAAACTATATACGAAATGACTGTTCGAGACATCTCTATTCCGCTGTGCTTTTATATATAACTGCCGCAAGCTAGGTCGGTTCGAAAATGTTTCACGGCAAGCTAAATACAGAATAAAAATAATTAACGCATTAATTGCATTGATTTTTCCAAAGGACTGCCTCGTTGGTCTAGTGGTCGCAAGCGCGATTGCTGAGCATGAGGTCCTGTGTTTGATTCCCGGGTCGGGCAAAGTATTATTGGCTTTATCTATCAAGAATTTATCAGTAACAGCCACGGAATCTGGATATGTGCCGGTTGATGGCAATAGGCTCGCCCCCTATTACATGGGACTTAAACATAACTGGCGAAATGTGGGTGTACTATTAGGTACACCTCTGCCTAACCCTTCGGGGATTATAGGCGTGATGTTATGTTATGTTTTCCAAAGGTCGATGTGCAATATTTATCGCCGGGTACTGTACTATCATTTTTTTTTTCTTTCATTACGTTCTTCACACAACTAGGAATCGAACTAACAAAACACATAATTTTTGACTACTTTCATCGAGTTCAAACACACACAGACAAACGAAGCAAGAAAAATCTTCAAAGAATCAAGTACTCACTGATTTAGTCACAAAAATTCTCCTTACTTTGACAACATAAGGAAAGGAAATTATACGACTATACGAACTATAAAGATTTATTGGTATATACACTTAGCGCGGACCCCATTGAACCCCATAAACTCTACTTATCCTATGGAGGGCGCAATCATAACTGTAACGCCATGTAGTTTGGTAGTAGGCAGAGTTTGAAGTTGACTTGAATAAGTAAGGGTTTTACATAGGCTGCACTAAAAGTATCGGGAATGGAATATTTCCACTGTTCCTGTCATATTAAAATACTTTTAATTTTCAATTCCTTGGTTTTAAAAATCGAATACCATTTATTTATTTAAAAAATGATTCTCGGTCTTGTCACAAGGTTTTGTCAAACTTGTTTAGTCGTTGAGAAAATGGAATTGACTCGAGAAAATTCAAGAGCGATTTATTATGACTTTCGAAGTGGTTTAACACAAAAACAGTGTGTTGACCGGATGATTTCTGCATTTGGTGATGAAGCCCCATCCAAAACCACAATTTTTAGCTGGTTTGCTGAATTTCAACGTGGACGTGTCAAGCTCAGTGATGATCCCCGTCAAGGTCGTCCAAAAACTGCAGTCACCCAAGAAAACGTTGATGCTGTGCGTAAGCTGATTGAGGAAGATCGACATGTGACATACCGCGAAATTCAGGCAACTTTAGACATTGGCATGAGTCAAATACAAATAATCTTGCATGAACAATTAGGTGTGATGTTGGGGTTTTCCATCAGAAATTTCTCAATAGCAGCCACGGAGCTTTAATTCGTCCCCGGTTGATGGCAATAGGCTCGCCCCCATAACATGGGACTTACTACGGGATAACTGGTGAAATGTGGGTGAACTAATGAGTACACCTCTGACTAATCCTTCGGGGATTACAGGCGTGATGTTATGTTAAATACTTATTATATTAGGTTATACACGGTTGGCGCGTTGAGTAATTGGTTGCTGCGCTGCGAGTTGTGGGTTCCATTCCCGCATGGAACAAATATTTTTATGGACTACAGGTAGCTGTTCCGGATATGGCTGTTTGTGTATGTGATTTTAAATTTATTGTAAGCGTACCCACGATACAGGAGAAATCTAGAGTTAGTGATAACCTTTTTTACCCGACTGCGGCGAAGCTCAAAAGGAGGGTTATGTGTTTAAAAAAAAATCTTTATCTTAAACTGCCTCGTTGGTCTAGTGTTGTAGTGAAAGCCAAGTCAGAGGTCAATGAACCCGTCGGGGCTGCGTGTTGTTCGAAAGAGATACCGCATCGACACAAAAGGCTCAGAAGGAACACGGTAGGTTTTTAGTCAGTAGAAGTCTGATACTCCCTACCGCTCTGCCCAGAGCGGGAGGAGTCATTTGATGATTTCCCATTTTCTTAAAAAAAGGGGCCAATGAGCGGCTTAATTAATTTGATGCACAGAATGTTTGTTTGGCGACTTCATGGAGGGTTCGTTCATACAATAAATAGTTTTCTCTCTTTTTGATAAATCAAACTAAAGTTCATAATTGTGAAGAGAGACTTGAGATATTTCTGTATCATCGTGAAACATAAGTTAGGAGGGAAAAGGGTTAGGTGAAAAATAGCTTAATATTGAATGATAAGGGTTCTATCTGATAAGGATAAGTGACGGGACAGTTACGATTTTTTAACCCAAACTTCAGTCTTCATCCCTTTGATTAATTGAGTTAGTTTCGGTTACTAAAGCTACGTTGACAGACTTACGATGCGATTTGCGTTAAAAGACGGCCGTCACGTGTTTTCTTCTGTCACTCCGCTAATTATTTAATCATCATCATCATCTTCCTGCCCTTATCCCATTCTATTTGGGGTCGGCGCAACACGTTTTCTTCTTCCATTCTTCCCTGTTACACGTCAAGGTGGCATTTATTCCTTTCTCATTCATATCATTCCTCACACAATCCATCCATATTTTCTTTGGCCTTCCTCTCCCTCTCCATCCATCAATATTTATATCCATCACTTTTTTAGTCACATGCGTTTCATCCCTCCTCATTACATGACCATACCAAGATAAACGACTTCCTTTCAATTTTTCTGTAACAGGTGCTACTTTCAAACTTCCTCTAATATACTCATTCCTCACTTTATCCATTCTTGTCACTCCGCACATCCATCTCAACATTCTCATCTCCGCTACATGCAATCGTTTTTCATCCATCTTTTTCAAAGCCCAGCACTCTGATCCATACAGTACGACAGGTCTAATCACGGACTTGTATATTTTCCCCTTTAACTTGAGGGGCATCCGTGGGTCGCAAGTTGTTCCAGTGACCTGTCGCCATTTCATCCATCCTGAGTTGATCCGTTGCGTTACGTCCCGGTCTACTTCACCATCTCCTTGGACAAGCGACCCGAGGTACCGGAAGTTGGAGCAGATCGGTATGGGAGTTTCGGCAAGAGTTATAGGCACAGGACTAGAGAGACCGCCGAAATCGCAAAACAGGTGTTCAGTTTTGGTTCTGCTCAATTTCAGGCCAACACTCTCCAGTCTTTGCCACCACACCTCCAATCTGCTCTGGACCTCTGGGCCGCTCTCGGCAACCAGCACAATGTCATCGGCAAACAGCATACACCAGGGTGCCTCTTCCTGGATATCTGACGTGAGAGCGTCTATTATCATCAGGAAGAGGTAAGGGCTGAGGTAATTAAGAGCTAATTATTTAATATGTGATTAAAAAAAAAATATATATATATTTTTATTTTAAAACACATTAACTGCCGCACTCAGAGAGCTTTAATGATTACTTAGGCCATCACTTAGTAAAGGTTTTGACAGTTATGCCATACAAAAGTATGTCAAATCCTTACTAAGTGACGGCTTAAGTAATCATTAAATATCTCTGAGTACCGCAGTTAATTAATTTTGATTAAACACCTGGCGCTTAATCTTAATTGTGAAAGATTATGTGCGAGTGAGGCGTCTCGTTTGTTTACATTAAAATATACGTTTATTGTTATAAAATTAAAGATTAAATTACTTATATATTTGTGCAAGATCTGGAGGAACTTTGTATTAATCCACTCATCTGCCTAGCCTTTTCCCAACTATGTTGGGGTCGGCTTCCAGTCTAACCGGATGCAGCTGAATACCAGTATTTTACATAGAGCGACTGCCTGTCTGACTCCACAACCCAGTTAATACTAGGTAATACGATACTCTTTGGTAACACTGGATGTCAGAATTTCAGGTCACTGACTACCTGTAACGACTGCCAAAGATCTATAAATAGCAGCCGGGACCAACAGCTTAACGTGCTTTCCGAGGCACGGAGGAAACTCGGTATGTCGGGCGGTCATCCATCCACAGACCGCCCTAGGCAAGCACACCTTTACCTAAAGATCGACCCGAGTGGCAGTTCTTATTAAGCCACGGGCTCCTCCTTGTATTAATTCACTGTGAGGTTAAATTTAATTATTCGTTTTATTTGCACAGTTGTCTTTGATTTTAATTTATTTCTTAGTTGCTTAGGGAGTTTATTCAAACAAGTTTTATTCCTCTCCTAGTTTATTTCTCTGTATTTCTCTGTAGCAAGACTGCTAGCTCTTGAGCATGTAAATTAACTGTCAAATGGTTCCATTTTGTACCAAACCATAAACATTTGACAGTTAATCATTTGAAAGATAAAATAAAGCATTCTTAAGAGGACCATTCGCGTGTAATGTAACAGTTCAGATATAGTTATTTGTGTTCAAAATCGAATCTTGGACTAACAAGGCTCTCTAAGGGAGCTCCATAAAAAAAACTTATGAAGACAAAAACCTTTTTGTTTAAAATAACCATAAATATTGTACGAGTCTGACGTCAGTATAACACATTACACATACAACATTACACTTAGTTATAAAACACAACATAGGAGGACAAAGAATGAGGCTAAGGCCATAAAACAAGCCTCTGCAACAGCCTGTCGCGTTTCTCATGGCCACACACTCTTTCACCCATCTTTTTCCAAGCCTTGCTCCACACCGCTTAACCCCCTACAGCTCTCATATTCGGCGTTAAAAAATAAAAACTAGCCCAAAGCTAAATTCAGATCTTTTCACTTCCTGAACACAAAAAGCCTTTGACTATGTTCTTCGTAGCACTGGAAAATATACAAAAGGTCACTAGAGCTTAAAAGTGTGTGAGGGAGATGGCAGGATGTATTGCCCCCAGGGTGTGAGAGAGTTGGCTAGCTGAAAATCAATTTATTAGTGAGTGACGTCACGTTTTACGCAGGCGCATTACGCTTGCTCCCGGGAGAGGGTTGCTGTTCGAGGGGTAATTTCCCCGAAATGGTGGAGAATGGGAGAAATTTGGTTGACGGGAAAATGTTTTCGTGTTTTTTGTTTACTTCTACCAATTATTGCTACTTGGTTAAAATTAAATATTTATAATTAAGTATTATGAAGATTACGTAATTATTTTCCTTTGTAATAGGTCAGTGTTTTTTGTGTTTAATATTAGTGCTTGAATGGTACGTTAACCCAATAGTTTTTTTATCCTAATTCCAGTTTTTTATTAAACTAAATACTGTTCTAGTTATGTTCTAACTAGAGTTTTGTAATTGGATTTTGGTTGATTATTATTAGGTAATAAGGTTCTTTATCATTATTGATTAGGAATGTTTAGTTTATAGTGCTTTAGAAATTAATGCATAGCTGTGCTGATGTGTTTTTAAGTTAATCCGTTGTTAACTTTTTTCTAATAGTTTTTTTTTATATTGTCTTAGTGAACTATTTTGTTGTTGAAGTATTTTGTGATCCTATCGACAAATTTTCAAAAACAACAAAATCATATTATTATACAATATCAACTATGTGTCCAAAACAAAACAAGAACTACAAAATGCATCACATGTAAATAAACAACAACGAGACTAAACACACAAAAATAGATCACAAAACAATGTCCAACTAAATTCGTAATTACACTTCGCGTGTGGCAACACCGCGCTCATCTGGGCGGCCCGAAATAGTGGCACGAGGGGGGGCATCAGTAGTCGCGGCGGTGCCGCTCACGCCGCCCGCGCCATGGCGTCCGTCGCCGCTTGGCTGCCCTTCGCTCGAGCAGCCGCCATCGGTTGGGTCCCTATCGCCACGCACCCACTACCACCACCTCCTGTTCCCAAGGACCGGCGCCGCGCCGAAGACGAGAAACTCCTCATCAACGTATCCGGACGACGCTTTGAGACATGGCGGAACACCCTCGAAAAATATCCCGATTCCCTTCTCGGGTCCACAGAAAGAGAATTCTTTTACGACGAAGACAGCAGAGAATACTTCTTCGACAGAGACCCCGATATATTCCGGCATATATTAAATTACTACAGAACTGGCAAGTTGCATTATCCCAAACACGAGTGTTTGACGGGTTACGACGAGGAGCTCGCGTTCTTTGGGATCCTGCCTGATGTGATCGGAGACTGTTGTTATGAGGACTACAGGGATAGGAAACGGGAGAATGCCGAAAGGCTCATGGACGATAAATTAAGCGAGGCGGGAGATCAGAGCCTACCTCAACTGACAGACTTGCGGCAGAAGATGTGGCGTGCGTTCGAGAACCCCCACACTTCGACTGCCGCCCTGGTATTTTACTATGTGACCGGGTTCTTCATCGCGGTATCGGTGATGGCGAACGTGGTGGAAACAGTGCCGTGTGGCCACCGGCCTGGGCGCGCGGGCACGCTACCGTGTGGTGAGCGGTACAAAATCGTGTTCTTCTGCTTGGACACTGCGTGTGTGATGATATTTACCGCGGAGTACCTCCTCCGACTTTTCGCAGCGCCGGACCGCTGCAAGTTCGTGCGATCCGTCATGTCGATCATCGATGTGGTCGCTATTCTACCGTACTACATCGGTCTCGGTATCACCGACAACGACGATGTTTCGGGTGCCTTCGTGACCCTGAGGGTGTTCAGAGTGTTCCGTATCTTCAAGTTCTCCAGGCACTCTCAGGGGTTGCGAATCCTGGGGTACACGTTGAAGTCGTGTGCCAGTGAGCTGGGTTTCCTGGTCTTTTCGCTGGCGATGGCGATCATCATCTTCGCCACAGTGATGTTCTACGCGGAGAAGAACGAGCAAGATACTAACTTCACATCTATTCCCGCGGCCTTCTGGTACACCATTGTAACGATGACGACACTGGGGTGAGTACTTAAATATTAATTGATTCTTGAACCAATCAAAGCTATCGAGAGTATTGATCGCCCGTCATCGGTCAGCGCTGGAATGCATCAGCCAGTAATCATTTAACAAAATGTTGCGCATATCTGACACCTGTCGCCGCCATTAAATATGAACGCGGGAAAATATGTGTCATGGCGTCGATTTGCTGTTTCGACACCGTAAAATGTTTAACTTGAAATTGACGTTTTACAACCGTTTTAATTTCGTGTATTTTTCATCTGCAGAGTGGTATTGTATGAGGATTTTGGGAACAAAATGATTTTGTCCCCAGAGACTTACGTTATTCTGTTGTACGGTCAGCAAATACGATTGTACGTGAGATGCGGTGTTTTTATTTAATTATTTTGCTGTCGTTGCGGTTTGCGGATTTTCTGTCTCTGTTTCACTCTAGAGGTTGATATCGCATAAAGTAACAGTTACATTATCGGGTTGTTTACTCTTTATTTTCAGCCGATTCTGCTGAAAACTTTATGTTTACTGTTAATTTACTTAACCTACGCAATCGTTTCTTCGATGTTAACAGAAACGAAGTGATTTACGTATTTTAATCATGATTCTCATTACAAATAACACATAAGACACAACATGGAACAAGTTAGTATATAGATTACTTAATCTACTTTCACTTCAGCTTGTTTTGTTGACTCTTGGCGTGCTACCAAGAAAAACTTTCTTAATAAACCTATCCAAGGCATTATTAACATAGTCTAGATAACTTGAAGACATGTGACATCCATGGCCTGCTTCTGCATGCTGTTCCAGGGAGTAAAAGAGAAAGAAAAAAAAATGTTTTTGTCACTGACATGACATGCATATAAAATGACTAAAAAAACAATAAACATACATCGCTTAATAAGTATTTATACGCATGGAAAAAAAAGTTGACAGTTTGCATGTCGTGACTCTGACGAGCAGGTTATCACTTAGTATCATGCTGGGAGGAGTTCTGTGTCCCACATGTGGGTACGTTTAAGGCTGATTATTAATTAATTAAAACTTCATATACAATAGTGGTAGATAGGAGGGCTTAATGTTACAAGACATTCTCTACCAGTCAATCGTTGGGTTAAATAATACAACATTGTGAAAGGGAACAAAAAATATAAATCTAAAAATTTACTTTTTATTCTGAGTATGCCAAATATAAATTTTGTGTCTTATAAAAAACTGCACAAATTGCAGATTCGATTGCAGGTGGTGCGTTTGCAAGAGAATTACTGACTATTTTTGGATTATAAGGGCTTATGTAGATGATATGCATATGGATTAAGAAGAAAAAAAAAACAATTTTTCTAATGTGACAAGGTCCACACTGGAATAGTATGAGTAAGCTTTTAGTTTACGTAGAAAGAAAGAAAGAAGGATAAAATATTTATTTGTCGTAGGGACATGACGTGCATACGAAATGATATAAAAAACAATAAACATAATATGACGCAGGACGAAACAAAAAAAGGTTGTCTCGACAGCAAAAAATATTATACACCACGAAAAATTTTTAGGTATTCTGCTGAAAATGCAAGAATGTCGATCAGAAATTAATAAACATTTATTTTCAGAATCACTTCCATATTATTTGTTAGTAACAATGTAAACTTATAAAAAAGCCTTAGTAACATTTAATATTCTAAACCGCATTAGGTACACCGACCAAATCGGTTTCACCTGGTCTATCCGTTAACGTTCTTAGAATTGATAAGAGAGAAACAAAAAATAAATCGAATTAAAACACATAAAATTCATAAAAACAAAATACCTTCGCGCCTCCTCTACGTGGGAAAGGGTGGGCCGTAATCCCCCACGTAGGCTCAGTGTAAAGTGATTGTTAAGGGGAATAACTTAATACCAAGACCTTATTTACTATTAGAATATCTACTACATACTAATACCCTTTTTTTTTGGCGGGTGGAAAATCATCAAATAACCCCTCCCGCTCTTGGGCAGAGCGAAAGGGAGTGTCAGACTTCTACTGACTAAAAACCACCCATGTTCCTTCTTAGCCCTTTATGTCGAGGCCGCGGTATCTCTTGCGAACCACCCGCAGCACCGACGGGACATACTAATACCCTCAATACATCTCCGTATTTCCCCACTAACAATTCTGCTGACCCACAAAAGCGAGAGCATAAAACCTTTCATCAGAAAAGTTTGATGGCCGGATGTACGTCATGCGTCAGGCAAGTTTGACAGTTTTGCGCTTAACACTCAATCTTGATTGACATTTATGTGTGGGTTGAGAGATTTTTAGTAAGAGAGGTTACAGCTTTGGTTATATGACTTTAAAGTAGGTGAATTACATCGTATAGTGGGAAAAACACACTTATGAATCAATGGAACTGTGAAGGCTACGCCGTAGTGAGGTCGTCTACGGCGTAGGTCCTTTGCTACGGCGTAGGGAACTTGCTACGGACGTAGCTTGATCAGAATTTTGTTAGATATATTTTAGTATGATATCGCCCAGAATGTAGGTGGGACACCATGTAGGCTAGTAAACAAAATATATAAATATATATATATATTTTTTGGATTTTTAAACCTATGATTTGGATAGTACGGTTTTTTCGACAAAGATATATATAACGGCATGTTAAACTTATGGCGCAACGCATACGAAACGCTATCATAATTACATTTAATAACAAAAATCAAGAAAGTTTGATAAATCAATTCTCAATTAAACTCTCCATTTAAGTTCTCAAGCGATGAATAATTAAACATCTGTCACATTCAAAATTTAGATATTACAATCCCCTCACAAAGGGGAAGTCAGAACCTCAATTTTGTCGAATGCCAATTCCAATCTTTATTACTGCTGAGAATATTTTCCTCCTCTAAGCAAGACTTGATTACAAAAATATTGCTTGAATGAGGAAATGGAACCTCGAGGGTCTGCAGCTGGGTTTATTTAGATGATTTTTATGAAAATTGCGTGAGTTTCTTTTTTTACTTTATTCTGATTTTTTCAAGACAACCTATGTTTACAAATTGAGAATTATTGTCAAAGTAATCGAGTTTGGTTCGATAGTCATCATCTGCCTAGTTTTTTCCCAAGTATGTTGGGGTCGGCTTCCAGTCTAACCGGATGCAGCTGAATACCAGTGTTTTACATGGAGCGACTGCCTATCTGACCTTCACAACCCAGTTAATACTAGGTGATACGATACTCTGGATGTCAGAATTTCAGGTCACTGACTACCTGTAACGACTACCAAAGATCTATATATGGCAGCCGGGACCAACAGCTTAACGTGCTTTCCGAGGCACGGAGGAAACTCGGTATATCGGGCGGTCACCCATCTACAGACCGACCTAGGCAAGCACTCATCATCATCATCATCAGCCTATTGCAATCCACTGCTGGATATAGGCCTCTTTAATCTTGCGCCAGTCAACTCGATTTTCGGCAACTCTCATCCAGTTGTTACCAGCCACTCTGCGAAGATCATCGCTCCACCAAGCCTGAGGGCGTCCCACCATACGCTTGCCGCATGCCGCAGGCAAGCACTGCTTTACCTAAAGTTCGACCCAAGTGGCAGTTCTTATTAAGCCACGAGCTCCTCTAGTTTGGTTCGATAGTATGGTAATAAAAACAAAAAATATAAAAATTTGTAGGAACTTGGCCCTCATCAGCGGTATTAATTGGATCCATGATCTCAATTACTAAGTTGGACATTGTAGGTAGGCGTGGATTGTCGGGCGGAGAAAATAGGGACACTAGTTCACTAGCACAAAATCACTTTTATTCCTTTTAAAATATTCACCAAGTAATAACCGATAAAATAAAATAACAAAATAGATATAGCACAAGTAAGACACTCCACTGAGCGCGTAGCACACCTGTGCGATCTCGACCGAGTCTCAAACCATACAAATCAAATATAAATTGGTATTTAAATAAATAATATTATAGTTCTAGGTTTTATAATAATATTAATGCATCATCTGATTTAGAGTTAAGCAAGCATATATTTCATTTTTTTTTGGATTTCCAAACCCATGATTTGGATAGTACGGTTTATTCGTCAAATATTCTCAGACTGATTCAACATAACATCATAATATTTTTTTAAGTAAAAAAAATAACAGTATTTATCCGTTTTTAGATAATTATAACTCCGATCGACAGAACTAAGAAGTTGCGTACTGAGTTTTATACCATTGCTTTTATTTGGTTAAAAAGTTTTGCAGTAAAACGAGGATCACGGAAACGGTTAAGAGCTGGATATACGCCACTGACAATTCAACCTCCCGCACCCGATTTATTGGGCGCCAGAGGGGTTAGTAGCTTCGCGATTTGCGAGTAGCGATTACGTAAAAAAAATCCATATAAATAATTAAGAAAGTTATTGGCAAAAATAAGCCGAAGGTCCCCTCGGCATGACTTTACATAATATATAGATTGCAATCAAAAGATCCTATGATTGAAAGTGTAGAAGAAAAATGGTAGTTAGTTACAAATACAGAGGCTACTTTGGATATTTATTATTATTTATGATGTTTATATTTAATTTTTATTTTTTTTGAAGCCAAGAGGACATGCTCTAGATTGTGTAGATTAATATTTTTTTTTTTGGAAAAATCCGGTGATGGTTGCGGAAAAAAAAGGTTCTAATGTATCCTAAAAAAAAAGTGAAAAATAACTTTAGCTTCTGAAGTCGGTGACTTTTGTTTGTTTTATTCAGTTTTTTTGTCACCGACTTCAGAAGCTAAAGTTATTTTTCACTTTTTTGTGTTTTTGAAGTCGGTTTTATTTTTTGCAAAAAAGTTTTTTTATTTTTCCATTTTTAGTTGTTCCTTTACAAATATTTGATATTCATTAATTTTACGTTGTTAACAATACATGTCACGGTAATAGGCTTATCCGCAATAAAATGGAACTTAACATACCTAACTCTCGAAATCTGGGCGTCCTGTACACATCTGCGTACCCCGTCAGAGCATACAGGCGTGATGGTAAGTTAAGATGTTGCGTAAACAATAAACATCCAAGCGATTGCAGCAATCACGACAGATTTGCCGTCTATTTTTGAAGAGTTCTATTGTATATCTCCGAAGATCAGGATCAGATCTTCACCAAATTTAAATGGGACCACCTCAGGTGTATACTCTTTCAAATAAAAAAGAAAAAGAATTTTGAGAATCGGTTCAGAAATGGAGGAGAAATCAGGTAACATACATAAAAAAAAAAAAAAAAAAAATACATACACACGAACATATAACCTCCTCCTTTTTTGAAGTCGGTTAAAAAGGCCAATTCATGATATCCACGCCTTGAGGCATAGTTAAGTAACTTTAGTTTGGGTGGTTGATTTCCTGCTGACTTTCTGGTTCTACGTGGTATTCTCTCTCTTGGGTACAAAGAAGAGGTCTGCGTCCCAGCAGTGGGAACATTAAAAGCTGAAAGTAATACTTGACACATTTGTAAATAAAATAAGCAGGCACCATTATAAAATACCTACTAGCTGTTCCCGGCATGCGTTGCAATGCCATTTTTTGTACCTACATGCCTACTACCTTGTATATTATTGACATTATGACGTATGGTCTGTTTGAAGTTGACACACTAACGCCACTGAATTGTTTTGCCTTCCCGGAACCTCTCCGCTAACACTTGAACTTTATAGTATGGTATTAAAGCTCAAATTGACTTTACGTTTTAGTTAGAAAACGTTTGTATGGGAAAAAGAAAAGGGCTTTATTTAGGGCTTTTCCGGCCATTATTCGATTTTTTTCTCGCAGTAAAAACCATCCTTGAACTTCAACAAACATTTAAAAAAAAGAATTGGCCAATTTGGTCCAGGCGTTGTTGAGTTAGGCGCTTACCAACACATTGAGCGATTCATTTTTATATTATAGATAGCTGTGCCCGCGACTTTGTTCGCGTGCTTGTCGGAAACTAAAATGCGTCGCTTAGATAAAAGTACATTAAATCATTGCCCTGCGTTAACTTACTGCCGCTGTAGAAAATAAGAAGAGAGTAATGCAAAGTACTCTATGTCTCATACTAAAGTTTAGATGGATGGGTGTTTGTTAATCAACCACGTCAGAACGGCCCAATGGATCTTGAAGAAATTTGAAACAGGTACATTATAGTCGACAGGCACTGTCGTTGGCGCGTTCGTGTTCCACGCGCGCCTCAAAGATATGTCAGCAACAAATAAGGGGCCCCAAAGGGACGTCTGCCGGGGCTGACGGTTGTCCGCAAGAGATACCACGGCCCGGAAACACAAAGGGCTAAGAACGTGGAACGTGGGTGGTTTTTATTCAGTAGAAGTCTGACAATTTCTTCCGCTCCGCCCAGAGCGGGAAGAGTCATTTGATAGACGAACCATAAAAAAAAGGGGGGGATTAGAGGCTGTTTCGAGAGGTACCTGTACCGAATCTGGGACATCGAATCTGAAATGGGACGCCGTCACCTTCTTCTGCGAAGCAGTAATGCTAGTGAAAGAGGTGGCGGAACGTAAAAGGGAGACAACCTCTCGTCCCAGCCGCCGCGGGAGACGCTCCGGGCATCGGGGGCCACGTGATGGCTTCCGGCCACCGTAGGCGCGGGCCTGTGAACGGTGAGTAACGGGCTAGTTAATCGTTCGTCCGTCCTATGATGATGGAGGCGTTCGTGTTCCACGCGCGTCTCAAAGAGATGTCAGCAACATTGAAGGGGCCCCCAAGGACTGACGCCCGTCGGGGCTGCGGGTTGTTCGAAAGAGATACCGCGCCCTCGACACATAGGGCTAACAACACACCACATCTATATGACGACATGGTTGGCGCAGTGGCTGGACGATTAACAGTAGCACTGCGTGTCGCAGGTTCGATTCCCACACGGTACATAAAAAAAATATATGTCGTGGGTTTTGACAAATTTTAATTTAGTTTAAAAAAAATAGTATTTTTATACTGTGTAATTGGTAAATCATTATTTGTAGACTATTCACGAAAATGTTTATATAATAACACCGCGGTTCAGAAAATGACATCAAATGAATAACGCCATCTGTCGAAGACGAAGATAAACTGCTAAAAAAGAGCGATCAAACACACTATAGGGTTTAGGCTATGTAGATTTTGAAAGCAGCGTCATTTAGACTAATATCTACGTACCTTTTGCTATCATAACTTATTTAAAGTTATCTTGTGAAGGCATTTATTAATAAGTACCATATTCGTTCAATAGATGTCGTTGCTTGTCTCATTCTTGACCATAATGATAAGTTCTTCTTGAAAACTATAAATGCATATATCTTTTGATAGAGAGCACCGATTACGATGAAACAAAGACTAAGTAATAGCCCAAGTTACGCACAATATTTATGCATAAAAGTTAGCTACATTCGTTTCGTAAATTTGACGTGATGCTTAGTCATCGAAACAGACAAACAGACAAACAGATAAACAGACAAAAATTCCAAAAATGCTGGAAATGTGTCCTGTTGGTTATACTTTAATACCCTGACATTTTTTTTTTTTAATATTTTCGATGTACAAAAAAGATTTTTCTACAGATTTATTATATGTATAGAAGATAGATATAGATATAGATAGATATAGAATAGATATAGATATTATATAGTACCAATAATTATGTCCATATTATTTATCCTCCAAAGAAGATTTACAATATTTAAGTCTTGTAACAATAAGTCGTACTCGATATAAATTACACAGAGTTTAGAACTAAAGCATGTTTAGTTTGGCTGTTTTTAAAGGTGCGTTTAACGATGGCCACCCACGGATGCCAAGTGGGTGGGCTGTGTTCAACTGGAAACCACACGCGAGAATTTTATTTTGTCTGGAACTTACAAAAGAAATTCTCTTTTGTAATAATTATGTTGCTTTTTTCACGTTATCAGCACCAATGGTTTCGTAAGAGTAGCGGTGGCCCAGTAGAGCAGTGGTGTTGTCCTGATCTTGTAGCGGTCGTGGGTTTAAACCCAGGCAGGGCATTCATCATCATCGATATCATTACCTGCCGCCGTGGTCAAGTAGTTTTTGTGACCCGGTGGTCGTGGGTTCGATTCTCACGGGAAGCATACTTTGTGAAGTTGTTTCCAATTTGGCTAGGACATTGCAGGCTTGAATCACCTGATTATCTGATAAAAAGATACACGCATTAACCTTTTTTTTTTTTGAGGTTGGCAGAGCGGAAGGCAGTGTCAGACTTCTACTGACTAAAAACCACCCATGTTCCTTCTTAGCCCTTGCGCCGAGGCCGCGGTATCTCTACTAACAACCCAGGACTTTATGCACAATAGTCGCGCTTGCGAGTACTAGACCAACGAGGCAGGGAGGTAAGCTAAAACCACAGCATTCCGTGGTATTTCCACCTGCCTGTCTGCCTGTGTCTGTTAAACTTAAAGTGTTACTATTTATGCATTAAAATTCATGTGACAGTAAGTTTCCATTTTATTTCTATTTCCATTTGCTGGGAGTTTCTACCAAAAGTGGTTCATCGATTAAGCAGTCACGTACACATCGAAGTGTCACCCTTAGCATAGGCTATTAAAATACAATTTACTGACACACACAAACTATCAATAAAGGAACTATTGATAAAACCTTTAGTCACATCAATATGTGTGTGTTATTGCCTCCATATCACCAGCAATGGTGTTTTTGCTCATACCGTATGTCGCAAATTCCCCTTATATGGAAAATTATGTACATAAATTTGAATAAAAGTCTTGGACATGTTCCGATTCGAACTCACAGCAGGCAGGCATCATGTTTTCGTCACCCAAGGTCGGGGTAAAAATAGTGAGCTAAAAATAAAACAAGGTATTAATAGAATGTAAGCTTTTGGGGGGTTACTTTGAAGATAAGTAGTAAGGTTAAGTTAGATACGGTGCGGTTCAGTGACCCTAATAACGTCTGTGATCAGTTAATAAGCTGTCAAATCTTGTGTTGTTATGGTAAGGCATAATCACTACATAGTATAAAACAAAGTCGCTTTCTCTGTCCCTATATCCCTATGTATGCTTAAATCTTTAAAACTACGGAACGGATTTTGAAGTGGTTTTTTTTTAATAGATAGAGTGATTCAAGAGGAAGGTTTTAGTATATAATTTGACTAACATCCACGCGGGTGAAGCCGCGGGCATCAGCTAGTAAAAAATAAATGTTGAAAAAGAGTATGCTACGGTGGTTCGGTCATGTGGAGAGGATGAATGAAAGTCGATTAATAAAAGGTATTTACAAGGCAGATGTGAGTGGTAACGCCGGGAGGGGACGCCCTAGAAAGACATACATTGATCTTATTGGTGCCGTTCTTCAGAAAGGACAGGTGCGTAGTACTCGTAACCGGCGTGCGTGTATGACCAGATGTATGAATGTGGACGAAGCAAAAGGAGTATGTAAGGATCGTAGCAAGTGGCGTTCTGTGGTTTCTGCCTACCCCCATGGGAAAAGGGCGTAAGTTTATGTATGTATGTATGTGTGAATAAAGTAAAAAAATTAAATGGTACCTAATGAGGAGCTCGTGGTCGTGGCTAAATAATAAAAGCTGTCCAGACCAATCTTCTGGTTAAACTGCCCTTGTCTAGGTTGATACGTGGATGGGCCGTTGGTTCAGGCTGGAATTTGTAGATCTGTGATACACATTACAGTTAGTCGGTGGTCCGAAAGTTTGACAACCAGTCTTACCAAACGGTTTCGCATTACCCAATGCAAACTGGATCGTGGGGTTTAAGTAGGCAGTCATTCCATGTAAATTACTGGTATTCATCTGCATTCGGTTAGACTGGAAGCCGAGTCCAAAATAGTTGGGAATAGAGATAGGTAGCATTTTTCTCATACCTATTATTGCAATCAAATATAACAACTCACAACTTAGGACCCAGTTATATTAATGACAATAATATCCGTGGTGCTAGGCAACTGGGCTTCTCTCAGTTGTATACGTCCCTGTGTGCCTATTGGCCTTGTTCTGTTCTGTCTCCTGCTGATATGGAGGGAAGTGGAAATTATGTTTTTCCTACTCCTCCGCTATTATTTTCTGATTCATTTCGTTGCGGGATTCAAGACAGTTTAATCGTTTCTCTGAGACTTCGTCGGGCTTCATTGTCTCGGCGCTTTTCTTGTGGTCGCCACTGTTGATTCTGACTTACAGGAGTTACAGTGGCTTGGGAATGGTTTGGCGGGCTTGTCCTACATTTAAAAAAGTCCGGATTAATCTAAATATCAACCCGAGAGGGCCACAAGAACCTCCCTAGTATGACCACGAGATCCCTGTAATAATAGTTACAGTGGTTTGGGAATAGTGTGGCGGGCTTGTCCCAATTAAAAAAAAGAGAAAAGACTAGGCTCATAATGATGGAATAATATAATAATCTACATTGCCGAGTTTAGTGTCAGAGTTTCCTTGGTAACAAAAGTTTCTCTACGAAATTATCCCTAGAGGGTATTATAATAATATCTTTGTTTACAAGTTCACCATATTTATCTATGTGGAAAACCCTCTCGGGCATTATAGCTTACTAGCTTATGCCCGCGGTTTCTCCGCGAGTTCGGGAATTGCTCACGGGATCGTACTAAAGTGATACAAAAAGTTCATGTGCTATTTCAGACTATAATATAATCCACCGTTCAGCCGTTTTGGAGTGATTGAGTAACAAACATCCATCCAATTTTGTTTTGTTTTAGTTATGATAGTAAATAAGATAAGTTAAGGTAGATTACAAGTGGCTTTATTGATGATTCATTATGCCAGATTATGAATTTACGTTAGTAGGTTAGTAAGCAAACATAAACTTTGACTGCAGGCTTCATCGTTTAGTTATACAGGGTGTAAACCTTCACGAAACCGGCAACCATAGCTCTGTATCATGCCGTGTCGACGGCGCGTTCGTGTTCCACGCGCGCCTCAAAGAGATGTCAGCAAGGGCCGATGCCCGTCGGTGCTGCGGGTTGTTCGCAAGAGGTACCGCAGCCTCGACATAAAGGGCTAAGAAAAAACATGGGTAGTATTTAGTCAGTAGAAGTCTGACACTCCCTTTCGCTCTGCCAAGAGCGGGAGGGGTTATTTGATGATTTCCCACCCCAAAAAAAAAGGCTCTGCATCATTTAATTAGGTAACACTATGCAAAAAAATATTTCTGGGAAACCAATTTTGAGTGAAAATTCACGTTTTAAGGTAGCCCTCAATGCTATGCGCTCAAAACATTGTGCTGATAAATGCAATGAATAGTACGGGGCTCGTGGAGGCATATAAAGAAAAATTAAGCCTTCGTGTGTAGGAACGGAGATCCACGTGAGACACAATGGCTTTTTAATTGTATTTATTTACTCGGTATACGATGAGTTAATAACATTACATTCGTTGATAAGGCTGGTTCGATTATAACCTCAAAATCAAATATATTTTTTTTAATAAAATAAGTTACTCTGCAGCTAGTCCGCTATAAAAAATAAGATCTAAAAGGAGTTTCCTAATGATCGACATTACAACACATAATTTTCTGATGCTCTTGGGTCTAGGGCGCATGATGTATGAGAACAGAACAATGTCCTTTGTATTAAATTCGAAAAAAAAAATTTGATTGCTAATAACAAAAAGTTTCCTAGGTATGGTCTAGAAAAATAAATGTTGGGATGATACGGAAAACAACTGCCTTTCAGCTTTGTTGCTGCTCAAATAACAACCACAACAAACAATACAAAAAGGCACTATTGCAAAAATGAATCTCTATAACTCATTGTGCAATACATTTAATTCCACCCCCAACAGACACACAAACATAAATATATTTACTATATATGCCATTCAAAAAGAAAGATGGCGCCTATGTACCGTTGAAGGAGATTGATGGAAACTGCCGCGAATATAATATTACTAGCGGTGCCCGCGGCTGCGTCCGTATGAGAAATGAGGATATCTCGGATAAAAAATATCCCTTATATGTTAATCTGAGTTATTACTTAACCGTGTATGTATGTATGATACCCAGTGGTGGCGGTTCCGACTTACGAACAATAAGTCGTGGGTTCTAACCCAGTCAGGCGCATTACTTTGTGTAATTTATTTCATCACCGCTGCTCTCAAAATGGTGAAGAAAAACATCGTGAGGAAACCCCAATTCGAAGACATGTGACATCTACCAATCCGCACTGGGCCCGCGGGGTAGATTATAGCCCATCCCTCTCCTAGAGAGGAGGCCTGTGTCCCTTCAGTGGGAACATTATAGGCTGATGATGATGATAGATAAATGCGTTCAATGGTTTCTATCTCCCCCCAATATAAATTAAAAACTTCTGGTGGTGTTTAAGCAAAATCCGCTAAAACAAGGCAAACAATGCATTTTCTACCAGCCAACTTTCTAAATACTGTTTATGGTCGGTTCCAGTACTATACTTTTATAATACTGTACATATAGTGTTAATTTATCGTCATCTGCCTAGCCTTTTCTCAACTATACACCACGCGGGCTCAGTGCGGGTTGGTCTTCGAATTTTTTGGTTCTAAGACATGCCGGTTTCCTCACGATGTTTTCCTTCACCGTTTTAAGGGCAATGGTGACGAAAATCAATAACACAAAGTTTAATGATACAAAATGTATCTATGCAACACTCTAAAAACAATACTAGTGTACAAAGTATTTATAACAAGCGACAATAAGTAAACATTTGATTTAATTCAAGCACAAACTCACATAAAAATGCTTCAGTTTGTGCTCACCTTGTTACAAATCCGCGCGACTATTTCCGCTGCATCATTTCCTTTTATTATTGATTAATCTCCTGAAATATTTTGTGTAAACTTAAATTTATTACATTCTAGTAACATTACAATTCCGTCGTATAAAGTGAATCACAGCAATATGCTAGCATAATACTCATCCATTTTTCGTATTGATATGAATTGGGAATAGATTTCTCATGTAACTACGTTGTGGAGCTTACATTGACAGGCACTCTATAAAATACTGGTATTCAGCTGCATCTGTTTAGGCTGGAAACCAACAAATCATTTATTGCCATAATACAGGTTCTGAACATTTTATCAGAGGTTCATAATGTTAAAATTAATGTCGGGCTTACGTTGTCCCCCATTTCTGCCACAAAAGAACAAAAGTTTAACATAGGAATGTTGTATAACCAAAACATTTTAAAAGAGTAACCATGGAGTTACTTGCCGGTTTTTCTCTATAGGAAACAACCAACACGAACCTTTTTGTCTACGTTTTACAAGTGCCTTTGTAGGCCTATGTGAAATAAAATATATTGTTTTTTTTAAAGATGTTATATAAGGAGGTTCATAACTATGTGAGGTGTGCAAATATATTATGTTTGGAACATCTTACTAAATTACATTGCCATTGAAATATAGATAGTCAGTTTCAACACATATTCATATCTTAAACTTTAAAATTCGTAAACACATCCTACACACGTTCTCGAAAAAGTACGATGAAAGTTGTAATAATTATGGTAGTTTACAGAGGCGAAACATCTATCTACCTAGTTCTAATTTATAGGAAAATCCATTTTCTCTATCCTCACCCGAGCAGAGTTCAGTCGCCCAATTCATCATCTGCCTAGTCTTTTCCCAACTATGCTGGGGTTGGCTTCCAGTCTAACTGGATCTGCATCCAGTTAGACTGGAAGCCAACCCATGCAAAATACTGGTACACAGCTCCAGCCAGCTCCATGTAAAATACTGGTACACAGGCAGCTGTGTCTGCCTATCTGGTCTCCACAATCCAGTTAATACTGGTTAATAGTAGACCTTTGGTAAGACTGGTTGTCAGACTTTCAGGTCACTGACTACCTGTAACGACTGCTAAAGATCTATATATGGCAGCCGGGACCACCAGCTTAACATGGTTTCCGAGGAACGGAGGAATCACGGTATGTAATGTGCGGTCATCTATCCACAGACCAACCAATTAAGTTGTTAGTTTTTTTTTTCAAATTCAAATTCTTTATTGCAATCCATAATGTACAATTTCAGGTAATAGGTAAAATAATTCTAGACACAATTATGGACCCTGTCGGGCACAGCAAATGTTTATAAGTAGAGAGAGGAAGAGCGGTTTGTTTCTTTTAATTTATTAACTTAACTTATAATTATATCCTATTAATCTATATCGCTATTCATATTATACTTATTCTATTAATATTTTATTTGCAGTCTATCTATTCTTTTATTATTTATTTAGTTATATTATTTTATTGCTTATTTGTTTACCTCCTTGCTACAAAACTTTTTTATTTTTTATTAGTAATGTACTATAATTATAAGTAATTATGTATTATTATTGGATTTATCAGTTAAATATTCCTGTATTGTATAATAACTTTTTTAAATTAAGTATTGCTTTAATTTATTTACAAATACACACATCAAAAGTGTCTAGGGATCAACATATATTTTTGCAATAACTTTTCTCCTGATTGATATTAATTAAAAATTTCTTTAAGGATTCATCAAATAAAGTGTTTTCGTTTGTCACAGTAACGATAAACCAAGTCACCTTTGCATTAATAAAGAAATTTGCCATTTTCCTAATAAAGGGATTTTTGACATTTGAACCACTAACATTAAAGTTCGAAAAAAAGACTGAAATAACAGTTTTCTTTAAAATTTGATCGGGTAACTTAAACAATTAATAATCCGTGTTTCTACCGCGAACACTAACAACACAAGAACATCGGTTTGGCATACTCAAAATGAGTTCATCCAAATCACGCTGTGGAATGGCCGCCCATGTTCGTTGCAACAACAAAAAAAGGTCTTCTTGCGACTGGATACCCTCCATATTCGGCAGAGCTCTTCTCTGTAGCATATCCCATGCATGCTCAATCGGGTTCAAGTCTGGCGACTGAGCAGGCCAGGGCAGGACATTGATGTTAGCTGCGGCGAGAGTCTGTCTTACAACTCTTGCGGTGTGCGGTCGTGCATTATCATGCATTAACTGAAATAAGGGACCGATTTGCACTTGTAGAGGAACGATGACGTCTGATACAATCGTCTCAGCATAAATTTGAGCGTTGAGGTTGCCTCTGATCCAAATCAACTCAGTTCTTCCGCCGATCCAAATACCCGCCCATACCATGATGGTTCCACCACTATAAGGATGGACTTCCTGGCAGGATTTTAATCGCTGTTGGCGTCCAGCGGTTCTCCAGTGTCGTATACGTCTGGTATCCGGTCTCATACCAAAACGAGACTCATCAGAAAAGCACACGAAACGCCATTGTTCTTCTGCCCAATTTCTGTGTTCAAGAGCCCATTGATATCGAATCCTCCGATTGTGCATTGCTATAGGTGGTACCCGTAGCGGTCTTCGGGAATGAAGGTTCACTTCATGCAAGCGGTTTCTGACTGTTTGGTCGCTAATTAAGTTCCCTGAAGAGTGATGAAGCCTCACGGCTAACATCATGGCGGTTATTGTTGGAGCTCTTCGAGTTAAGATTTGAATGTATCGGTCTTGTCTCCGTGTGGTGCAGCGATACCGTCCTCCATGGCGCTCAGCCACGGTACCAGTGCTTCGGTAACGTGTCCAAAGTCGACTGATAACACTCTGACTTGTATTCAGAGCTAAAGCCACAGTACGTTGCCGGGAACCAGCTTCTATCATTCCCACGGCTCTGAGCATTTCTTCCCTGCTTAAATGACGTCGCCGCTTCATAATAACGTTGGTTTTAATCAGTAATAGGGAAACAGTAGCACTAATAATGTCTTCAATGCGTTGTATGTTTTTATAGGGAAAATATTGACAGCTGATTTTCATCTTTTACTCGAATTTGATTCACAGTTCCTGATTCAAATTATGAAATACACCAAAAAGGATCCATATAAATTTATAAAATCATAAATTTATTACAAAGCCACATCTCAATCTCAAGAAATCCGCATAAAAATGCTTGATCCCTAGACACTTTTGATGTGTGTATATTGGTTTTCTTTAGTTGCTTTATGTTTTCTGGTAATTTATTATATATTTTAATGGGCATGGAATATGGACTAGATTGGTGTAATTTAAGACGGGAAGGGGGCAAATTCAGTCTATTCTTATGTCGCAATGAATAATTTGTTTGTACGTCTCCCCGTGTACTGTACGAATCCGGATATTTGCGGACTAGTTTACATAATTCCAATATATAAATACTAACTAACGTGAGGATATTGTGTTTCTGGAAGTAAGGTTTGCAACTGTCTGTTGATTCTATATTAGTATTATGCCATGTATGTATATGCCAGTAGTTTTTATACCAGTTAGGTATTAAATTACATGTTAAAGTGTTTGGAGCCCCCATTTAGGCAAACAGTGCCTTCGTAGCCTAGTTGAAATTAATTAATTAAATATTAGTTGTTCCCAATCCTCAGTACAGTCGCCCAATTGCTAATCTTAAAATAAGTAACTTACTTTTCTAATCCAGCACTCCCCCTATTTATTCACAAAATGATTTAAGCAGTCATGAAAAAATTTCGCACAACGATTATAAAATCTTCCTTTCACGACGAACAGAAGAAAATCTTATTACATTTAGACCGCTTGACTACTTGACAGGAAAACTTTTTGTTATTTGAAAAAGTCTTTTCTCCATTTCGCTAATATTTTCTGTGAGGGGTGGCTATACACTTAGGTTGAGGAAGTTTAATTCGAAAGTATTTGTTCAACAAAAAAGCCGACTCGGTGCGATTAGTTAATCGGAGTGGGTCGGTTTGCTGCGGGTTGTTCGAAAGAGATACCGCGGCCTCGGACACAAAGGGCTATGAAGGAACATGGGTGGTTTTTAGACAGTAGAAGTCTGACACTCCCTACCGCTCTGCCCAGAGCGGGAGGAGTCATTTGATGATTTCCAACTCTACAAAAAATAAAGCGGGTCGGCTTTTTTGTTAAAACTACTAGTTTGATTCATGGTTGGTCTGATAGGCAGTCGTTCCATGTAAAATACTGGTATTCAGCTGCATCCGGTTAGACTGGAAGGCGAACCCAACATAGTTTGGGAAATGCTAGGCAGATGACTAGGATGGTTCATGCCATTCGGAAAACTTTATTCGGCACCTACAGTAAGTTGTTGTTATTTGGGTCGACTCAAAGCAACGAGGGTTTTCTTCGGATTTTTGTCCAGATTTCAGAAAAACTCTCTTCTAATAATATTAGTATTCTGTGGCCTGCTATTTAAACCGAAACATTTCGTGTTTTTTGCCGCCTGGTTATGCTGAATGCCGACCCGAATATAAGTGACAAAGCAAACTGTTTCTGACTCGAAACATACATACAGGTCAAACACATAACCATCTTTATAGGTTTCACTGTAGTCGGGCAAAAAGTATTTATCCATTTCGCTAATATCTCCTTAATCCAACATCCCCTCTTTTCAACTTCGCCCCCAAGTCGTTTATAACATTGTATTTTGTATAGAATCGTGTTTTTGATGAAATTCTACTCGAACTGATAAAACACGACCCTGTATAAGGGATGTGTGGATATTCTAACAACTGTAATAAATATGGCGACTGTCAATGTGGTTTATCGTGCATTTGCAATTTATTTTCCAATTGTGTAAACAAATATGAGGTTTTGGAAAAACCACTTTATTGCCCTCACATAAAGCTTAGTTTGAATTACAACATTTTATTGCCTTGCCGTATCCAGTTCCATCCTGAAGTCAAGTTAAATTACACTTGCGCTTGCAAGTTGGTATCTTATTTCAATGTAGAAACCGTCAGATCACGAGAAAATTACTTTTGAATTTTGCTTTGTGTAATGTCACTATCAAAATCAAAAATCAAATCAAAATCAAAAGTCATTTATTCAAACTAGGCTGATAATCAGCACTTTTCGAACGTCAAAATTTACTTTACTTTACTTTACTCATTTACAAGTGACAGTCTCCCAAAACGCCCACCCTTCGACACTTCCTAGTGTTTTTGCTGGAAAGAAGAAGTGGCGGAACAAACTCCCCAGCAACACATCTGTCTGTTTGGTTAGAAGAACCAGACTCGATACAATAGAAAGGTGTAACTTAATATTACGATTGACTACAGACACAAATCAAAAATAAAAATGTATATAATAATAAAAACATAAAAAGACATAACATGTCAGTAAACTAATTTTGGAGAAAGAACATAAATAACTAACATTGTCTTGTGTTCAACTCAGCGACCAACTATTCTTATCATTTAAGTAGTCGTTAATGGAATAGTAAGCTTTTAAACAAAGATTAGATTTTACTTTGGCTTTAAATGCATTAAATGACAAGTCTAGAAAAGAAGATGGCAGTTTGTTATAAAATGTTATACCGAGCCCTACGAATGAATTATGAACTTTCAAAACTGTTAATCAGCCAAAACTACTGTTGACCAGTTAAAACTATGCAAAATTATAACTCATATTTACTTAGAACCTTATGAGGGTGGTTTCTGTTTTAATGTAATATTTGTAAGTAGTAGAAGTAATATCGGAATGTAATAAATATTACGTACATTGGACATCATTAGTAAACTTATTACAATGTAAGGTTTTTTTGCGACCCTTTCGGATAAATAACATATTTTATTATTTAAATAGAGAAAACTCGTTTTTAGCTTAATCACGGTTGACTGTAACATTATATATTTTTAATCGGTCCTTGTAACTATGATTCAATAAGGTGGAGCTTTTTTTTTAGATTTTCGAATATGAATATTTCTTAAACTTAAACACTTGGTAGCATCATCTGCCTAGCCTTTTCCCAACTATGTTGGGGTCGGCTTCCAGTCTAACCGGATGCAGCTGAGTATCAGTATTTTACATGGAGCGACTGCCTGTCTGACCTCCACAACCCAGTTAATACTAGGTAATGCGATACTCTTTGGTAAGACTGGATGTCAGAATTTCAGGTCACTGACTACCTGTAACGACTGCCAAAGCTCTATATATGGCAGCCGGGACCAACAGCTTAACGTGCTTTCCGAGGCACGGAGGAAACTCGGTATGTCGGGTGGTCACCCATCCACAAACCGACCTAGGCAAGCACAGCTTTACCTAAAGATCGACCCGAGTGGCAGTTCTTATTAAGCCACGAGCTCCTCTTAAAAACTTAAACACTTGGTAGCGATAAATATAATTTACAATTGCGAGTTACTGAAGGGCTACTATGAACTATTATAGCGATTCAATTGACGACCTAAAATAAACTGCGCTTCGCTATTTCATACCACGACATCATTAAAGCTATCCAGTCTAGGTTGACGCCAAATCCAGTCGGCAATTGAATCGCAAACTGTTTCTGTTCGTTCATTTTTCGTACCATGAGGTGACATTTCAACCTAAATTGGATAGCATAACTGTCAAAGTAAGCGATCCACAAAAAGTTAGTAAATTCTTGGCGTGAAGTGAATCGTTTTGTTAATAACTTTTAAAAATTGTGAAATTATACGTAATTCAAGGTAGGTATTTTAGGTTGAATAATTAGTGTTTCTATGTTAATGAAAAAAAGTGATTTCTAGAGCTATTTTTTATTGTAGATGTCTGACGAGTTAGTCTTATTTGAATTCATGGAAAATGATAATGAAATAAACACAACACGGCGACAAAAAAGACGTTTAACACGGGAACAATCGGACCCCTTTTATTTGGAAGATGCAGAATTTATGAAGCGATATCGATTGTCTAAACAATTGGTATTAGAACTGTGTGATGAGCTGAGGCCATTGTTGAAAATTCCATCAAAATCAACTGATTTATCAATAGAAACAAAGGTAGAAGTCAAATTATTCACAAAACAAAAACATTCTATGGCACATTAAAATAAATTACCTATCTGAATACATGTACTTACCCATCCATATTTACAATGTACTAATACATGACTGTATTTAAAAAATTAACACACATTTATATTATTAAGTAGGTAGGTAAGTAGTTAGAGTTACATTAATTAGTATCATTTTTTTAGGTTTTGACTACACTGTCTTTCTATGCGACAGGGTCATATCAGAGACCCATCGGAGACATCAGTGCTCACTCTATAGCTCAGCAAACAGTTTCCTCTGTAATAGCTGAAGTAACAGCATGCATTGATTCTCCTGGGATGAGAAGGAAATACATTACTTTTCCCAAAAATTTTGAAGAAAGAAATAAAATAAGGGCAAGGTTAGTTTATTTTGTTATCTTTAATCCTTCCTAATAACCAGGTAAGTCTGTTGTGTTACCACTTGCTTTATAGTAATTTAAATACTTACATGAACTTTATTTTAGGTTCTATCAAAAATTCAACATCCCCGGTGTACTGGGATGCATAGACTGCACACAAATAGCAATAGTTAGACCGGTTGAAAATGAAGAAAGATATTTTTGTAGAAAACACTATCATTCATTAAATGTTCAGTTGGTAAGTTTTGTTCAGTTACTGCACTAATATATAATACAATACTTGTATGTTAAGTATATTCAACACTTTCAAAGTAGTAAAAATGTTCAGAATAACATGCAAGTATTTGTAGTAAATAATATATGTGATCATGATATTATTATAATTAACCGTGTTACAAATTACAGATTTGTGATGCAGACATGCAAATCACTAGTGTAGATGCCAGCTATGGTGGGGCAACACACGATTCATTCATTTGGAATGTGCACCCATTAAAATCACATTTAGAAAATATAAATGAATCTACATGGTTACTAGGTAAGGTTAGAAGTACAGTGTAAACTCTTTATAACGTTATCCTTTATAACAATAAAGTCCCTGTAACGTTGAAGTGAGCCCAACTTGGTTGGTTTGCGTTAAAACCCACATATTGAAACACTCTTTATAGCGATACGCCATTCTCTATTACGAAGAAATGTGTTCATATTTGTAGACAGTAAATATTTATTATCGGTGTTATTGTTTATGTTATCAGGTAACAAAAGACTTTGAAGCTCCAAACATCCGAGGTCGGTCTAGCTTTTATTATCCTTAATTGCCTTGAACACGTGCAGTATGACGCATTGTTTTCTCGGAAGTGATGGTCTTCGACCAAGCATACTGGGTACCTATCGTATTATATTAAAAATTCTTGTTAATTTGGTTGTTTTTTTGTTCACTCCATATAACAATAACTCTCTATAACGACAAAAAATGCTCAGTCCCTTGAGTTTCGTTACAAAGAGTTTACACTGGTAATAAATTAAACAAATTATAAACTTAATCAATTTAATCTTAATTCTACAAGTATTGAAAATAAATTTAGTCACTAAAGAATAAAACCTTTAAACTTATAAAACCTTTGGCATCTTTTTAGTGTCATAATAAATATTTTTTTGGCTTACAAATTCCTAAAGTAACAAAATATATTTTAACACGAATTAAATTTTCCTATTTGCAGGTGATTCGGGATATCCATTGAGAAGTTACATGATGACACCCATAATCAATGCAAACCCTTATACACCAGAGAGCCATTACACAAATATGCATGTCCAGACTAGGAATATAATTGAGAGAACAATTGGTCTTCTTAAGGCACGTTTTCGTTGCCTTCTGGTACACAGAGTGTTACATTACAGACCAAAAGTTGCCGCCTCTATTATAAATGCTTGTGTGATTCTGCATAACATTTGTAATAGAGCTAACATTCCTGTGCCAGAATTAAGTAACGAAGACATACTTCAAGAAGCCCAGATGCAGGTGAACATGACTGATACTCATAATGAAAGTGTAAGCAGCAACAACCAAGCTCTTCAACGTGGTCAGACCATCAGAAACAACCTCATTCACCGTCTGTGGGATGCCCGACTGACCTAGAATGATAATTTGACAATTTAGTATTAAGAATAATTACATTCGAAGACACATGATGCGTGATAATAGTATAGTATGCTTAAAATATTATTAGCTTTCTATTACATAATTTTTCCAAGCAAATGAAGATGATTTTATTTGCTAGTGTTTATGTACTATTATGTACTTAGCTGTGGTTGTATAACAGAGGTTTAGTGGTACTGTATTTGTAATTAATAATAATATTTAGATGTAAGAGGACTATTTTTAACGACTATAACAATCTGTGTGTAATAAAAATAGAAACTTTACCTCAACCGCAATATTTCTTTTATTTCCTTCATTTCCTCTAATAGCTTTTTTAGTGTTTCGCTATTTTGCTCCTCTATGTTTGCTCTCCTCTCCGATATGCGGATAAGAGACCGGCGCGCCGCGTCCTGTGTCATTGGCGGCTCTCGTCGCGTGTGTCGTCGGCGGCGTGGTGAGCGCCGAGGAGTGCTCAGCAGCTCTCTCTCTGGTGCACCAGTGGTAGTGTGCTCGAGAGTCAGTGGCGACGCACGTGGGGGGGGTGTCACTCTGCTTGATGGCCCTGCCTGTGGTTCCATTACTGGACTCATCCATTGGACTGGACAGAGAGTTAATATACTCTCAGAACCCCCCTCGCCTTCCAGAACTGTGGGCACACTACCTGTACCAATATTTAATGGCGTGTCCAAATCCAATCCGCTTTCTGTTTCTTGTATATCCTGCAAATCATATTTAATTTTCTTTCTTTATTTACATCATTAAAATGACATGCTAATATTTTTATACAATATTTCCTCTTTATAATATTAGTTTAGAACCAGTGAGCAAGTATAAAAATCACTCACTTGTTCAAATGGCTCCACCCTCATATCAGGCAAGCCGGTACCGAAGTCATCTCCTAAAATCTGTAGAAATTTTTTTTCTATGTCCGTCATCTTTTTGATTTGTGACGGACCTCCTCCAGTCTGCTGGTGAGAAGCTCTAGTAGCTGCAGCCAATTTCTTTATTTTTGATTTGTAGTCATTCCAATACTAAAAAACATACATTAGCTTGATAAGTTACACAAATTTTTTTTTTTAACAAAAATAAATTATTATTAGTTAATATATTCTTTTTACGTACTTTGCACCATCCTTTCCTATCTTTAATTGCACCATCACCATGGGAATTTAAATTCTGGGCTATATTCTCCCACATTTTTTTCGAAAATTCCCTAGCTTGGGATGTTTTATTATAGCCCGTTGCTAGGGCTTTATTTTGGTTCAACAATTCCCACAGCTGCTCAAGTTGACCGTATGTCACTCTTCGACGCGTTAAATCACTGTAAAAAAAAGCACTTAAAATACTTTGGTACTTATGTTGGGTACGCGTTTGAGAAGTTTAGAAGTTTACTTTATGAAAATATAAAATTATTACAAAAACTCCACAAGAATACTTACGCCATTATCCTATTACCGATTATTTTACCAAATTGAAACGTTAAAAACACATATACTACCTAATGGAATAGTTTGAGTTAATATATCTTTCAATCAAAACAAATCGCAATAGCCGCGGAACCGCCTCCTGTCAAATCAGACATGAGTGGAGGTGCGTTCTAAACTCGTCTTAATCAATTTATTTTTACGACAACACTTAGCAAACCTTTAATTTGTAATTTAAATAATTATATAAATTACTATTATGTAATGAGTACTAAAAAAGGTTTAATAGTATATTAAGACGCTAAAAAGCGCAATTTGAAAATGTATTTGTTGTAAGTTTTACACAAAAAAACCGCTAAAATTATATCAACTAGGTATCGAAACGCAACGCATGTGGTTTGAGTAAAAGAGACAGACTTATGCAACGACTGTATAGCGTCATCTCTTTCTCACACCGCGGACCACAGACAAATTTCGTACGTTCATTCCTCCATGAGCGATTCATACGCCAGTTAGTTACAGGCACTTCATGGTACGAATCTTAGCGATTCAGTTTAGGTACTTAGACTGGATTGCATCGGAATTGAATGGCTAACTAAAAGTTGATGGTAGGCCTCCTGGTCCAAGTACACATTCAATTGTTTTTCTAACTTAACACGTTTCTACGTACAGACGCAAGTAGTATCGCCCGTAGTCATGAACGGGGCATAAAACAGGGTTGATATCCCAGCCACAGTTCTAAGCGAAACATCCCTTGGGGCTGTTTACTTAGGGTTACAAGTAGCCTCGTAGGGTAGTACTGTAACTAGGGAGCTAGATCTAGTTTGCTTAACTATGTTGAGATGGCCCGGGGGTTGTGGTGGAAGCAATTATTGCTCGGTTGGGGTGAAAGGGTGTTCGTGATGTGATGATTGTGTGTTGCGAGGTGAAATTAGGTGGATAATGGAGGTGTGATTATTTTAGTTTGTTTATTAAAGACGTAAAAATGTTAAGTTTTTTTTTTTAAATAGGTAAGTATGTCTTTCTAATTTGTTTGGTAGGTGCCTAGCCCTTTTTTTATGGTGGGTGAAAAATCATCAAATAACCCCTCCCGCTCTTGGGCAGAGCGAAAGGGAGTGTCAGACTTCTACTGACTAAAAACCACCCATGTTCTTTCTTAGCCCTTCATGTCAAGGCCGCGGTATCTCTTGCGAACAACCCGCAGCCTGGGTGCCTAGTCCTGGTGTCAGAGTTTTTGTACCTAAACTAAACTAGTAAGGACAGTTTGCGGACCAGCTGTGGTCAGCGGATTCTGACAGCGACTTCAGTATTCTGCCCGAGTACAATGTAGGACCGTGTTCCCAATGTTTCCTCACCAATTTGACTAAATCTTCAATCTCTTTTCGCCATCGTCACCGTTTTTACAATCTTACCGTCGTCGCGTCGTTTCTTCCAGAGCGATTTTTGAGACGTAAATCGAGGGGTAATTCAGAATTAGGTTAACTTTTTTTTTTTTTTATGGTGGGTGGAAAATCATCAAATAACCTCCCGCTCTTGGGCAGAGCGAAAGGGAGTGTCAGACTTCTACTGACTAAAAACCACCCATGTTCCTTCTTAGCCCTTCATGTAAAGGCCGCGGTATCTCTTGCGAACAACCCGCAGCCTCGTCAGGCAATTAAGTTAACTTCACATGTTGTTTCAAATATCATGAAAACTCATTATTTTTGAGGCTAGCAGGTAAACGACCCGAGCGTAATAATGAGCAACCCCTTTACATAAACAAACAATGGCTGGGATGTCAGGCACTGTTTGCCATGCAAGCATAGATTGATTGATGTCAAATTGATGACTAACCGCACGGTCCCACATGCAACCTTATCTTCAGATTAAATCTTTGTTGTTTAACACTGACTGTAGTGGTGGGCCAGTAGTGGCGACCCGAACTTAGGCCCGGTTTCCACCAAAGCGGAGAGGAGCGGAGACGAGAGGAGATGTGCAGAAACCGGCCAATCACATTAGTTTAATTCTACATCTGGTCTTTCGCCATCCTGTGATTGGTCGAATTTGGCACATCTCCTCTCCGCTCTGGTCGTCTCCGCTTTGGTGGATACCGGGCCTTAGTCATGGGTTCGAACCCAGTCAGGCGCATTACTTTGTGTAATGTTATTATGTTATTTAATTACCACTGCTCTCAAAACGGTGAAGGAAATCATCATGAGGAAACAAACAATTCTGTAAGTTTTTGTTCAGTTTTCTAGATAAATAATGATTATTCGGAAACCGGAAGCAAGTCAATTGAAATTGACTTGCTTTTGATTAATTAATTACATTAATGTTGTGAAACAGTTAGTTTACTCTACTTAATAAATACATTGCTATGTGGAAGTATATTGAAATACAGAAGTGTTTATTAATTTTTAGATGTTTTTATTTAACTTGTAATGTTTGTGTGTTTAGATTGAATCTTGCAACTGAATTTTAAATAGTTTCGAACCGTTTGCGCTGAAATGTTGTTGTAACGTTTAGTTTGGACGTTATCCTAAAGAAGACGGACTAAATAATTTTTTTTTTCTTTCTTCTTTCTATTGGTCAAATTTTGTAACTGAATTTCAAAGTCCAGTTCCTCTAAATCGATTGAGCAAAAATTTTGCACACACCTTTGGTTGTGGTGACATTAAAATTTTTAGATAGACATGACTTGATGAAAACATCGTGAGAAAACCGGCATGTCTTAGATCCAAAAAAATCGAAGACAAGTGACATCTACCAACCTGCACTGGGCCCGCGTAGTGGATAGCCTCTTCTAGAGAGGAGGCCCGATTGATTACCCGCTGTGGGAACATTATAGGCTGATGATGTGATGATGATGATGTAATCAACATTCCTTCACCGTTTTAAGAGCAGCGGTGATGAAATAAATTACACAAATGCACCTGCAAGGGTTCGAACCCACGACTTAGGTACTGTTGTTATTGTTACTGGGCCATCGCTGGAAAGTTAATAGACAAACCTAATTTCTTCCTTTTATTTTAATAAAATCTTGTACTGTCAACAAAAAAGTACCATTAAAAATTATTCTAGGTTTGTTTCGAGAATACTTTGAACATTCATGTGTAACTTTACCAAATAAAGTGCTTTAGGCTAATAACCTGAAAAAAGAACCGAAAGCCGGCTAGCTGATAAAAATCGTCTCATTTTCAAGGTTTCTCTATAAATTCATGGAGTCGTTACTACCTAAGTACGTACAGTCAACGGCACCGATATGTGCCATTAGTAACGGTTTGAAGCAATTTTCGACTACCGTTTTGATTTCATTTTCAAATTACGAAACTAATGTTTTGGAACACATTTTTATTATAAAATAAGTCATATCTCAAAGTTCCAATCGTTAATTCACGAGAAATTCGCATTTAAACTTTGCCAAGTGCAAATATAGAAAGGAAGACAGAAAAAATATTTATTTGTCGTAGAAACATAACGAGCATACAAAGAGACACAGGAAAAAAGGCCATACACATACAACGCATAACAAAATTAAATATTAAAAAATACAACAAGCAGGGATGGTAAAATGAAAGTTAACAGCTTGCACGTCTGGTGTCGTATATAATATTGCTCGCGACTGTACAGTCCAGTGGCATTTATTATTTAGTCGCAAGGTGACCCCTGATTTGTGTCGAGTGTTAACTTAATCGTGTGTGATAAGGTGCGGTCAGACTGACCGGACTGGACTGCGGACTAGCTGCGGACACCGGTGTTTTGTCAGATATATCAATACAATATATTGTCTTATCTTACTATTATTATATACGTATAATACACGAAAGCGTTCGCGGAGACAGGGCGATATACCTAAAGCCATTTTCATTTTTAAATATCTTTATTTACCATAATACTAATAACAAAATGCACTTGACCTTTGCTACATTAACACACGAAAATTAAAACACTTTATTAGGCTAGCAATTCGCTTAACAAAGTTTATAAAATGATAGTTCGGTTTAGAACTTTAGACTGATAATAACACAAAATTAACACAATATATGAGCGTAAATGATGACAAAATGTAAATACACCTAAAGTGGAGTTGGGCAGGACATCTGGCAACACGCGGAGATGGCCGATAGAGTAAGATTCTGATCGAAGGTAGCCAAGGTTGGGCCAGAGAAATGGTTTAACTATCTTGAATCCAACGAAATTAATCTGAAAAGAATAGCGTAGGAGTAGGAAAAACATAATTATACTTCTCTCCATATCAGCAGGAGACAGAACAGACCAAGGCCAATAGGCACTCAGGGACGTATACAACTGGGATAAGCCCAGTTGCCTAGCACCACGGATACTATTGTCATTAATATTACTGGGTACTAAGTTGTGAGCTGTTTGTTATATTTAATTTCAATAATCCGGGCTTGCCTACGTTGGTCCGAGAATGGGTGACCAATTGCATACCGAGTTTCCTCGCACCTCAAATAGCACGGTAAACTGTTAGACAGGACTGTTCTTTGTAGAACTTTGACAATCGTTACAGGTATGGTAGCTGCCAGGTAAGATGTCAATAGCGGTCATTGCCCTTTCCCTAATATCTCTTCGTACGAACCAAAACAAATGAACCATGTATCGTTTTTCATTTGAAAAAAATATTGAAGATCACGATAGATGACGATTCAAGACATGAACAGGTTTTATTTTTAGATTTCAAAGTTAAGAACTTAAATAAATGTAGGTGGGTCAATGACCGCTATTGACATCTTAACTGGCAGCAATATGTTGCTGCAAGTTAAGATGTCAATATGAGTTAAGATGTTAAGATGTCAGTCGCCTGAAAGTCTGACAAAGAAGACGAGACAGTATCTTAAATGCAAAATAATTATTTGTACTATGTACTTTTTGATTTGGAGAAGATTATCCTTGTATTTATCTATAGGATTATGACTCGGGACGAAATCAGGGGACCGCTCAAGGGGAGGTCAACATTATATCAACATTTGACTTCCTGTAGGAATATCAGTAGCCGAATTTATTATGTTAAGTCAATAAGTAGGATATAATATATTATATCCTTACTTATTGACTAGCCTAGTTGTAACTAGGCTGCGGGTTGTTCAAAAGAGATACCGCGGCCCCGGATACAAAGGTCTAAGAAAGAACATGGGTGGTTTTTAGTCAGTAGAAGTCTGACACAGAGAGTGTCAGCCTTCGCCCAGAGTCGGAAGAGTCATTTGATGATTTCCCATTCACAAAAAGAGGATATAGCACAAAAATTTATGAGCACAAAGGTATTGCTTATTACCTGAGAAATTTCTTCCAGCAGATCTGCGAGAGGAAAGTTGAATTAGAAATGTTGATTGTATTAATTTTGATTGTGTTAAAAGTAGTGATTGTGATATACTATTAAATAACGAGAAACTAGAATTCGTAGATAAAACGGTTTTCCTGGGGATTACGCTTGATTCACGGCTACAATGGGGTGCCCATTTAACATCTCTTGCAGGGCGGCTAAGTTCAGCAGCATATGCCATTAGAAAAATCCGTCAGTTTACTGATGTAGATACCGCTAGGCTGGTATATTTTAGTTACTTTCATAGTATAATGTCTTATGGCATTTTGTTATGGGGACGGGCTGCAGACATTGAATCTATTTTTATTCTGCAAAAAAGAGCCATCAGAGCAATATATGGTCTTCGTAGGCGCGATTCTCTGAGGGAACTGTTTAAGAACATTAACATCATGACGGTGCATTGTCAGTACATCTACGAAAACATAATGTACGTGAGAAAAAATCTGCATCTTTTTAGTAAAAGAGGGGACAGACACAATTATGTTACTAGGAATAGGGACCAGTTAGTTCAGCCAGGCTTCAGACTCGCTAAAGTAGACTCATCTTTCATGGGGTACTGTTTGAGATGCTATAACAAAATTCCACAAAGCATTCTTGAACTGAATGAGACGAAATTTAAATCATGCATCAAACGCACACTATGCAAGCAAGCATATTACAAGTTGGACGATTATATCGCTGATAAAAATGCTTGGCTTAATGCCGGTCCTGCTCCACAAGGACAGGGCGCTTAAATTAATTAAATAGGAGGAAGAAAGAAGAAGAAGATTGTACAACTATCTTTGCAATGTATAAATTCAATCTGTTTAGTATTATATAGTCGCATAGCACATATTGTGTGAGTACTATGTACTAAAAAGCTATCATTCTCTGGAAACCTACATATTTTTATTTTTTTTTAAATTATTATTTATTTGACTTGGATATGCCCTGGCGATTGAGAGTGTGTCATGCTCACTTAAATGTCTCGCTGATGGTGGCGGGTGTGTCGGATCATTTCGTTCCCTTCAAAATGGTTGAGTGGAATGGTGCTGATCCATGCGTCATGCTCGTGAACGGGTGCTGTCAGTTGTGACTGGTCACCTCTAAGCTGCCACGGCTTGTTTGAATTATTATTTTATCTTTGAATCGTCGTTTTTGACTTTACAGTGGACACTTATCGTGCACATCTTGCTACATCGTTCTCACATAATATACCATCTCAACATGAATGATATAATGTACCAAGATTTTGTAACAATATTCTGATTTAAAAGAGTGTCCATGGAGTTTCTTGCCCGTTCTTCTCCATAGAGATCTACGCTAGGGAATGGGCAACTACAGTACTTTCACAAGTTATTATGCCTTGTGACTGTGACTGTAGCTTAGGAGTGCAATGCGTCGTCCCGGGGGTTGCTGCGTCGGGTTGCGCGTCGCCGGATGTCTGCGGCGGCGAGTGCTGTGGGTGCGGGGGCGCGCGGCGGCTCGTGCCGTGGCGGTGGGTGCGCGGGGCTCCGGGTCGCGGGGTGGCGGTTGCGCGTTGCGGCGTGCATTCGTTGTTCCGTGATTTGGAGTCTCGTGCATTCGTTGTTGCGGTGTGCGTCGCTGCGTGCTTTCGTGCTCGCAGTGTTCGTTGTTGCGGGCATTCGGCGGCGTGTGGTTCGGCGTGGTGGCTTTCGGGATGACTTATTGCACTCGTAGTTTAGTTTTATGAATTGTTCTTCTGACATTCAAAAGTACCAGTAATGGTTTAATTTAAATAAATGCTTTGACTTTGACTTTGACTTTTCATTGCTTGTTTTATAATGACACTGCCAGCCTTCTTTAGTTTTAACCGAAAAGATAATTTACCGGACTACATCTGCCTAGCCTTTTCCCAAATATGTTGGGGTCGGCTTCCAATCTAAGTAGATGCAGCTGAATACCAGTATTTTACATGGACGGTTGTGTATCTGGCCTCCACAAAAAAGTTAGCACTGGGTAATATCCCTTTGTTTGGAGGTTTGTAAATCATCAAATGACTCCCCTCACTCCGTGCGGAGTGGTAGGGCGTGTCAGACTTCTACTGCCTAAAAAACCACACATGTTTATTCTTAGCCCTTTGTGTCCAGGGCCGCGGTATCTCCTTCCATCAACCCGCAGTCCCGACAGGCGTGGGTAATACCCCTTGGCAAGACTAGTTGTCATTCCTTCGAGCCACTGACTACATGTAACGACTGCCAAAGATGTAGAAATGGCAGCCGAAAACCACGGCTTAACGTAATTTCCGAGGCAAGGATTAAACTCGGCCCGTCGGGGCTGCGGGTTGTTCGCAATAGATACCGCGGCCTCGGCATGAAGGGCTAAGAAAGAACATGAGTGGTTTTTAGTCAGTAGAAGTCTGAAACTCTTTTCCGCTCTGCCCAAGAGCGGGAGGGGTTTTTTGATGATTTTCCACCCACCATAAAAAAAGGGAGGAAACTCGGTATGTAATGCGTGGTCAGTCATCCACGTACCAACGTAGGCAGGCACGACTTAACCATAAGATCGACCCAAGTAAATGAAAACTAGATGTACAGCCCTCACCAAACTTTGTGACCGCCTTGAATATAGTCGCGAGTCCGAACTTGCGCATGTTACAGTCGAGTGGACAATTATTAATACGTAATCAAACCATTTTCGTTTTCTAACATTTTTAATACTTATTTTATTATGTCAATTTATTTTTCTTGTGCGTCCCGCTAATACCCTGATTTTGTGTTCTGCGCAATGCAATGAGCCTAGTTTCGGGGCGGTCACAAAGTTTGGCGTGGGCTGTATAATCTATTGAAATGTTACAGGTACCTATATTAAATATTTGTTGTATTTGCAGAATATTCACCAGAGCGTTATGTCTTGGGTTCAACAATCGAACCAAGGTTGATCAACCCTCTTTGTACAGTAAAATATTATATTCTGCACAATACAATACCTTCTCAGTTCTAGTTTATTATTAAGTTAATGACCTTACCTTGTTTCACTTTTGCTGTTCATTGTTAATTCTTTATTCTCATGCTCGTCTAAGTTTTATGGGTGTAGAAAATATAACATCAGGCGTTGGGGCTGCGGGTTCCGTCGGGGCTGTGGGTTGTTCTAGTCTAGATACCGCGACCTCGACACGAAGGGCTAAGAAGGAACATGGGTGGTTTTTAGTCAGTAGAAGTCTGCCACTCCCTACCGCTCGGCCCAGAGCGGGAGCAGTCATTTGATGATTTCCTATCCCCCAGAAAAAAGAAAAAGGCTTGTATCTGAAAAGGTATGCAGCACAATCGCCTTTGCCGCTATCAACATAATTGTAAACAAGATTTGTTTTAATTGATGCGAATGAAAGTACGACTTCATCATCTCTAAAATAATCAATATAAGCCGGTGGTCCCGACCCCCAATTGGCGGTCGTCAAACCATATCAGAAGCCATTTTTTTTTTAAATTTGGGAAATCATCAAATGACTCCTCCCGCTCTGGGCAGAGCGGTAGGGAGTGTCAGACTTCTACTGGCTAAAAATCACCCATGTTCCTTTTTAGCCCTTGTGCCGAGGTTGTGGTATCTCTTTCGAAGAACCCGCAGCCCCGACAAGATGTCAAAGGCTCTTGCGGTGGCTTAGAAAATCTGACACCAGGGTGTGTAGGGTCGTTAGACCTTACTGCCCACACGATAAGAAGCAGTTTTTTTAATACTTAAAAGGCTTGCATTTGGCCACAACACGCCTGATTTGAAGCGATGATGCGGCTTAAGGTGGAGCACGCTTTTCTAAAAGAAATCAATTCACTGCGTCCCTTGTCCCGCGCGGGATTAACTTTATTGACATCCAGAATTTGATTTTGGGAATTGAGCTATCATTTCAGACAAAGTAATGCCTACTATCAATTGACGACACGATTGGTTCAGTGCCTGAGCGATGGACTACTGTGCTACGTGTCGCGGGTTTGATCCTCGTACTGAACAAATATTTTATGGCCTACAGATAGTTGTTCCGGGTATGGGTGTTTGGTTTACTGTGAGGTAAAATGTCTGTAAACGCACCCACGATAGAGGAGAAATTCTATGTGGGGGCAATGTTTAAAAAAAATTGAGCTGACTTCTCCTTTACCATTCAATAAGCCAACAAACATGATTTTCAAAAAGCTTTAGTAAACGTACCTACATTTCAGATTGAGTTATCAGAAAAATCATTCAGTGCATTAATTTTGACGTGTTTTCAAATGACGCATACTGCTCTAGTCTGGTCTAGCGGTTGTTAGGAAAAAACCCATTAAGATTCCACAGGAGCTTTGGTTTGGGCCTCCATAAATATTTTCCTTTCTATTCTGTGCCGGTTTTTTGTTTTAAAACGGTTGTGCCGCTCTGTGTCCGATTAAAAAGTCATGAACAGTTACACAACCCAGTTTAAAACGCTGGGTCTAAAAGCAAGGTTTGCAAAATTGTTCTATTTAGACAAAAAAAATAAGCAAATATTTTTGAAAATTCATTCTCTAATTAGGTCATGTAGGAAATATTATGGAAGAGCCAAGGAGGAGCTCGTGGCTTAATAAGAAATGCCACTCGGGTCGATCTTTAGGTAAAGCTGTGCTTGCCTAGGTCGGTCTGTGGATGGGTGACCGCCCAACATACCGAGTTTCCTCCGTGCCTCGAAAAGCACGTTACGCTGTTGGTCCCGGCTGCCATATATAGATCTTTGGCAGTCGTTACAGGTAGTCAGTGACCTGAAATTATGACATCCAGTCTTACCAAAGAGTATCGTATTACCTAGTATTAACTGGGTTGTGGAGGTCAGATAGGCAGTCGCTCCTTGTAAAATACTGGTATTCAGCTGCATCCGGTTAGACTGGCAGCCGACCCTAACATAGTTGGGAAAAGGCTAGGCAGATGATGATGAGGAAATACCATGGAAAATTAAAGTTACCATGGAATCTACTGTTCTTCATCATTATTGGACTTTTGAAAAGAAGAAGAATTGGAGGGAAATCCTTTTGAGCTTGTACCTATTGAAACTATATCGGGGTTGGCTTACAGTCGAACCAAATGCAAAATAAAAAAATAGAGTGTACTACGTGAGCTCGACAAATGGATGTGCGAATAACACATGTGCGACAAAACTGTACTGCGACTCAACACAGTTCTAATGCACGCTTGTGCGACACACTGATGCTCGACCTCACGCTAGTGCGACAAACGAGTGAGCGACAATAGTTCGATACTACTGTAGTATAGAGTTACAAAAAAAAAAACTTGAGAGGTGTCAAGGAACACCCGGATGGAACGAAGTTATTGTTATTATTTTTTATTATTTAAAAAAAAAAAAAAAAGAAATGTAGAAATGAAAATATCTGGCTTGCTTTCTATAAGAGAGAGAGAGAGACAGACAGAACATGCGACGCCGCACAGCTTACAATGGCTTACTATAGCAAAAAGTGTCGTGACAACTTTTCGTAAGAATTTTTTCCGTCTAGCCCCCTTTCACAACGCGCGACAAGGAACTTCGTTCCAAAACCGCCACTAAAAGATTTTGTAAACATTTTGAAACGAATTTACAAAATCTTCTTAATTTTTCAAACTTTTTTCTTGGTTAATCAGTAGCCACTATAAACACTAACCAGGTCGCAGTTGTCAGACGATAAAAACGTCACAGCATATTTCTGCCTACCCACAATTTGTTTACATAACTGAAGGTCCCCAAACAATAGAAAAGATTCCAGCCTTGAGTATTTCGTAACCCCACGATGTCGCGATCGAATCATATGGGTCAATGTCTGCTTGCGCGTCAGTCGTTCAAGGTTCGATACCTGGACGATGAACGATGGTAAAATTAGACTGCAGAAGAATTGAAAGAGATACTTGATAATGAAGAATGAGGAGCGCGTGGTGAAAATAAATAACAGCTGTTCGGGTCAATCTCCAGGTTAAGCCGCTCTTACCAAGGTTGGTCCGTAGATGGGTGACCACTTATTACATACCGAGTTTCCTCCGTACATCGGTGTTAATGATGAAATTGATATCAGAAATGTGCCGTTGATTGCCGTTTTTTTTTATTACAAACTGCAACACCGACTGCAACACATATTACGTAATCTATGTATTACATGGCAATGTACAAGATAAAATAAAACTTATAGTTTTTTTTTAAAAACTATGTTTAAAATATGGATAAAAAAAGATGTGATCATCTGTGTTGCAGTCTGTGTTGCATAACAACTTCGTCTATTGCTAAACTATTGCTAGAGCCATAGTATTGCTAAACTATGGCTAGCAATAGATATAGTTATTATGTAAAAAAAACACGTTTTAGTAAAATACTGCTTGTAGTTTCAAAAGCTCTTTTGTATCGGTACCTCGTCATCAACCTAACATGATTTACATCCACAAAAGTTATTCCATTTTCATTTTAGCATCTTAAAACCGAATACTTTATTCACCATCTTTTTACCGACCCCAAACCCTCTAGTGGGACTAAGAACGTATGTTTCTTTCATATTCGACCCCATTTCTAATACACGCTTGGGTTCAAGAACATTTTTCGCGTTTACTGTTCAAATATTAATTTCCTGACCCGTTGGCCCCTTTGCGGCACTTGTGTGGAAATGTGGGAAAATTTAATAACTCCCCGAGTCTCTATGTAGTGATAAAAGCGTTTAAATATGACATTTTAGTGGTGGCTCTAAATGTAGTGACGTTTGTGGACGGACAATATAATTGAGTTGCCAAAGGTTAAAAAAAAATTGAATTGGGGCAACTGGAGGGCTATTTTTTGTACTAAACCATAATCATTTGACAGTTAATCGATGGACACTATGATAGCCACTGACATTTAAAAAGATACGCAATAGCCCTGTTGGTATGATTTGATATTATTAAACCTAGGTTGGTTCGTGGATGGCTGACTAACCGTTACATACCGAGTTTCCTTCGTGCCACGGAAAGCACGGAAAGCACGCTAAGCGGTTGGTGTCAGTGACCCGAAAATTTGAAAATTTATCCAATATTAAAAGAAGAGGTATCCTGTCGGGGCTGCGGGTTGTTCGAAAGAGATACCGTGGCCTCGGCACAAGGGCTAAGAAGGAACATGGGTGGTTTTTAGTCAGTAGAAGTCTGACACTCCCTTCCGCCCTGCCCAAGAGCGGGAGGGGTTATTTGATGATTTCCCACCCAAAAAAAAAAAATAGGTATGATATTACTCTGTACTAACTGCGATTTGGAAGTCAGACAGGCAGTCGCTTCAATGTAAAGTACTGGTATGCTGTTAGATCTGGTTAGACTGGAAGCCGACCCCAACATGGCTGGGAAAAGGCTAGGCAGATGATGATATTATTATGGTTAAATGAATAATACATAATTATAATGGAAAAATAATAGCCCAGGCAAAGGTTGAGCGTTATTCAAACCTATATCAAACACTTTCCTGTTATATCATGCAATCGAGTGAACGTTAATTTTTGTATCTTTCACCGTTTATACGATACGGCCTAAATAGGGTAGTTGACAAAAAAATCTAATTAGTATGTCAGATAGATTTCCAAAAAATATTGGACACATAAACAAACAATGAAGACGATACAGTGCTTTGAAAACTCGTGTGACGTCATATTGCATGACATTTTTGACCAGAAAGTGACGTCACTTTAAAGATCTTTGACGCGTTTTATCTTCGTTTTTTTTAAATTAATTTGATACATCAAAAAACACAATCATCATTTTTCATCATTACAGCCATAAGACGTCCACTGCTGGACATAGGCCTCCCCCAGAAGGGGGGGATTTGCCATAATCGCCACGCTTGGCAGGCGGGTTGGCGATCGCAGTGGTTGTTACGAAGGCACAGAGAACGCTGCTGCCCATTCTCTGGTAAGTCCCTTAGTCGCCTCTTACGACACCCACGGGTAGATATGGGATGGTGCTATTTTTTACGTCCGACACCATACGAATCAACAAAAAACCCGTATCCAATATATTTCGATAGTCTAACTGACGGACTAAACAGAATCATATTTTTTTTAAACATCCGTATTACATGTTACACACATACTCACAGTGTCTCAAACTTTACAACGACGACCACTTCACCAGACTATCATAGCTTGAACAACTACTATAGTTGCTGCCACTTAAAATGTCAATAGCGGTCATTGCCCTTTTTCTTAATATCTCTTCGTAAATCGTACGAACCAAAACAAATTAACCATGTATCGTTTTTCATTAGTAAAAATGTCGAAGATTATGATGATAGATGACGATTTAAGACATGAACAAGCTTATTTTTGAATTTCAAAGTAAAGGACTTCAATAAATATAGATGGGTCAATGACCGCTATTGACATCTTAACTGGTAGCAACTATACAAAGTCAGATGCGTAGTACTCGTAACCGGCGTGTGTGTATGACCTGATGTAGGTACATGTTACTTGGATGAAACAAAAGAGGTATGCAGGTAAAGTTCTCCGACGGTAAAAACCATCAGTATCTGTATGCTATAAAGAAGTGTTGAAAAACAAAGCCAAAATCAAAACCTGTTTTTCATTTACATGCAACTCACTGAAAAATAAATCAATACAGCTTTCGTCAGTTCACTAAACCATTATATTTTCACACCTTAAAGTTAAAAAGAATAAGTTTAAAAATACACGTGACCTCAGTCAATCATTGAATCGACCTCGCCTTTAACATAATCAATATAAATTAGTAAACCACACCTGTTTCTCTGCTGATGCCTTCATAACAAACACGATTGGGCATTGAACCCGGGACTCTGAGGTGTGAAGCTTTGATGTTGGATAAACGGAAATGAGAGGTCAGGAGGATTTTAATCATGAGGAAAAATTGTAAGTCTTTTGATAATATTATTTATTTTATTATAAGGTTTCTTTTGAACCCGTCGGGGCTGCGGGTTGTTCGAAAGAGATCCCGCGGCCTCGGCGCATGGGCTAAGAAGGAACATGGTTGGTTTTTAGTCAGTAGAAGTGTGTGTGTGTGTTGAGTGTCAGAACACTCCCTTTCGCTCTGCCCAAGAGCGGGAGGGGTTATTTGATGGTTTTCCACACGCCAAAAAAAAAATGGTTTCTTTTGAAGAGTAATGTTATTTTATTGTTCTGTCGCTTTTTTAAGCTGTATCCAGTGGGTCGTAAAGTCTAAAATTTATAAGAATTCTATACAAAAAAAATGGATATTCGTAGACTGTTTAAAAATTGGATAATTTCTAAACGTCATCGTTTATGTCACAGTACGGGTGAACGAAACGCTTGGTTTGTCTGAGAAGGTCAAGGTGTCTTGGGTCACCCAATTGGTGAAGCGAGTCTATGACAATTTTCCGACAGGATAGGGATGTTTACTGACTAAAAAATATGATTCTAATTAGCTCGTCTATTAGATTATCGAAAAATATTGGATACGTATTTTTTGTAATATCAAATCAATAAAAATTGACGAAGATACAACGCGTCAAAGATTTGAGTGGGGGGCCGTGACGTCACTCACCGGTAAAAAATGTCATACTAATGTCTTAGAATATGACGTCACACGAGTTTTCAAAGCACTGTATCGTCTTCATTGTTTGTTTTCGTGAAAAAAGAAAAAACACGTATCCAATATTTTTTGGAAATCTATCTGACGAACTAATTAGATTTTTTTAGTTAATCACCCTATTCCAGACACGTAGCTGGTTTTGAGAAATTCCCAATAACAGTGCTTGACCCAGGATCAAATCCAGAACTAAACGCTCAGTAATCGCGCTTATGACCACAACACCAATAAGCAAGGATGTAACGCTGCTTATCAGCCTCGTACCCTTATCCTGTTAATTTGGGGTCGGCGCAGCATGTCTTCTTTTTCCATATTTCCCTATTACTCATCTCGTCAGACACCATCTTTCTTGCCATACTTATCATTTTAGTAGCTGATGCCCTCGGCTTCACCCGCGTGGATGTCGGTCAAAGTATATACTAAAACCTTCCTCTTGAATCACTCTATTAAAAAAAACCGCTTTAAAAGCCGTTGCGTAGTTTTAAAGATTTAAGCATACATAGGAACGGACAGACAGCGACAGCGACTTTGTTTTATACTATGTAGTGATGATGATGAAGTGATATACAGTCCTCACATCGTTTCTTTGGTCTTCCTCTATATAGGGTGTAAAAGTACCCTTAACGCAAACGAAGGGCATTTGTTCTCCCCATCACTGCGATCATTTTTTTGTTCTAGAATACCTGGGAACCTCCTAGTTGCGGAGATATTGGGGGTCAAAGTTCCAAATTTTTCACAGCTGTTTTTGTAAATACTAGTATTTCAGGTTTTAACTTTACTTAAATTACCTCCATGACCCGTTTACTATTCAAAGCATCCACTAGCACAATGTTTTAAGAGTGCTACTTTAAGTTTTACCGTAAAATGTGATTTTGGACCCCAAAAAAAAAGTCATTTCCCAGAAAAAAAAAATTACGTAGGGGTACTTGGTTTGATGTACAGAATACTTGGTTGTCGGATGCGTGAAGGGTTCGTTTACACCCTGTATACTCTTATTCCCATCCAAATTAATACTCAAAACTTTCCACACAACTTTTTCCTCATTCCTCCGCATCACACAACTTTTCAGTCACCGGCGCTACTTTCAGTCTTCCTCAGATTTTACGCTGCTATCACATAAAAAAAAGTACACGCCTCAATCATTGAAATGACGAATCGTATACGCTAGCAAAGTAATTCAGCCATTTTATAGAGTGATATTACGATCTAGATCCAGACTGAAACGCAGACAGTGGCAATAACACCATCAGTCAAGTTGGCAACTCGTCGGGTTGAGTAAATCATAGCGTCGTGTTTTGTGTGTGTAGTAGTAGTAGCTATTCTGTGGTGTAGTATTGTGTGATTGTTTGGGTGTTTATCACAGAATTTCTGGTTTTCGATTGACCGAGGTTATTTGTACTATTCAGATTTTTAGAATTGGATGTTATTAAATACGTGTAGCGTTTAAATATCTTCTAAACATATCAAAGCTCTTATAATGTAAAATATATTTTAAAAGTGTTTTTTTCTAATCATAACTAACAACAGATTCCATAAGGTGAAGGAACACAGTGCCAATGTTTTGATGATAATTGAGAAAGGTTTTGTAACTGTTTTAAACCTTGCAAATTGATTTTTCGACTACGTATACGAATACGTATTTTTTGTTTTATCAAATTAGTAATTTACGAAGAAAAACGCGTTAAAAATTGTGAGTTAATAAAATTAAATTGGGGGCTTGTGACGTAAAATATATCATGCAATATGACGTCACACAAGTTTTCAAAGCACTATATCGTCTTCATTGTTTGTTTAGGTATGTGAAAAAAGAAAAATATAGGTCCAATACTTTTTGGAAATCTGTCTGACGAACTAATTAGATTTTTTTGGCAACTTTCACGCTACTATTTTAGCTTCAAACACCGATCCACGCATACATTAATGTAACCCATTCCCAGCTCACTATAAACCACGCGTATATTGCAAGCCCGATAAATACCTGTGTACTATTAGCAACCTTGCATGAGTCGAATCATAACGGCTTTATTGATGGCTACATTTTTGATGACTGTTTCTTCACAACGGGTTGGAAATGTGCCAGAACTGTGAAATTAATAGCAAAAGTTCATAATTGAAATGTTCGTGTAGGTTGGGTTTAAACAATGGGTAATGATTTTTGTATTCCCTGCGGGCGTAATCAGAGGCGTAAATATTTTTTCGGCGGTTGTGTTTCGAGTTACGTATAATTATATCTAGAGAAATTCCTAGTAGAAAACCTTTTAAAAAATAATGAAACTTTCTAATTATTAGTACTTCGTATGACTTCTACGATCCAGTTCATCATCATCATCATCATTTCAGCCATAAGACGTCCACTGCTGGACATAGGCCTCCCCCAGAAGGAGGGGATTTGCCATAATCCCCACGCTTGGCAGGCGGGTTGGCTATAGCAGTATGGTTGTTACGAAGGCACAGAGAACGCTGATGCCCATTCTCTGGTAAGTCCCTTAGTCGCCTCTTACGACACTCACGGGAAGATATGGGAGCGATACCGGTTGTCACTGGGTAATATGATACCCCTTCGGTAAAACTGGTTGTCAGACCTTTGAGTCACTACTACCTGCAACGATTGTCAAAAATCTATAAATGTTAGCCAGGACCGACGCCGTTTGACGTGGTTTCTGAGGTACGGAGGAATCTCGGTGTGTGATGGGTGGTGACCCATCCACGAATCTACCTAGGCAGGCATGCCTAAACCTAAAGATGCAAAAGATGAAGCAATGAGTGCAAAACGAAAAAAAACTATGAATAATATTTTGAAAAGTTAAAACTGACCGATTTGATGGTCCCAGTTTGGTGTGGGACTAGTTTGTTTATGTTTTCAGTAAGCCTTCTGTGTACAATTTCAGTGGAAAGTCGTCCCGCCTGTAGTGTGACCATGTAATATTTGTGTACACAAAATATATATACGTCAATAAATATTATTTAGGCCTGACCCGATGACCTTTATCGCACAACAGTTAACTGACTAATTTATAAGTATAAAAACTGGCTTGAACTCTGGCTAATTGAGATATTAATCAATAAAATATAGGTATACTTACAGACGTTGATGATTGTTTATATCAAAATGGCGTGATATTTTCGACATCGAGTATTGTGTCTCGGGTTGATCTCTCGAGCATGGATTAGTCCGTTAATGGGAGACCATCCAGTCTTGCTAAGGGGTATCTTATTATCGAGTACTAACTAGCCTTGTCCTTAGGGACAAGATCGGAAAAATTGTTAAGGTGGAGATTCATAGATGACTCTAATCTGGAGTGTAAATATGTTGCTGCCCTACTAACGAGTAGGGCAGCAACATATTTACATTATACATTAGATTAGAGTCATCTATGAATCTCCACCTTAACAATTGCATCGTGTGCATCGTTATGCACAGTGTTATTTTTGCCTCGAAAAACGGACATCCCCTTTTTATTAACTTATCCGATAGAACAGGTTGGAACAGGTAGGAGCTCGTGGTTTAATAAGAACTGCCACTCGGGCCGATCTTTAGGTAAAGCTGTGCTTGCCTAGGTCGGTCTGTGGATGGGTGACCGCCCAACATACTGAGTTTCCTTCGTGCCTCGGAAAGCACGTTAAGCTGTTGGTCCCGGCTGCCATATATAGATCTTTGGCAGTCGTTACGGGTAGTCAGTGACCTGAAATTCTGACATCCAGTCTTACCAAAGAGTATCGTATTACCTAGTAGGTATTAACTGGGTTGTGGAGGTCAGATAGGCAGTCGCTCCATGTAAAAAACTGGTATTCAGCTGCATCCGGTTAAACTGGAAGCCGACCCCAACATAGTTGGGAAAAGGCTAGGCAGATGATGATCCGATAGAACAGGTTATTTCAAAAGTAAGAGTAAAATACCCGTGTGACAATTTTGTCCCAATGTAGAGATAAATATTTTTTTATTTTTTTTCTATGGTACACTAAATATCGTATCCTTGTTACTTGTACATCATAGGAGCACTAATTTGAAGGGCCATCGCCACGCTAAATAGAAGAAGGACGATATCGTTTCTGACTTGTACCAAATAGATTCGGAAAAGATGAGTAAGAAATAGTCCAAAGAAGATTACAAACGTTCATGTGACCTGGGGACCGCATTTAGTAATTCAGCCAAGGCCTAGAAGTAAAGTGAGTGATGGGCTAGCTGTGAGTGATGATGGGCTAGCTGTGAGTGATGGGCTAACTCGCCGTCCGTCTGTCTTATGACGACTACAGGCCGTGCCACGCGCTCCTCAGAGAGATGTCAGCAACATGGAAGGGTTGTTCGAAAGAGATACCGCGGCCTCGACATAAAGGGCTAAGAAGGAACATGGGTGGTTTTTAGTAAGTAGAAGTCTGACAGTCCCTTTCGCTCTGCCCAAGAGCGGGATGTATGGGATGGATTATTTGATGATTTTCTACTTTCCAAAAAAAAAAGGCCTAGAAGTAAATCTATCAACCAAATCATAACTCGGTAATTATAAACGATATTAATTATTAAGATTGAAGAAAGTATTTGTGAGTAATGTGACATAATTGCAGCTTGGACCATTACCAAATGTTCGGCATTAATTGCTCCATCCTTCATTAAAATAATAAAGAAAATGCAGTTCTTATCTGGGTTTATTCATAGTTTTGTTTGCCAAATTGTAAGAAAACCTGGACTTATTTATACTAATAAGATATAGAAATAGGTTTGTTTGCTTGTAACTTTGTATATTGTAGTGGGTAATCTGCAGAAATAATGACACAATTCAAAAAAATCTTTAAGTTGCAGAAAGCTGCATTGCTTGTGAGTGCTGTGGGCTATATATTATTATTATATTTATATCATTCATATTATCACATTTTGCAAACGAAGTCGAAATGCTAGTCTACACTAATATTATAAAGAGGAAAGATTTGTTTGTTTGTTTGTAACGAATAGGCTCCGAAACTATTGAACCGATTTCAAAAATTCTTTTACCGTTGGGAAGCTACACTATCCCCGAGTGACATAGGCTACTTTTTATCCATGTATTCCCACGGGAACGGGAACTACGCGGGTGAAACCGCGTGACGTCCGCTAGTAATTAATATAAGTGTGAAATCGCCAACCCGTCTTTAGCAAGCGTGGTGATCAATGCTCGTGTCCTCTCTGTGTACTATGAGAAAAGGCACTGGCGAAGTGATACAGTTATAGGCAGGTAATTAGGAGTAATCAGGACTCAGCTTCTCTCATGAATATCAGTGTTCTACATGGAACGACAGCTTTTCTGACTTTTAAAACCCAGTGAGTGGCTAACACGATATCATTTAGAACTGATTGCCAGACATTCTGGCTTGACTAATGAATGAAATTGAATACCTAATATTTAGAATCAAATGTTCCGAATATTTTCTAGTTTATGTTCTAGACTAGAAAATATCCCAAATCCCTAGCAACAACACATCGTAAATAAACACTGCGTGAATCACACAAATACACAGACAAGCCACTATAAAAAATTGTAAACATTGGCACTGGACCACGGCGCGGCGGGCGCGGTTGTCACATTGTGTACATTCCTCTGTTTTTAGTCATTAGCTGTTAGCACGCTGTTTGACGGGCTTTCTCTTATTTTGTTGAGTATTGGCGTAGTGCCTGATTAGAGAAGTTTTACGTAGCGAATAATTGAGTAAATTGTTCTGATTATCGGCATTACAATCTGGATAGTTACATTACAATTGAGATATTAATGTAACAGTTACAATGTGATTCAAGAATCGTTGTGGTATTTCATGCTAAAAAATGTTACGAAAGAGGGTTTAGGTAATGTGAAAAATCTCCACAATAGAATATGTTGATTGTAGAGTGATTTAGGATCGCCTAAGATGAATATGTCATGAGCGATTATTTAATTTTTCCTTTTCCTAATTATCTTGGGGTCGGCTTCCAGTCCTAACGTAGGCAGCTGAATACCTGTGTTTCACAAGGAACGACTGCCTTTTTTTTTTTGGTGGGTGGAAAATCATCGAATAATCCCTCCCGCTCTTGGGCAGAGCTAAAGGGAGTGTTAGACTTCTACTGACTAAAAACCACCCATGTTCCTTCTTAATCCTTTATGTCGAGGCCGCGGTATCACTTGCGAACAACCCGCAGCCCCGACGGGCGTCGGCGCTTGCATGTTGCTGACATCTCTTTGAGGCGCGCGTGGAACACGAACGCGCCGTGGACACGGCCTGTCGTCGTCATAAGACGCTAGAGCTAGCCCATTACTCATCGTCCACAGGCCCACGAGGAACGACTGCCTTACTACTGGGTAATTCAATATCTTTTAATAAGACTGGTTGTCTGGATTTTGGACGACTACCAAAACCTACCTACCTTCTTTCTTTCTTTCTTTCTTCTTTTCAACACTGACACCGACCAGTAACGACTGACAAAGATCTACAAATAAAAAAAAAAAGTGTTTTATTTGAGGCAAAAATAGTAAAAATACCCATAATTAGAAAATTATACTAATTTTAAAAAGCACAGAAATCATACAAACAAAAACTCAAAAAACGGCAAACAAACAACAACAGACAAATGACGGCTGGGACCAACTGATAACGTGCGCACCCAAATCTTTCATGCGGGCCAAGTGGCAAGTGTTGCATAATCCCGCAGATCAACTCTAGCGGCTGTTATGATTTAACCACCAGCCCCTTAATATACCTACCTCTATTATTATCAAAGAATTTGAACTAATCCCATGAAACCATTTTGGTAAACCCAGATGTTTCGGTTTTGGTCAGAAGTTAACTTAACTTTACACATTATAGAACCGCGCCCCAAAACTTTGGTTTACACTGGAGAGAAAATGAATTGATACTTACTTAATTAATTAATAATAACTATATTAGTTATTTTTAATTAATTAAGCAAAGTGCTTTAAAGCAAAGTATGACTAACTGTGGTACTCAGAGATATTTAATGATTACTTAAATCGTCACTTAGTAAAGATTTGATATACAAAACCTTCACTAAACTGTCAAATCCTTTACTAAGTGATGGCTTAAGTAATCATTAAACGTCTCTGAGTGCAGCAGTGAGACACTCATACTGCTTCGGAACGAATTTTTATAAAGTAACTCCAAGCAAAATTTCTGGGAAAAGAGTTCTTTTTCTAGGGTGAAATATCATGTTTTACACAATGTAACAAATTCGAAAAATTGTGCTAATGGATGCATTGAATAGTTTGAAGGTTGTGAAAATATTTCGAGTAAAGTAATAACATTAAAATTATGAGTGCTCACCTAATATTGAAGGAAATTACCAAGCGGTTGGTCGACTCTTCACGTGACCAGAGGGCTGGCCTGTTCTTTGGCCAAAGAATCAGCATTGCCATCCAACGTGGGAATGCTGCCAGCCTTCTGGGCACTTTTCCTGTTGACAGCATTGTGGACGAGTTTTTTGACGCCATGTAATTCTTCTCTTTTTGATACTTGTATATATTTTATTATAATTTTAGTTCTGTAAATTGTAGTTTGTAAATATTGTAAATACATTAAAAATGTGTATTTTAAAAACAGTGTAGAAGTTAAAAAGAACCGACAATACGTCTGTAACTTGAAGGTAAAGTGCCTTTCGGGGTATTTTTATACCCATTATTTAACAATTCACTCATAATTTAAAAAGTTAACAGTTAAAATACTGCAGCACAGTAACTGTAAAAGAAAATTAACTTAACTCATAAAACCGTTAAGTAAACCAGATGTTTCGCTTTTGGTCAGGCTCAGAACATAACTTTACACATTATGCCCAAACTTTGGTTTACACTGGCGTGCAAATGAAGTGGCTCTCTACATCTGCACTGCAGTGTAACTGGAGTATTCTTTAGTTTACCTGTTTGGCTTTAGCGTCTCGTTTTTAATTCAAAGGGTTGTTTTGTTTATACGTTGAGGGTGGTTTTTATACTTGTGGCGTGGTTTCAATGTCTTTTATATATTTGAGAACATTTGTGAAATGTGACAATTAGATACATATTTAAACTCCCACCTTTTCCAATGGGTCCCATGGGAAGAAACCGTGATTTTATGTATGAATACATACTCCTTGTGCTTTTATTTTGGCTCGTGGCCAAATAATAATTGACACTCGGGTCGATCTTTAGGTTAAGCCACGCTTGCCTAGGTTAGTCTGTGGATGGGTGACCACATATTACATACCGAGTTTCCTCCGTGCCTCGGAAAGAACGTTAAGCTGTTGGTCCCGGCGGCCATATTTAGATCTTTTGATAGTCGTTACAGGTAATCAGTGACGTGAAAGTCTGACATCCAGTCTTACCAAGAGGTATCGTACTATCCAGTATTAACTGGGTTGTGGAGGTCAGATAGGCAGTCGCTCCATGTAAAATACTGGTATTCAGCTGCATCCGGTCAGACTGGAAGCCGACCCCAACATAGTTGGGAAAAGGCTAGGCAAATGATGACATACTCCTTATACGCCTCGTCCACGTTCATACATCTGGTCATACACGCCGCCGGTTGCGAGTACTACGGACTTGTCCTCTCGGAAGAACCTCACTAATAAGGATTGAGAATTGAAGTATCTATAGGACTGCCGGGGCTGCGGGTTGTTCGTAAGGGATACCGCGGCCCCGGACACAAAGGGCTAAGAAGGAACATGAGTGGTTTTCAGTCAGTAGAAGTCTGACACTCGCTTCTGCTCCACCCAAAGCGGGAAGACCCGTTTGATGGTTTCGTACCCTCAAAAAAAAAAGTATCTATCGGAATTCCAAAAATATCGTCAGATTTGCATTAGTATTGCATTAGGCTTTTAGTGTAGGTGTCCGGAAGAAGTACCTAAATAGTACAAAATAAGATAAACATACACACATCAAAAGTGTCTAGGGATCAACATATATTTTTGCAATAACTTTTCTCCTGATTGATATTAATTAAAATTTTCTTTAAGGATTCATCAAATAAAGTGTTTTCGTTTGTCACAGTAACGATAAACTAAGTCACCTTTGCATTAATAAAGAAATTTGCCATTTTCCTAATAAAAGGATTTTTGACATTTGAACCACTAACATTAAAGTTCGAAAAAAAGACTGAAATAACAGTTTTCTTTAAAATTTTATTGGGTAACTTAAACAATTAATAATCCGTGTTTCTACCGCGAACACTAACAACACAAGAACATCGGTTTGGCATACTCAAAATGAGTTCATCCAAATCACGCTGTGGAATGGCCGCCCATGTTCGTTGCAACAACAAAAAAAGGTCTTCTTGCGACTGGATACCCTCCATATTCGGCAGAGCTCTTCTCTGTAGCATATCCCATGCATGCTCAATCGGGTTCAAGTCTGGCGACTGAGCAGGCCAGGGCAGGACATTGATGTTAGCTGCGGCGAGAGTCTGTCTTACAACTCTTGCGGTGTGCGGTCGTGCATTATCATGCATTAACTGAAATAAGGGACCGATTTGCACTTGTAGAGGAACGATGACGTCTGATACAATCGTCTCAGCATAAATTTGAGCGTTGAGGTTGCCTCTGATCCAAATCAACTCAGTTCTTCCGCCGATCCAAATACCCGCCCATACCATGATGGTTCCACCACTATAAGGATGGACTTCCTGGCAGGATTTTAATCGCTGTTGGCGTCCAGGGGTTCTCCAGTGTCGTATACGTCTTGTATCCGGTCTCATACCAAAACGAGACTCATCAGAAAAGCACACGAAACGCCATTGTTCTTCTGCCCAATTTCTGTGTTCAAGAGCCCATTGATATCGAATCCTACGATTGTGCATTGCTATAGGTGGTACCCGTAGCGGTCTTCGGGAATGAAGGTTCACTTCATGCAAGCGGTTTCTGACTGTTTGGTCGCTAATTAAGTTCCCTAAAGAGTGATGAAGCCTCACGGCCAGTCACGGCTAACATCATGGCGGTTATTGTTGGAGCTCTTCGAGTTAAGATTTGAATGTATCGGTCTTGTCTCCGTGTGGTGCAGCGATACCGTCCTCCATGGCGCTCAGCCACGGTACCAGTGCTTCGGTAACGTGTCCAAAGTCGACTGATAACACTCTGACTTGTATTCAGAGCTAAAGCCACAGTACGTTGCCGGGAACCAGCTTCTATCATTCCCACGGCTCTGAGCATTTCTTCCCTGCTTAAATGACGTCGCCGCTCCATAATAACGTTGGTTTTAATCAGTAGTAGGGAAACAGTAGCACTAATAATGTCTTCAATGCGTTGTATGTTTTTATAGGGAAAATATTGACAGCTGATTTTCATCTTTTACTCGAATTTGATTCACAGTTCCTGATTCAAATTATGAAATGCACCAAAAAGGATCCATATAAATTTATAAAATCATAAATTTATTACAAAGCCACATCTCAATCTCAAGAAATCCGCATAAAAATGCTTGATCCCTAGACACTTTTGATGTGTGTACATTGGGGTGAAATTCACGCTTTTCTGTGAGACTCAATGTAACGCACGCAAAACGTTGAGCTGATGGATGTATTGATGATGATGATGATGATGATGAATGAATTAAATAGTATTTGAATAATATAACGCTAAAGCATGTTTTAAAAAATTGTGAAAAATATTTAGTAAGGATAGTTAGACAATTACAACCAATACTTTTCCTTTTCCACTTTATTATATTGTTTTAAAAAAAAGTGCTAACCAAGAAACATAAATCGATTCCCCACTTCCCATAAATACTTAATTCTAACTTCACCAGTTCACCCCCTAAGGCACACGAGTGATATACTCTCCCACAACCCTGGGGGTGAAACTGGGGGTGTAATGAATGCATCTGGAACGCGGCCCGGTACTACGTACAAATATACACGCTTATGTTGAATACCCTCATTATGGGTTTAATTAATTAAAATACGGTTATATTAGGTGATTATAGCACGTGTGTTTTTACTACCGGCTTATGAGGCAATTGTTTTATGGATTGAGATTAAAAGCTTATCATCAAAATTCACTCTCAAATATAAGGGATTTATAACAGTTACTGCCGCACTCAGAGAGCTTTAATGATTACTCAGGCCATCACTTAGTAAAGGTTTTGACAGTATTCTCATACAAAAGTATGTCAAATCTTTACTAAGTGTCGGCTTAAGTAATCATTAAATATCTCTGAGTACCGCAGTAAGTGGCAGAATGTGTGTTTAAATCAAATGAAAAGTTATTTATAATAAGGCTGAAATCAATAATCTCTCGCCGACTGGTCGACTCTACGCGGCACTAGAGGGCTAACCTGTTTTTAGGGTTCCGCAGCCGAATTCCAAAAAGCGGAACCCTTATAGATTCGTCTTGTCTGTCCGAAAAAAATCTGAAACTAAAGTTAACAGTTGGTAGGTAGATGTACCTATTCTTTGAACCGGTTTACGATTTTTATACAAAAATAAAAGTTTAAGTGGAGGGGATTTTCTTTTAAGTTTCAGTTCCATGTATAGGGCCTTCTCCATACATGTAACTAAAACATTTTTTTTTTATCAAACCTATTTGAGTGAGGTGTAGCAAAAAAAAACGAAATCAAACAAATAAAATGTCACCGACTTCAGAAGCTGCTTTTTCTTGTGAAGTTTAGTTTTCACTTTTTTGTGTTTTTTGTTTTTGTGTTTTTGAAGTCGGTTTTTTTTTTGCAAAAAAGTTTTTTGTTTATGTGAAAAAAAATAATATGTGTCCAATATTTTTTGTTGGAAATCTATGTGACAGACTAATTAGATTTTTTTTTTGTCAAGTACCCTATTAACCGAAAAATTACTCATTTCCTAATTCCGTGCTGTAATTGTCTATTAAGGAACGGCCTATTGCCGGACAATTATGTCCTGTCGTAGGAAAACGTTTTTAAATTAGGAGTTCCTTAATCCAGACGTTAATCCTAATAGGATAAGGATTAAGGAAGCGTCGCAAGCGCGATTACTGAGCGTGAAGTCATTGGTTTGATTCCCGGGTCGGCCAAAGTGTTAATGAGTTTTTCAATGAGGCATTTCTTAGTACAGTAGCCGGCGATAAATATTGCACAACAATATTGCACTTTCGAAATTGATGTATTTTATACAAGGAATAAAAAGAATTATCAAAAGAAACAAATCATAATTGTTTTAACAGCTCCTAATAGATATCGGACTGTTTGTATTTCGTGCGACAGAGATAACGCTCTACGAAGCCGAAATTAGCCGATTATCTCTTTCCAAAGGTCGATGTGCAAAATTTTTCGCAGGGTACTGTAGCAGCCACGGAGTCTGGATTTGTGCCCGAAAGATGGCAATAGGTTTCGCCTTCCTGTACATGGGACTTAAACAAGTGGCGAAATGTCAGTATATCATTAGGTTTATGGACGCCTATGCATAACGCTTCGGATATCACAGACGTGATGTTTTATGTAGTTCTATGTCTAAAATACCCCTTAGTTTTTGAGACAATAAAAAACATAATATTTGTTCAATAGTATACCGGACGTAGGATGGCCACTCGGTACTTGTGTTAAATTGAGCTTTGTGTGTATGTATACTAGTAACGTGTTGAATGTAAAATAAAATGAAACACGTAATTACTGTATACTGGTCTATTTGAATTATTATTAGGAACTAGTTTGAACTAGTATTTTTGAACTACTTTTTGGCTCAGATATTGAACTCTAAAGGCAGGGAGCCTAACTAAATGGCGGAGAATCTTAACAGCGACTTCTAATTTGACATCAACGCCATCTAGTTAGGCAAAATACAACTCTTTGTTAGAGATTGTTTGACATGTTTGAACTAAACCCTTGGTGAGCGGGTTACTTACATGCAAGGTTTTGAACAATGTTACTTTTTTATAGATGTCAGAACTAGAAAACGTCTGTGTTGACCTAATTAGAACTCCAGAAAAATAATTAGATTTTTCAATTAACAATAATATTGAACTGGAAATTGGCTTTAATTTCTATTCCTACCTAACCTAATTTTACATTTAGACTAGCCATTGCAAAATTAAGAACTCCAAAATGTTTGCTAAAACCAACCTTAAACGGTTGCAATTGGACTCAATTTCCTTCTACGGCCTAAAATCGTTTCAGTACTTTTTCAGCAGATCAGGCTATTGCAAAATCAACCTTATCTACATATAAATAAGGAGTATATTTGTGTAAGCTTCAATTTGGTCCCTAGTTGGGTTGCTCTAGTTGCATTCATTTACATCGGCGAACAGGGAATTGGAGAGATATTACGTTTGGGAGTTGGGTTCGATTTCCGGCCTGTGACGTAACGGGCTGCGATTATTGATCTGTTTATTGTGTTTCGGATATTCCTTTTTGGATGTTCATTTGGTTAGGGGAGGACAAAAATACTGTATTTATGGCCGTTCGGTTATTCTTGTTTTTAGGGGGATGAATGTAGTGTTTCTGGTATTCTTTGTTTTTTGTTTTCTGGATCTTCTAACCAAACAGACAGATGTGTTGCTGGGGAGTTTGTTTCGCCACTTCTTCTTTCCAGCAAAAACACTAGGAAGTGTCGAAGGGTGGGCGTTTTGGGGGACTGTCACTTGTAAATAAGTACCTAAAGAAAAATAAATTTTGACGTTCGAAAAGTGTTGATTATCAGCCTAGTTTTGTCCTTATATACTTTGTCCTTATAAGGACTAAGTACCTAATTAATTAATTTTCGACATTAACATAATATCACGCTTAAATACTAATATTATAAAGAGGAAAGATTTGTTTGATTGTAACGAATAGGCTCCGAAACTACTGGACCGATTTCAAAAATTCGTTCACCGTTGGGAAACTACACTATCCGCGGGTGACATAGGCTACTTTTTATTCCTGTATTCCCACGGGAACGGGAACTACGCGGGTGAAACCGCGTGACGTCAGCTAGTATAGTACAAATGAAAAGAAATACCTACACAAATCATATAAAAAATACTGTAGCGCACAACGCTGTTCAGTTATGTTTTAGTTTCATATAAAAGTGGCGGGGCTTTTTCCATCAACCGGGCGCAAATCCAGCCTTTAAGCGCATCAAAATGAACTTATACATATATTTTTTTTACAAAAAAACCAATGTTACTAAGGCTAGGCAGTTTTTATTAAACTGTACAACCATTTAACCACGTTACGTCATTACCAACTTCATCAACAGTTTATAATTAGTCACAGAAATGCCGCCATCTTGAATAGGCCTTCAAACACGAAACTTACAGCCAGTGGCGTGCCAGCAATGATTTGGGGGTAAAGCCCAATTTACAAAAAAAAAAAAGTTGCACTTTTTGTTTCGAGTTCTGACATTAGTTTGGATAAATGCTGAGTAACGAATGTAGTTTATTATTAAGCAATTGGAAAAACTCTAATTTAAACATTTCTGAATATCTGTCTTTAATTTCAGACGATTATGTTATCAATTACTTGAACAAAGATTCGTTTATACTCTGTACGAACGCCAGTAACGTTACGTCTTAAACGAGGAGCAGAATTATTTAGCAAGGCATTTTCGTATATTGCATTGAATTGCGCAAGGAATTCATTGCGCAACCATGACTCAAAAACTTTAATTTGGTTGACGCAAAAACCAAAATAAATCTGGAGTAGGTTTAGGTGAAGTAACGAGGTTATATTTATCTGTAAAATTCTAAGTATTTACCTTGCACAGTAACGCTTTCACATAGTTTAATCCATCACATGTATGCGTTTTCGAATTCAGTTTAGTAGATATTAAGAAATTTTAATCACTTCAAAACAAAGCTAATTAGGTACAGCAAAAACGAATCAAAAAACTTTAAATTAATTTTTCACTTTAAAACAAAGCTAATTACAACAAAAACTATTCACAAAACTTTAAATTAGGTACTAACAAGAAATGGAAAATATCAAATCACAATAAAAAAATGCTCAACGATCAAGACAAATAAACAAATTTAAACTAAATCGAAATCCCATTCAATCGCGTCGCGAGCCTGCATTCACTCACATATTCACAATTTCTCGCAATCTTCATTCATTCAACCAGAAGCTATGCATAAAATCCTATACATTCTGTCGTAAAACCGGCAAAAAGTTCGAAACAAAAACACCTAGAAATGTTGGTAAAATAGAGAGGTCGGAAAAGCAGCGGCTCTACCGCTGCTATTGTAGTGGGTGTGACAGAGAAAGTGCTAGCCTAGCCCGACTATGCCCGATCGACCTGTTTGACCGATCGGCCGGGGTCGGGAGCTCGGGAGACATATGAACTAATATGAAGTTAGGCAACGACGAGAGAATGACAGTTATTGAGTACGTAAACCTGACAACGTTGCATCAATACGTTCCGTTTAACGCGTGGCATGCAGTTTGAAGATAAATTATAATATTTTGTTTTTGCATTGACTGTTTTTTTTTAATTCGTTATTTTATTAAGGCAAGCTGTGCTTTTCTGCTTCTATGGGAGTACCGCCACTGCTTACAGCTATTGTTGTTAAAGAAAACAAGTCTAAGTTATTAGCAACAACAACAACAACACTATTCTATGGTTTCTTTACTTCACAGGTGCGAAACCTTAGGAAAGTGTACAGAAGTTACATGCGCCATTTACTTTAGAGCAAGGACACCATAAGTATATGTTTATGTAACTTCGCACCTGTTATTACTAAGGGGTTAGGGGAGCTGCGGGTTGTTCGCAAGAGATACCGCGGCCTCGACATGAAGGGCTAAGAAGGAACATGGGTGGTTTTTAGTCAGTAGAAGTCTGACACTCCCTTTCGCTCTGCCCAAGAGCGGGAGGGGGTTATTTGATGATTTTCCACCCGCCAAAAAAAAAGGGTTCGGTAGATGTTTATAGTAGAGCCTCATTACAAACACATGTTGTTAGAACTGTCTCGTTGACAGTGGAGGTCAGATACGCAGTCATCATCATCATTTCAGACAAAAGACGTCCACTGCTGGACATAGGCCTCCCCTAGGTGTCGCCACATTCACCGGTCCCGTGCGTCTCCCATCCAGCGGGTAACCGCAACCTTCACCAGGTCATCGGTCCACCTAGTGGGAGGCCTTCCAACGCAACGTCTTCCGGTTTGCGGTCGCCACTCCAGAACTTTCCGGCCCCATCGGCCATCCGTTCTGCGACCAATGTGCCCTGCCCACTGCCACTTAAGTTTGGCAATTCTTTGGCAGTCACTCCATGTAAAATACTGGTATTCAGCTGCACCCGATTAGACTCGAAGCCGATCCCAATATAATTGGAAAAGGCTAGGCATAATAATGTATTGAACAAGCCAAAACCTAACCTAAAACACCAACATCAACTACCATTTTCAACCCAACCTAGAGAAAATCGATCCAGTTATAATAAAAATGGCTAAAAATAACATATATAGCGCAGTCGCGTCGCTAACCAGAATAACTTCGCCAATTAAGTTAGCTCTGGATTTAGGTCAACCGTTTACTGCTGCACCTGCTCTCTTGAGGTGTTTGAACAACTTGCCCCTCACTTCGTTAAATGCGGTGTCGCGTTTTAAGGGTTAACTTACTTTGCTTTGCGGTGGCGGATTTTTTTGTCTCTGGAGAGGGGTGAAGGCGTGTAAGTTGATTTGTAAGAGGTTGTATTTTATTTGTGATTGGGGTTGTTTTCCTGATTTATTGATGTACTGTCGGCTGAGGTTTTTATAACTATTGCCAAATTATAGGTGCTCTAGAAAATAAAGAATGACATATAGATTTACTAGCTTAAGCCTGCGGCTTCGCTCGCATTAAGTCAGAATTTAAAAAGTTCCCATAATCATTTAATTAGATCATGATTCGAATGACACGTGGCGCCATCTATTATCCTAATAACGTTATTATGGTTTTTCTCGGGAACAGTACTTTTTTCGAGATGAAAAGTACTACAAGTCCGTTAACTCTATGTCTGTTAACCTGAAAACGTTTATGCAAAATTACTGGATGATAAATTCCGTGGTTTAGGTGTGAAAAAGTAACAAACAAATTTATTTTCGCAGTTATAATATTAGTAAGGATAACGAGTTAGCTGATTTTCAGCAATTTTAGCTTCTTTGGCTAAACCAAATTTCAGCGCCTGTTACAATTTATGTTACTATAAAGTCTGTTTTCCTTGAACGAAAACATCTGGGGTAGGGACTCCGCCCAAAATCAGAAGATCCTTACAACACGGCAACGGAAGGTAGCAATGGGTCATTTGTTTGCAAATTCTCAAATGGACCCCCCGTAAGCCGGAGCACCCTTATTGGCTTTATTGGGTACAAGGGAACTGTCTATTTCTTTGTTCTTTCCAACAAGTTTGTTGAAATTACTGATACTTGATAATATTAGTGATAATTTATTTATCAAAGTGTTTTGCTTTAATTGCGATAATTTGCTTTAATCACTGCCACGTTGGTCCAGTGGACACAAGCGCGACTGCTGAGAATAAGGTCCTGGGTACGATTGCCAGTTCAGTCAAAGTGTTATTGCGTTTTTATCCATTACGAATGTTTCAGTACATGGGTCCTAAACATGATTCAGGAAATTGTGGTCACATGTTTTTTGACAAGAATATGTCTTTTAATTACTTTTATTTCTTATATTTTTACACCTGTAGCGTTTTATTTTTTTAATTACAAGACATTAAGTTGTCTTAGCTTAGGTACTGGCTGCAACTGTATCTTACAACTTCATTCACCTTAAGGCTTATTTTAATTATTGTAAAACCATATTTCTTATTTGAAGGTGCAAATAAACTATTTTATTTATTTATGTCCAAAAAACCAACAAATCTTTACCAAATAAAATTCGTTTTTTTTTGGCAGGTGGAAAATCATCAAATAACCCCTCCCATTCTTGGGCAGAGCAAAAGGAAGTGTCAGACTTCTACTGACTAAAAACCACCCATGTGCCTTAGCCCTTACGCCGAGGCCGCGGTATCTCTTTCGAACAACCCGCAGCCCCAACGGGGCCAAAAAAAACCCTACATCACACTTCAAATGCATTTACTTCCTTATTTAACAAGCGTAAACACCGACATCCTCATTATTTGTCTCAATTAATTACATCCCCAAACATTCGGGACCAACATTGGCGATACATTTTATTTTCCTAAAAATATTTAAGGAGAAGGAACACTCCGCCGGTCTGTTACGACAGGGGTGTAATTAATTACGTTTCACCCCCATTCCGAGCTCCGTTTCACCCCCTCCCAGAGGAGTTTTACCCCCCAGACAATAGAGGCTAGAAACAATTGTGAAACCCTTGTGTTTCATAGCTGTTATTTTGAAAGAGAATTTTGATTTGAGTTTCAGAAGATATTACGTGGTTTGGGGTATTATTTTTTTTAGGAATACGGATGTTTATTTAAGCGGGAGGTTTTGAACATTGGGGAAATAAGAATTACCTGTTATCAGAAATGTTACCTGCCTCTTATGAACACAATTTTATCCTCATTTTACGATGATTTGTTATTTTAACATCCACTGGTACAATTGATATTAACATGATAAAATAATATGATTAGTCAAGTCTTACTCTGTTATCTATGGTCAAATTAAAATAATAGAATAGTTGACAAAAAACAAAAAAACTAATTAGTCCTGCAGATAGATTTCCAAAAAATGTTGGCCACATTTTTTTATCGCGTAAACAAATTTTAATAATAAAGACGATTTTGAAAACTTGTGTGACGTCATATTGCATAATTTTTTTTGCCAGAATGTGACGTCACAAGCACCCCCTCACTCATGATCTTTGATGCATTTCATCTTCAACATTTTTAATTAATTTGACAGAACAAAAAACACGTATCCAATAATTTTCGATAATCTAACTGATGGACTAAACATAATCGTATTTTTTTTGGTCAGGAAACATCCCTATTGATATTAGCATGATAAAAGTATAATATGATTAGTCACTCTTTTTTTTTTAGCGGGTAGAAAATTATCAAATAATCCCTCCCGCTCTGGGCAGAGCGAAAGGGAGTGTCAGACTTCTACTGACTAAAAACCACCCATGATCCTTCTTCATGTCGAGGCCGCGGTATCTCTTGCGAACAACCCGCAGCCCCGACGGGATGATTAGTCAGTCTTACTCTGGTATCTATAGTCAGGTTAAAGTAAATTACTTTCGTTAACATTTTTATGCAATAGATAATAATTTTATGCAATAGATAATAATTTTATGCAATAGATAATAATTTTATGCAATAGATAATAATTTTATGCAATAGATTATAATTTCATGCAATAGATAATAATTTTATGCAATAGATAATAATTTGAACGAAGTAAGAACCGTGAAGTTATTTTTATTGTTTAACTTAAGTAATAACTTTGACTTGTTTAAAGTTATTGGTCATAATATTTCTGTCGGTTCGTTTTTCAATAAAAGACTGCCGTAGCAACATTGGAATTTAATAAGCCGATTGTCGATATTCAAAACAAATGTATAGGATATTCTAAAAACATAATGTTGTATTGGTTTACACTAAACAATTTATCAATACCGAATGTACTGTATGCGATATTTCTGTTCATCATCAGACTATAATGTTCCCACTGTTCCCACTATACGGTTCGATTCCCGAGTCGGGTAAAGTGTTATTAGGCTTTTTAAACAGGAATTTCTCAGCAGCAGCCACGAAACCTGGAACTGTGCCCGGATGATGGCAATAGGGTCGTCGCCCTGTATTATTGTAATGTAAAAGTAGTCTGAAATCAAATTTTAGTTAGTTTATAATTTTATACCAACCAATTTTATTTATCAAGTTCGAATTTTGCGATATTTCTTATAAGATTCGAATATAATTTTTAAATTGAAATATATAATGATTCTGTCTCAAATAAACCCATCCCACCCGTATTCTCTTCTCACATAAGCTTCTAAGTCAAAATAATAAAAAAACCACATTGTTCGAGAAAACTTTTCATTTTTCCCAACTCGTTGGGTGGAATGTGCTGAAAAATGTAATATTTTCACCCCATCAAGCTAGGGGACCATTTGTAAGGGTTTTTGTTGCAGTTTGGCAGTTTGTCCCTTTTCATACTGCGGCTTTTGACGGATGTAATCATAATAATGGGAAAATATAGGAGGAAAGAGAAAAACAGTGTTGATTTTACATCTTTTTTTGGGATATTTTCGTAAAATATTATTTTGGTGATCGAAGAACACACTGTGGATTGTTATTGTTTTATAAATCACAAGTTTTTTCATTAAAACACATTTTTTTCGAAAAGTTTAGGGCATTGAATTTTAATTTTACTTATTTCCAAATTAGTGACATTAGCCATCTAGTTTAAAAAAAAAATATCCACAGGGCTTGATAAATGTTTAGGAGTCTGAAAGGATAGCAGATGACCGCTCTAGTGGACGATGTCAATTTGGAACACGATGCACCAAACACCCTGTTTAATAATGTTCTACTACATCAAATCAAATGATAGATGGATCACAAATTAATAATTATTTATCGATTAATGGAAAGTAAAGTTGATAGCCACTTTAAAAATAAATAACGAAGTTTCAAAAGTCGCACAGTACTCTGAAACGTTGTGTGGATATCGGATGTCATGGCAAGTGATTCGGAGGAATGTGAAAAATGAGGTGAGAAAATCTAAGACCGGAAAAAACCGAAGACTGACTTGTATGAAATATGATTACGCTAGAAAGGAGAGTTTATGACTAATGTAAAAAGTATGGTAGGAGTAGAAATGCTGTGCTATTAACAATAGAATTATGATGACTTTTACCATCATCATCTGCCTAGCCTTTTCCCAACTATGTTACGGTCGGCTTTCAGTCTAACCGGATGCAGCTGAGTACCGGTATTTTACATGGAGCGACTGCCTATCTGACCTCCACAACCCAGTTAATACTACGTAATACGATACTCTTTGGTAAGACTGGATGTCAGAATTTCAGGTCACTGACTACCTGTAACGACTTTAGCCCGCCACACTATTCCCAAACCACTGTAACTCCTGTTAGCCAGAATCAACAGTGGCGACCACAAGAAAAGCGCCGAGACAATGAAGCTCGACGAAGTCCCAGGGAAACGATTTAACTGTCTTGGATCCCGCAACGAAATTAATCAGAAAAGAATAGCGGAGGAGTAGGAAAAACATAATTTCCACTTCCCTCCATATCAGCAGGAGACAGAACAGAACAAGGCCAATAGGCATACAGGGACGTATACAACTGGGATAGGCCCAGTTGCCTAGCACCACGGATATTATTGTCATTAATATTACTGGGTCCTAAGTTGTGAGCTGTTATATTTGATTCCAATAATAGGTATGACAAAAATGCTTGAACGCACGGAAATTTGTTCTAGTTTCTACAAGGTCCGTATAGTAAATAACTCCGGATGTAACCCGTACACTATTTAACATAATATTACGTTCATTCTGCCAAAGACTACACTCCCATAAAATGTGATGTGCAGATTGTTCAAATTCGCAGTCAGATGTAGAACATTGACAAAAAGGTGAGTCAACAAGCTTGAAGGAAAACAATTTACTCTTAAAGTTACCATGACCTGTGAGAAATTGGGCAACACAGTGATCCACCTCCAGCCATGTCCTGGCCAGCCGCTCACGAACGGATGGAAAGAACTGATGGAGGTGTCGGCCTTTGATGGAATTATCCCACCTTCATTGCCATTCGGACAAAAGTTCCTCCCAGACGTCAGCCTGTGGCTTAAGTAATCTAGCTATTTTAGCACGGTCGCGTTGCGTTAAAAAGTCTGCGTCTGCGCTCTCTCGTGCGCAGTAGTACATTGAAGCACGACGCTGCACTTCAAGATCGACTGGAAGTACCCCTGCCAGTACCGGTAAGGCTTCAGTACTAACCGTCCTATATGCTTTACACAAGAAAATTAAGGCCAACCGCTGGCTTTGAAGCAATTTACGTCGTACCGCTCCTATGGAGGCCCTATCGGCCCAAACTGGTGCCCCGTAGCACATACACCCAAGTAAGTAGCCCCATAGATCGTCTTTAGAGTTAAAAATGACAAACCCCACGTAGATTTGGATATTCTCGTTAAGGCATAAAAGTTTTTTTTAGCTTTTTCACCGACGGTTTTTATGTGTTCAATAAATGAAAAGTTCCTCTCCAAGACAAACCCAAGGTAGCACACGGACTCCTTCTTTTTCACGGGGACGTTATTAAATTTAATACTAGGCCATGATTTAAGATTACCTTTTAAAAGAAGTTGATACGTTTTGTGTGGTGCAAAGGTCAGACGGTTACGATCGCCCCACTGGGATATTAATTTTAGGCAAGTATCTGCCAAATTTTCGAGTCCAGCCCGAGTACTTGACTGAATGAGCAGCAGGCCGTCGTCCGCGTAACCGGTTAATGAACACCCGCATGGAAGTGGAATCGCGAGGAAGTCATCGAAGCCTACGTTCCATACATACGGACCCATAACCGAACCCTGAGGACATCCCATGGTAAGGGACTTTGACATAGAATGATGTCCGAGTTTTAGTTTCGCGGAACCATTTAAGAAGTACGAGTAAACAAGATTGTATATGTTTTTAGGGCAACCACGAATTTTTAGTTTAAGGAGTAGCATCGGCCACCATGCGTTATCAAAAGCCCCAGAAATATCTAGAAATATCCCAACTACATACTTATGTTCGGATGTATTGACAATTTTCCTAACAGAAAGTGCCGCATCTACGGTAGATTTTCCCACGGTAAAACCGAATTGGTTGTTGTGAAATTTCGGTCCGTCTGGTAGTAAACGTGGAACGATAAGACGCTCCAGGAGTTTACCTGTAACGACTGCCAAAGATCTATATATGGCAGCCGGGACCAACAGCTTACCGTGCTTTCCGAGGCACGGAGGAAACTCAGTATGTCGGGCGGTCACCCATCCACAGACCGACCTAGGCAAGCACAGCTTTTACCTAAAGATCGACCCGAGTGGCAGTTCTTATTAAGCCACGAGCTCCTAATTATGGTGAATTTTACCAACGGACTAAAAAAAACTCGATGACCCATTTCAACTTTTAATTTAAACCTAAGTGCGTCTAAAATAACCACTTTAACATAAATCACAATTTACACCAAAAATATAACATCACGCTTGATAAGGTAAGGCAGAGGCATATCTAACACACACATTTTGTCAGTTAAGTCTCAACATTAAAGCTGCCACAAAACGATTAAAAAATAAATCTTAAAACCGCCATTTAAGTCTTACCAAGCAAAAATTGTTCGTCAGCGATTCCTGAAATCGATAGCGGCTGCTCCGAGGGTACACTTAAGAAGTACTCTCTACACGAAGAGCTAACGATCTCTTTTGATAATACGCTGACGTAGCAATGATGAGGGCACTGACAAACTTAGGGACTTTCTTGTGGTAAAGTGTGAGTAATGAAAGTTTATTTTCTGCTTTTTGCGTGTCTGGTGGTCACATTGGTCTGAAAACAAAGACTGGTTTAAAGACAAATTGGACTCTATCTATCTAAAAATGGAAGTGCTCGAGTTATTTTTAAAATTATTTCTAAAAAGCGGACGTCACGCGGTTTCACCCGCGTAGTTCCCGTTCCCGTGGGAATACAGGGATAAAAAGTAGCCTATGTCACCCGGGAATAGTGTATAATTTCTGAAATCGGTCCAGTAGTTTCGGAGCCTATTCGTTACCAGCAAACAAACAAATCTTGACTCTTTATAATATTAGTGTAGATAAGGTTCACTTGTTACTAACATCGACAAAGGTCTCTCGGAAACCGGGAAGTGGGTCGAATCTTAGAAGTTAAATTTGACCCACTTTCTGATTTCCGATCGAGCTTTTATTTTGTATACCTACACGTTTAGTTTTGTTGACAATGTATGATTAACTAACTGATGTCATTCTAAATCCAATAGACTACTAAAGATGGCGGAGTAGGTATTTTTATGCAATTCCTTGATATGGGAATCATTAATTGATAGCGGTCGCTCCAAAGGTTAAACTTAAGAAGTACTTCCTACACGAAGAGCAAACAATCTCTTTTAATAATACGCTGAGTTTGTTTTTCCTTAAAAAAATCAAATTATTCGAGTAATACTTTATCATAGACGTGAGCAAATAGCTGCCTGTCTTTAGAGGAGTTTCGAAAAGAAATGAGAATTATTTAAAGGATGCTAAACAGTGGGACTGAAAAAGGAGTTAATTAGGTTTTGCGAGTCATTTAAACATTAACTGCCGCACTCAGAGAGCTTTAATGATTACTTAGGCCATCACTTAGTAAAATAAAGTTTTGACAGTTTTGTCATACAAAATTATGTCAAATCTTTATTAAGTGACGGCTTAAGTAATCATTAAATATCTCTGAGTACCGCAGTAAGACATTTTGTTTTGATGTAAGCCCAAAAGTTTAAAAACATTCGAAATGTGGAAGAAGAAATCATGACCCACCGACCCCAAATAAAATGGGATAAGGTCAGGAGAAAGCTGAGTCTAGAGACGTTATTCAGGTTCAACAGCACAATGATTCTCAAAACTTACAAGCAGTCTATCAAAACACGAGCACAAAGTTGCATCTGGCCAGAACCACCACAATTTGCATCCTCACGAAACGCCCGTACGTATGAACCGAGAAAAAATATTCCCAAGATGTTGATTTTAACATAAAACATTAGCGTAGTAAATGTCTGAAGTAATGATGGATGATATATTTGATCTCGTAATGATCTGAAGCTATGATATATTAATGTTTTGGCTTTTATAGCACATTCTACGTCAGTCCACTGCGTTGGAGTGCGCTCTGATTTAGCGGTACTGGTTTAACGGTACTGGTTTTGGTAGCGATATTTTTCGTCGTATTTTGAAGAGTTTTGAACTGCGTGAAGCTCGATGTGGCTACAAAATACAAAGACCATCACCGAGATGATGAGTAGTAGAAGAGTATGGAAGAAGATGCAATTCTGTGCCGACGTTGAGTAAATTGGGATAACGGCAGAGGCCACATGATGATAATGATCTTTTTACACGTTTGCAAGCCTACACTAGAAAGGCCTAATTTGTTATTCTACAGACATGTGATTGAATTCAAGATCCTTGATTTTTTGGTGATATGGAACCTTTTTACCTGAAAGTAACCATTTCTGTATACCTGAAAATGTAAACACAAAATAGGTTCAGTGGTTTAGGCGTAAAAAGATAACAAACAAACTTACTTTCGCATCACTACATAATATAAAACGAAGTCGCTTTCTCTGTCACTATATCCCTATGTATGCTTAAATCTTTAAAACCACGCAATGGATTTTGAAGCGGTTTTTTTAATAGATAGAGTGATTCAAGAGGAAGGTTTTAGTATATAATTTGACCGACATCGTGACGTGAAGCCGCGGGCATCAGCTAGTTTATCATATATTATAACTAGGATACAATGGGTGAGCGGTGGTACCGGTAAATTTAAAATACCGGTACCACTAAAATGCCACATTATTTGCATTTGATGTGTAATAACAAAATAACATATTATTCTCTGAAAATAGACCAGTTAGTCATTTCCTTTAGCCGTGTAATGCGACTCAGACGTGGGATGTATCTAATTTGTTATTTTAGTTGTCAATATTAGAGTTATTAGCTTTGCTATATTTACTGGTGTATGATTCAAAGTGTTAACTAGAAATAGACTTTGTTTATTTATGGTAAAGCTTCTTATTCATGGATATTAGGTTATTGGTAACGCAGTGAAAATTATCGTGACTTACGGTGGGTAGGGTGTAAGGTTTCCCCTAGGTCCTTGGATTTTTGGGTTCGTGCCTGGTGAGCTACTGTCCTACATTTGTTATTTGGTAATTTTACATCGCTTTATCTGAGTGCGGTTGGCGCGGTTGCTGAGCGATTGACAGCTGCAGTGTCGCGGGTTCGATCATCGTACGGAACAAAAATCTAGCTGTTTCTGTATTGAGTTGTTGGGGCAAGCTTAAAAAAAAACAAAAGTTTTGACAGTTAATTAAATTAGTCCGAGACCAAGTAATTTTTTTTTTAATAAACGGTGCCCCACACTAGGAATTTCTCCTGTATCGTGGGTGCGTTCACAAACATTTAAACTCACAAACACAAATACCCAGACCCGAAACAACTATCTGTAGGCCATACAAATATTTGTTCCGTGGATCCGTCACGTAGCGCAGCAGTCAATTGCTTGAGCCACTGCGCCAATCGTGCCGAGTTAAATTTATGAACTGCTGGGAAGTTTGTTCCGCCTCTTCTTCTTTCCAGCAAAAACACTGGGAAGTGTCGAAGGGTGGGCGTTTTGGGGGACTCTCACTTGTAAATAAGTAAAGTAAATTTTGACGTTCGAAAAGTGCTGATTATCAGCCTAGTTTGAATAAACGACTTTTGATTTGATTTGATTTGAATGCCACAACACTAACCAATATTATAACTGGTAGCAGTGACAGAACAAACTACCCGAACAACACACATAGCTCCAAGTTCACTAAGGTAAATACACGAGTACATATTGCATTATCTTGGTGTCCACACATAAGTGGTTTATCGGACCATCGCTTGCACCACTTCCCCTCCTGGACTCCTAAATGCGTTACCTACACCTAGTTATCCCGTCTTCCTGCCGACCTACTTTTGCTAACAAGATTTGCGTCGATGGACCTATCTATTTATCACTGTCTGTAAATCTAGGATGAAGGTTAATAGGGTAGTTAACAAAAAAAATCTAATTGGTCCGTCAGATAGATTTCCAAAAAATATTGGACACGTATTTTTTCTTTTTTTACGTCAACAAACAATGAAGACAGTGCTTTGAAAACTCGTGTGACGTCATATTCTAAGACATTTTTTACCGGTGAGTGACGTCACAGCCCCCCACCCAAATCTTTGACGCGCTTTATCTTCGTCCATTTTTATTGATTTGATAAAACAAAAAATACGTATCCTATATGTTTCAATAATCTAACAGACGGACTAATTAGAATCATATTTTTTTTCAGTCAGGAAACATCCTTATTCATAAACTCTTGTACACAGGTTGTAAACGGACCATTTACGAATTCGTCAACCAAACATTCTGTACGACAAACTAAGTATATAACCTTAAAAAAATATTGCTGGAAACAATATTTTTTGGGAAAAAATCACGTTTTGCGGTAAAACTCAGGGAAGCACTCTCAAAACTTTGTACTGATGAATACTTTGAATAGTAAATGGGTCATGGAGGTAATTTAAGTTAGGTAATTTAAAATCAGCTGTGAACAATTTGAAACTTTGACCCCCAATATCTCCGTAACTGTTAACTGTTCCCAGGTATGGTCTAGAACAAAAAAAATATTGCAATAATCGGGGGAGCAAGCGCCCTTCAGTTTCTTTAAGAGTATTTTTACACCCTTTAGCGCGACTGCTGTCCTAAAGTTCTAACTGAAACCCTGACTAGATCGTATAAGGTGTTGAAATCAATAACCAAATATAACATAACATAACATCACGCCTGTAATCGCCGAAAGGTTAAGCAGAGATGTGCCTGATTAGCACATCCATATTTTGCCAGTTATGTTTTAAGACAAATGTAATAGAGGGCGAGCCCATTGCCATCAACCGGGCACAAATCCAGACTCTACGGCCGCTCCTGAGAGATTCCTGATCGAAATACCCAATAACACTTTGCCCTCCCGGGAATCGAATTCAGGTACTCTCAGCAGCCGCGCTTGCAACCACTAGACTAGACAAACAAACGGGGCAGTCATATTCAAATATAGGTAGTCGCATAAAATTGGTTGTTGTTTGTAAAATGTAACAACGCAATGTGCCCGTATGTTTGAGTCTAAAACTAAAGTACTATTGACACAATGTTCTGTTTAGTTACATACGGATAAATAAACCAGGTAAATGTGTGGAATATGGTAGCGTGAGGGTAGGTAGGAGTTCTATGTATGAAAGCAATTTAATCATTCTCTAGGTCTCAAGCACATACACACTTGAGGCATTTTTTAGCCCCGTCGAGGCTGCGGGTTGTCCGCAAGAGGTACCGCGGCCTCGACATGAAGGGCTAAGAAGGAACATGTGTGGTTTTTAGTCAGTAGAAGTCTGACACTCCCTTCTGGGAGGGGTTATTTGATGATTTCCTACCCCCCAAAAAAAAAATGGTACTTTTTGGTCAAGTAAGTGTGTAAACAAAGAATTAATTCCTACAAACACATGTCTTCTGCGTACAAAATGATCAAGACATTTTTTATTTATACCATTGTGTATGATCTAGAAATAGACACCAAAACAATAATAAAAAGAACATAAGTATCAAAAGAGGAAAAGAATTACGTGGCGACAAAATAGTTGTTCACATCTCTGTCAACTGGAAAAGTGCCCAGAAGGAAGTATTGCCACGTTGAATGTCAATGCTGCTGGTAAGATTTTCTTTTTTTTCTAAACTGCTGTTTCCCACTCCTGGGCATAGGCCTCCTTCCACTCCTTCCATTTCTTTCGAACCCGTGCGTCCTCCTTCCAGTTCTGGCGGAACCTGTCTAATTCGTCCCGCCATCTCCTTCGTGGCCTGCCGCGACCCCACCTCACTGTGTCACACCAGTATCCTGCTATTTTGGCCCACAGTTTGTCTGGCATGCAGCAGACATGTCCTGCCCAGTTCCATTTGAGCTGGGCAGCCTTTTGAGTCACTGGTAAGCTGGTAAAAATCCTGTGGGATATCCCGAATTAATTAGTATCAATATCCAGCAAAATAGCTACCGTTATTTGGAACGTGACAAACTACTGGACCGATTTTAGTAGTAGTTAGGCATAAAACAGCCAAGACTAACATGCATCATCATCATCAACCTATAATGTTCCTATAGCAGGAAATCAGGTCTCCTCTCTAGGAAAGAAATGGGCTATAATCCACCACGCGGGCCCAGTGCCAGTTGGTTGATGTTACATGTCTTCAGTTTTTTTGGTTCTAAGACATGCCGGTGTCCTCACGATGTTTTCCTTCACCGTTTTGAGAGCAGTGGTGATAAAATAAATCACACAAAGTATTGTGCGTGCCTGGGGCTGGGTTCGAACCCACTGTTCGTGAGTCGGGGCCTCAACCACTGGGCCACCGCTGCTCTCAAGCACGCCTAAGGCAAGCCAAACCAATCAAACAAGTCAAGCTAAACATACAGACAGACAGAATTCCATTCCCACTTATAAAAGACGTGTGCTTTATGTTCCCCCATACAAGAAAAGTTCTACCCTACATTTTCCACAGCTCTATTTCAAAACTTCTTCACCTACTTAAAACTACCAACTCCATCAAAAACTTTTAAGGGCGATTTAAACTTAGCCGCCATAAATCTGCCAGTTGTAGCCGATGATTCATAAGCTAATAACAGTAATTCATCACGCAACGTCGGCGTCGGATAATAAACGGAGCTTCGAATGAGTGCGGCAAAGTGTAACTCGACCCTAACGAGTGCACAAACAAACTCGAACTGTTTAGTGGCACTTGAGTGAATGTGAGGTCAATATTGTGAATTTGAGCTTGTAATCCTTGCGTTGTCAATCGATCTTTTGCAATAAGGTACTACGAGTACTTAACGATCACGACCGCTCTGTCAAGAGCGTACCGGATAAGAAGATAATATGAACTGTAATAAGTAGGGACGTGTTATATTTGCAGAGCGTGCATTACGACCTTAACGAGTGCACAAACTCGAACTGTTTAGTGGCACTTGAGTGGTAGTGAGGTCAATATTGTGAATTTGAGCTTGTAATCCTTGTTATTGTGTCAATCGATGTATTGATTTAGATGTGTTGATTGGGTTCCGTAGTCAAAGATTGCTAAAGCTGGCATGTCTATCGTAGGGGTGTATCTTTTGAATCGTGATAGGTATGGTAGATTTCACAGAGTATGCGTTAGCTATCAATCAATAATTATAATGTAAAATTAAAGGGTTGAAAACGTCAAAAAACTACAAGTTATTGTATGGGGTCCGCCAGAAACAAAATACATAGAGTAGTTTTCGGCGTTTTTACGGAACCCGGCCGACTCGGACTTGGCCGTTTTTTGTCTCATGATATCAGAATAATACTAGATATTGTCATATATATACATAGCTCATAGTTTTTTGTCATATATATAACCTAACAACACTGACCGAGCAAGCGCCGCTCGTCCACGTGGTTGTGTATTGTACATTGTATTAATAATCATCAACAGATTTCCTACAAGCCATTGCGACGAGAGATCCGCTTAACTGCCCGCCCGCGTGGACTAGCGGTATCATGTGAGAACCATAATAAAAGTTGTAGAACAGATCATGTTTGTAATATTTACGATTCAATGAATTGGGTGTCATTCAATCTCGTAATTATTCACTGAAAGAAAACCCAAATAATTGCACAATTCCAGCACCATTCGCAAAATATTCATAGCGCAATACATCAGATTAACAACAGACAATGACAGTTTACGATCTAAACACCATTTGCACGAAAAAAAACATGTTTAAAAACTAATAAATCACAGCAAAATACATTTAAAAACGTAACATATTGTATGAAACTCTAAACATTTGCTCTCGTTATTAATTAATCAGATTATAGTAAATGCGCGCGCATTTTTTGGCAGTCGGCCATCTTGGATTGTCTGCGATTGATATGTGCTGTTCGGAAGGAAGTGATTTATTTTTGGGTGCGATTGAGTGTGTGGAAGCCTTAACAAGGTCGGTGGGTTATCAATGGTTTTTGGAATGCGTGTTTTGTAATTTGTAAATGTATACTGGATGATTCGTTCAGGCGTGAGTTTATATTATGTATTGGCACTTAAACAAGATGATTGTCGTTTTGTATAAATGCAAGTTTATACAGTACGTTAGATTAAACGAGGGACTTATTGAGGAAAGGTATTTAGTATTCGATTTTCGTCCCAAATAGGTGAAAAAAGAACTATAACCTTAATTTGTGACGTAATTGTGCCATGGCCTGCACTAGACGTTTCTTGTGCACCATTGTCCTACGCCAGTTTTAAAATTTTGAAGAGAAAAGGGATCATGCCTAAAAGTCATTTGGTATCGTCCTGTCTGTTATTTAACAGTGTTTTTTTTTCATATTTTTATTTATATTATTTAAGCCCTATTGCGGGTTTCAATATGCCCCTCGTTCATAGTAACATACTTTGTAAAGTTATATTATACGTTTGCCATGTGACCCGGTGGTCGTGGGTTCGATCCCACGGGAAGCATACTTTGTAAAGTTGTTTGTAGTTTGGTTAGGACATTGCTGGCATGAATCACCTGATTGTCTGATAAAAAGATGATTCCGTGCTTCGGAAGGCACGTATAAGCCGGTGGTCCCGGCCGCCAAATGGCAGTCGTCAAACCATGTCAGAGGCCCTTAGGCGGCCCCGTCGGGGTTGTGGGTACCGTCGGGGCTGCGGGTTGTTCGCAAGAGATACCGCGGCCTCGACATGAAGAGCTAAGAAGGAACATGGGTTTTTAGTCAGTAGAAGTCTGACACTCCCTTTCGCTCTGCCCAAGAGCGGGAGGGGTTATTTGATGATTTCCCACCCCCCAAAAAAAAAAAAAAGGCCCTTGCGGTGGTTTAGAAACTTTGACATTAGGGTGTATATGGGGTCGTCGTCGTGACTGCTGACATGACGAGAAATAGAGAAGTATGGAAGAAGAAGACATGTTGCGCCGACCCCAAATAAATTGGGATAAGGGCAGGAGAATGATGATGATGATGGGGTCGTCAGATCTTACTGCCTACACTATAAGGAAAAGGCTAACATACTGTATAAATAAAAATCCTTTAAAAATAAAACAGCTAAGAGTAGAATAAAGAACTGTTGTAACATAGTCGTATCATGTGTGTTTAGATAATGTAGTGAGCATATGATGTCTACTAGCCGGTTCGTTGCCAAGTGGTGTATGTTACAGATACGTGCTCTTGAGTGGCTCCTCTCATGTGGTCGCTTAGGCTACTTGAAGATACCTACTATACGTGGTTTCTTAAATAGGTACTAGTTATATCCACAATAGGGAAGTTAACTTAAAAAATCTAATAAGTCCGTCAGACAGATTTCCAAAAAATATTGGACACGTATTTTTTCTTTTTTCCCGTTAACAAACAATGACGATACAGTGCTTTGAAAACTCGTGTGACGTCATATTCTAAGACATTAGTATGACATTTTTTACCGGTGAATGACGCCACGACCCCCCACTCAAATCTTTGACGCGTTTTATCATTGTCATTTTTTATCGATTTGATAAAACAAAAAATACGTATCCAATATTTTTCGATAATCTAACAGACGGATTAATTAGAATCATATTTTATTAAGTCAGTAAGCATCCCTATTATGTCAGCAGTGATAACGTAGTGTTATGACCGTCTGACTGGCAAATTATACGTCTCAAGTTGGAAGTTTGGAACCTGTGTCTTAACCACTGATATTTCTTTCCGTATTCATGCGCGTAATGTACTACAATTATCACTTGCTTCGGTAAAGGAAAGATATCGTGATGAAACCAGTATGCTTAAGAGATATGCACCTCTGACTTTACACATCTCGGTGGCATGTAAATTCCAGGTCAGAGCCCCCCCCGCTTTTGGACGGGCTGCGGGTTGTTAGCAAGAGATACCGCGGCCTCGACATGAAGGGCTAAGAAGGAACATGGGTGGTTTTTAGTCGGTAGAAGTCTGATACTTCCTTTCGCTCTGCCCAAGAGCGGGAGGGGTTATTTGATGATTTTCCACCCGCCAAAAAAAAAAGGCCCTTGGTCGGCATAAAAACTCGGACACCAAGTTAGGCACTAACCACAAGGTATAGAAACAAGTTGTTTATTTCCTCTACTATTAATAAGTTTTACCACTATTGCTAAAGTATCTATCCGAGATAGATAGTTGACAGAACACAGGTATTCCGCCTCATAGTTTACAGATTAACTTTAACTAATCAGATTTCGAGTTTCAGAACTAAACCAGTGGAGCGGAATCTCCATAGTTTACATTTTACCGCAACTATGCACTATACAGTTTCTAAAGTAAGTTCTAACTAATAATAATACAGTGAACTGCATCTCAAAGTCACGTGCAAAACCGCCTTAAGGCTGCTCTCTCGAAAAAGCTTAAAAATAGCGTGCAGATGAAGCAGTTTTTCACCGGCACTTACAGAGAAATTACATCTGAGAAAAATTGTTAGTAATCTACATGATATGACACGTAATTTGGTTAAGTCATAATTTTTCTATCGGTATCACATAATAAGAAAAAAATCCACAAAATCACCTCCAAATCGTTGAATGGAACCATTTTACTCCTTCATTTTTTAACAAAATAATAAAAAAAAAATATCTGCTGCTTTGAAATACAAAGGAAAATAATTTGGTTTTGTTACTTTTTAAAAATATGTATTATTTTAGTTATAATACATGAAAAATGCGTCCGTTTAAAGTCCGTGTCTACGACTGAGAGGGGTAGTTAGCTATGCACAAGGTCATTGGCGTGAATACATGCCTTAATGTAATATAGATAGATTCTTCACTTGGCTCACTGACTATTTAGCTATGTTTGTCTACGATTTTCATACAACACCGATAAAATTTTATTTGACGACACGGTTGGCGCAGTGGCTGAGCGATTGGACTGCTGCGCTGCGTGTTGCGGTTTCGATCCCCGCACGGAACAAATATTTGTATGGCCTACAGATGGTTGTTCCGGGTCTGGGTGTTTGTGCATGTGAGTTTAAACGTTTGTGAACGCACCCACGATACAGGAGAAATTTGAATAATTTATCCGGGACATGCTGAGATTCTTTGTGACGTTCTTAGTCGTGTATTACAAAAGCAGTGTTTGTTGTTTCATTCTAGGTTGTCCATGATATTTAATTACTATAGGATTTCATGGAATATAGGTTACAAAACAAAATAGAAAGGCAAGAAAAGGTACATTCGGGCTGTGGATGATGATAAATATTTATTTTTCTGACAATCATTTTATCAGTAGCATCTCTGATCGTTTGTTATTGTTTGATAGCAATAGGATTACCTTTTAATACACTTTGGGAATACATATATTTATCTTTAACTAGCTGTTCCCGGCATGCGTTGCAATGCCCTTTTTGTTCCTACCTACCTACCTACTTATTGACATTATGACGTATGGTCTGTTCTGTTTGAAGTTGTCACACTAACGTCACTGAATTGTTTTGCCTTCCCAGAACCTCTCCACTAACACTTGAACTTTATGGTATGGTATTAAAGTTCAAATTGACTTTTAAGTATTATAACGAATCGTTTGTATGGGAGTATAGAAAAGTGTTGTTTTTAGACCTTTTCAGGCAATTTTTGAAATTTTTCTCTGCTTAAGAACCATCCTCGTACTTCATGGAACATTCTAAAAAAAGAATTAGCGAAATCGGTTCAGCTGTTCTCGAGATTTGCGCTTAGCAACACATTCAGCGATTCATTTTTATATTATAGAAGATTCAGGTACATAACCAAACTGATTACCTATATTGACTGATCAAAGATTAACAAAAGACAGCCGGGGTCAACGGAATATCGTGCTTTCTGAGGTACGGAGGAAACTCGGTGTCATTTCTGTAATGAAAAGTGCATTAACAGTAACGATAGTTGAATGCTGTTCACAGCCCGTTAGTGAGAGAAGCACGTACGTTTGTGTTCGTGGTCTGAGTGTTAATGATTATATTCTACAGGTTCTAATTGAGAATTAATTGTGGTGGATTAAATTGTGATGGGGTTAAGCTGCTATGGGCTTATAGTATACAAATGGTGTAAAAAATCAAGAGGCACGTGTTCTTCCCGTATGTTTTTTAACCAACTGCGGCGAAGTCAAAACGAAGGGTAATGATATTTTCTGTTGTTCAGATGATAAATATCAATATTATATCAAGTTGCTGAGATATTAAAGGCCAAAGTTTCAAGTTTTACAAAAATTGAAGAGTTTTAACATTATTTTTAACTAGGTGTTGCCAGCGGCTTCGCCCGCAACAGCTCGAAAAATATCCCACGGGAAGATAAAATCGGGATAAAAACTGTGCTATGTGCTAATCCAAGTTTTAATCTATCTGTGTGCCAAATTTTATCCAAATCCGTTCAGTAGTTTTTTGCGTGAAAGAGTAACAAACATACACACTCACAAACTTTCGCTTTGATAAAATTAGCGTGATACTTATTTGAACCCTATACTCTTTAAAGTACAATGTTTGATATGCATACACAAGCCCTACCGGAAAAGCGTGATTTTTTAACACCAATAAAGACGTTTCCCAGCAATATTTTTGCGAAGAGTTAATTTTGATTTTAGAAAATTCTTAGTTCACTGCTTTGTTAAGGGTCTGTTTACTCCCCGTGTATGAAGAGTAAGCTACGAACTTACGTATCGTAATCATATGTAATGGACAGTCTAGCAGCCACTACATTTCATAACGATTTCTGCATATTAGTTCCAATAACCAAAGTCTATCACCTTCATTATGTAAAGAACTCCTGCTAACAATCGGTTTCACATACAGCGAAATGGTTATTGTTAAACTGTCAATTTGAAAGCAATAGGGATGTTTACTGACTCAAAAAAGCTCGTGGCTTAATAAGAACTGCCACTCGGGTCGATCTTTAGGTAAAGCTGTGCTTGCCGGTCTGTGGATGGGTGACCGCCCGACATACCGAGTTTCCTCCGTGCCTCGGAAAGCACGTTAAGCTGTTGGTCCCGGCTGCTATTTATAGATCTTTGGCAGTCGTTACAGGTAGTCAGTGACCTGAAATTCTGACATCCAGTCTTACCAAAGAGTATCGTATTACCTAGTATTAACTGGGTTGTGGAGGTCAGATAGGCAGTCGCTCTATGTAAAATACTGGTATTCAGCTGCATCCGGTTAGACTGGAAGCCGACCCCAACATAGTTGGGGAAAGGCTAGGCAGATGATGACTGACTCAAAAAAATATGATTCTAATTAGTCCGTCTGTTAGATTATCGAAAAATATTGAATACGTATTTTTTGTTTTATCAAATCAATAAAAAATGACGAAGATAAAACGCGTCAAAGATTTGAGTGGGGGCTTGTGACGCACTCACGGGTAAAAAATGTTATACTAATGTCTTAGAATATGCCGTCACACGAGTTTCAAAACACTGTATCGTCTTCATTGTTTGTTTACGTGAAAAAAGAAAAAATACGTGTCCAATATTTTTTGGAAATCTATCTGATGGACTATCTAGATTTTTTTAGTTAAATACCCTATTGTGTTATTGGGCGTATAATACATAATAAGACTACCGATTAATTATTAACACGATCGGTTCAATCCCCGCACGGAACAAATATTTGTATGGCCTACAGGTAGTTGTTTCGGGTCTGGGTGTGTTTATGTGAGTTTAAATATTTGTAAACGCACCCACGATACAGGAGAAATTCCTAGTGTAGGGCAACGTTTAAAAAAAAAAAATAGGCGTGATGTTATGTTTTGTTAATAAATTCAGCCGATTTGAGAAACCTCCACCTTTTTAGAAGTCCGTTAAAAAAAATAAGTCAACCTTTGTAATAGTATTCATCCAAAACATTATGAGACCATCTTCAATAGCACAAAAAAATAAACCAAAAACGGTCTTACAAGGCTTTTTCATTCAACCCGCAACCTCGACATATCACATCAACAAAACTGCTGTAATTAATTAATAATGTTTGTCATTAAGGGAGTCATTAATTACCCCCGTTTGACCCCCTGATGTACCCGGGGAGGGGAGGTACGTTATGGGCTAAAGACTTTTATGTATGACATATTTAATTCAGGGTTATGCGAGTTGACAGACCGCATTGCTGGGGTTTGTGATATTAATGTTGCCCCATTTATTGCATTTTTATGTCTTACTGGCTTTTGCCCACTGCTTCGCCCGCGTGGATGTCGGAAATATCAAATATTACTTTTCTCCATACAAAGTTTCAGCCTCAATTTTGAAAAATCCTTTCTTAGTGGATGCGTACGTCATAAGAGGAATACGTGTGCGAAATTATGAGGTTCTAGCTGTAAGGGTTTGGCCTGTGCGTTGATCCTCAGTCAGCAAGCTTTGCATTTCATATATTACTAGCTGACCCACGCAACTTCGTCCGCGTCACATAAAATAGCTTATAACCTTTCTCGATAAATCGACTATCCAACATATTAAATTGAGTTAAATTGTACTCGTAACAAACAAAAAATCTTACCTTTCCTCTTTATAATACCTACTAGCTGACCCACGCAACTTCGTCCGCGTCACATAATATAGCTTATAACCTTTTTCGATAAATCGACTATCTAACATATTAAATTGAGTTAAATCGTACTCGTAACAAACAAAAAATCTTACCTTTCCTCTATAGAATACCTATTAGTTTAGATTGGCTTCGATTATATTATTAAAGTAACAATTACTATAGGTACCTCTTACTGTTTAATATACAGTAACACCTTGTACTTGTAAACATTATGGTGCAGTAAATATTTTGAATTTGAATTTCTCCGGAGCCCCCAGAGGCCAGAATCCCCACGTACCTACCGCACCGGACCGAATGACTGCTACGCGCTTAATTATTTTGTCGCACGTATATTTTTACATTGCGATATCTTCTAAGATATTTGTTTAAACTGTATAAAGTTAAAGGCACAAATATTCTATATAAAATTTCCGTGCTAACAAACACATTTACTTCGATATAGATTAATACCATATGGGTTAAATAAGCTTCGCAAAATATCATTATTTTTAACCTAACATTTAATTATTAAAAAATCTTAAAAGATAAACATATGCTGTCGCGGACTTTTTTTTAGAACTTTTAAAGATGAACAATTCCTTCATACATGATATTTACGTAACTTAAACCGTTTTCGCAGCGCACGCAATGGAAGCTCTCAAAAAGGAATATCTTTTCCCGTTTTTGCAACATTTTTTATTTATGCTCTGCTCCTATTGATTGTAGCGTGATGTTATATAGCCTAAAGCTTTCCTCGATAAATGGACTATCCAACACTAAAAGAATTTTTTAATTCTAACCAGTAGTTCCAGAGTTTACTCCGTTCAAACAAACAAACAAACAAACAAACAAACAAACAAACAAACAAACAAACTCTTCAGCTTTATAATATTAGTATAGATTAGTTTAGATTGGCTTCGATTATATGATTAAAGTAACAATTACTATAGGTATCTCTTACTGTTTAATATACAGTAACACCTTGTACTTGTAAACATTATGGTCACAATATAAATATGGACAGTACGGAAACTACCTACAAACGCTCGAAACCGCACACTCACACAAACATGCGCATCGACGGGGCACTTGGCAAGTCTTCGCAGTGCGCTCAGTTGTGCGTGCCGCGCCGAGACGAGTGGTCAGTTGGTCACGTATAAGTTCATATCTCCCGATATTTTTTTAAATGCAACGAACGTATTGCGCGGTATACGGCTGTGTCAACTCGGCTTCAACAGCAGAAGAAAGTATTTTTAATCGACTTCCAAAAAGAGGGAGGTTCTGAATTCGTCGGTTTGGTTTTGTTTTTGTATCATATTTGTTTCCGCATAACTCCCTCATTTATGAACCGAATTGAAAAAAAAAAATTTTAATCGAAAAAGTATACTCCCGAGATGGTCCCACTGTTACCATGTCTGGATCTGATGATGGAATCTTAACGAAATCGAGGGCAACCATCAAATTTTATAGGCACATATTACGTGTTTCGTATTTTTTCTAATGCTATTTAAGTATTTACATCTGGCAGTCATTACCTCATGTTGATGAGCTGATGATGGAAGGAATAACTCCTTAACGGTTAGGAGTTGGAGGATAATTCTTAAATAAAATCTTATGGGGTTGTATTCTTTTCAACCTGTGCCGCAGCCGTGGATAGCGAGCGCCCACTCCAACGAGCGCACAAAACGTTATCGAGTATCGTCCAACCGCGGCTCGCTCCCGCCAAGACTTGTAACAGGTTAAGCCGCGTGCGCCGTTATGACAAAGTTAAGTCAACAAGTTGTTGTGTACTAAACTGTTTTCCGTGTTTAAACTACATAAATAAATGTCTTTTGTTGAGATTAACCGACGCCATAAGATAACCTATTTAGATTGTATTTGTAAGCTAGCTTTTATTAATTCGATTGATTGATCACAACAGAATAAAAAAGGTAAGGTTGAGAAGTTATCTAGGGACTTCAGCAACCGTGCATAAAAGGGACAACCCTATGGCTTCAATGGAGCGTAGGTAGTTATCGCATCAACTAGGCTTAGTTTCGCTACTGTCCATATTTATACTGTGTTATGGTGCAGTAAATATTTTGAATTTGAATTTCTCCGGAGCCTCCAGAGGCCAGATTCCCCACGTAGGTACCTACCGCACCGGACCGAATGACTGCCACGCGCTTAATTATTTTGTCGCCCGTATATTTTTACATTGCGATATCTTCTAGAATATTTGTTTAAACTTTATAGAGTAAAAGGCACATTTATTTTATATTAAATTTCCGTGCTAACAAACACATTTATTTTGATATAGATGAATACCATATGGGTTAAATAAGCTTCGCAAAATATCATTATTTTTAATCTAACATTTTAATATTAAAAAACTAGCTGATGCCCGCGGCTTCACCCGCGTGGATGTCGGTCAAATTATATACTAAAACCTTCCTCTTGAATCACTCTATCTATTAAAAAAAACCGCATCAAAATCCGTTGCGTAGTTTTAAACATTTAAGCATACATAGGGATATAGGGACAGAGAAAGCGACTTTGTTTTATACTATGTAGTGATGGTTACAGTGAGTCAATCTTAAAAGATAAACATATGCTATCGCGGACTTTTTTTTAGAACTTTTAAAGAGGAACAATCCCTTCATACATGGTATTTACGTAACTTAAACTGTTTTCGCAGCGCATGCAACGGAATCTCTCAAAAAGGAATATCTTTTCCCGTTTTTGCAACATTTTTCATTTATGCTCCACTCCTATTGATTGTAGCGTGATGTTATATAGCCTAAAGCCTTCCTCGATAAATGGACTATCCAACACTAAAAGAATTTTTCAATTCCAACCAGTAGTTCCAGAGTTTACCCCGTTCAAACAAACAAACAAACTCTTCAGCTTTATAATATTAGTATAGATATTCATAGATAGATAGGATAGTCTCGCCACATACATACATACATAAACTAAAGCCTTTGTGTAATGGGGGCAGGCACTTAGGCAGAACCCACAGAAAGCCACCTGCTATGATCCTTTCTCTTAATTTTGGAGGGTGGTAAATCCTCAAATGAATCCTCCCGCTCTGGGCGGAGCGGTAGGGAGTGTCAGACTTCTACTGACTAAAAACCACCCATGTTACTTCTTAGCCCTTTGTGTCCGAGGCCGCGGTATCTCTTTCTAACTACCTGCAGCCCACCTGCTATGAGACTTGCATACTCCTGTTGCCACGTCCACGTTCATAGATCTAGTCATACACGCACGCCGGTTGCGAGCAAGACGCACTTATTCTTTCTGAAGAACCTCACTAATAAGGTCAGTGTATGTATTTCTAGGGCGTCCCCTCTTGGCGTTACCACTCACATCTGCCATGTAAAAATATTTTGTTTGACCAAACCATCTAAACATACTATAGTGCAGTCAAAATAACCTTAAACAGTGGTTAAATAACAATAGTTCGTTTAGAGCTGAAAATAAATGTAGTTCTTTAATACACCATCATCATTTCATCTCTTCATCATCATCTGCCTAGCCTTTTCCCAACTATGTTGGGGTCGGCTTCCAGTCTAACCGGATGCAGCTGAGTCCCAGTATTTTACATGAAGCGACTGCCTATCTGACCTCTACAACCCAGTTAATACTAGGTAATACGATACTCTTTGGTAAGACTGGATGTCAGAATTTCAAACCGATTTTCATGCTGTTTTCACCAATGGATAGAGTGGTTCTCAAAGAAGGTTTCATTGTATAATATGTCAAGTTTATGTACACATTGGCTAATTAGTGCGTGTGGAGCCGCGGGCATCAGCTAGTTGTACATAAAATGTTAAAAGTCCCTACTTAATCCCGCCCGTCCCGTCCCGTGTGTGCTAAAAAGTAATTCAAGGTCAAAAGTAGCAGTTTTTCACATTTTCTCGTTAACGGTGAGTGTTATCTGAAATACAGTTCAGACTAAAATAATTGTAGACCATAAAATAGTTTATTTTAAAGATTTTGACACTTTAGAGACTTAGTAAGATTTATTTTTAAGATTTTGACAATTTAGAGAAGGTTTTGTATGTCAAATCTTTACTAAGTGACAGCTTAAGTAATCATTGAACGTCTCTGAACGTCTCCGTCTTGAGTGCGGCAGTCCGTCTTTTAAAAAGAAAATTAACGAACAATGTATGTTCATACCGCACTTCCACAGCTAATACCACTAATCATACAAACTTGTATTTGGACAGTAATTAATTTTTATTTATAACGGCCCGTCCGTGTACTAAGAAATAATTTTACGAGGAATGAAAAATAGAATAGAGTTTCTATGAAAGATCAAGATTATCTAAAATACTCCATTAGACAAAATATAATTATACTTTTTCCCAAATTGCTTAAAAAACTTGAGAGGTGTCAAGGGACACCCGGATGGAACGAAGTTCTGAAAATAACTGGCTTGCTTTCTATGAGAGAGAGAGAGAGACAGACAGAGAAACACGCGCACGCCGCACGGCTTACAACTATAGCAAAAAGTGTCGTTACAACTTTTGGTCTTATTTTTTTCCGTCTAGCCTCCTTTCGCAACGCGCGATAAGGAACTTCGTTCCGAAACTTCGTTCCTTTTTCACACGAGCACAAAAGCGACATAAACAACATACACAAAAGTGATGTCAAAAATAAAATGTGGATTTTGTGTAACATGGGTAACTTCTATTAAATATTTTAACCGGGCTCAAATCCAGACTTCGTGACTCAAATTCTTGATGGAAAAACCCAATAACACTTTCCCTGAGCTGTGCATCGAATCCAGGACCTCATGCTCAGCAATTGCGCTTGCGACAACTAGACCAATATGAATAGAATATGTCATTAAATATGGCGGCATAAAATTATGGAAATTCTTATTCACGCAAGTCTTACAGAATTGAAAACACAAAGAACGTGGTTATATTCCCCACACTTAAATATTTCACGAAGCCGACATATCCGTTTTAAAACTCCTTTTTTATTCATACAAAATTAATGCTCTCAACATCGGAAACTTTCGGTGAAGTTCGGCAAAGTTCGGGCAACTTCGGGCGGCGATGCGGGTGAAGTTCGAGATAGGGATGTCCAAAATTGTTATTACTCCTTCTTCATCGAAATATACGGAAGTATATTTTGTTAGGGCCCGCTTGTGGAGAATATGATTTTCGGTTTTATTTCAGTTTGTAAAGTTGTTTCTTGGGTGTAATTTGTAATGCGAAGGGTTTAAGACCGTTCGTGTTTGTTGAATTTGGATGTGTATTGTGATGGAATTTCGGTTTATATTCCTTTGTCCCAACGGATCTTGTGCAAGTGTTATTATTTTTTCAATTCCTGTCAGGCTTTATTCTTTCTGATGTTTATCAATTACAAAATAATGATTTTAGTTTCAATCAAGCTGTTACATTTATCATAAAAGCCACAGCATTATTTTGAAAGTGGCGCTAAAATGTTTTGATCATTTTCATGACAAACATATTCTAATAAACCTAAAATAATATGATATTAAAAGAATGTCTATGATCTCAATTAATCGTTGGAACGAATAACATTTACGATGGATCAATTCAATTCTTTGTCAAAAGAAAGCTTTGATCTTCGTCATGAATTTTAAGAAGATGGCTCCTATAAAAAAATGACAAGATCTTAGCAATAATTTGAACAAACTTATTTATAAATGCTTTGTTTTAGTTTGAGTAGTAATTTTTACGGGCTTATGAGATGATATTTGTTTTACAATGTCACCTTCCATCTTGCGCATGTAAACCTTAATTACTGCATCAGCGAGTGGAACATGTGTCCTTAGCAGATTTTTGGGCCAATCTTCTTGCCATTAATACTTCATTTATAAAAAAAAACATATCCTTAATATCTAAGAGCGATAACGCACATGGTAATGATGAAAATGGTATTAAATTGACAAAAACCTTGAAAACTTAATTATATTAAAACCGTTTGCGCAAATACGAAACGCTTTTAAAGTAAATGTCATATGGCCAAACCATTTTCCAATTTTATAAACCAGCTTAGCTGCGGTTCGTATCGTAAATAAATTAAAATCTTGCAAGAAAGCACGAATTTGAATCTAACATAAATCGGATAAACATCGCCTTAACGGACAGACAGGGAATTTTCATTCATGTGAGGAAGATAAAACCAATTCATTCTCTATCATAAAAATAAATGAGAATTTTCCAGCAAATAGTAGGTACCTAAGATAAGACAGAATAAAAGGAGGAGTCGGAGTCTCAATAAATTTTATTCAGTTCATAAGAATTTTCCTTTGTGCTTAGCGCAGCGGATAATAAATCCCTTTTAGCGATGCATTAGGTTAGGTTTCTTTTACCAGGTTATAGGTACTATGAATATGGAACTGGGATAAAAAGCAGTCAGTAACTAAAAAATTAAGCTATGTTTAATTATATTAAGATCTATGTTAAGGAAAATTATTCCTTTTTGTCACTTGTCGTTTTTGAACCTGCTCTCATGAAATATTGTTGAAATCATTATAAGACCAATCATCTGCCTAGGCTTTTCCCAACTATGTTGGGGTCGGCTTCCAGTCTAACCGGATGCAGCTGAATACCAGTATTTTACATGGAGCGACTGCCTATCTGACCTCCACAACCCAGTTAATACGAGGTAATACGATACCCTTTTTTGGTAAGACTGGATGTCAGAATTTCAGGTCACTGACTACCTGTAACAACTGCTAAAGACCTATATATGGCAGCCGGGACCAACAGCTTAACGTGCATTCCGAGGCACGGAGGAAACTCAATATGTCGGGCGGTCACCCATCCACAGACCGACCTAGGCAAGCACAGCTTTTACCTAAAGATCGACCCGAGTGGCAGTTCTTATTCTTATTTAGAAATAAAGCAAATTAATAATTAATTGCTGTACTGGAATTCCTCTAGATTTTTTAAAAGATTTTGCTGAATAAAAGCTTCCTTCCCACATTTAACTCATCTGCCTGCAAAGTAAAACACGTCAGTAATTTTCTGGGCACGCTCGTTCCATGATCGACTTCATCCATCGCTTTCCATTAGGCGTAATCGAGGTCAATAGCGGGCACATTTTGCAATCAAAAAAGTGTAAAACAAAAAATCTATTAAATTTGGATCAATAAAGTTAGGGACGTATTTGTGAGAATAAGCAGTCTACTCACAATATCTTGTTTAGAATTTATGAAAGAGCTACTCACATACAATCTTCTCCATCGGCTCCGCCCACAATACCCACCTTTATATTTCCCCAGTATTGTCATTATATTCTTACCAACCGGTATTAAGGTATAAAGTCCAAATAAATTCTGCCGTAGTCTTGTTTGTTTAGTACTAAGCGTCGTGATCAAAGTTTAGCTCGTAATCACGTTTGAGTACACAATATTGTTGCGTATGTATCGCCATGTTATGTTGTTTTGTTTTCTGTTGACTGAGGAAACCAGGGATCTTAGTGGAGTCATCAAAGGCATAGCCTTTTCCTGAGTATGTTGGGGTCGGCTTCCATTCTAACTGGGTGTAGCTGAATTGCAGTAAGCTACTCGTTTTTATGTGATGAGTCTTAGTTTTCTCAATTTGTTGCCATTAGAATAAACCATGTCAGTCTACAAACACTAGTAATTTAAGACTGTGGGCTTAACCCGAAAAAGATAGAAAATAATAGTATAACGCGCAGAATGATCTACGCATCTAAATGAAACAAAATAATAATTTATTTAAATAGTATTGCTAAAATTTAGGAGAAGGATTTCGTTTCTAGAAGATTTTCTGTGTCTGTTTAATCAAGTATCGCTAAATAATTCGATATTAATAGAACACTATATTTTTTATTGCCGAATAAGTCAAGTGATACGATTGGCTACTTATAATTTCATTATATCAATAACAGCTGTTTATGTATACTTGATTTGTGTTGATTTTCCCACTAGAAATAGTGCGTATTCATAAATTGAAAATAAAAGAACCATAAGATTACGCAATGACGTTCGGAAACGCAAACAATTTTGACGTAAGCATCTAAAGTAATTTATCAGTGACAGCCGTTGTTAGCGGCAAACCATTTAAAATCTTTAAATCAATCAGTAGGATTCAAATGAATGGATTTTAAAGTGGTTGATTTTAAACAGTGTTTTACTGGTGTTTTGGTTGATATTGGTGTACTTTTCCTTCATCTTATAACTTAAGATGACGCCTGTAAGTCCCCAAAGAGATAGGCAGAGGCGTATCTAAAAGCACGCCCACATCTCATTTTTATGGTTCCGTACCTCAAATGGAAAACGCGAAACCCATTTACACCTATAAGATCACTTTATTGTCCATCTGTCTGCCAAGACCCTTTTTCTCAAGAACGCGTGGAGGTATCGAGCTGAAATTGATATTAAATGCTCAGATCCACTGTCTCTTAGAGAAAATATAAAACTTCTAAACAAACGCAATCAAGAAATACAGCCGTTTATGCTACAAATTAACGACACTCGCACAGGAATCAAAACCTACAGGGTAGACAGAAAGAAAGAAAACGCAGCTTATAGCGCAGATAAAGGAAAAATTGCAAAAAGCATACATTTTTAGTTACATCATGTAATAAAAATATTTTAAAATTAAGATCGCTTTAAGCGATAAGACCGCCCATTGTGTCACCCCTTGTAAAATGTTTTTTTTTTGTAATTTTTATGGTGTACATAATAAAGAGTATTCTATCAATCTATCTATCTTACTAACCCTTTCCTCATAAACGCGAAGAGGTATTATTTGAAGTGGTCTAAGCCCCATTTCATCATCACCATCAGCTCCTCTCTAGGAGAGGGATGGCTATAATCCACCACGCGGGCCCATTGCGGGTTGGTAGATGTCACATGTCTTCGAATATTTTGGTTCTAAGACATGCCGGTGTCCTCACGAAGCCCCATGTAACAGAGAGCAATCCTATTGCCATCAACCGGGTACATATCTAGACTACATTGCTGCTTCTGACAAATTCCTGATGGATAAACTGAATAACACTTTGCTTAATCCCCAGGCTCTAGAGTCTAAAATAAAAATGAGTTTTATAAACCTTCTTATCCTGTTTATAAAACAAAAAATTAACAAACTCAGGCACACATAATTCCTTTGCGTAATAAGGTAGAAAAAATAAGAGGGAGACTAAATTAAAGCCCTTTGATTTACGGCTCGCACTAATTCAAGATTCTGGCTTTAATATTACCGTAGAGGGTGACAAATAGTCCTCGTTCTTATTTGTTCGAGTTAATCTTTTAAGAATATTCTGGTCTGGTTTAAGTGTGGAAGGTTTTTGGGATAAGTAGTTATCATCATCAGCTTTCTGCCCTTATCCCATATTGGGGTCGGCGTAATGAGTTTTTTTCTTCCATTCTTCTCTGACAACCATAACGCTGTCATTTACTCCTTTTTTATATCATTCATCGTTATTTCGGGATAAGTAGTATTTTAGAGTAATGGAAATTAACCGATTAATTTGACAAAAAAAAATGACATTCTTAATCCACTAAAAAGTCCTTCCAGCTCCATTTAAGGATTCAAAATTGATGGAAATAATAGTTGGTTAATGTGTAATACCCATAAAATACACATAAATAAAATGAATAGACATCAATGGTCATCAATTTCGATATTTTCCAAAAATTGTTTTACAATCTAGTAGAAGAGAAGTAAGGTAAACCAAACAGCCCGTTAGGCCTGCGGGTTGTTCGAAAGAGATACCGCGGGCTCGGCGCAAGGGCTAAGAAGGAACATGGGTGGTTTTTAGTCAGTAGAAGTCTGACACTCCCTTCCGCTCTGCCCAAGAGCCGGAGGGGTTATTTGATGATTTTCCACCCGACAATATAAGAAAAAAAAAGGTAAACCAAATAGTTGTTCTACGGAATATCTGATCTTATTATCTGGGTTGTTAGACTGAAATATAAGGAGTAGTAGTTTGTGAACTCTTTTTTGGAGTACTTTAGGAATAAGCCAAGCAAACTCGTCTAACAGCAGTTTTTCGACAAACCTACCAATTACCATTTTAACTTAAATAACTATTAACAAGATACGGATGCAGCTGATTGGTCACTTTACAATTGAACGATTGCAGAATGCCCACTTTAGTTAACCATAACCACTCAATTATGACGGCGTTTCCGATTACTGGTTAAAAGACCGTCAAGCTGCTGATAATTCGGTACACATGTTTTAAGTAGGTAATCGTAAAATTTTCAAGGAGTTGTACCTTAAATTTGAAATTGGCGAATTTTCCGCCAGTCACTTTGCATAGATACGGAAGAATGGACTTTGTAAAGAATGATTTATGGCAAAAAAGGAGGATTCTGATGAGATGACGACGAATGGGGTAGTTAATTAAAAAAAACTTGAGAGGTGTCAAGGAACACCCGGATGGAACGAAGTTATTGTTATTATTTTTTATTATGTAAAAAAAAAAAAAAAAAAATGTAGAAATAAAAATATCTGGCTTGCTTTCTATAAGAGAGAGAGAGACAGACAGAGAAACATGCGACGCCGCACAGCTTACAATAGCTTACTATAGCAAAAAGTGTCGTGACAACTTTTCGTAAGAATTTTTTCCGTCTAGCCCCCTTTCACAACGCGCGAATCTAATTAGTCCGTCAGATAGATTTCCAAAAAATATTGGACACGTATTTTTTCGTTTTTCACGTAAACAAACAATGAAGACGATACAGTGCATTGAAAACTCGTGTGACGTCATATTCGAAGACATTCGTATGATTTTTTTTACCGGTGAGTGACGTCACGACCCCCCACTAAAATCTTTGACGCGTTTTATCTTCGTAAATTTTTATTGATTTGAAAAAACAAAAAAATTGTTGATTTGTTAGAACAAAAAATACGTATCCAATATTTTTCGATAATCTAACAGACGGACTAATTAGAATCATATTTTTTTAGTCAGTAAACATCCCTATTGAGAAGTAGATATGCAACACCGATTTCAAAATGATTAGGATAAGAAAAAGAGAATGATGATAACTTTGCATAGATATTATACACAAACATACCTCATCTCCCATTGGGGTTGTTTGTAACCAGTAGGGCTATGCGTATATTAACTGTCAAATGGTTATGGTTTGGTACAAAATGGAACCATTTGACAGTTAATCGATGGACACTATGATAGCCACTGGCAACTGCTGGTGGTGTTTTGTAGTTTTATGAATGAAAGGATCGTAGCAGTTGTGCTATCATCCATAAATGCTCCTTTCATCTCGTTCACGTTTGTTACGTTTACACAGAGTTTTGTAGAAGGTTGGCTCGTCGGAAGTATACTTTTGCTCTAAATACATTATTAAAACAGTAAACAAGTATTGTACACAATGTACACGACACTGTTGCCAGCAAGTAAACAAATAAATCTAGCTCTAAGCACACAGTACACGACAAACAGTAACCTCAGTAACCTACATTTTTATTGTTAGTATTTATTTATTTATACGATACTGTTATGTTAGGTGGAGTTTTGTGAAATACTGAAACTGGTTTCTTAGTGAATGTTTATTTTGATGTGATATTAAATATGATAGCTAGCGCAAGCGGTCCTCTCTTATATCGTGCGGTTAGTGCGTAATTTTGTAACAGGGTTTTCATGCCGCCCGTGGGCCTCTAACTTGGCTTATATGCATTGATATAAAAACTAAAGATACGGTCGTCCGAACATTTGCTGCGTTCGCCATACAGAGAATCGGTGTAGTCTGCTCGTTAACGTTACCTTGTATAAGCGGCGTGGTATTTTCGAGGTATAAAATTTACGACCGCACCCGAAGAGAGCCGATCGTGGACTAGTTCACTTCGGCTTAGGAAAGACCGTTTTAGGACCAAGTTCGAGGCGTCATTTTAACAGGCGGTCCGCCCAGTCCTTACGCTGTAATATATAAGTCAACGCTTATATGCCACCAAGAAAACTCTCTCAGGCACGCTGGTTGCCTCACGAAGTTTTACTTCGTCGAAGCAGATGATCATTATACAATACGCACATGAATTCGAAAAATCTGAGTTACATATTTGGGTTCTAACTTGAGGCTTTGCGGGTTGTTCTGGGCTGCGGGTTGTGCGCAAGAGATACCGCGGCCTCGACATAAAGGGCTAAGAAGGAACATGGGTGGTTTTTAGTCAGTCGAAGTCTGAAGTCCCTTTCGCTCTGTTCAAGAGCGGGAGGGGTTATTTGATATGATTTTCCACCTGCCAAAAAAAAAAGACCTCTTGCTTGACTTGTTAGTAGCGGTACTACGGTTTAAAGGTATAATTCCGAAGACTTCTGAAATCGTAAACCGCAGCTGCAAAGATACGTAGCAAACTCAACTAATTTCTATGTAACACAATGGAAACAACGACATGCAGCAATGTTACTTTCTGTAGATGGTAACACTGCCGCTTTCAAAGACAAAGTTATATATTCATAACATTACATAGAAACTAGTCACGTCGCTTTGGTATGTATCGATTGCAGCTTTGCCGCTACGGTTGGTGGTTGAAGAGTCGTTATAGAAGAGATCTTTTCCAATATTTATATTTTGACCAATATTGCAATATTACTTACTCCTTTTTATTTTTGATATCCCTTATAATAATTCTACAAGTAATAATAATACAAAAAAAAAACCATAGAATATCATCATCATCTTCCTGCCCTTATCCCATTCTATTTGGGGTCGGCGCAACACGTTTTCTTTGCCATTCTTCCCTTTTAGACGTCACCTAGAATATGTAGTCCTAATTTTTTTAGCTTCAAAGGTAAGTGTATTTTACACCCCTTTTTTTTTTTTTTTTTTTTTTTGGGGGGTGGGAAATCATCAAATAACCCCTCCCGCTCTTGGGCAGAGCGAAAGGGAGTGTCAGACTTCTACTGACTAAAAACCACCCATGTTCCTTCTTCGCCCTTCATGTCGAGGCCTCGGTATCCCTTGCGGACAACCCGCAGCTTCGACAGGCGTCGGCCCTTGCGGGCCCCTTCCATGTTGCTGACATCTCTTTGAGGCGCGCGTGGAACACGAACGCGCCGTCGACACGGCCTGTCGTCGTCATAAGACGGACGGACGGCGAGCTTACCCATCACTCACCGTCCACAGGCCCGCGTCTACGGTGGCCGGAAGCCATCACGTGGCCCCCGACGCCCGGAGCGGCTCCCGCGGCGGCTGGGACGAGAGGTTCTCTCCCTCTCACGTTCCGCCACCTCCTTCGCTAGCATCACTGCTTCGCAGAAGGAGGCGACGGCGTCCCATTCCTCCTCGCCCCGGACCATGGCTTGCACCAGGGCCGGACGCGAGAGGTCGCCGCCGCCGATCGCCGCTACGAGAACACGGCGGGGCTCCGCCCAAGCGGGACACACCTCCACGGTGTGCTCCACCGTGTCCTCCGGCCGATCCTCACAATGGTGACAACCGGGCGTTTCCTCCCGCCTGATTCGGTGCAGGTACCTCCCGAAACAACCGTGTCCGGTGAGTACCTGCGTCAGACGGAAGGTGAGGGCGCCGTGGCGCCTCTCCAGCCACTCCTCAAAGAGGGGACTTACCGCCACTATCGTGGCGTGCCCGTATTTTACACCCCTTGGATTCGTGTAAAAGACAAATACACAACACTCTTTCCTGATCTCTAACTCTCTGTGTTTAACTACATTATTTATTTACCTTCCAGTCCATTACCTCCAAGTACTTACTTAAAGTACATAGTTCTTTCAACTGTTACGGCATTTCCTACAAAACTTATTACATTTCATGTTTTTAACTTCTTTATTCGGCTTACAACTTGGGAACAACAACTTTAACCTAGATAATATTCTATTTTATTGCGAAGTTTCTGCTGAAGCTACCTTTAGGCTAGCGTCTGAGTTATAGAATAACTTGGGCAGGTGCCATTTGAAAAGAACATTACCTACCTACTTTTTGCGCGGTCGAGTAGGTTGTCAGGCAAGCGAGAAAACATAATTTACCAGTATATTCTACTTTAGAATTCTGTAGAAAGCCTCTGTTTTAATTGCCTGCTTAAGCTACAACGACCCTGCATGGACGTAAATAATGCTGTTGGTAACTGTTATTGCACGGTGGATTTTCTTTTTTGGAATTGAAAAATTCAGAAGAACGCTTTTGTCACGGAGTCGATCAAGTGGAGGACAAATTAATGTGAATACGTATAAACACCCACCCGCAATAACTTCAGTTTATCCGGGGTCAGCGTTGAAATATCGGGATCTCGAAGCAAACAGTAAAAATGATCCTGTTTTCAGTGTTAAATAACAATGTTGGTGTTATAAAATATTATGTATTTTAAACAATGTATGTGTTATAGTTAAGATAAATTAGTAGTTAAACTAAAATAGGTCAAGTAGTAAAAAATTAATAGAACATAATTTAACTGATATGACTCAATTCGGAGGTATATTAAATTTTCTGTCTTTTTCAGTTAAACTAATTTATTGCATGTTTATAAAATTACTAGATTTCAACAGACACAATACTTCGATTCTCGTCCCAGAAAATCAAAAACTTCATCCACAAAACTAACCAAAACATCCCAGCTGAAAACCAAATCAGAGAACTCCAGGAAACTTGGAACAACACCTCAACCTAGATTCAGACATACCTATTTCAGGTCAAATCTATCTAGATTTTCAGGATGCTCAGCTCGGAACAATGTCATGACCTGAAATGTTCAACGTGACGTCAGAAGGATGACGTAAGCGTTTCAATAGCTTGCATCGACTGCAGAACCAAATGAGATTGGTTTTCGAAGCCTCGCAGATGAGGATGTGATAATGCATCTACATTCTTTCTTTCTTTCTTTTCTTTTTTTTTTTTCAAACGTTGCACCACAGTAGGAATTTCTCCTGTATCGTGGGTGCGTTCACAAACATATAAAGTCACATACACAAATACCCAGACCCGAAACAACTATCTGCAGGCCTTACAAATATTTGTTCCGTGCGGGGATCGAACCCGCGACACGCAGCGCAGCAGTCCATCGCTTAGCCACTGCGCCAACCGTGCCGTCAAAATTGTATTGTATAGTGTATTGTATTGTATGCATAAAGGTTCTGTTGGATGAAGTTTCGCAATTTGAGGCTTATTTAGTACAAAGTTGTTTGTTTAAAGGAAATTACTTAAATAAGAAATAGATACTGCAATTTTCTTCTTCAGTGGTATAGCTAAAGAGATTGCATTTGAAAATAAATTAAAACTGGTTTTAGTTTTATTAGTGTACTTAGTAAAATTGCTTTTCCAGGGAAGTTATAGTATTATTTTAGTTAACCTTCTATTCCTGCTGCTTTTTATTGTTGATCCGTATTTGTTTTTTATTGTGCTTGTTAGCGATTCTAAGATTTCTACAACTTTTTCTGCTTTTACTTGTGAGAACCTGTAATTGGCTTTGGTTTACATTTACAATAATTATCCATCTGTTATAGCTATTGGTTGTTCTATTTATAAATAAATGAATATTTCTAATAATAACAATAAATAATAATACTGACTGTAAGTAGTAAGAATCCCTAAGTAATGAGTGACTATTGCCCGTGAAAACGAATACTAGTTTAGTCTTAGCGCAAACGGACGTTACATTATGAAGATGAGTTATTACTGAAAATTATATCATTATTGTCGGTTTGAAGATTGCTAGTTTAATTATAGATACAAAAGTAGCAAAAGAAAAGTTTTCAGTATGAATGTGAATGGATATAAGACTACAAGAAGACCAAAGAAACGATGCTGTAAAAGATGATATGGCAAGCAAGCAAGTGTCTAATGACATAACGAGTGATAGAGAAGTATGGGCGAGGAAGAAGACATGCTGTGCCAACCACAAATGAGTTGGAATAAGAGCAAGATATAGGTATTTAAGTTCACAATGAGTTTGTTCACAATTAGTAATAAACAGCCGTACCACAATAAACAATCGACGAAAAAAAGGACTTTTCTCTATAGCATCCCACTTTTATACAGCGCATGAGAACCTTTCTTGACTCTAAACTCACTTTTATTCCCTTTTACTTACAACTTTGAAATTTCTTTTGAAACATGTTGCATAAACATTTCACAATATTGGTTTTCCTTTAAACAAAAGACACGACGTTATCTTGGCAGGCAATGTTCTTTCCTCCAATGCTACCTTTAAAACATATTTTATTTCAAAGACCACTTTAATGTTAAAACAATGGTGTATTTACAATAAATTCTGGAAATATGGGTACTCCAAGAAAGTATACTTCGCATAGTAATAATATTGGTTGCCAACGATTGGTGCATTGCGGGTTCCCTTTATAGACCAATTTTAATAAATGTTCGGAGTTGATTTACGTAATAAGTTTTGTACTGTGGCGTGTTTTCGATTTCGTTTTGATGGTTGCAGTTTGTTCTACGTTTTTGATTTATTGGTTTTGCGAATGCTTGGGAGTTGTCGAGTAAAGTATGATCGATGAGTAATTGTGAAATGCGCTGAATATCTGAATCTTTATAACTGTTTATGCGGTGCATGAGGTCTTCATTTAAGACCCGCACTTAATTAAGCAGCAAACAATTAATATTTGATAACAAAGTTAATATTGTAAAATAAATTGTACTTTACTAAGTAAGTAAGTTTACTATTTGTATTTTAAACTATTACAAAAAAAAATACTACATTATACACAAATGAGCCACATTAGGCATTATTTCTGATTACTTATATTTTTTAAACTTTAAATTGCCTAAGCAATTGACACGGTCATCTAATTAGTATTTATTTTTGCCATAAATTCGAAAATAAAACAAATTCATTTTATACACAACATAAAAGCTAAACCAATTACATTTTAATACGTGAAGAAACTCGTCGATACCATAGTCTATATCTGCAACATACCACCCGCGAGATGGAGTCCTACAAGGCAGTACATTGCGCCCGTCTCTGAGACAAACTTCTTGAAAGTCTTGAGAGCCAGTAATTTTCGCGGCGCTTGTATTCTTCAAGCCGGAATACGGCAATGCAGCTCGGTGGCAGAAATGGAAGTGGAGGTACTTTTCCGGATGAACTACTTTATGAGGAGTTACGGATAAGCTATTTTACAAGAAATTTTATTAAAGGGCGTTAAAATTATTGAAGAAAATAAAATAGGCTTGTACAGTCATGAACAGCAATCAATATGTATAAACTTATCAACGCGCAACGTTTAGAAGCAATTTTCGCCTACTGTATTGAATTCGTTTTCATGTTACGTAACGAAACTAATATTTCGGAATCCATATAAATTCAATAATAATAATAATTATTATTATAAAGTTGGTCATAACTGAAAGTTGCAATAGTTATTATAATGGTTGGATTTCAGAAAAGAAGATTTAGAACTTCCTACTGAGCTAATCAAATGAAAATTTTGATTTCTCTAAGTTCCGTTTATATGTTTTTTTTAAAATAAATCACATATTACCAGTCACGCTTTTACTCGCTAATTTACTATACCAGCGAGGTAGTCCTCGTTGAATGAGGTTCCATTCCCAGATTGTGTTTTTCATTAACCAATTTTTCAGTCTTAACCCTGGATATGTGCCCAGTTAATGGCATAAGGCACCGCTTATTACGTGGCAACATGTGGGTGTATCTACTATTCTTTTCAATATAGGCGTAATGTTTACGTTGTTAATACATTAAGCAAATCAGTTCTTATAATTGAACATCAAAACATTTCCGCAGATTCTTTTTTTTTCTCCTACAAACCGTAAACATCCGATTTTTTTTGTAATTTCATGAAAACATTAGTCGTTTGCCAAGTCCGCAGTTTATAGATGTGCTAACAAAATAAGCATTGAATACGTTTTGGACGAAAACAAATCGTAAATAATGTCGTCTTTGAGAGGGCATAAACGGGGTTCCACTATTCTGTAGGAATGGCTTGTAATGACAGGTGGGAGATGGAAGGTTTCTTTGTTAGGATTTTTGTCTAAGGGTAGCATGTGACGTAATGTGACTGTGTTAAGGGTTGAGTACGCTCTGTGTTTATTTTTATTCACCATCGTCTTCCTTCCCTAGTCCCTTGTGATGTTCTATGTAACTTGGGATCGGTGCAACATGTTTTTCCTCCATTCTCCTCTGACAACTGTCACGCAATCATTTACTGCTTTTTCTTTCATATTTTGATCATAAATAAGTATTTTTTTCAAAACAGTGACAGCCTCGTTACGAACATAATCTTCATCATTTGAGCACCTCCTTTTTGATTCATGCTTCATTGCAAATTGAAGTACAATTTATAAGTATTCGTGGCAAAGATTTTCATCATGTCCAGAGAATCTTGGCAGATGATCCAATTATAATCCTCCTGCACACAATTCAGTAGATTGAGCTCAGGTAAAAGGTGAAACACAATACAAACTTTGCTTATTATCTTTGTCATTGTTTTATTCTCGTCATACGGAAATGGCACAGAGCTGTATCTTCCGTTAGTCCGGTCAATTTAGACATTCGAAGTTACATAAAGTCCCAACAAGCTGAATTTCTGTGAAGTTGTTCAAAACATAATTATAAACAATGTCTAGAAGTTCCCCATCATTCCCCTGTAAGGAAAAAAAATTATTCAAGATCAAAGGTCAAAAAAATGAGTTTTTCGCGATTTTCAGCAAAACGGTAAGTTTTATCATAAAAGTACATCAGACAAAAATTGTAGATCATAAAATTATCTATAAAAATGTATCAATTCTTTTTTTCTTACGAGCCACCGTTTCTGAGATATAACGATTCAAAAAGTTATAAAAGTTGTTATCGTCATAATATGCACACGTTTCCACGCCACCTATGAGGTAGTGTACTTAGCGCGTTTTTTTAAACGTGGTTTCCCCAGTAGGCCTACTCCACGGGTCAGTTGTGATCCTGTTTAATGTAAAACTATTGCAAAATAACGGAAACTTTCAAAGATTGGGAAAGATAAAAGCGATGTAAATGAAAAAAAAGTGTTGAAGTTTATTCGTCTTATTCGTAAGTTTCAAATTCTTGTTCTTCTTCTTGATCTTCTTCTTGTTCTTCTTCTCCTGCTTCTTCTTCATCTTCATTTTGGATGCAAGTAAATTGCGTCAATAGCGATGTATCGCATGATACTTCGTCGGAGTCAAACGAATCCTCCATTGTTTGTGATTCAATATTAGAGCACGACCGGCCTTGACAATTTGTGCATGCCAAAGAACAAGACAGTCCGACTTTTTTGCAACCACATTTAGCACTGCATCCCTTTTTGCAGTTGCAAAAAATAGTGTTCAGCAGTTTTTCCGGCGCAGGTGGAAGTAAAGTTTGAACTGGCTCTAATATATTGTTGACCAACTTCCAACCCCAGTCTGTAGGGTCTAGCTGATAACCAAGCCACACTTGAACTTGGTAATATACTCGAAAAAGATGTTGGTGAGCAGCAACTGAGGTTGGAGGAAGACAAGCTAATTGAACTTGTTTTTTATTTTTAGTATTTTTAACGAAACATGCATATCGATGCTTATCTAAACAGGTAGTTTTTTTAGGAGCTCCGTACATAGAAAGAAGAAAGCGGATGCCGTTGGTAATAACTTCTTGTTGAGTTGAATTACTCTTTTTAAAAACATTGAATTAAATCTTGTTTTTCAAACATTTTGAAAACTGCTGTTTTACCCCTCCTGTAAAATGCAGATGTCGTATCACAGCCAGTTATTGCGTCTAAAAATAGTACATGATCTTTACACTTTACTAAAGTAAATAAACTTTTTGATGAAAAAAAAACAGCAGTTTTCAAAATGTTTGAAAAACAAGATTTAATTCAATGTGCTGAAGTTTTTAAAAAGAGTAATTCAACTCAACAAGAAGTTATTACCAACGGCATCCGCTTTCTTCTTTCTATGTACGGAGCTCCTAAAAAAACTACCTGTTTAGATAAGCATCGATATGCATGTTTCGTTAAAAATACTAAAAATAAAAAACAAGTTCAATTAGCTTGTCTTCCTCCAACCTCAGTTGCTGCTCACCAACATCTTTTTCGAGTATATTACCAAGTTCAAGTGTGGCTTGGTTATCAGCTAGACCCTACAGACTGGGGTTGGAAGTTGGTCAACAATATATTAGAGCCAGTTCAAACTTTACTTCCACCTGCGCCGGAAAAACTGCTGAACACTATTTTTTGCAACTGCAAAAAGGGATGCAGTGCTAAATGTGGTTGCAAAAAAGTCGGACTGTCTTGTTCTTTGGCATGCACAAATTGTCAAGGCCGGTCGTGCTCTAATATTGAATCACAAACAATGGAGGATTCGTTTGACTCCGACGAAGTATCATGCGATACATCGCTATTGACGCAATTTACTTGCATCCAAAATGAAGATGAAGAAGAAGCAGGAGAAGAAGAACAAGAAGAAGATCAAGAAGAAGAACAAGAATTTGAAACTTACGAATAAGACGAATAAACTTCAACACTTTTTTTTCATTTACATCGCTTTTATCTTTCCCAATCTTTGAAAGTTTCCGTTATTTTGCAATAGTTTTACATTAAACAGGATCACAACTGACCCGTGGAGTAGGCCTACTGGGGAAACCACGTTTAAAAAAACGCGCTAAGTACACTACCTCATAGGTGGCGTGGAAACGTGTGCATATTATGACGATAACAACTTTTATAACTTTTTGAATCGTTATATCTCAGAAACGGTGGCTCGTAAGAAAAAAAGAATTGATACATTTTTATAGATAATTTTATGATCTACAATTTTTGTCTGATGTACTTTTATGATAAAACTTACCGTTTTGCTGAAAATCGCGAAAAACTCATTTTTTGACCTTTGACCTTGAATTAAATTTTTTCCTTACAGGGGAATGATGGGGAACTTCTAGACATTGTTTATAATTATGTTTTGAACAACTTCACAGAAATTCAGCTTGTTGGGACTTTATGTAACTTCACTCTCATTTTTTGGTCTAAATTGACCGGACTACGTAGCTTGTTAGGCATGTCTTTGTAGCAAGAATATCGACCTGTTTTCGATAAATTCAAGCTGAGATGTAACGTGGAACCCGGTAGAAATAAACGCTCAATATCTAATCTTGTCTTGCTTCCTATTTAGGTAAATATTTCAGATAAAATCCAATAGATGGAACGAAGTTAAGGTGATGAACTGAAGATCCAATCATCCAGAGCTTTACCACAGTATTAACAAGGTCATTGGTGGGGGTTTAGGCAGGTCTTCCAACGTTGTATCTTCCAGTCCGTACGTGGTCACAAGACACAACTCTAGCACCATCAGCCACCATATATGCGAGGGCAGCTCTTTCCAGTCACTCGCGTTTATCATTCCTTCCGGATATGTCCGTCACTTGAACTCTGTCCAACTTATAATTAAATATATTGAAAACCAGCGCCGGGGATCAGTTATCCTAAATGTAATTTTGTCGAACTTGACCTGTTTGGCATCGCCATGTGACACAACGTGTTTTTTGTTGTTATTTGCACGTTACGTTTATATCGCGCGCTCGTGGTAGCGCCTTAGAGCTACGCATTACAATACTGCAGTATTTAGTCAAGCTGTGTAACAACAAAGAGGATATCAAAAATAATTGATTCATGCAACAAACGTTAAGACCATTAAATTAATTGATTTAAGGAATCACAAATCAATTATTTTATTGCTTTGCTTTGCTTAATGTAGGTTCCATGGTTCTATAAATGATTTCTGTTTGAAAACTGAATATCAAAGCGTTACTAAGGATTATAACTGGTTTGTTGAAAACATGTGACACGGGGTTATTCGTTACATTGAATTTTGTATTGAGGAACAATGGATTTGCAAGGTGAGGATGTACACTTGGGAGCAAATAAATCGAGCCACTTCCTTTTTCACGCATTATGGTAATTATTTTTGGTATTATGGAACGCATCGATTCGAAACATATATCGCCTAAAAGGGTATTTAATAACCTTTACAAAGAGGGTAGTTAGTTGTCAAAATTTCATTTTTTTTTTATTTAAATTAAAGTTTAAAGGGTAGAATAAAATTATCGCATTTAATTTGCTTATGACATTTTTATTGTACTCTGTTAAGAAAAGATTAAATTTGAGGTTTTTGTTAATCATACCCATATTACTTGTTATTGTTGTCTTTATCTGTGTCTGTGTAATCAAAATAACCTGATAAAATGGATACTACACCGACGGAAGCTGCCCAAGTTGTAGCTTTACTTGAGGTTGGACACGGACAACGTGAAGTGGCACGCAGACTTCATTTGAGTCGTTCAAAGGTACAGCGGGTATACCGCAGGTATCTGGAGACTGGTGCTTTTGTTCGGCGACCTGGAACTGGCCGACCACGGGCAACAACAGAACGTGACGACCGCTTTATTGCAACCAATTCGTTGCGCGACCGTGGACTTAATGCTGTTCAGCTACAGCAAGCGTTACGTGACGTTCGAGGAGTCTCAATCAGTAGGTGGACAGTGAGACGAAGACTAAAAGAACGAAATTTAACATCACACAAACCAGCAACTGGCCCAAAATTGACTGTAGCTCATCGCCGATCTCGCTTGGAGTTTGCTCGAGAACATATTAATTGGACGTTAGAAGACTGGAGGTCAGTTTTGTTTTCTGACGAGTCAAGAATCTGTCTTTTTAGCAATGACGGGAGAAACCGAGTGTATAGACGTCTTGGTGAAAGATTTGCCCAATGTTGCATTCGAGAAACTGTGAGTTTTGGTGGTGGTTCTTGTATGGTGTGGGGAGGAATTTCTCTAGACGGAAAAACGGAACTTGTCTTCGTCGATCCCGCCAACGATGGCAGTGGTAGACGTGGATTAACAGCTGACCGATACATAACTGACATTCTTGAAAACCACGTAATGCCGTATGCTGGTTTTGTCGGAGAAAATTTCTTGTTTATGCATGACAATGCGAGACCTCATACCGCGCAGATCGTTACGGAATACTTGTCTGCGATCGGGATTCAACAAATGGTATGGCCAGCACGAAGTCCCGATTTGAACCCGATCGAACACCTATGGGACGAGCTAAAACGAAGAGTCCGAGCCAGGGTTCCCGCTGTTTCATCCATTCCCGAGCTTAAAGTCGCTGTGCTTGAAGAGTGGGAGAACATACCACAATATGTCATCGTAACACTGATCAGATCGATGACTAATAGGCTACAAGAATGTATCAGGGCACGGGGGGGTAATACCAGTTATTAAGAATATTTTTTTTGCAATAATTTTGTTTTTTATTGTTTTTATGGACTGTTTTAGCCCTACTAAATTTTCTATCAAAATTACCATTTTTCTTGCAGAGCCAATAATTTATCATTCAATAAGGTTATTATTCAATCATTTACCCTCATTGTAAAGGTTATTAACTAAACTTTTAGGCGATATATAGTTCGAATTGATACGTTCCATATTACCAAAAATATTTACCATTTTACGTGAAAAAAGGTAGTGGCTCGATTTATTTGCTCCCAAGTGTATTTCCTGCAGTCGTTGTAATGTATTTTTAGCCGACTTCTAATAAAGGAGGAGGTTTGGGCACATTGTTGCCATTTCTGGTATTCCACTATTCAACAAGTTTGTGTTGGTATGTTTTATCAAAATAGTAAATAACCAGTTAGTAAGGTTGCGAGACCAAGAGTACCAGACCCTATAATACGTAGTCTCTTTTAAACGGGAAGTTGCTTCTGTATCTCCAATCTGTCTGTAATCAAACTCTTATAATTATATGGACTGTGTACAGTTCAATGGGTGCTTTCTTTAGTTTTTTCAATTAATCTGAAGATTTCAGACATTTAAGACACTTCAAATAATAAAAATGGCTCTTATTTTTTAATTTCATTTCAGAATCAAAAATTAGATTCGATCCAATAAACATGTAATGTTGTATTAGTTAAGCGTAGAACTCTTTAGTTTATCTGAGGCCCTAGTACAATCCCGTCGGGGCTGCGGGTTGCTCGAAAAAAATACCGCGGCCTCGGCTCAAGGGCTAAGAAGGAACATGGGTGGTTTTTAGTTAGTAGAAGTCTAACACTCACTTTCGCTCTGCCCAGAGCGGGAGGGGTTATTTGATTATTTTCGCCCCCCCAAAAAAAAAGGTAAGCATGTGAGTGGTATGTGTTTTAAATAAATAAGTAGTACTGAAAATGTAAGCTAATTTAATATTTGTTATGTTGAACAACCTTTGATTACAACCCTGTAATTTCCACCTCAACGTCTCAAGGTCAAAGCTTTTAAAATTAACCAACTAATTAACAAAAGACCATTTGCCGACCTAGTGCAAAATCACGTCAATTAACAGTGGCTACTATCAAAGGGTTGATAAGGGTGATAAGGGTTGAAGATAACGGGAGATCAGGGGGTGGGTTTGATAAATGATTGTGTGGATGCTGAATAATTTGAGATAGTGGCTTTCTGTGGTTCGTGGTTATTATTGTTTGATAGGAGAGAAATGGATTGTTGGTTTTTTGGGGGGTGAAAAGGGTTTAATGATTTTGCTGCGGGATTTTGGGATATGTGTGATGCTTACGAAACATTTGCGATTTGTGACAATTCACGTATGAATGTGAATTGTCACAAATCGCAAATGGTTATTGGATTTTTACATCGGGAATTTCTCAGTAGCACCCACGGGGTCTGTATTTGTGCCCGGTTTATGGCAAGAGGCTTGCCTCCTATTACATTGACTTAAAAAATACCTGGCAAAATGGGGGTGTACTGCTAGGTGCACCTCTGTCACCCTTCGAGAATTACACGCGTGATGTCATGTTATGTAAATCTTAATTTTGCATAAAACCGAATGTGACCTTTCGACAACGCATTTGAAGTAACTGTTACGTTACTTTCCGTTTGTCTGGCCCCGCCCTAGCTTATCTAGGTTACGAAGTATTATAATATCTGTGTCTAGGTCCTTCTTGTTACAAAACGTAGTTTATCGATTAGCTTGCGTGGATGTACCATCAATAGACACTTCACAACATTACACTAAACTCCTAGCAGTGAAATTAAATTAAATTTTATTTACTAGAATTGTAGTACAATATTGATGGTCAGGTTTGTTACAATAGCTCACACAATTCGCTAAAATAGGGTAGATGTAATTATTATTTATACTGAAAACGAGATATTTACCATGTTTACAAACAGTAAACATGGTAAATATCCCGTTTTCAGTATAAATAATAGTGCTAGTGACCATGTCAGTTTAAAAAAAAAAATGTAATTAGTCCGTCAGATAGATTTCCAAAAAATATTGGATGCGTATTTTTTTCTTTTTTCACGTAAACAGACAATGAAGACGATACAGTGCTTTGAAAATTCGTGTGACGTCATATTTTGAGACATTAGTATGACATTTTTTACCGGTGAGTGACGTCACGACCCCCACTCAAATCTTTGACGCGTTTTATCTTCGTCATTTTTTATTGTTTTGGTGGTCAAAAAATACGTATCCAATATTTTTCGATAATCTAACAGACGGACTAATTAGAATCATATTTTTTTAGTCAGTAAACATCCCTATTAACATGCAAAATTAATAATATGTATATGAAAAGTGAATATAATAATTGGTATGTTGTAATAATAAGAGTGTCAATAGTAAATTGTCAACATCATCTGCCTAGCCTTTTCCCAACTATGTTGGGGTCGGCTTCCAGTCTAACCGGATGCAGCTGAATACCAGTATTTTACATGGAGCGACTGCCTATCTGACCTCCACAACCCAGTTAATACTAGGTAATACGATACCCTTTGGTAAGACTGGTTGTCAGACTTTCAGGTCACAGACTACCTGTAACGACTGCCAAAGATCTATATATGGCAGCCGGGACCAACAGCTTAACGTGCTTTCCGAGGCACGGAGGAAACTCGGTATGCTTTGAAAATTCGTGTGACGTCATATTCTACGACATTAGTATGACATTTTATAATTGGTATGTTGTAATAATAAGAATGTCAATAGTAAAATGTCAACAAATTTTCAATAAATAAATTAGATAGGAAAATGTCAGCATAAATCTCAATCATTGGTCGCTCTACAGACTTATATACTCACATAGTTTACTTCACATAACATAACATCACGCCTGTAATTCTCAAAGGGTTAGGCAGAGGTTCACCTAATAGTACACCCACATTTCGCCAGTCACATATAAGTCGAAACAAAGTGACTCACATAGGGGTTTAATCAAATTCCATTCGAAACAGTAATCTCTTAAATTTCAGGCATTTTTACCGACACACCAGTTAATTGACAAAAGTGTCACAGTGCCTGAAACTGAAATTCGGCTTTGACACGTTTTGTGCCCAGAAATTTGGGCGAGCCCCTCATTCGTCATTCCTGTGTAGGTACAAGCATACCAAAGATAAACCCACGTTTGACTGGGCAAAAAACGATTTGAGTTTTATGTTTGAAAATGCACAGTCAAATTCCTATTTGACTGTGCATTTCCGGACATAGCACTCGTTTAATAGGAATTACGCTGGATTTTCGAACATATTTCTCGGAAATAGCAATCAGCTACCACGTGTTACATATTTCGTCGAAATAATAATTAGCGAACTTTAATGAGAGTAATTAAGATGCTAATTGAAAGTGTTGAATTATGATTTGAAATACGAGAAAATCACCACTTTTTTTTTAAACAAATTATATAAATAAATTGTAGTTTGTAAATAATGTGAATAAAAATCTACTGTGGTAAAAAAAACATCGTTTATTTAATTTATAACAAGTTTATTTAAAACCAAGGTTTACATAACCTTGTATCATTCTGTTAACAGTTCTTTGGTATCGATTCACCTGAATTGTTCTAGTATGTTATCAACTGCAAGCTGATGACATACTGTTTTAAGATTTACTGTAAAAAATGTATAAGTTTCTACAATAAACCTTTAACTTATTTATTATCTGCCTAGTCTTACTTACCCACTTACTGACACATCCCTTGAAGACACCAGTCTTCCCAAAGGCGTGATAAATGGTATTTATTTTGCAAATGGGTTTTGTGACCAGTGTGTGTTGCCAGTGATTACACACGGGACCGAAACGTGGTCGCTCACAATGGGCCTCATCAGAAAGCTGAAAGTCCCCCAAAGGGCAATGGAGAGAGCTATGCTCGGAGTTTCCTTGCGTGATCGAATTAGAAATGAGGACATCCGCATGAGAACCAAGGTTACCGACAAATCCCGAAGAATTGCCAAACTTAAGTGGCAGTGGGCAGGGCACATTGGTCGCAGAACGGATGGCCGATAGGGCCGGAAAGTTCTGGAGTGGCGACCGCGAACCGGAAGACGTTGCGTTGGAAGGCCTCCCACTAGGTGGACCGATGACCTGGTGAAGGTTGCGGGGATTCGCTGGATGCGAGATGCACGGGACCGGTCAATGTGGCGACACTTAGGGGAGGCCTATGTCCAGCAGTGGTCGTCTTTCGGCTGAAATGATGAAATGGGTTTTTACAGACACTTTCACAAATCACTTTTTTGTAAAGCTAGATGGATAAATGTGTTTCGTACCTGACTACCCTGAGAAGAAACATCCGAAACAAACTCAGAGGTCATGATACTTCCCGTCGGGGCTGCGGGTCCCGTTAGGGCTGCGGGTTGTTCGCAAGAGATACCGCGGCTTCGACATGAAGGGCTAAGAAGGAACATGGGTGGTTTTTAGTCAGTAGAAGTCTGACACTCCCTTTCACTCTGCCCAAGAGCGGGTCCCGTTATTTGATGATTTTCCACCCGCCAAAAAAAAAATAGGTCATCATACTTTCGAACTATCCGTAAAATCTAAAGTAAAACTAGTCACACAAAACAAATACTTTATCAATCTAGAAATAAATACATACTATTATTGACAGTTAGTAGTTGACCAGTTAATAATGTTTACCTTGAGTATAGCCTACAGTTTATCATTCTAATCATTACCACTTGTAAGGGAACCCGGTCAGCTGTCACTGAGCCACTTCGTCTTTAAAGTCCATTTCACGAAAGAAGTCCCGCAGACGCAGCGCTGTATGTCGCGCGACATAATGTTGTTTCACAACTTTTGGCATCGTAAATAAACCTTATAACGCACTAATCCAATAATAAACTCACAAAATATCTACCACAACAAACGCACCTTGATAACATCGACAAACGACAACATGGCCGATCTGTTAAATTTTGTTCCACAATTGTCCGCGGGACTTCTTTCGTGAAATGGACTTTACCTTGAGTATAGCCTACAGTTTATCATTCTTATCATTACCACTTGTAAGGGAACCCGGTCAGCTGTCACTGAGCCACTTCGTCTTTACATAACAATCGATATTCTCGTCACCGCTACAATGTAAGACAATGTTTTTCAAATGTTCTGGTAATTTTCTATTACAATTGAAAAAAATGGAGCTCGTGGCTTAATATTAATTGCCACTAGGGTCAATCTTTAGGTTAAGCCGCGCTTGCCTAGGTTGTCTTGTGGATGGGTGATTACATACCAAGTTTCCTCCGTGCTTCGGAAAACACGTTAAGCTTTTGGTCCCGGCTGCCATAATATATGTATAGATCTTTGGCAGTCGTTAGTCAGTGACCTGAAAGTCTGACAACCTGTTTTACCAAAGGGTATTGTATTACCCAGTATTAACTGGGTTGTGGAGGTCAGATAGGCAGTCGTTCCAAGTAAAATACTGGTATTCAGTTGCAGCCGGTTAGACTGGAAGCCGACCCCAACATAGTTGAGAAAAAGGCTAGGCTGATGCTGAATTAAAAAAAAAAAATCGTTTGCGTGTGGTTTTTTTATGCTAAACCAAATCATGGTCCAAAAGAAATAAAGGGTATGAAAATCTTGATCCAACTCAATTTTTTATTTTATTGACTTATTTCATATTACAAAATCCTGTTACACTATACTGTTGATGACACTTAAATATGGCAACATTGACGTAATGATAGCCGTAGAATGTATTTTCTATTAGAAAGAAACGGGTTAAGTGAGAGTCGAAATCCGAAGAAAAGGTTCCGTAGCACCAAACAATATAATAAAACATTACTTTTAAACGCTCATCGATATGTAATTTTACTTGTAATATACAGATTTATTATTTAAAAACTCACGCTGTGACAAATGGATGGACAGACTGACGAGACGGAGATGACAAATCTATTGCGGTTTAGCCATTTCGCTTCTAAAAATCCAGTATCAAAACTTTATCGCTACACAGTATGTATCCCATAACATCGTCGTATATCGGTCACATTGTTACCTCAGTACAAAGGTGGCTTTGTTCTCAAAATAACATGCTTGCTACATTAGTGGTATAATGTGAAACGGCTTTATACGGGAGTGGGATATTAAAGGAGTGGTAGGGGTGCGTATGAATTAGCTGTGTCAAATTTGGGATTGGTATGTGTGTTTTTACCCGACTTCAAGGAAAGGGTTATGTATTTCGTGACTATCTTTGTTTGTAATATTCTTTATTTTTATTATATTTTTTGGTAATTATTAGTGAAAGTATGGGTAATTTTGTGTGTTACTATATGTATAAATGTTCTGCTGTCTTAAGAAAAACTCGAAATTGATAATATGAGCATATATAATTGGAATACACGAACCAATTGACGTCATTTAAAAAGAAAATGTAGATTTTTAATTTCTCTTTCGCAGCTTGGGGGGACGTACGGCAGTTTTATTCATGTTTTATAACGGAGTGCCTCTAAAACGAAAATTAACACAATATAAATCATGCTATTAAGTTATCTGCGACTAACTGTGGTACTCAGAGATATTTAATGATTACTTAAACCGTCACTTAGTAAAGATTTGACATACTTTTGTATGACAAAACTGTCAAAACCTTTACTAAGTGATGTCCTAAGTAATCATTAAAGCTCTCTGAGTGCGGCAGTTAGTCTATATAGAAAAACTCAACAACATCTGTCGGGTAGTTGTCCACCAAAACACAACACTGTTTGGTCTAAAAATTTTCCCTTTTAAAATGGTGAAGAAAACCCATATACCCGGTTCTTAATCCCTCAAAAACCTTACTCCAAGCTAATTCTACTAAACCTCTTATCAAACAGCTTGCATTAACCATTAAATATAACAGTTACCCATTAAACGGGTTAGAATGCACTACTTCGGGTTAAACTTAATTAAATTAACTGCAAACTGCTAATTGGTCGAGTAGCATTAAGTAAATAAGACGGTGAATTGGGAAATTAAGATAAGGATTGCGTAAGTGTTAAGGATAAACTATTTTCCTGCAGTTCGAAGACAGGACAGAAACGGTGTTCCGGATGAAATCGTAAAGCTTTTTAGTCTAACTGACCACTCACCACAACCCACCATCCCGTCGGGACTGTGGGTCGATACCACGGCCTCGACACAAAGGGCTAAGAAGGATCATAGAATGGCATGACCTAAAAGGCTGTATAGTCTAGTCGACAAGTTGAAAATGGTACAAAATAGAGATACTGCTCTTAAAATTATGTGCGATAGCTCATTGGGTCCGGAATGACGTCTAGAAAAATGTGCCAAAAGCGTGTATTAGCACATAAAAAATTGCAAAAGTTATAAACCTGTTTGTTGTTGAGTTTCGCCTGTATTTCTTAGAATGCACAGTATGGTAGGTATTTACGTTACGTTTATATCACGCGCTCTTGCTAGAACCCCTTTTTTTGGAGGGTGGAAAATCATCAAATAACCCCTCCCGTTCTTGGGCAGAGCGGAAGGGAGTGTCGGACTTCTACTGACTAAAAACCACCCATATACCTTCTTAGCCCTTCATGTCGAGGCCGCGGTTTCTCTTGCGAAGAACCCGCAGCCCAAAAAACGTTGTCTTAATCTGGATTAAGACAACGCTAAAATTGAATAAATCTGGTATTGCAGATGTCCAAATATGGAGGATTATCTCACCATCTTCAAATGCGCTGAAAATACCTTTATGACTAAACTACCTGCCTTTGCTAATACAATTTCAAAGATAATTATCCTTGTTTTTCCAAAAATATTTGAATGCAAGCCAATTCCGTCAGAATGACATGAATTTCCATCATTTACAATCATTACCATGTCGTGTACTATCAGTAGAAAATACAATTTATTACTGAAAATAATGATTTCTTACGACTGAGTCTTCCTGAAGTTGTCAACGGGAACATTAATGTACAATATTTAAAATCATTATTTTATGCTGTTTCTCTATACATAAACAAGATAAATTAAAGAGAGTATCAGAGTAATAATTACATCGAAAGAACAAAATTTATGAAGCGAAATACCCGGCAAAGTGCGATTCTTACTCGCGGACTAAGGGTTCCGTATAACCGAGTTTAGTTTTTATTTTTTTACGACCCACAAGCCTTGGTTTAGGACGTCGCTGTGGGAAAGATTAGTCAGGCAAGCCAGGCTTTTTTTGGTTCAAACTGAAACCATTATAGAATACATTTTATTTACTGTTTGTCAAGATAAAGCCAAAAATATAATGTATTCTGTGAGAATTACAACTACCACACGTATTGTAAGTATACATTATATTTACTGTTGGTCAAGATAAAGCCAAAAATATAATGTATTCTGCGAGAATTACAACTACCACACTTATTGTAGTAAAAAAGACACCGCTTTGAGACAGGCAAAGGATGTGAGAAAAGACAAGCATAGGTAAGTAATTGTGGACTGCCGTGTGTTTTCACCCTTTGCTTGCACTGACAGGATAGGTACCCTCTAATCTGTGTGGCTCTTTCTTCAAAGGAAAGACCATCACAGATACTAGTCCGCACAATCCTGATGACCTCTGAGCTATTTTCAGCTGTTACTTCTCAAGGTAGTCAGGTTTAAAACACCAATCCCGCCTGGTTTAAAAAAAAAAACTACTAAAAACTACGTCTGAAAGTGTTTGTTAAAAGCTATTTACAAAACAAACATCATTTGTATCATTTGGTTACAGAACCCTAAAGAGTCTTCAGTGCAGTTTTTACAATGTTTTTTTCTTTTTTCCTGTAACGGAAAACTTCAAGGATGAGTTAATTAAAGTGCTAGAAGTATTATTATAGCGTTGTCTGTAGGTAGGTATTCCGGTCTCGGATGACGTAGAGGGCGGGTTACGCCCATGCAAGGCTGCTGCTTCGCACTCTAGCGTATGTTAAGCGAAATAATACACGTTTTTACAGAAAACATTGTTTTGTTTTCAAGGCGTATCTTTACTCTTGTATAATAAAAGCGAAAGTAACTCTATCTAGGCGTGTGTATGCTATGACGAATTACTATAGACCTGCAGTAGGAAACAAAAAAATAACAAATTATGGAATGCAGACTGTTAAGAATGAGGTCCTTTTTTTTTCATAAAATCATCAACTAACCCCTCTCGCTCCTGGGCAGAGCGAAAGGGGGTGTCAGACTTCTACTGACTAAAAACCACCCATGTTCCTTCTTAGCCCTTCATGTCGAGGCCGCGGTATCTCTTGCGAACAACCCGCAGCCCCGACGGGCAAGAATGAGGTCCTGGATTCAATTTTCTGGGACGGGCAAAATTTTATTTGGTTTTTCTATTAGGAATTTCTCAGTAGCAGCCACGATTTGTGCCCGTTAGGTGGCAAAAGACTGTGGCAAGCGACATAAATATAATTGGAGAACTATTAGGTAGCTACACTTCTACCTAACCCCTCGAGGATATCAGGCGTGATGTTATGTTTGTGAGATACAGATAAAACCTAATGAGCTCGTGGCTTAATAAGAACTGCCACTCGGGTCGATCTTTAGGTAAAGCTGTGCTTGCCTAGGTCGGTCTGTGGATGGGTGACCGCCCAACATACCGAGTTTCTTTCGTGCCTCGGAAAACACGTTAAGCTGTTGGTCCCGGCTGCCATGTATAGATCTTTGGCAGTCGTTACAGGTAGTCAGTGACCTGAAATTCTGACATCCAGTCTTACCAAAGAGGTATCGTATTACCTATTATTAACTGGGTTGTGGAGGATAGATAGGCAGTCACTACATGTAAAATACTGGCATTCCGCTGCATCCGGTTAGACTGGAAGCCGACCCTAACATAGTTGGGAAAAGGCTAGGCAGATGATGAGATAAAACCTAATAAAAATTAAGTTAAGAATAGGGGTGATCATCTTTAGATAGAAAACAATTAAATTATGACAATAAAAACTTGTTACTAAGTTAATCTTCTAAACCACAGTAATCTTCACTAAATCCAACATCAAAAGAGTTCTAAAGTACTGTCGAGTGAAACCGTTACTTCACCGTCACATTTATACTTGCAACGATAAACTAAACGCTAGTTATAAATAAATCAAAAGAAAATCCATTTCTCTATTTCTAGCGCGTATGTCTGCCAAATACGCGCGCTGTCTAATCGGCATATTTAATTATACAGTTCATTTACGAATATTTTACCTCTGTAAGCAACCCACTAACAACCCTATTCCAAAGGAAATAAGGCACATTTTGATTTTGATAGTCGTATAAAATCAGAGGTAATTTATTTATGCAATGACTTGACTTTGTACGTCTGCATCGCAATTTGTCGAGATGTCACTGCAAGCCTATGACGTCAAAATGCAGCTGACGTTCCGAATTCAAGTTTTGATGACAGCTGTCAGTTTGATTTTTATTTTTAGAATGTTCCAGTAGTGTAATATAAAAATGGTGCAGCATTTTCTTTGCGGAATATGAATCTATCTTCTATTGTAACTTGAATAAAGTTGTTTTTCGTGTCTCACTGTTAAGCAGCTTAGTTCTTCTAAAATAACTACACAATGCATTTCGTTTGGTTTTCACTAACAGAATTTATTCTGAAAAGTTATTTTATTTAAACTTCATGTACAATTGTGGTAAATTACATAGGCGGACTTAATGAGGCATTCACTCTTGTATGTTTGGTGGTGTAGTACATTCATAATGACTGTTATTGTATTAGTTAAACTTAAATAAATAATAAAATCAATGTATTTGTATTATCGAGTAGAAAACTCTGCGCAAAATAAGTCGCAGAAACTGTTGTTGTTTTCATATTTTTTACCTGATTTTATTTTGATCAAAGAAAGCAAAGTCCTTTGACGTCAAACTGTAGCTGACGTTCGAATTAAACACGCGTTTACGAGGGTGACATTTTGTTAAAAATATACTTCTGAATTCATACTTTTAACATTATAAATGAAAAGTAACCCTGTCTGTCTGCAACTTCTTCACAGGTGGTATGGTCCTTCGAGCCGGATTAAATGGATTTCGATAGAAGTTCAGCACATAGATTACAACCCACGCGTGTTTCTAGGAGCGAGGTTCACGGGGGTAATGACCTTTTCCAAAAACTGTACACAAATAATTGACAAACCTTCTCAAAACATTTTTTTCGGAAATCGTTATTAACTTAATCGTTGAACAGGACAAACAAAAATTTGTTTTATTCTCACAGCCATTAAGTTGTGATTCACACCTGATCTGGGTTCCCACATAAGAAACTTATTAATCCCGTTCTCTTGATATAATTTAATTTATGAGCGAAGCAGCGGGCTAAATCTAGTACTTACGTGGATAGGTATTTTAGATTTAATGAGATGTTTATTTGACTCTTAATTTAACGGCATGTCATTCCAGTACGCCTATGACGTCTGGTCTGGTCTGGAAGACATTCCAGGTGCCATTTGATATACAACGTGCGTTTACAAGGATGATATTTAGAGTTATATGGATCTTAAAAATAATTTACAGGAGAACATACTTCTTGAAATAAATGTTTTTAATTTGATATTAAATACTTATTTACTTTACGTCCGTACTGACGATGTCAAAGGAAATGGTAAATAAAAAAATACAGACAGTAACATTTTCTTACAGCAATATTTATTTCACTAAACTTGGTTAACCATGAGCTCGTGGTTTAATAATAACTGCCATTCGGGTCGATCTTTAGGTTAAGTCGCGCTTGCTTAGGTTGGTTTGTGGATGGGTGACCGCCCACTACATACCGAGTTTCCTCCGTGCCTCGGAAAGCACTTTATGCTGTTGGTCCCGGCTGCCATATATAGTTCTTTGGCAGTCGTTACAGGTAGTCAGTGACCTGAAAATCTGACAACCAGTATTAACTGGGTTGTGGAGGTCAGATAGGCAGTCGCTTCGTGTAAAATACTGGTATTCAGCTGTATCTGGTTAGACTGGAAGCCGACCCTAACATAGTTAGGAAAAGGCTAGGCAGATGATGATACTTAACCAGTGTGTTTGTTCTGCATTTTCTTTACCATCATCGTCATTCTCTTGTGCAATGCACGCCAAACAGAAGAGATTTACCTGATGATGACTGAAACACATTCTTCTTCTTCATCATGTCGTGTGGTTAGTGCCTAACTTGGTATCAGAGTTTTTATGCCACTCATGGGCCTCTGACATGTCCATGGGTTAACATGCCGTCGGGAGATATCTCTCGGGCATACTGGTTTCCCGTCGGGACTGCGGGTCGTTCGAAAGAGATACCGTGGCCTTGGTGCAAGGGCTAAGAAGGAACATAGGTGGTTTTTAGTCAGTAGAAGTCTGACACTCCCTATCGCTCTGCCCAGAGCGGGAGGGGTTATTTAATGATTTGTCACACCCCAAAAAAGACCTATGACTTGACAGTCCAAGGGCCACTGCTTTGAACTAACGTTATACCCACATCGCGGAAGATCTACGAATAGATGTGTCTGTTGTACAATAGTAGATGTAGATCAAACATTTGTCGCTAGCGACACACGCACGACCCGTGGCGTTAATCTTTCAGCCACTGTGCCAATCTATTGTCCAGACAATACAGTCATTTCTTTCGTGCTGTGAAAACATAAAAAAGTTTGAGAATATAACACATTAGAGCTTCTTCCGTAATTTTTAAGTAAGATTTATTTATTTAATTTAGACGTGAAACATTATATCTCTTTAAGCAAATCGGATATTTTAATTTATCTGGTATTTAATTAGGTACTTCTTTTCCAGACACGAAAAAACAGGCTAAAGAAAAACAGCTTTCTGTAAGTAAAAGTCCCGTCAAAATCGGTCTAGCCTTTTCGGGGTTTAACTGGAAAAAACATCAATTTATTTAGTTATTTAGATTCATTTTATGTCCTACAAAAAACACCTAAAAATTGCACTCGATACCTAAACTCCTAACTGCGCATGTGAGACACTATCGGCCGCGCGTGAATTAAATTACAAAAAATAATTTTGTTTTAAATACCTGTTTTTTTTTAAACAAACGGACACATTAATTTTATTGATTTATATTGAATAGATTCATTTTATATCCTACAAAAACACCCAAAAATTGCACTCGATACCTAACACCCCAAACTGCTGTATCGATCGGAGCCGATCACAATCTCGCGTGAGACTATCGGCCGCCGTGAATAAAATTATACCCGACCTCAAAAGCTACCGATACGTGCCGACCGTAAATACCGGCCGACGAAACAATAAACAGTGTATTTTAATAGCGATTATAAAACATTGCCACTTCACCTTACAACTTTGATTTTATTTTTGAGTAACGGTGACTTGATTTTTATGGACCTAGGTAAAGTACCAGTAGGGCTATTGCGTATCTTTTTAAATGTCAGTGGCTATCAAAGTGTCCATCGATTAACTGTTAAATGGTTCCATGTTTTACCAAACCATAACCATTTGACAGTTAATCGATGGACACTATGATAGCCACTGACATTTAAAAAGATAGGCAATAGCCCTGCAGGTGTAGTATCCATTAGTAGCAGACCTAATCGGTTGATAATACAATTAACTAAGTATCACAGGCTCACACCAGACCACCAAGCCTTAGTCCAGGATCACTTCACTTCCAATTTCCCACCATTATGTAACTGACAGAGATGTCATTGGTGACAGCTCACAGACAATGTTTATATATCTATTAAATAGATATACACTACACCAGGGTTGCAGAATTTGTTTGAAAGAGTCACCGAAGCCCTGGAACGCAAAGGGCATAAGAAGGAACACAGATTTGTTTTTGTCAGTAACAGTCTGACACTTCTTTCTGCTCCACCTGCTGGAGAAGTAATTTGATGATTTTCCATAGTTCTGCGGGTTGAACTATGACTTCTGATAGCAGTGTTGTTTTATTGTCATTCTAGTGTGGGAAAGCGATAGGGCCATACAGGGTGGCTCGCGCCATCTCTTTTCTACGCTGGAATAAGATTGAAACAATACTGCTTAAAGACGTCACGGTAACGATATATTGGTACTCAGTTGGTCTACCCACCTGAGTCTGTGGTTTTAGCTAAGTTCGAAACACGTTTTTTTCGTGAAATAACAATTGCAGCTTTGAGAATAGACCTTTTTCATAAAAATGTATCCCCACAACTCTAATGTTCATAACAAATTAAAATTGCAATATAAACAGTAGCAGCAAAACACTTTTAAAAGCGTACATATTTTTGCTCCTGACTGTTCAGTTCTTAAATTGTTATTTTGTCTTTGACAGCCGGATTCCGAAAGCAACCTTATTTTTACAGGAATAAAGATACAGTTCCTCAGCAGACATTTTATCTATGAAATTGCATCACTGTCAAAATGTAAAATGTTTTCCAGTGTGGGCAGGTGAGAAGGAATTATCCTGCAGAGGGCCCCGCACTGAAAATTAATAATTATAAAAGTACTGTAGAGATTCATCTGATAATAGGACTGGCATAAGGATGGTACTGACGGCCAGATGGACTTTTACATTTACATTAACTAAGCAAGGATTAGTTTCAAAAGTTTATAATGCAGAGATAGGTAGACTGCGGTTAAGTCTGCGGTTTACCAGTTTCCAGGATTATTCTCTTTAACAACGTCAAATGGACAAATCCCCGGATCGTAGTTTCCAGTAAAGCATGCATTAATTTAATCTTACTAATATTATAAATGCGAAAGTTTGTGAGGATGTATGTATGGATGGATGTTTGTTACTCTTTCACGCAAAAACTACTGAACAGATGTGGATGAAATTTAGAACACAAATAGTTTATAACCTGGATTAACACATAGGATACTTTTTATCCCGGTTGTGTGATCCCGTCGGTCAATTATCGGACTCCACGCGGGCGAAGCCGCTGGCACAAGCTAGTCATTTATAATTAGCTTTGATAAAGATTTAAATTGTTAGGTGTTGCCTCGTTGGTTGAGTGATCGCATGAGTTACTGCTGTGCATGAGGTCGTGGATTTGATTCCCAGGTCGGGAAAAGTGTTATTCGGTTTTTCATTGGGAATTTCTCTGCAGCAAACACGGAGTCTAGATTTATGTCCTGTTGATGGAAATAGGCTCGTCTCCTATTACATGGGACTTAAATATAACAGACAAAATGTGGGTGTATTAATGGGTACACCTCTGCCTAACCCTTCGGGGATTACTTGCGTGATGTTAAGGTGTTTATGTGTTCTCTCACTGTACACTCACTAGTAATAATAATTATGTAAACACGAAGGAAAGGGGTTTGAAGTTTTTTGTATGGACGCTGGCATATGACTCACCGCCATTTTGATTTTTCTCCATTCTATTTTTTGTGTGGTCATTGTACTCATATGTCGATCTTTACCTTCAAATATCTCGGTAACGTAACAGTTTGGGGTACCGTGTCACTGGACATTTTTTGTTCGTCTATATTATGTCCTCTATCCATAAATACACACACTTTCATCATCGTGGCCCGCGATTTCGAAAAAAATATCAAAATGGCGGGCAGGTTGATATGCCACATGGGTTCAATCCCCTTTTAAAAGTGACCATCTTATGACGTCAAAGAGTGAATCTTACGATTGAAATCTTCAGAACTCCGTAACCTACACTCCGAAGGCAAAACTATCATACTTTTATAGTGTCACCATGAAAGTGTCGTAATATCGTGCGATATTTCCGAACCTTTACGGTATGACACGATAGGTACTTGTCACCAGTTTTATCTTTCCTTTATTTTATTTGCACGTCACTTTTATTGGTTTTACTGTATACCTCACAGAGCACGAAATTGTCAGTAGCTTTTGGAGGCGGTAGGGCACATAAAATTCGTACTGAAGATTCTTTGATATTCACCATTCTAATCTGTCATTTGCTATTCTTCTCTTGTGTCGTAGTGTGAGTTATGGTGGGGTGAAACTGAGAGGACCGGACTGCGAACCGGCTGCGGTAACCATTAACTTTCGGTTTATTCATTATGGTGTCGTTTTGTATGTTTTCTCGTTCCGGCACTTATTCGGAATAGCTCATGTATTGATAGATGTGGTTTATTCAAGAAGGTAGCAAGGTGTGCCCGTGTGCAAGGTTCCCGTCGTCGGGGCTGCGGGTTGTTTGCAAGAGATACCGCGGCCTCTACATAAAGGGCTAAGAAAGAACATGGGTGGTTTTAGTCAGTAGAAGTCTGACACTCCCTTTCGCTCTGCCCAAGAGCGGCTATTTGATGATTTGCCACTCCAAAAAAAAAAAATAAAGTGTGCCAAGGTTAAATGACATTGCTAGACTTTTTAAAACGCTTACATTTTTCAAGCTACTGCTACTACTACTGTTAGCTTGTGTCATCCCACAAGACCTGTTGGCCAAAGACCTGGTTTGTGAAAGCCTCCAAATCTTTGATCCAGGGTCAATGTGGGCTACTGGTTGTTATCTTTTTCAGCGTCAATCTTTCTTCACCATTTCAGCCAAAAGACGTCCACTACTGGACATGGGCCTCCCCAGGTGTCGCCACATTGACCGGTCCCGTGCGTCTCGCATCCAGCGGGTCCTCGCAACCTTCACCAGGTCATCGGTCCACCTAATCATTCTTGTTAAATAAATAACTTTTTGTGGCATTTCCAAAACGTATGCCTACATAAATCTGTTTTCTTATCTCCTGTCTGTTCTAGGACATAAAACAATAAAGTCCTAGACTGAATCTCAGACCGACAGCTGAAGGGTATGCCCACAATCCCGCATATTTACAAATCTTCAGGGATTTTGTAGGATCCAATTTGACCTTTCGATATTTTGGGTTGGTTTTGGAATCTATAGTCGTGTATCTAGACGTCTAGGTTTATTTATTTTGGTATTATTTAGGATAAGCTTAAGGACGGAGAAACCCGTCGATATAACCTGAACAGAAATAATTTCAGATTCAGAGTAATTTTGGTTTGATTTGTAAATACAAAAGTTATTCAATGCAAAGGGAATGGCTATTGTAAAGCTGGTGCATAGCTGGGAGGAAGTTTTCAATGCTTCAGTTTTTCTTTATATGTTCAGCGATGACTTCGCCAATTGGAAACCAATTTTGATGATTCTTTGTTTCCTTTCGATACAAGATGATCTGTAAATAGCCTGCACAATATTGTAGCATTTCTTTGGCATAATCTTTACAACTATTTTGTTAAAACTGTTCTCGTAACCTTTACTAAATAGAGTGTTACAATGGACCTCCAAAATAATGAACGAATGAAAATGAAAACTCAAGGAGGTCAGTGTATTTTTTTATCTCAGACACCAATTGATTTCAGACACCAATCGTAGTTTTTTTCAGGATTTTTATTTGGCACCTGCTCCTTTGACGTCCATTTTTCTTTTTCGATATTTCTCTTCAATCTTTTACAAGAATTCATGCATGAATGATTCTGTAGAGATATCAATATTTTCTATTTCTATGTTTTTGTATCGAAACACGTTTAGATTTTGACGTAGTTTTATTACAGCTATATAAAAAGACACGAAACGATTATTTACTTCGTTGCTTCATTTAAAATCCTCCGATTTATAAACTCTTTGTAAAAATAAACGTACAGACGGACATTGCTGTTAGCACTGTTGTTTTTGGCTCAAAAGAAAAATGACGAATTCTAATATATTTTACAGCTTCGTAAAAAACTTTGAGATACATTGGCATAGAGGAAATTACCGTTTATTGACACAGCTTTGATGAAATAAAAAGGTTTTTCATTGATCTATAAAATGGGGTTAGAATTAAAAGTTCAGTCGGAGTTTAGATTATTATTTTATGCTAAAATAATAGCTTGTCACTCAACGTCATCTAAATAGTTTTTTTGTCCTAAAAATACAGGTGGCTTACCATGACGTCGTTTTCCGAAGTGGGAATGAGATGGTGCTAGACGTCCTCTATAGCTCTATCTCTTTCCCATACTGAAGTGACATTTAAACAATACTATTTTAAGACGTCATGGTAATCCCCCAGATCAGATTTTGCATCAATATTTTATTTGGATCGACTGTCATCGACCATAATTATGAGCTGGGCCATCAGATTAAAGATCCGGAGATGTATTGGAATGACGGGAATCACCATTATTTGCTATTGTTGATTATGTATTTCTATCCTAAATGCTTTGGCACGTCGTTCTGCTAAGTTTTTATAACAATGTAAAAGAGGGTCGGTTTAGATTTTTTTCCATAGAGATCTAAGTGTTAGAATGGGCAAGTATAGTACTTTCACAAGTTATTATGGCAGGGACTGTTGCTTCACTTTCGTTACATTTTAACATTCAAAAGAGAATTTGGTTTTGAGTAAAACAGACAGATGTGTTGCTGGGGAGTTTGTTCCGCCACTTCTTCTTTCCAGCAAAAAACACTAGGAAGTGTCGAAGGGTGGGCGTTTCGGGGGACTGTCACTTGTAAATAAGTAAAGTAAAGTAAATTTTGTCGTTCGAAAAGTGCTGATTATCAGCCTAGTTTGAATAAATGACTTTTGATTTTGATTGATTTTGAGTCGGTCTAGGCTTTTACCAATTTGAAGTCAGCTTCCAGTCTAACCTAAAACCATTATTATACATAACTATCTGATGCCCTCAGATTCGCGCGCGTGGATGTCGGTCAAATTATATATACTAAAACCTTCCTCGAGAACCACTCTATCCATTGATAAAAACCGCATGAAAATCAGTGCAATAGTTTTTGAGTTTATCGCAAACAGACAGACAGACGCATTGGAGGACTTTGTTTTATAATATGTTGTGATAATATAGCGACGGCCTGTCTGACCTCCACAACCCACTTACTTTTGGATAAGATTTTTTGTCAGACTGACAGCAATATGATAATATATATAGGGTGTAAAAGTACCCTTAACGCAAACGAAGGGCATTTGTTCTCCCCACCACTGCGATCATTTTTTTGTTCTAGACCATACCTGGGAACCTCCTAGTTACAGAGATATTGGGGGTCAAAGTTCCAAATTTTTCACTGCTGTTTTTGTAAATACTATTTTTTCAGGTTATAACTTTACTTAAATTACCTCCATGACCCGTTTACTATTCAAAGCATCCACTAGCACAATGTTTTAACAGTGCTATGGCAGTAAATTCAGGCAGGACATAATTCTCCATGTACCAATTATATCTACTGATGATTGTACGTCAATCTAATACCACGTAAACTGACCGACCGAAACTATAAGTTATAGTTACCTATGTATACGTATATACATGGTGTGCGAGATTCACTCACCCGCTGTTTACAATATACAATACACAGACTGCAGAACTGACAACTATTGTTGTGTTTCGATTTATGCAAATCATAGCAGATACCTCGTGTTGGTAAATAGTAGGTATTTAATAATGTAGATACTGGATTTAGGATATTTTGTTCTTCTCTCCTATCAGCACGTGATTCGGGACCGACTTTCACAGCATCTTATTCGTTAAACAAAAAAAAATGTATAGAAAAGGAATTACTGAAGGAAAAATCATGAATGGTTTTTAGAATCGTGTACAAAATGGTAGGAACGGCTGATTGTATTTTTAATTACCCATAAAAAAAAAATTAAGCGGGGGGATTGGTTTTCAGAATGATCATAGGGGTTCATATTTTGATTTAAAACAGTTTTTTGCTGGGGAGTTTGTTCCGCCACTTCTTCTTTCCAGCAAAAAACACTAGGAAGTGTCGAAGGGTGGGCGTTTTGGGGGACTGTCACTTGTAAATGAGTAAAGTAAATTTTGACGTTTGAAAAGTGCTGATTATCAGCCTAATTTGAATAAATGACTTTTGATTTTGATTTTTTGATTTTGACAGTATCTATGGTGTTTTTTGCCCATTCTTCTGCATACAGATCTAAGCTTTGGAATGGGCCACTACAGTACTTTCACCAGCTATTTCGCCTTGTGACTGTGACTGTACATTCGCTGTTTTTATTTTTGAGATATTCAAAAGTGTCTGCAACGAAATAAATGCTTTCAGAATGTTTATTGCTTCATCGTGTTCATTGATAAATAAATATAGGATTTGTAATAGCGTCATGCGGGTGTATTTGGAAGTGGACCAAATATTGGCACGAACATTTAGTTAACTAGACGAACGGCGTAGTACGGTCAGCAGCAGAAGTAGCTGAACACTACTTAAAGTTACAAAGCAGGTTTTTAAATAAATACTTGTTAGATATTACTCGTTACTAACAAATTATTGAATAGTAAGGAATATTTAAAAGAATAATGTTCTGAAACTATAAAAATAACAGCTGGAGTCCTGTACATCAAATAATAATACAATTCCGAAATGTTAAGCTACTTCTGATGCTGACCGTACGTAAAATATTTTAAAACTATCAGGCTTTATGAAAACATGTAGCATGTTTTTAGGAAAATGTGGAATATGAATGTAGATGGCTATAAGAGTAGAGGAAGACCAAAGAATCGAAGGATTGACTGTGTGAAGTATGGTATGGCTAGAAAGGAGGTGACTGCTGACATGCCGAGTAATAGAGAAGTATGGAAGAAGCAGACATGCTGCGCCAAAGTCAAATAAATTGGGATAAGGGCAGGAGAATGATGATGATTTGTAGTGACTCGTCGGTAGTCTCTTGTAATAGGAGCGAGCCTTAACAATGAACCAGGTTGAGAATGCCCAGTGAAAAAGTAAATAACACGTTGGCCGTCTCCGGAATCGGACGTTAGGTTTCATGCCCGTCGGGGCTGCGGATTGTTTGCAAAAGATACCGCGGCCTCGACATGAAGGGCTAAGAAGGAACATGGGTGGTTTTTAGTCAGTAGAAGTCTGACACTCCCTTTCGCTCTGCCCGAGAGCGAGAGGGGTTATTTGATGATTTCCCACCCCCCCAAAAAAAAATGGATGGTGAGTCATGAGCAATCTAGCCGTCCGTCTATCATAAGACGATATATAGGTCGTGTCGATTGCACGTTCGTGTTCTACGCACAACTTAAAAAGATGTCAGCAAATTGCAAGGGCCGATGTCTGCCGGGGCCATGGAACTGTTCAAAAAAGATACCACGGTCTCGGAACACAAAAGGCTAAGAAGGAATATGGGTGGTTTTTCACGCGCTTGTGGCATGTTGCTGTCCTGTTCCATGTTGGTGTGCTCATTGAACGTTTTGGCCGAATTGGCAGATTTTCAAAAAAATACTTTCTCCGTGTACGTATGTTATCTCCTACACCAGCCATCTTTGTCAAACCCATTTTTAATCAGAACAAGTCAGGCGCTCCGCCGCCCGGAGTCGAGCGGGAATGGTTATTTGAAGATTTCCCATGAAATCCACAAAAAAAAGTTTCATGCTCAGCAAGTAGGACGACACGATTGGACTGCTGCGTTGCGTGTCGCAGGTTCGATCCCCGCACGGTACAAATATTTGTATGGCCTACAGATAGTTCAAATGTTTGAACGCACGCCCGATACATGTGACATTCCTAGTGTGGTGCAACGTTTTTTTACAAAAAAAAAGTATTTGCGATCACTCAACCACCGCGGCAGTTACAAAAATATAACAACTACAAATTGTAATACAAACTAACTCACGTCCAAGTCCAGACACCAGAGTGCACAGGTTAGTTTACCTCAAATGCTCACAAACCGTTGCAAGCTCGAGGTAAACACAACGTCAGAGTATGAATCATACAATGTAAATAATTGCACCGAGTGTAGCGCTCCGTTAGCTGCAAATAGACTTACGTGAAACGTAGATAGAAAGGGAATTAGTTATAACAGTCTATTTACTTCACTGATTTAATGATTGACTGCGGTACTCAGAGATATTTAATGATTACTTAAGCCGTCACTTAGTAAAGATTTGACATACTTTTGAATGACAAAGCTGTCAAAACCTTTACTAAGTGATGGCCTAAGTAATCATTAAAGCTCTCTGAGTGCGGCAGTTAGTGTTTGTGAGTGACAGCGTCTGTTGACAGATAAACGTTTTGTAAATGATGAAAAATGTTGATGATGATGATAAAATAGCTACATAATACCAGTTGTTTGGGTCAATCTTCAGGTTAAGCCGCGCTTGCCTGGGTTAGTCCGTGAATGGGTGACCACACATTACATACCGAGTTCCGTTCTTACCGTGCCTCGGAAAGTTAGTCCCGGCTGTTTTTTAGCAGCCACGGAGACTGGATATTTGATATCCTATCCAATATAGGGTGTAAAAGTATATACCCTTAACGCAAACGAAGGGCACTTGTTCTCTCTACCACTGCGACATTTTTTTTGTTCTAGACCATACCTGGGAACCTCCTAGTTACGGAGATATTGGGGGTCAAAGTTCCAAATTTTCAACAGCTGTTTTTGTAAATACTATTTTTTCAGGTTATAACTTTAGTTAAATTACCCTGTGGTTAATTACCATTAGGGGGTTCCCAGGTATGGTCTAGAACAAAAAAAATATCGCAGTGGTGGGGAGAACAAATGCCCTTCGTTTGAGTTAAGGGTACTTTTACACCCTATATAACATTATACCCGTAATTCCAAAAGAGTTACACAGAGAATGTTCTATAGATAAAGTTACTTCAAGTAACAGCTAAAATAAATAAACCAGTTAAACGTGACGTCAGCTTAGTCACATAATGTCAGACAGACAGACGGACTGGAATTCCCATTCATACGTGTTTCCTTCGCCGGCTTCCGGCCTAGATTTTTGTCGCGCATGGCGGCGTTTCGTCTGACACGTCTTATTGGATATTAAGCCTTGGTAGAATTTCATTACGTTAAAGTCACATAGCTTTTGAAGAATTAAAGATAACACATTGTGTGCTTCCTCATTTTAAGATATTTTACAAATTAGTTGTTTACTGCCGTACTCAGAGATATTTAATGATTACTTAAGCCGTCACTAATAGTAAACAAATGACATACAAAACCTTCAAAATAGTGTCAAAATCTCTACTAACATCAGTTAGTCGAGATTAGGAAGAAGAAGCCATCAGGATTAAGTCATCATTAAACGTCTCTGAGTGCGGCAGTTAGTGTACTCTTGGTTTATCGTGTGGTTAGTGATTAAATTGGTATCAACGTTTTTATACCGCCCATGGGTATCTGGCTTGACTTGACGAGTAGGTACTCTTTGGCATACTGGTTGTAATCGGTTGTATAATAGGTTAGTTCACTAAAAAAATCTAATTAGCCCGTCAGATAGATATCCAAAAATATTGGACACGTATTTTTTCTTTTTCGCGTAAACAAACAATGAAGACAATACAGTGATTTGAAAACTCGTGTGACGTCATATTCTAAGACATTAGTATGACATTCTTTACCGAGTGACGTCACAAACCCCCACTCAAATCTTTGACGCGTTTTATCTTTGTCAATTTTTATTGATTTGATAAAACAAAAATACGTATCCAATATTTTTAAATAATCTAACAGACGGACTAATTAGAATCATTATTTTAGTCAGTAAACATCCCTATTATGACTTGTTTCGGTGAAGGAAAACAAGGTCAAAAAATAATCCTACGTTAACAAAGTACTGTGATAAAAAAGCATCCTATATTCTAATTCTACAAATTAAATCCAGATTTGTTCAGCTGTAAGGGAGTAAAAATGTAACCAAAATACAGATATATTCAGAGGTAGTTTCGCGTTTATGTAATTAGTAAAGATGTACGTCAGCGTAGTTTGTTTAAAGTATGATTTAAGAAAAAGCGAACTCGTGCAGCCCAGCTGCAAATCCCAGCTGTTCTGTAAAAACGTATTACTATTAAATTCACTTCATTCATTGTGTTCACTGCGAGACGTCGGTGTTTGTGCCAAAACGCTGTTTTCACTTCGAGTTTCGCACAGAAATGAACTTGACAGTGAGATTCTACAGAATAGGAGTGCGTCGCCAAAAGGTGAATTATTTGGGAAATAATATTATAAACAAACAGATGAGTGGCAACCAGTGGCTACAATAGGAAGAGATGCCCTAGAAACACATTATTATAAGACATTTGAGAGCAGCGGTAGGCCTGTGGTGGCGGCCCCGACTTACGAACAGTAAGTCGTGGGTTCGAACGCAGGCAGGCGCATTACTTTGCGTAATTTATTTCAGCACCGCTGCTCGAACATACGTAACATCTACTAACCCGCACTGGGCCCACGTGGTGAATTATAGCCCATCCCTCTTCTAGAGAGGAGGCCTGAGTCCCTGCAGTGGGAACATTATAGGCTGATGATGATGATGGTGAAGACATTGGTGTCCCACTGCAGGGCAAAGGCCTCTTTTCCGATTTTCCACTTATCCCTATCCAATGATGTTAATCGCCAATTTCTGCGAAAAGGGTCGAGTTTCGTCCCATCATCTCCTTCTCCTAGAAATACATCATCATCATCACCATCATCATCATCTTCCATGTTAGATAGAATTAGTGCAATACGTCTTTTTCTTCCATTTTCCTCTTTCAAACGTCACACTAGAGAGAGAGACATACACTTACTTTATTGTTGACGTTCTTTAAACAGGACAGGTGCGTAGTATTCACAACCGGCGTGCATCTATGGCCAGGGGGTCTAAAATTGCCACTTTAGCAGATTATAATATGAATAGGATAGTTAACTAAAATCTAATTAGTCCGTCAGATAGATTTCCAAAAAATATTGGACACGTATTTTTTCTTTTTTCACGTAAACATACAATGAAGACGATACAGTGCTTTGAAATCTCGTGTGACGTCATACTCTAAGACATTACTATGACATTTTTTACCGGTGAGTGACGTCACGACCCAAATCTTTTACGCGTTTTATATTCGTCAATTTTTATTGATTTGATAAAACAAAAAATACGTATCCAATATTTTCCGATAATCTAACAGACGGACTAATTAGAATCATAATATTTTGTTTTAGTCAGTAAACATCCCTATTGCGTTAAAAAGCGTAAAATGTACCTTTTATAAGTTAATTTTACGAATTTTAACGCAATTCATAATATTTTCCTATTATGATCTATTTTCCTAAATGTTCACAGACGCAGTTACTAATTTTTATAATCCTTTTGAATGACGCCTTTTAACACAATTCAAGTATGATCTGCTGAAATGGCCATTTTAAACACCCACATTTATGAACGTGGACGAGTTTGTTTTTACCTTTCCCCATTTATAATAATTATATCTAAAGGTCGGGTTGTTTGGCTGCGGGTTGTTCGCAAGAGATACCGCGGCCTCGACATGAAGGGCTAAAAAGAAATATGGGTGGTTTTTAGTCAGTAGAAGTCTGACACTCCCTTTCGCTCTGCCCAAGAGCGGGAGGGGTTATTTGATAATTTCCCACACGCCCAAAAAAAAAAATGGCTTTACTTGTTTACGTATCTTGGATAAATATAATACAAGCGTTTAACGTAAACAAGTGTTTTAAACGACAATAGTAATTATTGCCAACAGAGCCACATTAAATTATGTTTGTTTAAAATATTCTTAAATCTAATAACCTCGTAAATGTCACTTTAAATAATCTCTGGAACACGTGTAAAAGCTAAATGTTTAATTTAATGGGATAAATGTTATTCACATACGTATACTAATATTCTAAAGAGGTATTTCGGTTTATAAGTTTGTATATAGGGGTTAATCTTCGGAATTATTGATCCAAGTCTAAAAAAAATTCTCTGATTTTAAGATACATTATTCGCTGGAGCTATAGGCTATAAATTATATTAATATCATGCATATTAGCGGGAAAAAATCGTGTGGAAACATGTTTTAGAACCAATAAATTCGAAGACATGTGACACTTACCAACCCGCACTGGGCCCGTGTGGTGGATTATAGCCCATCTCTCTCCTAACGAGGAGGCCTAAGTCCTGCAGTGGGAACATTATAGGCTGATGATGATGATGATGCAAATTAGCCGCACTATCACTTTTTATTGGATGTAGTTGCGGGCGACGTGCTAATATCTTTATGTTTACATTACATAGATTAAAACAAAGACACTCCCACTGTTTGCACGCTTAGATCTTTTAAACTGCGCATCGAACTTTAATGTATTTTTCTGCAATAGGGTGTGTGGGGTCGTTAGACCTTACTGCCCACACAATAAGAAGAAGAAATAGATAAAGTGATTTAAGAGTAAGGTTTAAATCTACATGGCACCCATACAAAGCCGGGGTGGGTCGCTATATATAATGGTAAGTATAATAATATAAATAATGGTAAGTCATATTCGGATGGCATCTGTATTTGTGATGCTGCACTCAATGAAATATTGCGTCATTGCAGTAAATCATAGTTGTGTAAATAAAACGTTATTATTATGCTCTATTAAATGGATTGTTAGTGTTGTTATTTTATAGACTAAATGCCATTGATATAAAAACTAAAGATACGGTCGTCCGAACATTTGCTCGACGCGTTCGCCATACAGAGAATCGGTGTAGTCTGCTCGTTAACGTAACCTTGTATAATCGTCGTGGTATTTTCGAGGTATAAAGAACATAAATAAAGCTTTTAATAAAATTTACGACCGCACCCGAAGAGAGCCGATCGTGGACTAGTTCACTTCGGCTTAAGAAATACCATTTTAGGACCACGTTCGAGGCGTCATTTTTACATGTGGTCCGTCCAGTCCTTACGCAGTAATATATAAGTCAATGCTAAATGCCGTTTTCGTTTACACTAGGCACCTAAGCCCAGCTCACCTAATTGTAATATTTACTAATATTATAAATGCGAAAGTAATTCTGTCTGTCGCACTTTCACGCCAAAACTATTGAACCTGAGGAAGGACATAGGCTACTTTTTAATGCGAAAAAAGGGTTCTAAGGGCCGCGATAAAAAGATTACTTTTGGTCGCTATAACCGACATCGGTTACGATAACGGAAGCCGAAGGCATCAGCTGGTACTGTGTATTTTTATACACGGTACTAGCTGATGCCCGCGGCTACGGTTAGATTGGCTAGAGTACGATTTATTTGTTCCTAATTCATCATCTGCCTAGTCTTTTCCCAGGGTTATTGGAGCTGGCTTCCAATCTAACCAGACACCGGAACTGTTTCCTAATTGGTAATCACAAAACCGCTTTTATTTTGACAGTTATAATAATTTTCAATGCTATAGTTCATATTCTTTACCTATTCAAGTTTCATTCAGAAGACTGAGAATTCCCGTAACTTGCATCAAAGATCTATTCTATAACTGACAATCGTAACCAACGGTTTACCATATTTTCCGAAACATCTATGCATAGGCACCAATCCAGACCCAACCTCGTTAAGCGTTGCTTAACCTTAGTACAACTTGTTGGTTGACTAACGGACTTCCCGTAATGTGCACTAAAGATCTATAATAAAATTGACAGCCAGAACTAACGTTTAAAAGCGCTTTCATAGAGCAATACATAGCCACCCATCCAAATTCATCCTCGGCAAGCATTGCTTAACTTTTTATACCAACCCGTTCATCTGTTAGTATTCAGCCACGAGCCCCTACTATAAACCTACGTACTACGAACTAATTAACTCGATCGTAACTCACGTTAACAACATAACTTCGGATCTGACTCATTGACGTGATACACAGCTGACTTTCCTTGTTCTAGCCAATGTGCTACTAAATCGCACTGTGTAAGTGTGTATAGCGAGTTTTACGTATGTAAACACTTTGTGTTAGAACAATATACTGAGTGGTTTGAGTGGAATGTATTGGGTAAGTGGTGTGTTGTGGGGATCGGTGGTTCCGTAGTAGTTTTTTTTTATATTGTTTCATTTATATTGTTTTACTAACTGGACGGTCTAAAATGCTACTAGTAAACCGTTTATCTAGCTTATTCAAACTATGTCCTTAATAGGGAACAGGAAGAACATTAGACTTTGCGTCAAGCCTGCTCTCTTAGAATGCAATAGGGATAAAGACTGATAGATCCCAAGAAAAAATCGACAAGTTTAATGATTTGTATTCCCATTTTTTCTCCTCGAAAACTGAGCCGATTGAATTAATTTTGACTGTATAACAATTTTAAGAAAGTGTATGTCTAGGTTCTTATGAATTTATTTTAAAAACTTTTCGTTTTTGCAAGTTTGACATAAGGGTGATGATTTACATCCTTTTGTCAAAATTAACAAATAAATACGTAAAGTTAAAAAAAAAAAAACGTGTGGCACTCGGAGACTGCCGCGGTAAAGCTATTGCATAGCATTTTTTATCAACTTATGTAATTATAATTATTTATTTATTTTATTAATGCAGTATTTTTTTTCCTTTGTTTTTTTTTATTTTAATTCAAGTTACACTTTGAGCGTGGTAACCGATAAAAAAACATTGTTTTTTCTTTTATAAAATAAATGAGTTTTAGGTTTTTTTCGTTACGGAATTTCTGGATTCGGTCCCCACGCTCAAGGCCCGCGATAGAAGCTATGCAATAGCTTAAAAAATATTCTTAATGTCACATATATTTATTTTAGTTGTATGTTTTCTCACCTGCATATTTATATATTTAAACTGGTTGAAGTGTAAATAGTTAGTGTTTAATGTGTGTGAGGGTAATGTTACGATTAGGGACACATGTTTCTGACAGGAAGGTAGACAAAAACCGACTCGCAAAAAAAAAAACATATTTCACCACGGGTCCCTAAAAAGTAAAATATTCGGAAGACGCGATAATATGTAGCGTCTTCCTGTTCTACGAATTATTAATATATATTTAACTAAGAACACACTTTTATCTTATTCACCTTTGAAGTTTTATCGGCCATGTTATATTAATATGCGGGATATGACGTCATAGACAGAATTAGTTATTTCTCTCCTTTTAGAGAGATCAAAGGCTAACGTTAGTTTTTTTGTGAAGAAAAATGGTCGATCAGTGAGGTAGTTTTAATTTTATAGAACAAAAGACTTCGTAACTTAATTTAATGAATAATTTACAATGATTGGTTAGAGTTGGTAAATAGAGAAGCGTAAGTCTAGTGTTTTCAAACGCCGAACATGTCTTAGGTTTGATTCCCAAATCGGGTCATGGAATAAGGATGTTTACTGACTAAAAAAAAAAATTATTCTAATTAGTCCGTCTATTAAATTATCAAAAAATATTGGATACGTATTTTTTGCTTTATCAAATCAATAAATATTGACGAAGATAAAACGCGTCAAAGATTTGAGTGAGGGGTTGTGACGTCACTCACCGGTAAAAAATGTCATACTAATGTCTTAGAATATGACGTCACATGAGTTTTCAAAGCACTGTATCGTCTTCATTGTTTGTTTACGTGAAAAAAGAAAAAATACGTGTCCAATATTTTTTGGAAATCTATCTGACTGACTAATTATATTTTTTTTGTTAACTACCCTATTGGGTGGTTGACTTGCTCCCGGTTGATAGCAATATACTTTCCTCATATTACACAGGACTTAAATATAACTGGTGAAATGTTGGTGTACCATTATTACACTGCTGAATGACTCTACGGGGCTTCCTGTAATCCCCGTAGAAATGTTTCATTATGGAACTATAAAGTGTTATATTACGCATTGGTTACCAAACTTGCTTACAACAAATAGGAAAAACAAATTCTCATTTATATGCAATTCACCAGTCCCCAAGACGTCAAGACATCCCATCATTCCTTTCACCCCACACTGAGCATATCAAATACTTGGCAATAAGAGCTGACAGTAATCACCACATCACCAGTTGCCCGTTATAAACACTAACACATGGCGATTACTCTCCAGAGTAATTAAAATTCTTCCAACGAGGAAATACTTCCTTTGATAAATAAACTAAGATGAACCATTATTTTTCAAGTGACGTAAGCGACTTCCAACACACTGAAAACTCAACTGTACGTTTCTAAAGTAGAGTTGAAATTCAGTTGTTTTGTTCAAGGGCTTTCCTTGGCATTCTTAAAGTGGAGTAAATGAATTGAAACTCACACTGAAAATTCAACTGTTTAGTTCAAAAGGTAAAGTTGAATTTCGTGTGTGTAAAAGGACTGCCTTGGCCTTGCGAGAAAATAGGGTAATGAAAACATATGGCGTTGTATTGCGCGCGTGAACGCTCGTTTTATTTTAGAAAGTTTTGTTTTGTATTGAACTACACGTGTTTCGTATGTTTCGGTGACATTAATAATTATTGTTGTATTGATTGGAGTAATTGGGTCACAGGGGTGATTGTTGATTTTGTTGGGTCGTTTCTATATAGGTATTTGATGTTATTTTCGAGAGGAGATACGCCCAGCTCAATGGTACGGGTTGCCTGTTTCCTTGGAGGCACTTTGCTTCGTGTATTATTTTCTCTAAGAAAAACAATGTGAGGAAAACTAGAGGTTTTCTCAAAAACCTCTAGTTCTTTCGAAGACATGACATGATATGTAGCATCTCTGGCATCGTCGTATTTAGGCACGACCGCTCTGACTGGCCTTCAGGTTAAATCGCGCTTGGTTAGGTTGAACCGTGGATGGGTGACCACCCTTTACATTCGAAGTTTCCTCCGTGCCTCGAAGATTACGTTATTTGTTCTTAAATTCCGAGCATGATTCGTATGAAAACAAATAGTGTTTTTTTTTACACTGGCTTGACTTTACAGTACGCCGAGAACTATCGTTCAAGCATGCTGGTTTGGTATCCTCACGATGTTTTCATTTACCGAAGCAAGTTATAATTATATGTATAATACGAACATGTACAGTCGAACAAGCTAATAAGTATACAGGGTAGAGATGTTTAAAATTCTATAACACTGAAAATATTGATTGTAATTTTGTTTTATAAAGTGTTTCGCATTAAGCGACTGATGTCAAACGCTGTATCGTTTGACATCAGTATCTAAATGTATCTGTTTAATCTTAAAAGTAAAGACAAATTAGCTGGCTGTATACTTATTAGCTTGTTCGACTGTACCTGAACAATCAAAGGTGCGTGTCTAAGGGTCGAAGTCGAGACCCTATGCTATGTAAATTGGACACAAAAAGTTTCCAAGTACTAATATTTAATTCAGTTTTTCTGATGTAATTTCAACATGTCAAACTTTTTTTTAATAGAAACTTTTGTCAACTTTCTTTTCGTTTTTGGTACAAGCCACCCGAAAAGTTTTAGTTTAACCTTACTTGAAACTTAATTGTAATCCTTAGGGGAAATTAAGATATTTCAAACCCCAGTACAAAAGATATACGGTTTCATTTATATGAAGGAAATACTTTCACACTTTCTGGTTTTCAGGAGTTACAATAGTTTGGGAATGGTGTGGCGAGCTTGTCCCAAATAAAAAAACTGGCCAAGTGCAAGTCGGACTTACAAATTAAGGGTTCCGTACCATTGTAGTAGATATTGAGAGATTTTCTATGTTATTTTAGCACCATAGACTTCTTATAGGTTTTCCTGTAACCTATAAGAGTGGACCTATTTCTGTGTTTTTTTTTTAATTTTTGGCTCAGTAGTTTCGGAGATCACGGGGGGGGGGGGAATGGTTGGACAGACAGACAGATAGATGGACACACGAGTGATCCTATAAGGGTTCCGTTTTTTCCTTTTGAGGTACGGATCCCTAAAAAGGCTTGTTATCGTGTGTTATGTATCATGTAATTACATATCAAGATAGTGCATTAGTTACCAAACTTTTTTTTATATTTTATTATTGACTGGAACAGCAAACAGTTACATTATAAAGACTTACAATTAATTTAACATACAATCAATTTGGTTATAAAGTAACCCACAACACTGTCCACAAACTAAAACTTGCCACCCAGAATATAGGAAAATCAAATTCGCATCTAAAATGCAATTCACCGCACTTCAAGACTGCCAAACTATTTATTCCGTTCCACACTGAGAATATTATCTTAACATAACGTTATGCCTGTAATATCCAAAGGTATGGCAGAGGTTTGTCTAGGACATTGCAGGCTTGAATCACTTGTCTTGATTGTCTGATAAAAAGATGATACCGTGCTTCGGAAGGCACGTATAAGCCGGTGGTCCCGGCCACCAATTGGCGGTCGTCAAACCATGTCAGAGGCCCTTGAGGCGGGGCTGCGGGTTGTTCGGCTGCGGGTTGTTCGCAAGAGGTACCGCGGCCTCGACATGAAGGGCTAAGAAGGAACATGGGTGGTTTTTAGTCAGTAGAAGTCTGACACTCCCTTTTGCTCTGCCCAAAAGCGGGAGGGGTTATTTGATGATTTTCCACCCGCCAAAAAAAAAGAAAAAAGCTCTCGAGGCGAACTCTGACACTAGGGTGTGTGGGGGTATTAGACCTTACTGCCCACACGATAAGATGAAGATGAAGAGGCAGAGATTTACCTGAAAACCCCCATTTCGTCCTTTTACCATTTATGTTTATGTCCCATGTACTAGAGAGCGAGCAAATTGCCATCAACCGGGCACAAATGGGCACACTGCTCTAAACATATAGTAATTTTAAAGCCGGAAAACTAATTTCCTGAGCAAAGCCACGGGTACAGCTAGCTATTCATAATCTCGGCATATTTCCCGAAGTATTGCAATTAGACAGTAAACTTCAGCTACCCGCCATTTTGTGATCGCGTCCCTATTGTGAAAGTTCCGCCATTTGTCTTTATGTTATAGGAATCGTAAAGGAGAATGGACAATGATTATAGGGGTTGCTTGTTTATGCGGATTTCTGGGATTTTTATTATCCTAGTAGGTAGGTAATACTTTTTACAACTGAACAGTTTTTGAAATTGGGGAGAACTATCGCAGTTTTCTTTCGTCCACACATATCACAGGATTCTTACATAAATCGCGTTTAAGAAAAACACAGATGTAGGTATTTTTAGTATTATAAAAAACTGGCCAAGTGCAAGTCGGACTTGCACATGAAGGGTTCCGTACCATTGTAGTAGAAAAGAGGACACTTGTTGTTCCTAAAGTCACAAACTACTCGTACTTTGGTAAGCGCACAAGGAAGTATATAGTACCATCGTTAGTGAATAAGTTACCCCCACAGTTGATATCGCATGTCAAATATAAATACCAACTTAAAAAGGTTCTTAAAAAACACTACCTGTCATTGTGTCCATAGCAATTTTCCATTTACTGTAAACTCCACTGTTATGACTGTGAATCTAATCTAATCTACTGTAAACTCACCTTCTTTTGTTTTTTGTTAGCTAGTATGTAATTAGAATCGAAATTTGTTATAATCATATTATTGTGAATCGAGAATAACTGTCGACGAACTGTTTTGCTGTTTGGCAGACTTTTATATTTTATTGTTAAACAGATAATGAATAAATAAAAAAAAAAAAAAAAGATGTGTATAGATTTTTCATGTTATTTTAGTACCATCATAGACTTCTTATAGGTTTTTCTGTAATCCATAAGTGTTAAACTAATTTTTGTATTTTTTCCAAAATTTTAGGTTCAGTAGTTTCTGAGATAAGGGGGAGGGGGAAATGGTCGGACAGACAGACAGACCGACACACGAGTGATCCCATAAGGGTTCCGTTTGTTCCTTTTGATGTACGGAACCTTAAAAACAATTTATTTATATCGTTAGATCCTTAAAATATCCAAAAATAAAAATTAAACTAATAAAAACATTTTTGGAAATTTTAAGGATCTAACGATATATTAAAAGTTAAAGTAAATATAAATAGGCAAGATGGAGAAGTTATATTTTTATTAAAATAATCATAAATAATATCAGATTTCCGGGCCACTGACTTCCTGTAACAACTGTAAAAGATTTATTTATTGACCACTTATTATAGCAACATTACAGATTAGATCCAATGCGATGCTATGTGACACAAAGAAGGACAATATGAAAAATTATTCAAATTAAATTAAACTATAGAAAACAATACAAAACATATCCGTTAAACATGACAAAGTTTACGGTTGCCCTCCCTTTTTCAATGATGAATTGCGCCCTTTGAAAAAACTTCGGCCGGTTTTGCCCAAATAAATTTTCCAAATCCTACTAATATTATAAATGTGAAAGTTTGTGAGAATGGATGTGTGGATGTTTGTTACTCTTTCACGCAAAAACTACTGAACGGATTTGGATAAAATTTGGTACACAGATAGTTTATAACCTGGATTAACACATAGGATACTTCTTATCCCGGTAGTATAATCCCGTGGGAAAATTATCGAATTAAACGCGGGCGAAGCCGCTGGCACAAGCTAGTAAAAGATAAACGATAGAACTGGCAAATGACAGCCTCGACCAACGTGATAGCTTTCCAGGCATGGAGGAAACTCCGTATGTAATGGGTCCATCCACGGCCACAACCCATCCACGGCCACACCGAGGTAAGCGAGGCTTAACCTGAATACCGACCTAAACGGGTAATAAATCCACGAGTTCCTCTACACGAAAATGATAATACAAAATAAAAAATCCAAGCACAGTTCCAACTCAATCGGTTCTTAGAAACAGAATAAAAAATGTAGGTATTCCAGCCATTTCGCAAGTGAGGATAGATTCAGCGCAGGCGCATCTTGGTTGTTGATGTTTTCATAGCTCTTCGCCTTCGCAGGCGCATATTTCCGCTAATGCGCTTTTACTATGCGCGTGGGATAGTATATATGAAAATAAACTAAGTTAAGAAATATTCTGTTTACATAATTATAATTCTACACATGATAATTAAAGGTACCTAAGTGCAATAAGTGGTGTTATTGCTATGTTTTATTATTTAGTACTGAAATTAAATATCGCCGAGAGGGGACGCCTTAGAAGAACAAACTTTGACCTTATTGGTGAGGTTCTAAAGAAAAGACAAATGCATAGGACTCACAACCGGCGGCATGCGTGTGAGATGAGATGTATGATGTGGCGAGGCAAAAGAAGAATTAAAGGATCGTACCAGGTAGTTGCATTCTATGATTTCTATCTATCCCCAAAGGAAAAAGGTGTGAGTGTTTGTATCTATGTATGTATTAAGTAACAGAAATGAAATAAATATTTGTAATCTAACCACAAAAACTTAGACACATTTCTCATCATCATCATCTTCCTGCCCTTATCCCATTCTATTTGGGGTCGGCGCAACACGTTTTCTTATTCCATTCTTCCCTGTTACACGTCAAGGTGGCATTTATTCCTTTCTCATTCATATCATTCCTCACACAATCCATCCATCTTTTCATCATTTATATCCATCACTTTTTTAGTCACATGCGTTTCATCCCTCCTCATTACATGACCATACCAAGATAAACACATTTCTAAAGCGTAAAAATAAAATGCAAATATTATTCTTACGTCAAATTCTATTCATGAATGTAGTATTTATCGTTTGTTTAGTATAAACAAACTAAACAACACGGTATTTTATAATAAAAGTAACCTGTACCTTGCACCCTGATAAAATATTTCTCAATTGCTACCATATAGATGACAAGGAGCAATTCCTTTTATATTCAAAGACATGTGGAATTCACCAATACGCTCCGAAGAGGGTCATAAACCATCAGAGAAAATTTAACTCTTTTGTGTTTCTTTTATAACTCTTTCACACAAATTTTATAGCAAAGCAATGTAGACTATGCCCGCATTTCCCGCACCAAAGAAAATTCTAAAAACTTGCACTCAGACTAAAATAAAAGCAGTTGTTTCATTAAAACTATTTGCTTTTATACAAAGATTAAGTGTAAACAATTTAACGGTATCGGATATAGTTGTTTATATAAAAAGAGCAGACGAACGCATTTTTATTTGTGTTCATTTAAAAATGTATATTGGTTGTAATTGGACAAATTATTGATAATATATTTGGCGCAAATGGCCAATATGTTTGGTCTTGTAAGTGAGGAAGGTTTTATTATCAACAGAACGATTTATTTCATAACAGCTTGCATTAAAAGCGAAATAATTGCAGTCATTTTTCTTTTGTAAAATATTAATGAGAGGACATATGAATGGGTGCTGGAAAAATATAAAAATAATAATTGTTTGGTTAAGATTTAAATGGCGTTGAAAATACATTGCTAGGTCAGGGAAAATTAATGTTATCACATTCCTTTTAATATTTATCAGACCCAAGTGTAGTGTTTTACGTTAGGAGAAGCAGTTAACTCGACTTATTTCATTGGTTGTTTATAGATACTTACTTATTTTCATCATCATCATATTTTCAAAACAGCCCAAGGCCGGTCAGAGGATGATTCGTTCCTTGGAAAGCACGTTAAGCCATTCGTGCTCGCTGTCATTTGTTATATTATACTTTCACAGTTGTTACGTGTAGTCAGTGGACCAACCCCCCGTCGGGGCTGCGGGTTGTTCGCAAGAGATACCGCGGCCTCGAAAGACATAAAGGGCGAAGAAGGAACATGGGTGGTTTTTAGTCAGTAGAATTCTGACACTCCCTTTCGCTCTGCCCAAGAGCGGGAGGGGTTATTTGATGATTTCCCACAAAAAAAAGTGGATCAATCTGTATTTCACAGTCGTTATTTAAAAAAAAATGTATTGGAAGAAAAAAAGCATTGTGCCCTGGGACCATTTTATTTTAATTTGGGTTTGACCAAGCAAGAGCAATGGAAATAAAATGCCGAATCACTTTAGTTATTCATCGTATTACGGAACATTCCGCCTTACAACAATCAAGGAAATGGTTTAAAAATTACACTGTTTACTCAAAAAGCCGTAACATTCCAAAAAGTTAAAATCAAACCCCCATTTATCAATCATATTCATAACGCATGCTCTTCAAATCTCCATTTATTATAATAAAAAGAAAACAAATGAAACCATTTAAAAATATGGCCTGGGCCATATTTATGGGCAAAGTTGAAAATTATTGCATCAACCCACGTAAATGTCAGTTTGGGCAAACTTATATTTTACGGGCAATAAAGAATAGTAAAATATTACTTATTGTGTAAATATGTGTCTCAAAATATGGTTACGCTTATTGGTTTTGTTAGAATGAGCGAGACTTATGAGCTACTTGTATTTGGTTCAAATCCCGGGTGAAAGTAGAACAAGTCGGAGCTTCGGGAATCATCGTTCATCTTCGGAAATACGAAGACTCATTGCTGATACATGGTCCCATAAAGACTTGTTGCACCTTGTACACGTATCAGCGTTTTCGAGTATCACCATCTCATTCTTTCACGTAAAGCATTTGTTAGAGCAAGAAACTCCGTTTTTAATCGAATATACATGGTGTAAATCAACCCATCACACAGCCGTCAACCAAGCATTCTGTACATCAAACCACGAGTAAGTACCCCAGTAAATGTTTGCTGGGAAACGACCTTTTTTTTGGATCTAAAATCACATTTTACGTTAAAACTCAATGTAGCACTCTTAAAACATTATGCTAGTGGATGCTTTGAATAGTAAACGGATCATGGTGGAAATTTCAGTAAAGTTAAAACCTTAAAAACTAATTTTTACAAAAACAGCTGTGAAAAATTTGGAACTTTGACCCCCAATATCTCCGTAACTAAGAGGTTCCCAGGTATGGTCTAGACTAGAACAAAAAAATGTTCGCAGTGGTGGGGAGAACAAGTGCCCTTCGTTTGCGTTAAGGGTAATTTTACACCCTATATAATTGCTACAAGCACGACCAGTGCCATCCATGGATACTAATAAATGAGAGTAGGTGAAATAAGTATTTTAATTTAAAATCGATGTATTTACTTCAAGTTAAAACGCACGCTCGTGCTACGTCCTCAGGTTAGTAAAGCGTTTAAATATTTCCAAAACTAAATTCCATCGCCTTAATAATCGGTCCCCTACACAGTTTATTATCTGTAGAAACAAGGAATGCCAAAACTACCACACCCGCTCCACTACAGCCTCAATTCCCCTCCCGTATGTCCTCCCAATGAACTCGAAGAATGTTTAAACTTTAATGTGTATAATACGGGCGCGCTAAACGCGTGGGACCGTCGACACATAACAACTGAACTAAGTTCTATTCAAGGGTAAGTTGACGATGTCATAAACGGAGTATTCGTTTGTGGATACGGGCGTGTGGAGCGAAGTATTTTGACTGGTTGAAAAGTATTTCTGTATGGAGTCGGAATTTCTGTGGAGGAGGTCATAGCTAGATGATAACAGACGCTCGGATTAATTTTCAAATTAAGCCGTCCTTGCCTAGGTTAGTCTGTCGATGGGTGCCCTCCAATTTCATACCGAGTTTTCTCCGAACCTCAGAGAGCATGTTAAGCCAATGGCCCCGTATAACATGACAAGGGGTATCGTAATAAGCAGTTCTAATTGGGATGTTGACGTTAGAATATGTTCATTGCTCGATATAAAATTCTGGTATTTAGCTGCATCCAGTTAGACTGAAAGCCATATTAAGATATTTATTGATTAATTGTAATAGGTACGCCAATAGCACATACATTATATTGTAGCTAGCCTATGTTGTCCCACTGCTGAGCAAAAGCCTCCCTCCATTCCTTCCAACGGTCACGATTCTGTGCAACGTCTCTCCAATCCCTCCGCGAAATTAAAAAGACTACAAACCTACAAACCGCATTAACCACATACTACGCGTATGCCCACGCTTGGTTTAACTATGGCATCATCTTATGGGGAAACAGCACAGACGCCCCCTCACTATTTACCCTCCAAAAAAAGTTAATTAGAATAATTACTAATATAGAATCAACAGACAGTTGCAAACCTTACTTCCAGAAACACAAGATCCTAACGTTAGTTAGTATTTATATATTGGAATTATGTAAACTAGTCCGCAAATATCCGGATTCTTACAGTACACGGGGAGATGTACAAACAAATTATTCGTTACGACATAAGAATAGACTGAACTTGCCCCCTTCCCGTCTTAAATTACACCAATCTAGTCCATATTCAATGTCCATTAAAATATATAATAAATTACCAGAAAACATAAAGCAACTAAAGAAAACCAATATATTTGTAAATAAATTAAAGCAATACTTAATTAAAAAAAGCTATTATACAATACAGGAATATTTAACTGATAAATCCAATAATAATACATAATTACTAATAATTATACTAATAAAAATAAAAAAGTTTTGTACCAAGGAGGTAAACAAATAAGCAATTAAATAATATAACTAAATAAATAACAAAAGAATAGATAGACTGCATATAAAATATTAATAGAATAAGTATAATTATAAATAATACCAAGTTAATAATAAATAAAAAAAAAAAAAAAAAAAAAAACAAACCGCTCTTCCTCTCTCTACTTATAAACATTTGCTGTGCCCGACAGGGTCCATAATTGTGTCTAGAATTATTTTACCTATTACCTGAAAATGTACATTATGGATTGCAATAAAGAATTTGAATTTGAAAATTTGAATTTGAAATTCTCAAGAAAGACATCCAGTTCGTCCCGCCATCTCATTTTACATCTATATAATTATATGAAAATGAATTGCTGTTCGTTAGTCTCGCTAAAACTCGAGAACGGCTGGACCGATTTGGATAATTTAAGTCTTGAAATATTTGTGGAAGTCCAGGGAAGGTTTAAAAGGTGAGAAAGTGGTAGGTAGGTAGGCAGGGTAGTAGGTAGAGTAGTAGGTAGGTTAGTAAGTAGGATAGTAGAGTAGGTATGGTTGGTAGGTAGGGTAGTCGGTAGAGTATAAGTAGGGTGGTAGGTAGGTAGTGTAGTAGGTAGGTAGGGTAGTAGGTAGGTAGGGTAGTAGGTAGGTAGGGTAGTAAGTAGGTAGGGTAGTAAGTAGGTAGGGTAGGAGGTGGTAGGTAGGTAGGTAGTTGGGAGGAAAAAGAGCATTGCAACGCATGCCTGGTACAGCTAGTTCAAAAATAAATATATACAGGTAAGGGTTTTGATGTATATAGGTAGAAATTATATTTCTTTATTATTTTTTTTTCTTGTTTTGATTATCAAATTAATCGGTTCCAATATTTTAAATTTTAGCATGTAAAAATTAATTTTGCTGTGCCCTGACAGGGTCTACAATGGCTCTTAACTCTAAGCCTTTTTTGTTAACACCATGCTTTACCTTGTGGATTGCAAATAAATGAATATGAATTACAGATATACTCGTACACAATAATAAAATGACAATCGATGGTAATTGGCTCGCCACCTATTACATGAACCTTAAACATAACTCTAGCCTCTGTCTATCGATTTATGTATGCAGAACTGAATAGCTTAAAATCACATATCCCATCATATCAAGTATGAAACTTTAACACCCAAAAACACAATCACACAAAGTCCTATTCCACAAATAGTTTGCAACAATACCTAGGTTATTCACCGTCTAGGTTCAGCGTTAGTGTTTATAGGCCGAGGGGTGTGTCTGTGTTAAATCTAGACACGTTAGCTGTCAAAGTGTCCGCTGGAATTGTATCGAGCGGTTTCTGTGCCTAGATTGGCTGGGACTGAAATATACTGGTCTGGTTTTTGAAGTAGGTAATTGATTTAGTTAATAAATATTATGGTAGGTTAGGTTAAACTTTATACTGGACTGGACTGTGAAGATTATGGATGAAAAACGGTTAAGGAAAATGTTGAGGTAGATGTGTGGTGTGACAAGAATGGATAAAGTAAGGAATGATTATATAAAAGAAGCATAAAAGTGGCAATATACTGGTCTGGTGTTTTAATTGATTTAGTTAATAAATATCATGGTAGGTTAGGTTAAACTTTAAACTAGACTGGGCTGTGAAGAATAAGGATGAAAAACGGTTGAGGAAAATGTTGAGGTAGATGTGTGGTGTGACAAGAATGGATAAAGTAAGGAATGAGTATATAAAAGAAGCATAAAAGTGGCGCCAGTTACAGTATACAGTCATCATCATCTGCCACTCGGGTCGATCTTTAGGTAAAGCTGTGCTTGCCTAGGTCGGTCTGTGGATGGGTGACCGCCCGACATACCGAGTTTCCTCCGTGCCTCGGAAAGCACGTTAAGCTGTTGGTCCCGGCTGCCATATTATATAGATGTTTGGCAGTCGTTACAGGTAGTCAGTGACCTGAAATTCTGACATCCAGTCTTACCAAAGAGTATCGTATTACCTAGTATTAACTGGGTTGTGGAAGTCAGAGGCTCACCCCCTATTTTATGAGACTTAAACAAGACTCGCGAAATGAAGGTGTACTATTAGGATCACCTTTACCCAACCCTTCGGCTAAGTTTAGGGCTTTTTTCACCCTTTGCAAAAAAGAGGTTACGTAAGTTTGTATGTAGGGTGTATTCTTCAGAACTACTGAATCGATTCCAAAATTCTTTCAGTAACGTCATAGGGAATAATTCAAACGTTCTTACGGGATCGGTTTGTCGGAACATCGACGACCAAAACGCGAGCGAAGCCGCGGGCAAAACATAACAGAAAATAAATTGCTAACGCTTGTAATTGGATGAGAACTGGAGTAAGTGACAGCAGCTGTTACGTTATTAATGTTACGTGTATTATAATATTTTTAATTTTATATAAAATTTACAATAATCTAAGGCTTTAGTTTTATATGCAGTCGATTTTATAGCCTAGGGCGTTTCTTCAGTGCCTCGGAAAGTATGTTAAGCTGTTGGTCCCGGGTGTCATTTGTGTGTGGCCCGAAAGTCTGATAAACAGTCTCACCAAGGGGTATTGTAATACCCAGTACTAATTTAACTGGGTTGTGGTGGTCAGAGAGGAAGTCGCTCCTTGTAAAATTTTATTCCTCCGCTATTCTTTTCTGATTAATTTCGTTACGGGATCCAAGACTGTTAAATCGTTTCTCTGGGACTTCTTCGTGCTTCATTGTCTCGGCGCTTTCTTGTGGTCGCCACTGTTGATTCTGGCTTACAGGAGTTACAGTGGTTTGGGAATAGTGTGGCGGGCTTGTCCTTGTAAAATACTGGTGTTCAACTTCAACCGGTTCGACTAGAAGCCGACCTTGGGGCCGGTTTCTAGTCGCCGGCATAGATGTGAAAGGGCTAGGTAGATGATGATTCAAATCAAATCAAAAGTCATTTATTCAAACTAGGCTGATAATCAGCACTTTTCGAACATTAAAATTTACTTTACTTTACTTCTTTACAAGTGACAGTCCCCCAAAACGCCCACCCTTCGACACTTCCTAATGTTTTTGCTGGATAGAAGAAGTGGCGGAACAAACATTCATCAGGAGCAGTGCTCATTGCAGTGGACCACCACAGTTCAGCTGTCTAATTTTTTCACCTTAGCATGAGATTTATTTTGCACAACCATACCAATACAAAATTAGAGAATTGATATCGAAACAGTATGATGTATATGCGTACGATTTTAGAAAATCAATCAATCTACTCATTATAGAAATTAATTAAACTGAAACATTCGATAATTAGTTACTCGGGGAGTCGGGGCTAATGGGTTATCCATCGAGCTTTGAGTCGATATATTAATTTCTATGTCCATATAAAATGATATGGCTGTATTTAATGGCTATTTATTTTGTTTTATTCTGGTAAAAAACGTTTTGATTACGAAAATAAATGTATGGTTTTAACACCGATGAGTGATTGATGTTCTTCAGAGAGGTGAGATTCGTAATCCTCACAATATTATCGTGTGTGTGTAACCAAATAATTAAATTGAATAATAAAATTGAATTGTCTTTTTGTAGTTTCAGAATAACAGTTTTTTACTGAATACACATGGTATACAATACAAATAACAAAAAAAAAAATTCAAAATCGGGCCACACATGGCGAAAATACCGCTGAATATACACCTTTTGGAAGTGAGTTAAATAATTATTAGTAAAGTATAGATGCCGTACAAGACCACTTAGTTAAGGCCTGTTGCAGAAATTTTACAGCTGTATTGATACCACACTCGAATATAAAACAAAGAAAGAAAATATCTCCACCGCAGCGCTTTCCCGGCTGTTATTAGGTTTCGCTTGACGTTTAAGTGTTTCCTTTCTTCGTAATATTGAATTTCTAGTTTTTCTTCAATCAAAGGTCATGCCGAAGAAATGGTACAATATTGTGCAAGCTATTTATAGATTATCTTGTAATTTAAAGCAAAAATATTATTTTTACACTGTTACTGGTCAAATATTTGGATACCACATGACATACATTGAAAATTATCATAGGTACATGACGTACAGATATCATTAGTCTCCTGGCTTTATCCTAATTTATTTGTGGTCGGCGCAGCTTGTCTTCTTTTACCATATTTCGCTGTTACTCGTCATCTTAGCAGTCAGCTCCTTTCAAGCCGTATCATCCTTCACACAGTCCATCCATCGTTACTCTACTCTTATAGCTATATTACATATTTCTGATTACCCCGCATCGCATGTCCGTACCAGGGAATCCTTAAAACTTTTTCTTGTACGCATACATACACACACACATTGCTACAGCTGCACAGCTTAATCAAAAAACTCTTCCAAAACTCCCTTTTTTATGGGGTTCGAAATTCATACATATTCAAAATATAGGTACTTTAAAGTATGTCCACGAAGTAAGTCACATTTAGAACAGGGCCAACCTACCCACTGATGGGGCTCTAAAGAAAAGACCCTCCTTACCAAGTGTCAAAGAGCATCGCTTGCTCCATCAAACCCTTGAACCGAAAAGAGCCCCTTGAGGGACCCTTGGCTATTAGGCTGTTGACAGTAATGGCTATCGACAAAATGACCACCGAGGCTACTTTTTACGTGGACCTTGCAATATGTATGATACATTGATAAAGGAAGATGTAATATCGTTAATGGACACATCGAACTTTAAAAATAGACGGTTACAAAGGCTTGACTGAAAAACAAATTTTCATATCCATTTACAAAGCACTTTTTGTACTTTTTCATAAACTTTATGTTCTTGGTAGCCTAGTGTTGCTGTGATAAAATAGAACTTTGTACAAAATATATATAACCAGCATCTAGAATGAAAAATAATAATATTACCAGAAATTCTCTTCTCAAATAAAGAAGACATGATCACCAAGCTTGTTCAAAACGGGTTGGTGATTTTAGACTTTCTCCAGGTTTCCTCACGATCGGATTTTAATTCAGAAGCTCGTACATAAGAGGAGAGGTTTTAACCCATAGATATAATAAATACGTTTTAACCTTTGGGTTATCTCGACAACAATTAGCTTGTACATAATCAACCACGCGTATACTCCTCAAGTTAGTGGAGTTAATGTTATATCGAGAATCGTACGTTTCGATTTTGATCCTGACTCCACGATTATTTTAGTCTCAGAAATCTGTTACTGTAACTATTAATTTTCAAAAAGATCAAACACAAATATCACTTTCACTCATTTATCATTGACAAAATTAGTAAGATATCTCAATTCTCAATATGACAAAAATTATATTTCTTATAAAATAGTGCTCTAAACATATTAAAATATGATTTCGTAGTATCATAAACATGATCTGGAACAGATTTTATATCTTACACATGACAAATATTTCCGGCACATATAACGCCTGTAATATCAGAAGAGTTAGACAGAGAACTGTACCTTATACAACCACGTTAATCGCCAGTTTTATTGTTCAGTCTCCTGTAATAACAGGCGACCCTATTGCCATCAACTGGGCACAACTTCACACTTCATGGCTGTTACTTAAAAATCATCGAATAACCCAATAACACTTTGTTGGACCTGGTAACATAACCACGACCCTATACTCAGCTATAAATCATTATCATGTATTTGGAGTCGGCTTCTAGCTTCACCACGGGGAGCTGAATACCAGTATTTTACATGAAACGACTGCCTATCTAACCGCCACAACCCAATTAGTACTCATCATCAGCCTGTAATGTTCCCACTGCAGGGACTCAGGCCTCCTGTCTAGGAGAGGGGTGGGCTATAATCCACCACGCGGGCCCAGTGCGGGTTGGTAGATGTCACATGTCTTCGAGTTTTTTGGTTAAGTAGCAGTTAGTACTGCTCAGCTCTAAATAATATATTGTTTAGAATATAGGTATTGCTTATAATGCATGTTAAAATATGACATAACCGTATCATAAACAGTATCTGAAACTTATAATTATATAACCCACACATTGACAGATATATCCGCCAATGCACGTTCAAATTTCGTCGGTTACACAATCTTGCGCGCGCGCATCTAAGCCGGTTATAAAGGATTTACGCTAAAAGCTTTGAGTGTGATATTTCGAAGAAAACATACGATTTGTTTTGTGATAAAAATAATATTTGTTTTTTTTTATTTAATAAAATATTGTAGGTTTTGTTAAACGATGATTATTATTATGTGTCGGCAAGATATCGCGTAACATTTTGTTTTAGAAGTTTAAAACGGCTAAAATGAAAATAGGCTTTGATTGGTTGATTATTGATAAGTTAATTTCTAATCAATGTTGTTTTACCCAGAGAATTCATCACTTTTTTTTGTATTTTATCCCTTTATTCAGCTTCAAAACCATCAAATGAACATAGTATCTCCTCGAACAAGGAAACGTCTGTTAAAAGAGAAAACTTCTACATGATCATCATCATCATTTCAGCCAAAAGGCGTCCACTGCTGGACATAGACCTCACCCACGTGTCGCCACTGTGACCAGACCCGTGCATCTCGCATCCACCGGAACCTTCACAGGTCATCGGCTCACCTAGTGGGAGGCCTTCCAACGCAAACGCATGACGATCTTCGTTAATCCACGACTGGACGTTGTTCCAACTGTCCACTGCTGGACCATTTCCGGCCATTGCAGTCATGACTTCCAACAAGATAGAACCATTACTGACATAATAAGTAAGAATACAAATGAAAATGCTTACTAAGAGTGGATATAGATATTTTAATTCTACGTACTATAGAGTTCAGTTTGCAATACCATCCTGTTTAAACACAGTACACATCAAGCTATGCATTTTCAGTATAACATAGCCTGGCTTTGTATAGTTTGATTGGTTCTTTTGCGTACCTACATTATAACTCAGTGGTAATAACCCAGAATAATTGCCTAGGTCGGTCTGTGGATGGGTGACCGCCCGAAACACCGAGTTTCCTCCATGCCTCGGAAAGCACGTTAAGCTGTTGGTCCCGGCTGCCATATATTGGCAGTCGTTTCAGGTAGTCAGTCACCTGAAATTCTGACATCCAGTCTTACCAAAGAGGTATCGTATTACCTAGTATTAACTGGGTTGTGGAGGTCAGATAAGCAGTCGCTCCATGTAAAATACTGGTATTCAGCTGCATCCGGTTAGACTGGAAGCCGACCCTAACATAGTTGGGAAAAGGCTAGTCAGATGGATGGTAATAACCCAGACAAATGAGTTAGAGTTCAAATCCAGGCGAGCACAATACTTCTTGTAATTTACGAGTATTAGATCATCATCATGCTTTCAAACCAGTGAAGGATGATATCATGAGAAAACTGCTCCAAATTTCCAACCATATTATCCACCTTCGCAATTTTCCCTGAATTACAAATATTAAACGTCCTCTCTCTTCTTCCTCAGTTACGGTGACATGGTGCCAGGCACGATAGCAGGCAAGATCGTGGGAGGAGTGTGTTCCCTCTCCGGAGTGTTGGTCATCGCCCTTCCTGTACCTGTCATCGTGTCGAACTTCTCGCGGATCTACCATCAGAACCAGCGGGCTGACAAGAGGAAGGCTCAAAGGGTAAGGGTTTTGGTTTTTTTGTAGTTTTTGTTGGTCACGTTGATGAGGCAACGAAGTGTAAAACACAGCTCCGGGTTCAGCGTAAACTGTACTGTGACAGGATAGAAAAAATATTTCTAATTTATTACTTTATAAACGGTCCATATGAACGGTAATGGTTTTCAATGGATTGGTCTACTCTTGACCTCAATCTTGTCCTGAGGACAGAGGTGTGGTTGGCGATGATGAAACGGGTTAAGGAACTAACACAAAAGAAGCCTATTTTTAACTCGCGACTTCAATATATTGAGGACATAATTATGAACTGACAATATGACACAGGCATGGTTCGTGATGTCATTGAGAATTTCTATGTATATGAAAAAACGGACTTAAAAATTAATATCTTCTGAAGCAAAAACCTGAAAAGATGCATTATGAAAATATGACACGTAGAAAATATTTAAGGAATATTACGTTACACTGTGTTGATAGTTTTTCTGATATTCATAACAATAACTTTTGAAAGCGTACCTACTATGTTTTCTTTTGTGGTAATATTTGGGTAGTATTTTTCAATGCATATTTTTTCATAATAAAGGAAAATTCGCAGCATACTTCATAACACGTTCCCTTTCACAAAAGAGAGTTGAATTTTACGAGCACCGACGTGTTAGACGCGAGCGTGTCAACATTCCACGGCGTTTGTTGCCAGCGTGACACTCAATACAATCTTTTTTGAATACCGTAGTTGAGCGTCATAGGAAAGCCACTCTAATTGAACCAGGCCTGCAGGGCTATTGCGTATCTTTTTAAATGTCAGTGGCTGTCATAGTGTCCTTCGATTAATTGTCAAATTATGGTAAATGGAATTTTGTACAAAATTATATCATATTATTATTAGACCGGGTACAGTAGTAACGGTTGTAAGCACTTGGCCAATCAGCCAGTCACCCTGTCAGAATACTTTCAAGCGCTCAATGAGGCAGTAGGTCAGTTGACAAAGGGGATGGAAGGTATTTGTTTGAAGCCTGGCCGGCCCTACATACCCTATTTTTTATTTTATAAATAGTGGTGACTCATTGAACCTAAATTAAGCGATAGCTGGCATCAATACAAACAGGTTATGTACGAGACAAAAAAATGTTTTTTTGAAGTGTCACGTTTCCTGTATGTAATGAGCTATCACGGTTAAAATCCATTCATTGATGACATCTTCAGCTCAACTTTGATTTGGATAAAGATTTTATGAGTGGCCGCAACTTGAACAAAAATAAATCGGAAATTCAATTCAAACCCCTTTCATTCATAAAATATACATTCTATAGATAGAGACTTATAAAGTCATTATCTTAGGGAGCACCTTATAATTTCTATTGTAACACTTACTTTGGAAAGATTTTTCAATCTCCATATTTTCCACAACAAAGCAAAATTCTCCACATACTCTACAACACGGTGCCATATATAAAAGAATGTTATAATTTTATGAAGCGAGCGTGTCAAGATTCCACAGCGTTTGTCACCAGCGTGACACTCGATAAAATCTTTGTTGAATATTTCGGTTAAGTGTCATGTGGAGAAGGGCTGCTTAAAATATTATATTTTTGCGAAGTTGGTTTTAAATAAATAAGTATGAGGAAATATTACCCGTTTGTCGTGGTAAGGTGGGACCATTTTTACCTAGATCTAAAGTCTTGTGCACTATAGTATCTCCCGCGCCGATGGCTAATGTCCGCCGTAATACCGTAGTGACCGAAAATGGTCAGGAGGACTATTATCCCGTCGGGGCTGCGGGTTGTTCGAGATACCGCGACCTCGGCGCAAGGGCTAAGAAGGAACATGGGTGGTTTTTAGTCAGTAGAAGTCTGACACTCCCTTTCGCTCTGCCCAAGAGCGGGAGGGGTTATTTGATGATTTCCCACCCCCCCTCCCCAAAAAAATACAGGAGGACTATTATTATTACTATCTAACCCTTTTCGTAATAAACAACTTTCGGCGAGAGTAAGTAGTGTAATTATTTTAATTGAAGCGTCATTATAATGATCAAATAAATCCCTACGTTTTGACCCATTTTATTCACTCAGCACAGTGTCTTCTACTTCCATACTTGTCTATATTCCAAAATTTTTAGCTGTGTGATGGTTTTATGTGCCATAACAAATATCGCATGTCACCACTGAATTTATAAAACCGTTTAACTTTGATACCCATAGACGTGTTAAGTCGGCAGCGTGTTGAGTCGGCAGCGTGTTCCATAGCGTGACGCTCGATAAGTTTTTATTACGATCCTATAATATGGGGGAGTATAATAAATTCTATAGTAGAAATTTTTATTGCATCGTTGGTCTAGCAGTCATAAAGTGCAGCTGCCACTGAGCAAGAGGTTTCGATTCCCAGGTTAGGCAAAATGCTGTAACTTTTTTCGTTTTTATTATGTTCTTTAATTTTTTTGTAGGAATCTGGTAACTGGATTTGTGATCGATTGACGGTAATAAGCTATTAGGTGGACCCTTTTTTTTATGGTGGGTGGAAAATCATCAAATGACCCCTCCCGCTCTGGGTGGAGTGGAAGGGAGTTTCAGACTTCTACTGACCAAAAACCAGCCATGCCTTCTAAGCCCTTTGTGTCCGGGGTCGCGCTATCTTCAATGTTGCTGACATCTCTATGAGGCTGGTGTTACGGGCCTGATGTTGTGTTATTTGTAGAATAATTTATATAAACATGAATGTTTTTTTTTTAATAAAGTAAAGAAAATGGACATTGCAGTTAAACATGGCTCTAATAAAATATTCCCGCTTGCGATTGCATTTATCTAACAATAACACGAAAGTTCGCATACGTAGCACTGTGTTTGCTACGCCGCGCGCTGTAGCTTACCGCGTAACTACGTCTACGAGGACTATTTTTTTTTGTTATAGATATAAAACGTATTAATTAATAGTATTAGGTTTTTTTGATATTATGTCGTTCAAGAGCTGTGACAATTTAACAACACAATTAAATATTGTCACTAGCTAACTCTCTAGCTCTTGAACGCCATTTAAATATTCTGACCGCGTTTATGTTCATTGGAGAAAAACCATAAAATAATACAAAGTCTATAAAGTTTAAGACCAAGAAACGACCGTCACTGAACAATTATAAAAATACCTACATTAGCTAACTATTTATATATGTTAATCTACACATCTTTGCACGCGACGGCAAAAGTACATAACTCATACAATCTAGACGTTTGAATACATGGCTGTTAATTAGCGCAGGGGACCTTAATATCGGACGCGTACGTTTATATGCTGTTTGCGAGGTTATGGTCGTTTTACATGAAGGTGGGGTGGCATTAACCTTAAGTATGGACCAAGTTGATAATGAGACTTACTGCGGTACTCAGAGATGACATACTTTTGTATGACAAAACTGTCAAAACCTTTACTAAGTGGTGGCCTAAGTAATCATTAAGGCTCTCTGAGTGCGGCAGTTAAAAAATTAAGATAAATTATCTGATTTTTTATGTATAGTTTTGTAACTCAAAATGTATCAATTAAAAAGATTTTTCGAAGTTTTTTTTAGAACCTTCTCATATGGAATTATCAAATATGATTATTGATGCTATACATCTACACACTAAGTTGAAGAAAAATCGCTCAAATTTGAAACAGTCTGGTATTTTAAAAGCCGAGACGACGCCTCTAAGTCGTCACGCCAGCATTTTCTAGACGTCTCTCGGCAACGATGGCCGTCTTCTGGCACGTACTGCGTGATGATTTACGGCATTACGACTTACAAGTTTTTTTTTTTAACTGTAGTTATTTACACTTACACTGTAACGCAATACTACAATTACACTGGGAAAGCAAGAAATACTTTAATCTCCTTCTTTCGATCTACCCTCTACGCGGTGGACATTGAAAAGGTGGAGGTTATGGCCACACTTGCTCACGCAGCGTCAGCCCACCACCTCTAAAGGGCCTGGTGGTTGCTCGACCTGTCAGGTTCATAGGGGTTCCCTACGTAATTTCGAAAAACTATTCACCGAAAATTGTTTCACCGATAACTATACATCGAAGCCTTGATACTGCGACGTTTCGTTTGGTCAACGCCTTTTTTGCTCGATGTTTTTTTACACCGGCAACCTTACATCGACTTTTGTTTCAACAACACTTGTTTTTTCATCGAAGCCTTGATACTGCGACGTTTCGTTTGGTCTACGCCTTTTTTGCTCGATGTTTTTTTACACCGGCAACCTTACATCGACTTTTGTTTCAACAACATTTGTTTTTTCTGTGTAACGTTACTTCGAAAATATTTAGCCAACACAACAATTCCTATTTTTTTTGTTTTGAGGACGTTCATAAATTGACATCATGTTCCTAATAAAGTATTATCTATTAGGAATATTTAATTACATCTTGGATGTACCGTTTTTTCAATAAAAAAAGGTGTTGACTAAATGTTTTCGAAGTAACATTACATAGAACAAACAAACGTTGCTGAAACAAAAGTTGGTGTAAGGTTGTCGGTGTACCCATCGGAGCTGTGGGTTGTTCGCAAGAGATACCGCGGCCTCGACATGAAGGGCTAAGTAGGAACATGGGTGGTTTTTAGTCAGTAGAAGTCTGACACTCCCTTTCGCTCTGCCCAAGAGCGGGAGGGGTTATTTTGATGATTTTCCACCTGACCAAAAAAAATAAAAAAAAAGGTTGTCGGTGTAAAGAAAAATCGAACAAAAAAGGCGTAGACCAAACATAACGTCGCAGTATCAAGGCTTCGATGTACAGTTTTCGGTGAAAAAAAATTCGCAGAATAGTGTTTCGAAGTATCGTAGGGAACCCGGTTCAAAGAGGCGGCGCGCTGTGTTCCTTGCACGCTCTAATGGAAGATCAGTAGCACTTGATAATGAGATCCGGAAAGCAAGTTGGAAGTGTCCGCGAATGTGGGAGAATTTCCCGGATAAAAACCAAACGGTTCCCACTTCGCGTCGGGGTCTTAGCTGTTGATAATTTTGTAGTCAGCTCGAGTCTGACTTAATTATCTGTTCTTCCTAGTCAGAGTGAATCTATAACGATTTCCTCATGTCAAATCTATTATTGTGAGTCGTTAAGAATATGTGGATAATAACATCATTTTTCGGAAAGAATTTTTAAATAATAAAAGTGTAGTATGTTTCGACGTACTCAGTACAGGGACTTTTATAAAACCCGTTACTATTTCATGCGCTTACAAAGAGTTTGAATAGGCTGGAACTAAAATATTATATAATGATACTGGTTCTAGTGTTGGAAAATGGAGCTTTGATTAAATGTATGAATATACCAGGTTAAACTTTATACTATCTATCTCGTTGGCCGAGTAGTCGTAAGCGCGACTGCTAAGCATGAGGTCTTAGGTTCAATTCTTTGGTCGGGCAAAGCGTTTTTGGGTATTTCATCAGGAATTTCTCAGTAGCAGTGGAGTCTGAAGTCGTGTCCAGTTGATGGAAATAGTCTCGTCCTCTATAAGGGCTCGTTTACGGAGACGCGGGGCGTCGCGCGGCGCGTGCAGAAGGCTCGTCTCGAGCTTTTTTATTTATTTACTGAGAGGCTCGTCCACCGCAACGAACGCTGCATTTTAAAGTAACGAGCGAAAAATCACTTCTCTTAAAATCGACGTTTGAAATCGTTTACGTTTTCATACATCGCAATGTGTTTGAATAAAAACCGCAGAACGCGCCGCGCGACGCCCCGCGTATCCGTAAATGAGGCCTTACATGGGACTTAAGCATAACTGCATAGCGTGATGATGATGTACATGTACTGTACATTTGGTACATCTCTACTTAACTCTCCTGCCTGCCTAGCATGCCACCGTAGAAACGGGTTTTGTCGACGGAAGAATCGACAAAATGACAGATTGTAGCAAAATTTAATGTCAAATTGTATGGAAAAAGCTTTGTCTATTCTTGGTAGAATAGAGATAGAATCGCCATACTACGCATGCTGGGATTCAAACTAAATTTATATTGTGTTTAATTACTATACATCTCAATTGTTTCTGTCACAGCGTCCAGAAGCTATGGATGCGCTAATATTCGCCTACAGTCTACACAGCTACCTATTACAGGTTATTTTTAAAGCTAGCGGTTAGACCACAGAGTATAGTAGAATACAGAATACTACGGGATTAGATTCACTCAGTTGGCTACACATTAAACGCTAGTACTGAGATGTTTATATAAGGAATAAAAACATGTTTTGTATTGTATTTTGGCTGGTATGTAAATGTCCATGATTGTGCTTTAGTTATATCTTTCCACCACCCTATTAGACTGGCAGAAATTCCTTTAGGAATTGTTTAAAGCTATTCGCCATAGCCATAGCATAAGCTATAGATATACGGTCTATGCGCAGTTTTTTGCTGTATATTTTGCATTCAATAAATATATAGGCTTTATAAGATAAACTGGTTTCTGATCGTGTTTTATCATGATCAACATACAAGAGCTTGATGTCCATTGGCTAGAGGCCAACTAGAATATACTTAACTACAGTCAAGTAATATTTCACTTATCTTTAAGTTCAGTTTAGTATGGTCCTTCAATATGAGTAAAAAACATGTTATTTAATGATTTTATCGAAATTTTTGAAGTGATACTTTATCCTGGCAGCCCACTAGACAGATAGAATATTATAAGTAATTTTACATCGGAATTGTAACATTTATCCAGTGATCAGTACATCTCATTGGCAATTTTTTTTTTTTGGCGGGAGAAAATCATCAAATAACCCCTCCCGCTCTTGGGCAGAGCGAAAGGGAGTGTCAGACTTCTACTGACTAAAAACCACCCATATTCCTTCTTAACCCTTCATGTCGAGGCCGCGGTATCTCTTGCGAACAACTCGCAGCCCCGACGGGTCCCGCAGCCCGTACGGGATCTCACTGGCCCTGAATCGATCAAACTGGAAGTCATTCAGAGGAGAGGTCTTTGCCCAGCAATGGGTTGACTAAGGCTAACAGTATCAGTAATTGTAACACTGCTCTTTTGCAATGTCTCCAATGTTATGTAATGATTAACTTTTGATCAATATCTTCTATGGTGCTTTAATATAACCTCAAACCCATCAAATTCCAGAAAGCCCGCCTCGCCCGCATCCGTATCGCCAAAGCCTCATCAGGGGCAGCCTTCGTGTCAAAGAAGAAGGCAGCAGAGGCCCGCCTCGCTGCGCAGGAGTCTGGCGTAGAACTAGACGATGCTGGAAGAGACGAAGACATTTTCGAATTGCAGCATCACCACCTACTACGATGCCTCGAGCGCACAACGGTGGGTGAAGTTAGCCCCTTTCATTTCTAAGCTTCGGTTTCGTGGCATGTTTTTGTGAAATGGTCATGTCAGTGTGGTGTTGTGTCGTGTAGTTTAGTCTTTTATACTCTGACAGCCATTAGCCATAGTCCAGCCTCTTTGTTTAGCTAAAAGTGTTACCCGGATTTGTTGTGAGTATGAATTTTGCGGTGGTATTTTTTTATGAGATGGTTTGTTATTGTAAACCGTGTGTCCGTGACGTTTTTAGTTCTAGTTTTTTAAGTAAACGGCAGTCTTTTTCGAAGGAATTACAGGTTGTTTTCAAAGCAACAGTCCCTTACGTCTCTAAAAGCCAAAAACTTACGTCCTTCCAATACGTTAAACTATGATTTACAGTAATCATTGGCAAAACCGGTTCTGAGTTAGTCGGTTCGCCAACGAATTCAGAGCCAAGTTTCTGCCGGTTTTAACTGTGCCTTTTATTTTACTTAAATTTTTACTTCTCCCCAAAATAGGGCCTTAACACATAACCGTACCTACAGGATCGTGAGTTTGTGGAGATGGAGAATCCTTTCAACGGCGCGGCTAAGAGAGCGGGGTCGCCGTCCCCGTTGGCATCGCCTGCGCACTCGGGACGTGCGCCCGCGCTGCTCGCGTGCTGTGCGCGCTGTGGTTGTTGCCCTCAGAAATACCAGGTACCTGTTGTGTAGTTGGTTTGTTTGGTGTGTGTTTTGTGAATTTAGCTTAGATTGATACTAAAAGGACGTATGCGCCAGACACTGTTAGTCTTTATGCCCTTTTAACTCTAAAGGGCGTAAGTGACAAACGCTTTACCTGTACTGGTTGTCAGTTACACCCTTTTGGTTACAAGGTTAGGTTTATGGGAATGATTAGTCAAATTAATCATAGCTGTGACGTAGAGTAATTAGATTGAGGTTATTTACGATTACATGACGGTGAAGAAAAGAAATAAGTATTTTTGAACTGTCATAAATGATATGAAAAGGACAAAATCTGTATCAGACCAGCTATTTTTGAGACAGATTTTCCAATCAAACAATTAGCAACGGCAGTCCAAAACTTTTTAATTATGATTAAGGGACTGGCTTATATTTATGTCTGAAACAAGGTATAGAATTTACAAAAAACAAATAAAGCATGTGTATGTTTTACGAGTTTATGACCTTTAAACCAAAATCTGTGTTCTTTTGACTTTCTTCAGATTTTAATTTAAAAAAAAATCATTAATTTATTCAATAGCATGATGTAGTTTTCTTACTATAGTCTGTGGTGTTTTCTTGGTAGGTGACATATAAAATGGCAAGGTCAGACATTTTTTATTTATAAAGATTGGGAATTATTTAAAAAATGCGAACTATGCAATTTCTATTAAATATATATTATTATGAATGAAGCAAGTTCAAAGTGTGGTGAAGTTTTCTTTGACTTTGAGAATAAACTGCCTTTTTGTCAGGTCGCAAATTTAAGACAAATTTAATCATAAAAATTGCACATTGATTTGTTGTCATAGCCTGGCTATTTACTATGTTACCGTCTCAAATATTTTGTCTCTTTTCAGGTTTTCTGTCTCTATCTCTATTAGATATTTTTACAACAATACTTATTGTAATATTTACAATAACCTCCTTTTTATAATAAGGTGGAATTAGATTTCTGAATTTAATATATTTTTATGGAATCATAAACGACGATGTTGCGTCAATAAAATAAAATATTTAGTTATTATATTTACAAATTAAGTCATTTTGAACTAAAATGTGACATCGTTGTTCTTTTTCCAGGTTCTAGTATTTATTTTATGTCGTATTTTAAGTCGTTCTCGTTTACCCGGTGACAATTTAAAAATATAAAAATAGTATCAGATATTTTTATTATTTAACCAATTGATTTATCTTGATGTAGGTTTATTTTTACAGAATCTGAAAATGTGCTTAAAACCTAATGTAACAGGCACAAATGTTTTTTTAGTATGTTGGCGTTTCCACTGCGATTAAAGGGGTAAACGGGAACGCTTTTCTTAATTTGTTTCTTAATTTAAAAAAAATGGAATATTCCATTGAATGGTGGATATTATTGGTAACAGAAGCGCCATCGTTCTGTGCGCTGCATCAGTCCGATAGGACAGTTCGCGCCCAATAGAAGAGAGGTACTCGTACTTATCGTGCTACACGGCTACTGTCACTGGCAATGTTGCCTTGGTGCCGACTCTTTGGTGGAATAGATGTTGTTGCCAATGACGAAAAATAAACAAAATGTAAAAAAAAAACTATTCCAAAATGGACGAAACTTTTTTTTTCTTGTTTATTGAAATAGATCTAATTGGAAAAATAAATGAGGACGAAATCATTTTCATTTCTGATCTTAAAATAATTATGGTAAAATTAACAAAATTTGTTTTTTTATAAAATCCTTGAAATGTCCCTTGACACTGAAAATAAAAAAAAGATATTCTGTATTTTGATTTCCATCATACGATAAATGCCATAATGTTTCATAAATTGACTGCATATCTGTACCACCAGGAGTAGAAGCAATTTTTTTCTAAAGTATTCCACATTTCCATGGTGTACTATAGAAATAAATAAAAGATCCTTGTATTGTGGCTTCAACGCAAAGTGTGGCTAGAAATATATGATCAAAGCTAAATGTCGTCTGCCAGAATCGCTTGGCAGAAATACTTCAATTTGATTTATTGAATATATAGCTTTGCCTATTCAATATATTTCTGTTATATGAAATATAAATGCTAAAATGTGTTTTAAATATGTAAGCTATTATTTATATTGCCAAGGTTTTATTCGAGTTTATGGAAAGTAGGGTCGGAAAAAAAGATGGTAATGAGCCAGGTTATGTTTCATAGGTAAACAATTAGTACAGGTAAGTATGCCATGATTAGTGTATTTGCTAGATATGAAATAATAATATTATGATCCATATTTATTAGATTAATGCTATCATAAGATGGTAATATGTATTTTATTTTTACATTTGTTTTGCTGGTCCGTCTACATTCGATTAGAAATTCTATTTAATTTTGTTTTTACTCTAAACCTACACTTTCACAAAAAAATTATTTCGAACTTTTAGTTAGACACAAAATGAACACTAAACTTTGTTGTCAAGCAAAATACAATAGAAAAATGTTATTTTAATGTTGTTTTCTAAACTAAATGTCTTCATACACTTTTTAATTACCGAATTGGCTGTACCTTTACATGTTGAGTTTTATTTCCATAACTTAAATTCCATTTTCAAAATACAAAAAACCTACAAAATTTTCCCAGTTTTTTTTTTGGTATTTTATGTGTCGAAGGCTCAGTCTCGAATTGGCTATGACAGGTCCTGCTATTAGACACGAGTAGGAAAGGAAGGAAGGGCAGCAGGCGGTATACTGCGACCTCACGACCCTCCGATACATCGGTGTCCGCTGCGCCCAGCGAAGACCCCTTACCAGTACGTGCGTGCGACGTTAACACACAGCGATGACGGGCCGTGTGCAGCCCGCTTTATTTGTCTTAAATAATATCATTCGCAAACTGTTTCTGAGTTTTTTATTTTAATTCAATCGTTTTCTAAGTGTTTTCCCCGCTAAACAAAAAGGAAAGGTAAAACAGATTTTTTGTTAGTAGTAATTTGATGACGCATGTTGAGTTAAAATTTAGAAAAATATTGATCAGACATCACATTTTTTTAAAGCAAAGTTTTTTTTGCATTTTATTTTTATTTAATTTTATGGTTAGACTGCGATAAATCGCTGTGTGGTAACGTCAGCAAAATCCAAGAGATAAATAAATTTGAGGCTTTAAATGTCTGCAGGGTGTTGGCTGCCATAAACTGTTGCTTTTATCAATATCGTCCTGTTGTATCTTGTTAAATGTTGTACTTATCATTGTTTATTATGGGCTTGCTACAGTGTTGTCAATTATTTTATATAAAAATATATGTGTACGTATACAATATCTTTATGTCCCTGTATTATGTAAAATAAATCGCTTTATTCTTTCAATTTTTTTACTTAGGATAAGGCGATGACCCACAGTAGATCCAAGTGTTGTAAATGTATATTTTAAAGGATGTCGTCGTGTTTTATTTGCTGTTATATGTTGAACAGAATATACGGTTTGATCAAATGCCAACACACTGCACACATTGTAATTGGAAAATTCTTTTAATTGGCAATAATTGAGATCAGTATTTTAAAAGCCAAAATTTTGTTGCGAATCAGTCCCCAAATCAACCTCACTAAAAACTAAATTGAGTATATTTATAAATATACTTCCTCAAAATTTTAGGTCATTCAAAATTAAATAAAAATAAGAAAAAGTCTTCAAATGAGACTCAACGGAAGCAAACACCATTTACTGACATCCATAAAACTAAAAATCCACAAAATACATTGTAGTGAAACATAACAAAATCATTAATAATATTTTTCTGAGGTGTCGTCATAGAAAACCAAATAAAAAATAAAAAAACAATAATCATTATTTTGTAAAAAAAAATCTAAATTTTATTCCGAGTATTTTGAACTTTAAAATCTTTCATTTCAAATTAATTTAAATTTTCTAAGATAACCTCAGAAAACTTTTATACATTTTACATTACACATTGGGTCTACATGTAAAACTCTATTTTCTTTTGTAAATTAGCATGAATGGCACACATTTACTCACACAACATTAATGCTAGCAAACTGTCACACATTTTTTTTTTAAATATATCTTGATGTTTTTATAATAATTATTATTCTTTTGATGTGTCTGTGTTTTTGGTTCCGCAGGTTTTCGGAGATCGCTTATTATTGTTGTAAAAGCTTGTTATATGTGAGTGTAGATAGATTTAGGTAGGCATATATTTTCTATGTAAAATATATTTGAAGGTGTGTCTATATTGTAGCTATGTGTTTTATTTTATATGGTATTCTATCTTGTTTTACTATGAATGTAGATATTGTAATTAATACGTATTATGTGTATGGTATGATATGTGTTGTTGTTTAGTTTTGCTCAGCCAGGAGGTCTAGGTAAGGCAGAACATGGCTAAAATATATTTAATTTATCCATGATTTTGACACATTTCCCGTCGTTTTAATCGGCTAAATTCGAGGTTGAAAGTTATTTACATCTGCCAGTTACTATTTTATTTATAAATAAACTTAGGAAAAAATATCTTCTGTACCTACTATAAATGCTAAAAAATATGAGTATATAACTATAAATAATAACGCCGAATATTTTTATATTTTCACAATTCAAACACTTCATCTTCTGATTCCAGCAAGCGTGTGGCAAATACATTCCTGCCGGGAGCACAGTGCAAGGAAACCAGACTGGTGTTGCAATGGACGGGACTTACTTAGTGGAAGCATCTTTCTAGGACCCGTCCACCAGCCACATGGACACCTATGTATGACCATGCAAGTGAACAATATCACGGACATGAAAGTCTAGTGGAAACTAGCAACAAATGACGTCACGTCGAAATGACGTACCCAAAACTACAATTATTAGAATTATGAATCTGTGTAACTTAATGTTCTAAGTCTAACACGATACTGCCTAACATTAAAAAAAATATCAGATTTGTATTTTGCAAGATTTTGGAGTGTGAGTTATGGACACAGAGTTTTACACTGTGATTTTTAAAATGGAATAGTCCATTTCTTGTTCCATTCCATTTTTAAAAGACTTCTGTAGTGCCATTCCAAGTTTCGATTATCGGAATGCGCTCAGTAATGGAAGAAACGTTTGGAAATGGAATGCATTTCTGGATTGTGACATGAAAGAGATGGAAGATTCTGGGATTGTGTTCTTTGTCTCTGGAACATAATGTTCTTTCGCGTCCTCTCCGTGTAGTTTCTTTTATCCGTATTAGTAATAAAAACAGTATTAATTAAGGTTTTAAATGTTAACGATGAACGGATAGAATCTCGCTTCTTATAACAACGAGGTAAAATTATGTGAAAATGGTATCGTCTTAGAATATCTTGTGAGAGGCGTTTTTTTTAGAAAAGACAACTAGTTTCAAATTTCAATATAGTCAATAGTTATTCGAGTCATATCAATATTAGGCAGTTATTTAGTGGTACCAGTATGTTATAATTAATCTGTTCATAGTTGAAGTCATTTCTGGGGGTCCTAAGTTAACGTTAGAGCGTAAAAGCATAATTTTAGATTTTCGAAATTCTAGTCTGGAACGAAAAATGAGTAACGCTAACGCAACGTGATTTATATTGCATACTTTTGAACATTGTCAAAAGATGCTTTTTCTAGTCAAAAGTCAATGTGATTGTATTTAAATTTACGTTTTTGTAATATTAAAATTATTTATTTACATTTTTAATTGTAAGTTGAAAAGCAACGGTGTAACATCGCATGTTTTTTTTATTTTAATTATTTATCTCTAAGGTTTACGTGATTTTACTTAAGTTTATAATATGAAGATTTTAATGGTATTCTAAAGGTACATCACTACTAATAATATTTTAATTTTTTAGTTTATTTTTCCGAAAATTAAAAAACAATAATTTCCTGATATTTTAAAAAACAGGACCTTCCGATGACTTTGATTGTGGACATACTCTTGAGGTCCCATCTTTTAAAATATTTTATGTTTTTAATTTGCTCACTAGAACTCTACTAGTGCCTTCAATATTGTTTATATTTTCATAAAATCGTTGCTCCGTGTTAGTGAGGCGTGTATTGAGTGTTGTAAAGGATTATAACGTCCCTGAGACGTAGTGCTGTTTAATTGTAATGGACTTATACGTCGCGGCGACGTAGTGAGGCGTGTATTTATGTAATGTAAGACGGGTTGATGCGTCGTCTGGGCGTAGTACTGGAATATGATATGTGTCACAGTATTTGATTGCACAGTGAAATGTATTTGACAGTAATTACAATTTTGCGATTATTGTGAATTTTTACTGGGAAATGAATTTGTAAATGTGAAGATTTTTAGGAAATCGTCTAAAAATTATGACAAGAGCAGCTGATACTCTTTGGCAGTGTGTAGTCTAATTTCACGGCTGATAATATGCAAGGAGTTGCAACTAAGTAGGCAATAAATAGTGCTATGCCTGATTAGCAACTCCTTAACGTTTACAAATTACTTACTTTGTCAAACCCTAAATTCATAATGATCACATTGTATTTACTCTAAAAAATATATTTCGCTGTGTAACGAAATTCTTTCCAAACACATGATCCAATATATTCCATTCCCACATGTCACCAGTAGAGAGACCCCCTATCATAGAATCAGTCTTATGATACCATAGTATGAAAATAATGTTAAAACTAGATAGAGAATTTATGTGGTTATCTTAGAGATTTATTTAATTATACGTTAATAAAATAGTGTTAAGACGAATAGTGTTTAAGTGAAAATTTATTGCATTGAATGCATCATTTTAAAATTGTAGATATGTATTTTTTTCACCATGCTTTCTTTCCAAATGTGTCTTTTAAAGTTATCGATAAAAATAATTGAATATTTCGTGGCGTGTCACGTCACTACGCGTTGGTCAAACGCTTCAATTTTTTAAATTAAAATTTTATTAATCGGTATACTATGTAAATTGTTTCTTACAAATTAAATTTTTAATAAAATATTACTTCAATTTACTGAAGTATAAAGTCGCTTGCCAGATTTATGGTCTAAATACTAAAATGGGAGACAGGCTCTTCCAATTTCTTTAAAGTAATTCCTATGTAGTCTACTTAAAATACTAGTAGACATAAGCGTTATCTAAAATATTCTTATACGACCATGGGTTCTAAAGTGGTGCCTCCAATTGATCGTGGACCATTGAATCCAAGAAAAATTCTCAAGAACACGTTAAGAAAGCATGGTTTTTTAAACAATATCTTTTTTTTATATTTATCGTAGTATTTATGAAACCGAATTCGATGTTAAAAAATGTTTCTTCCAAAGTATTGCCACAATTTCTACTAAAGTATAATGAGAAAATGTGTAATATTCAATAAAAATTTGGTAATATCGTAAGTATGTTTAGGAGTCAAGTAAATAAATATTAAAATATTTCTTTTTCTTTAATGTTTCGGTGAAGTGGGAGCTGATAATAATTTGTCGTGAATAGAAAAGGGGTTCTTATTGCAAGATATTTAGTCATTTGTAAAGAATCATTGTTATGCGAAAGGGTTTCCATTCGAACGAGTAAAGACTTATAAAAATAACAGCTGAATATTGTGCTACGCCATTATGATTAAAAAAAGACTAACTTAAATAGCGTAATTTTAAACTTCATTTGCAATATGCAATTTGGCACTAAAATATATAGGGTTGGGACTAAATTTAAATTGTATATTGTCAATCTATCGATTTTAGTTTGGAACATCCCTATGCTACTGTGTTTTAAATTGCATAATGTAAAATATTAGATATTCTGAAACTCACACAAATATTTTGCAATTAGAACCCGGATATCGTGAATATATATTATATTTGTGGTCCACATCCCTGTGATTCTATGGCTGTTTTACCATTTTATTGTATCGGTTTCAGCCTCAATGATATTTTGCTGAAGTGAATGATTTACAATTTTGAATTTGAATTATTTTATTCAACATTTATTGCCCTAACCTTATTGATATATTTTTAGGCACACCCCGTTAGCACTAGTGTGCCCTAAACAATATTTAGCGCTTAATATATTTCCATCAATGTGGTATGTGAATTAAGTGGAGAAACTCGTGGCTCCTGGCAGCCTCACGGGTCAACCTTCAAGGTGTAGCCATGCTTACCGATGATGGTTCGTGGATAGGTAACCACCATTACAAACTGAGTTTCATAAACTATTATCAGAACACGGTTATATAGGAGATTCTGCCTCTTTTACAATTTTTGAAAGATAATTTACCTATTACCTTTTAAATTTACTTTTCAATATTTTAATAGATTATAATGTAAATCATTTCACTTCAGCAAATTAAGAAAAAGTTTTATTTCAGATGTTGTATTGTAAAAATAAAGGTTTTAAATCTTCAGTATTTAAAATCTTGTTTTACAATCATAATATCTTATTATTACATTTGTTTTTGTTATATTGTTTTAAAATATTCTATCGAAAACGCATCTTAATATTTTGTTTTTGTTTAAAAAAATTAGGTAATTGTTATATTTCAAATCAATGTTTCAGATTAAAATTATAATTTTGTAAAAGTGTTACAATCATTTGTTTTTTTGGTATTTGAAAAAAATATTGAAAGTCTTAAAATACTCATTTAATGCCTATTAGGTACTTGATAATCAATATCGTTGTTAACACTTTTACAAAATAAAATCATTTGAACCACGATATTTTAACTGTGTGTTTTCAAGACTGTGTTGTTTAAGTAATTATATTATCTATTTTAAAACGATGGGCATGCTCGGATGAATAAAATTATTACAATTACGAAAAGTTTTTTTAAATTTTAGTTAAACTAAAAAATCGCAAATTGCACAAAATAATGCCTTTCCTTATGAATTATGAAACAATATTAGGCTGTTTATTTGTGCTTCATTACTAAAAACTCGCAAAATGTTTTTGGGTATATTATTAATATATTTTATCCAAACATAAAAATTAAAGAAGCAAAAGGAGTATGTAAGGATCGTAGCAAGTGACGTTCTGTGGTTTCTGCCTACCCCCATGGGAAAAGGGCGTGAGTTTATGTATGTATGTGTGTATAAAAATTAAATAAAATAAAATTGCAAGAACTTATCAAAATATTACATCTATCCTATTATTGATCTGTCCAGCTCCTTCGAATCTATTCCTAAGACTCTGTCCACTATTACTATAATTAATGCAGGAAGCTACCCTCTTAAGTTAACATGAAGTAATGAGTACCACAAAGATGTTCAAACAAATATATATCTACAACACGGGATATTCACACGCAAATTGTTACCATGAATTCAGTACATGTTTTTGTAAAAAAAATTGGCTGTTCCATACATATTAACAGTGTAAGCATTGCACTTTTGTATGAAACAGTAGATTTTTTTTGTTAACAATCTCGAAATATCTTCTGAGTCATGTGTTGAATTGATTTTATCAGTTTGCGCAACGATTTCAGTACACCGTGTATTGCATCCATCTATCAGTTCAGTCCATCAGACCGAATTGATGCAGACATCTATTAGACCCTTAAAAAATGGGGGATTTCCGAGCATGATCCATCACAATTGTTGTGAGTTACAAGAAAGAAAGAATGTGTCGTTGGACCAAAATGGGGAACTTCGAGTGTTTAGATTCTAGTCTAGTGAACGAACTTAGAAATATACAGGAGATTGTTCGGTTGTTCATTAGATCAGGTCGCAATGGTGGGACTAGGGAGTGGGTTGTAGTCTACCAAATGGACCCAGATGGTATGATAAGGACCTAGTTTGCGATACATTACCAATCATTTAGTCGAATATTAACTCGATCTGCTATAAAATCCTATGTCAATTCTTCGTTGCTCTATTCAAAACAGCTGCCATGAGAATTATCAGCCCAATTTAAATAAAAACCTAGCTTCGTTGTAATATACACGTTGAACAGTCTGGCAAAACCTTAACTGCAGTTAGTTATGCCAGCGTGCTAGTTTACAGAAACAGGTAAACTTATTTTTAAGAACTATAAATGTTGAAATAAAATAATAGCAAACTATCTCCTGTATATATTTTCTAAGTGAACGAGTGGTCGATTTGTTTTATAATTTGTACCTAACTATCGAATGTCGAAAGTTTAAACAATGTTTTAAGGCTCTCGGTTCTGAACCCTTAGCTTAATTCTTTGTTATTTTGAGAAAAAAATAAACATAATTGTATATAATAATGTTTTGTGTTGTTTATTCACCCTCGACGATGAAAATCCTTTAATAAACATGATACAGTCAATGAATGGAACAAGTAGGTATCTATGCAGGATACGCCGAACCAAAACGATTGACGCATGAACACTTGCGTCATTTTCTGTGAAAATGAACTTGTGATCATGCCATAGAGAGCGTCTTCTCATTTATTGAACAAATGAGTTATCTTATCAAACTTGTTTGCATCATGGAAGTATTTGCGTTACCGATCGCTTTGATTAGGGTAAGGTAAGGGTTCAAGAAAAGAGGCAAACTAAAGAAAAAATGCCATTTATTTTTTCTTTGGCCTGGAACAATCTGATACTATGATTTTAATATCAGAAGGGAATAATAAAATAACTATAAAAATAAACCCACTGTTTTATAACAGGTAGCGCCATCTAGTTACCCACTCATAAAAATAACCAAACCGCCTTTTAGAAAAGCGCCACCTGGCAGTTTTTCTTAAAACTGACAACGCATTGACAACGGACCGTACTAATCAAACTTGGTAACAGCGACATCTATGTTCATAAGCTTGAATCATTCAAGATACTTTGAGACCACTATGTACCTAACGTATGATAACAGATGGCACTAAGATGCATGAAAAGGATTAGTGAAAAGTGGAGTTGAAATTAATCAGCAAGCATAGTATGGCGCCCCCTTGTTAGATGGACGGAGGAGTTCTAAACTGGATGCAGAAGACAGAGTAGGTAGGTACAGGGTTGTTTGCGTTCCTTGGGAGAAGCCTTTGTCCAGCTGTGGACTACAATAGGCTGAATTGATTTATTATAAGTAATTCGGAAAGCTAATCGACTGTTTACAGCCGTCTGTTTTCTTTCTAAGTAGAAAAACTTTTTTCTTTACCACACATATTGACGAAAGAGCATTCTACATAAAAAAAAAAAAAAAAAAAAAAAAAAAAATATCGTGGAATAACAACAATACTATTCCCAAAAAGGCGTAAGAAAACGTCATTACTTCTAAAACTGAAATCTGTGTGGTTCTTTCCTCAAAAGACTATCTCAGACACCAATCTGCTTATTCCTCACGCGAGTTGTGGACTATAATCTCTGATTTCTTCGTCCATTCGTTTCTTCAGAGAGGAGGCCATTGTCCCAGCAATGGGAAAATTATAGGCTGACTTATGCTACACCTTTTACTAATACGCAGTTCTCTACAAAAAACGACTATCTATTGCCATCAAACTGAGACTCAACTCAACGCATGTACTTATTTCAATTGGAGCATTACCTACAGGCACTTTTGAATGTCAAAACAAATATAAATATAAATGTAGATCTGTATGGAGATGAATGGACAAGAAACTCCATGGATACAATCACATCATATCGATTCTAGTGCCAATGTAGTCACTTCAATGCTTCCTTAACTGGCTTATCCTATCCATAATTCCTACGTACTTAATATGTATGTATTATTGTTATTAATTATTCACAACTAGAGGAGTCTAAAGCAAAAAATATAACACAGCATAAGGAATGCATCCTGCAAGAAAGTATAGGTTATAAAACAGTAAATAAATTATCTTTAGTTTCCGACAAGAAAATTGGTCATAGACTAAGTTTTACTTAAGTAATAGACATGCAACTTACTTCTAGGTATTGTAGTATCTATCAGAAATAACTTAGCAGTTTTATTTTGGGTGTCATAAATAATAAAATTACTATTAGGTCAAAAGGAAACTAGGAAAGTTTGTTGATGTAAGATTTACACTTCAAACTTACATAGGGTAAACACAAACGCAGGACGACCAATCAAACTACAAACAGAATCAGACTCTTTATTTGTTAAACATAGGTATTTACATAATAGTGTAAGATTAATAGTATGTAGTAATATATAGTAATATTTGACACAACATTTTATACACAGCACCTGTAATACCTAATAATATCGAATAGTAGGTACACCCATAATTCACCAGTTACATTAAAGTGCCATGTAATAGAGGCGAGTCTACTGCCATCAATGCAGACTCCGTGGCTGCAACTGGGTAATTACTGATAGAAAACCTAATAACAAATTGCCCGACCCGGCAATCAAAACCAGGACCTCATGCTCACCTCAGCAGTGGTGATTGCGACTAACGAGGTAATAGGCAGAATACTTACCGTAGAAAACTTGAATATAGAATCCATTCTATGGACTCGTAACTAATCTTTGCAACTCGGAACCGGCAGGAAAAAGAATGCGTTGTGGGCGCATACTAATAGTCTGTTTTGATGCCCCAATGGGCGCAGGATGATATATGGATCGTTCGTATCGATCGATAATAAAAAGGAGTTCAATAACATCCATTGGAATAATTATTTGAAATAATAATTAAAGAAAGAAAGAAAGAAATCATTTATTTGCTAAAATGTAGGTATACATGATAAGATCGCATATTTTTGAATTGTCCCGATACATTTTTACCTTCCGGCGTGCAAAATATTACATTTGAATTTAATTACACACAACATTTATTATATTATAATCATTACCACAGCACAAGTCATAATTTAGTTGGCAGAAACAGATCAGTCTCACAAAAATATGAAAAAAAAAAAAAAAAAAAATGAATCATAAATGTCTCGCGTATCATTCAGTAAATAATATTAATGTCATGATATATAATAATCCAAATCAATCAATAAATAATAATGTCATAATAATAATATGCAAGTAATGTCAATATTATAAGTATGTCAAATTATATATAAAATGTCGACCAATTAATCTAATAAAACACAATAATAAAAATTCACAAAAAGGCATAGCAATGACATCATTATATTAAACATCAACATTTTACTGCACAGTTTTATCATTTAAAAAATCTTTAATTGTGTAGTAACACTTGTTAAGCAACAGTTCTGTTAATTGTTTTTTGAATTTTGTTATGGGTAGATCTTTCAGATTATCAGGTACTTTATTATATATAAGCGGTCCCATGGTAAGTATGTTATTTTTTAATAAGGCCGTTTTATGACCACCTGTGTGCAATTGGTTTTTATATTGGGACCTCATTGGTCCTGTGCGTTGTCTTTTGTCAACCATTGAGGTTTAATTATGCTTGTAGGTAGTCTAGCTAAGGAGCTGTTTGTGTAAAAGGGTTATATTTTTTTATAACAGAGGAGCTCGTGGTTCAATCATAAAAGTCGTTCGGGTCGATGTTAAGCCGCGCTTGCTTAGGTTGGGTTCGAGGATGAGTTACGCATTACATCCGAGTTTCGTCCGAGTCACGGAAAGCACCTTTAACCGTTGGTCCCGGAAATCCTTTGTACACAGACGAGAGACACACAGAGAGTCAGAGTACAGACAGTACAGAGAGTCGGTCAGGTGCCCGAAAGTCTGTCAGGCAATATTTAGAATCACAAGGAAATATCTTTAAGGGTACCAGTTACTCCGTCGGGACTGCGGGTTGTCCGCAAGAGATACCGCGGCCTCGACATAAAGGGCTAAGAAGGAACATGGGTGGTTTTTAGTCAGTAGAAGTCTAACACTCCATTTTGCTCTGCCTAAGAGCTGGAGGGGTTATTTGATGATTTCCCAAATTCCCAAGCCCAAATAAAAAAAAGTATGGCTACCAGTTCATCAGATGACAACTGCCTGGAGCTACTTTTGTCCATCACAACCCGAAAAACATTAACTCGTACGCTAAGACGAAGTTTTGTTCGAAAGCTTATTTATTATATTTTTTCCTAATTTTAAAAGTCGTATTATTTTATATTATTACAGCTAGCCCATATTGTCCCACTGCTGGGCAAAGATCTCCCTCCATTCCTTCCAACGGTCACAATTCTGTGCAACTTATTCTATTCTTTCATTATTATGCATAATCATCACTACATAGTATAAAACAAAGTCGCTTTCTCTGTCCCTATATCCCTATGTATGCTTAAATCTTTAAAACTACGCAACAGATTTTAAAGCGGTTTTTTTAATAGATAGAGTGATTCAAGAGGAAGGTTTTAGTATATAATTTGACCGACATCCACGCGGGTGAAGCCGCGGGCATCAGCTTGTTTAAAATATTTTAAAAACCACCCCAAAAAAAAAAACAAGAAACCTACCATTTTTAATATTGCCCAAACACATCACAACTTGAGCAATACTAGACATGATTAAACTACCGTTTCTTAACTAAACCATCTCTCAAAATAAAGCATTTTGTAATGGGGCCCGAAATTTTCAAAAGTAGTTTTTAACAATATCTTTAAGAATAACTGTTATCTTTGTTTTTAGTTTTGTCTGTGTGTTGAGCTGTGGATCTGCACTTATTTATTGTGAATTGGGAATCTAAAAAACCAAGGAGTTCATAACATTTAAGCTTGCTTGTCTGGGTTGACCCATGGATGGGTTACCACCCATTACAAACCAAGTGTTCTCCGTGCCTCGGAAAGCATGGTTCAGGCTGTTAATTGTGGATCTTTGGCGGTCGTTTCAAGTGGCCTGAAAGACTGACTGCTAGTCTTGCCAAGGGGTATCGTATCACCTATAGTACTCTGGGTTGTGGAGGTCAGATAGGCAGTCGTTCCATGTAAATACTCTTGGGAACTTGATGAGTGGACTGTACCTATTATTTTTGTAGGCGGTGGAGGTAAGGTGTGTGGCGACTGGAATACAAAACTCCTTTTTCTTCTCAAATATAGATTTGATAAATGCAGGACCTTACAACACGCGTGGTTTCTACATATTTAGAAACTTGATAGTGACACAATCAAATCGATGTTGCAATTCTAGAAAAGTTCTGTTGGTGTTGCCAACAAATACTGATATTCAGCTGCAACCGGTTATACTGGAAGTCGACCCCAACAAAATTGGGAAAGGGCTTTAAGAACTTTATAATATTGCGTGTGGTGGTGATTACAGTTATTTTTAACTTTAGCAGAAGCAACTTCATTAGGAGGAGAATAAAATTCTCTATGATCTTGGCAGCGGAATTCAGTAGCAGCCACGATGTCGTCGCCACCAATACGTGTCCGATAGGTGGCAATAGGCTCGCCCTCTGTTACATGGGACTCAAACCATTAGGTACACATCTGCCTCACCCTTCAGGGATTACAGGCATGATGTTTATGTCACTACCACCATCAAATTTTTTTTTTTTGTCGGGTGGAAAATCATCAAATAACCCCTCCCGCTCTTGGGCAGAGCGAAAGGGAGTGTCAGACTTCTACTGACTAAAAACCACCCATGTTCCTTCTTAGCCCTTCATGTCGAGGCCGCGGTATCTCTTGCGAACAACCCGCAGCCCCGACGGGCTCCACCATCAAACCTTCCAATGACTTCGCACAAAAGGATTGAAAACTCCAAGTAAACCCAAGTCGAAAGCCAGTACATACTGCACTGCTAACAGTAAACACACACACATATACACGACTATAGTTTTCACGACACATGCACATATACACACACACATATGCAGAGTAATTGTGGAGAGAATATAAAAAAAAATTGCGTTAAGTGTGCCTTACTTGCGCGCGGCGAGGCGTGTACACCTGAACGCGGCTGTGGTTGCAGAGCTGAGATTATTATTTTACCTGGATTGTTTAGCGAAGCAATCATCATCATCACTTCAGAAGAAAGACGTCCACTGCTGGACATAGGCCTCCCTCAAATGTCACCACACTGACAGGTTACATGCATCTCGCATCTAGCGGGTCCCCGCAACCTTCAATAAAATAAAACTGAACTCAGTCAATCAGATATCGTACGATGCGGTCTCTAAGTGTTATTGTTTGAATTATATTCCAGAGCGAGAATGAGATGTCCAGCTTCATTTTTTTCCAGTCTGTAATTACCTGAACTGATTTCTACAATTATTTTCAAATATTCGAATCTATAGTCGTTGCAATTTATTAGCCCAGTCTATTACATGACATTGTCTCTGGGGAACATTATCTGATAGGAAACCTCTAAAAACAGCTCTGTCCTAAACAAAACGAAAAATTTGAACGTTAAAACTTGAAGAAGAGACATCCACACACCATACTACTCGTGGATTTTCTTGTGTAAATTTTGTGCCATTATCCCTAGGTCTCAAAACCTTATCTACGCACAACATCCTAACCGTCTATAAGAAACGAACAACGTAAAGAAGTGACTAACTCAAAAAACACATTCACCCCAACCAAAATTCTTGCCTCCATTCCATAAAGCACATTTCCTCATACCGCTCGCCAGTTCACCGTTCACGTGTACATAGCGGGCGGCCGTTCCGTCTGGCCACAGTTGGCCGGCAGAGCGAGAAGTTCAAATCTCCCGCTCGTAATTGATAAATAAACGTGGCACGTGCGGGTCAACACACCTGATGACGAGCGCCAGTGTGGGCTTTGTGTGGCCTGGATTTTCCTAGCTGAATCTTAGGGAAACAGAAAAGGTAACTTATGCGCTACAAGCGAACGATACGAAAACTGTAGTGAGGTTTCAAGCGATTTTTCTAGGTGGATCTTAGAGGAATCTAGACAAATGTGGGTTGGAAGTCTAACTAAGGAGCTTTTTATGTAAACTTGTTTAACAGGAGGAGCTCGTGGCTTACAAATAATAGCCACTTGGATTAATATTAGATTTCCGAGGTGGATCTTAAGGGAATCTAAAAAAAGGTGGTTGGAACTCATCAAATGAGCAGTCATGTGTCAGAAAATCCCACCTCGTTTGTGTCATGCAATTTTGAAGCATTTTTTTTAACTCATCAAAATTCGTTAATTTTGCAAGCACCAGTACAATTCTCTAACAACAAGACTTGCTAGCTTGAGGTATCAAGCTAGCAAGTCTAACAAACAAACAAACTCTAGTCAAACATGATAATGTTTGATAGCATCTTCGACTGGAAGCCAAATTCAACATAGGAAAGGTTAGACGGACGATTCAAACGTTTTTTCACCAAAATATCCCAATTTCGGACATTTCAAAATTTCAAAAACGGTGTAGGAAATCATCGTGAGGAACATCGGGAGGTGTCTCATGTCTTAGAACCAAAAAAATCGAAGATATGTGACTTCTACAAATCCGTACTGGGCCCGCGTGGTGGTTCATCGCCCATCCCTCTCCTAGAGAGGAGGCCTGAGTCCCTGCAGTGGGAACATTATAGGCTGATGATGATTTCAAAATAACTTCAACATTAATAGTCCATTACCACTATCGTGCTCATCAACAAACTGTGACAGGTTGCGACCGTCTTGAACCCTTCCGATCCTGTCACCCTCAAGTAACCCCTTGTAACGCGCACGCGCATAATTATGACCACCTGACTGTAGGCGTTGGAAAAAATATGAATGAGAAAATAACGTATAATATATTTCTTTACTTCACTTGAACGATTCATATTCGATATTTTATGAAGTTACACGTATTTTACGCAAAGGGTTAAAATAAATAAATAAATCGTAGTTCGTCAGTTATGTTTGAGACTCATGTATGTAATAGTAGGAGGCGGGTCTATTGCCATCAACCGAATACAGAACCAAAACTCTGGGCTGCTACTGACGAATTCATGCTGAAATACCAAATTATACTGATAAAATCATTTTATCTAATTTGAGGGAGCAATCTCCCAGGACAAGAAAGAAAGAAAGAAAAAATATTTATTTGGGACAAGAACAGGAACTACAAAAAGAATAAAAAAAAAGAATCTAAAACTAAATAATAAAAAGAAGACCTGTGCGAGGCCAAAAAGGCTCCTATCTCAGCATGGTGCTGCGATAGATGAGACACAAATACCGCAGCGCTGGTATTCTGATAGGGACAACGTGATCAGCCGTAGTGTTTGTAACCTCTAGGCTAACGAAACAGTAATAAAACGATTTGTTTTAGTTAGTAAAAATGAGTAAAATGTCGTGAGGTAGGTTTTGGATATGAATGTGGATGGGTATAAGACTAGAGGAAGACCAAAGAAACGATGGATGGACTGTGTTAAAAATGATATGGTAAGAAAGGAGGTGTCTCATGAGATGACGAGAAACAGAGAAGTATGGAAGAAGAAGACATGCTGCGCCGACCCCAAATGAATTGGAATAAGGGCAACTTCTCTTGCGAGTGATGAGTATATTTTTGTGTTCCTATAGTTTAGTGGCGGTACTTTCATACAATCCTAAAAACTTGGCTTTCCATTATAAGCAGAAGGTGTAGGAGAAATTGTAAGCACAAGCATATACGTAGATAATTTCTGTTAATATCTCTACAACTTTAGAGCCAGACGGGTTATGTCCGGTTTCCCAACCTTTGCAACTAATAAATGTGAGGACAAAAAACAGCGTCTGCGCAACAACAAATTATTATACGTAGCACCAATTAAATACATTTAACTCTGTCAAAACATCACCAATTATAAGCTTACAAAACCTTAACGTGCCGGCAAAAATACTAATCATTTTCATATCAACTTCAACATCAAAAGGGTAATGGATGCGGCTTCTATCGAGCAATTTAAAGATTAAGATCCTCCTCCGTATTGTCAAAGTGTACATAAATCAGAAACACTAGAAGTTTCCGTTACCACATATGCGCACACATACAGGCTCACACTCAGCCATTGACACACACACTCACACCTACAATAACACATGTGTGAGTGAAATAAAAAGTCGGCGCGTGCGCTCACTTACAACACATAACAGATGACTGTTGCCGTCTCTTTTTGTCTTATAACATTTTTCTTTCTGTCTTGCTTCCACGTGGAGTATGTAATTAGAGTTGGTACATTACTGGTTGGTTCCGTTCGGTATACCTACCGTGATTGTATCGTACTCAAGTATGTATGTTTGTTCGTCGTTCTAATCTCGGGAAATTATTGCTTTTTATTGCTCAGATTCTGTTCAGTGTTTTAAAATATAATGAGGTATTTTATAGAGCTTGCGTGGTTTTTAGGTTAATGAAAATAATATGAGGAGTTTTATTTTTGATCGTTATTTTGTTTTGTTCTTTTTATGTTTTAGTTTAATGACATTGAATCGGATAGATGACTGGGGTGGTTTTGGGTGTTCCACTTTTTGAAGTACCTAAAGGTTAACACAGTTTAGGAGTTACATACATCAGTTTCTATGGAATGAAAATAATGCTAATATATAAAATGTAAACTCAGAATACTGCACCTATAATAATTTCTTACTGTTACTATCGTATTACCCAGTGAATATTAACTCTACTGTTTTAACTGTGACCTGGTATTTAAAAGCAAATTCGTTCGGGCTAGCCATATAAAGGCACACGCTAGGAAATAGCTTGAACGGGTCGCCGTTACCTAAATTGGTAAGGATGGCTATATTATATATAAATACCCAGTGACTAGACTGAATTGTGGAGGTCAGATAGGCAGTCGCTACATGTAAAATATTGGTACCTACCTAGCTGTATCCGATTGGAATCCAACATAGTTTGGGAAAACGCTCGGCAAATGCTGATTACTATTAAAGTAACATTCATCATCTGCCTAGCCTTTTCCCAACTATGTTGGGGTCCGCTTCCAGTCTTACCGGATGCAGCTGAATACCAGTATTTTACATGGAACGACTGCCTATCTGACCTCCACAACCCAGTTAATACTAGGTAATACGATACTCTTTGGTAAGACTGGATGTCAGAATTTCAGGTCACTGACTGACTATAACGACTGCCAAAGATCTATATATGGCAGCCGGGACCAACAGCTTAACGTGCTTTCCGAGGCACGGAGGAAACTCGGTATGTCGGGCGGTCACTCATCCACAGATCGACCTAGGCAAGCATAGCTTTACCTAAACATCGACCCGATTGCCAGTTCTTATTAAGCCACGAGCTCTTTAAAGTAACATTAAACCCAATAAAAACGTTAGGTATTATCAGAGCTATTACAAATACTTTATTTTATTATGTGTTATATCGTATAATTCAGCGTGATTTATCTCCAAATAATTAAAACTTTAAAACAAAGAGCACATCCAACACGTCATCATAAATTCTAAAAATACAATTATTAAAAACAAAGAAAAAACTAATATCCAAAACAATATTGTTTGCATTTTAAATAGTTTCAAAGACGTCATTTATTTGAATAATAAAATTATGTTAAATAAAGTTATTAATTAAAATATGCTTATCATCCATCATAACGCCCCTACCTCAATGACGTTTTTTGCTACTCATTTATAAGATAACGTAAGGCACCTTTAAAACAATAACTAATACAATAATAGGTAGATATTTGAGCCGTTTGGGGTTGAAACATTAGAGACATAGGGGTCCGAGTTCCCATCAAGGTTTTCGGAATATCACAAACCATCATTGACTAGAGGGCTGGCTTTTTTCGTGGCCAAAAAACCAGAATTACCATCTAACATGACAGAGCTACCAACCTTCCAGGCACTTTTCCTGCTGACTGCGATGTGTACAAAGTGCTTGACGAAACTTGTTGTCCTGTAATTCGTTTTCCTTACAAGATTCAGTTAATTACCTTTAATATAATTTTAGAACATTCTTCATTAGAGAAATGATAATCACAGCACACTTGTTTGCAGTACATAATTCATCTGTAATTAATGAAGCGCTATAGTTTTACTGTGGAGAGTGTCCCTCAGCAGAGTGTAAAGTATTCTTATCTATACTAATATTATAAAGCTGAAGAGTTTGTTTGTTTGTTTGTTTGTTTGAACGCGGTAAACTCTGGGACTACTGGTTGGAATAGAAAAACTCTTTTTGTGTTGGATAGTCCATTTACCGAGGAAGGCTTTACGCTATATAACATTACGCTACGACCAATAGGAGCGGAGCATAAATGAAAAATGTTGCAAAAACGGGAAAAGATATTCCTTTTTGAGAGCTTCCGTTGCGTGCGCTGCGAAAACAGTTTAAGTTACGCAAATATCATGTATCAAAGAATTGTTTCTCTTTAAAAGTTCTAAAAAAAAGTCCGCGAGAGCATATGTCTATCTTTTAAGATTGACTCACTGTAACCATTTTTTACTATTAAAATGTTAGGTTAAAAAGAATGATATTTTGCGAAGCTTATTTAACCCATATGGTATTAATCTATATCTAAATTAATGTGTTTGTTAGCACAGAAATTTAATATAGAATATTTGTGCCCTTTACTCTATACAGTTTAAACAAATATCTTAGAAGATATCGCAATGTAAAAATATCCGCGCGACAAAATAATTACGCGTGCGGCAGTCATTCGGTCCGGTGCGGTAGGTTAGTGGGGATTCTGGCTTCCGGGGACTCCGGAGAAATTCAAATTCAAAATATTTACTGTTTACAAGGTACAAGGTGTTACTGTTTATGTAACAATAAGAGATACCTATAGTAATTCACACTTTAATATAATCTAAACTAATATTATAAAGAGGAAAGATACGATTTTTTGTTTGTTACGATTTAACTCAATTTATGTTGACATTATTTGTTATAAGCTATATTATGTGACGCAGACGAAGTTGCATGGGTCAGCTAGTCGTCATATAAAATGCAATTACAAGAAAAAAACTGAATATATCCACTGAGCCACAGATATGCCTGTGCATGCTACAAATTGTAATTTTAATATTTTTGTCTTATTATAAATATATTTTGAGACCATTTCAAGTAAGCTTTAGAGGTTAGGGCATAATTTATAATGTACCTACCATATTCTAACCAATTAATTAATTTCAATTTGAATTAATGAAAAGTTTACGGAGAACTCAACACACTTGTCCAGCAGTGGCAAAACAGGTCTGAATTAATATTATTTTATTTTACTAGCTGATGCCCGCGGCTTCACCCGCGTAGATTTCGGTCAAATTATATTCTAAAACCTTCCTCTTGAATCACTTTATCTATTAAAAAAAACCGCATCAAAATCCGTTGCGTAGTTTTAAAGATTTAAGCATACATAGGGATATAGGGACAGAGAAAGCGACTTTGTTTTATACTATGTAGTGATGTAACCAACCATACAACAATATTTTCCTTCATTCCTATCCCACCTTACCTTTCTGCTCACCCCAATAAGGGCTTTAAGTTATAATTCCGTTTTGTAGTGTTAGCCGTTACGAGCCACGACGGTTATACTTTCTTCGTCTCGCTTCAGTGCAGGCGCGGGGTTGGGCTAGTGATGGGCAAGTATCGATACGATAAAGTTGCATCACTAGTACACGTAATTGTTATGTAAAAAGTGTTGGTTGTTAATTTGCTGTCGATGATTTTGATAAAGTTTTAAGTGTGTTATGTGTTGTTTTAGTATTTACTTTGTTATGTATCGGTTATAAAGTAGGATTATTAAGATATATCTAATAATTGATGCACAATTAAATGAGTGGTTGCAATATTTCTTCAACATTTTCACAAACGTAAAACTTTAGGTATAATATATACGCTTTTTAAGAACACATGCACACATATTTACGCATGGTTTCTAGAACGAAAATCACTTGAGTTAAAAGTTGTAGATACGAAATGTTCTATGGAAGAACCAAGAAGAAATAAGCATTAAAATCACATTTATTTCGGACTAATTATATCTGGATTTTGTTAGCGAGGCTGTCACAAGAGCTTGGCATAAGCAAAGCCCATATATTTATTATTATAAAACAAATTCCTTCGCCCCGTCTGACAGTCTGTCTAATTGGCCGGTCGCGATAAACTCAAAAACTACTACACCGATTTTCATGTTGTTTTCATTAATGGATAGACTGGTTCTCGAGAAAGGTATTAGTATGTAATTTGACCCACATCCACGAGTGCGAAGCCGCAGCCTAAACTATGACACAACGTGAAATAAATTTATTTACAAGGTATGTAAATAACTACCAAAATTTTGAATTAATGAGATAATTAAAAATTGTATTAATAAAAGTCTTTATAGCCTCTAACCTTCGCTTATTTTTTGCCAATCTTTGTATAAAGCAGTAAAATGAGTTCATCAACAATTCATACATCACGTGGTTTAATTGTTTTTGTGCGTTAGTTCATAATTAAGCTATGCATATTGAGTATTTTTTTTTCTTTCAGCTTTTTTCTTTTTCAATTTATTTTAAATAAATATTACATAGATTTTACTTAAAACGTTGATTGGTGCGTCAATAAATAATATAAAAAAATCGGTGACGTTTGTTTGTTTGATTTCATATATGCCACCGACTTCAGAAACAGATTTATCTTTTAAAGTTTATTTTTCACTGTTTTGTGTTATAACTTTTGTTAAAGTCAGTTTTATTCTTTGTTAAAAAGTTTTTATTTTTCACTTTTTAGTGGTTCACATGTGCTTACCCCTTCACAGCGTACCGGCTTGATGTTATATTATGAACTGGTGTGTAAACAATAGACAGACATGGAATTACACTAATCCCAGTCCATTTGCTATTATTTATTGAGGAGTTTCGTTGCCTATCTCCGAAGTTCTTTATCAAATCTTTACCAAATTCAAATGGGAGTACTCCAAGAAAGCATTCTTCCAATAACTACTCAAATCACTTCAAGTGTGCCCATAAAATTTAAAGAGTTCTCTCTATTTCTCCAAGATTCCATCATCCGATCCTGACTTGATGATCATGGGACTACCTGGAAAGTATTCCCTTTCAAACTAAACAAAAAAAATCTAAATCGGTTCAGAAAACTTCGAGTAATTCGGGGAACATACATAAAAAAAAACGACGAATTAAGAACCTCCTCCTTTTTTAAGGCGGTTAAAAATAACTAAAATAGTCAAAGAAATATAATTAAAGAAAGTCAAACATGATTTTCATGGATGTTTGTGCTCTTGAAACGCTTGCGTCAATTAAAAAAAAAACAATTCATTATTGTATAATGCCTTCAATTTGCATTTCTATTGGCTTACATTTTGCTTAAGCAGCCAAATCGACAAAAAGAAAAAAAAACATCTTTTCTTAACATTTAAGTACGCAAAAATTTTAAAGGCGTTTACGTTAAATTGCCAGAAGAGAAGTATGGAAGAAGATGGCATGCTGTGCCGACGCCAAATACATTGGGATAAGAGCAGGTGAATGATGATGACGTTAAATTTCATATTCAATTTCATCGATATCGATGTAAACTCTTCCCGTGTCCCATCCCCACGCTCCCGGGGCGGAAGTAGTATAATTGTGGCGCGTCTTCCCCTCACTAGCCAGTCCCGAACGAAAAAGTTCACTTTACCGACATGTTTCTTACGTTTGATATTATTACTTGCTTTTATTATCAACTTACTGTCCAGTTGTTACTTTAGTGAGAATTTACGGCTGATATAAGTGAATATTTTTTCTCTAAAGGAATGATCGAACTAAGGCATTGCATAGAAAATAACTCTTTTGTAGTTTTGGGTGAGTGCAGTAGAACCTAGTGGGAGCTCGCACAGTAACCTGAGGCTACTCGTGCCCCCGTCGGGGCTGCGGGTGTTCGCAAGAGATACCGCGGCCTCGACATGAAGGGCTAAGAAGGAACATGGGTGATTTTTAGTCAGTAGAAGTCTGACACTCCTTTTCGCTCTGCCCAAGAGCGGGAGGGGTCATTTGATGATTTTCCACCCACCATAAAAAAAAGGCTACTCGTGCCAATAAACTATTAACAAAAGCTATTCGGGAAAAAATCGCATAGGTGAAAACTTTCAACCAAAATTGGTCTGAATGATATATATAGTTAGCTTTAGAGATACAGTATAAATTTAAAATACCGCAAATATAACTTCGTCATCCATACAAACACTACGAAAAACAACTTATACAAAAAACAAAGATAGTCGCGAAAAACATTACCCTTCCCTTGCAGTCGAGTAATTAAAGATGGCATCCCTAACGGAACCCTTTATGTGCAAGTCCGACTTGCACTTGGCCAGTTTTTTATTCCGCACACGATCAATTTATCGTTTCCCTGGCTTTCCTCTCCCTCTCCATCTATCAACTATCTACATTTATCTCTATTTTAGTCACATGCGATTCGTCACTCTTTATCACATGCCCATAGCAAGACTGTCAAATACTGTCAATGCTTTTGCGTAACTGGCACTACTTTCAAACTTTCTCTAATATACTTATTCCTTGCCTAAAACTAACATAACATCACACCTTTAATCCTCAAAGGGTATGGCAGAGTAGCACCCATTGGGACATACACATTTCACCAGTTAGTTATGTTTAAGTCGGAATTTTGTGTCAGTATGTGTTGTTATGTTTTGTTTCAATTGTGCTCAATCATTGATCCACACATTTTTTAATAAAACCAAGCGCTAAACACCATCATTCATCATTTCAGCCAAAAGACGTCCACTGCTGGACATAGGCCTCCCCAGGTGTCGCCACATTGACCGGTCCCGTGCGTCTCGCATCCAGCGGGTCCCCGCAACCTTCACCAGGTCATCGGTCCACCTAGTAGGAGGCCTTCCAACGCAACGTCATTACCACATCCCAATTTCTTTCGACTTTTTAAGGCACAGATTTTTAGGAGAAAAAAAAAACACGCTTATAAAAAAATCTACCTAATAAGTACTTGAAACTGAAAAATAATGAAGTTCCGTTGCATGTACATTATTATGTTGTTTCGGAGAATTTGTGGTAAAAACTGGTGTTCTACTTAATGTTCAAGAGTTAAGTAAAACTACCGCGCGTGCGGCGAGCAGCTCTTTGTTAGAGCAGAGTGGTGCTCAAAGTTTTTTTTGTCATTAGTGTTTTTATTCTTTGTCGTTAGTCTAGTGGTTGCAAGCGCGACTGCTGAGAAAGAGGTCCTGAGTTCATTTTTCGGGTTAGACAAAGTGTTATTAAATTGGCTTATTATACACAGAAGTTCTTAGTCATGGAGTCTGGAATCGTGCCCGGTGATAGCAGTTGATTCGGAATTTAACATAACTGGCGAACGTATGCAACGCACAATGTTTGATGTAGTATTTTAGAGAAGTTTTTTTTTTTTTTAAGGCACTTTTCCTGTTGACAGCGGAGTGTACGAGTTTTTTGACGCCATGTAATTCTTCTCTTTTTGATACTTGTATATATTTTATTATAATTTTTGTTCTGTAAATTGTAGTTTTTAGAGAAGTTACATCATCATCATCTGCCTAGCCTTTTCCCAACTAAGTTGGGGTCGGCTTCCAGTCTAACCGGATTCAGCTGAATACCAATATTTTACATGGAACGACAGAAGTTACGATGAACGCAATAACCTCCAGTTTTTAGCTAGACTGTAGGTACTGAATAGAGTCTATCCAATCATTGACACGGTAATTATAGATTTTGATATTTTTAATTAATTAAAATCTGTCATTATGATTTTTAAGGGACCGGTCTATGCGGCGACACTTGAGGGAGGTATATGACCAGCAGCAGAAGTCCTTCGGCTGAGGATGACAATTATGATCTTCCAAAGGCATTGTCACTAAAACTCGATTACAACAAAATTATCGTTTAGTTAATCGTATTGACATAACGACTAGTTGTAATCTTGTATCATTTTGAAACAATGATGGATCTTCGTTAAGTTATCATCTACTATTTTACTAATTATAGCATCACTTTTTAAGCTGAATCACTGTCTCTCAAGATACAGGTTCCCTAGTTTGAGAGGCAGGGTTTTCTATATTGTGTACAGATTTCAATTCTTAGATTGTCTTGCATTGTGTCACTACCAAAGCCCATGTAAATTGTGTTTATATAAATATGTTAATCTGTATTTTTGTGAAAAATAAAGTTATTATTATTATTATTATTATTATCATAGCGAACAGATAAGAAAAATAGCTGACTTGCATTTGACCATTTCAGAGGATTAGGTCGGGCTTCTACCAACTAAAACATCTTAATGAGGACTTTATGGAAAAAAAAATTAATCGGTTATCGTGTCCTGTGGCGAATGAAGTAACTTTTTTTTTTGTCGTTTGGAAAATCATCAAATAACCCCTCCTGCTCTTGGGCAGAGCGAAAGGGAGTGTCAGACTCTACTGACTAAAAACCACCCATGTTCCTTCTTAGCCCTTCATGTCCAGGCCGCGGTATCTCTTGCGAACAACCCGCAGACGGGAAATGAGGCAACTTCAAGTTGAGACCACTGACCACCAAAACTTGTTGTATTCTCCAGAACTCTCAGATTTAGCAAAAAAATCGAAATTCAATTAAAATTTTCTACTAAACTTTGACACACACGACCAAACAAAAGTCAGTTACGACAATCGTCCGTTACAGTTTGTCCATCAACTCAGTCTTCCGGTGAAAGAGATAGCTACATTCAACAACTGGGGAGTCGGAGTGGGACGGCAATAATTCCACCTGTCTCAGGCACTTTTTGTTTTACAAAAGTTTTTAGGTTTTAATTAGTAATGATGGAGAAATGGTGCAATATCGGTGTTGAGTTGCATGGCTTGGAATATTTGAATATTGGTTTAAAATACGGCATATTATCATACAATGGCCTTTGTCTGCCTATTTTTTCTAAAACTGATTAAATATTACCAGATTCAAACTTGGCATAGAATAGGGTAGTTAACAAAAAAAATGTAATTAGTCCGAGAGATAGATTTTCAAAAAATATTGGATGCGTATTTTTTTCTTTTTTCACGTCAATAAACAATGAAGACGATACAGTGCTTTGAAAACTCGTGTGACGTCATATTGTAAGACATTAGTATGACACTTTTTACCGGTGAGTGATGTCACAAATCCCCACTCAAATCTTTGACACGTTCTATCTTCGTCAATTTTTATTGATTTGATAAAACAAAAAATACATATCCAATATTTTTCGATAATCTAACGGACGGACTAATTAGAATCATATTTATTTTAGTCAGTAAACATCCCTATTGCACGTAGTGGATATTAGAATATTGAGGTAGGTATTTAGTACAAAAATGCATAAGGTTAAAACGAGTATATTGGAAGAAGATTTAAAGTTGCACCAGTTATAGAAAATTTGAAAAATAATCGATTGCCTTGGTGTGGACATGTTATGAGGAAGAACGAATTACATGGGACTAAAAAATTAATGAAAATATAAATGCTGATGTATGGAGAGGGAAAGAAAGGTCAAGGAAACGATAGATGAATTGTGTGAAGAATGATAAAATGGAGTAAATGATAGCGTGACGGCAGATAGAGGAGAATGGATGAAAAAACGTGTCGATGCCCATGTAACATAGGACAAGAACAGGACGATGAACAATCACACTAATATTATAAAGGCGAAAGTTTGTGAGTGTGTATGTTTGTTACTCTTTCACGCAAAAACTACAGAACGGATTTGGATAAAATTTGGTACACAGATAGTTTATAACCTGGATTAACACATAGGATAGTTTTTATCCCGATTTTGTCTTCCCGTGGGATAATTTTCGAGTTGTAGCGGGCGAAGCCGCTTGCAATAGCTAGTATGCACATAAATTCAAAAAATTACGAGTAGAGGTGTTTGTCTTGGATTCGAATTCGAGGTCTGTGACTTAGCAGTCTATTTAACTTTACTATTAGAGTGTGGGCTAATCCGAGTATCAGTCGTATTAAAACAACGCATTTAGGGTGCTGATGGGGTTGCCCCGATACTGCAGCGCATCAGGGATGTTTGCTGAAGCTCACGTGGATTGCTTCTACACCGTGATGCGTAAGCGATGCGCGTCCTTGGTCCGTAGGTTGCAGGGAAGCCCCAACAGCATCCTGTCTATGACATCAACCAGGCTAGATTGTGTGTTTGTGAACCACTGCTGCAAGGTTTCGGCTGGGCCTGTCACCTTACAGCAATGATATCACAAGTGTAAGTGTATTACTACCATAGTTTGTAAGAACATTGTTACTAACGCTGTCAGTCCTGTTTCTAAATGAATACTGCCTACTAACATTGTTTATAAGTTCCAATTGTGACTAACCATTATGGATCATTGTGTTATCTGAAATAAATTATTATAATTATTATTATTATACCTCTCCCCAATAATCCAGGGATAACAGGCATAATATTTAAGTGTAAAGTTTTAAAAAATGTTATTGAAATAAGTTAATGTTATTCGGCAGACCACGAAGGAGATGGCGGGACGAACTGGATGTCTTCCTTCAGAATTGGATGGAAGTTGCACGGAATCGTGACTATTGAAAGGAATGGAGGGACCTGGGGGACCTTTGCCCTGCAGTGGGACAGTATGGGCTAGCTATAATAATAATTGGAATAAGTATAGGTACACATCATCAAACATGTGACATATATAGAACCCTAACATCATCAAATAACTTGAGTGTCAGACTTCTACTGACTAAAAAACACCCATGTTCCTTCTCTTAGCCCTTCATGTCGAGGCCGCGGTATCTCTTGCGAACAACCCGCAGCCCCGACGAGTATAACCCTAACCTTAACCCTAGCTTTTAATTAGTTCTAGATTTATGTTCAATTCACTCAATTCAACATAGTATAAAACAAAGTTGCTGTCGCTGTCTGTCCTTCCCTACGTATGCCTATATCTTTAAAACTTCGCAATGGATTTTAAAGCAGTTTTTCTAAATAGACAGAGTGATTCAAGAGGAAAGTTTTAGTATATTATTTGACTGACATCCACGCGGGTGAAGCCGCGGGCATCAGCTAGTGTTCAATAATTTAAAAATAATAAGTTGGCGGTAGAAGTTCGCTTGTCAAAGAAAAGTTTCGTAAACCTAAAGATTTCAAACTGACACAACTACGTCTATGAGTACATCAGCTGTTGACCCTCCACCCTTCACCCCTCGCCCCTGCAAGTTCAACTGGGGGTTGTACAGGGATGCACAGACACCTGTCTCTAATTATATATGATAATGATCTCTGCTTGTGGCACGTGGATAGTAGGTTTGATAGTTTTGGTAGGAAAGAAAAAAAACTGGATCTGAACTTAATCTTTTGTGTCGATTTGATTGTGTTTAAAATACTTAATGAAACTTTTTTTAATATTATTAGCGTTTTAACCTAAGTCAAGAGGGGTTACTAGAAATACGATATGCAGTACAAAAGTGTAGATAGAGAATAATGTTTTTTTTTGCTTTTACAAAAAATATAACGATTAACTTCATGAACAACAAAAAATGTTATGTTTTCAACTACGACTATTGTAATTGTTATTACAAAAACTAAACTACTTAGAACTGGTGTATGATTTTTATTACTTTAAAACTATTTTGAGTTGCTTTAAAACAGTAAAGGTAAAGTCATAATTATCTGAGTACGTCTTCTCACAAGGAGATTAATAATATATAAGTTGCCTATGTCTAATTAACTCAGGACTCTGGGTAGTTTTGATGTATTATCCAATTAGAAAGAATTCTACACTAAAAATATACATTAACAAAACGGTATAATAATTGGTTATATAACACTATCTTTCACTAACTAGGCACTACAAGTGAATAAACATTAAACAATTTTTAAATAAAAAAAAAAAACTTAACTTGGTTCATTTTTCATACATATTTTATAAAAATAATCAAAACCACTATCACACCTAAGCCTAATTTATTGAAAACACATTCAAAAATATTATTATATATGTATATGAAACTTAGTTTTTGAGAAATTCATTATTTTCTTCGAGAAAGTGTAACGCGTTGATGTCTTTACAGTTAGAAACTTTTACTACGAGAGAAAGATTAACAATTTATTTAAATTTTATTGTTTTTTGATATTACTAGCTATATTTAGAAGTGTATTTTGAGTCTACATCAGAGTAGTCTTCCAATTCCAGAAATTAATTTTCCTCAAATTCATACAATTCTTGTTTTTCATGATTATTTACTGTGTTTGTGTATTCGAATTATTTTCTAGCGGACGCCACGAGGTTCCACCGGCGTAGTTCCCGTTTTCGTGGCAATACAAGGATTAAAAGTAGCTTTTCTCATCCGGGAATAGCGTAGCTTTCCAACGTTGATAATACAACGATAATAATTTTTCAAATCCGTCCAGTACTACCTAGATTTTAAGTTTATTCGTTACATTCTTCCCTGAATTTATTTTCAAACAAAATGATTACATTTTTAAATATTATTTACAAAAACAATAAAAAAACGTTTAAAAATATAAAAAAAAATATTAACTAATTGTTAATCGTTTCATTATTATTGTGAAATACAAATCTTTCCTCTTTGTAGATGAAGTAATTTAGCTATAAAAGATTGTTTTTCATATTCACACACAAGGTCTGCTAGAACAGATTTCTTATGAAATAAGCAGTACCTTTGTGCTCTTGTATTTTTTTTGTATTTTGTGTGTACATAAATAAATAACCACTCGATCCATGTAAAGTAGTATTCATCATACAAGGCCACCCCCACATTGGAAATATACTAAGCAGATGATGAAAAGACATTGTTTTATACCGATATACCATAGATTTTTTCTAAAATGATAGGCAGTTCGTACCTTAGAAAGAGTTAGTTGATAATGTCTAAAAAAAAACATCACCTCAATTTGAATTTAATAACATAACATCACGCCTGTAATCCCCAAAGGGTTAGGCAGAGGTGTACCTAATAGTACACCCACATTTCGCCAGTTCGCCAGTGTGTTTGAATTTAATCTCAAATTAATCTGTAATCCTTAAACAACCAGAACCTTATGGCAAATAATAAATTAAAATAATTAATTATATACCGTAACTTAATTATAACTTAAGATAATTATAATTAACTGCGGAAGGCTAATGGCATGCTTGAAGTAACTTAAAACGGCGTTTTTTTGTGATATTCATTAAAAATGTTAAAATCTCTACTGAATCGCGGTTGTGGTAATATTAAGATCATAAAGCACATGATTAAGTACACCTAAGTATAACGTTCCTTTCTTGAATTATTTTAAGAAATAACTTAAGATAGAATGCTCAGTAGCAGCCGCGGAGTCTGGATTTGTGCCCGGTTGATGGCAATAGGCTCGCCCCCTATAACATAGGACTTAAATATAACAGGCGAAATGTGTGTGTACTAATGGGTACTCCTCTGCCTAACCCTTCAAGGATATTAGGCTTGATGTTATGTAATGTAATGTAAACTTAAGATATGAAGTTGACCGGGTGCGTTTTTCGTTCATAACCGCCATTTTGCTGCCCTTATCCCATGTGCCTTTGGATCGGCGCAAAGAATGTCTTCTACACATTTTGTCTTTTCAACCGTGACACCATGATTTACTCCTTGTACTGCCCTCCTAATAGAAAAATATTTATTAGAGTAAGGTAACTATGTACATTAATAAAAAACTATTAAACAAACTAAAACTTGAGAGGTGTCAAGGAACACCCGGATGGAACGAAGTTATTGTTATTATTTTTTATTACGTAAAAAAAAAAAAAAAAAAATTAGAAATGAAAATATCTGGCTTTCTTTCTATAAGAGAGAGAGAGACAGACAGAGAAACATGCGACGCCGCACAGCTTACAATAGCTTACTATAGCAAAAAGTGTCGTGACAACTTTCCGTAAGAATTTTTTCCGTCTAGCCCCCTTTCACAACGCGCGATAAGGAACTTCGTTCCAACAAGACACTATAAAAGGGCATCAAAAAACTGCACCTCAATACTGTCAGCCGGTAATGTGCCCAAAAGACTGGCGGCATTGCCACGTTCTATGGCAACACTTAGCCTCTGGTCAAGGAAAAGTCAGCCCTTGGGTCACGAGAAGCGTCAGCTAAGCGTTTTGAGATTTCCTTGAACAGGATATGAGCACTCGTACCCCACTCTTTGTTCGTTCGTATCATGTCTCACTATTTTGTTCACATTTGTCTTTCATTCCAACTCTTCACAAACCCAGATGGCTCCTATCTTTTTTTTGTTTTTTGAGGGTGGAAAATCATCAAATAACCCCTCCCGCCCTTGGGCAGAGCGAAAGGGAGTGTCAGACTTCTACTGACTAAAAACCACCCATGTTCCTTCTTAGCCCTTCATGTCGAGGCCGCGGTATCTCTTGCGAACAACCCGATGCCCCGACGGGCGTTGGCCCTTTCGGGCCCCTTCCATGTTGCTGACATCTCTTTGAGGCGCGCGTGGAACACGAACGCGCCATCGACACGGCCTGTCGTCGTCATAAGACGGTCGGTTGGCGAGCCTATCTTTCTGCTTTAAATGATATTTCCAAATTATCGTTTTACCTATGTTTTTTGGTCTCGAGTTTGATTCCAAGACACGCACCTCTGATTTTTCGGATTAATGCGTGTATTGTACGAGTATGCTTCGCACATGTTTCGGTGAAGAAAAACACCGTGAGGAAACCGGCATGACTTAGAACCAAAAAAATCGAAGACATGTAACATCTAACTCGCACTGGGCCCGCGTGATAGATTATAGCCCATCACTCTCCTAAAGAGGAGGCCTGAGTCCCTGCAGTGGGAACATTATAGGCTGATGATGATAAAAGAAGAAGAGTTGTTTTTTCCCAGTAACTGGATTGGATATTTTTTGCTCTGTTCCATAAATAGACCGATGATGTGAATGGTGTCTGATATAGCTGGTTACCATCCAAATCTAGACTAGAATAAATACTTAATTGCAAGCTTCAGACATAACACATGATTAAAAACCAAATTAATTCTACTTTACCGTAGCTATTTGGCAAACGATTAATCTTCTGAGCAGACAGACAAAAAAAAGAAAAAATATATAGCTTTGCATGGATGTTGTGTGTGCAAATGATGATAAATTCAAATAGTAGGTAACAAGATTTACTCTCAATCAAAACTGGACTTCCTGCTTCTGCTTGGGGATTCCTATATTGGGGTCGGTATCCAATCTAACCAGATGCATCTGGATACCAGTATTTTATATGGAGCTGTTGGATATGCTAGAGGAGTTCGTGGCTTAATAATAACTGCCACTCGGGTGGATCTTTAGGTAAAGCTGTGCTTGCCTAGGTCGGTCTGTGAATGGGTGACCGCCCGACATACCGAGTTTCCTCCGTGCCTCGGAAAGCTGTTGGTCCCGGCTGTATGTCGTATCTTTGGCAGTCGTCACAGGTAGTCAGTGACCTGAAAGTCTGACAACCAGTCTTACCAAAGGGTATCGTATTACCTAGTATTAACTGGGTTGTGGAGGTCAGATAGGCAGTCGCTCCATGTAAAATACTGATATTCAGCTGCATCTGGTTAGACTGGAAGCCGACCCCAACATAGTTGGGAAAAGGCTAGGCAGATGATGATGTTGGATATGCTAGCCACTTAAGAACAGCACAACAAAGCTCTTGACAATCTATAGAAAGTCAGCGAATGCAGTCGCTGTGGCCGAAATCGGCTAGATGCATTGACTTATATATCTGCGTAAGGACTGGGCGGACCGCATGTTACAATGACGCCTCGAACTTGGTCCTAAAACAGTCTTTCCTAAGCCGAAGTGAACTAGTCCACGATCGGCTCTCTTCGGGTGCGTTCGTAAATTTTATTAAAAGCTTTATTTATGTTCTTTATACCTCGAAAATAACACGCCGCTTATACAAGGTTACGTTAACGAGCAGACTACGCCGATTCTCTGTATGGCGAACGCGTCGAGCAAATGTTCGGACGACCGTATCTTTAGTTCTTATATCAATGGCTTGATGGCATCATCATCATCATATGGAGCGGTTCCCTATCTGACCACCTCATTCTCCTCAACCCAGTTAGTTCTGGGTAGTATAATGTCCCTTGGTATGACTGGTTTTCAGACTGTCGAGCCACTAAGCTGACTATACTTAATGACTGCCAAAGATCTACAATAGGGATGTTTCACTAAAAAAATATGATTCTAATTAGTCCGTCTGTTAGATTATCGAAAAATATAGGATACGTATTTTTTGTTTTATCAAATCAATAAAAATTGACGAAGATAAAACGTGTCAAAGATTTGAGTGGGGATTTGTGACATCACTCACCGGTAAAAAATGTCATACTAATGTCTTAGAATATGACGTCACACGAGTTTTCAAAGCACTGTATCGTCTTCATTGTTTGTTTACGTGAAAAAAGATAAAATACGTGTCCAAAATTTTTTGGAAATCTATCTGACGGACTAATTAGTTTTTTTTTGTTAACTACCCTATTGGCAGCCGGGGCCAACGGGTAAACTAGCTTTTCGAAGCACTGAGAAAACTCGGTATGTCATGGGTCGTCACCCATCCACTAACCAACCTAAGCAAGCGCGGCTTAACCTGAAAATCTACTAACGTGGCTGTTATTATTTAGCCACGAGCTCGTCTTTAATATACCTTTTTAAAGGGTGAAATTCTACTCACGTCTTGTGCTTTAAAAAACAAAAAGTATGAACATGTAAGTATTTGTCGAGTCAAGTTGAATCAGGACAGCCATGACATATTAGGTCTGTAATGAAAACATCACATGACCTCTCTAAACTGCTACCAACGATCAATATACCTCCTCCAATCAAGTACACAAAAGCCTACAATTACAGACAGTACATATAAAGATACTCCGTACAGGAAAACCATCGTGAGGATAACCACACATTCATCATCCTTAAAACAAAACCTATTATGTACATAATGGCTGATGACAGCGCCACGAAAATTCACAGTAATAGCAGTTTTCCGTCCTCCAAATAATATACCAGCGTTTTACATAAGGATGGCTTACATAAGGTAGTATTAACATATGTGTGCGTGCGCGCAGGCCAGTCGCGAGTCGCTGCGCCGGCGTCGATTTTGTTCCACTCAGTCGCATTTGAGTCGTGGCCGCCACCGCGAACGGACGCGCGGACGCTAACAAACAAAAAACAATTCTAAACAGTGTTTGTGAGTGGTGTAGAACACAAGTGTTAGAAAGTTCTGTTTTATATCAAGTTTTTTACACGCAAATTAATTTTTAATTTACCTACTGTATAATTTTTTTTCAACAATCTGGAAAAAGCTTGTTACGTGAATCTGGTTGGTCCGTTTTTCCGGTGCAGGTACGTTTTTTTGTTGTTACTGAATTCCGCTTAGTTTTTTTCTTGTTATGAAAGGTTTTTTAGTGTTTTACATTGTTATATGTAAATATTATCTAGAACTAAGTGTGTGTTGCTGTAAAATTTATGTATTTAACGGTTCTGATTTCTTGCGTGGATCTTTTGTTGAAATGCCTGTTTAAAACTGCGTGCGCTGCAAAAGATCTTTAGAAAATCATGATTGTTTCGGTTTTACACTAAAATACTACTTTAAAATAACATACAGTTTTAAAGTGAGATAATACAACCATCTAAGGACCCTTAAAGCCTTAATATAGCCTTATTTAAAACTGCTGAAATCTTATGAGAACAAGATCATATTTTAAACAACTATCAATTTAAGTAAGTACTAAAATTCTTATAAGTTGTAAAGGTATGTCTGATTCATCGGCGAAACTCAAGGCTTTGATCTTGAAAGTCATTGCAATCAAGTTTCTTGTTTAAAGGGGGTAAGCAGGAATCGGAGACATACTGTTAGGGAAGTTTCCGTTAGTCAAAGTTTTGTAAAACCTTTTGCGAATGCTTTGTTAAGCCAGTTATAATTAGGTTAGAAGAAGTCGGTAAGAAAGAAATTTTCATATAGGAAAGAAAATTATATTTCCTATAAGATTAGAAATCTGAAAACGGTGGGTTAATTAGGAAATTAAATTGCGAAATTAATTTGTAAGCAATAATGCTAAACAAACCAGTATTTCTTGCATTCCTATAATATTAAAATCCTCTATAATTAAACTCACTAAGATTTAAGTAACGGTTTTTTTCTGGAATAGTTTTCTTTCTATCATCGGAAAAACATAAAGAAGCTTTAGAAAAAGTTTAGATCAAACATACTTACATCAGTGTTACCCTTAATTTTTACTAGGCTTTAATTTAATACATTGAAGTTTCACGATATCTTCATCTATACGTATTAAAGCCGCAATATGTACCAAGACTTTCTTCATCTATTTTAAAAGAGGGACTTGAGACTTCAAATTGATAGAAACAGACCGATGCAAATTCTTACTTATATTGAAATCGGAATCAAAGTCGACGTAGCTAAAGAAGATTAGAAAATGGATTGTACATTACAATCTATTTCTTAAAAAAACATAGTGAAAAGTAATAATCTAAATGATTGGAAAGTGGAAATTATGTTTTTCCTACTCCTCCGCTATTCTTTTCTGATTAATTTCGTTGCGGGATCCAAGACAGTTAAATCGTTTCCCTGGGACTTCGTCGAGCTTCATTGTCTCGGCGCTTTTCTTGTGGTCGCCACTGTTGATTCTGGCTAACAGGAGTTACAGTGGTTTGGGAATAGTGTGGCGGGCTTGTCCCATTAAAAAAAATCTAAATGATTAAAGTCATCAATCAACTGAAATATATTTTGATCGCTTAGGTAACGTGAACTGCAATGGTTTACGTAAACTATCATAACATTTTTTATCCGACGGCGAACGTTTTCTTGCATAAAATGTTTAGTAGTACTTGATTGTGGAATGTTCGGGAAAACTTGAGCTCTATTTCTTTGTATTTAAATAGTTAATTATGTAGTTTTTAAGGTTACTTTATGTGAAATCGATGATGTTTCTTAAGAACGTTCAAATGCGTAGTACTAGCAACCGGCGTTCGAGTACCTATTAACGTAGATGAAGCGAAGGAGTATCCTCTATATTCAGCTTACCCCCAGGGCAAACGGCGTGAACTTATATACCTATGTACTTAATCAGAAAGTGGTTGTATTGTAGGCAAATCGTAGGGAACTTACAGTTTATGTTTATAAATTGACTTCAATGCAAATGAGCTGGTTCTTGGCCTCGTGATAACTCTGTTAAGTGAACACATATACAATATTCATTGGCAATCATATACGTACAGTCAAAGTCTACTTAAGGATGATACCTATGTTTCCACAACAGTTATTCTTAGAACGGTACTCTTGTTGGAATCCTTCTGTCCTTCCATCGCAAATTACGACAAAAATCACGAACATCTTAATTGTTAACCGTACATTTTCCTTCTATAAAAGACACATGTAGCAGTATCTTTGGGTAGCGTCAGTTGATCCAATATTACATTCAAAATCAAACTATTCTTACAATTACGTCCATAAAAGACATTTCTGAGCGTTAAGCTTTATAACTTTGATTTTGCTTCCATTTGCAAGGGTGTTTTCGTCTGAAGAAGAATGAGCAAGAAACTACATTCTTCTAAAGAACTTAGGGCTTTTATAAGTGCTCTTACAACAACCGGCCTGGCCGGCATTTCGTTTTCTATTCGATTGCTACTAAAAACAAAATATTTTCGACCCTTAATCATCAATAACCCTCCAAAACTCGCTGACCATCAAAACTTCAATAATCTTACATAAGCAAGCAAGTGAAAACATTTTTTATCTAATGTTTCAAGTGTGGGAGCCATTGTCGCTGGTTCTAGGTTAAAAGTCTTTGTCTTTGGTTACGTGTAGTTCCCATAGCTTACTGGTGTGCTGGTTACTCATAATTGTTTTATTAAAAGCAAAAACTTTTGTTGGATTTACGGAAATTTTGAGAATTTTTATGATTCTTGTTGTGGTTTTGAGGATCCCGTCAAGATCCTTCATTTTATACCTAAGTGTTGCTTGTTTCATAGAAATAATATTTAGCTATTTGATTATATTATTAACATTCAAACCTAAGTAGTATCTTCTAATACTTAGAAAAATCATGTGACACTATACATACATTCTCCTGCACTTATGCCGAATGATTTGGGCTCGATGCAGCATGTTTTATTATTCTCTTCTAAAAGAAGTATGAATTAAATTATTGTCTTCTTCTTCCATTATATTATTATACTAGTGGACGTCACGTGGTTTCGCCCGCGTAGTTCCCGTTCCCTTGGGAATACAGGGATAAAAACTAGCAGTGAAAGAATTTGTCAAATCGGTCTAGTAGTTTTTAAGTTTATTCATTACAAACATACACACAAACACAAAAATACAAATCTTTCCTTTTTATAATATTAGTGTAGATCGAAGTAATCTTTACCAGTATTAGTAGACTCTACTATTACCAGTTATAGATAGATTTTTCAGTAGCAACCATGAAAGAAACATTTTCAATATTTTACATGATTTTACCTAAATCACGGTTGGTATTATAAGAAAAAGTACACAATTATTTAGTAGCCAACAAATAATCAGGAAAAAGTCTATTACTGAAACCTCCATTTCTAAATAACCTTTGACTTTAAAAATGAAACATTTCTTCTCTCTAAAATCACGTAACATTTTTTAGAAAAGCTAGATTCTCTTCGACAAAATAGTGAAACATTTTACGAGAGTTTCCTTCGGCTGTTTTTTGAAGAGATACTGGCTGGAGATATTTACAGTTTTTTGCCCAAATATCTTCGTTGTGAGGCAATCAATCTCGTTTAATCCAGATACTAACAGCTAATAATTATTACAAAAGAGCTTCTCGAATTTTGTTTCTTTATTTATTTGCTCTTGAACGTTTCTATGGGATTATGAAAACTTATACTACCATTTTTAACGCTGGCTTTGCAAATCGCATATTTTTGTCGCGTTTTCGCAGCTTTTAGTGTCTTAAGCACTTATCTCATTTTAGAGAATATTTTTTCATTATTTTATTATCAATTAACTTTCTCATAACATATATTATCAATAAATAAGTTTAATATATGTTATAAATTATCATTCTCATAACCTGGTGTCAGAGTTTTAATGCCACCCTTGGGCCACTGACATGGCTTTACATGCCATCGAGAAAGGTCTCCAAAGTATGATGGTTCTCTCACATAGTTGCTCTTCACTGAAGCAAGTGATAATTATACAATATGTACCTTCATGAATTCGAAAATTGATTTTTGGCGGGTGGAAAATCATCAAATAACCCCTCCCGCTCTTGGGCAGAGCGAAAGGGAGTGTCAGACTTCTACTGACTAAAAACCACCCATGTTCCTTCTTAGCCCTTCATGTCAAGGCTTCATGTCATCTCTTGCGAACCTGCAGCCCCGACGGGAAAATTGATACGTCTTGGGTTCGAATTCGAGACCTATATATGACTTAGCAGCCCGAAAGTCACACCACCAAACTAAAACTGCTTCACAACTATTAATTTATCAATATTAAAATCAATATTCACACACATTACAAATCAATACACCAAAACTAATCGTACCATTTCTTCAATTGCTCGTCAAGTGACAGTGGCACCTTTCGTCAAGACTTTTTTCTAGTAAAAGATAGAAAAAGAAAGACAGCAAAAACTACAATGGACGGTAGCACTTTCTAAAATGATCGGTAACCGGCGCGCGCGCCGACGGCTTGTAGCGAATATTGTAAACAGCGGTTTTGATCGACCGTATGATATTGGGTTTAATGTATTTGGTATATTGGCGGTTGATTAAGATGAATTGGTTAGTAAGAAAGAAAGAAAAAATATTTATTTGTCGCTGGAACATGACGAGCATATTATAAGACAATAAAAAAGCAATACACATACAACACATAACAAATATTTTAAAAATACAACAAGCTGGGAGAAGTGGGAGCAGGGGCAGAATAGATAAAATAAGAAATGAGTACATAAGATGAATACTGAAAGTGGCGCCGGTGACTGAAAAGTTGTGTGGGAATCAGTTGGCGTGGTATGTGCATGTGATGCGGAGGAATGAGGAAAATGTTGTAAGGAACGTTTTGAGTATGAATGTGGATGGGTAGTAGAGGAAGACCAGAGAAATGATGGATGGACTGTGTTAAGAATGATATGGTAAGAAAGGAGCTGTCTCTTGAGATGAAGAGAAACAGAAGTATAGAAGAAGAAGACATGCTGCGCCGACCACAAATTTATTGGGATAAGGGCAGGAGAATGATGATAATGATGATGGTTAGTCATTTTGTGTTATTATGAGCTTTCATGTAACTTGCCTTGTTAGTTAGTATGTAATGGTCAATGGGCAAATAGGCAAACGACATACCGTAAAACGGGGTGAACACAAACGCAGGGGTGTATAGACAATTTGAGAAAGATTCTAAGGTTGAATTAATATGGTATGTTGCCAAAAACGTATCTTAATTATAAAGTAACATTAAGCGTTTATAATACTAACAATATTAATACTTAATAGTAATATTAGTACTTTTTGGTAATCTATCAAATGAATTCAATGATAAAATCTCTTTTAATCCCTTGTCTCTATTCATCCCTGCCTTTCAATTCATCCCATTTTACCCGGTAGTTGCTATTAGGGGAAAACCTGGATGACGTTGAAAGAGAGGCCTATACCAGCAGTTGACAGTCCGTCAGTCAGTTTTCTCTTTATCCGTAGTTTTATCAGTCTTATTCTGAGTTTAATAAGAATTTTCAATGTTGATTTACTTATTCAAATTAAGTTGTTTTTTATTATCTTCAGGCACATTATTAGAAACTACTTTATACATTTTCTGATTGATTTTTATTTCAATGGTAGACTATTAGAGGTTACTGTTTGCGCTAGTTATCACTGGTACTGAGTTGTTAATAATTTATTATCATATATGATATAAATATATCATATAATATATATATTTACAATACTAAAATGACAAAAAAAGTGATTGATATAAATATTGATGGATGGGTGAGGGAGAGGAAGGCCAAAGAAAAGATGAATGGATTGTGTGAGGAATGATATGAATGAGAAAGGAGTAAATGCCACCTTGATGTGTAACAGGGAAGAATGGAAGAAGAGAATGTGTTGCGCCGATCCCAAATAGAATGGGATAAGGGCAGGAAGAGGAAGAAAATATATTTACAATACTTTTGAATAAAATAGCAATTTGGTCAACACCAGCTATACTGTAGGGATACTTTAAAACTGAATTTTACCTAAATACAGCTTGATTTTGTTATCATTATTTTTGCTACATCATGAAAATAAATTAAAACGCACATGAATTAATCAGGTTTTAAATAAAATATAAAAACCTTGCAAGTACTTAATTATCACAATTAAACTGAGGACTAGCATTATAATTAATTACTAAAGCGAGTTACATACATGGACCGTACCCTTTTGTTTTTCTGACTTTTATAGAATGTTTTATAGCTACACGATTATTAGGAATGGTGAAAGCAATTGGAGACTAGCAGGAATGTTCTTTAATTTATAATTGGTAAAAAAAAAATGTGTTATGACTAGTCCTTTCCATTAGATATTCTTACGATTAGCTACAATAACTTAGCAATTACTACTTCAACGACAACATGTTTCTGACTGTACCATAAAGAAAAAAGTATAATAGATTTGAAAAATGGTAAAAAAAAACAAAACAATTTGAAGTATTCAACTAGAAGTAAAGACAATTTCTGTTACATGATATAACTGTCGTAGAAATTACAGTAAACATCAAGTAAGAATATTTAAAGAGTAGATTTGTTAATTTAATAAGCATAATAAACATGAAAAGATGGAATAAAATGCTGAAACTTCAACACATGAATGCATTGCTGACTCAGCACAGCAGTGTACTCGATACCTTATCTGACACACCAAACAGTTCAGTATCACAACCCAATATTTAATCAATTCAAGTGTCCAAGAACTTACGTAAATAACAGGTCTGAAAATGAAATTTCAAAAGTAGAAATGTACTTAAAAGGCATGAAAATTAACACTAAAATAGCAAAACACCAAATCTTAGAGCTCGAAAAAAATTTGTAGGAAATTATATAAGAATGCTAGAAAAATTAACCTTATAAAGATAGTAAACATGAAAGACAATACAAAAAATTATAAAAATGCCCTAGAACTGTAGTTGCAAATAGCCAGATAGTAGGAAAATGAACTTTATGAACCTAATAAATACGAAACAAATATACCGAACATCAATGGCATACTCCAGAAGGCACTGCTGACTAGTCACAGAACGCTACGTTACACACCTAAACAGTTCGGCACCACCACTCAATAGTGTACCCCTCATTCAACTGTCTTAGAACTTACTAGACGAGTCCGATAAATGTAAGTTTTAAAATTAAATTGCAAGAATAGAATACAATGAACTTAAAATACATGGACATTTAAACTAGAGTGGGAAAACACCAAATATAATCATAAAATTTGAAACAATTCAGTGATCGTAGAAGACTACAAAAAATAATATAATAGAATGAAAAACATCACAAAATATATAACATCAAACTGCCTTAAAACTAGCAACGAATCGCGAAAACTCAAACTAAAACGGTACAAAAATGAACTTTAAATAACCTAATAAATATGAAGTATCAAACAAAAATACCAATGACATACTGCACAAGGCACCGCTGACTGAGCACAGACCAACTCGCTACGTCACACACACCAAACAGTTCGGCACCACCACCCATGCGTTACCAGTTGAACTTGACTTACAAAACGCTGCTCATCCTGTGCGAATAACTGTTATAGCTGAGGAAAAGGAACGGAGGTTAGAAACGGAAGAAAGCGTAAAGCCTTTTTATACCTTCATGGTGTAACGCAACTAAATAAATGAAAATAATGAGATGAGTCACTAAAATAGAGCTTTAGCAAAACCATGTACTTGTAACATAATATTACGCCAATATTTCCCGAAGGGTTAGCAAGAAGTGTACCTAATAGTTCACCCTCATTTCGCCAGTTATATCGCCGTCCCGTTGGGGGCGATCCTGTTGCCATCAACCAGGCACAAATCCAGGCTGTTACTGAGAAATTCCTACTGGAAAACCTCAATACCACTGCCCGAATCGAGCCCAGGACATCATGTTCAGCTAACTCAGAATTTAGAAGTGGTTTAGTTATTATGTTATACGAAGTCACCGTTGATGAAGGAGAATAAAATCTTTGTTAAGAGGCTTTCGAAATCCTTGACTCAGATCTCCGAGGTAAGCGTTGTCCGGAGATTTGAATTTTGTGAGGGTTCTACATGTCTTCTTCTTCACATAACTAAAACGAGGCTTACATTTTGCATTACTTGTCGTAGTCACTAGCACTTTAAATATTTTACTACCATCTAGCAACAAAAACCAATTCATCCAATAACTACGTCCAACAGCAATGAAAGCGACACATTCCACTGGTGACCGGCGATTCGGCACGTGAGCACCCCGCTTCGCGAATCGTTGCACCAGGATCATTACGTCATAGGAGCATGCCAATGACTTTGTTGTGAATGAAATGCATAAAGTACCTATTATTTAGATGAACTCAAAGTTGTAGTTGATAAAGTTAGTAAAATAACAGAAAATAGCAAGAAATTGATGTCAAAGCTAGTCACGACATAAAAGACAAAACTGCAGCTTCTACGCTTTGCAAGAGTAATGTAAGCGATAAACTAAACAAAATAAAAACATCTTGACACGGATGAATACCAAACCCAAGATTGTTTCACAAAGTAAAATTCAATATAGAAAAAACACCAGAAGAAGCATTTTTCCAAGAACTATGGAAAGTAAACAGTAGAAAGCTAAAAATAAACTTTTTTGCAAAAAAAATACATAGGGTGACTTTCTACATCAGCTAAGAAATGCACCCGTTGCCATAATATTTCTAAATAATTTTCTACACAAAACTATCCCACATGAACTCATTCATGCACCGATGATGATGACATCATCACCAATGATGACGCGGGTCTCGTTGACTGCACACCAGTGATCCTGACGCGGTATGCGCTAGTTGGGTGACGCTCCGATGGTACTCAGTCAAATGTATCGCGTTTTTACCGATCAGATTCAGTAGATTGTTGACTCTGTGATGTGCAAGGTAGGTAATCGTTGTTTACTATATTGTGAGCACGTTTGTGATGAAGATGATGATATAATGAATGATACTGGTAATAGTTCAGCAGATATATTCCACGTAAAAAATAAATACTATGAAGGGAGTGAAGTACAACATACTGTTATTCTGTTGCATCTGGTTATACTGAAAGACGACCACAACATAATTGGGGAAATGCTAGGCAGGTGATGATGATGACGAGATAAGATAAATAAGGAGGAGATACGTATTATTTAGTGCTCCCAGTTAGGTATTCACTAGCGTATGTCAATCTACTACTACCTTAGAATGTTACTGCATCTAGTTCCTATAGGCATAAAAACCTGTATAAAGGTAGAATTCGCTACAGTTTTCCTCTAACTGTCTTATAACTTATCTGCCTATCGTTCAGTTATTTCTGAGTATCATGCTTAACTCATTGTTAACACGTAAACACCGCGTGCATGATGACAACGCCATTTTTAACCACACAAAAAATCTACTCCTACACAAAACATCACCAAATATTCTACCAAAATCGCACAAGAGTCTATAGTCCATTGACTTTTACTTTTTCCACCGACCACAGCAGACCGCTAGCCGTGAGACCCTGACGCAGTCATCGGGCGAAACACAACAGTCCTGTGTGCTTCAGTGGAGCATACTCCACGTGGAGGCAGTCGAGCAAACATGGCAATTGTGGAGCTCCTGCTACAAGTATTTTATTTTCTGTTATAGTGTAATGCCAGCAATATTATTCAGCTTCATAAATTCACTTTATTGTTGTAGTTGGTGCTTTCTCAAAATTCATCATTGTTGAGTATTGATCTCATTGGGTATTCCTATTGAGCAATTTGATTTGTTGGCGTTTTTCTTCTTCAGCGTGTGGTTTATGCCTGACCTGGCGGCCTCATAGGCCTCTGACTTGGCTTAACAATGCCTTCAATAAATATCTTTCATGCTTTCAGGATTCCTTACAAAGTTTTTGACGTTTTATTTTGGCGTTTATTATTGAAAACGCTTGTTAAAACACATCGAGTCTCTCGCAAAGGTGCAGTAGATTGGTTGATGAAAACTGCTGTTACCTCTCCCCTTAAATCTTTGTCATTCTTCTGTTTATTGTTACCATTTTCATTATCAATGGGATCTAAATTCAAATTCTTAACTACCACTGGATCATACGGTTCATAACCGTACCTACAAACAGTAATTTCACAAAAAAAACAGTTCCACGGCAGACAGAAGACACAACAGTATGAGCAGTCACTGTGCGAATCAAACAAGCGTCCTGCGTGTATGCTTCAGTGGAGCGTTGCCCACGTGGGTCCACTCGACCAGACATGGCCGCCACGGTGGACGTGGTCGTTTCATGCTTCAAGTTTGGCACCCTTCAATGATTTTTGTTTTGTTTGAGAATCAGCTGTTGGAGTTACGTCTTGAGGATACGAGCCACTTGATTCCATGTGTGATTTTGGCTACTGTTTACTTGAATGCTACTGTCTTTCAAACCATGTGTTCTTACAGCCCCATTTTTTACATCTTCCGCCTTGGTTTGGGAGGTTTTGCCTTTTCATTGTCTTTCGTTTGTCTGGGTTCGATTCCATAGACGGGCAAAGTGTTATTAGGTTTTTCCAACAGGAATGTCTCAGTAGCAGCCATGGAGCCCGAATTCGTGCCCAGTTGATGGCAATAGATTCGCTCCCTATAACATGGGACTTAAGCATATTCAGTGCAGATGCTATGCTGTTCTCTGGTTCAGTCTTTGCATTGTCTTTCAATCACTCAACATGATACAGTTTTATGTATGGGTGACCGTTTACTCTCGTGAAGTCATGGTTCATGGGCAATCTAGTATGACATACAATTCGCACCATTATTTCTGTTGGCTATTGTTGTAGCCTCCATCGGTGGAATATAAAATGTGGAATCACATGCTCGTTCTATATGTTTTGCTGAAGCATTTACCACATGAGGTCTATAGAAAAATGCTGTCTAGTATTTGGATGCATTTAATGTTCTTTCAAGATACAAAACCACTGAAAGTGGAGAAATTTGGAAGATACCTACACTTAGCAATGGGTGATCAAAGATCGAAGAAGCGAGAGAGCGAGAATGTTCTTCTATTTAAATCTCTTTACTATTTGTACTTACCTAACTAGACGGAAGACCGTTGAGTTTTCGACTAACCACAACGGTTTTCAGCATCATTTTGGAACAGTTACACACTATTATGAAACGGAATGAGCAGTCATTGAGCGAAACAAACAGGCGTCCTGCTTGCTCAACTGAAGCAGGCACCACGTGGGATCACTCGACCACGAGCTGGTGGCAATGGACTTAGATGGACTCAAATTCTCTCAGTCTTTCTTTCAGTTTGAGTAGTATTCCTTTACTAGGTGCATGTTATCATTCTACAGTATGTCTTGTTCCATAATTCTCTGTTACTCGTAACCTCATCAGACACCTCGTTTCTTGCCATATCATTTTTTCCTAGGTCCATCCATAGGTTTTGTTTTTAAATGGATCCAATGAGAAAATAAATTCTCACTAGATCCATCCATTTATCATGGATCTGGCCCATGGATCTTCTGAGAAAAAATATTCTCGGTAGATCCACTTATTTCGATAGTGGATCTATTGAGAAATCAAATTCCCAGTAGATCCATCATGGATCTAACTAATGGATCTACAGAGAATGATCCGTTTTTTTTCAACATTCTTCTCAAAACTGGTGCGTGTATCCTTAGCATATCATCTGATTTTTATATTATCATCCCGTCTACACCCAAATATAGCAGCAGCGACCGTTTTCTCGTTAACCGGCCACTAGACTCCGGGCTGCAACCAGCATGCCCGAGAGATATATCTCGACGACATGAAAAGCCAAGTCAGAGGCCCATGGACGGCATAAAAAATCTGAAGTCAGGTCAGGCACCCTGGTCTTCCTGTTCTGTGTCAGGCACTAACCACACGATTAATTAGATTGAGAAATCCCGTGGAAAACCTGCCTTTTCGAGTATCTAAGCCCAAGATTATCATCCTCAGCAGTAAATACAGTTTCACACTGTTTTTGTATGTAATATTTGTTAATAACCACTGGGCAGTCATTGAGCGAGACAAGCAAGCGTCCTGTCTGGTCCACTGAAGCCACCACGTGGGGCACTCGACCACGGATCGGTGAAGATGTGTTGGTCAATGGACGTACACGTGACGTGTATTGACGTAGATGGTTATGCCAGTCAGTGGGTCAGCAGAGATATTAGAAATCACTTTCAGCCTTCACTGTTTAGCGAATTTTTACATGAGTATTCTCCAAAGATATTTAAATATTTACAAACAAGACGAATATAATCGTAATCCAGCAATAATTACCACTTAGTAACAAGTCGGTGTTTTACTTATCAGGTAGCATTCGAAGCAAACATCAGTCTGACTCTACTTCACCATCTACATAGCCTGTTCTCTATGTGGGGTCGACTTCCAGTCTGACTGGATGCAGTTAAGTACCAATAAGGAGCAACTGCCTATTTGACCCCCATAACCCAGTAAAGTACTGCATAATTCGATACCCTTTGATAAAACTGGTTATCAGACTTAAACAATTCAAATAAATTGTAATAATAGACTCCAACACGCTATTGATAAAAACAGCATGAAAGTTTAACTTTGACCATAATGACACAATAATAGACTTTTAAACTAGGCTAAATCCAAATCATTAAAGTCATGGCCATACACTACTCTAAATCTAAATGAATAATTTACTGACCCTAATAGTATCGATAAAAAATATGACCATCACAGAACATCCCTGGCTTATCGACAAAAACTTCGGAGGTCGGTTGACTAACTGATTTTTTGTCGATATCGACAAGGTTACAACCTTATTGTTTGCGCAACTACGCCCTGAAATTGTTTGTAGTGCGAACGAATTGTAGCTCTGTTTGTAATGTTGTAAATCCATGGTTATGGAAGCATTTGGCAAGATTTTTTCTTTATATAAAAAGTTAGCGGGCTTAGCCGCGGCGGAGTGCCAGTTGTTAAGTGATTATTTTCTTTGAATAACAATGTATATAAGCGTACGACATAGGCTTAAATAGCCTATTATGTGACTACTGCTGGAATACAAGAGTTATCTGTGTGAGGAGTGGATCCCGTAAAGGATGGAACAGGTTCAAAAATAAAACAGAAGTGATGTAAATCTTAGCCAAGAAAATTAAAAAAATAAATAAAAATGTAGATTTTTGAGGAAGAAAGTTTAATTAATTGGTCACAGTTTTTTCAGTACTACTATAAAACAAACATTTTGCCAGAACTTGCAATCATCAAATGAATCTAAATCATAATAAAGATACAACTGCCAACAATAATGCAAAACCTTCATCTGCTACACAATTTTGACCTTTACTACCTTCTCAATACCGGAGAATACTTGTCAAATTCGTCTGATCCACCATAAAATTATTAGCTCATTTTAATCACGACTTTTGATGTAATATTGCAATGCGACAAACAATTACTTAATTTATTCGACCAGTCATCGGACGAAAATTAGTGTGACTTATTTTTAGTTCTCAATTCATAATCTAGTACTTATTTCGATGTTGAGACTTTCTTTAACTGTGATAATATTATTATTGCCAATGAACTGGTACTGTACTGGTCGTGTGTAGTACTGGTATTCAGCTGCATCCCGTTACACTGAAAGCCGATCCCAACATGGCTAGGCATCTTCTACGAGTTCTGCGTCTGACAGGGCGTCAGAAACTGACTATTTTGGCCCAAAAAACAAGTGACTATCGAGAAAATGACGTCAGAAAAGGCGCAATGATGGAACGCATTTAGAAGGGCTCAATATTCTTGTATCGTGCGTGACTAAATATCGAACTGACCTACAGAATATTTGAGCTCAAGATTTGTATTCTTGTATCCACAATACTTGAAAATTAAATCATGATTTTCGTGGTACGTACGTTTTAAAACATTGCCAAAAGTAAACTGTCAGTTGGGTGATTCATCATATAACCTGTTTCCATTTATGTTGGGGTTTGTTTCCAGTCTAACCAGATGCAGATGAATACCAATATTGTACATAGAGTGACCACCAATTAGCACTCTTACTACCGTACTAATTAACGTGGTAAAACGATATCCATTGGTAAGACTGGTTCACAGTCTTTTAGACTTTCAACTACGCGTAACGTTCATCAATGTTATCCTTTTTTTTTTTGGAAGTGAGAAATCATCAAATAACCCCTCCCTCTCTTGGGCAGAGCGGAAGGGAATGTCAGACTTCTAATGACCAAAAACCACCCATGTTCCTTCTTAGCCTTTGTGCCGAGGCCGCGGCATCTCTTCCAAACAACCCGCAGTCCCGATGGGATCAATTTTATCCTTAGAAGATCTTTGAGTAAATTACAGATAATTATAAATTCATCAAGCACCCACCTTGAATCAGTTATTAATAAGTAACAGCTCATCAGAACCTGTAACCGTTTTAATTTGGTTGCTAGTAACCTTAGTAACCGAGGTGAGGTCAAGTTTAGTCCAACGTGGGAAGGTCACGATTGGATACGGTTTACTGAAGTTTTTAGATCAAACGTAGATGTTGTTACATCATTTATTTTTGTAATAATATTGGGGAATTTATTGTAGGAAGTTTCCTAAACTTAAAAGGAACTGACTGGAAGACTTGAAGGTTAGTTTTCACCGTCTTTTGCAGATGTTTTTCTCAAAATCTGTGTAAAGTTGGGACTTAAATCTTGGGACAAGTCCGTCAGATAGATTTCCAAAAAATATTGGACATGTATTTTTTCTTTTTTCACGTAAACAAACTATGAAGACGATACATTGCTTTGAAAACTCGTGTGACGTCGCATTCTAAGACATTAGTATGACATTTTTTAACGGTGAGTGATGTCACAACCCTCCACTCAAATCTTTGACGCGTTTTTTCTTTGTCAATTTTTATTGATTTGATAAAAAAAAAAATACGTATTCAATATTTTTCGATAATCTAACAGACGGACTAATTAGAATCATATTTTTTTACTCAGTAAACATCCCTATTGTTTAGGGATTACGGGCGTGATGTTATGTTCCATCCATTAACTGCAGGACTAGACTTCTCTCAATAAATCTACCAAATCTATCTAACATTTTTTCATAGTACACTTTGTTCACCGCAAAAAAATTAATAGACGAGTTCAAAAATCCTTGAACCCTAAGATAAGCCCAACAAGGTTCATTGTCCATTAAAATAGTACACTCGCTATATGATTTTCTGACAAAGTAATGTATATAAAACTGAGTATTTGTATCAATGTCGATCATTTTGACGGAATAGAAAGTTAACATTGCGATACATCAACAACAATACTTTATGACACCAATACAAAGTGAAAACAAGATTGTTTGGAATTCTGACAATATTGTAGCATCAGTTGGCGTATGATACTCCCTTGTGAAACTCCATTTTGAAAGCACTGGTGATGAATGAATTCACTCGATGTATGGTTGGTTATTGGAAGATGGATCTTTCCTGAAAGGAAGAATGCAATGTGGAATTTGTAAGAAACGAAAGGCTCATACATATAAGTTTACTCAGACATACGTATACTTTGACGAATAGAATGTATCTAGATATTGCTAATTGATTGAAGGAGTAGCTAAAATTTGGACAGCCATTCTATTATATTACGAAGGGGTATCGTATTACCCAGTTTTAATTAAGTTGTGGAGGTTAGAAAGGAAAGAAAGTTCAGCTACAACCGGTTATACTGGAAGCTAACTCAAACATAGTTGGGATAAGGCTAGGCAGATGATGTTTCTAAATTGACTGGGTGATGGTTACTTTTGACATTCAAAAGAGGAAACCAATTAATTTCAAAAAAACTAATTAGAAAAAGTTTAACAAAACAAAGTTAAATACTTTAATCCTCAAACAATTTCCTACGGGAAACTAAATTTTACATGCCCCCATTTCCCATGGAGCCGACAATAGCCAGAGAGGCGCAGACGCCGTCGGCAACATGGCGGCGGTGACGTCACACCGGAAACGGCTCCGTTTTGAATTTGGAACGGTCGAGCGAGCAATGGCGGAACATCCGGCGAGCGAAGACGTTACAATGAGTGCGCGTGCGACGTTGAAAATGTTCTATGTAGATCTATTGATCATTGATCTTTATTGACGGTCCTGATCTTTACTGTTTTATTTGTTTTAAAGGTTGTTTGTTTTTACCCTACATATTTGAACATTACTACACTACACACTACACACTACACTATTATTTCATTATTTCACGTCATTGATTATTCAGGAATGAGAGATTTATGATCATTATAAAAATAAGGGGAAAATAAAGCAACTTAAAATATCTATTTAACGTAGCAACAGATGCCTTATAAAGTGTTGTTAAGGTCTAAATTTCAACTGTTAGCAAAAGCAGTAACCGTCTTTCTCTGAACGAAAGAACTGTGGTGAAGTCAGGCTTTAGGATTTTAAATAAAATACAATGTATCGTAGTCGACGGCTTGGTAGGCTCTAACAAATGTTAGGGACTGATCAAAACTGGCAAAATAAGTGGAGTATGGAGGCCTTTACCCTGTAGTGAGGCAATAGCGGCTTGCATGTTAACAGTCAAATTCATCATCATCTTACTCCTTGCCCTTATATCAATTTATTTGGGGTCACTGCAGCATCTCTTTTTCAGCAATCACCTCATTTCTAGCCGTATACCTCAAATCAAAATATTTATTTCAAGTAAGCCAGTTACAGGCACTTTTGAATAGTCGGACAAGTACTAAATAAACTAAGCTACAGTCCCAGTCACAAGGCATAATAACTGTGAGTGTACTGTAGTTGCCCATTCCAAAGCGTTGCTCTCATGAGAAGAACGGCAAGACACTCCATCACCTCTTCATACAGTCCAACAATCCTTTCTTTGGTTTTCATTACAGTCTCATTATTAAAATATTTAAAGACAGACCACACAACATTGCTACAGATCACAATTCTTCTAATAGAGTAATCAAATTATTGACTAAACTTTTATTTTTTCTCCGACGCAATGGTATGGTAACCGAACCCGGAAGATGATATAAAAACGGGTCTGATAGACTACTGTGTGTATGGTGTGTCTTTATTTTATTTATTTGTAAGGTAGCAACATTATGGCTGGAAATGGTAAACAGACTGATAATTGTGTGGTTACGAGTAGTGATGGGACGTGTTTATCGATGTCTGACGTTTAAAACATTTTACCTAGGTAGCTTAATTTTAAACATGTAAAATTTTGTGCTGGTTTTGATGTTATAGCAAAAGAGTTTTCATCTTGTTATTTAAACAAGAAGTGAGTTGCTATGAATAATTCTGTGTACAAAAGCTAGGACTATAAAAACAAAGTCAAGAAAAAGAACTAAGAAGTGTTTATTTTATGAGGCGGGAATGCAAAGACCCTATTACTGTTATTTGGAATAATAATATGTCCATTTTAAATAACTAAAACCATTGCAGTAAACCAATACAACGATGTCTGTACTAATTTACTACACTATAGAACGATGAGCGATCATCGATACATTTAATAGAGTTTTTACGTTAACATCACTATCCCTGACCGCTACCATCTCGATACAATATTAGTTTTCGATATTTCGTTTCTTAATAATTCTATTAGCAAAAAGTACAGGTGGTAACAGACTGTAATAAGGTTCATTTTCGTCTAACTTTTTGTTATACATTCCATCGTACTGATCGTCTGGTACAGTTTATTTATCAGTATCAAATGATTTTAGTTCTGCATCAATGTTATAAATAAATAGGAATTACTTTTTTTATTTTCATTATGTTTCTCTACATATTTTTTCTCCAGATGGAGTAGAATCATTTTGACTTTTGGTGACCTTTTTTATTTCTCAATACTATTATAATTATGATGTGCCTTTTCACTCCCATCAGTTTTAAACCATACAATAATTTCATGCGTAGGTCTAGGTAGTACATATTTAGTATTTTCATTTTTGCTTGACTGCCAATTAACTATTTGTCGACTGGTCGCAATCGCGGCTGCTGAGCATGAGGTCCTTGATTCAATTCCCGGGTAGGGTAGGTTTTTTTCATCAGGATTTTCTCAGTAGCAGCCACAGAATTTGTGCGCGTTTGATGGCATATGACAGAGAGGTTTGAAAAGCAAAAATTAAAGTCTATAAGCAATGGGACACACAAATAGACTACCAAAAACATTTTATAAAAATATATCTTATAGTAGAAGTATTTAGAACTCAAATTAAATACTCATCGACATATCAGCAAGTTCAAGTGACTAAAGAAACTACGCTAGCTGACAATGTCACCCGCATTCTACTAATAGTTGCCGGTTGGCTATAAATTCTTGACATGTGTAATGTGTTAGCGATAGTCTACGTATATGTGCAGACGATAGTGTTCATATACTATCGCAGTTCAAAAATACCTATACGTAGCGTAGCTATGTGAAGTAATTTGGTCTTACTGACGATAAAAAAATCTCTAGTTATATGTTTTACAAAATTGTCTTCAGAAAATTAAAATGGACACTTATCATAATATCATCTCTATAAGTTTTTAAACTGACATGGTCACTGACACTATATTTCTATAAACAAACAAACATGGAAAATATCCCGTTTTCAGTATTAATAGTAAAGATTTTTTAGTTAAAAGTTTAACAAAATTGTCTGTAGCAAATGAAAATGTATACATAACCTAAACCCTGAAGGACAGGCTGTTACAGGACTCACTCTATCCCGTCGGGGCTTCGCAAGAGATACCGCGGCCTCGACATAAACAAGGGCTCGGGCTAACAAGGAACATGGGTAGTTTTTAGTCAGTAGAAATCTGACACTCCGTTTCGCTCTGCCCAAGAGCGGGAGGGGGGTTATACGATGATTTTCCAATCACCAAAAAAAAAAGGGTTAGGCAGAGGAGTACCTAATAGTACTCCCAAATTTCAATAGTTATGTATCGTCTATTGTCATCAACTGGGCACAAATTCCGAATCCATGGCTTCTACTAGACCAATCATTTTCAAATACAGTAGATCTAAGTTCTAGTAGAGCTATTTAAGTGCAAAGCAAGACAGTCACACCAGCAATATTTGTATTATTATTTATATCTTCAAAGAGGTCAAAAAGACAGGTGACTAGAATTGAACTCCGTCACGCTAGTGACTTTGAAGGGTCGGAACAAGGTGCACTTTCCTTCACTCACTTATAGCAGTTCAACACAGTATTATTATCAAGATTACTGTGACTGACTCGTTGGTCTGGTTGCTGTAAGCGCTACTGCTGTGGACGAGGTTTTGGGTTCGATTACAAGGTCTGGTGAAGTGTGACTTCTGTGTAAAATGTTGCATCACCATGCTGAGATAGTGGCCCTTTGGCCTCGTACGGGACTATTTTTTAAGTGTTTCTCTTGTTTTCTTTTTTGTCAATTTTTTATTATTAATTTCTTGTCCTGTGTGAGACCAATAAATACTTTTTATTTTTTTCTTTAATTCCTCAGTAGCAGACACTGAGTCTGAATTTGTGTCGGTTGATGGCCATAGTCTTACCGTAGGGGACTTAAACATAACTGGCGAACAGTGGGTTTTGGACATTTACATTTTGTTTTAATTTGGTCAAGCTAAGCTTCTTTTTCAAGCGTTTCACAGAATCTAACTGGACGTGTTTTTCATTGTTGATTATCATCTAAAGGCTTCACAACAAAATGTTCTGTCATGAGCTTAGCGTCAAGACTTGCAAATCCAAGCCTCTCAATATTTGCGCAATGTAAGATGCGTTTTATCAGGGTACGATATTTGGGCTGCACGTTAAATAAAAAATAATTTGTGAATGTTAAAAACACAGAACTTAGAAAAACAAAACAAGAAATGTACAGGAGTAAACAGTAAAATTAGGGAATTGAAACGAATGTATCGCGAGCATACATTTGATGTCACTTAGTTCTAATGAAATTGCTGAATACGATTACATTAGTTTTATTATTTGTAAAAAATACATGGAATTGACATTGTCGCATTTGTGTACAAAAATACCTTAGGTACTTGTTGGTGTGTTCCAGTTAAGGATTAAAATGACTACTAAATAGTAAATCAGCAATAACGGATAATAACAATGCTGCTGAGTAAAATAAACCAGTAGTTACTGAGTACAGGCTCAAGATCGGCCACTAGTAAAGGTCACAGTCTATCTTGTACGGAAGCGGTTGTGGTCGCACCTGCCGATGACCGTTTCTTATTAGCCGTGATTGTTTTCTATTTCAAGTGTTCGCCAATATTAGGGTATTGGTTTCCTGTTGGTTTTCATTTGGTTAACTGTGCTTTTAATAGTGCTTATTTCAATTCTGTTATGCTATTCTTAGATTTTATTTTTTCATTTGGCAGAAGAAGCTCGTGTGGTGGTCTAATATAAGAGGATTATGAGTTAGCTTCTACAATACGTAGTTCTTCTGCCTTGTCAAAGACAAAGACATTTATTCGTAGGATATGGTAGGTACAAGGTTGTTACAGAAGAATGGTATTGGTCACGACATATCCGCCGCTAGACGCGGCATACGAATATCTAAGTCTATGTTTATGATTTCTTAATATAGTCTAGTTACAATATAAAATGAATATATGGCAAGAATTTGCTTCGACTAAAAAAGATTAAATAAAAAACCTTTTTTAAAAAAAAACAACCTACTTTCAAAAAACACTGAAAAGCGGAAAACTGAACTCGGAAGTCAGTGGCAAAAAAAAAACAGTGAATTAAAAAAAAAAGTCGTTTTTTTAAAAAGATTTTATTGGAATACGGTGGTTTAGATAACGTTTCTAATGTGTAACGAAGGATAATAGTCAGTCATCGATACAATGATAGTTTTCTCCATTTCATATGCTTCAATTGATTCTAAGCTAACCGGCTGGAAATATTTTATACACAAAATACAGTAATATTTATAGAGTCTACACCATTGTCATAGATTTTAGGCCGTTCGATTCAAGCCGGGGTCCAAAACTAGTATACAATAAGGCCATAAAGAAGACGTCAGACAGGCAGCCTTAGGCTGAGTCTAGACCGCAATCCAGTTAGCCTAGATTATGTCCTAGTGCAGGGCTGTCAAACATTCAGACAGAAAGTTGATTCAAGAAATTATTTAAGTGGTGTTAAGGTAGTCACTTAATTTATATCTCAATGACACAGAGCATTTCATGGTTGTTTTGGAAAATGGGTAAAAAAAACAAAAAAATAGGTATGTTATTTTCCTGATGATTCAGCGGACTGATAGACCCGGGTTAGGATAATTAATGTATTTTATCCTGCTAGTTAGTAGTAGAGCAACTGTAGCGGTGGCCCAATGGGGGCAGCCCCGACTTACAAAAATAAGTTGACTTTATTTTTATTTTTTCACTGAAAATATTGGCCATCCCTAACCTAGATTACGTCCTAGTACAAACATACCTAAGGCGACTTTCTTTTACTTATTATTAAGTTAAGCTCCAATGGTTTCAACTTTGAAAGTTATAATAATAATAAACGTTTTGTGGTCAAGTGATATGGTGTGTATTTTCTTTTGTTTTTATTATATTATGTTATGGAAATAATAGCGATAATGTGAGGTTCCCATGGTTGTTATTTGTGGTGGGGTACTAGCAGGTTAAATGTAAAAAAAAGAAAAAAATACGCATTGGATCCGTTTTATTCCGCAAGAGAGAAATAATATTATCAGGGAGTAGAATGAAACCTACTATAAAATAATTATTATATTTTTCATGGAGTTAGTTTTGGAACTCTTTTTGGAGTTCTTTGGGAATAACCCAATCAGAAGCAGTAGTTTTTTCCTAACTATAAATATAAACGGCACGGTTGGCGCAGTGGCTGAGCGATTGGACTGCTACGCTGCGTATCGCGGATTCGATCTCCGCACGGAACAAATATTTGTATGGCCTACAGATAGTTGTTTCGGGTCTAGGTGTGTTTGTGTATGTGAGTTTAAATGTTTGTAAACGCACCCACGATTGAGGATAAATTCCTATTGTGGGGCAAAGATTACAAAAAAAACGAAGAAATATTATCATGGAGAAAAAAAAAATATAAAATATATATATGGAAAAAATATATTTTGGAGGATGGAGTAGTTTGGGTACTCATTTTTGGAGTACTTTAACCCTAGAAAGATAACCTACGTCGCAGAGGCGCCTGCGCGGGAAACATATTACTGTAGTTTTTTATCCGACGCGTGTATTTGTTTGTCCTTCTGAGCCAACTCAGTCGTCGGTTAGCCCTTTCCATGCTGTAAGTTCTATAGTTTTGTTTATATGACGAGTCTCACGAGGCGTATGGTTATCTTTTGTGAAACATTTAAGAATTAATTAATTTGAATTTTTTTTTTTTGATGACAGATTTTTCTTTTATACTTATTATATTGTAGTCATAATAGCTTGTAAGAAATAACTAAATTTTTTTAGATGATTATAAGTGTTTTTGTTCCTGAAGCATAAGGCTGTTGATTTATGTTAGAGGTCTACTCATTTGGTTTAAAATTATTTTAAATAAACAAATTAAATAAAAATGTATTTAAAATTGATAGTTTATATTATACCTTTTAAGACAATACCATAAATCATAAATATTTTTTATTAAATCAATTGAAAAACACGTATTATAAAAGGGTGCGCCTCTGAAGCGTAAGGTTATCTTTAACGTATGCCGTGGTATGGTTATCTTTCTAGGGTTAAGAATAACCCAGTCTGAAGAAGTAGATTTTTCCTAACTATAAATACGAAAACGAACTTGAGATTAAAGTGTTAATATTTTGTCATCATTGACCGTTTGCCAATCAAGCTATGCCACTATAAATGAATCTTTCGTTGTACGGGAAGATCGGTAAGTCGATTCAAAACGATGCCATGATCTACTGGACATTTATAGCCGGATATATCACCATGTGTACTTGTGACGAGGATCTCAGTTATCAGAATAGATAGGACAGAATATGTATGATTTGATTATTTTGATTTGAGAACCAAACAATTAAAAGACATGACATGTGACATATACCAACCCGCACTGGGCCCGCGTGGTGGATTATATAACGAGGGATGGGTTAGAGAAGAGTCTTAGAGAAGAGGCCTGAGTCCCTGCAGTTGGAACATTATAGGATGATGATGTATGATTATGAAACTTATCAGAAAGAATATCTAAACTTGTTAAGAATACTTTCCAAGAAAGACTTCTTAGATTCTCCAAAGAATAATAGAATAATGTAATAGATAGACTTCTCAGGTTCTGTAAAGAAAAATATTGTAATGATTTGTAGACTAGCTAACAAAAGGGCTATCCCTTAACTGTATTTGCTTGTCCCGTAGCGCAGTCTAGCCGGAAAGATAGGTAACTGTCCAGGACGATCACTATAATCTAGCCTAGACAGCAGACTACAGTTACAATATAGGCCGACGACACAATACCTACAGGTAAAGGTACACCTTACATTTACGTTTTGTCGACCTTTATTAAAGTTATTATTTTGGGAAGTAACCAGAAATGACCCTATATTAAGGATCATTCTCACTAGTTCTACTGCACAGTCCTACGATAGAACTAGTGGGAAAAAAAATCCCACTAGTTCTATCGTAGGACCGTGCAGTAGAACTAGTGGGAATGATCCTATTTTAAGAGTGCGGAGCACCTAATCGCTTTTTCTTTTGAATTTTTAACAATTGTCTGTGAAAGTGAGCTGAATTCGCGGGAAATTAGTAGGTAACTTTCAAACCAAAATCATGGGAAACGAATACTTTCATCATTCCACCCAACCTTCCAGTTGACCGGCATTTTGCTGAATTGGACCTTTTTGGCGCAGCCGTGAGGCACACAGTGCCACGTTTTGTTTACTTTTAAGTCCTTTTTTTTTTCTTTATAAAATTTTACATTGTGTGTACTTGTGGCATGTGCCAAATAAATGCACCTCCTTTTTTTTCGTTTTTCTTTCTTCCCTCATAAAAATATTCCATGGGTAAATAACACGAAAATCTGCTAATTCATACATTTAGACTGTCGAGGTATTGTGTTTTTGTAGGAAACTGCTAGTGGTAACCGCTTTAGCTTGGAGACCTGCATAGCTGGTAGTTTTAACTGTGTAGGCCCCTAGGCTATCATTCCCTAAAACCCGTTGATCTTTTATCACCTCTTAAAGACATTCAAAGACACATTTGACCCCTCGAAAGCTAGCCTATCACTTATCACTGCCCTTTTCTGACCCCTTAGAGTTCGTTTAACCCTGCGCAAGCGACGACAGGTGTCTGCACTAGTCTTCCGTTACAATTATAAAAACACACCCCTAAGGACTGTTACTAGGAGAAAAAATACTTTAAAATGCATTTCCTATCAGCTGGTTTGAGGCCAAGTTTGTATTTTGTGCTTTGAAAATTGTTTGATGTCACTTATATTTAGGTAGATAAAGTTCAGTTTCCGTTACAAAAAGTTGACGACACCTGCAAAGTATAACAATTTTGTAAATGCGGTCAGTAAAAATGCTTGCTCTATTCTATTTCGTGAACAATAAGGTTCAATGTCGTTTGTGGTTTTAGTAATTGGAGTGTTTTCGTAAGGTTGTTTTTTGTGGCTAGGAAGCCCGAAGATTGGTTAGTTCCTAGTTTCTTTACAGTAAGTTATTTTAGTAATAAATAGACAAAGTACCGTTTTTACTTCAATTTTAACCGTTTTATGCTCATTGGTTTAGTGGTTCGTAAGCCCGACTACTGAGTATGAGGTCCTGGACGCGATTCCCAGGTCGGGCAAATTGTTATTGTATTTTTTTCCAGCGTGAATATTTTAGTAGCTGCTACGGAGTCTGAAATTGCGTCCGGTTGATGGAAATAGGCTCTCTATTTCATAGGACTTAAATATAACGTTGGCGCACTATTAGGTACCTACGCCACTGCCTAACTTTTCGGAGATTATGGGCGTAATAGTACATAGTTAAAATTTTATACTTAATTTAAAAAAAACATTTACGCACTTCCGTAAGCATATCTACACTAATAATATTATAAAGAGGAAAGATTTGTTTGTTTGTAACGAATGGGCTCCGAAACTACCGGACCGATTTCAAAAATTCTTTCACCGTTGGGAAGCTACACTATCCGCGGGTGACATAGGCTACTTTTTATCCCTGTACTCCCACGGGAACGGGGACTACGCGGGTGAAGCCGCGTGACGTCCGCTAGTAAACTTATAAATCTATATGAAATCATCGTCTTTCCTCAAAAATTAACAACAAAAAAACCGGCCAAGAGCGTGTCGGGCCACGCTCAGTGTAGGGTTCCGTAGTTTCCCGTCCGTCACAATAAGTGTTCCCACTTATGAGTTTAAAGGTGGGTATCCATACTATCCATTATGTTCGCGATCCAGCAGCGCTCCGCGCTCCTGCAACAGCTCCCGGTAGTGGGTACGTGCGCGAACACGGAGCGTGCAATATTGCACGCTCCGCGGCAGTCGTTCCGACTCGTGACGGTTAATAAGTACCAAGTACCATATTCCTTTGATAGATGTCGTTGCATGTCTCATTCTTGATCATAATGATAAAGTTCTTGAAAACTATAAATTCATGAATTGGGTTACTAATTAATACATAGACGTGCCAGAAGTTTTCGATGGTAATTTTGAATTGCGAGAACCTATTTTAATAATTATTTTTTTGTTTGAAAAAAGATACGTTCAGGATAATAAAATATTATGTAAACGAAGTTAAAAAAAAAATACGGGCAAATGAAACTTGACCTCTGGATTGTATAGGCGCTCATACGATTCAGGGACCAAATTATATTGGTTAACTGCAGTTTCCATCTGTTGTTTCCATCCAAGTTCAAAATAATTTTCCTAGAAAGTCCTTATAAAGTTCTACTTTTCAGATTTTTTTCGTATTTTCTAAACTTATGGTTCAAAAGTTAGAGGGGGGGGGACGCTTTGTTTTTTACTTTTGGAGCGATTATTTCCGAAATTATTGACATTATCAAAAAATGATTTTAGTAAACCCCTATTCATTTTTAAATACCTTTCCAACAATATATCACACATTAGGGTTAAAATTAAAAAAAAAAACACTTCCCACTTTACATATAGGGGGGCTACCCTAATAAAACATTTTTTTCCAATTTTTATTTTAGCACTTTGTCGGCGTGATTGATACACATATTGGTCCCAAATTTCAGCTTTCTAGTGCTAACGGTCACAGAGATTAAGCGAGGACGGACAGACGGACAGACAGACAGACAGACAGACATGGCGAAACTATAAGGGTTCCTAGTTGACTACGGAACCCTAAAAAGGTTTCATCCAACTATTATCAAACACCCCACTACTCCATAATTATACAGGATGCTACATTTCGATATCATTGTCATCGGAAATGACTTCACCCTCTATAATAGGTACGCACGTGCCACAGACAGTAGACCAGAGACAAAAAAAAAGTTCGTTACAGCATGTGTTGGTAATGCTTCTAAATTATTTGTTTATGAATATTTAGTGAACAACCTGTTGTTTTGTTGATTTTTTGGGTTTATTGTCACGGCTGTTGTAGTTTTTAATTGAAATGGGAATAGCCCAAATCACTGTGACGTGAACTAAGGCAGCAGTCGTGAGTTTGATTCCCGAGGACAAGTAATTTGTCCATGAAGTTTAACCCTATGAAAGAAGAAACCAAAAAAAGGAGTAACTATGTAGGTAGTTCTTTGACCATACTCGAAAACGTGAAGCTAGAATATTTAATGATAGAGAAAAACAAGCCATAAAATAAAATTTAGCTTACCTACATTTGCCATAAATCTCAAATCTTGCAAATAGGACATCAGCTATCTCCCAGTCAAAATCGGTACCATTTCCGACGTTAGTAGGATCTTCTTCTTAACGTGTCGATGGCAAATTTCTATTCGATCAAATCGTTTTGGCCCAAAATTCAGCTATGCGGACTCCACTCGCTGATGCAGTCATAAGGTCGTCAAGTGTGCAGGTGTCAGGGCATGCAGCCCAAGATGGAAGGTGGGACATTTTCTGTGGAGATACGCCGCATACACACTTGAGGTCTGAGCCGTCAATGAACCCCCATCTGAAGAGATTGTCTTTGCTACGGCCGAGCTGGGTTCGGAATCTATTTAGAGATCCCCAAGTCGGCCACGGCAAAGCATGTCCAGGTGGAAGGCTTTCAGACGGCTTGATGAAGCCATCATGGGGCTTAAGCAACTCCCGCCAGAGTTCGCGTCTTGCAGAGGAGGATCAAACGGACACACAGACAAAAAATCAAAATAAAGATTTTTGCCATAAATGTATCGTATTACACTCATAATGCATTCAGCAAAAACTGATATTTTAAAATTACAAACGGACAATTTAATTTATGTGTATAGATTCTATCACTCTATCTAATAACGACAACCCGGGCGAGCATCAAACCTATTGACCAGCAGTGACATTTAGCGCTGCAAAAAAATCACGAATAGCACGTGGCAACACACCTGCTTACCCCTTTAGGGTTGTCACGCGAACATATTAAACTTTAGCGGTGTTTAAGTTAACTGGTGTTTCGTGCAAAGTAAATGGTATGTTATATTAATACTAGCTGATGTCCGCGGCTTCGTCCGCGTCGATGTCGATTTTCTCGATCGATGTCGGTTATTGCAATTTGCGTTTTCTTCCCCCCCTTTCTACCCCTTTTTTTTGTTATTGCAACCAAAAGCAATGTTTTCTTCCCCACCTTTCTACCCCTTTTTTTTGGCGGGTGGAAAATCATCAAATAACCCCTCCCACTCTTGGGCAGAGCGAAAGGGAGTGTCAGACTTCTACTGACTAAAAACCACCCATGTTCCTTCTTAGCCCTTGCGCCGAGGCCGTGGTGTCTCTTTTGAACAACCCGCAGCCCGACGGATACCCCTTTTTTTTTGGGGGTGGGAAATCATCAGATAACCCCTTTCGCTCTTGGGCAGAGCGAAAGGGAGTGTCGGACTTCTACTGAATAAAAACCACCCATGTTCCATCTTCCCTTCATGTCGAGGCCGCGGTATCTCTTGCGAACAACCCGCAGCCCCGACGGGATTCCTGCTACCCTTAAAATGACATCCCTAAGCCAAATCCTTTCACACCTCAAGACAAATCGCTGTCTCAATAAAACCGGCTCAATAAATCACTTTCAACGTTTTGGCGGCAAGTCGATCGTCGTTTAATTTTTAATTTAAATTTAATTGTTTTCACTTACGAAGTTGCCAACTTTCAAAAGGTTGAACATCATTTTCAGTAGAAGCTCTACTATTTGTATTTTATTGCTGAGTAAAAATATTTTTTTTCTTGAATGTTTAATTGTTGTGTCATCTTAATTAACTTAAAAGAAATATTCCCGTGACACCCCTTAACTCGTATAACCGTGATGCAATACATTTATAATAAGGGTTGCGGTTTTTTTAATTAAAGCTTTAAAAGGTCAGACGGTATTGATGGGATTAAAAAAAGATTTACTACATTTACTGGTATTTGTGGTTTCAAGAATAGGGTGGGTTTCAGCCTAGGACATTTTTTAATTTGTTAAAATTACGTTTACATGAACAGCGTATAACGTCCCCACTGTTGGGAAACAGGCCATCAGACAGGCTTTTATTAAAAAAGCAACAAATAATATTTTAAATTTTTAGACCTAGTAAAAAAATAAATGTGTCTAATTTAAAATTGGCTGGTTAAAGGAGGCACAGAAAAAGAGCTATTTGAAGGAGTTTGGGGAGGGCTTTGCCCAGCAGTGGGACAGTATAGAGATTTAAAAAATATTAAAACAACCGTTCCATTAAAAATCGTTAATCAAAAGCGCAAAAGTTCAAAATTTGAATAAACGTCGAAAAAAAAATACATTACGTCCCCTCCCTACACGCTAGGGCTGTACCTACATCATTTAAATATAAAATATGCACTGTTTTTACAACAGGTGCTCAATTTATGTGGGAAACGTTAGCTATTTGCATACCGAAGTAATAGTAGTCTGTCGGTATGTTTGTACTTAGTTAGTTCAGTCAATGCCCAGGATTACCTGACCCCTATTCTCACACAAATTGCCCTCTTCTTTTTTATACAATTGGTCAGGTAATGCTGGTTACTGGCTGTACTTAATTGTAACTTAAGTTTGTGAGTAATTGTAGCATTTATTTGAGAATGAGCCGTTTAGAGGATTGTTAGCTTTAATAGTCGAATTGTCGCATCATTAAAAATGCTATTTTTAATTAGGCGACATATTTATTCGTTAATTATTGTTAATTTCTAAATGTCTAGAGATAGTAGCAGGTGGTGGAACAAGGGAGTGAGTTCTAAAAGTATTTAGTGTCCAGACGTATAAAGGACAATCTTTATTTGAAAAAAAAACAATGACGTTAAGAAACACTGTTTAGAAAAAAAATCTACAATATAGTGTTTTTCAACCGATTTCTGCTCGTATCAATATAAAAAATACAACAAAACACACATCATACCAACAAACGTAATCTTTATTTTACTAAATTATGTAAAAAAAACATGATTTTACTTTTATTAAATTAAATCATTAATTAATGATTATTATTTTATTTTTATATCTCCACTCCACTCACATCCCTAATTTCCGTCCAAATAAATCACTTATCGCAGCCCTACCGTCATGGCGCGAAGGGCGACGCGTGCGCAGGATTCCGTTACGTCAGGTGATCCCATCAATTATATTCATTAACTCGCATACCTGTTGCTAGTCCGTACTGAGAACTTCGATATGTTATAGCTAGTTTTATAGTTTTTTTATAATACTCTGCTTACCTCTAGGAATTTTTTGTATCGTGGGTGTTTTCACAAACGTTTAAACTCACATTCACAAACATTCAGATCCGGAACTACCTGCAGGCCATAGAAAATTTCCTGTCGGGGCTGCGGGTTATTCGCAAGAGATACCGCGGCCTCGACATGAAGGGCTAAGAAGGAACATGGGTGGTTTTTTAGTCAGTAGAAGTCTGATACAGGGAGTGTCAGACTTCTACTGACTAAAAAACCGCTTCGCTCTGCCCAAAAGCGGGAGGGGTTATTTGATGATTTTCCACCCGCCCAAAAAAAACAAATATTTTAGTTTTTAAACTGTTTTGGTCATTACCATATACACTAAAAACGCGACTGCTGAGCATGGGTCTTGGGTTCAATTCCCGGATCGGGCAGTATTAGTGAGTTTTTACATTAGGAATTTCTCAGTACCAGCAACGGAGTCTAGTTCTGTGCCTGGTTAATAGCAATAGACTTGCCCCGTAGAAACCAGTGTCAACAAACATAATAATAATTAAGCTCATTTATTCCATATTTTCTTTACAAATGTGATTAATTTAAAAAGTTTTATATTTTATTTGAATATTTTGGGTAAAAGCCTCCTCCATCCCGTGCCAATTTTCCCTGTTTTGGGCCAACTCCATCCAACTCGGACCAGCTACTTCAATGATGTCGTCCGCCCATCTCTTGCGTGGTCTACCCCTGTTTCTCTTGCCGGTCCAGACCACTTCGTTGACTTCGATGTCCACCTTTGATCTCTACATCTCGAAATGACCATGAATATGACCTGCCCATTTCCATTTCAGTCGTAGAGCCTGTTGGAGGGCGTCCGTTAGTTTTGTTCTTTTCTTTATCTCTTCGTTTCGGGTTTTCTGTATTTTCCTGAGTTTTAATATGCTCCTTTCCAAGGAATGTTAGCATGATAAGATTTTTTATTAATAATCTTGTCAACAAACATAGTGAAACGAAAATCTTCCAAATCAAACAGTCACATCTTTCGAAACTCATGTCAAAAAACCAAACCTTTTGATTTATGGGGTATTTAGGGGTAACAGGGGGGGGCTGTTACCCCTAAATACCCCATAAATCAAAACTTTTCACACCACCAGACAGATCGGTAGTCTTACAAAAACCGGCTCAATAAATCACTTTCAACTTCCTTTGCGTTTTGGCGGCAAGTCGATCGTCGCGTGCGCATGTTTGCCGTTAGCGCGTCCAGGTGTCCCGCAGGGGATACAAGTTTTAATGATAGTAATTTAAGGCTTTTAGAAACCTTAATTTGTTTCTAGCACGTGCTTAGTTCCGTCCACTCCCTCCATTTCTCGTGAACCCGTGAGTACAGTTTCCAGTTCTGACGGAACCCGTCTAGTTTGTCAATAAATACAACAGGAATGAATGAATGTATTTAGTATTCATTTAACACTAAATGAATCTTTAAAATATAAAATGGCCAAGCATTTTTTTGAGAGATACTGTAGAAGCCAGTGCCAACAAACACAACTCATTAAGAAACCACGATCTCTCAAATTAAACTGACACATCTTTCGAAACCCAATGCTAATAACCTCCTCCTTTTTTGAAGTCGGTTAAAAATCAAACATTCCTGCTACCCTTAAAATGACATCCCTAAACCAAATCCTTTCACACCTCAAGACAAATCGCTGTCTCAACAAAACCGGCTCAATAAATCACTTTCAACCTCCTTCGCGTTTTGGCGGCAAGTCGATCGTCGCGTGCGCATGTTTGCCGTTAGCGCGTCAGGTGTCCCGCAGGGGGCGCAGGTGGGTATAACGACCTTAGGGTAGTCACCCCACGATTTGAGTACGTTTTTTTAGAAGATACTCGCTTGTAAGGTTGTAACGAACGTTTTGTAGGTTAAGAACCTCTGATACGACAAGGGGGTTTCTTATTAGAGGTAATTATATTAAAAAATATTTTAAGTAACAAATGTGTAAGACCATCTTCCGAAAACGAACTTAGATAGCAATGTACCTAAAGCTCTGGATAGGAGTGAAATAATTTATCTTAATTATTAAAGATTTTACCAACAAACTATTTTCTTCCTAATTATTGCATTCCCTATACAAACCACATTTATTTTTCTTGGTTTTTAACTTTGGTGTAGGTAGGGACAAATTCAAATTATAACCGGTGCTAATGTAATAATTTTACATAAGTTAATTCATGGCCAAATTATAAACAAAAAACTCGAACGAAACAAACGAATGATGCATAATGAAGAAATGATCTGGGGTCGACCTACCTCAACAGCCTGCACAAACATGCATTTCAGGAAAATCGATCACCAACCGAAAATATATTACGTCATCTTTTTTTTGATGGGACAAAAAATGACAACCGCCACACTATTCCCAAACCACTGTAACTCCTGTAAGCCAGAATCAACATTATGATATTATGTCATCTACCTAGCCTTTCCTCAAATTTACTTGAGTCAGCATACCAGTATTTTACCCACAGCGAATTCCCCAATCCCGAAACATTCTCGTGCAGCTTGTATTATTTATACACGAGCCTTTTCTAATCAAAATATGTACAGCAATATCTACAAAACTATCCCATGCGTGCAAGAAAATACAAAACAATCAGAAAAAACCAATAGGCAGTTGTCATCATTAAATTAGGTTCAACGACCTCAATTAACATCATCTTTGCAAGACAATGGGACAAAAACGATCGTTGATGATTGAATAATTACTCTTGAGAGAAAAACACTATTAATGATTTCCTTTTACTTTGAGGAAATAGGTGATTGATGCGTTTGTGTCTTGCAAAGGACATCGTAATAATGTTTAGAACGTCAGTTTAGGAATTCTTGTTTTATGTTGCTGCTCAGCAAATCTGAACTCAGTAACTATTCCACTCTACTCCCACTAATTATACAGGGTGGTTCCGACAATACGACAATAAATGAAACCACCGGTAGTTCTAGTTTTTAGGAACATTTTTAAACTATCAAATAAATCCTAACACCTTCGTGGTGCCGACGATACGACAACAAACTACCTAAATGTCTTTGCCAAATTGTTTTCTTACATTTTATTTCCACTCGTTAATCGGTGCAAACTATTCCTATGGTTAGTAAACTAATATTTGTTTGTAAATTGTAATATATTTCGTTAACAGTTTTATGCTACTTAGTTTTATTGTTTTTTTTCATTTTTATTTTTTTTGGTTTTAAAACTTTTTTGATAGTTTAATAATGTTCCTATGGACTAGAACTACCAGTGGTTTCATTTAGGTATTGTCGTATTGTCGGCACCACCCTTTTTTTATGGTGGGTGGAAAATCATCAAATGACCCCTCCCGCTCTTGGGCAGAGCGAAAGGGAGTGTCAGACTTCTACTGTCTAAAAACCACCCATGTTCCTTCTTAGCCCTTCATGTCGAGGCCGCGGTATCTCTTGCGAACACCCGCGGCGTCGTCACCACCCTGTATTCATCATCATCCACAGTCTGACATCGTCCACTGCTGGGCCTGGGCCTCTCATTACTTGTGCCAAGCACCACATTTATGTGGCAGCCTCATCCAGGATATTTCAGCGATGGCAACAATCTCGTCTGCCCCTCTCGATAGATTCTATTACTCTCCATGATTTTTTCCAGTATCGTGGGTGCGTTTAATAAATAAATTTAAATTCACATACACAAACAGCCAGATCCGGAACAACTACCTGTAGACTATACACATATTTGTTCCGTACGCGAATCGAACCTACGACACGATACGCAGTAGCTAGACGCTCAGCCACTACGCCAACACGCCAACCGAGCCGTCAACATTACTTTGTTCTAGTTTATTTTCTAGGTTTTCAGTAATTTTACATGCAAGGAATTTAGCCAAACACTACTAAATAAAACAAAGTACCCCTCGGAAATATTAGTTGTCATATTTTTAGAGTTCTGACTATACGAAACAACTGCCGAAGACCTACAAATTTTAATAACAGTCGGGACCAGAGGCTATGAAATAGATGGTCGCCGATCCACGGATAGACCTCAACAAATGCGGTTTTACCCACGCGATAGTTATTAATTAGCCACGAGCATTATTTAACACGACACTATATTTTTTATATCAGTGACATTTTACCACAATTATTTAATGACCTAACTATCTGCTGACCCCCTTAGCGTGATGTCAAAGATTAGACACACGTGTAGATGGTAATTTCTCTGCAAACGGTTGGAAACGAGTTAATTGCAATAAGAAGTCTCCCCTCTGTTTTGTTTCCTGTCTTATCGCACAATGTAACGATATTAACCGACTTTGAAGAAGGTGTGTGTCGTTAGTCATTTTGTTAGCGGCGGTGTTTTAAATTCAAGTCAACAGCAGGGTTATTGGCCGAAAGGGGTGACTGAAATCATTATCATTCTCTTGCACATATCCCAATTTATTTAGGGCGACCTTTGCAAATAAATTAGGATAGGTAACATTACTTCTTCTTCCATATCTATTAGAGATCTCTCCCTTAGCCTCCCAGAGTTTGAATTTGTGCCAATATCTCAATATACAAGTCTTATAAATAAACAGGTTATATTTTAGTGTATGTATGTAGTTATACACAATCATCTTTGTCTCAAAGGTGGAACCCATAGCCTTCCCACTCTCCTCTCCGGTTTTCTGGTCAATTTGTCACAAACGCTGCTAATTCACCACCGACAACGACGCCCGTTCTGGCACCCACTGCGTGATGACTCTGGCCCGTCGGTCCTGAAGTCCTGGTGCATTCTATAGACATGGCCCGCTCAATCCCCACTTCTGATGCTCACTAAATTATTTAGTTTCTAAACTGTAGCTACATTGTCAGTGATGACGGTGTGACCTTGGCGCGCCTCTCCTAATCACTTTATAGTCTGTACCTATTGTTGGCAGACTAGTCATAGATTCCTCACGTACCTACCTATCATACATTGTGGTGTAAGCAGTGAATCTAGGTCTGGTTTCAGGGCTATTAAGTTGTTTCTGGTGCTGTGAGTCAATTTTCTATTTATTTCTGAAGTAGTTTTCTAACACAGGTTTTTGCTTAGCATGTGGTGGTGGTTGTCACTTATAAGAAATTTATTTACAGCAACGGCAGTTATCTCCTCCGTGTTTGTTAGGACCGAGAAAAATAATTGTTAGGCTGGACATCTGGCTAGACGCGGAGATGGCCGATGGAGTAAGGTTCTGATCGAATGGTGGCCAAGGTTGCGCCTAAAGTACCAGGGCCGTCCAAAAGCGCGTTGGGGTGACTATATCTTCAGGATTGTGGGAAACGGGTGGTTGAGGGACGCACAGAAAAGAGAAGAGTAGTAGAAGAGTGGTAGAAGAAAGGGGATATCGATACCCAACAGTGGGTGGTATTGAGTGGCGATCGATGATCGTTCTGTGAGCTTTTCTCTTCGCTGCGGGTTCTTCGAAAGTGATACCTCCGCGGCCTCGGCACAAGAGCTAAGAAGGAACATGGGTGGTTTTTAGTCAGTAGAAGTCTGAGATTCCCTTCGTTGGGAGGGGTTGGTTGATAATTTGCTACCACCCAAAAAAAACTGATGTTTTTCTCTTCACCGAGACAATACTAGTCTGGCGTTACATCAAACACATTTCTTTTACATAACCAAAGAGTTCAAGAATAGTTCTAGGTCATCTCACACATTTTTTCAACAACTTTGAACCACAGACTAGTAATCGAGTCTAACCCACAAACCAACAATGTAAGTGCTAGTTCACACGCGCGTTCCCACGAGTCAATGTCTAGGGCGCGCGTGTGAAACCCCCTTACAATGACGTAAAGTTATGTCATGAGCGCGAAAGGAAAAATGCTTTTACTTTGACTTTTATTTGAAGATGTAAACGATTATGTCATAAACGAAAAAAATGTGAGAAAATGATAAATCCGCGAACCTAGTGTTGGTACTTTCATTCAAGTCGGCTTGTCTGTTCTTTTATGGTGGGTGGAAAATCACCAAATAACCCCTTCCGCTCTTGGGCAGAGCGAAAGGCCAAAGGAGTGTCAGACTTCTACTGACTAAAAACCACCCATGTTCCTTCTTATCCCTTCATGTCGAGGCCGCGGTATCTCTTGCGAACAACCCGCAGCCCCGACGGGCGTCGGCCCTTGCGGGCCCCTTCCATGTTGCTGAGATCTCTTTGAGGCGCGCGTGGATCACGAACGCGGCGTTGACACGGCCTGTCGTCGTCATAAGACGGACGAACGGCGAGCTTACCCATCACTCACCGTCCACAGGCCCGCGTCTACGGTGGCCGGAAGCCATCACGTGGCCCCCGACGCCCGGAGCGCCTCCCGCGGCGGGGGTATGATACACCTCGGTAAGACTATTTGTCAGACCTTAGGACTGTCTGACTAACTGTTAAACATCTATAAATGACTGCTAAAACCAATGGCTTAACGTACTTTCCGAGGCATGGAGGAAGCTCGGTACGTAATTTTCATCCATCCACGTGTCTGCCTTAATTTCATCGGTAGTTACTCATAATAAATCAAGCAAATAAACACCATTTAACTTCATATTCAAAACGTCTATTTCTCATAAATCATAAACCTAAATAAATCCCGGAAACAACAAATTTGAATACCGACACGGGAATCGAACTCCGAACCTACCCTCTCTTAATTAAAACAATCGTTTGCACTCACGCGATCTAGGGAGGTTAGGGTGTATGCCCATTGACCATTGGAATGTAATGTTACCCTTGTAACTTTAATATGGTAAATGGTATAATTTAAATAAGGGTGGAAATTACCAATTAACTTCTAAATAGGTGGGAAAGTGTTACTGTTTGTTTTTAAATTGGTTTTTTAGGGCGAGTTTGTAGTGAGATATTGCAATTTTGAGATTTTTGTGGGATAAAATCTAGATTATGTAAAAGTACAATAAAAGTGGCGGTTATCGCCACTCCAATATAATTTAAACCGAAATATTTTTCTTTATTTTTAAAATAAACGTTGCCACCGTAGGAATTTCTCCTGTATCGTGGGTGCGTTTACAAACATTTAAACTCACATACACAAACACAAGCAGGGACTCAAGCCTCCTCTCTAGGAGAGGGATGGGCTATAATTTAGCACGTGGGCCCAATGCGTCACATGTCTTCGAATTTTTAGGAGACATGCCGGTTTCCTCACGATATTTTCTTTCACCGTTTTGAGAGCAGCGGTGATGATATAAATTATACAAAGTAATCACAATCACTTTATCGATTGAATCTCTGCAAAGCCATATTTGTTACGGTCGCAAATCATATAGGGTGTAAAAGTACCCTTAACGCAAACGAAGGGCACTTGTTCTCCCCACCGCTGCGATTGTTTTTTTGTTCCAGACCATACCTGGGAAACTCCTAGTTACGGAGATATTGGGGGTCAAACTTTACTTAAATTACCTCTATGACCCGTTTACTATTCAAAGCATCCAGCACAATGTTTTAAGAGTGCTACATTGAGTTTTACCGTAAATGTGATTTTTGACCCAAAAAAAAAATCGGTTCCCAGCAAAAATTTTTGCGCAGGGGTACTTAGTTTGATGTAGGTACAGAATGCTTGGTTGACGGGTGTGTGATGGGTTGATTTACACCCTGTATTTTAACCAACATACAACCTAACACAAGAGGAGCTCGTGGCTTAATAAGAACTGCCACTCGGGTCGATCTTTAGGTAAAGCTGTGCTTGCCTAGGTCGGTCTGTGGATGGGTGACCGCCCGACATGCCGTGTTTCCTCCGTGCATCGGAAAGCACGTTAAGCTGTTGGTCCCGGCTGCCATATATAGATCTTTGGCAGTCGTTACAGGTAGCCAGTGACCTGAAAGTCTGACAACCGGTCTTACCAAAGGGTATCGTATTACCTAGTATTAACTGGGTTGTGGAGGTCAGATAGGCAGTCGCTCCATGTAAAATACTGGTATTCAGCTGCATCCGGTTGGACTGGAAGCCGACCCCAATATAGTTGGGAAAAGGCTAGGCAGGTGATGATGACAACCTAACACAAAAACCTCCTCCTTAAAACGAAAACCCTACCTATACACACAGGCTATAAAACAACATCGTTTGACCGTTAGACTTTCTCTCAATCACACTTTTTTTTAGCAAAAAAAAAAACTTAACCTACTAAATGCGAGTTGTTACCGAGAAACCCTAGTACGACAAACAAAGGGTAAGCCAATTACAAGCATTTTTTCACTAGGCTGCGCTTACGCAGGGGTTCGACGCAAATCTACCGGAAAATTACTATTGTTTACAAAATAACAAATTTTTACAAGTTTTTTTTTTTTTTACATTTTTTATGCGACTCGCTCCAGTGGTAATTGAGGAGGCTTGCGAAAAAATAATTTGTTTACTTAGAAATGTTTTTTTAGGTTACCTAAGTTTTAGGTAACTGATTACATAGAATATAGAAGTTTCATTAAATGGGTTTTATTATTTATTTCCATTTTTTGTCCACAAAATTGTATATGGTACAAAAATACACAAATATACAGGGTGTAAGTGACACCGATGCTAAAACGGTTACCACGTATTCGGTGGTAACCGTTTTTGCGTTTAAAAAAAACTATTGTTTCCTACAAAACTCAATACCTACACGGTCCAAATGTATAGTCTGTTTTTCAAGTGGTCATACTATATTCAGTTGCCTAAAAGTCTGACATCAGTCTTACCATGGGGTATCGTATTACCCAGTACTGACTGGGTTATGAAACGCACATAGACAGTCGTTTCATGTAAAATACTTGTATTTATCTGCATCTGGTTAGACTTGAAACCGATCACAGCTTAGTTGGTAATACGCTGGCAGTTGATGATGGCTCTACTTTAGTGAAACGGAATATCATCATCATCATCAGCCTATAATGTTCCCACTGCAGGGACTCAGGCCTCCTCTCTGAAACGGAATATCACTCGACCAAATTCAACATGCAATTAGGCAAAACAAGTTTTCCTTTGTTTAAAAAAATAACAAAAGAGTTTCGAGAAATCATTTTCGGATTAGCGATGTTATCGCTACATGTCCTTGGGTCTTCTGACTGTACTTACCTACATATATATTGGTACACCAATTCAGTTATACATAGTGTTATATATCGGCTGAACTTACCTATTACCTGTTTAAGCATGATTTGGAGAAATAGAAGACATTTAGCGATTTTTAAAAGGAGGTGCGTACGAGCAGTGTTAGTCTAGCGATGTGACCGTCGAACTACGCAGGTCTCGGTTTCGTACCATGTGCGTATTGTACAAATATCCCTTGCTCCTGTGAAGGTTAACATCGTAAGGAAACCAGCATGCTCTGGAGATATTTCTCGATAGCATGGAAAAGCCAAGTGGCCTATGGATGGCACCAGGTCGGCACTAACAACATGACGTACAAAGAGGCAGACCCTCAGTAAACTCTTAAGTATCTACTAATACACTCATGTTTACTATTTATATTAATTACTAGCTGATGCCCGCGGCTTCGTCCGCGTGGTTGTCCGTTATCGCGGCCAAAAGTAATCTTTCCATCCCCTCGTTTCAACCCTTTTTTCGCATTAAAAAGTAACCTATGTCCTTTCTTAGGCTCTAGACTATCTGTGTACCAAATTTAATTTAAATCGGTTTAGTAGTTTTGGCGTGAAAGCGCTACAGACAGACAGACAGAGTTAATTTAGCATTTATAATATTAGTATTAACTACCGAATAAATAAATCGCTGGTTCTTGGTAGTGAAAACAAAAGTGTAATAAGTCAATCAGAAATACATAAACAATAAGTATCAAAAAATAGACAAAAGGTATAAAAAAGAGGCTTCAAAACATAAAGCCTAGGGCAGTCTTGCACAATTAGTATAGATGATCATGCAAACAGCTGTTTTAAGTAGTCCCTCATAAACCAGCCGAAACGGTTGTCACCCTACTAATAATTAAACAAGCCTTTGTCTAGTTAGTCTAACAATTATTTTGTCAGTTCAATGTCACAGTTTTTTTGTACATAATACGAGTATATACGTCATTCATATATTCGACGCCATTTTCAGACGCCATCATGGATTTATACGAATTTTATGCGTCATTTTATTTTCGGTTGATCATGCCTGATGATAATATTTCACAATACAAAGCAAGTCTACGAATTAAATTGTTTTACTGAACAGGAAATTCTTCTAAGCAATAATTGTTTCCATGTGAATTTTGTCTATTAACCATTTAAGTAACTTTATTTAAACTAGCACTTAAGATACCGAATTCGTGTTAAGTTTTGAACAGGTCTCAAACAAAACAAAAACGGTTCAAATACAATAACGTACTTGGTAGAGGTTACCTATATGTATTTGTGAAAATTCACAGACGAACTTTTTGACGCTCTATATTTTATTTATTTTAGATCTGTATGGAAAATAACAAGATCATGCTAATAAAATAAATTGCTTGAAAGTTGGGCCCAATGGTTACGTTACGCCCCGTGATTTATAGATAAAGATGTTCACCTGATCCGTTTTTTTTTTTGATAGCTGGTAAATCAAATGACTCCTCTCGCTCTGGGCAGAGCGTTAGGGAGTGTCAGACTTCTACTAACTAAAAACCACCCATCACTTTGAGGCGAGCGCGGAACACGAACGCGCCGTCAACACGGCCTGTCGTCGTCATAAGACATTACTCATCGTACACAGGCCCGCGCCTACGGTGGCCGGAAGCCATCTCGTGGCCCCCGACGCACGGAGCGTCTCCCGCAGTGTCTGGGATGAGAGGTTCTCTCCCTCTCACGTTCCACCACCTCCTTCGCTAGCATCACTGCTTCGCAGAAGGAGGCGACGGCGTCCCATTCCCTCTCGCCCCGGACCATGGCTTGCACCAGGGCCGGACGCGAAAGGTCACCGCCGCCGATCGTCGCTACGAGAACACGGTGGGGCTCCGACCAAGCGGGGCAGACCTCCACGGTGTGCTCCACCGTGTCCTCCAGCCAATCCTCGCAATGGTTGTATCCAGGCGTTTCCTCTCGCCTGATTTAGTGTAGGTACCTCCCGAAACAACCGTGTCCAATGAGGACCTGCGTCAGACGGATGGTGGTGGCGCCTCTCCAGCCACTTCTCAAAGAGATTAGCAGATTCACATCAAATTAGCAGTTTTCTATATAATTTTCTTATAATATTACATTAAGGCATTATTAAGACAAGCAGCCGTCTTCACCATAATACACCATTCCTGTTTAACTTATTTTCATCTTTTTCTGCCTAATCAACCCCAAACAGTGTGAACCTCACAAAACCGAACACATCAACACGCTTACTAATACGTACTCCCGAATACTCTGACGATCTACTCCTGTCAGCCTTATAACCCTAACTAATAAGGTTGAAAACTGGTTGATCCTCAACGAACTTAGTACATCAAAAAGAACTTCTCAACCTAAACATATAATCAAATTGCAGTCACTACCGAATTCGTTAAAAAACAAAGTTGGTAATAACACTGACAAACGTGAGAACGTGTTGACGCCTTCTACGAGCTTAACTATACAATAATAATGGTGTAATCTTATGAAAAACAACAAAGATTTCAAGAATTTTGGGGACACATGCTGTTTTGGAGGATTTTTATGTGTGACATTGATAATACTGTGAAAATAAATTAAATTGAAGTGTGTGTTTATAATATAATTTCAAAATTAGCATCTTGTTACTTAATACATAGGAAATAGTATTATTATACGGTATTTATAACAAAAAAAACATTGCTTTAAAAAAAATTGTATTTCTTTCTGTCTGTCTGTTTTTTCCGGCTTACCTCCGAAATGGCTGGACCGATTCTGGCGGAACTTTTACGGGCAGTTACCTGATATTATGAGGAGATACCAAAGCTTTTATTTCAGAAAAAGGTTCCGTGGAAAAAATTAAAACCTTTGAATTTTGATTTGAACAGGGAATAATATTTTCAGCAAGTTTCTGTTAAAATTGCTTAACGGACGTCGAAAATTACCAAAAAAAGACACAAACATTCATACGGTTTTCCAGGTAAAACCATACCTATACAATTTTAATTTTATTTCCCCAAAAATACCAGTTTTCAATTACCTACTTATGCAGATAATCCACGTGTAACAGCTAGAACACTTGTTTAATGTCTGAAAAGTCTATGTCTAATTTAAATTCGGCACATTTTGACGTTTTAACAAATTCCAAGGTTACTTTATCTGCGTTAGTACGGGGTCAGTAAAACTTGAATGTTAATGTCAAGTTCGCTTAATATGTAGTCTATTAGTAAATGTAAAGAAAATTGCTGTAATAGTCTAGAACCTCTGATCTGGTCTTCATTATTAAGAGTGAACTGAAAGGTGTATACAGGGTGAAAAGTACCCTTAACGCAAACGAATGGCACTTATTCTCCCCACCACTGCGATATTTTTTTGTTCTAGACCATACCTGGGAACCCCCTAGTTACGGAGATATTGGGGGTCAAAGTTCCAAATTTCCACAGCTGTTTTTGTAAATACCAGTTTTTCAGGTTATAACTTTGCTTAAATTTCCTCCATGACCCGTTTATTATTCAAAGAATCCACTAGCACAATGTTTTAAGAGTGCTACATTGACTTTTACCGTAATGTGATTTTTGACCCCAAAAAAAAAAGTCATTTCCCAGCAAAAATTTTTGCGTAGGGGTACTTAGTTTGATGTACAGAATGCTTGGTTGACGGCTTTGTGATGGGTTGATTTACACCCTGTATAGACCCTTCAGGAAGCCGTCAACCAAGCATTCTGAAAATCCCATCATCATTTCAGCCATAAGACGTCCACTGCTGGACATAGGCCTCCCCCAGAAGAGGGGGGATTTGCCATAATCGCCACGCTTGGCAGGCGGGTTGGCGATCGCAGTATGGTTGTTACGGAGGCACAGAGAACGCTGCTGCCCATTCTCTGGTAAGTCCCTTAGTCACCTCTTACGACACTCACGGGAAGATATGGGATGGTGCTATTCTTTACATCCGACACCATACGGAACCCGACACCATACGGAACTCCGACACCATACAAAATCCCACTAAAACTAAATGATTTGACGCAAAAAATATTGCTTGGTAACGGATTCTTTTTAGGGTTAAGAAAAGTCATGTTTTACGGTAGAATATTGTGGTGATGTAGGTATATGCTGTAAATGGTAAGACTTTTCTTTTTTAAAGTCTTTATTCTAATTGACCACACGACACGACGACACGGTTGGCGCAGTGGCTGAGCGATTGGACTGCTGCGTTGCGTGTCGCGGGTTCGATCCCCGCACGGAACAAAAACAAAATTGCGTTGGCTTTAGCGGTCATTCTGATGGCCACAGTGCAGTTTCTCGTAGTCTCTAGCAGTTTTATGGCAGTTAGAATCAGAAATAGCTAGGTCTCGATGTACTACCTAATCAGTATTTCATGCACTCTTGGCTAGAGGGACATTTTCACCCGTGATCTAAGAGAGATATTTCCGATTTAAAACCAAAAAGCCAAAGAAAATAAAACACTTTTAACTCCCAATTATAACCAAAATACTTCAAATCACCACATCCTCAATTGACGTCATCCAATGATTCATTAGGTAAAACATAAGCAAATAAATAACTTTGTACATGAGATAAGTATCGTCGGATACGTGTGAATAAATTGTGGGAAGTTGTTGCTACACATGAGGTGATGAGGTGTTTCTGAAGATATGGCTGATTGGGTTTACAGAGGATAATTTTAAATGTAGGTAGTCATTACACTTTATGTGTATGAGGTGGCAATTACAAAATGCAGCTAAATGATGCTAGAATCATTGCTTGTCTCAAAACGGTAAACATTGGCATCGTCGTAAAATCATGGCGACATCCATCTACTTATGTCTTAACAGTGAAAACGATATAATTATGTTGATTGAGAATGCAGGAGTATGTAATATGGCATTTTTTTCTTGCATGTCAACTCACTTTATACATTTAGCATGTAATTAAAAAGTCATTCAGCTCGTCAACTTCAACGTGAAGATTGACGGAAATAAAATGCGACGATCTGTCGCAAAAAAATAAACACTTCACTAATTTACAAACCCATTTAATTTACCTACTTAAACAAGTCAGACTTCAGACCAACTTTTACAGAGTACATACTTGTTAGTAGAGTGTTAGTTATTTTATCACAGTTAAGTTATAGAGTCTATAACTATAATACAGACAGTTATAATTAGTGAATAGACCATTATTGTTATGCTTCTCTAGCTTGCCTAATAGCCAGTAATATTCAAATTTACACCATTACTGTAAAAAAACGGTTTTAGTCTTGTTTTTATTAAACTTTACTTACCAGTAATGAAAATACAACTGTCTTCAGAAATATCCCGCCCAAAATAACCGCATGTGTAGCACACAGCATTGTATTGTCAAATTATTTCCCATAGCCTTGCGCGTGCGCTTCGCCTTTTTGTGAACAAGCGGATAGACGCTACCTTCATGTCGCTTCAAGTTTGAACACGTTGGGGATCGGCAGTCGTGTGTTATTTATTATTTTATTAAAGATATTTAAATAAGTGTCATTAACGGTCCGTTAGAATTGCCTGAAAATTTTACGTTCCAGCAAAAATAATAATACAACTTTATGCAAAACTTCAGCTGTCGGTTGGATTCGAATACTTGATCTGATCAGTGATGGGACTGATGGGCTTAGTATCAAGGTGGAAATTCTTATTTTATTTGTAAGGATATTCTTTCCGATTGGTCCCATAAGAAAATCATAGAAACCATTACTGTAGTTTGTTATTTTTAATGTTTTTTTTTAGAAGTCTACCTTAGTTTTTCAAAAAGATTTTTTAGCAAACGACGCTGAGAGTCAAGTTGCCTACACATTCATATTCAAAATATGGATATTTTGAATATGAATGTGTATAAGAGTAGAGGAAAACCAAAGAAACGATGGATGGACTGTGTTAAGAATGATAACGATAAGAAAGGAGGTGTCTCATGAGTTGACGAGAAACAGAGAAGTATGGAAGAGGAAGACATGCTGCGCCGACCCCAAATGAATTGGGATAAGGACAAGAGAATGATGATGACGCTGAGAGTCAAGAATCAAGTTCGGTTTCATTTATATTTTAAATTTTAGCATGTAAGAATTAATCGTGCTGTGCCCTGACAGGGTCTACAATGGCTCTTAGCTCAAAGCCTCTTTTGTTAACACCATGCTTTACCTTGTGGAATTCAAATAAATGAATATGAAGTTCAGAATACATGATAACAGTTTATGTACCGGCTATGTTATAAATAAAAGTCATTCTGACCACTGCCGTTATTAGAATCCCTTTTTCCGTTCCTTCTGACAAACAAAGGAACACAATATGAGTCAGATTTTCACACGAAACCAAAAGATGGATGCCTAAAAATTCAATGTAAATAACCAAAACCTGTTTTTTGGCTACCAGACCCGAATTTATACCTAAATTAAGAAACTGGTTTATGTTAGGCACCTCACTATAATTAGGCAACGATATTTATGTGTTTAGATGGATAGGCTCGTCCTCTGTTACATGGGACTTAAACATCGGTGTGTGTTTTCTAATTTGATGAAATAAAACACATAGCGACACATCAAGTTAAGCATTTCCAGTATATCAAGGCCTCGCATTGTAAAGATTTCCCGTGCCACACTTGATTTTATTCATAGCTTTGATTATTAGTCGCTTTGCGTACCTACTTAATTTAATCTGTGGTCAATGACAGTAATATTATTATAAAAGAAACAATTCACGAACTGACTGAAAGACACAAAAATCGTAGTTTATCAAATTTTGGCGTCATTTAGTTTATTCTCATATATTCCCATTATCTTAACTCGTATAACCATTATACAACTAGTTTAGTTTTAAGTTGTTAGCGTGCAATATCAACCAAGAATGCGGACGCTAAAACAGCAAACATTCTCAACTAGAAGAATGTAAACATTTGAATATTAAAATTGAAACAAACGCGGTGAAAATATTAGTTTAACAACAAAAGGTATCCTGTAGGAGCGGCCGCAATGAGCAACGTTCTGCCGCCATGTTGGACGTGGAGTAAAGAAGGATTTTGTGGTGGATGCGGTATCAACAACTGATCCTTCGTAAATATTACTATTATGAACTGATAGTACGCAACCTGGCTTTGTTTAACATGATAGTCTACAACTGACTATACTGTATAGGTTTTCAGTATCTTTAAAGCCTAGTCTGATGACTTATACACGTTATGAGTCAGCAAGGGTTATTACGACCGGCACGGGACAGGCGCCATGAAGCTTCCGATTTGATCGTTTCATTACTAGTCATTCGAACGCGAACAAGAGATCCTCACCCGTGTCTTAAGTTAGTTCAGCATCCGCTAAGCACTACTTCTGCTCAACATAGTACCAGGTAAACCGCCCAGATTTTGCTCTAGATAGATATCACAGTATGTGGTCACTGCTAGTCAGCAATATTTTTTTATATACATGCCACATCCACGCGCTCTCATTTCCCACTTCGTTGCCAACACGAAACAATAGCGAACCCGGGCACGAACCCGGCCGTTTTAAATAATACATAGATACACATTTTATTTGCAAAACGGAAGCCAAATGATTTATATGTGTGTGCACTTAATCGGTGCTTTTGCCGATGTACTATGCAATGAATGTTGTATTCAAAATGTTTTGAGTAGTCGGAAATATTGATATTGAAAGTTATCTGCAGATCTGCGAAAAGAAGTGCCCATGAAAGAATTTAGTTTTTAATTTAGTTAGTTTACGGAAGTATTTACGGATATTGAGAGGAAAAAACCAGTGAAAACAGACAGTTTACATACGTATAAACTTTTAACGTATTTTTTAGAATTTTTGGGATTATAAATAAATTATTAAATTTTCAGCTCTTTATTCTACCTTCACCTAGCTTATTATCGTATATCTAAATCTAACAATCTATTTACTTGTTCCCAGGTACAAAGATGATAAAACGGCAGAAAATTCGCAAGAAAATCCGGTGAGACCGTCCTTGGTCTACGTGACGATGTGACAATAGTAACAAAACAAACAGCTAAAACATACTAAAAATACTCCAAAAATAATTCTCCTAACACTCTCCTAATTTAGATTTTAGTCACAAAAGTTAGTGCCAATTTTAGTGAAAAATAAACATAGAGCTACAAAGAAATAGAGGTGACATCGAACTTTTTGATGCAACGATTGAAAAGTGCCACTTAAACAACTGCCACTAGTGAACATTCTAAATTCAAACAAAAAACATTTGAACAGCAAAACAAAATAGTGAAAAACAAAACAAAATCAAGACAGTGCGTTTCGATAGTGCAGAAACAAAAAGTGACGTTTTTAAAAGACTTACAAGTGTGATGTGCTAAGAATGGATCTCCACGCTCCGCAGTTGGTAGTCCATTCTTATGAGCCCCATGCCCCTCTGCTAGAGGTTGAGGGTTTGGATCCTCACAGTCCTCAGCAGAAAGTGCTGATCCATGCTCCAACGTTACAAAGTCAAGAGTTGATGAGTAGCGATCACCGGAACGGAGGTGAGCAGAGCTATGGTAATTATTACGTCTTTTTTTACTATGACAATATAAGTACGCTTAAATTAGACTTAAGATTTAAGCATGGCAACTAATCGAGCTGTACAAAACCAGTTAATGAGGATCTCTCATTGTACGGGAAGTTTATATAAAGAGAAGCGAAGTTATACTGGAAATGGTCAGCGTGTTGTGTCGCAGTGTGTACAATCTATTTGGTTAGCAAAGGAGGACTTGATTGTTTCGTTAAAAGATTATTACTGCCATTGAATCAAGTGAGATTCAATGCAGTTATACCTACATTGGGATAACTTGTAAATCAAACAATCGTTTTGCCAGTGGAGAAGCGTAGAAGAGAATTATGTCCAGCTGTGGAGTTCGGTAGGTTGTGTGTCATTCAATCATTCAGTCATCCCCTAAAAAAAATTTCTAAAATAAACAATTTTTATCAATCGACTTTTCCATCTACTGATGCACTTGTTAAAGGGGCTCGTAGATTTTTGTATTTAATAAAGTCAGTTTAACTCCCACCTTGTTTTGTCAAAGTTGCGGGTACGCATAATGATCTCTATTAATCACTAGCTAGTTTTTGTATTGATACTAGCTATTTCTAAAATTTGAGCCATCAAAGTTAAAATTCATTCACTGATGGCATATTCAGTACAGATTTTTTTTAAGTTTAAAGAGGCCACATTCAAAAAAATGCTGGCAGTTTTACTTTGGAATCCACAAATATATAATAAAAGTACTTAGTATTAGAAGCCTCAATACATTATGGTTGAGAGCAGATATGTCTGATCTGACGTAGAGTACGACTTTACAGATGAGCAGTACGCGCACAGCAGCAACCAGAGTGGAGACGGTGAGTCACACTATATTTATTTATTTTTTTAGTTTTATGCAATCGTTTGACATATTTACAATGTCTGTGAGAAGAAGAATCATGTAACTGTTATAATTATTTTAATGTTAATTTTAAGGAGTTTAATTTCGTTTTCTGTGATATCATGCTGGTGATACTTATTTTTAGGGCTTCGTAGACACGAGTAACACTTTGTTTTCGACAGAACCAGCTTCTGCTATCGACAAAAAAAAAGGCGGCTTAATTGCAATTAAATTGATTTGATTTGACAGAGGCAACTGCGTTTGTCGTCAACACGTGGGCAGCAAACTCCGACCAAGTTGCCTGTGTTGTCTATATTGACAGCAAAGTTCTGTTCACCTATTTGACGCTTAAGATTGAAACTTGATTGGCACATGCCCATTGCATTATTAGAAAATGAATAATAGATACCTACGAACATTTCGGCCGGACATTTGGCCCTATCTACCCATACATAACTCTATAACAAACTCACTCCATTTGCATCCCCCCCTCCTCCACACCACTCGTAACAAATGCTCGCAAAGAACTAATTCCATTTAATTTCTTACCACTGCTTTCAGTCCAACTTTTTTCTAGCGTTTGTCATTCTAGACTAGACTGGAATAAAAAAAAGATGGACCTATCACCTGTCACGTTGTAATAGAGAGTTTTGTGCCCGTGTGTCGATTCGTTAGGCTGTGGTTTTCATTGGTAGGTATATTGGTTCAATTCCTGGTAAAAACTACGTATTGTTATTGATTTTAATTTGGTAAGAATTTCGTATCATAATTAGTGTGTGTCGCTGAACTAATTATTTTCCTTCATTTTTATTAACATTTATTTAGCATCCAATTTAAAAAAAAAATTGTTCCTGGAATTGTAAAATAAAAGTCTATTTCTTCATTTTGTCAATGTACGAGTATCGGAAGAGAGAAATCATATTTAGATCAAATGGGCCATTAAGTTTTTTTCGCCATATTTGAGTTATTCTTAGTGATAAATATGAACAAATACGTCTTTTCAGCCAAAGTGTAAATAAAAGCAAATGCCTGTAAGATTTCTAAAACATTTCTCATTTATTTATTTGATGAACTTTCAGATTACTTTTCTAAAATATAACATTTATTCAATCGTAATTCTTCAGTCGATTACTTTCTTAAAATAAATAACAACAAAACCGTGAAATACTCATAATCTTTAATCCGTAACTTGTCTACAAAAATAATAAGTAACAGAAAACAGATTGTTTGAAAATAAACTGTTTCGCTATGAAAAATATTGTTTTAAAAGAACAAAACAAATTGATTTTTCATGCCGATTAAAAACATAGAGTAAAAACGGTTTCCATATTTTGTAGATCTTTGAAAGTCTTTAAAGGTTGGCAGTGGCCCGAATGTCTGACAACCAGTCGTACCAAAGGGTAGGTATTTTTACCCAATACTAAAACTGGTTTGTAGAGATTAGATGGACAGTGAAAATAGGTTAGGCAGATGATGATTTCTCTATTACAAATGTTACAATAAAATACCCCCTCACATTCTTCAACTGAATGAGACGCACTTTAAATCCTGTAGAAAACGCACACTGTAGGCCAGCATATTATAAGTTGGGGGATTACTTTGATGATATAAATGCTTGGCTCACTATGCTGGGTCTGCTCCACAACGACCACAACCATAGGGGTAGATTAATTGATTATCATGTGAAGTTATTGTAGAGGCTGCAGAAGATTGTAAAAATATCTTTGCATTGTATAGATTCAATATTAATATTATATAATTGCATGGCACATGTGTGAGTACTATGTACTATAAAGCCACTTTTTACATTTTCACATTTGGTTACATTTTACTGACGTTGCCCTGGTGGCTGAGAGAATGTCATGCTCACTCAAATGTCTCGCTGATGGTGGCGCGTGTGTCGGATCATTTAGTTCCCTTCAAAATGGTTGAGTTGAATGGTGCTGATCCATGCGTCATGTTCGTGAACGGGCGCTGTCAGTGGAGACTGGTCATCTCTTAGTTGCCATGGTATAATTTTTTTTATTTGTTTATTGTACCCTTTTACTCCGGACGCTCTTAACTTGCACGTCTTGCTACATAGTTCTCACATAATATACCATCCCAACATGAATGATGTAATGTACCAAGATTTTGTAACAATATTCTGTTTTAAAAGAGTGTCCATGGAGTTTCTTGCCCGTTCTTCTCCATAGAGATCTACGCTAGGGAATGGGCAACTACAGTACTTTCACAAGTTATTATGCCTTGTGACTGTGACTGTAGCTTAGGAGTGCAATGCGTCGTCCCGGGGGTTGCTGCGTCGGGTTGCGCGTCGCCGGATGTCTGCGGCGGCGAGTGCTGTGGGTGCGGGGGTGCGCGGCGGCGCGTGCCGTGGCGGTGGGTGCGCGGGGCTCCGGGTCGCGGGCGGCAGTTGCGCGTTGCGACGTGCATTCGTTGTTTCGTGATTTGGAGTCTCGTGCATTCGTTGTTGCGGTGTGCGTCGCTGCGTGCTTTCGTGCTCGCAGAGTTCGTTGTTGCGGGCATTCGGCGGCGTGTGGCTCGGCGTGGTGGCTTTCGGGATGACGTATTGCACTCGTAGTTTAGTTTTGTTTTATGAATTGTTCTTCTGACATTCAAAAGTGCCTGTAATGGTTTAATTGAAATAAATGCTTTGAGTTTGAGTTTGATTACTCGGTATTTTCTGTTATTTTATCATATTTGTTTAGGTACTGAGCAAGTAAAAAGTACCTGGATAAGGTATTATATTACAACTAGGTAAGTAATTTTGTTAGTTCGTCAAAAAGTTGCATCTACTCAAAAATTCTGTTACTCAAAAAGTTTTGAAGCTAGATAAAAATATGATACATTTTCGATGAGAAATACAAACTGTAATCCGACTGTCTCCGATCGAAAAGATGTGGAAAAAGTGTGGAGGATCGACTCGTTTTTTCAATGGCACTCACACAGACACAAGTGATATTCACACGCTGTTGTTTTATTTGTGTGTGTGTGTAAGTATCGGGTGGGGTGTGGGCGCAGTGTTGGTTGTTAGCGGTGCGGTTTCATGAGCGTAGCGAGTTGAGATGGTACTTTTTAGTATTTGAAAATTTGTGATGCATGAGTACCTTATTGTTGTCAGAAAAACATTGCGTTAAGTGTTTTTGTTATTGTCGAGGCTGCGGGTTGTTCGCAAGGGATACCGCGGCCTCGACATGAAGGGCTAAGAAGGAACATGGGTGGTTTTTAGTCAGTAGAAGTCTGACACTCCCTTTCGCTCTGCCCAAGAGCGGGAGGGGTTATTTGATGATTTCCCACCCCCCACAAAAAAAAAAGGTGTTTTTGTATGCTTTTTAATTTTGTTATAGCGACTTAATTTATTTTAGCTGTAGTTTGTAAAGAATGGACTGTTCTATGCTTTAGTTACATGCAGATTTCTTCTCAGACACCAGAGCACTTTCATAGTAAGTTTACTAGTATAATTTACAATTATTCGGATATTTTATCGACAGCCAAAATTACTTAACCTGCGACTTCATGATATACTCTAATGATTGTGATTGTGTGTGTGATAAGTTTGATGCGTGAGAAAAATATAGCCAGTCACCTTTCCCAAGATATAATCTATCTCCTAGCCAAATATTACGAATCTAATCAACCGTTTAGTAATGAAAAGATCACGAACAAACAGAGTAACTTTCATATTTATAATATTGGCAGGATAATTAACAAAAGTAAAAGTAAGTACTAAAATAATTAAAAGTTAAGGTAGGCCTACCAAAAACTTCCCACACTAAGCAGAGCCACAGGAAGTTATAAAGAGTTGACTTCCATAAACTTAACCTCGCTGATACTACGCCCCCACCCCACGTACACGCGGGTCGACTGGCCCAACTAATTTCACACTGATTTAGTCAAGTGTACTTGCCACAAAAAACGTCCCATTCACTGTCCCGATGTGATCGGCAGACGTGGCCTGCCAGTGAAATTTCAATGAATGAGTTTGAATTTCATCGAGCATCATGGTATTTTTGGAGTGAGGTTGTGGGTTCAATGGGTAAGCAGAGGTTTAGATTGTTCTCAGACTGAAAATATGACAAGAAGCGCGTACCTATTTAGCAATTATTTTGAGGTTGAAAAGTGATTGGGTGAACCTATAGAACAATCAGCTTGTAAATGTTCCCAATTTTGAGACATAGTGTGAGTTTTTGAACTGAATTGTGGTTAGTGCTTTGACTGGTGTCTGAGTTTTTGTGCTACTTAAGGGTCTCTGACTTGCCCGTCGGGGCTGTGGGCTGTTTGCAAGAGATACCGCGGCCTCGACATGAAGGGCTAAGAAGGAACATGGGTGGTTTTTAGTCAGTAGAAGTCTGACACTCCCTTTCGCTCTGCCCAAGAGCGGGAGGGGTTATTTGATGTTTCCCCCCCCCCCCCCCAAAGAAGGCATGCTGGTTTCTTCACGATGTTTCCCTTCACCAAAGCAAGTGATAATTATTAATTATTCCGTATTGGGTGCGAACTGGAAATCAATGACGTTCTACAGTCACATCACTAGACTATCGATATTAAATCGTCCTACAAAGGCATGCAGGTTTGCATCATTCATCAACTTTGGGTAGAAAACCAGTTGAAGTTTGACCAATCTTACAAGAAGTTAGGCAATAACCGAGAGAGTCGTTCATTGAATTTCCTACCTCAGATAACATTATCTTGTTTTGCAGTAGGAAACAGAGTTAGACAAGATAACATCTTCAAGTTTTATTTTTAATTGGGCTTATGGGTTGTCGTAAACCTTCTCAATGGCAACTAAAACCCTCTAAATACTGCATGATTCATTACAAAATCCCAACTCTTAACCTCAACAAAGACTATAAAAGTGAATAGCTCGCCGGCCATTGCTCACGCGCCGATCGAAAGCGAAACTTGGTGTTGCCACAAAAACTGACCAAAAAAATGTTGACCAGATGTTCTGTGGTGCCTGGATTGCCTGCAGCGTTTGATACTATTGGTATCTTGGTGTCGATCGTTTGATTGAATTAATTAATTGATTATGTTGTATTGTTTGTTGATGAGTTGTGTGTTTGGGTATCATCTGCCTATCCTTTTCCCAACTATGTTGGGGTCGGCTTCCAGTCTAACCGGATGCAGCTGAGTACCAGTATTTTACATGGAGCGACTGCCTATCTGACCTCCACAACCCAGTTAATACTAGGTAATACGATACCATTGGGTAAGACTGGTTGTCAGACTTTCAGGTCACTGACTACCTGTAACGACTGCCAAAGATCTATATATGGCAGCCGGGACCAACAGCTTAACGTGCTTTCCGAGGCACGGAGGAAACTCGGTATGTCGGGCGGTCACCCATCCACAGACCGACCTAGGCAAGCATAGCTTTACCTAAAGATCGAGCCGAGTGGCAGTTCTTATTAAGCCACGAGCTCCTCGTATGGGTATATGGAGTGTAAAAGTACCCTTAACGCAAACGAAGGGCACTTGTTCTCCCCACCACTGCGATTATTTTTTTCCTAGACCATACCTGGGAACCTCTTAGTTACGGAGATATTGGGGGTCAAAGTTTCAATTTTTTTACACCTGTTTTTGTAAATACTAGTTTTTCAGGTTATAACTTTACTTAAATTACCTCCATGACCCGTTTACCCGTTTAAAGCATCCACTAGCACAATGTTTTAACTGTGCTACATTGAGTTATACCGTAAAATGTGATTTTTTACCCAAAAAAATCGTTTCCCAGCAAAAATTTTTGCGTAGGGGTACTTAGTTTGATGTACAGAATGCTTGGTTGACGGCTTTGTGATGGCTTGATTTACACCCCGTGGTCTATTGATCGTGTAGTGAAACGATTTACGGTCATCCAAAAAGATACGCTGATTGCTGTGTGCAAAATCCATAATAAAAAGTTCAGACAGATGAACTCGTAATAACGTTTTCTTCAAATAATAAGATAGTCCTTCCCTGCTTTGCCCATATAATCTAGACTAAGATATTTCAAATTTCCTCAGTATAAGGAACATTTGGCGAACGCAGTCGCTAGCAAATCACTATTGACTCACAAAATATTCCATCAACCTATTCCAATAAATCTGAACGGAAGTGGCCAGTGACCCACCACATCGCCCCCTCCTTTAATGATGTCCATCTCAGACGTGCGCCTGCGCCGGTAACAGATACGTCTCAACCGCAGACACTTCCTTGGGAACCTGCTAGGCGGGTGGACGTGTTTTTTGTTTCGTCTGTGAATGGAAGATGTAGTATTTGTCTAGTGAATGAGATGAGAATTTTTATTGGCGTATTGGATTGTGATCTTTTTAGATTGATAAAGATAAAGATAAAGATCATTTTATTTGTCCAAACATGTGTATACATGCAAGTTATGCATGCAGGATGTTACATTAAAAAAAAATATTACGTACGTACATGTTTCACCCGTCAGGCGTACAAATTTATAAAATTAACAATAAACAAAAAACAAAATTTATAATACAAAATAAAAAGTCAGTAAAAGTCATAAAATGTCATAAAAATTTAAGAGAAATAATAAATGTCATTGGCTTTAGGGATGTCGTTTTATTGGCATAACTAGCGCTGTTAACTTGAAGGTTAATAAGTAAACCGATTAAACTGAATTTGACAATAGGTTTTGATGCCCTCGTGAATGTAAATGAAAATTCGCAAAGTATGCGACATAACGAGCATACCTATTTTTGGTTGCGATACCTAACTTACAGGTTGGTTTTTCACGACTCTAACTGCCGCACTCAGAGACCTTTAATGATTACTTAGGCCATCACTTAGTAAAGGCTTTGACAGTTTTGTCATACAAAAGTATGTCAAACCCTTACTAAGTGACGGATTAAGTAATCATTAAATATCTCTGAGTACTGCAGTAAGACTTCTTGGAATGGTGAAAATCCACCACCACCAAACCAGTTCTGAGGATTTGATATTAGTTTCAGCTTGATACCTCCACGCATTCCTTAAAATTAAGGGGTCTTGGCAGACGGACGTACGGACTACGACTAAAATCAATGTACCAACACATGTAATGATTACTGTGCCCTTTCAAGGTTTAACTACACACTTAAAAGACTTCAAAGTCTGATTAAGGTTTATGATAAACTATATAGATGATGCCCGCGGCTTCACCCGCGTGGATGTCGGTCAAATTATATACTAAAACCTTCCTCTTGAATCACTCTATCTATTAAAAACCGCTTCAAAATCCGTTGCTTAGTTTTAAAGATTTAAGCATACATTAGGGACGGACAGACAGCGACAGCGACTTTGTTTTATACTATGTAGTGATAACAAATACTGACAAACCGTATGTACGCGCTTTGGACGTGCAGTAAACGCAGCCGTGTAGAAAAGCAGCAAACAGTGTAGTTATAATCTGCATAGCCTTTGCGTAATACGGTTCCCCTTGATAAGACTAAATGTCAGACTTTAAGGCCGTAATAGACTACCTGAACAACTGTCGAAGATGTCGGGACAAATTAGTGAAGCCGACCCACACCCATCCACAGACCGACCTTGGCAAGCGCGACTTAACCTTATAGATCGACCTGTGCGACTTTTATAATGGAGCCACGAACTCCTCAAGCAATGTAGTACATAGTAATATATCTGCCTATCCTTTATATTAACGTCAGCTTTAAACTCAACCACGTGGTTCAACAATTACTTACCGCACATAAAGATAACTTTTAACAGACTTTCTCACAATCCAGCGATACCCCACAGAAACCGGTCGCGATGTCGAGTCATCGCCATTAGTTCCGCACCGGGAACCGAACCCGCGACCTGCTACCGACGGAAGTTAATGTTTTTCGACAAATTGTCGGGGTTTTGATGTTTTATAGTTTTTAATTGAGTGGGAATTTATGTTTGATAGGAGTCGTTTATTAAAATTATAATTTTGATGCATTTATCAGTTTCTATGGGGTTTTTATAAATAAAATATTAGCCTAGACTTTCTTTGGGATGAAAATAAAGCCTTTAGGGCTTTTAAGAAAATCATTAAAAAAATACGTTTTTTTTAAATAAAACAAGAACATGAGTGCCTCGTTGGTCTAGTGGTTGTAAGTGAGACTGCTGTGCATCAGGTCCTAGGTTCGATTCCTAGGTCCGGTATTGGGTAGGAATGTCTCAGTAGCAGCCACGGAGTCTGGATGTCTGCCCGATTGATGTCAATAGGCTCACACCCTATGACTTGGAACATAACAGGCGAAATGTGGGTTTAAGTGCTATAAGGCACACCTCTGCTTAACCATTTAGGGATTACAGGCGTGATGTTATGTTATCAATCGCTTTTTAATGTGTTTTTCCATAAAATTTACTTGCTATAAAAACAAAATTTAATTGTTTTTTTAACCGACTTCAAAAAAGGAGGAGGTTATATGTTTGTGTGTATGTATTTTTTTTTTTTTTTTTTATGTATGTTACCTGATTTTTCCTCCATTTGTGAACCGATTCTCAAAATTCTTTTTTTATTTGAAAGAGTATACTCCTGAGGTGGTCCCATTTAAATTTGGTGAAGATCTGATCCTGATCTTCGGAGATATACAATAGAACTCTTCAAAAATAGACGGCAAATCTGTTGTGATTGCTGCAATCGCTTGGATGTTTATTGTTTATACAACATCATGACGTAACATCACGCCTGTATGATCTGAGGGGGTACGCAGATGTGTACACCCAGATTTGGACAGTAAGATATTATGTAATGTTCCATTTATTGGGGATAAATAAAACCTATTATTTGTTTGGGAACAACTAAAAATGGAAAAATAAAAAACTTTTTGGAAAAAAATAAAACCGACTTCAAAAACACCAAAAAGTGAAAAATAAACTTCTGAAGAAAAATCAGCTTCTGAAGTCGGTGGCAAAAAAACGAAATCAAACAAACAAATGTCACCGACTTCAGAAGCTGATTTTTCTTCAGAAGTTTATTTTTCACTTTTTGGTGTTTTTTTAATAAACATAATTCGCAAAAGACACCGACCTCATATAAAATTAAGCTTAAAAGATTTTTTTTTATCTATCAACATTGATGATTCCCTCGGTGGCCTATTGGTCAGAATCGCGACTACAAAGTATTGTGTCTGGGGTTCGATGATGTAGGTCGGGCAATATTCTCTGTAGAGATTTGAATATGGGCCTTATGTATGACTACGCATCTGCTATTTGGGAAATATACATAATTATGTGATGTTTGTTTTGTCCATCTCTTGAATTTATGGCCATTTTAATTTTTATACATTATGTATATAAAAATTGTTTAAACAAATTATTAAATCCTACTAATATTATAAACGCGAAAGTTGGTAAGTATGGATGTTTGTTACTCTTTCACGAAAAACTACTGAACGGATTTGGATAAAATTTGGAACCTGGACTTGAGTTTTTATCCCGATTTTATTTTCCCGTGGGATAATTATCGAGTTGTTGCGGGCGAAGCCGCTGGCAACAGCTAGTACTAATATAAATACCGCTAAACCTAACCCTCTCCTCAAACAAATGCTAGTCACAAATCTAATTACTCAAAATATAAAACAACAAAATACACGGAACCACAACAAAACTGACCACTCAACCCACAGTACCCCAAAATCTCCGGTGCGAAAGAGACCACCATACAGACCACGTTCCGCTCGATTAGAACCGCCTTGTTCGAATTTTGACAGCAGCCAATCAGAATAAATTTGTCCGCGCACACTAATTGATAATTCAAAGTCAAAAGGTCTTAAAACCAGAAACTCCCATTGTAATCTCCATCTTATTTCAATGTGATTAAAGCCCAGCTTTGTTTGTCTCTTGAAACCGATGGAACGTGGTCAGAAGAGCATAAGTTGGTTTGAAAGCGCTGGAATATGAGACTTGTTACAAAGTGTTAACGGTGGGTTTTGTATGTTGCCTCAATATATTTTTTTGTTTTTCAACAATCGTTTGCCTGAACGGAAACTGGTGACATGTATAGAATTAAGATTTTTGTGTAATGACTATGTAATTATGTAATAGTGGATGTTTGATTTAAATTACATTGTGATTTTGACACATCCGTTGTGCTATGCTGGTTTTTTTTAAAGGGCTGAGCAGAATTAATAAATTTAAGTAGTTTTTTTTTTTTTTTTTTAAGAACGTTGCCCCACACTAGGAATTTCTCCTGTGTCGTGGGTGCGTTCACAAACATATAAAGTCACATACACAAATACCCAGACCCGAAACAACTATCTGCAGGTCATACAAATATTTGTTCCGCGCGGGAATCGAACCCGCGACACGCAGCGCAGCAGTCCAATCGCTTAGCCACTGCGCCAACCGTGCCGTCTGCAGTTGTGACAGTCCTGGCTATAGAAATAGTACTTCAGGAAGTTTTCGTTACGAAATTCAAGGATAAAATCCAACATCGTGTCCGTCCCACTAGGTACCGAGCAAAGGCCAAACATAGCATAACACCATTTTTCTGTTTCTTTACTTACGCTTCTTTGGTTTGCAGCAACAAAATTTCAAGATGATCAGATTAACACGAACCAACCCGAAGCAATATAAGTCTTATCTCTCGAAGCATACAGTTCAATTCGCCTTAAACCTATTCTGATGAAGCTATCAATGAACATCGGACATGATTGCTTGCTTTGTGAATTGAACTCTATCTAAGAGCTTCATGGTTGATTTTGTACTAAGATAGATTTTTTACTTTTTTTTTGGTTTTTAATTAAACGGAAGAGATTGTTTTGGACGAATGAAGGCTGTTCCTTAAAGTAGGTACCTATTTGTACCTTCCCAATATAAACTAAGTAGGTACTGGAGGTGGCATGACTACAATGGTTCAGTGGTTGACACAGAGGCTTTTGCGCTATGGACCACAGGTTCAAATCTAACAAATGTTTTTTTTTTATGCTCTACGAGTTGGCAATATTTTATTTAGTTATTTGTATCTTTGTTAATTATACAGATACTTAATCTTGTATCTACATACATACAACATAAGGGTCAATTTATAGGTAGGCAAAATCCATATCATTAGAGTCATCACCTTCTGCCTACCTTTTTCTCACGTTAGACGCAGCTTCCAGTCTAACCGAATGCAGTTAAATACCAGCATTTTACATGAAGTGACCGCCTAACCACACCACTCTGGTCACCCATCCACATATTAACCTAGACAAGCGCGGCTTAACCTGAAGATTGATCTCAGCCGCTATTAAATATCTAGCTCTTCAAATCTTTATCATTAGTTTATCCTATGTATACATACAGGGTGTATAATAATATCAACCCATCACACACCCGTCAACCAAGCATTCTGTACATCAAACTAAGTACCCCTTTTTGCTGGGAAATGACTTTTTTTTTTGGGGTCAAAAATCACATTTTACGATAAAACTCAATGTAGCACTGTTAAAACATTGTGCTAGTGGATGCTTTGAATAGTAAACGGGTCATGGAGGTAATTTAAGTAAAGTTAAAACCTGAAAACCTGGGTATTTACAAAAAACAGCTGCGAAAAATTTGGAACTTTGACCCCCAATATCTCCGTAACTAGGAGGTTCCCAGGTGTGGTCTAGCTAGAACAAAAAAAATATCACAGTGGTGGGGAGAACCAGTAACCCTTCGTTTGCGTTAAGGGTACTTTTACACCCTATATGTCGAATATAAGAAGGTCTAATGTTAATAATAATACTACTCCATCCATTATTATAATATTTCAGCTAATGAACCATAGGATCCGATACACGAAACACCATAATTCAGTTAAAATAGATCAGCATAGTACGGGAACGAAGTATGTGGACTTGGAACAAAAATAGCAAATTTAGAAAATACTAAGATTTGAAGATAGAAGAAGTGTTATGGGTAATTAACGTAATATCTCTATAGGTATATCTCTGCCTATCTCTTCAGGGACTACAATCGTGATGATACGTTATGTTAGAAAATACAGTGACATAAAATGCCATTCAAAAACAAAGCATCAAATCTGGCAACTTCAAAATATCATTTTATTTCGAGTCATCGTCTTCAACTTCCTAGCCTTTTCCTAGCTATCTATATTTGGGTAGGCTTTTAAACTACGGAGCGACTGCCTATCTGACCTCCACAACACACCCAGTCAGTACTGGGTAATACGATTTCCCTTGATACGACTGTCAAATATCTACAATTGATAGCCGGGCGAGACCAACTGCTTACGAGTTCTTAACCCAAAAGTATTTATGGACATTCATTGTTTCTTTTTTTTTGTTGTCCTAAAAAATTACTTACTGTTAACTAGTTTTAGATTGAAATACACACACACATTACAACGCACAACACAACACACAACTTTCAGCTTTATCTCCTGAAAAACAAAGCAGTTATTTTAAGTAGGCCAGTAATTACAGGAACTTTTGAATAGTCGAAACAAATATAAAATAAAGGAAGCTTCAGTTCCAGTCAAAAGACATAATAACTGTGAATGTACTGTAGTTGAAAATCTTAGAAGCAAGCCTATGTCAATCTTGTATGGCGGGTTTCATCCTACCGAGGGAAGAAAACAGAAAACTGCCAAGAAAGACCAAACATTTAAAAGGTAGTGGTCCTCAGTTTACCCACTCACACGCCACAATACAGTACATAGGTAAAATCAATTTGTCAAACACACAATCCCTTGCATTAGCCGACATGTCGGTAATAGGATCGTCCTAATTAATAATATGATCAATAGGCTTTTTGGACAAAGCTATTGTATTTATAACATTATTGAAGACTAGGTTTTACACGTGGCTTTGCTCCCTTTATTCAAAAGATATAGAACAGGGACGTTTTAAATATAGCCTCGAACACTCGGGGATAAAGTAGGTTCCCGTTAGTGAAAGAATTTTCGAAATCGGATCAGTAGTTTTGATGATAGCAGTATACAAACAAACTAACAAACCTCATCGTACTCGTAATATATATTTAAGACTATCATAGCAAGGCAGTGGTGGCTGCCCCGACTTACGAACAGTAAGTCGTGGGTTCGAACCCTGTCAGGCGCATTACTTTGTGTAATTTATTTCATCACCACTGCTCTCAAAACGGAAAACATCGTGAGGAACAGTCATGTCCTAAAATCAAAAACTAAGACATATGACATCTACCAACCCGCACTGGGCCCGCGTGGTGGATTATAGCCCATCCCTCTGCTGTGGAAACATTATAGGCTGATGATGATGATGATGATCATAGCAAGTTGTTGTTAGCAATAGTGTTAATCATGTTGTCATGAGTTCGATCCGAAATTTTTCGAGTCGAATGTCTAATTTAAAAAACTGAAAAGGGTTCCTTTCAGTTGTCCCATGTAGAATATAGCTGAAAGAAAGAAGAAAAGCCATTTTTTTACACTTAGTCCGACCTGGAAATTGAACCCAGGATCTGAAGCCCGTGCTTGGGACTATTCGATCAATTACTGAGATAATCTGATAGTTTTCCTATCCGATGGTCTAAAGCTATTTCAGGGAAATCCGATGTTTTTACGACACAATAGTGGTCACTGGGTAAATCCAATGCTTTGCATCATCATCTGCTTAATTATCCTTTTCCCAACTATGTTAGGGTCGGTTTCCAGTCTAACCGGATGCAGCTGTATACCATGGCAGTATTTTACATGGAGCGACTGCCTATCTCACCTCCACAACCCAGTTAATACTGAGTAATGCGATACCCTTTGGTAAGACTGGTTGGCGAACTTTCAGGTCACTGACTACCTGTAACGACTGCTAAAGATCTAAGTACCTATGTATGGCAGCCGTGACCAACAGCACAACGTGCTTTGTCCAGTGCTATGTATTGATTGAAATTTACAGTACGTATTCCTTGATACCTATGTTTCCTTCTCAAACACTACTTTGGTCCACAAAGAGCCCACGCAAAAAAAAAGTTTATAAAACAAATGCCAATAAAAAAAGTTATAAACATTTCAGTTTTCCATCACTTTTCAGACTAAAACAACCATTAGACTAGGTTACAATATTATGGAAATGATATGAATGCCCTTATCACATCAACGGACAGATAACTGAGAGAGGGAGGTAAGAGGGGTGCGAGGGGAGAGGTGACGTCACAGGAGTGCGTTCGGAAATTTGGTTGTGGTTGTCTGTCGAATTTTCGTTGTTTTATTTGGGAGTTTTGTTATTGATTCTTTATTCTAAATTACTTAACCTGAAATTACATGTAACGAAACAGTCAACTTTGTTTGAGTTTGAATAATTATGAAGATCGCTGATGAGTGAAAAAATGTGATTATTATTATTTTATTACTGAATCCTATAACACTGCGGGCAGGTTGTCAGTAGTGGTAAAAACTCAGCGAAAAACACAGCGAAGTTCAGTTTAATATTAATATCTTCTAAAGTTTCAATGTAGATAATTGGCACAAGAACTTATGACTACATAATTATGGTACAACGAGAAATCTTATCATTATATTACATAAATATTAGGTCAACTATAGTTATCAATATAGGTAAATTTTATTTATAAACAACACTCATATTGATTATATTTAAATAAAGCTCTTATAAAATCCCCTTTTAAATTAATTAAAAACTAAAACCTTATGACCGGACGAAGTCATTCGCAAATTATTCACTTAATTGAGTTTCTATAAATGTAATTAAACGGTCAAGATGCAAATTAACACGCGGCTGCTCGTTGTCTCGTCGGGAATTAAATTCCACTTCAACTACTTTCGGATTACTTGAAGTACCTACTAGTTTATATTAAACTTTTCGGTTATTATACATTCGTAGAAATATAGTTAAAACAGTCTTTCAACTTTTTCTTAAATTAAATTGGCTATGTACTTTCTTAAATGACTGTAATAAAAAAAAATTTGCCAAGGTTCGTTGGGATTTTTTTCCTTCTTCCTTTACCTACACATAAACGTGTTCCTCTTACTGGTATCGAAATTCCAAGTAACTGGGATATGCCAAGTAACTGTTGGGGTCAGTTGTCTATCTGAACTATTAGTACCTAGTCAGCAGCATCCAATTAAACAGGAAACTGACCCCAACACTGTTGGGCATAGGCCAGGCTGATAGCAATGAAACCTTATCCTGCTATATGATAATTTTTTCTAACACAATAAATTTTTTTCAAAAATACTACCTTTCAATATTATTTTCACAAAAAACCCTTACACATTAATTTCGCACTGCCAAAATTCAAAAATGGCGGCGAAATCTCACCCCTCAGGGGTAGAATATTTCGGATCATCCCGCCACGTGCCGGCAGTGTTACCGCGACTGCCGCGCGGTTCGTTGTCGCCTCTATGACGCGACCCCGCGATCCGCGACAACGCGACGACTTGCGATTTTTGGAAAAATAATTATGAAAATCATAAATATCTATCGATAGTAGAAAGAGTGACGGTGTGTATTATGATTCGAATTTCGAATGACAGTGATTTTTGAAAATGGTGGTTAGATTTTTTGTGATTCTCATGTTTAAATTTGGATGTGATCAGTGAAGTGAAAAAATATATAATAATATAAGGTTTAAAAAAAATTTGGTTCTTGATTGTGCTTGTAAATGCGTCACCAAAACTATTAAAATACACTTTAATAAATAAAACTAGTCTTAACTGCTCAAATTAAAATCCAAACAATGATACAACCTAAACTAAACATAACTGAATATAAAATTACAATTCGATAAAACGCAAAACAATGATTACTTAATACCTAAATAGTAAATAGTATAACTAAGTAGTAGCGTGACTAAAAAATTACCGACGCAACGCAAAAAATCTCCAACCATATTCAAATCTAAAAAAACCTTTATAGACACACAGCACATAACATACCTGTTATGTAAAACAATCCGGCATGTAATACCGACACCGTAGGTATCACCGGAGCTATCGGATCGGATGACCGGTCGTACACGCCCCGTGTGAATGTTTCACGATTTACACGGTTATAAATGAGTGATACTATCCAGGATTAGATGATGGAAAAACTAGGTGTAGGTGGCTGAATATCAAATAATAATTTTTAATACACAAGAAAGTGGTTACAAAATAGTGTGAAGTCCCTAAATCCTGTGCTAGGTGATACAAGAGCCTGTGCCCTCTCTTAATTCGTGGTGAGCCTAACGAGTATTCTAAAATTTGGGACTATGATACCTACGCCATTCTCTCTGTTAGTTCCAAAAGTAAAACAGAACAGAACAAAATTTTCTGGATTACGAGAGAATTTTTCCTGATTAACTCTGTTGTTTTAATTATTCTGTCCCTACTTTGAGTATAGTTGAATTTAAGCAACCTTTTTTTATAACTTACCCTTATGCTTACGTATTTCTGGATCGTAGGATCAAACAGTCCCTCTATACTGATGTTCAACCACTCCTGAAATGCCAGTCTAAGCCTCACAGTGTCTAAGCTAACGTCAAGCTATTTGATTCTGAATATGAGCTCATTTACCAACATTGCTGAATTAAATTGGCAATTCCATTTTAACTGTAATCAAGATCAATGAGACAACAAGCAGAATAATCACCTTTTACGAAATGAATTACTACTTGAGATTTTAAACTAGGTCGAGTATCATGAATGAGATGAAATTTACATAATTTCCACATTGTTATTAATTATTTCGCAGTTGCTAACTAATTGGAGATGTTCAGATTCTGATATTATGTAGGTATAGGCAATGCCTACTTGTCCAGTCTTTTCCAAGTATGTTGAAGTCGGCTTTAAGTCAAACACAATGCAACTGAATACAACTATTTTACACGGAGCAACTGCCTATCTGACATTGGCATTTACTGAGTTACTTAACCTACCATACTCTTTGGTAAGACTATAGGTTTCAGGCTCAGTTCTGACTACTGGAAATACTGTCAAAGATTTACAAATGTCGGCTGGGACCAGTTATTAGCATATCAAATTAAAAAGTAAATCAAAAACAATCCCACGGACTTAACATAACAAGAAACCGATCCCTTGTCACAATCCATCGATTATGTCCGTCAACCGTAAAATATACCTCAAAATCGAGACTAAGTTATCTGTGCTCGATTGTCCGGCGCTCGATTGAGACGTGTTTTAATCGGAAATAAACGGTTTTTGTGTGTAAAAATGAAGCTTCAATTTAAAGAGTTATTGTTCGGTTGAGACCTAAGTTTTGAGTGATAGTGTTTTGGCAAAGTCTTTAAGTCTTCTTAAGTGCATTCATACATTTATTATGAGTTCCCATCTATGTAATATTTATGAATAAACGTGTTTGTACCTTTACCGGTTTAAAAAAAAAATACTTGAAACTTAAATTCACTAGGCAGAAAACATGCAAAAACTTATAATTAGGTACTTTAAAAAAAATGTGGCAAAAATTAATTAATTCGCCGAAAGCGTTAATCGTGAAACAAAACAAAAAAAAACTAAATGATTCAAGAAAGCACAACAAAATCACCCAAAACATCGACTTTCGCCGAAGTACACGAACAATACTAAAACTATACGCGTTAATTGTGACTTCCTCTCCATAATCGGTTGCTTATTAAAAATCTTCCTTCTCGTGAGAAAAACAGCGTCATAATACCCCCACCTGCCTCTATTGAACCAGAAAACTAGTGATCAAACACCGGAAAATCGTACAAATCGTCGAAAAACCGGCGAAATTGCTCCAAACGAATCGTTATTACTGACCAATCACGGTTACGATTTTCATGCCGCTTTCACGGTGACCACTCTTTTTTTTGTTTTGAAAATCATTAGGGCATTGAAATTAACCAACTAGTTTCGACAAATAGGTATTTTTTAACGTTTTCCGGTTTTTATTTTGTTTCTTATTTTTGTAAATCTGCGAAGAGCAATCAGACGTTACGATCTCTGTTTTAAGTTAGTCGATTTTAGATAGCTTTGGTGATGGTCTAATTACAAGCGCAATCAAGATTTTCTCACTAAAATAATTTATTTCAGTGTTTTAACTAATGAACCAAACTAACTGATAATACACAGTAATAAAATAACACCTGTAATGAAGTGAAAATTAAAAAAAAAGTGTTAAATAAAAAGACAAAATGTAAAAAATAAATACACGATAAAAATTCCGAACACACCAAGGAAAAAAAACTAAAATTCAAAATTAGAACTACAATCATGGCGTCAGCATAACTTTTCTCGAAGTGAAAAAACTAAAGTTTTGAAGTGATTTTCTTTTATAATTAAGTGATTAACTTAATCATTAGTGTTGTTGTGTAAGTGTTCAAACTGGAGGGGCAGAGCAAAGCCACTTTTGCGGCCCTATTCGGGCTGAGGGCCGGCGGAGGCGTAGACCTCTCCGCCGCTTACCGATACAATCAAAATATGATGGAATATTATACATGTAAGTTGGAATTTTTCACGAAATATGAAGGCATTGCATATTGTTTAAATCCTAATCTCACACGGTATCTCTGTAGAAGTTAATTTATAGCCTGGAAGGGACCTATAACCGAAGTTTTTCACAAAAACCTTCATCAGGCATCAGTCTCTCACAATGTTGGATGGAATACAGTCGAGACATTTTCTTGTACAAATTAATTTTAAATCAGCTTTGTAAAGAGCAAACTAAGGATAAATATCTAATAATTAGAATTACCTACATTGAGAAAAAGAGAGAGAGTGGGAAGACTGACTAATTTCTTAGGTAAATGAGGCAGGGACAGAGAAACAATTGCACATCGGCATCGTAGGTATAGTAAAACTTATATACCTACCTAAGTTCCGGTTGGTTCTGGTTCCGTATATGGTGTCGGACGTAAAGAATAGCACCATCCCATATCTTCCCGTGGGTGTCGTAAGAGGCGACTAAGGGACTTACCAGAGAATGAGCAGCAGCGTTCTCTGTGCCTTCGTAACAACCATACCGATCGCCAACCCGCCTGCCAAGCGTGGCGATTATGGCAAATCCCCCCCTTCTGGGGGAGGCCTATGTCCAGCAGTGGACGTCTTATGGCTGAAATGATGAAAAATGATGATGTACGTAAGTAGTCATTTTAAAATGCACGTAAGTCCCGAATCATCATTCTCCAGTCTCCTGCTCCTATCTCAATATTTGAGGTCTTCTTCTTCCATAACGACAGGGACTACAATAAAAGGGGATCCTTGCTGTACATCATCACTACATAGTATAAAACAAAGTCGCTTTCTCTGTCCCTATATCCCTATGTATGCTTAAATCTTTAAAACTACGCAACGGATTTTGATGCGGTTTATTTAATAGATAGAGTGATTCAAGAGGAAGGTTTTAGTATATAATTTTACCGACATCCACGCGGGTGAAGCCGCGGGCATCAGCTAGTCTTCTATAAAATATAGTCCATCCACCTTCCTAATTAAACGTGTAGTACTTTTGTAGGTTCTAATACAGTAAAGACATTCGAATGTTTACGAGCGATATGCCAGACAAGATGATGAAAATCGTTATCTACCGTCGGGGCTGCGGGTTGTTTGCAAGAGATACCGCGGCCTGGACATGAAGGGCTAAGAAAGAACATGGGTGGTTTTTAGTCAGTAGCAGTCTGATACTCCCTTTCGCTCTGCCCAAGTGGGGGAGGGGTTATTTGATGATGTTCCACCCGCCAAAAAAAAAAGTCCCATCTAGGTATTAGGTATTTGTAACTACAGATTTAGTGACAAATAAATAAAGCATTTGAGACAGAAGTGTCTAGTCTCATAAGTACCTACACTTTTGTCAAGCAGCATTCGTGAATCGAAATCGATAATTTTCGGATCCAATTTTTAGTTTTACGCTAGTTATTCCCAACGTCGTCCGCTCGATTACGCTGCTGGGAGCGGAGCTGAGCGTATTTTTATTAAAATTAGTCTTATAGCAAGAACGAACATGAAAATATACACCTTTGTACGTAGATTTCCCGATATCTCAATAAGTAACAAAGAGAGAGATGCAAACTCCTTTTTTTTCTGTTATTTTTTAGGTTCTTTTTATTTTTTATTGCTTGTTGTGTGCACTTGTGGCATGTGCTGAATAAATATATTTTCTTTCTTTTTAACTAGCAATTAGTTAAAAAAAATAGTTAGTTAGTTGACAAAAAAAATCTAATTAGTCCGTCAGAGAGATTCCAAAAAAATTTGGACACGTTTTTTTTTTCACGTAAAAAAAATGGAGATATATGGATACATGCTTTGAAAAGTCGTGTGACATCACAGATTGGTTAATTTTTTACCAGAAAGTGACTTCACAAGACCGGCCTCACTAATTATTTTTTTTATTTTTTTGTTAAAACAAAAATACGTAAGTAAGTAGGATATTTTTCGATAATCTAACAGACGGACTTCACAGAATCATATTTTTTTAAGTCAGGCAACATCCCTACTTATTGCTAATTTGCTCGTGACTTATATTTTAGGCTGGCACAATTTCTCTGGAAGGTTAAATGTCGATCCTTTCTGTTGTTCGTGTTTTGCATAATTATTTAGTTTAGAGATTCATACTACTTACGCTATCGGACAGGATATTCCAGTATTTTATCTGGAAAATAACTGAAAATTCTGTGTTTTCTAATCATTGTAGTCCGCAATGTAGGTATGTACCTGTACTTAAGGCAAGAAAATTATATTTCTGGATGTAAAATTAAAATTCACAATTTATTAATTGATATTATAAAGATCAATGTTCTAGCTAAAAAAAATAATCGTATAATAAGTAAACAGTATGTATTTATGTAAAGGTTTGCGTCTCTTTGTACCAACCACAAAACCACATACAAAAAACCCTTTTAACCGAATCATATTCCATTTCAAAAAGAGCATCCCTAAAACAAACGAAACGCCATCCGAATCCCTCAAACGACGTTATTCAGTCATTATGCAAAAACGCTGGAACCATCCATAACAATATTATCATAAATACAACGCATAAAAACTCAATCCCGCCATAAAATACGTAAAATACCTAACAAGCATCTGCAAAGCCCCGAGATTTCATAAAACACCCGAAAATTTTCCCTCCGAAAAAGATCGTTACAAAACCCACGAATAGAAACCCTCGAAACGCGGTGGAGGGCGAGGGAAGCCTTCTGATTGGTCGTTTTGGAGAATGGCGCGCCGTGATTGGTCGGTGTGGTTGTGGGTGGGGCGTGTTGTCTGTGTGAGTAGGTGCGTTCAGTTTACGTTAATTGCAAGGCGTTTGGGCGCGTTCACTACATGTGTTGGATGCGTCGAGCAAATTGGACGTCGAGGCTTTTATTAGATTGGCGTATGGTTTTATGTAAATATACCTATTCTGATGCTATAGGTATAATATTAATCTGTGGTATAGAATATGAATTTAACATTCTAACTGAAATAAATAACTAGTTTTTGAATAATTATGTAAGTGTATTTTACGTTGTCCTTGTTTAAACTAGTAATGTAAAATCTGAGTTTCCTCCGTGCCTCGGAAAGCAAATAAAGCCATTAGTCCCGACTGTCAAATTGAAGATCTTTGACAGTTGTTACAGGTAGTCAGTGGCCCAACTGTCTGACAAACAGTCTTACCAAAGGGTTCTGGGCCGACAGAATTTGGATTGCCGACATGCTAAGAAGAACATCATATTGTGATATTGTATTATCCAATAGTAATTGGTTGTAGAGGTCGGATAGATAGTCGTTCCATGTGAAATACAGGCATTCAGTTGCGGATAGACTGCAAGCCAACCCCAACGTAGAAGGAAAAGGCTAGGCTGATGATGATGAGTTCCGTGTCGCCTATTAGTGAATATAGACATTAATTGTTCCAACTATGAAGGCTAGGCCATCTGTAAACTGAGTCCCAACTGAGGTGTCTTAGGCTGAAGGGTAACTTTAGGTATAATGTAGGTAATTCGTCAAAGAAACGATGGATGGACTGTGTTAAGAATGATATGGCAAGAAAGAATGTGTCTCATGTGATGTCGAGAAACAGAGAGTATGGAAGAAGAAGACATGCTGCGCCGACCGCAAATTAATTGGGATGAGAGCAAGAGAATGATGATGATGATTTTAGTACTTTTCATCAATTCGTCATCTATCATGAAGGATGATACTAACACAGGCATCATGCAAGTTGAAGTTTGCAGTGTGTTTTATCATTTTCTGTACAAATAGAGATTAAGACAGCTGCCGGATCACTGTTTGTTACCAAAGATGCATATCTCTTGAAACACCATCATCTAAATAACTGCATATGTAAATACCACCATTTCTGTTTACACCATATACTTGTCTAGCGTGACGATACACGGTGTTACATATCTACTTACATATAAGTAATCTACTGCAGTGAAAGTTACTTATATACATAGTAGTACAATACAGATAAAAGTTAACTTAATCATAATGTTTTTAATTAAGGGGAAAGTCGAAACTGCGGCCATCTCATTAAACTTACTTTCCAAAAAAAGGTTTTAATTTAAGAGAAAATAAGAATTAAAAAAAAACACAAAAGAGGTTTGAGCACGCAATTTCGATTGCTAGATGATTATTTAGAAGGCTTTATGAAAAAAAGTTTTGAGTATGGCTGTAGAGGAGTATTAAGAGTAGAGGAAAAGCAAATAAACTATGTATGTATTTATAAAAATCTATAACTTTACAAATAGCAAAAGTTTTAGATTTTTTTTGTTTCAATTAATTTTAATAAGTTTTAATATAATTTTAACTATATAGGTAAATGAAACGTATTTTTTCTTTTTTCTCGTAAAAAAAAGATGAAGATGATCGAAAAGCCGTGTGACGTCACAAGATTAGTACTTTTTACCCACAAAGTGACGTCAAAAACCCCCACTCATGATCTTTGACAAATTTTATTTTTGTCAATTTTTATTAATTTGATAAAACAAAAAACACGTATCCAATATTTTTCGATAATCTCATAGACGGACTAAGCAATTAGATTTTTTTGGTGAAGTAGGTACTCTTATAGGAAATGGCATTTGAAAGTATGGAAGAAGCAAACACCTTCACCCCACATAAGACAAAGTAGTTGAAAGTAGCCTTTCATGTCTATATGTGTGGCTGTTTAGATCTTATAAACTATGCAATAGATCCTGATAAGCTGACCTACATCATTTAAACCAAAATGGTTGTGTTTATTGTGTGAATATTAAATTACATTGTAGTAGCTAGTAGTTATGCTTAGCATAGTAATCTTTATATTTTCATGTATGTCAACATTCCAGTACCTAGATTGGAAACTTACGAAAAGTACTAGTCTTCAGTTTTCTTTAAAAATCTCTATTTCAATTTCTATACCTACAGATGATGATGAACTACCTAGGTATGTCTAACCCTAGAAAGAAAATCCTGTAAAATGTCGTTTCTAAAAGCTTTATTGGTGTTTAATAATTAAAGCTGTTGAAACGTGTATTAAGTACTCAACTGCTCTATAAGGTTCTCCTAAACAACGACAAGCAATCAAATGACTCAAAAACGGACAAAAGAATTGGTCTAGGCATGAACGAAAAATAAAAATACAAAGAAAAATATTAAATACCTACCCAAAACATCGTAGTTTTTTCGTAAACATTATTACACCAGAATAATGAGCAAATAAATCATCTCCACACCAGAACAATACCACACAAAAATACTTAAAAAATCGTCATCATACATCAGAAAAATACAGGAAACATTCAAATCATAAACCACGGCGGCCATTACAATGTCGCATTCAAACAATAAAATTAGGACACAAACACAAAAAACTACCAAATTTCATACTTCCTGCAAGTGACTCAACGTTAACTATCCATAGATCACGAAATTACACTTATATAGAGCCAGAGTGAACGACATTGCTTTACCAATATATCCACCACACGTGAAAAACACACACGAGTCCTTTAACACTAGAAAATAAAGGCCAAATTCAAACGCAATGACAGCAAAACCATGATTGTAACATGAGACTCACAAACACACAGAAACAAATGACACACGCCTGTTCTATACGCGTTCATGGTTGTAAACGCACACATTCAAACGCAGGGCTCTGATTGGTCGACAGCAATGCGCTCACGCACATATCAAGTAGATCTTTTACGTTTTGAAACCTGTTTTGCTGGGTAATTGTTGAGATTTTAGAAAGGCGGTCTAGCTGGTTGCTGTAACCAACTGGTTGGGTTGCGTCGCCCTCGTACGTGTTATTAACATATATATTTTTTATTGCCGGTTATGTAAAACGTTAATATTTATTGCAAATTATAGTGTTGCATAGTTACATGGTAGGCATTTGGTTTGCATAAAGTATTTAGGTAAATCATCACCATAAATTATAATATTGTATTGAAGGCAAAAATCATGTTGCAGATTGATAGGTACTACTCATGCCTAAACATCGACGTTAAAAACAACGTAAAATATAATTGCAAAAAACCTTTAACTAAGTATGCACCTATAAACTGCACTATTATTAAAATTATGGCTATCAGAATCTTAAAAGAAAATAAAAGCTAGACAACAACCAATAACCTTAAACATCAATGAATAGAAGGAGGAAAACATGGTTTTGGAGTCTAAAACTAACAATTACGATCTGAAACTGGCACCGGTGACTGAAAAACTGTGTGTATAACGGTTATACTGGCATGGCCATGTGATGCAGAGGAATGAGGAAAATGATGAGTGTGAATGTAGATGGCTGTAAGGGCCAAAGAAACCATGACGAACTGTGTGGAGGATGACATGGCTAGAAAGGAGGTGATTACTGAAATGACATGAAAACATGTAGCACCGAACCCAAATAAATTTGGATAAGGGCTGGCTATGATGATAGTCTAAAACTAACAAGATATTAATTTACGTTAGGTTAGGTTAGGTTAGGTCAGAAAACAAACGCAATACTCAATAGCCACTCCTCTGTGTAAGATATTGATGATACTTACCCTACACTAAAAACATTACATACTAACATAATTAATAGAGAAATAGACGAAAGCAATCCGCGGTACAATCAGAAATCTAAGCAATGCAACATAGTACGTAGTTAAGAAACATCACAAGGTTGTAGCAGACGAGAATTTTATCTAAACTTAATTCTTCTGTTGCGAGACTGACCACTTGTGCTAAATTACTTGATAATGTTTCAGATTGTTACAATGATTCTGATGCATTCTGAGTAAATAGATTAGAGATGTCTGTATCATCATCATTTTGAGCTCTATCATCATCATCTGCCTAGCCTTTTCCGACTATGTTGTGGGGACAGTTTAGGTTTTGAATATGAATGTGGAAGAATATATACGAGTAGAGATGGACTGTGTTAAGAATGATATGGTAAGAAAGGAGGTGTCCTCAAGACATGACGAAAAATAGAGAAGTATGGAAGAGGAAGACATGCTGTGCCGACCCCAAATGAATTGGGATAAGGGCAAGAGAATGATGATGATTGTGGAGACGGTTTACAGTCTTACTGAATTTAGCTGAATATCAATATTTTACATGGAGCAACTGCCTATCTGATCTCCACAACCCAGTTAGTAATAATCATTGTCTTCCTCCTCTTGTCCCATGTTACTTAGGATCGACACAACACGTTTTTTTCGTGCATTTTCCTCTGTCAATCGTCACGCTTTTTTTTTGTCATATTCACACAATCCATCCATCGTTTCCTTGGACTTCCTGTGATGTTGAACTCTATGTTGTTCCATTTGATTTGTGAATCTAAAATGTCCATTTTGGCCGAATCATAACAATTTCCGTCTTTCGTAAGTGTTGTGAGGTATAAGTACTTACATGAATGAAAATATTTTTAAATTATTCGTTAGCCCAAAAATACTTCACCTACAAACAAATATATCCCACAAAAACGTTACAAAATATCATCAAAAGCTTTTTACGTTTAATTCAAGATGGCTGACACAATGGCGTCGGGCGCGCATCCGGTCGTCGCATGGTAATCTCACTTCCGGTCTGACCCTGCACGTCTGTAGTTTATTATCTCTGAGAGTTTATTATTGTATTTATTAACGTTAATTTTTCCGTGAAAGAAAATAAGGTTTTTCGTGGGAACAGAATGGTGGAGGTAAAATGAAAAATATGGTAAAAACGTAATCAGTTAAATGGGCAATAAAGGTTAGTAGATAAATACAATCAGTCATCCAAAACTGATCTTTGATGTTTACCTGATACTTGCTTTTTTTTTAGTGTCGCAATAATTGCGTTATACCTAATCATTGATCAATTCTTATTATAAACCTTATGTATCCCACTGCAGGGCAAAGGAGTTCCTTTTTCCCTTTTCTCTTAACTATGTCTATCTGCCGCACTCAGAGAGCTTTAATGATTACTTAGGCCATCAAAGCAAGGTAAGGCAAGGTTTTGACAGTTTTGTCATACAAAAGTATGTCAAATCTTTACTAAGTGACGGCTTAAGTAATCATTAAATATCTCTGAGTACCGCAGTGAGACTGTTTGGACCCAATCTCGTTCATAAGATTCCAACTAGTCTATCTCCGCTCTCGCTATCTCCTTTGTCACCAGGTTCTGTTGTTTGGAATCCAATCTGAAATCATAGGCCTTTTTTCTTGTGCCATTTCTTGCGTCAGCCTAATCCGGAATATTCCCGAAATTACGTCTGCCCATCTCGACGCCGAACTACCAACACTTCTCTTCCATTCGAAGTTTATTACAGACCATCAAAAAGAACATGAACGACCTTTTACCTACCATAAGAAAACTCCATACTCCATAAACGCACACTATTATCATATTTTCCATAACCCAAAAACCTTTAAAACAAAATTATTTCAGCAGATGGGCGTTAGGAACATAAAAAGGCGCATTCCCATAGAATTCCCATGAAACAAAGGACGATCCCTCTTCGTCATGGTTCGCAAAACACACATATTTAGTTTTATAGGATACCGTGGTTATATCGTACGGAGTTATAAGGATAATACTGGGAATTATGATGGTTTGATGGTTATCATTATATTTTTAGATTGGTTTTTATATGAAGTCAAGAGTATGATTAAAAATTAGTGTTATTAATTGCTGTGCTTTGATTTTACAGCTTGAGAACTTAAAAGCTAAAAGCGGATAATCTTAAACCTAAATAGATTCCTAATTCTATTGAAATAATACTTAGGTTGTGCCAGAATGTTTGAGATTTTCCATCAAAAATTTATCAGTGGCAGCCTCGGAGACTAACTGTGTGCCCGGTTGATGGCAATAGGCTTGCCCCATATTACATGCAACTACTACCTACTACTGTTTTCGTTTCTGTACCGAATCTGTACAGATTCTTTACCGAGAACCACTTCTTGACTGACTCGGTTTGCCACGGTCATCACTCGTCAGTGAGCAGAATTCGCATTGCTGAATTTTGAGAAATGAATTGGACCTGAAATAGAAATAGTACTTTTGAAGCTTGATTTTACCCACAGTGTCTTACAGAAAACGGTCTTATAAAAATACGTTACAAAACCTAAAAACACATCACGAACATTAACAAAAACATCGCAATTTCTTTCAAAAAAACCGGCCAAGTGCGAGTCAGACTCGCGCACCGAGGGTTCCGTACAAACCTGTAGGTATATAAGTAAAAGTTATGGTATTTTTATTGCTAAATGAAATCCATAACATAACAATGTGGAAAGCTGACGGTACCTTGTCAATACATATATGAAAACATTATGTATGTTCGGAAAAATCTTCATCTCTTTAAGAAGAGAAGTGATAGACATAATTTTAATACTAGAAATAGGCACAATTTGGATCAATCTCGGTTTGAATCCTTCATGCCAAATTTCAAGATTCCAGGTCGTCTGGAAGTATCCTTTAGGTTTTGATTCCCTTGCGAGTAGTTGCGAGTTTCAAAATATGCGGCTTTAATTGCTGTATCTTTTGATTGCGTTGACGTAGAAGTTTGATTTTGTTACAGCTTAAAGATATTATAGACTTGAGTATTTGTTAAGAATTTCAATATAATACCACTACGCGTTCATGAGTAAAGGGGTAATAAGTTTAAAATTATTAAAAATATTTTTATTATATGATGTAACTAAAAATTTATGCTTTTCGCAATTTTTCCTTTATCTGTGTTATAAGACGTTGCTTCGTACCAAATTTCAAGATTCTGAGTTCACGGGAAGTACCCTGTAGGTTTTGATTCCCTTGCGAGTAGTGGCGAGTTTCAAAATATGCGGTTTTAATTCCTGTTTCTTTTGATTGCGTTGACATAGAAGTTTGATTTTGTTACAGCTTAAAGGTATTATAGATTTGAGTATTTGATATGAATTTCAATATAATACCACTACGCGTTCATGAGGAAAGGGGTAGTAAGTTTAAAATTATTAAAAATATTTTTATTATATGATATAACTAAAAATGTATACTTTTCGCAATTTTTCCTATATCTCTGCTATAAGACGTTGCTTCATACCAAATTTCAAGATTCTGAGTTCACGGGAAGTACCCTGTAGGTTTTGATTCCCTTGCGAGTGTCGAAAATTTGCGGCATAAACGGGAGTATCTTTTGATCGCGTTGATTTAGAAGTTTGATTTTTTCACAGCTCCAAGAGACCATAGACTTGAGTATTTGATATGAATTTCAGCTTGATACCTCCACGCGTTCCTGAGAAAAAAGGTCTTGACAGACAGACAGACAGACAGACAGACAGACGGACAACAAAGTGATCCTATAAGGGTTCCGTTTTTACCTTTTGAGGTACGGAACCCTAAAAATACCTGCACACTACTTGGAAAAAAGGTTAATAATTATAAATGTTTACAAAAACTGACAGGCTACCGAGGGGGCGCTGTGGTGCATGACCGCTGTGGCCTTGCACCTGTATGCTCCTACCCTCGAGGGGTCGATGGCTATAAGGGCAAAGTGGCTATGAGTTTTAAGACAGATAGTCAGACAGACAGAGACATTTAAGTTATCTGTTACCAGTTTCAATCGTTGAAGCGTTACTCAAAGACATCATACCCATATGCGGAACTTATTAAATTATTAAAAATATAAATAATGAATAAACAATAAACATTTATTATTTAATTATTGTTATATTTTTTATTAGAAAAAAAAATGAAAAAAAGAATTGACATACCCGCAAATTGATTTAAAAAAATAACATGCCCTTTTGAATGGCTCGCATCTGATTGAAAGTTTGAGAATCAGATTAATTTACTTTTTTGTTAAACATAGGTGTCGACATTAAGGATCTTCAAAAACACAAAAGGGAAGGTTTTTGCTATGTTTTGTGTTACTGACATACAAATTAAAAAAAAAACAGAAAGCAAACAAACTTAAATCAGTTGCAGTTGTATCATAAAAGTGTAAGTACCTATTTATGCTTGCGTTGCACGAAATTGCAAATACGGTAGACGGCCAAAAGTAATGGATTGTGACTTAAGACTTAACCTAAGATGGTAACCCAAAACCTGATGAATTAATCCCAAATCTATCGGCCATATTAGATTCTAGACAATTTAGTACATATACATGATAAACCTAGAACAAAATATATCCATACATTCAAAGGGCGCACTTTATAGTTTCGTGACGTCAACGCTCGACATTTGGAGGGGGTGCGCCAGCGCATGACGGGCGCGTCCTTGCACTTGTGTAGCTATCGGTAATTATAGTAGTGTATCGGAATTAACGCTGTGTGCCCTTTGAGGTAGGGAGTTTTACTTTCTTGTTACGATATAACATAACAAAATACCCGAAGTCCTAAGCATAGGTTTACCTTCTATCCCGTCGGGGGTGCGGGTTGTTCGCAAGAGATACCGCGGCCTCGACATGAAGGGCTGAGAAGGAACATGGGTGGTTTTTAGTCAGTAGAAGTCTGACACTCCCTTTCGCTCTGCCCAAGAGCGGGAGGGGTTATTTGATGATTTTCCACCCACCATAAAAAAAAAGGTTTACCTTCTATGGGTACCTATACATAATAGTACACCCACATTTCGCCAGTTATATCTAAGTCCCAAGTAATAGGGGCCTATTGCCCTCAGCCCTGGTCAAATCCTGACTCCGTGGCTGCTACTAAGAAAATCCTGATGGAAAAAACCCAATAACACTTGCCCGTCCTGGGAATCAAACCAAAGACCTCATGAACAGCACTAGAGTAAAAAGGCAGTTTCTTATTACAAGGTACGAGTAGGCCCCGTCGGGACTACGGGTTGTTCGCAAGAGATACCGCGGCCTCGACATGAAGGGCTAAGAAGGAACATGGCTGGTTTTTAGTCAGTAGAAGTCTGACACTCCCTTTCACTCTGCCCAAGAGCGAGAGGGGTTATTTGATGATTTTCCACCCGCCAAAAAAAAAAGGTATGTTAGTAGGTACCTGAAATAGTCAAATTGAATACTTCATTGTAAGAAACGAGATACATGCTGAATACCTTAACCTCCTTCTTGTTAGAAGTAGTTTAAAAATGACAATTTGCGTGATGCAGTTACACATATTATTATAGCCAAATACAAAAAACATAATGCCTGCAAACAGTTTATAAAATCTGCACACATCTAGCCAAGAAGATGTTGCTACAAATAAAAAGGTTTCTCAAGATGTTTAAAACTGGAAACACACAAATGACAAAGACTTCAAAGCTAAATTGAGGTCTTAACCTACCCGTCGGGGCTACGGGTTGTTTGAAAGAGATACCGCGGCCTCGACATGAAGGGCTAAGAAGGAACATGGGTGGTTTTTAGTCAGTAGAAGTCTGACACTCCCTTTCGCTCTGCCCAAGAGCGGGAGGGGTTATTTGATGATTTCCCACGCCCCAAAAAAAAAAGGTCTTTACCTAACCAAAGTTAAAAAAAACTTTATTAAAACTTTGACCCCATAACAGCAACAGGATTCAAATTAAAACAACACAATCACACCAGATTCGAATCACATTCCCCCACACACCGAGGCAACACTCATTCAAAATTAAATCGTATAAACAAGTCCCAAGGCTTCATATACCCATAAAAGTGTCCATAAACATGTATACATGCTTAGTTATGGATACCCATAACATAAAACTGGACAGCGCATCCAATTTAGATGTGGGGGGAGGACTTCCGGTGCCACTTCCGTTGAGAGGGACGCTCTCATTTCAAATAACTTTACGGACTATTTCGCATTTTGATTTTTTCGTATTGAGTTTGAGGTTTTATTTTGTTGCCAATTTTATTTCAGCAAGTGTCGGGAGGATTTACATCTAGAAGTCTTACTTTTAACACGGTGGATGCACTGTTTGAAAGATGATTTGACTAGAAAGAGAATGAATCATCATCATCATCATCAGACTCAGGCCTCCTCTCTAGAAGAGGGATGGGCTGTAATCCACCACGCAGGCCCAGTGCGGGTTGGTAGATGTTACATGGTATTCAATTTTCTTTTTGTTTGTAAGACATTTTTCCTCACGATGTTTTCCTTCATCGTTTTGAGAGTAGCGGTGATGAAATATATTACACAAAGTGCGCCTGCCTGGGTTCGGACCTATGACTTACTGTTCGTGAATCGGAGCACCCACCACGGGGATTAAAATGATAATTACGTCTTATTCTACATCGTGTTGTTATTAGCGCTTAGACTTAACTGGTGACAGAGTTTTATGCTACCCAAAGGCCTCTGACTTGGCTTAACATCTTGTCGAGAAATACCTCCCACACAAGTTGGTTTCCTCACGCTGTTTTCCTTTACCGAAGCAAGTGATAATTAAACAATTCGCACATAAATTCGAAAAATTAGAGAGGCTTGTTTTGGTTCGAAATCAAGACCTACGACTTGTCAGTCCGACACGGTTACACCACTAAACTATCACTGGTTCTTAGGCTTCTACAGTTGTTGCAAATTAAGATCGCAATAGCGGTCATTACCTTCTCCCTAATATCTCTTCGTACGAAATCAAAACAAATGAACCATGGTGTATCGTTTTTCATTAGAAAACATGCTAAAGATCACGATAGATGACGATTCAAGACATGAAAAGGGTTATTTTTGGCTTTCAAAGTTAAGACCATTAATAAATGTAGGTGGGTCAATGACCGTTATTGCGGTCTTATCTGGCAGCAACTATAGTATAAAAAAATCAGTATTAAATACAAAAAGCTTTAAGCAAACATAAAAATATGAAAATAAGCTCTAAAACAAACCTCTCGAGAACTTCCCGAAGTTATTCTCGTTGACCCAGATCCATATTTTCCAAGAGCTGTAACGTCTGTGAGGGGGCTGAGTGCCTGGACACCTGGTGAAGGAAGTTGCAGCTTTAGACGATTGGGAGTACAGTCGGCAAAATAAATTTTAAATAATTAATGATCTAGATAATCATTTTTTGAATGCTCAACTAGAAACGAGATGTGTTTTATTTTTTTGTCAATTTCGATATTGAAAAGTATTTTTAAGCTACTTAAATTGAACAGTTTCTCGATGAAATAGACCGTGGCTATGCGGACATATATAGAAGTAATTTGTACGTTCAAAGACTTTAGAATTAAAGAAACATAAAGATCTTGTGAGCTTACCTTTTTTTGAAATATACACATTAAAATTTAGGGACTCGCACCTTAGGACTTAATAACTGGCTAAATATGGGTATCATCATCATCATCATCATCATACCATCACCATTAGGTATCTCTACCCAACCAACGGGGATTTCAGACTTAATGTTATGTAGGTACCTATGTATTTGCAATAGAACCGTTACATGAAAACTCCAAATTATTCACTCAACAATTTATTCTCGTATCACCTTTACAATCTGTCGGTACCGTCGCGTCCCCAGCTTCCGGCGCGCCATCTTGTTTTCTATTACGTTTAATTACTACCTAAAATAAAGCCTTATTTGTGCCTTGTCTTGTTATACGTGTTCATTCAAAGTTGCTGTAATATAGAAAGGTGGAGGAACCGGTCCTAAGATAATTATATAGTTTTCAGTGTATAAAATGCTATAGTAATGTTTAAGTGAATATTAACTTTCGGTAGCGTCCATTAGTTTCAGTGATAAACAAATAATAGGACATGCAGTACACTCCAGGATAGAGTCATAAAAGAATCTTAGCAATGATATTGAAAATACATAAATTCACTCGTATTTACCCCTGAGGAATGCAGAAACAAAATAAAAATAAATAAAAATCTTTTTATTTCAGACATTTTGGTCCATAATATCTGTTAGTAGTGACTTAAAAACTATAAAGACAGCTCTAATAATAATATTGTTTTATTAGGGACAACATTAAATGATCCATTTTTGTTAGTAAATCACTACAAAGTCGCTTTCTCTGTCCCTATATCCCTATGTATGCTTAAATCTTTAAAACTACGCAACGGATTTTGAAGCGGTTTTTTTAATATATAGAGTGATTCAAGGGGAAGGTTTTAGTATATAATTTGACCGACATCCACGCGGGTGAAGCCGCGGGCATCAGCTAGTGACTTATACACTAGGATTAGTAACAAATTTTATAGAATACACATTTAGTGAGTCATGTACTTACGAGGCATTTTATGAGGCCAATGATTCCGCAAGAAATGCCTCAGCACAGGAGCTCTCGTGTCCTCAGCCACGACTTTCAGGATGCTATTGTCACTCCCCCGAATCCTCCTCACAAGCGATGCCACATTTTTCCTGATGATGGCATGGAAACCATCTGTCCCCGATTGGGCAAACATTTCGAGGCACTGCAGAAACGAGGGAGTTTCAACATCATCCTGAAAACATTATTGGACGCGCAAGGCATTTAGCGTCTAAGCTCTAACGATCCTTACAAAAACCATACTTCTAAGAATGTTAAAACTTGGTCCTAAAAATAGATTTTACATAAGCAGGTAAATGTATACAGTCAGGTACAAAATAAACAATGTGTAAATAACCAAATTACAAGCGGATGACGATAAATAACACTATTTTGGCAACGTTCGCGGCTCCGCGTTATTTATTGTTTACAATAACAATTCTGTTTGTACAAGCCTTTGGTTTACACACTCTATAACATAACATCATGCTTTGTAATCTCCAAAAGTTGAGGCAGAGGTATACTTATCAAGTACACAAACATTTCGCCAGTTATTATTAAGTTCCAAGGAATAAAGTGGCGATCATAGCCTATAGCCATTAACCGGCCACAAATACAGGGTGTAAATCAACCCATCACACACCCGTCAACCAAGCATTCTGTACAGCAATCTAAGTACCTCTACGCAAAAATTTTTGCTGGGACTTTTTTTTTTGGGGTCAAAAATCACATTTAACGATAAAACTCAAAGTAGCACTCTTAAAACATTGTGCTAGTGGATGCTTTGTAAACTTCTTAGTAAACGGGTCATGGAGGTAATTTAAGTAAAGTTAAAACCTGAAAAACTAGTATTTACAAAAACAGCTGTAAAAAATTTAGAACTTTGACTCCCAATATCTCCGTAACTAGGAGGTTCCCAGGTATGGTCTAGAACAAAAAAATGATCGCAGTGGTGGGGAGAATAAGTGCCCTTCGTTTGCGTTAAGGGTACTTTTACTCCCTATATAGAGACTGGCTGCTACTAGGAAACTCCTGATAGAAAAATCTCTATAACAATGAGATTCGAACCCAGCTCCTCACGGTCAGCAGTCGCAATTGTGACCACTAGGCCAACGAGGCCAAAGTTATTCTATTATTACTCTTTTTACATTGTGTACCAAAAAGTATCGTATTACCTGGTATTAACTGGGTTGTGGAGGTCAGGTAGGCAGTCGCTCCATGTAAAATACTGGTATTCAGCTGCATCCGGTTAGACTGGAAGCCGACCCTAACATAGATGGAAAAAGGCTAGGCAGGTGATGAATAGAATAGAATAAAATCATTTATTTACTAATAATGTAGGTTTCATCATATTATGATGTTGTTATGATGAACGTCCCGATACATTGGTGATGATAGTCTTTCCTAATACACAATCATCTGTCAAGCCTTTTCCCAGCTATGTTGGGGTCAGCTTCCAGTCTAACCATATGCAGCTGAATACTATAGTATTTTACATGCGGTACTACCTATCTGACCTCCACAACACAGTTCCAGTACTGGGTCATAAGATATCCCTTAGTAAAACTGGTTATCAGACAGCATACGCTGCTTTAAGCTTTCTTAACACACAAAAAGAAAATACCTACACAATTTCATTCTAATAACTACTTTATATAATTTTTAACACCTCGTCTCTCAAATCAGCTACAGAACCTTATCACTTCCTACCGATAACAATCCAAACAGCCGGTTATAACCCGGGTATCGACCGCGGGGCGTGTCGGATCGATCGTCACGCCTCGTGCCCACCCCAGCCGGGTAGGGTACACCGTGAAAGTGTAACGTAAGATGAGAAGGGATGTTGATTCTGTTGAGAGAGAGAAAAGTTGTTTTGTTGTGTGAAGTTAGGATGGTTTTCGTATTAGGATAGTTTTTTTCGGAGAATAATATATAGGTACGAAAACCAGTGATAATAATAAAAGTACTGATTGAGGTACTGCTGGACCCCGGCACGTATTGTTACGAGGTGCCTTTCTCTGGAGCCCTGACTACCGGTAGCTGCTCCCTGTTCCCGATGGGCTATAATTTAAATCTTAAAATGTTTTTTCATATTGTTTTAGGTTATTTTTAATAGTTAAAAATGTATAGGAATAAATAAAGAAAATAATAAAGTACCTAAACAAAAAAGCTCTAAAAATAGCCTAGCCTTTTTCCAACTATCTTGGGGTTGGCTTCCAGTATAACCAGAATTAACCGGATACACCTGAATACCAGTATTTTACATGACCGAATGCCTAACTGACCTCCACAACCCAATTAGTATTGGAAAATAATATACTCCTTGATGAGATGGCTCCTGACCAGACGGTCTAAGTAGCTAAATGTCCAACAGCCATTGATATAAAAACTAAAGATACGGTCGTCCGAAAATTTTGCTCGACGCGTTCGCCATACAGAGAATCGGTGTAGTCTGCTCGTTAATGTAACCTTGTATAAGCGGCGTGATATTTTCGAGGTATAAAGAACATAAATAAAGCTTTTAATAAAATTTACGACCGCACCCGAAGAGAGCCGATCGTGGACTAGTTCACTTCGGCTTAGGAAAGACCATATTGGGATCACGTTTGAGGCGTCATTTTAACATGCCGTCCGCTCAGTCCTTACGCAGTAATATATAAGTCAATGCCAACAGCGCAAAATGTCTAACGAGCAGTAAGTCTACTTAGCAAAATGTGCATGTAGCAAAACGTCCAACTATCAGATGGTCTGTATAGCAGAATATCTATTTAGCAAAAAGTCATTTTTAAAAGTGTACACTCATGATGATTGATTGTCAGACTTTCAGGCCTCTGATAACCTATAACGACTGTCAAAGACGAAGTTTTTGGGTGGAAAATCATCAAATAACCCCTCCCGCTCTTAGGCAGAGCGAAAAGGAGTGTCAGACTTCTACTGACTAAAAACCACCCATGTTCCTTCTTAGCCCTTCATATCGAGGCCGCGGTATCTCTTGCGAACAACCCGCAGCCCCGACGGGCACTGTCAAAGACCAGAGAAAAAGAAGAATCACTTCCAAAAACATTATTTCTTATTTTCTACATTGTCATCTCCAGAACGTACCCAACCATTCCAATGTCCAAGTCCACTAAGCATGTAACGGTTACAACACGTCACAGAGCCACAGCCATCGATCGGGCCGGTCCACGCCCGATACGCCCGGATACGCCCGGGTACGTCCGGGTACCGTAGCGAGTCGATACCCGGTTCACGGCCGGAGTCTCATCAATAATGTACGCCTTTGTATTGGGGATTTGACGGTATGCTGGGAGTGTATGAAAGGTAGTCGGTCGATTGGTAGGTTTAAAATTTTGAAGCGAGATAGTACGAGTATTTACTATGAAATCATGATTTTAGTAACAATATTTAGATTTAAAATAGTGTCCATGGAGTTTCTTGCCCCTCGTTTTCGAGAATATCGATTTTTACAGTATTACAGCAGTACCTTCAGATATAGGTACAAGACAGTTGAATGTATGAATTGAATCTGCATTTGATATTTTCTGCTAGCAACAGTATTTACTATGAAACCATGATTTTAGTAACAATATTTAGATTTAAAAGAGTGTCCATGGAGTTTCTTGCCCCTCGTTTTCGAGAATATCGATTTTTACAGTATTACAGCAGTACCTTCAGATATAGGTACAAGACAGTTGAATGTATGAATTGAATCTGCATTTGATATTTTCTGCTAGCAACAGTATTTACTATGAAACCATGATTTTAGTAACAATATTTAGATTTAAAATAGTGTCCATGGAGTTTCTTGCAGTATTACAGCAGTACCTTCAGATATAGGTATTAGATACTTGAATGTAAGAATTGAATCTACATTCGATTATTTTCTGCTAGCACTAAAGTATTGGGATCATTCAAACACAAAATTTTCTGTCTAGTACTTCTAGTAGGTCTTGTCTATAATTTGGGTATCCTTATTCTCAGCACAAAACTGAAATTTTAAGCAGGAATTTAAGAATTTGATTTTTTCTAGTAAACTGACTTGATCTCACAGCTGGGCAAAGCACTCCCAATTATTTTCTAAATGTCATTGTTCTGAGGCAGTCCTTTTCTTCCGAGTCTAGGGGAGTCTAATTAGGAATAAAAAATTATGAATAAAAACAACAAGTCCCATACGGTTACATTATCAGCATCTGCTATGTTAGCTTAATTTAACCAAATGCTGCTGTTCCTCATTTAAGTACATAAGTAGGACTGAAAATCGTCCTAGACGACAATGTTTTCTATTCATTCATAGATGACTCTGCCTTGGATTGTAAATGTGGTGTTGCCGCAAAAACGATGGGACACTTGTTCTCGTGTCCTACCTGTTCAATCGCTTGTACATCACAGAAGTTGATGGACGGTACTGCAAGTGGCAAACTCGTCATCAAAATTTGGGCTGACTCAACTGAAATTGACATTAATACGCTAAGAAGAAGAAGATTTATTCTGTTACAAATATTCTGTAACCTAAAACTCTGTATTTTTTCTCCAGGTCACGGCGGAGTAAACCAACTAGGAGGAGTTTTCGTAAACGGACGACCGCTTCCAGACGTGGTGCGACAGAGGATAGTCGAGCTGGCGCATTCAGGGGTGCGACCGTGCGACATCAGCCGACAGTTGCGCGTGTCGCACGGCTGTGTCTCGAAGATACTGTCGAGGTGAGGACCGGTTTACTGGTAGACTTTTTAGCCGACTGCTGCCAAAAGGTTATAATTTTAGCAGTAAATATCTGTGTGTTTGTAACACTACATTTGTTTCACGGTTGAGTACAACTATAGAGCAGATCTGGCGTTCAGATGGTGGTTTTTAGGACTGCGGTTTTGCCATCAACAGAACAGCCCTGAATCTTCTCCAGCAATTTGGGCAAAAATACCAAATTAAATTGTCTCATTAGCATTTAAGTCCAGATAAGTCTCGGTATTTTTTGAAACAACAGTCGAATGTCAAAGCGACATGTCTTTTTTTTTATTGGCCCGTCCAAGTATTCCACTGCTGGGCAAAGGACTTCTCTTTCTCCTTCCAAACCTCTCTATTTCGTGCGATCTCTGGCCATGGTGCCCCGTAACCAAGATCAGATCGTCACACCACTTTCGGAACACTTTATCTCGCCGGCGATTTGCTCCATCAGGTGTCCAAGTTCATATTCATATTCTCATTCCATTTCATCCATCCGTTCCCACCTCTCCGGGTGCATTCGTGCTACGTGGCCAGTCCACTCCCACTTAGACTTAGCTGCTTTTTCCTCAATAGGGTAGTTGACTGACTAAAAAACTATGATTCTGTTCAGTCCGTCTTTTAGATTATCAAAAAATATTGGATACGTATTTTTGGTTTTATCAAATAAATAAAAATTGACGAAAATAACACGTGTCAAAGATCGCGAGTGGGGGCTGGTGACGTCACTTTCTGGTAAAAACTGTACCAAACTGATACGTCGCGCGACTTTTCGGTGCATTGTATCGTCTTCATTTATTGTTTACGTGAAAAAAGAAAAAAAGGGTCCAATATTTTTTGGAAATCTATCTGACGGACTAATTAGATTTTTTTTGTCAACTACCCTATTTAATTGAATACTACAAAAAAACCCAATCTCTGCAAAGCACCATAAAACCCATAAACCGAACCAGCTTTGATTGTAAACTTGAAACGCTTTCATACCTACAATCCTTTAATTACACCGTGTATTAACCCCACCCACACTCACACACACACATATAATAGAGTAGCGCTGTGTGTGTGTGTGCCCCCGTTCCGCGCAATAACTTCGGCGTGTGCGCAGGTCCTCCGGCCGCTAGACAATACGCTTATGTCATTTTCTTTTGTTTCGGTTTGTTGTAACTAGCTGTAGTGGGGTACCGTTGGGTAATTGGAAAACGGTTGTGATATTATATTTCGGGAGATTTTTTAGTTTGAAGAAAATGTTTCAGTAAGTAGATACATTGTACTAATAATCCAGCAAGCTTTGCTGATCATAGTCATAAGTCCTATTTCTCCACCTTTATACATAATAGATAACAAGGACGGATCCAGGTTTTTTTTCTTTCAGTAACATTAAAAAAAAAAACTTTTTGCAAAACAAATAACCGAATTCAAATAAAAGAAAACACAAATCGTCAAGAATGTCTTACTTTCGGAAGTCGGTGGCCAAAAAGTCAAGAACAAAGTTTGATTTGTAAGTATGTACTGTGATGGGAACTCTTTAGCACTCTTGGGGGGGGGGCAAGTGCCGCCGTGTCCCCCCCCCCCTGGATCCGCCCTTGATAGATAATAATATATAATAATAATATTTAGAAGTACAGTGTTGCCTGGTTTCGTCCCTCTCTCTCCCCTGCCCTGCCCGGTAGAGACCGGGCAGGGCAGAGGCCCTGGAGTGTGAATGTGGTGCTACACCACAAACGATGGGACAGTTGATATCGTGTCCTACCTGTCCTGTTGGTTTCACATCACAGCTAGCGCAAGTGCCAAACTCGTTGCCAAATCTTGGGCAGACTCCATATACAGTATGTTAGGTTAAACGAGGGACTTATTGAGGGAAGGTCAGTCAGTGTTAGATTCTCGTCCTAAATATGCAAAAAAACTATAACCTTAATTTGTGGCGAAATTGTGCCATGGCCCACACGTTCTCCTGATCTCACTTCACATTTGTTTTTAGCCATTGTCCTATGCCAGTTTTAAAATATGAAGAGATTATACCTAAAAGTCATTGACGCACGCACGTCATGATCTGCAATAAGCTCAAGGGTTGCGAGATTTTTGCGAAATAATTGGTATGGTTCTGTTTGTTTTTTATCAGTGTTTTATTTTTAATATTTTTATTAGTATACTAATAAAATTTTATGTATATATGTCCTTCGTTTAAACTAAGATACTGTATATGGTCATTAACACGCTAAAAATAACTCTATTCAGTAAATTTCTTGCAAAATTTTGAATACGGAACCATCAGCCATATAAAAGCATACTGCTTTGTATCTTCGAGCCACATCTAATTGGCGTATTTATAACTAGCACGTATCTCTACATCGAATGATGATTGTGATTCCGTTAGTACAAAAACACAATTTATATGACGGAACTTGCCTTGTGATTTACTATGATATTAAAATAATAAGTATGTGTGTGATTGATGTTAATGTTTCCTGTATGACTATTAGGAAAAAGAGTATAATTTTAATCAACTCAGTCTATCGTAGTTCTCTGATCAAATAACAAGGCGAAAACGAACCTGCCACAAAGCCGTCAAAAAAGCATTCTGTACCGCCAACTAGGTAACTCTACGCAAAAGTTATTGCTGGGAAACGCGTTTTTTGGGGTGCAAAATCATGTTTCACGATAGGAATCAGTGACACTTAAAACATTGTGCTGATGGATACATTGAGTATTACGTCATCGGTCCAAATAACTCACATCTAACGCTTCACTTGCAATTCTTAGTCTCGTCTCTTCACTCAAAGGGATATCGCTCTTTAAACAAAATGACCGACCTCATTGCTAGTTCTTCTAGTAATTAAACCACCATTTTATTAGACCAGTCTTCATTCTAGTAGTAAGTATAGTCATCTGTTGATGTCCGCTTTTAGTCGGATGCATCGGAATGCCAGAATTGTACACAAAGAAACTGCAATTTACATCAAATATAAAACTACTTTTATCAATTCTATCTTTTTCTTCTCTCCCATACCGATCAAACCATTTCAAATCAGAAAGCAGTAAAAGCTAGTTAATTATAACCGTCAGATAAAGAGTTCTAGTTAAAACTAATTATTTAAACTTAACAACGTAACAGCTGAGTTAAACGCTCATCATTTGTGGCTAACCGATGTTAAACAGCACTGCTCTGTCGGTTTACTGTGCCAGTTAATTTGTGCTTAGTTAAATATAATGGGTGTATTATTTAACTGGTGTTTATGCTTGTTTAGTATAGGTTAGTAGTAGGAACTTGGCCGCCATAAGATAGTAAAAAACCTAACTTTCATTGGCAAAATTAAACTCTCATAGATTACTTTAAAATTAAAATGGGAAATTTTTACATCCCAGAGTTTTACCTGAATCTAAAATTGTGTCGACAGTCAGGCAGTCGTTCCATGTAAAATACTGGCATTCAGCTGCATCGTTTTAGACTGGAAGCCGAACCCAACGTAGTTAAGAAAAGGCTAAGCTGATAATGATGAGTCCGGATGCTCGAGACTCGTGTTATTTCCATTTAAACTTCAGTTTTTTGTATTACTGTAAATTTACTGATATTTCTAGATTCGACGCTAGATTACCTTTTCAGATTGAACTAGCTAGGCCGCACACTATCTCTAATCCTAATAACATCATACTAACCTACATCCCTCTAACCAAAATCAAGTAGACCACTGCCCTTTCAACTCCACAGAGCATTCTTTAAATCCCAGCACAGCAACACGAACACAGAAACATTGTCATTAAGACAAAAATGAACCCGCTGGGGGGTTGAACACAAAACATAGGGTTGAATTGCACGAGCGGGATAAATTGAAAAGCGAGTGTTCGGCGCGAGCCGATTGAGAGTCCCCCGGGACTAGGGATGGGCATCCCGGGATCTATCGATTGATTTGTCGAGCAAAAATATGCTGATGTGTGAAAGTGCTTGGAAATTGACATGAGTGAGAGGATTTGGTATCGTTAAAAAGACGACGTATTATAATTTTGGAATGCTGGAGTTGAATTCTGGACCCAATCAAACGTTTGTTTTAAAAATTAGATTAATTATTATTTTATGAATCCGTAGCTGAACTAATAGATTTTTAGTTTAGACACCATACTACAAAGACATAATATCATCATCCTAAAATTTTCCCACTGCAGGGACTTAGGTCTCCTTTCTAGGAGAGGGATGGGCTATAATCCACCACGCGGGCCCAGTGCGGATTGGTAGGTTTTTTTTTTTTTTTTTTTTTTTTTTTTTTTTTCCTTTTATTATTCAAAAACACAGAATTATAATCAGTTTTTAAGACGTAAACATACCACACAAACCATCGTGGGTTTAACAGTAGTATGCCAGACACGGCAACTCGGTGCCACAACATTATATATCAGTACATAAGGTATAATATTATAGTATAAGTAAAAGAATGCACTAAATAGACACCTCCTGTACTGCAACACAATCCAGGAAGTGCCTCTTAGTCACGGCTTTAGTCTGTGGCGCCAACACATAAGTTTAAAGAAAAAAGTTTATCTGTGCTAGCTTTCTGTCACCGGCTTCTGTAAATATCTTCATTAAGTTCATAGCAATTTATTGGTTTTACAACATAGGGTTCATGCTCATACGAATAAATAGCATGGAGATTTTGGGTCGGGTGGGACCAATCATCTTCGGACAATGCAACAAAGTATAATTTTCACTTAAGGTGTCACATGTCTTCGATTTTTTTCGTTCTAAGACGTGCCGGTTATCTCACGGTGTTTTCCTTCACATACTTCCCAAATCCCGGTACGAAAAGAAAAGTCTCGGACCCCGCGAAAATGCCCGCACATCCCATCACTGTCCACAGTTTTCAATTTAAATCGGACAATGGTCAGCTGGAGTCCCGGCGCTCCATTCTCGTCATTGTCAGTTATATCGCTATAATATCGTCAAATCATCTGTACTTGTATCTCGAATAATGGCGGCGAATGGTTTTGGACGATCATTGCGGGATTTAAGCATAATAGTAACATTTTCAATAGGGACATTTTCGTTTTAATTTTATTGTAAAGACGTATGCTCCCAATACGTCTTAGATTGATAATCTCTAACGGATTAATACGGGAAACAGTTAAATGGTTTTTTGGAAAAATGCACAGAAGTAATGTCAGGGAAATTAAGTTTAATTATAATTATATTTTAATTACAATTACATACTTAATTTACTCTAATAAACCTACCTGAATGAGTCTATAACCTCAAATTGATCGTATAACATAACATCGTAACACCACGACTGTAATCTCCAAAGGGGTAGGCAGAGGTATACCCTTTAGTAAGCGAGCCTATTGCCATCATACTAATAAATTCCTGATGGAAAACCGTATTCCTTCGTGATCGTATTTTGAAATCATATTGCACACCTCTTTCGAGGAGCTCGTGGCTTAATTAGAACTGCCACTCGGGTCGATCTTTAGGTAAAGCTGTGCTTGCCCAGGTCGGTCTGTGGATGGGTAACCGCCAGACATAACGAGTTTCCTTCGTGCCTCGGAAAGCACGTTAAGCTGTTGGTCCCGGCTCCCATATTATATAGATCTTTGGCAGTCGTTACAGCTTAGGTAGTCAATGATCTGAAAGTCTGACAACCAGTCTTACCAACTGGTATCGTATTAATGAGGTTGTGGAGGTCAGTTAAGCAGTCGCTCCTTGTAAAATACTGGTGTTTAGCTGCATCTGGCTAGACTGGAAGCCGATCCCAACATTCTTGGGAAAAGGCTAGGCAGATGATGATTTCACACTTCTTTGAAAATTGTTACCCACTAAATAAGACGCTGTAGGGTCTGATTTCCCAGAATTTTCCCAAGAATCATTCATTTTATAGATCCTTTACCTTGTTTTTTGTTCCAACAGAAACTTATATCTCTTTACAGTACGTTAATACTGGACAGTGAATTTATAACAGTCTTGTATAAAGCACATTGTACTGGGTCGCCACGGTCTGGGGAGCATCGCACGCGCATGTACAGTTGACTAAGGAATTTTGAGTGCAGGTAGCCAACTTGCTACAACTTTTTCACGATGTACCTAAGATGAGATGATGTGTGTTTTGTGCCTAAGTGTGCTCTCTCTCTCTTGTGTACTGTAGTTTGTTGTTCGCAAGAGATACTGCGGCCTCGACATGAAGGGCTAAGAAGGAACATGGGTGGTTTTTAGTCAGTAGAAGTCTGACACTCTTGTTATTGACACTGAGGGGTTATTCGATTGCCCGTCGGGGCTGCGGGTTGTTCGCAAGAGATACGGCGGCCTCGACATGAAGGGCTAAGAAGGAACATGGGTGGTTTTTAGTCAGTAGAAGTCTGACACTCCCTTCCGCTCTGCCCAAGAGCGGGAGGGGTTATTCGATGATTTTCCACACGCCAAAAAAAAAAAGTATACTTAGTAGTCAATAGTTATACAGTGCTAAAATCAAAATAAATAAATAGTTTGTAAGATATATAGGTCTGGCCGTTTTCCGTCAAGGTGCCCATCTCAGTGTAGACTAGCCATCGACGAAAAGATGATTACGTGCTTCGGAAGGCACGTACAAGCCGGTGGTCCCGGCCGCCAAATGGCGGTCGTCAAACCATGTCAGAGGGCTTTGAAGCGGTTTAGAGACTCTGACGCTAGGGTGTGTGGGGTCGTTAGACCTTACGGCCCACACGATAAGAAGAAGAAGATCGACACAGGCAAATTTATATTATAGTGCAAATTGCACAAGCACTGTTGCACTCATTATCAGGGAGAAATGGTGCAAGATCAATTATGCTCCTCCCGTCGGGGCTGCGGGTTGTTTGCAAGAGATACCGCGGCCTCGACACAAATGGCTAAGAAGGAACATGGGTGGTTTTTAGTCAGTAGAAGTCTGACACTACCTTTCGCTCCGCCCAGAGCGAGAGGATTCATTTGAAGATTTCCTCTCAACTCTCAAAAAAAAAACAAGGTCAGTTACGCTACGTGCTTTCTGTAGGTACCACGTGGGTGTCACACTACCAACTTGCAACTTTCTTGCTTGCTTTTCTCAGTAGCAGCTACTGAATGGATTTGTGCTTGATCGATTGCAAATAGGCTTGCCACACATTACATGGGGCTTAAAACATATCTTGCGAAATTCGGGGTTTACAGGTTTGATGTTATGTGGAATAAATCCAATAACACTTTGGTCGACCCACTAATTGAACCGAGAAGGCTCCACGCTCAGCGTCGTACAAAGCAACTACGCACATCACTATCACTACATATTATAAAACAAAATCCTCCGCCGCGCCTGTCTGTCTGTTTGCGATAAACTGATAAACTACTGCACCGATTTTCATGCTGTTTTCACCAATGGATAGAGTGGTTCTCGAGGAAGGTTTTAGTATATAATTTGACGCGGACGACGCCGTGGGCATCAGCTAGTTGTACACAAGAATATATTAAGCAGAGTAGAGGAAACATGACCATTTTACCTGTATACCAAGCTACTTGTTCTTATGTACACTGCCACAGCGATGCGCGTGAGTTGTAACAACGCACTGGGGAAGTTCTTATACGGAAACAGTATGACTGACGTTGTTGAATGCGTGATATATTATTATGTGTGGAGACTAAGAAAAAACGTAGTGCAGTTTTAAGTAGGTAATGCAGTTTAGTTAGGAAACTATATATTTTATTTTATTGTATTTAGTCTGACTTTTATGGAAATTAATGACTTTTTTGCGTCAGGATTCATTGTCTTCCCGCTTTTGGTACCCTTTTCGCTTAACTGTACTACATTAATATGTAGTAAGCGAAAAGAGTCCAATCCACAATACGATCAAAAATTATTGTAAAACAGAACCAACATTTAGTGACTAGTAAATTAGGGTTGCCCGCTTTTACATATCACTTACAAATAACTGGCTAAAAGGGGTTTATACTGTGAGCCTGAATGTGTGCCTCTATTACATGATACTTAAACATAACTGGCAAAACTGGGTGTTTTAATGCGTACAACAGATTTTTTAATTTTCTTTAACTCGTATTTCTTCCGACCAAATTTTTCAAACCACTTCAAAAAATCTACAAAACCAGAATCTCCACTACAACGACCTAAAACTCAAAACAAACATAATAATTACAATTTATTTCATAAAATAAATCAACGCACGCGCACAAACGGAAGCGGGCGTCACGCTTTCTGCGCGGGCGCAGACCGATGTAAAAACTGACTAATTATTAAACAGATACAGGACGGGACTGTATAGCACTTTCATAATGCTCTTCTTGTGTTTTGTGCCGGTTTTGTGTTAGGGGGACGAGAAATATTGCAGGTTTTTGAAAATTGAGAGCTGAAAATGTTAAAAAAATTAACTGATAGTTTGGTTGGACGCAAATATTAAAATATGCTTTCCTAATTAAAGAAAGAAAGAAAATTGTCCCTAATTAACTTCTCTTTCTTTCTTGACTTCACTACTTTTGCGTGTAATAATGACGGAATTAAATAATTATGAATATAGTTAAGCTGTCATGTCGTTTTGAAATGATTTGAATCTGAATGTAACGTTATTTAGCACTTATTATGTTTTAAGATTAGAGAAGGTCTAAAACGAGTACTTTTCCTCACCAAACCCAACTTAAACTGCCATTTTAAAATAAAACCAATAACTCTCCAAAATTCCAAACCAACAATCATTTTCCCATCAGCCGACCATCAAACATGATATTTAAACCAACCGTCATAAGCTATATAAGCCACTCAAAGCTCCTATAAGCCGTACTAAGTCCCCTATAAGCCTATTAGTTCGCGCCCTATGCTGGCCTGCTATCTTGATTGCCAATATGTTCGACATTGTATGAACGACAAATTGGTTATAGATCGCAGAGAGTAGCGATATTGATTTCAATTTAGTTTTAGTTGTTATTATTGAATGATACAGAGATGGATGGATGGACTAAGGGGCTCGTGGCTAGATAATTAGGATCATTCTTCTGGTTAAGCCACGCTTGCCTAGGTTGATCTGTGGATGGGTCGACATTACATACCGAGTTTCCTCCGTGCCTCAGAAAGCACGTTAAGCCGTTGGTTCCAGCTGTCTTTTGTAGATCTCCGACAGTTGTAACAGGTAGTCAGTGACCTGACAAATAAATTGACTTTGACTTTGACTTTGACTGAAAGTTTGACAACCATTCTTACCAAGAGGTCTCATTTTACCCGATGATGATGATTCTGAAAGACAATGAATGCATTTAGTAACTTTAATTTGTACTAAAAACTAGCTTCAAATTAAGATCTAACCTTTTCTCTTTTATTTCTCACTTATAGATTCAAAAATCACCAACAATACAAGGGCCCGCCAAGTGCACAATCTCCCGAGTACAGTTTTACATTTTGCCAAATTTACCTAGAACCCTGCCGACCCCTGTCCAGGGGTAGCGTTACGATAATGTTACCGATCCCCCATGGATCACAAGCACCCTTGTTTTTGGCGATACGATGGCAGTCGCGTAGAAAAGTATTACATGTATAATAATAATTGGATTGTAAATGAATTCAGTTTTCTACATTTTAGCAGTTTTTATTGGTAATTGTATAGTAAACCGTAAAAAAATACATCAAAACTCATACACATAAACGTAGAATCATAACTAGATATTCCGTGCGGTTTTATGTGATCTTTCAGTCCAGACAAATAATTTTAAAATTAAGCTAAGAACTAACTTTGTTTAACATTAAGATCAAGGACTAAACATAAAGGGCTACTAAAATCATAACCCTTTTTTTAAAAGATGGGAAATCAACAAATGACTCCGCTCTGTGCGGAGCAGAAGGGAGTTTTTTTTTTTTTTTATATGGGACAAGCCCGCCACACTATTCCCAAACCACTGTAACTTCTATAAGCCAGAATCAACAGTGGCGACCACAAGAAAAGCGCCGAGACAATGAAGCCCGACGAAGTCCCAGAGAAACGATTAAACTGTCTTGGATCCCGCAACGAAATTAATTAGAAAATAGTGGCAGAGGAGTAGGAAGAAACATAATTTCCACTTCCCTCCGTATCAGCAGGAGACAGAACAGAACAAGGCCAATAGGTACACAGGGACGTATACAACTGAAGCAGAAGGGAGTGTTAGACTTTTACTAACTAAAACCCATCCGTGATCCTTCTAATGCCCCTTAAGTTCCAGAGCACGGCAAGTCTCTCAAACAAATCCTGGCAGAAAATCATAGACCCTACTCAGCTTCGCCTTGATTGCGTTAAAATTAGAACATTTCTGCAATATCAAAAATAACTCTCACTCTAAACACTTCTGTACCGAACTGTACTCAAAAGTACCACTCACTTAGGGTGTGATCGCACTGGTAATTGACTTATCACGACGATTGTAATGCTCCACAATGCTGTGCGCACCCTTACAATAAATTGGTTAAGTGCGGTAGTCGCCGATAATCTTGTTGTTATCTGTGTAGATGCTGCGGAAGATAAGGAAATAAAGACGATTCTGTTCTTCAAATATGTTTAATATTTTTTGGTCACGTGATCCGTTAAAAATAAAGCTTAAAATTACCTCACGGCTGTAATTCACGTAGGGTTAAGTACAGGTGCACCCACATTTCGCCAGTTATGTTTATGTTCTATATAATAGGGCGAGCTTATTGCCGGGCTCAAATCCAGAATCCGTAGCTGTTACTGAGAAACTCCTGATGTAAAAATCCAATGAAATTTTGACCGGTTCGGCAATGGAAGCCAAGATCTCATGCACACCAATTGGAATAAAGAAGCAGGAATAAAACATTTCAATAGGCTCGCCCCTATTACATGGGACTAAAACATAACTGGCAATTATGTGCGTGTACTAACGTGTACACATCTGCCTAACCCTTTGGGGGTTATATGTGTGATGTTATGTTAAGTTCATCAATTACTCAATCAGATTATGTCTAAAATTTTGAACAAAAATTACCTCATACAGATCAACATTCGCACTAAAAGACCAAAAAATCACACCATATTGCTGCTGATACCCAAAACAATAATAACCAAGTGTCCCTTCATCATTGTACCATCACGCCCCCTATCCTAAGGGACTTGGCATTAGCAGAAGATAATTAAATTCGTCGAACAAAGTAACAGGACGGTATTATGACAATTGGATTTAAGTTGGTCCCTGTGAAGGGTGGAGTTGGCCTTTTGTTGGCGATTTTTGATTGAGTTTTTAGTGATTATAGTGAAGAGTTATGGTTGCTAGTTTTTATTTGATTAATGGCATGATACAAGGGACTTGCAAAAAATTGAGACTTTTATCAGCATTGGCCTGGCTGGATCATGTTTCTTTTTTTGCGTGAAACAGTTTTTTTTGTTTAAAGGGTGTAACTGTAAACGAACTCTTAACAAAGACACAAAAACCGTGAAAACGTCAAAAATTTGGCGGTTTTGACAAATTAATTCCGTTTGCTAGAGAATCGGAAGACGCCTTGGTTTAGCAAATCACAGAAACAAGCAACTTCTCAATCTAAGTTGAAGTGAAAACAACATAAAAGGGTGTTGTACCATTTCGTAGGTATAATTATACAGAGTTTCACTTTCCTGTAAACTTGTTATTTTTGATTTACGAGGTGTTAAAACTTCAACGACGTTTTGTTTTGAAAACTTCACAACTGAAGATGGATTTTGCTGTACCATAATCCCTTATATTTTAAGTCCCAATAGATTTTTTCGACATCTTGGATCATTCCCACCATCACAAAATACTTTATTTGGTCAACCATTAACTAACTCGTCTGTCCCTCAGGTACTACGAGACCGGCAGCTTCAAGGCTGGCGTGATCGGTGGCTCCAAGCCCAAGGTAGCCACTCCGCCAGTAGTGGACGCCATTGCCGCGTACAAGAGAGAGAACCCGACCATGTTCGCGTGGGAGATCCGAGATAGACTGCTGAGTGAGGGGATCTGCAGCCAAGATAACGTGCCTTCCGTATCCAGTATTAATAGGTAAGAGACTAACTGACGCACTCAGAGAGCTTTAATGATTACTTAGACCATCACTTAGTAAAGGTTTTGACAGTTTTGTCACACAAAAGTATGTCAAATCTTTACTAAGTGACGGCTTAAGTAATCATTAAATATCTCTGAGTAACTTTGTGCGAGCGGAAGGGAGTGTCAGACTTCTACTGACTAAAAACCACCCATGTTTCTTCTTAGCCCTTGCGCCGAGGCCACGGCATCTCTTTCGAACAACCCGCAGCCTCGACGGGGACTTTGTGTATCTTTGATTTAAATTTTACTAAGAATAATACATTTTTCGTTATCATCGATGATAGAATGCGAGATGCAAGGGACCGGTCAATTCAGGGAGGCCTATGCGCTGGAGTAGAAACGCTGAAATAATAGGGTAGCTAACTAAAAAAATCTAATTAGTCTGTCAGATAGATTTCCAAAAAACATTGGACACGTATTTTTTCTTTTTTCACGTAAACAAACAATGAAGACGATACAGTGCTTTGAAAACTCGTGTGACGTCATATTCTAAGACATTAGTATGACATTTTTAACCGGTGAGTGACGTCATCACTCCCTCACAAATATTTGACGCGTTTTATCTTCTTCATTTTTGGTTGATTTGATAAAATAAAAAATACGTATCCAATATTTTTCGATAATCTTACAGACGGACTAAGTCAGTAAACATCCCTATTATGATTAAGTATAATTTTGTATTTCCCGCATCTCATCTTCTCTCGCAAATTAATTGTATCTGGCTACATTATCATCATCTACTGACCCTTTTTTTAACAACGATGATTACTGGTATTTTACATAGAGCGACTGCCTACCTAACCGCTAGAAACACAGTTAGTACTGGGTAATGCTATACCGCTCGGTAACACTGGTTGTCAGACTTACAGGTCACTGACCACCTGTAACGACTGTCAAACTTCTATAAAAATGATAGCCGGGACTAATGACCTAATTTAATTTTGTTGTCCGAGCAATGGAGGAAACTCGGAATATCACCACTGTAGTATCCACTAGTAGCAGACCTAATCGGTTAATTTTACAATTAACTAAGTATCACAGGCTCACACCAGACCACCAAGCCTTAGTCCAAGATCACTTCACTTCCAACTTCCCGCCATCATGTAACTGACAGATGTCATTAGTGACAGCTCCCCTGACCACTTGTTGTTGTGAGACAGTGTTTACATATCTATTAAATAGATATACACTACATCACCTATCCACGAATTAGACTAGGTAAACGTGTCTTAACCAAAGTATTTCCATACTGTCTTTGACTTAATAAAACATCGAAACGGCAACTACAAGAGAAAGTTGCAAATCACCCGAACATACTGAACCAACTCTTAACCACAAAACAATAGTTTTTATAGATTCTACTTACTCCGAACATAGTACGAATAACAATGATGTTAAAATGTTACCACTAAGAAAAGATCCCCTTGCGAAAGTTTTCCGAAAAACTTCCCGCTTCCATTGTAGTTTGAACTTTATGTGGTGTGAGTTAGGGTGGAATTCGGTTTGTGAGGTGAAGTGGAGGAGAAAAAGAGTTTGTGTGGCATGAAAATCTTTAAGTGTATTTTTGGGTTATCAAGGAAATTCTAGAAAATGTCGAATACAATAATTAACGATTTGTGGTTTTTGCTTAATCAGCCTATTTTTCCCCACTGCTGGGACACAGTCGTCCTATCTATGGAAGAAAATGGGTGATAAAGGTCATATTTCTTCGATTTTTTGTTTCTAGGACATGTCGGTTTCCTTACGATGTTTTCCTTCACCGTTTTGAGAGTAGTGGTGATGAAATAAATTACACAAAGCAAAGCGCATGCCAGGGTTCGAACCCACGACTTACTGCTAGTAAGCCGGGGCAGCCACCTATGGACCACCACTACTCTCTGTGGTTATTGAAAATGACGAAATAAAGATAATTATTTATTAATATCTATCATAAATCAATTTATTCTTACCTAAAAATGCAGGATTCACTAAAAAATAGAACAAAAAGTTGCGCCCAACGTGGGGCTCGAACCCACGACCCTGAGATTAAGAGTCTCATGCTCTACCGACTGAGCTAGCCGGGCTATACGATATACATGCAAAGTTGTCTCCACATTCCTAATGGAATTTTGAAATAAAACAATGAATGCTAACAAAATATATTGTGAACAAGATAAAAGTTATTTCTGGATTATTTCAAGGTCGCAGCATGAGATAATAGATAATCTGTAATGTGCGAATAAAATTCCATGTTCCATTCCAATTAAAATGGAATTCTACAGATAACTGTGGGACAAATTGATAACTTTACTCAAACTTACCAATGATTGGGACAAAATATTGATTGTTTGATTGTTACAGTAAATGGCTGGAAATACTGATCTGGTTCTTGATCTCTTTCACTTGAATAACACTATTCAAGTTTCATATTATTATTCCTTTATTTATTTCGCTACAAACTGATTACATTTTAAATGTTCTTTGCAAAAATATTTTTTTTAAACATTTAAAAATAGAAAAAAATAGAAAAAGATCGGGAACAGAGTGCATGCTATAGTTTATTATGGGTATTAATAACATAATGTTTCATAATACATTGGCTCTCCACGTGGACGTAAAAAATCATCAGTTTTGGCACAGAAATAAAAAAAATAAAATTAAAGTACCGACAAAGAAAATCCTGAACAACAACTTTCTCGCACTTTTCATGGCCCATCAAGGGGTTGCGTGATCAGAACCGGAAACGGCTCGGATGGGGGCGCAAAGATGGCGTACCGGAAGTAGAGACACGTGCTCTCGCGCTCCGGACGTCCTTGCTGCCATTGAATTATTATTCACCTAAAATGTAGTGATGCTCTATGGGCAGACTTTGCTTTAAGCGTAGAGTGGTCCCATAGAGATGATGGTTCGCTCTATATTTTTGGTGTAGAGTTTTCTTGGTTTTGATTGGTTATGGATGCTGTATCCGGTACAAGAGTTTTCGATTAGTATTGTTGAAATAGTAATGGTTAACATTGAATAAGAATAAATATATTACCTTTAGAAAGTTATTTGACTTGTCTGATGTGAGTTATTGCAATATATTTTCTTAGATGTATAGCTGGTACTATCACCGCAGTCTTGATACATGGTCTTCTACATAGCTTTCAATATTTTAATTGACTTTTTTAATTAGTATAATCCCTAGACTTTCAAGTCATCAAACCAGTTTTCCACTCAACTTATCAGCCATAGAAATAATTCACGAAATTTCTCATTAGCAGCCACGATGTCTATGACAAGGGACTTAAATAGAACTGGTGAAATGGTGGTGTAATATGAGATACACCTCTGCCTATGTCTTCAGGGATTGCATGCGTGATGTAATGACGGCACGGTTGGCGCAGTGGCTGAGCAATTGGACTGCTGCGCTACGTGTCGCGGGTTCGATCCCCGCACGGAACCAATATTTGTATGGACTCCAGATGGTTGTTTCGGGTCAGGGTGTTTGTGTATGTGAGTTAAAATGTTTGTAAACGCACCCACGATACAGGAGAAATTCCTAGTGTGGGGCAACGTTTTAAAAAAAATAAAAATGTTATGATGTAATTATAATTCACGGTTTGTAGGTATTCAAATACTCTTTCATCCTCAATAGGGTAGTTGACTGACTAAAAATATGATTCTGTTTAGTCCGTCTGTTAGATTATCGAAAAATATTGGATACGTATTTTTTGTTTTATCAAATAAATAAAAATTGACGAAAATAAAACGTGTCAAAGATCGTGAGTGGGAGCTTGATCGATTGAGCGTGACGTCACTTTCTGGTAAAAAATGTACCAAACTGTAACGTCGCGTAACTTTTCGAAGCACACTATAAGAATACAGAATATAGAAAAAATACGTGTCCAATATTTTTTGGAAATCTATCTGATCTTTTATTATTGATTTCTTGTCCTGTGTGAGACCAATAAATACTTTTTCTTTCTTTTCTTTCTTTCTTTCTGACGGACTAACTTAATTTTTTTTGTGAACTACCCTGTTAAACTGGGATTAATAACTCACTTGTTTATCTACATAAATGATGGAACTGAACGATAATAACATATTCGTGACGAAATTACCACATCAAAACGACATCCATTAAACTAACCAGAAAATTGCCACACATAACAAACAATTTCCCCAGTCAACAGATAAACAAATAAAGATAACCCACCCTAAATTAATAAACGGTAGCATTACAGATCAAATAAAAAGATTAAACACGTTGACAAACTAATAACCAAGAATTGATAAAACTCCCCATAATCTAGGGAGAATTATCTTATCTGGCAACACGCAATTAGCCGCGGATTTAAGCTGGCAGCACTTGAACCTGAGTGCTTTCCGGATATATCTTTTAATATTCATTTCTATGATAAAATTAGAATGACAGGAAAAATAAGGGAAATGTGTTATGAAATTGATGTATTTTTATTCTTACGAAATTAAAATAATCAATATTGATGTGAAACAACCTACTTTGTATTGTGGCTCCAGTTTTTTTGAGTGGTAAGCTGGTATGGTAAAAATCGAAAACATGTGACACCTACCAACCCGCACTGGGCACGCGTGGTGGATTATAGCAAATCCCTCTCCTAGAGAGGAGGCCTGAGTATCTGCAGTGGAAACATAATAGGCTGATGATGATGACGATGAAGCTGGTATGATGTAGGAATTGTTAAGGAACTGCAGCATTTTTGTTCAATCTATATAGCCGTCACCATCTCATCTCATCAGATGTGTTTTTCCCAAAAACGTTGAAGTCAAATTCAAGTATCACCACATACAGCTGTATAGCAGTTAGTCAAAGTAACCATCATTAAAACCTTATTTTATCAGTAAAATATTACTCAAAAAATACTAGTCGATGGGAAGTATTTTTCTCATTAGCTGTTCTGTTTATTTAGCAAGAAAAAAAAGAACTAGGAAGAAAAAATTGTTTGCAAGAACATCACCATGATCAGAACGTCAGAATAGTTTTTGTGACTATCTGTAATGCCCATGCATCTCAACTATAATTACCGTACACTATTTCTGAAACCTACAGCGTATTTTGTCCTATTTCGGCCACATAATTCGAACAGGAGATAGCACTTGAAAAACTGGTCATTGTTGGTAATACCGAAGGAAAACGAGCGCTAGGCCGGTCGCCAACACGATGGTCCGACCAAGTAAAAGAGGCTATTTCCTCAAGCAAATTTCAGCAGGTGGTGAGTGCAACTTTGGACCGGAGTAGATGGAGGTAGATGGTCCGCTTGAAGGGGTCCAGTGACCACGATCCTCAGTAATGAGGGACCGACTGAAGAAGAAGAGATTTCTGAAAATTGTACCCAAATATTCCAGCTTCATTTGTCTGTAATCTCAATAACAACCCCTTACTCGCTAGTCTATCAAACTGTACTTTAAGTGCAGGATCCAGTGGGGTGCAATGGGTCCATTATTGAACAATAAGCAACGGTTATTGGTATAAATATACATGGGAAGGGTGAATCAAATCGTATTACTTTGAATTTGTATGGAAAATTTTGTAGTTGAAGAATTTATTGGGGTAATGTGTTATTTAAAGACCAACATTTTCAGATGATCTAGTTGAAATGTTATGTGAAAGTACATAATTGCCGTCTTACAGTGCATACATTCTGTAACAATGGCTGAAGATTGAGGACATAGATGGGCTTTTGTCCTAATAACTTTTAAAATAAACTGAGAACCTTTAGTGAAAAACTGAATTTTGGTCCTACAAACATTATCGCAATTTTTTTTCAACCAGTAAACAACTTTTTCTTTAGTAGTACCAAACAACCGCAAACAAATCAAATTAAAAACCCAAAATTCCATAATAATAACATTTATAGCACATCAGATGTAATCAAAAGTGAAAAATACCAAAACACAAGAGTCAATTTTAAAGCCATCTTTTTGCAATACGAGGGTTATTCCCACCCCGCCACACTCCGGCACGCGGCCGGCACGAGGCCAGCACGGCGACGGCACGGATACGGCACGTGATCGTAATGTAGCAGTGACGGAACTCGGAACAGACCGCATGCGAGTCGATGGTGACCATTTGAGTGGAAGTGAGAAGTTTTGGGAAAAGTGTTTATGGGGTAATTTAGGGTGTTGATTTTTAAAGGTCAGTGATAATTTTGTTGTTAGTTAAGGATAATTCGATTTTTTTGTTATTTATATTGAATTGTGAAATTAATTCTTTAAAGTCTGTTAATGATTGGTGAGAGATTGGCCGAAGAACACCGCATAAAAAGAGGAGTGGAAAGTTATCGGAAAAAGTTTGTTATTTATGTTGAATTGTGAAATTAATTCTTTAAAGTCTGTTAATGATTGGTGAGAGATTGGCCGAAGAACACCGCATAAAGAGAGGAGTGGAAAGTTATCGGAAAAAGTTTGTTATTTATGTTGAATTGTGAAATTAATTCTTTAAAGTCTGTTAATGATTGGTGAGAGATTGGCCGAAGAACACCGCATAAAGAGAGGAGTGGAAAGTTATCGGAAAAAGTTTGTTATTTATGTTGAATTGTGAAATTAATTCTTTAAAGTCTGTTAATGATTGGTGAGAGATTGGCCGAAGAACACCGCATAAAGAGAGGAGTGGAAAGTTATCGGAAAAAGTTTGTTATTTATATTGAATTGTGAAATTAATTCTTTAAAGTCTGTTAATGATTGGTGAGAGATTGACCGAAGTACACCGCATAAAGAGAGGAGTGGAAAGTTATCGGAAAAAGCCTGTTGCCATGCAAGTGGGACAATAAATGTCATCTACCTAGCCTTTTCCCAACTCTGTTAGAGATGGCTTCCAGTCAAACCGGGTGCTGCCGTACCACTAATTTACATGGAGTTACTACTTATCTACCCTCCACAAGCTTGTCTAGTAACATTTTCAACACCAGTGTATTTTTTTTTTTTTTTTGGCGGGTGCATAATCATCAAATAACCCCTCCCGCTCTTGGGCAGAGCGGAAGGGAGTGTCAGACTTCTACTGACTAAAAACCACCCATGTTCCTTCTTAGCCCTTCATGTCGAGGCCGCGGTATCGAACAACCCGCAGCCCCAACGGGACACCAGTGTATCTCGGCTTAAAAATGTGTCGGTGAAAAGATTTTTTACGGAAAAGTAATTGTTTTGTGTTTGTATGGTATTTGAGTTTTAGTTTTTAGTTTGTTAGAGTTGATCATGCTTTATGTCCTAAGTTATTTATTTATTTTACTATTGCTATTTTGTAGCAATTTTGTATTTGCCTTTTTTGTTGTTGTCATTCTTTTGCTACATATTTTTATCAGTGGAAACTTGTAAATGGCCTTCAAATTTATATCATTTAAGAATACTGTTTGTATTAGCTGTAAGTTTCCCGAATAATATAAAATAAACTGAATATTAATTTTAGACCGAATTTTAGGACAACCATACAAAGATCGGATTCAGTATGTTTATGCAATTTGCTAATATATTCAAAGGTCACCGACCCGTCTACCACAGATTGTATTGATTGTGTGTATAAAGGTCAATGGATTGAATCTCGTCTCGACAAACATTTACGTGCATTCTTGATTTAATATTGAAAAACAGTAGTTCCTTACCTGCTATTACAAATCATAAATACTGTTATTACTATTACAATTGATAAGAATGATTCTTCCCTATAGGTACATACATTTTAATATAACCCCGCAAATAAAATGCGTTCAATCAATGACAAAAAGAAACCAATAAATAAAACCCTTACAAGTACCAAATTTTAAAACTCGGCAAAAAACCATGCCCTTTAAAATAAAAACATAAAATAAAAAAACACAAAAAAAGCTTACTAGGCAACACTAAGACATTTTAATCGAGGGACGGGCGGGTAATTGAAGCCATAACTCTGGCAACCCCACTTTGACATTTAGATTTTTTTGCCGCGCAAATGGAGTACGTTGGAAATAATTTGAGAGGGTGTCAACGCGTGAATGAAAGCTTGTTCTATTTAGATTATTATACACGGTGTGAAATTAGATAAGATCTTTTATAATAATAATAACGGAATTTATGTATTTATAATGGCTGGTTAGATCCTTATTTAGGCAATGTATTATGGAATATTAAAAATTATACTTTTCTTATTGGATACTCGTGTTGAAATATTGTAGAAGTCAAATAATTTATATTAAAGCGCTCATAGCAAATATACATAAAAGTTTAACTTAATCAGGCGAGTTGTAGCCAAATGCAAGTGTAAAAAGGTAAACCGTGTCGTGTAATTTAATTTTTTACAATAACTTTTAGATTACACGAGGGTTTTAGCATTATGTCGATTGTACAGCCTAATGTGTCTAAATTCACATGTTCTAAACCTACCAGTAAGAAGGGTGTTGCGGTCTTCTTGCCATTTCAAAACAGCTATGTAACCACAAAAACCTTAAAAAACGGAAACCCATCCACTTAATTCTCTAAATCAACATTATGTAAAGTAAATTACGGGAAAGCGTACAAATAAATCAAAAATATTCGCCAACGAGTCACTCGTATGAAAAGAGGGTAATAAAATATTAAAGGGTAAAACATGGCCGGTACTGGTAACCCTTCCTAACGGAAACGGATATCATAACCTTGCTTTTTGCGGTCACAATTGTTGGCATTTTGCATTTTTCGCGAATTTATTTGGAGATTTTTGCAGAAAATGTTGGTTATAGCTACTTTGTTCCTTCCTGGTTTAGTGGTTTATGTGGGTTTTTAGAAAATTATTTAATTTAAATGTATGTTGAAAAGGGTCCTGGTGGCTATCCTGTGGATCAATGTCTATGGGACCTTCCGGGAATGGGGTCTGCAAAAAAAATACTTTATGTGTAAATTAATGACGGAAAAGCCAGTATCCTACTTTCTACTAATTTTATAAATCCGAAAGTTTGCGAAGATGGATGTTACTCTTTTACGCAAAAACGATTAAACGGATTTGGATAATATTTTGCCCACAGATAGTTTATAACCTAGATTAACAAATAAGAACTTTTTATCCAGGTAGTATGATGCCGTGGGACAATAATTATCGAACTCCACTCGGGCGAAGTCGCGACCATAAGCTAGTTAGCTATACATAAATTAATGCCCATACAAATATTCTATGGAAAACCAAATAAACGTCTGGGACGTTGCTTTTTGCAACGAATATACCATCGAAACAACAGATAAAAATAAAAAAGCTATATAAACATTGAAACAAATCATACTTCTGCAATATTACACTACTTATATAATAGCATAACAAATCACCTCCAAGAAACGCCAAAACACTACAAACACGGCATCAATCACCAAAATCCCCTTCAAAACTGATGACTCTATTACAAGAAGCTAATAACACCTTTCTGATAACTTTTACTAAACAATTTTTGCATATGTCAACCCCGAAGAGGCTGGCAATAATTCACGGGAGCGCGCCATCCATCATGGCGGAATGAACTGTCAGACGCGCCAAAATGGCGGGATAGATAAAATGGAAGTCATTCTTGTAGGCTAATTTTAGAGGGTTTTCACTGGAAGATGTAAATAGATAAATATATTAAACAAACACGGTGCGTTGCAACAAATAGTAGGTAAGTTCTTTTATTAAAAAGGCGGAAATAATAATAATATTTATTTATTTCGAACAACCAGGTCCATATGGGTTAGTAAACAACACTTACAAACTATGTTAGTGGTAATTTTGGTGAGTAAGTTACATAAATGTTCGACGTCTTTTTTTTTAGTTTTTACTAGAAGGAACGTCTAGTGCATCATAATAAATCCCCTTTAAACTAACTTGGCTATAACTAACTTGGTTATAACTACTTATTTATCTTTGGGTTAACAATTCTCGTAAAGTTCGTGATGGGTTTGTTGCCAGAATATTAAAGTCTTCATTGAAAACTTACCTTCATTCTGGATCAGCAATGTATTCGAAGTAACTTTCTTCTGCCCCGATAAACTGTTTTATGTAGGTTCACCATCAAGGTATAGGAAATCTATTCATAACTTCGGTACCTAAATCAAAGCAAAGCTTTCTCAAAAGATATTTCAACACGACTCAAAACTCTCATTTCCACTGATCTCATTTTTCTTCCCAACTAATATAATTATTTCATAACAATTTTTATAGCCTAGCCACTCCCTATCCAAAACTTATAAGATCATCTTCCATAATTAGGGCAAATGACATGAATAATCCATTAAAAGACCCCTCAAAAAATACTTGGTAAGACTAAAAAGTCGCTGCGACATTTTCCCGCGGCATGCCACAAGCCGCAATGAATTATGCGCCACGCGACTCGACATCCTTTTGCAATATAGAGAGCAGTCGCCGCGATTTGTCGCGCTTCCGATGCGCTTTGTCGCAAAAAAGCGGTCGTTGGCAAATTGTTAGGTTGAAATTTTATTGTTATTGTGCATCATGCATATAAGGTTTTTAATTGGGATTATTGAAGGGAACATAAAGAGAAGCATCAAAACAAAACTTATAGTTCTAGTCAGAGACAATGTTGAGTTGGGTTAGGTTGAGGGTTTCACCTTTAGTAGAATAGTTGGACGCCTGTCTGCGTTTCGTGCGTATTAATAATTATGCCTTTTTTTTTTTTTTGGGGGGTGGGAATTCATCAAATAACCCCTCCCGCTCTTGGGCAGAGCGAAAGGGAGTGTCAGACTTCTACTGACTAAAAACCACCCATGTTCCTTCTTAGCCCTTCATGTCGAGGCCGCGGTATCCCTTGCGAACAACCCGCAGCCCCGACAGGCATTAATAATTATGCCTTCATTAAAGATTCTGGAAACTCGAAGTGAGAATATTAGTGTACATTCCTTTTCTATTAACGATGTAGTAGGGATTACACAAAGTTAGTGATTTTAACAACTGATCGACGGACAATGTCGTCTCTGGGAAGCTAAAAATCGGAGACTGTTTTTTTGTGTAATATTAACAAATTCCCGGTAGATCCATCATGGATCTAACCAATGGATCTACTGAGAATGATCCATTAATATGAATTAGTAGACATTAGACTTATGCGCGAATTGACTTGTAGTCGTTTATGCACTTATTAGCGATATCCCTCATTCTGAACATGCCCTATTCGTCAAATAACCTTTATGTATCTTACTTACCTACTTGCTTATACTTATTTACTTGTTTACCCACAGGATCGTCCGCAACAAAGCAGCCGAGAAGGCGAAACACGCGCACAATCAGCAGCAACAGCAACAAGAACAGGAGATCAGCTCAGCGCAGGGAAGCGTTGTTTCCGTAAGTATTTACACAAATGACCCACAACATCAATTACTATCCCACCCAAGAGAGGGAAAGAGGAAAAAGGGGAAACCATTCAGAAGATTGGAAGATGATGTGGTTAAAACAGCTGGAAAAACCTGAACAAGACTGGCGCGGGAGAGAAAAGATTGAAAAGTGTTAGAGGAGGCCATTGTGTCGCTTAACTTCAAACTCGGAAAAATCCAAATCTATTTTTTTTTAAGATTATTACCTACACTCTCTAAAACAAGACACTTTCCATCTATCCCTGCTTGTTGTATTTTTATACATGTTTTGTGTTGTATGCGTGTTGCTTCTATTATTGTGTCTCATGTTTCTGCGACAAATAAATATTTTTTTCTTTCGTTATTTTCTATCTAAAAATGTTTTAACTACAAAGACACTCCCTCCTCCAGGTGATAACCCACGCAGGCAACGCGCCAGGCACGACAGCAGTCCTCTCCCCCACGACAGACCAGCACGTGACGAATACGGGCAGCTACAGCATAAACGGTATCCTCGGCATCGAGCAGGTGGAAGGCCTGCATAATGGTAACGCGACAGGATTGAAGAGGAAGAGGCATGAAGACCAGGGTGAGTTGGATATTTCGGTTTAATTTTTTGTTCGGTCTAACAATTTTTCTTCTCCGTGTCCTTTTAACAACTATAATATATTAGGGTTGTTGTTAAACCGAAGGCAAATGAATAACAGTATTTTACATGAGGTGACTGCCTGTCTGACCTCCACAACTCAGTTAGTACTGGGTAATACGATGCCTCCTGGAAAAAATTAAAAAGCTTGAAAGTAAAATTATTACACAGGCTGCCTTTCAGTCTCATGTAGGTTGGCCATCTCCTTGTCATTTTCGAGGTAGTCCCATATTAGTCAGAACTTTCTAACTATAGTTGTACCATAAATTTAATAGGTAAGGCTCTTGAAATGGCCCGAGTCATCCTAACATTTATCTCACCGTTGTTAGAGGTGAGATAAATGCTAAAATACTAAATACTTCGACGAAGACTTTATACTTTTTGGGAATTAGAAACACTGAGATAAAACTACTCTCTGCAAACGATTTTAATCCTTCTTACACCATAAAACTGAAACTCCCATAAGTTACATCTTCTAAACTCTTTCCTCCAAACTCGAGTGGAATTTAATAGAAGTTATAATAATAATAAGGTCACAATTTGTGCAGCAAACTTAATAGCTCAGTAAATCTTAGCGGTCGCGGTTCATGCCCACCACTACGGCTGAAAGGATGCTAGTGATGCGCTGAATTGAAAAAAATATCGATACTAGACTTCTTTAGTTGCTCCATGTAAAATACTAGTATTCAGCTATATATCATGCTATATATGTTTAAGCTATATTAGACTCTGGTCTAACCTGATATAGCTTCTAAGCTGACCCCAACATAGTTGGGAAAAGGCTAGGCAAAGTTGTGATTTCTTTTATTGGCGTTGTGAAATGATTAAAGTTTTACTTTTATTATATTTTAATTCTTGTGTATATCGTTCATAAATTGTAATAGTGAATATAACTCAATGCCATTCTTCTTAGTCGATACGCTCTTGTCAGAGTGGTCGTGGTTGCGCAGACGAGGTACACGGCGAGATTTTTGTTGGGTCGTTGACTTCCCCGAGGACTGCTCTTTCAGCGATGTGCTTCCATTTCTGCCGGTTAGAGACGTTGCGAGTACACTGGACCATGGTAGACTCAGTAGCCTTTTTGATGAAGTCAGTCCAGCGAGTCGGGGATCGGCCGCGTGATCTTTTGCCCTCCACTTGGCCCTGAACTATACCAATGCCATTAGTTATCGTTAATTATTAGATAAGATTTGGTTGTAATTAAAATTTGTTTTATGTGGATGACTGACAAACCATTTAATTGATAATTTAGAATTAAAATTGCTGAAAAAAAAATAACCTTCTTGTTAAAATATTAATTTCCATATGCTATTTAAATTAATGAAAAATAATGAGTTTGATTGATTAGTATCTTGAATCTAATTAAGTTGTTATTTTCCATTCTTGTTCATCTTTTACTTAAAAACTATTCATTACATCTAATAAAATATTTCTCAGAAGATCTCTCACAAAAAAATATTGTTCCACCTAAAATCTATCGATAATTCTACCTCCCTACAAACTTTAGGGGGCATAAAACGGGCCTCGCCGGGGGAGGCCGCGAGTATTTCACTGCCTATACTCTACTAACATCACTTACAACTTTTCCCTATGTACTCTACATAGAGTCTGGTAGAGCAGCAGTTTTGATAAAGGGGTTCAAGTTGATATTAATTTTAAAGACTGTCTAAGTTTGGCTCTGACTTTACTCTGGATTTTAAATTTTAATTGACTATATATCCTGATGTTTTTGTGGAATTATTTTTTGCTGATTTGTACTACCTAGTTCGCTCTTAGGTTGGACTTCTGGATTATCTCAGTAGCAGCAACTGAGTCTGTAGGTATTTGTGACCGGTTGATTGCAATAGGCCCCTTATTACAAGGGACTGAAACGTAACTAGCGAAATGTGGGTGTATTACTCGTGTATTGATTAGGTAACTTACACCTCTCCTAACCCTTCGCGTGACTATCAGCGTGATGTTTTGTTTGTATCTGCTTGTTCTGAGCTTGACTTTCAAGTGCAGTTTCTAGTCTTAAGAATTTGCGAGTTCTACGCTTACTTTATCTTGAACTTTCTTCTTGAGAAAACCAATTGATATAAGTTCTTTCAGGGCACATAAATGCGTTTAATAATAAAATCATTGTTTCAGATGAAAACCGTGACTTCAACAGCCATTCGGAAGATGACGTCAAGAGACAAAGAAGTCATTACAATGGCGACCAAATATACTCCAACGTAAGTACCAAATACTTTCCAAGCGTAATGGAACTTCAAATTAGTCATTGAACCCGCAGGTCCAGTAGCAAGCGGGTCCAGTTGACCAAAGACTCATAATTAATCATAACAAGTATCATATTTACAAACTCCTGAAAAAGAATTACATCTAAATCCTTAATAAATAAGAATTTTCTTCTTCTTAGCGTGCTCATGATTTAAATTGAATCTGCCCAAAAGGTGATAGAACCGATGTGACATATCAACCGGTCCGACATTTAGATTTTTTTTCGAAATCGCGGCCCATGATGAAAGTGGTAATGTATGGATAGAAGAGGACATTTAGACAAACAAAAAATGTCCAGTAACACGGTACCCCAAAGTGTCACGTTACCGAGATATTTGAAGGTAAAGATTGCCAAATGAGTACAACGATAAAATAATTATTAAAACGAGACTTATTACGGGTATATGCGTTAAATTGTATCCAAATAATCGTTCTCAGGTTGATTATTATTATGCGCACGAGAAAATTGCCTCGCACCACAATGAAACGCTATTTTTTGTCAAAGACTAGTTTTCTCGTGCTCCTAGTAGTATGTAATGTACCTACTCTCTTTCAATAAACAGCAATAATAATAATCAACGCCTATAGGCACGTTAAAGGTCTATTTTTTATGTGGTCATGGCACTCAAATGTCGATCTTTACCTTTAAATATCTCGTTATCGTGACACTTTGGGGTACCATGTGACATGACATTTTTTGTTTGTCTAGGTGTCCTCTATCTATACATACCAATTTCATCATGGGGCGCGATTTCTAAAAATAATCAAAATGGCGGTGGGTCGATATGCCAGCTTCCATACAAAAAAGTTCAAACCCCTTTACCGACGAGTTTGGCACTTTCAGTAGCGACCATTAGCTCCTGTGATTTGCGAGCAACAGGACAGGCAGCAATCGATATCAAGTGTACCATCGTTTGTAGGACAATATCACATTTAATACACTCCAGAGCAGTCATCTATGAATCGCTATCTGAACAGGTTTTTTTTGCTTCGGACAACCAATAATGACTATGACAAAACCGGTACGGTCAAAAATAAGACTCTGGAAAATGATGTACTGAAATACTTAGTTTTCAGCTCTTCTCACTATTTTTTAAACAGCATCGTTATCATCATCTTCTTCCTATTCCTACTCTTGTCCTCCTACTTGCAGTCGGCGTAATACGTTCTCTTCTTCCATTCTTCCTTGTCAGACGTCACGGCATCATTTACGCAACCAAAACATGTCCACTGCCTGTAGCTACAATACACAAAAATACAAATTGTAATACAACAAAAAGCCGCATTCCATTCCCCAGCAACCCACTAAATTCCGATACACCATCCAAAAATCACGCACGATTTAATTGTACTTTTATACGCACGTAATGGCGGTCGGAAGTGACGTCATTAGCGCTAGACCGCCGCCATTCGTCAGTGAACAAGATGGCCGCTGAATTTACGCGCCAATTCGCGCCGACGTACGAGCGTACCGCGCTTAATGTGATGTTAGCTGGATTGTTAATTTGTGTAAATCTATGGCTGTCTTTATGATTCTATCTTTATGGGTAAATGGTGGGCTGAGTTGATAGAAAATATAATGACTATGAGTATTAGAGACGGCTTGAAGGAAATCACTACATAAGATTTATATTTTTGCCTCGTGGACATAATTTTGATATGTCTTACTAAAGAAAAATGAATCTTAAGAAATAATTTTACAGTAAAGTTGGATAAAAGGCTATATTTAAACATCTGCAGACTATCCTGAAATAACATATAATGAAGTACCAGCAGTTCCGATTTCAAGACAGTCATAGGACAAGGTTAAGCAAATCAAAAAGACTTTCAATCATCTTGTCATCTTTTCTCAACTATTTTCAGGTCGCTTTCCAAAATTTGAGTTGAGCGACTGCCTATCTGACTTCCGCAAGCCAGTAACTAGACAATACTACACCCTTTGGTTGCTCCTACCCTTTAGGGCTTGTAACTACCTTCTGTCAAATATCTACAATTGACAGACCAAACTGCTTTGTGAGTCACGGAGAAGTTCCGATAAGAAGAAGCACCTTTAAAATATTTTTAACTATTAAAACTAATAACCACAATTTCTTTCTAGCTTTGGTCATCCTCAAAATGGAGTCTAAAAGACGAATACAAGCTACTATCAGAGCTTGGTGGAGCCGCTGGTGGGGCTACAGGTTACTACGGGGAACTGTTCGACACGCCTTACGAGCACGCGGCGCATCCACATTATACACCACATTCAGGTAAGTAGTACTGGTTTGTGGTGATTGGGGTCGAAGTTTGGGGTGATTGGGGTCCAAGTTGGTGGCCATTGGGGTCCAAGTTTGTGGTCAAAATCAAAACATTTGTTTCAAGTAGGCCAGTTACAGGCACTTTTGAATAGTCGAACAACTGTGGTCATAATGAAGCTCCTTGTGAAACGACTAGGGATCTTCAACTTTTTAAAAGATTAGTCGATTAATAGTACAAATAAATTGTGGACACGGACGCTTACACATACTTCAGTAGGTGTGTACTTTAAACTGACTTAAAAAAAAATATTTGGTGATAGGTACCTGGTGAGGTCCTAAAGAACATCGGTTAGGTGCGCAACCAGCGTGCGTGTATGGCAGATCTATCAAAGTGGACAAGACAAACGGAGTATGTAAAGATCGTATCAGGTAGCATTCTGTCATTTCGGCCTATCCTCATGAGAAAATGGCGTGAGTTTATGTATGTAAAAGAACAGCATCAGTCAATTTAAAAATAACTCTTATTATTATCAACCAACGTCTTTTAACTAAAGACAACATCTTCATGTCCAACAGCCCATAATGTTCCCACTGCAGGGACTCAGGCCTCCTCTCTAGGAGAGGGATGGGCTATAATCCACCACGCGGTACCAGTGCGGGTTGGTACATAGTCACATGTCTTCGAATTATTTGGTTCTTAATGCTGGTTTCCTCAAGATGTTTTCCTTCACCGTTTTGAGAGCAGCGGTGATGAAATAAATTACACATTACAAAGTAATGCGCCTGCTTGGGTTCAAACCCACGACTTACTGTTCCAGCCACCGCTGCTCGTTATGTATGGAAAAAATCAGCATCAGTCAATTTAAAAAATAACTCTTATTTCTACAAACTAACGTATTTTGACCAAAGACACCACAAACATACATTCGCGATATAAAATATTCCCATGTGATAATGAAGGTGTAAAATAATCAATAACACAATGATTGTTGAGATGGGTTACCGCATAATGGGCTGCGGTTACACGGAGGCGATGGGAACCGGTCGGTTACATTCATTCATTCGTTCAGTTCATTCATGAAGATTTTGTGTCTTGTATTGCTTTTGTTTAGTTTGTTTCTGGCCTGCTGTGGGATTGATGTAAATGAAATTGATAATTATGATGATTAGTGAATACTCGCAAGGGTCTTGCTTTTAAACTAAATCAGAATTAATAGAGGTGGTCCCATGCGTGCCTCTCTTATGCCTAATATGAATGTTATGAATCAGGTATTAATCGAAATCTTAGTTATTCCAACATAGGTCATCATTCTCCTACCCTTATCCCTGTTAATTTTGGGTCTGCAGCATGACTCGTCAATTCATGAGATACATCCTTTCTTGCCATGTCAACTTTTACACAGTCCATCTATCACGTATTTGGTCTTCCTCTACTCATGAACCCATCCACATACATACTCATAACTTTCGTCACGACATCACACGCACCCAATAGGGTAGTTGACAAAAAAAAATTAATTAGTCCGTCAAATAGATTTCCAGAAAAGATTGGACACGTATTTTTTCTTTTTTCACGTAAACAATAAATGAAGACGATACAGTGCTTCGAAAAGTCGCGCGACGGTCACAGTTTGCTACATTTTTTACCAGAAAGTGACGTCACCAGCCCCCACTCACGATCTTTGACACGTTTTATTTTCATCAATTTGTATAAAACAAAAAACATGTATACAATATTTTTCGATAATCTAACAGACTGACTAAACAGAATCATATTTATTTTAGTCAGTCAACTATCATATAGCAAATGTTTCTCAACCAAGTATTTTTTCTACGTCCAAAAACAACTTGTTCCCGCTACTTTGTGATCATTGTTTAGTTGTTGTACTCCATTCCTATAGTGTCAAAATCATATCAGAAATAATTATTTTTTCTCGTAGTCGCTTTTGCAATCTCAACGTAACCTTTCAATACAACCACCGCTAGCATCCATTGACCTCTCTAAAAATAAATCCCTAGAAAAATACTTTCTTTCTCCCACAAAACAGTCGCAACCACATCCTTGTGTGTGAATGGATCGCGTAGATCCCTCTCAGTAACATTAGCTGCGCCGGCGCGTATCATGGCGTGTGTAATACGATGCGCACGAGTTCTATTGTAGACTAGCGGCCGATTTCCTTGGTTAAAAGGTCTGTGGTTTATATTGTTACTTTACTTGGGTCTAGATGCTGTGTTGGTTTGAGTGTAGGTGGTGTAATCTTGTTTGCTTGTTTTAATTTAGTTCTGACTTAAAAACTTAAAAAGAAGATGTAATGACAGAAATTGAAAAGATTTTGCTTAGATGGTTCTGTCATGTAGATACGATTAGTGAAAGGCGACTAACATAAGGTATTTACAAGGCCCTAGAGAGACATGCACTGATCTTATCGGTGAGATTCTTTAGAAAAGACATGTGAGTAGTACTCGCCATCGGAATACATTTGTGTACGAACGTGTACGAGGCAAAAGGAGTATGATCGTAGCAGGTGGCGTTCTGTGGTTTCTGACTACATCCATGGGAAAAAGGTGTGAGTTTATTTACGTATGTTGTACGAGTATGCTTTTTCAACATACATGATGTTACACCATGTATGTTGGAAAGGCAGTCTAACTAGTACCTACATGATTCTTGATACACAACTGTTTCTGATACAAAAGGATAGTGCCGATACCGACAAGGAGTAAGGAACAGATTATTTTTGATCTGTTAATAGTCTATAAATAGTTTTAGGTTTATTAAGATACGATGTATGTGTGTCCACGTAGTGTATTTCAGTTACATAAATAAATGATGGACTCTACTTGTCGAAAAAACCACATATAGTCATCGAAAAACTTTCGTTAAAATCTATTTAGTCTCTTCACAAGAGCACAAAAATACAGGTAACAAAACTCGTAATTATCAAGAAATAGTAAAAAAACATGTTTAAGCAAAAAATAATTAGGCACTTGAAAGTAAAATTCTACGAATCCAAATCATAGGACACCATGAACTGCCAAACAAAGCCACAACAACAGTAAAACACAAATCAACAAAAACGTCAGACTCAAACCATTCAATCAGTAACAGTTAGAAACAATCAAGTTGACAAAACTAACGGAGGCAAACTTGCCATTTCGTTCAACTCTATAATCTTCCATAGAAGAGCCATCATTAGCCATTGTCACGCCCTGAAAATTGCCTGCTGCGGTGGCAATCCTCATGCCACCATAACTGTTGGCTTGACATGGATTTTTGTGGGTAGTCTCTAGGTTAATGGGAATTTGGGCTATGGTGACACTGTTGGTTGGGGGCTCAAATTCCTTTGAAGTCCTGAGCGAAAGTTCGGATGAACTATCTGTTGTAAGTTTTTAAATTGACAGCGCTTAAATACCGGGAACTCAAAACAATATCCCGTTTTTAGTGTTATTGAAAATGTTAGTGACCATGTCAGTTTAAGAAATTTAAAAGTCGAGTAAAGTAGTAAAATCCATTTGAAGGTCCCTTTATTGGATACTTGTCGTTTGACGAAATATAAATTAGTTTATGGCTGTTTTTCAGTGATCCAACTTTCGATAAAAAATTGAGTTTTGACAACCAGTCTTTCCAAGAGGTATTGTTTTACCCAGTAACTGGAATTAGCGTATAAGACCTCTTATTTTTAGATTTGAAAATTTTCATCGTTTGTTCTGGCAAGAGTGGTGAGGTCTGACAGACTCGTACGTTGCGTCGGGTCCACCGGGAATCAATGTGACTTCCTCTGTCCTAGACTATTGCCATGTGAAGAGACATAAATCAACTAAAGGACAACGTTATGCTCTGTAAAGAAATCATACTTTAGATCACGGAAATACACGACAGTGCAAAATAAAAAGAATCAAACATACGCAACAACTGCCTCATCGATGCAGCAAAAATCGTCAATGAATATAAATCTCTCAAAAATCTTTTAAAACCTTAATAAATTTGACCACACATAAATTGTGGCCGCTCACAAAACGCTTGGATGCCAACGTAAATCACAGACAGTCAACCTTTTTCAGGATTCAGTTGAAAACTATTCGTTTTCGGCCCAAACAGTATTTCAGGCTTGATTTAAAATACGGGTCGTTTCGCCCGAGATTCGAAGGTTGCTCTTTTGTGAGGCAGATTTGTTTCGTCTTTTATTGATTCTGAAAGTATGAATGAAATAGAAGATGTTTTGTAGGATGATGCATAAACTTTCTCACATAGGGGTAGACAGAAACCACAGAACGCCATCTACGATCCTTGTCCACGTTCATACATCGGGTCACACACACGCCGGTTGTCGGTAGAGGAGTAGACAATGCAAGAAATATAAAGTGGGCCTTAGATGCTATTGTTTCAATATCTTCACAATTCTGTCAACATAACGATGGTCGCATGGCTAGGATATAAACTGTCTTTCTCTCAGAGGAAGTGAATAGTACACTAGGCCTCATTGCCATAGTCACGGACATGCGAGAAACCAGAAATTTGTTATCATAGAACTTTTCTTTAAAACTAAGAAGCCATCTTGATGTAGCCCAATCTCTGTCAATCACTATAAAATACGGTGTCTAGCGTTGTTTATATAATTATTCTTGATTACTGTCAAGCTCTACTTAACTAATTAATATGCGTTTCTTGTAACTATAATTAAATTATTACTCATAACACTCGTAAACTGTGGTCTTGTAACTGTTCTGATTTGCATTTCATTGATAGAGTTGTTAAATTTGATGCAAATGAAAATATTTTTTAGGATAGAAGTGGTATATTATTACGAACCCAAGACACGCACCTCAGATTTTTCGAATTCATTTGCGTATTGTGTAATTATCATTTGGTTCGGTGAAGAAAAACATCGTGAAGAAACCAGTATGCTATACTAACCACAGGAAAAACACGATAAAAAAGAAGACGTCTATAAATGTTATTGTCTCAATGGTCCAAGATATTCAGATACAAAGCGGCTAGAAAGCCTGATTCTAAGTTTAGCCTTAAGCTGTATTTTTAATTCCTTTTCTTAATTTTGGAGTCGCCATTTATTTACGCTCAGCTAATGACAGTGGGTGGCCCCCTGTTTTATATGAATTTTCGGTTATGTTTTTTAATTTTCACATACCTATACGAGTAGTTACTCAAACCCCGCCGCTTTGCTCTCATCTCGATGAAAAAAATGATGTGTGCTATTACCGCAGTTTCTGAATGACTTTATCCCCCACGTTATTTTTGTATAGGAAGTGTTTTAAAATTAATAATATGTAGTTTCCTCTTTGGCAGCGCACAATCGTCTGCCTACGTTAGGGCAAACATCTCTTCAACCACTCTGTAAGCTACTTTATAATACAGTGTTTTTTTTTACTTGTCCGATTTGATACCCAGCGCTAGAAAGGGAATTGTATTACCCAGTACTAGCTGGGTTGTGGAGTTCAGATAGGCACTCGCTCCTAGTAAAATACTGGTATTCAGCTGCATCTGGTTAGACTAGAAGCCGACCCCACCATCGTTGGGAAAACGCTCGGCAGATGATGATGACGTCTCTCGTCGTCCGTCGTCGTTGACCGACTTATCCCGATTAATTTTCATTAAAGTCTGGTCAATCCCTTACTAATGAACATTGCAAACATGCATACCGTTTTAATTTAATAACGTCATAGTTATTTCTCTCTAAATCACTACCAGTAGTCTTGGTGTACCAAATTGGACAAGTAAAGAAGCATACACTATACCTTATTACAATAGAAGAAGATAGAGCAATATCCTAAGCTTACGATCTTGTTCCAGCAACGAACGACTCCACGGGTTCGAACGGGGGAGCGGGCGGGGAGCCTCCGTCGGCGGCTGCGAGTCCTGACGCAGCAGCGTTGGTGGTGTTACAGCCGCCTGCGCCGCCGTACCCTCCATATGCTCATTATGATGGTAAGTCAGACTTTATTATGGTCAACGCAAGGTTGAAATTACCAAACTACTTTTATGAGCGTGGTGATCAATGCTCGTTTCTTGAAATGAAATAATTGCAAAAAATTTATACAGGCGGTTCTGAGGAACAAATTGAAAGGTGAAACAAAATGTTTACTGCGTTATTGCCGTTTCATACGTTTCCCACAAATAAAGTTGGGAAAAGATTAAGCAAAGACAACTTCATTTAGATGCATGAAATAAGATAGGTATAGCTCAACCTTGTGAAGTTTTGACAATGTATTTTTATGAACCTCTTAGAAACGTTTAAGTGTTTATAATATAGATCTAGATTATAGCGTTCCATGCTTAGTACATAAAATGAGCACAAAAACTAAATTAGGCTCTTACTTTAATAGAAGCTGTAATCATAAACCTCGTACATAAACCATCCAAGATATAATCTATAAAACATAGATCTTGAATGTAAGGGCCGTATAACTTTAGTTGAGATTTAAGTAGTGTATAAATTAGAAGGTACTCCATAGAGTAAAGATTTACGAAACCTTTATAGAATAGTCTCAATATTTTATAGAAGAAAAGCAGTCCTCATTGCAGTGTTTAAAAAATGAATAAAAAGGAAAATGGCGATCATTTCAGCAAAAATATGTTAGTATCCTCTTACCGTTTAGACAAAAGCACAAAAAAGGACAAATTAAATTGCGTCTCCCCCTCAATAAAGATCCACGCACAGAAATAAAACAATGAAAACCGAAACAAAAGTGGCCGAACAGATAAACAGCAAGAATCACTGTTGAGAAAACAAAAGCGTAAAAAAAGTCAGGAAAGCTTTCGACAAAGTCGAGTGAGCCACTCCGAGCCACTCCGTCGGAAATCTAATTTTCTCCTTGGACCCCGCAATGCTCTCTGTGTTATAACATCATAAAATTTCATACAGCGCCCACAGTTTTAGCACTTATGCATATTAAAGAGAGATTCTAAAATGGAGTGCCACAGGGAGCGGTGTGGGGGCCGCTCTTTACGCTTCTGGTCTTTAATCTGCCGCAATCTGCTTATCTTGGTAGAGGGTGGCGAGGGGGGCACGCAGACATCTTTAATAGCTCATTCGGGGCTCTATGCAAATAATTTTAGAGGGGGGAACGGTGGGGGATCATACGGGCTTTGTCTGGGCTAACGAACCGGCACAAGAGTCTGCGGAACAGAAGTGCTGCTTGCTCAAACGGGTTTAGGCTCACGTTTATAAATATTAAACCGAGGGTGGGAGGGGGTTGCAAGTGGTTACGCGTAAGTGTTCAGGGGGCGTGTTAGTGTTAAATTTGTTTGAGGCGTGCCGCTTTGGGCACAGCCTATTAATGTTGAGTGGTGATTCTGAGTGATCAAATTGGATGATGTTAATAAATAACGCAGCGGTTGCGTATAATGAGATCGCTGATTTTGTGAATAAATAATACGAAATATAACACTCCGTATATTATTCCAGTCTCTAAAACGAATATGCGAGCTAGCTCTGTCGCCTAATCCTTGGGTTTAATGATTTCAAGTTAGACGCCCGCGCCGAATAAAACTTCATGTTTGCTAGTTTAAATGATTCACGATTTATGATGGGTCCGTTACAATAACTACGCTCACTGTAATTTTCCAAACTAAAGTTACTACCAGAAACTTTTAAGGCTCCCCCTTCAAAAACGATTATCTAATTTAACGAATTTGAGAGAACAATACAGACAGACCATAAATCATTACATGACGTACATCCTCAAGACGATGAAGGAAGGAGGAAACGAGTACTCGAAGGACAGACTGAAATAAAACATTTATCTTTTTTTAGGATGCTTTTTTTCTTTCGGTTTGTATAGTAAACATTATAATTAGCACTAGCAAATAAATACACGTCCTTATTTATTTGCTAGTGTTAATTATAATATTTAGGTAGTTTTAATACGATTAATTTAATATCTTTGATCATCTTCGTTTCTTTGTACTAGAAAACATAACAGAATTTATCTAGCAAGAAACTGCTTATATCGAAATCTATTGCTGTCATATCTACACCTTAAAAACTACATTTAGTCATAACATAGCCTTCTGTGTTTCCTAACTTCTAATAGCTACCATTTGAATAAGAAATCTGGACATGTAATTATCGAATTAAATCGTTTTCCATGTACATAGAAAAATGTCTTCGTACACAGAATGTTACGATTTTATATACTGAAATGAATGATGGCGGACGAGGAAAAAGGCGTATGTAACGATCGTAGCATTTGGCGATCTGTCGGTACTGCCAACTACATGGGTAAAAGAATTAACATTATTCAACTTTCATATAATACTCTAATGTGTTTATTTCTAACATTACAGGTACGACAACATTAGCCAGTGAATATGCGTACGCGGCACCATACTCACAATACTCGCCGTACGGAGGACCCTACTCGCATTCTGCGGCCACCGGCCTACTGTCCAAGTGGTATGTATCTTATTTTACTATCCTACTAATATTATAAATGCGAAAGTTTATGAGGATGGTCATCCATCCTCAAAAACTTTCGCATTTATATGTTTGTTACTCTTTTACGCAAAAACTACTCAAATGATGTTTTGGATGAAATTAGGAAAACAGACACAAACACAAAAACCGACCACAGACAGACATACAAACTGATAATACTGGTGAAGCGTGTATAATCTATTTTGCCACATAAAAGCCTGTAACTGCACTTGCGTTATGGTTAGAAGTTAGCTCACGGGAATATTTTAGATATAGCCTCAGCTTACCATTATTGAAAGTTTTTCGACGTAGCCTACAACTAAACTTACAACCATACAAAGTTGAACTCTTTGTTATAATATGAATCAGTGCACATTTGTTGAAGACACACAGGTGTAATTGCAGCATAAAAACTGTTTATCAGTTATAGTTACAAGAATATCTAAACGAAAGAGAAAAATAAATGATTAATATCAAATTCTACCAATTTCTTGGTATTTTCTTTAAAAAAAATGTTTTTGTAAAAAGCAAACCAACGTAACAATCCCAATTAATTAAACGGCACAGGTGCTAAAACACTTCCCTGAGGTATACCCTCTAAAAAGTGACCGTTTAAGTGATAAACGAGTGAGATTTATTCCCAACACATCGCCATTTGTTATTCAGAGCCTGCTAAATGGTCAACGGTTTAAAGGCTTTAAAATTCGGTGAACGCTTAATGTGCGTAGTGATGTCGAAGGCTTTTGGTAATCCTATGTGAATTGATTGTAGGTTCTTTTTTATTTATGGTGGAATCAAAATCTTGTTTAAGGGAGTCCTAAAACCCGATTTCCTACACAAATCAGTGTTTGTGCCTAGATGTTATGAAAAACATTCTCTAGGACTACATTTTGCACTAGTAGCAACCAGTAATTTTCAAAAACTGATTTCCATAAAGTTTATAGAGCCCTAGTTTCTATTCCGACCTAAATATTTTTCCATTTTATTACCATATTATCTAACAACCGTAAGTAATACCCTAGCTCATACCAAAATTCACCAACACTCTACAAATAAAAAACCATTGCCCTTCAAATCCCTTGGAAAATTCACTGACAATTGGAATATAAAGAATCACTCGTTCAAAATACTGTTTTGATTCCACCATCAAATTACATACAAATTCCCAATCCCATAGGTGCTACATCAAAGCTACTGTACTATACACACTTATTTCTGCATCAATAAACCGAAATATCATACCAAAATGATCTTTCAATCCTAGATCGTAAAGCTCTTTATTAGTTTTCGTAACAGCAATGTCGTTGTGTTTTGATATTCATATGGGGTCGGATTTGTAGCAAATTCTGTGAGGATTCACAGTGTTGTCGAGTAGAAGACCCTTATTGTTTGTGGTGCTAATAATGTGGAAAGGAATTTTAATGTTATTTACGAAAATATTATATTATAGTGTGCCAGGTATCATTGGCAACGACCATGATTGGTTCATTGATTTCTCGGTTATTTAATTATACATAAATTATGAAGTTTGGCCTCTCCGAAACCGAATCTAATCAGCTAAATTAGAATGAACTTTGTAAACAAAACATATTTTATTATAACTATAACAGGACTGGTGTAGTACACTTTACTCCCCAGCAGCAACAAAAAAGGCAACCTTGTCATCACTATAACGTAAAAAAACATCATTACAACTAAATTAATCGACAAAAAATAAATCAGGGACACACAATGGGGCCAGACTCGCACATTTGTTGTCCTGTCCCTATATTTGTCCCAACGGACCCCGACAAAGGGCACAGGAGTCCCTCAGGGCTTGGATAACTTACAGCGTATTAGGTTTAAGTGATTCTAGTAAGAACACTTTTAAAGTTTCGGAGGGAAGTGCTTTCAGTATGGGGAATGTATGGAACGAATTGATTGCTTGCATTCCATTGTTCGGATTAAGCAGTTGAAGCTTGATTGAGGTTCTTGGGTGAATTGATTTCTGACGGAATCGAGGGCTAAACCTAGTTTTTGAAAGATTTTAATAAAAGGAAAAGTATGTAGATTACGTTGTATGGAATATTGTAAATTTTCGCGTCCTACCCATGCTGAACTTTACCAATAATTTTTCCGGCTGAACTTATCTAAACACAAACGTTTTGTTTCTAGAGCTACAATAGTATATTACACAAACTTTCAATCCTCATCATAAACTTCTACCGACATCATCACCAACTGTGATTGATGGGCCTCTTCACGCCTCTGAGTACCTACAGGTTACTTTTTTTGTACCGATCGGCCCTTGCGTGAATCTCTACCCAAAATTGTAGCAATGTTGCAATAAGTAATGAATTGGTATTTTATACTGCCTAAATTACTAACTAATTGATGATATTTTTCTTCATTCCAGATATCAACGTACGCCGTGCGAGTAGTAGTCGGCGGATAACAACGAACAAACATAAGTGATAAAACGGACACTAAACATAAATGTATATCGATCGATCATGTGAGAATTTAGTTTTATTTCTATAGGCAATCTCCTTTTGTAGATAAATTAATATATTTGTACAATCCTTTATAATATTCTACTATTATTTTCTTAATTTTTAACCAGGTCAGTACCGCTTTGACTTTTGCTTTCTTGAACATTTAAACAAATTATATTTCATTTATACTCATTATCTTTAATTAAATGAACGTTCAGAAAGCCAAAGTTACTTCACTACGTTAAGATGTAAATAATGTATTTTAATGAAAACTAAATGTAATTCATTTAATGTCATTATTAGGATTAAGGTTTATTCTCTTTTTTTACCTCAGCATAGTTACAAAGTAGTGAGTAATTTTGTGTAACATTTAATTTTAAACTTCCATTTATTTCTATTTAAGCTGTCCTGTGTGCACAATGGAATGAAGATTTTACATTTATTATACATTTAAAATCGTTATCATTTATATAAGTTATCTAATTTATTTCTTTTGTATTGTTATTAAAATAAATGTAATGCTTCCGAAGAAGCTATATAACAAACTTTGCAAGTCAACTGCTTAGTATATTATTTAGATTATTTTTGAAATTACTATGAGATTATTCGTGTTTTTTTTGTACTTTTTATATAAAAATGGTTAGTTTTTAATTATATGTGTATAGCATGTTCAAATTAGCACGCTGTATGCCATAATTATATAAAAATAATAAGTTCAAATAATTGTTTTATTGTGAAAAATATTAGTTACGAAATCTTATCGTTTCCGTCCATTTATTATTATTATTGATTATTATGTTCTCAAAGATATTATTGAGATTTTTTAATGTAAATATTTTCTCAAATCCGATGAGCATGCTTTTAATATTGTTTTAAAACATACGTCATACAGTTTAGAGAAACGCCAAAGACTTAAAAAAAATATTGTAACGTCTTTAGTATACAGCGCAGTGTAATAATAGTTTATATTTTATATGAAGAATGCAATAACGATTCACCAAAGATACAAATAGCGGGCCTTTTTCTGATATCCAAAAAAATATGAAAAGTCTTTAATTTTTTGTCATATTAAATGAATATTTTAACGATTTTGTATTACTTCTGTTTGTTAGTAACATATTTTGAAATTTTCTATTATTTACATTGTTTAATATTTGTTTACTAATGGAATTTGTACCTAATTCTTGTATTTATTTGATAAAGGTCTGAGCTGTATAAAGTATTCTACTCATTTTTGTATTATAATTATATTTTGCATTAAAATTCCTTCCTATTTATTAAATAATTTGGTGTTGCTTTTAATCTCTGGAAGCATATCGTTAAGTGATCGTCATAATAATAGATAAATGATTTAATAAAAACATGGAATTTTCTGTTTAATTTTTCAATAAGTATATTTGTAAGGCAAACGCACCAGTACGAAATAAAGCATATGAGTTTATAAAAATTGATTACTTTTATTACATAATTTTTTAGTTGTTTTTCTATCATTCTGATATACCTACTTGAAAATGTTCCCTTTTTTCTTCATGCATAATGAGAATGACTCTAGAGCATTTTTTTATTCACTTCCCATTCATTTTTCTGTAACACGTTTCTAAAGATACAATCCCCGTGCCCGTGACCGACGAACGGACAAACAGACAGCGACTTCCTAAAATATACAAGGTGGTCCAAATACAACGTCATAAAAGAATTGATTGTTGTTTGTTAGGGATCCGAAAATTCTCCATGTACTCGTATGATCCATGATTCTTTGAGAGCTAGAGAGAGCAGCGGTGGCCCAGTGGTGGTAGCCCCGACTTACGGACAGTAAGTCGGAGGTTCGAACCCAGACAGGCGCATTGCTTTGTGTAATTTATTTTATTACCACTGCTCTCAAAAACGATGAAGAAAAACTTCGTGAGGAAACCGGCATGTCCTAGAACCAATAATTTGAAGACTTATAACATCTACCAATTCGCACTGTGCCCGCGTGGTACATGATAGCCTATTCTCTCTCAAAGAGAGGAGGCCTGTGTCCAAGCAGTAGAAACATGAATAGGCTGATGATAATAATTGCAGACACATGCCGGGAAAGTATAGCCCGTTTAGAAGAACTACTCTTTGGACTAACGTGAACAATAAAAAAGTTTTCAGTCAATAACACCACAAACCTTCACTATAAAGAAGAAAAAAGTCTGACATTTAGCACTTTTCGGACAAAACGTCATAAAGAAAATAATTTTAGCAAAACGGAAATTCGAACGGTGACTTTATTGTAAATAAAATTATTTACATATTCTAATATCAGTGAAATTAATATGTAACAAACCAGGAACACCAAAGGTTTCACTTTTAGGCCATTTTTTTTTGTAGGCACTCAAGAAATCCTAGTCCTTATTTTGTGAAGAACGTAAGCAGAAGATGCAATAATGCCTGCTAAGAAGAAAAAGAAGGTAATAGAACGTAAACCAATACTTCCTACGGGTTCATCACCAACAGATAAACGAAACGAAGTTGGTCATACTGTCGTCGAAAACGCCATGTGTCCTGACAAGAAACGAGCAGGCGCTAAACCTGAAACGTTTAAGAAGTTCGGTAAAGCAAAGGGTAAGAAAAATAAAGAAGATGTCTAATAGACTTGAGATAATGAAGCAACCAAACTACAGATCCCTCAGAAAATAGAAAATGTTAATGAAGAGAAAGCATCTAATATAATTCAAACAAACGCACCGCTTTAGTAGAAACTTGGAACATTTAAAAACACTCTATAGTAAATAAGAATGGTCTGCCAAGTCAATGAACTGACAACAGATTGTGTGCAGCTATTGAAATTGGTCACACAGGACACAAAGCTTTTCGATAAGAACTTTATAAGAATAAAATAAGTATAGATACAGAAGACAAAGACTTTCAAGACCATCAAAATGTCTTCTTATTTTTCGTCTTTCACTAGGCATTTGGTTTTATGCGTCACTCTTTCCACTATAGAAGCATTGTGGGCCAGAATACCAAATGAGGATGAAAGTGATGAAGAAGAGCAAGTTAGCCAAAAATCCAGGCTTTTCTATCAGTTAGTCATACTAATAACGCTGTCGTTCTACAAAATGGGACTGTTTCTTAAAAATAAACTATACGTTAAAAGTAGTTTGGTGGTTCTCTAAATAAAAGTTTGACTATCTGATTTTTTTATATTATAATTTGTAGTCAGTTAGTTGAAAGTAAATGAGTGATTTTAAAAATGTACACCAAATGTACCTATGAAGGATGTTATTGATAATGAACATTCATTAACAGAAACATGAAATATTAATATTAACTTAGATACATACATAACATACATTACATTTGTGCACAGACATACATTACATTAATATTAATAATATATTCATTAGTTCATTAACATTAACATTCATTCATCCTCCTTAAAAAAGGGTGGGTCCTCCAACCACACGGGTGTGCACGATGAAGAGAAAGAAAACAAAGCCCACAGCCATTTTTTTTTTAGAAATCACGGCCACGATGAAATTGGTATATGGGTAGAGGACACCTAGACAAACAAAAAATGTCATATAACATGGTACCCCAAAGTGTCACGTTATCGAGATATTTGAGGTTAGGATCGTCATTTGAGTACGGACGGACGAACAGACGGACGTACGGACGGACGGACAGACTTATGGGTTACATATAATATATTATTACATTAGACATATTACCATTCTGCTACAGAAACCTAAAAAGGCAGGGTTTTAAAAATCAAGAGGTGGCAACCCTGGATAGAATCAGAATCATTAAAATATACTAAAAACTTTTGGAAATAATTCATGGACGGCTTTTGGTTAGAATCTACTCATCATTTCAGTAGTCACCTCCTTTGTTTCTTTGAACATGAACATAGACTGGCAAAACCACCTAATAGTACTCTTTGCTGCAGTGAAAGAAATTAGTACTAACTGTCACAGAATATCTGACAGCTATTGACTTTATCATAGAACAACGTACATCAGTAAACAGAAAATCCAATCAGCACAAATTTTTCATCAAAAACATCCGTAAAATGTAAAAAAAAACGTTGTAACAAAATAAACCGGTTACAAACCACAACTCCTCTCACAGAATAAGGGACCTTACGGTACATACATTATGGCTGAAAAGAAATACGTAAGTCCTTGTAGAAATTTAAAAGAAGAGGAGGAGGCAGCAAATTCCCCTTGCCCATCCCGGGACCCCTGTAAACCGAAGTCGCCTCCATTGATCCCTGGACTTTTAGGGCCACCTGGTCCTCAAAAGCCAATGGTGCTGCCATGTCCAGACAGTCCAGAGGAAATAGAAAACAGAAAAAGGCTGAAGATAGAATCTGATAAAATCTGTTGCGAATTAAACAATCCTCATGCCAAAGCTGCAGCTGCAAAAAAGAAGAAATAATTGAATGTTTATGGAATACTCAAGAAACTATTTCATTTTCAATAAAATATTCAATACGAGAAAAACTATGTCGTTTGCGTTTTAGCATGACAAAAGAGCGCATTGGGTCAATGAATGGTTTCCTTTTATCAATAATGAACCAATGTACTCCATAGACAGATCTGTCGCACCTCATCATATTTTATGAGGTATGTTTGGGTCCACATGAATGGAAACACGCTGGCGGTAATATCGATAAAAAGCTGCTAGGTCAGTTCCATTTGAACTGAGCCGACGCTAAAAACGTTCAGGTATTGTATATGCTGGACAGTGTTTGCCAATCACTACTAAATTACCACTTTCTAATCGACTTTTCTACTTAGTATGAAGAGATATTATGGAAAGGGCAATGCCCGTTAAAACCAAGCTAAAACGCAAATAATACACTTACAGGTACCAATTAAGTTTATAGAAATATTAATTGACGTTCATCATTTTATAGAATGCGAAATATAATTAAAAACATAAATGTGTGTTTTATTTCAGCATCATCATCATTTTTCTGCCTTAATGTCAATTTATTTGAGGTCAGTGGACCACGTCTTCTTCTATACTTCTTTATTAATTTTTTAGCAGTTACCTTTTTCAAGCCATGTCATCCTGCGCACAGTACATTCATCGTTTATTTATGTTAATGGGTTCATGAGCAAAGGATGAGGCTTTACTCTCGAACCCATTTTCATTCATACTCAAAATTTTCGTCACTACGTTTTCCTCATTCCTCCGCATCACATGTCCATGCCACGACAACCGCACCCTAAAACAACAAAGTCATTTATATCCGACTAGCTGCTGCCAGCGGCTTCGCCCGCTACAACTAGAAAATTATCCCACGGGAAGATAAAATCGGGATAAAAACTATTCTACGTGTTAATCCGGGTTATAAACTATCTGTATACCAAATTTTATCCAAATCTGATCACTACTTTCTGCGTGAAAGAGTAACAAACATACACAATCACAAACTTTCGTCTTTATAATATTAGTGTGATTGCGGCGAGGCTTTAAAGGAGGGTAATTAGTTCAGTGATGTTCTGTGAATAAGTATACATCCAACCAACTTTCATTTATGTTCGAGATTATTATTTATTTAGAGACTGACATGAGTCAAGTAATACGAAACGCTTTTATTTTATTTATTTATTTAGGGACAAAAAACAGTTAGGTACACGTTACAATCTGTATATCGGAGCTAATTAGATTCAGGATTAAAGGACGGACGGTCACATATTACAGGTTTAGGTTTTGGACAGTGTGCTTGAGGCTCAATTAACAGAATTTATACACCTACACGACGCACAGTTTGGTTTTCGCGCTGGACTATCTACAGAGAGTGCTATATTGAGCCTAAAGCACACTGTTGAGTATTATACTAGTAGGAAAACGCACATTTATGCGTGTTTTTTGGACCTCTCTAAAGCTTTTGACCTTGTTAATTATGATAAACTCTGGGATAAGCTTGAGAGGACCAATTTGCCGAGGGAGATAATTGATATCCTAAAGTTTTGGTATCAGAGTCAGGTCAATTATGTAAGGTGGGCAGGCATCCTGTCCGATCCATACACGCTACAATGTGGGGTGAGACAGGGTGGGTTGTCATCCCCAGTTTTGTTTAATCTGTATGTTAATGCGCTAATCGTTGAGCTCAGCAGCATGCATGTCGGCTGCCACATTGACAATATCTGTGTAAATAATCTGAGTTATGCAGACGATATGGTGCTGCTGAGCCCAACGATTGGTGGGCTTAGAAAGCTAGTACATGTGTGTGAGACGTACGCGGCTAAGCATGGCCTCAAATATAATGCATTAAAAAGTGAGCTCATGGTATTTAAGGCAGGTACCAAGTCACCGGCTCGGGTTCCTCCCGTGGTTTTGAATGGGACACCCATGACGCTGGTCACCTGTTTTAAATACCTTGGGCACACTGTCACGGAGCACCTACGTGACGATAAAGACATGGACAGGGAGCGTAGGGCGCTGTCAATCAGAGCGAATATGATAGCCCACAGGTTTAAACGTTGTAATGCGCAAGTGAAATTAACACTCTTCAGAGCGCATTGCACATCATTATACACGTGCAGCCTGTGGGCTCATTATACGCAAAGATCTTTCAGCGCCCTGCGAGTCCAATATAACAATGCATTCAGGGCGTTGTTGGGGCTGCCGCGCTGGTGCAGTGCGTCGGGTATGTTTGCGGATGCACACGTTGACGGGTTTCACGCCGTACTCCGCAAACGATGCGCCGCTGCGCTTGGTAGGTTGCGCGCCAGCACCAACAGCATCCTGGCTGTCATTGCGGATAGGCTGGACACGCGGTACGTCCAGCACTGGGTGAACACCCACATTATGAAATAGCCCTTTTTTTTTTTTTTTTTTTTTTTTTTTTTTTTTTTTATTATACTACTAACACTAGTTTTTCATAAGTTTTATTGTACTAACATTCTATGGATTCTTTGAAGTCTGAATTAAAAAGTTTTTATTTTTATTTTTTTATTTTTTATTAATTTAATTTTTTTTATTAATTTAAATTATAAGAAAAAAAAAGAAAAGCAAGTTATGAAAGGTTGTCGGTAAGCAAAGCTATAGCCATTTTTATAAAACAAAATTGCAATCAAAATTTTCAGTGTACCAGAATGATATTTCTGCCTGTATATTTATTAGCTTGTTCGGTTGTACACTGAATGAAATAACATCTATTACAATATACTGCTCTAAAACGCAAATCGATAACGTGACTCGAAAAGCTGCTGAATTTTAAGGAGCATTCAGATAAGGACCCACTGACGTGAGTCGATAACATTTGATGTCGGTGGACTTGGCCGCTGTCATCATCATCATCAACCGTTCTCACTGCAGGGACTCAGGCCTTCTCTCTACGAGTGGGATAGGCTATAATCCACCACGCGGCCCCAGTACGTGTTTGTAGATGACACATGTCTTCGATTTTTTTGGTTCTAAGACATGCCGGTTTGTTTCACCGTTTTGAGAGCAGTGGTGATGAATCAAATACACAAAGAAAGGCGCCTGCCTGGGTTCGAACCCACGACTTACTGCTCGTAAATCGGGGCCGCCACCACTGGGCCACCACTGCTCTAAAACCTTTTAAGCCACTGTAAAACCTTCTAAAGCATCACGTTTCCGCGATTTAAGCCACAAAGTTATAATCTCAGCCACCAGCACAACTTTTATAGCTTTAGAAGATTTTGAATACAATACTTGTTTATCTAAATGCTATCGACTATTGATTAATCCGGGTTTTGTTTTTGGCAGCTACTTTGAAAATAAAATAAAATTAATAGGCCTCGTGCCTTACAAAAATCATCCAGCCCATTATTAGTCGCATGTCACTGCCACGACATGTGCAACTTTATTTGGCAGTTAGTTCCGCCGAGAAAGTGCACACACACTGGTAAAGGAATGGATACCCATTACTCCAGTAGGAACATGCTACAGACTTTTGGATAGCATCACTATTTAGTGCTCAATTTGCACTTATTACTGCCCAATAATCAGAATTTGTGCAACGCAGCCAACTAGTCTCATCTCAGCATTACAGCTTCTTGAGCTACGTCGGCAGTCTGTTTTTGAGACCACAGTGTGGTGTATAAAATTATGAAGATATACTTTTTGGTAGCCCAGTATTTTTTTAAGAACAATTAAGTCATTTTTCGTTGTGTCATGTCAAAAACTTGTACTGACTTGTACCAACAAAGGTCATGTAAAACCAAACGTCACCAACAAACATAAATACCTCGTAAATAATTATATATAAAAACCGATGTAAAACTATGAAATGACGTCAGTTTAAAGTAAATAAGATTCCACCAAAACTCCATCAAAATGTAATTTATTAACGCTGGGAGAAATAAAACTTTGGAAGAGATAGTACTTATTATGCATCCTGTAAACCTCCCATTGAAAGACAGTGGTGTTAGTATTATCTTTGAAATTCTAGACAAAGACACCCAAACTAACGAAAACATTACAAAGAATTTAGAACGTTCATCAAAGTCGTTAAAATTACCGTTACCCAGAGATCTAGACTACAGAAATGAAATAAAAGCTTTTGAATTATCTCAAGTGTTGCAAGATCCGGATTGTCCAAGGTCAGATACCATCGGCATTGAAGGTACCACAGTAGAGATTCATCCGGATAGCGATTCACTATGTGACTTCTCAAGCAGATTTAGTTATTGCAAAGAAGTTATAAAGCCGTACTTAAAAGATAATCCTCCTGACTGTCTAAGTAGTAACGAGCTACTACTCACGAATACTGTTATAAAAGTTTCCACAGAGTTCCCTGAAAACCAGCCACATAACGTATGCTACAAATGCCCGCCACCACCGTGTCCACCACAATGCCCACCACCAAAATGTCCAAAACCAAAACCATGCTGTCCGGAAAAAAATCATCTGAAAATTTGTTGCGGTGAGGAGGGAGAACCGACAATTTGCAAGGAATGTACAAAACAAAGTTGCCCCACCTACACGTGCCCCAAACCGTACGTCCCGCCTTGTAGCCCACCACTGCCGTGCCCGCCTGTGTGCCGACCTCCGTGTTCGCCGCCAGCGTGCCCACCACCTTGCCCACCACCACCCTGCCCACCAAAGTGCCCACCACCAAAGTGCTGCTCGCCACCACCTTGCCCACCAAAGTGCCCACCACCACCCTGCCCACCACCAAAGTGCTGCTCCCCACCACCTTGCCCACCAAAGTGCCCACCACCACCCTGCCCACCACCAAAGTGCTGCTCCCCACCACCTTGCCCACCAAAGTGCCCACCACCAAAGTGCTGCTCGCCACCAACTTGCCCACCAAAGTGCCCGCCGCCACCGTGCCCTCCTAAATGCCCTCCACCAAAATGCTGCCCACCACCACCCTGCCTACCAAAGTGCCCACCACCACCGTGCCCACCAAAGTGCCCGCCGCCACCGTGCCCTCCTAAATGCCCTCCACCAAAATGCTGCCCACCACCACCTTGCCCACCAAAGTGCCCGCCACCACCGTGCCCACCAAAGTGCCCACCACCAAAGTGCCCACCACCAAAGTGCCCGCCACCACCGTGCCCACGACCTCGCTGTCCACCTAAGTGCCCGCCACCTCCGTGTCCACCTAAGTGCCCGCCACCTCCTTGTCCACCTAAGTGCCCGCCACCTCCGTGTCCACCTAAGTGCCCACCACCTCCGTGCCCACCTAAGTGCCCGTCACCACCATGCCAGTGTTCAGGACCCCCTAAGACCGGTCTCGATAAACTGATGTCATCAATACAATCTGTGATGGGTAAAGCTTGTAAATGTACAGCAAAGAACTGTATTAGACCACCCAGCCCACCCTGCCCGCCCCGCCCACGATGCCCACCACCAGCGTGTCCTAGCTCTAGATCTAGCAAAAAATTTCTATGTCCGAATGAATGTCCCAATGCAAGGAACATCTCAAATACTTTATTGCCATCTGAGACAAGTTCCTGCAACGATATGCCACAACTTGGAATAGCAAACCAACATGTTATAGGTACCCTTAAATGTGCCATGACAGACCTCATGTGCAAGGCGTTCAAATCAATGCAAGAAGCTGATACAGCAATTCAAAGTGAAAGTGCTAGGCAATTGGCAAGTTTTGAAAATTCTGCCGGTTTTTCTGACTCGAGAAAACCTGACGATAAGATGACCCCGAAGAACGTGGACACGTCGGATGTAAAAGAAAAGGTTACTACACATAATGATCCGCACAAATCAATAACGGTCGCACGATCTAGAAACCCCCTCCGGTTTACAGTTGACAAAATAGATTCTGCAGTATCAATGATAAGTGATTGCCTGGTTTATGAACTACCAAAGCCTTCAAATTCCGAGTCTTATGATGATCAAAATTATACATTCGATGCTCCTGCGCTTTCACAGACTCCGAGTCCCACAGATGTAGAAAACATGATGCTACCACCGTGCTCTTCTCAAATTTTTTCAGCGATAAAGGAGATGATGACGTCTCTTTTTAACGGCGTTGATCAGATAACTATATCATCGGGAAGGTCATCTACTGCGACTTTAGATTCTAACAGTGACGAAGACCTTCTAACTAAGATGATTGATTAAATCTTTCCATTACTGTTTCATTTTCTTTCATTTAGCCATGTTTTTTCCATTCGTTCTCCATTTCCTCCAGTCTGATCAGATGCAGCTGAATAACAGTATTTTACTTGGAGCGACTGCCTATCCGATCTCCACTAACCAAGTACTGGGTAATACGATACCTTTTGATAAGACTTGTTCTAGATCATCACATAGCGACGGCGAGTAGTATCGTATCACATGATCCTACGTCATCGCAGCGCTCTACCTAACGCTAGGCCCTCGACCATACTGAGGGACACGCTCGGTGTCATTTACCGTGCGCATACATCGGCCATTTCTTATTTTTAAACCAGTCAAAATTGTAGTCTTTATGAAAATAAAAAGAAAAAAAAGCAACCTTTTTATAAACCTGGCAAAATTTTATTAGGGCGACATTCTGCGAAACAGGCATTGTGAGAAAGTGACATTCTACGAATGCAACATTCAAAGAGACATTTTGCTACCAGTAGACATTTTGCGACTGAGCCATATCGAAAAACAATTTTTATTTAGCCGAGACCACCACCAGCATTACAACTCTGGAGCTTGGCACTCAAACAGACTTTCAGGCACATGGTCACTGACTACCTGCTAATTAGACTGACATGACGGATTAGGGGTTAATGTTGCGTGGTTTTTTACGGTGCTCCCTCAGGCCACAAATTCGGAACGGCGGGGCGTGGAGCGGAGCGTTCCAGCGGGGATTGTCGCGTGCAGCGTCGCGTTCAGCGTGCACGCAACTAGTTGTCGCTAGAGCGTGCGTGCGAGCGGGGGGGCGTCCAAGTACGTTGTCCAATCGGAGGCAAGTGTCATCCCGTGAGTGATGCCAAAAAAATTCTCTATTCCCCGCGTCAGTGTTGTTAAATCCCCGAAATTCACCACTTGTTTTTGATTCAATCCCCACAGATTCCCTGAATTGATATTTTTGGAATAAAAGCACTGTCTAATTACGATTTTAGTCCTATCGGTTAATTTTTCCCGTTTCTCCGCTCCACAGCCTCGCTCCTCTTCTGTGGACAAGCAGCCTTACCCTCGATTTCCCGCAAATCAGGGATTTTCCCCGTGATCGTCTGCACTGCGTTAACGCTCGTTAAAACGCCAAAACACTACTACAAGTAAACGCTATAAACGCTGCTACGAATACACCAAGAGAAATCCATACGTTCATTACTCGAGTGTGCACGCTCAAAACATCGCGCTGCACGCGCCGTCTCTCCGGAATTACCTGGAGTTTTAGTAGCCATTATTATCTTTCTGCCCTTATTATCATGTTACTTGGGGTTGGAATATTCAAGTTGCCAGCATTCATCAAGAGTCGGTGTTAGTCCCGAGTAAGACCATGCGCAAAAAGGCCCTTGTTCGACTTAAACACTCTGTGATGCCAAGCATATTATTCTGCCAGTCAGACAAACAGTAAAACTGTCACACGCTGTCAGGGTGTCACTCGTCACCACAATAAATAAAATTAGTAGTTGTTGTAAAATTAATGATTAAATAAAAAAATTAATGGCAATAGGTTTCCAAAACAAAAGTAATTTTAAATCCAATCCTGATGAACGGCATTGCAAATAGAACTGCGAGAACAGAATAAAACTTTAGGCGTCTTCAAGTTTTAGTTTCCTATTAAATTATTTTCCCATTAGGTACAATATAATTATGCATTTCCACCAGCGTATGTGCAACCACTACAACATAACCGTGTCCATCGCCAAGTCCAAAACCGTACCTACTTAAGTATCCATCACCCAGCTCGCCAAACAGCGTGCTTTAAATTAATATTGTAACAGAAAGCAGTGCTTGCAATCGTGCCAAAATCAAGTTCAGCTAAATAATTACCATCTTTGAAAAGATAATCAGGTGTCCTTAGAAAAATGGGCTGTCCACCACCAAACCCACCACCTGGCTGCCCGCCTCCAACTGGCTGCACGCCACCATCATGTCCGCCAAGGTGCCCACCACCACCTTTTTTACCACCACCATGCCCGCCACCACCTTGCTGCCAACCATCACCCTGCCCACCAAGGTGCCCACCACCACCGTGCCTACAGAAGTGCCCTCCACCACCGTGCCCACCACCACCGTGCCCAACCAGGTGCCCACCTTCGTGCCCGCCACCAACATGCCCACCAAAGTGCCCACCGCCACCGTGCCCTCCACCAAAGTTCTGTCAACCATCACCCTGCCCACCAAGATGCCCACCACCACCGTGTCCACCGCCACCATGCCCGCCGAAGTGCCCACCTCCGTGCCCGCCAACACCGTACCCACCACCATCGTGCCCACCAAAGTGCCTACCTCCGTGCCCACCTCCGTGCCCACCACCACCGTGCCAATCAAAGTGCCCAGCACCACCGTGTCCACCAAAGGGCCCACCACCACCGTGTCAACCGCCACCGTGTCCACCAAAGTGTCCACCTCCGTGCCCGCCACCTCCTTGCCCACCGCCACTTTGCCAACCAAGAAGCCCACCACCTCCTGGTTGCCTACCACCAGTATGCCCACCACCACCTGGCTGCCAACCGCCACGATGCCAGCCACCACTATACCCACCACCACCTGGCTGCCAACCACCACGATACCCACCACCACGTAGCTGCCCACCAAAACCATGACCGCCACCACCCTGCTGCCCACCAAAATGTCCACCTCCATGCCCTCCAGCAAAGTGTTGCCAACCATCACCCTGCCTACCAAAGAGCTACCATCGTGCCTCTCTATACTGCAATCCGACGCATGTTTATACGACGAGATGCCAGCACTTGTAATTGCGAATCACCTTGTTATGGCTACCCTTAAATGCGCCATGACATACCTCATTGTGCAAAGTGTTTAAATCAACGGAAGAAGCTGCGTCAGTATATAAAAGTGAAAATACTAGGCAACTGGCAAGTTTAAAACGTTTGTACTGTTTTTCTGACTCGGTAGGTGACGGTAAGACGATAAAGAAAGTAAGCAATACTCGTTACAACACCAGTGTATACAATATTGTAAACTTGGACACAGCGGATGTACAGGAAAAGGTTACACCATAAGGATCCGCACAAATCAGAAATGAACGCACAATCTAGAAGTCAGCCAGTGTTCAGTTTTGAACTTGACAAAGAAGATCCTGCAATATCAAACTACCAAGGCCTTCAAACTCCGAGTATTTTAATGATGAAAATTCTACATTCAATGCTCTTACGCTTTCACAGACTCCGAGCCCGAACCGATATGTAGAAAACATGATGTTACCGTCGGGTTCTTCTCAAATTTGTCATCGATCGAGGAGATGATGACGTCTCTGCTTACTGGCGATGATCGGACAACTATATCATCGGGACGGTCATCTACTAACTGCGACTTTAGATTATAACAGTGACGAACAGTGAAGACCTTTTAACTAGGATGATTGATTAAATCTTTTAGTTACAGTTTCGTTTTCTTTTATTTGCTACCCATCTGCCTATTTTTTTTGGTAGTTGATAGGGTTGAGGTAAGGTTTCCGGCTCAGAGAACCATCCACAAAGACTCCGAGATGCTTGACAGCTTCACATCTTTGGAGTTGATGACAGCCACACTGTGAAGAAGATAGACCAAGTGAGCAATTATGAGCTCTGAGCACCATTGAATCCGGAGGATCGAGGTTTGCGAATATTGAGGAGAAAGGTAAATGTGCATCTGGATTGAGGGCCCATTTTTTTAAACCTTGCCAAACGAAATAAGACTCATAGGGAAATTACTTAAAAATAGTTAAAACTTAAAGCACAGGGCCACGAATTTCTTAAACGTGAATTAAAAATGTTATGATTAAATAACTTGGGCCCTCAATCCAGACGCGTGCATAAAGTGGCATAGCCTAAATCTTAGTAAGTCCTATCTCTGGGTTCATAATTTTTATTCAGGAATTTAGTTAAGAATTTCTTAAAGATTTTAAGAAATTCCCAAATCTGTAGAATGTGACATTACAGATTTATGGCGGTATTTCTAGGGCCCTCAGTTCAAATGTGTCTGTACTGAGGAACCTGCAAAACATGGATTTATCTGAAGAAATACATAAATGCGACTTTAACATGTTTTACTTAGATACTTAGGTGAATTAGTTAAAAAGAAATAATGACAGAAAAGTTAATTGTTACGTAGTAAATGAAAGTCAAATTTTACTAAAACGTCTGAACTGAGAGCCCAACATTTTCGGCTTTATTGCCTAGGCTCAACCTCATAGATTAACGCAAATTAGAATAAGATTTTTAACTATTTTTTAATTAAATTTTAACATATCGTCCGTTCTTCTAAATATCATACTTTAAGAGATAATTGATTTTCTACTTTTTATAAGGGAAAAATTTGCAGGGTGACCATAATGATCATAGTTAGTACCAGTACATTTTGTAAAGCGCAGTCGAAAAGTCGTAATATTTGCAGCTAAACGTATTATATATGTACCTACAGTTTACAATTTTGTTTTCTTTATTTGTATTACTATTTTTTATAATGTGATGTTAGTCTTTATTGTTCTTAAGGTACTATTATGGGCCTAGTTGCCTAAAGCAAATAAAAAATCTTTTACATGTATATTCACCGATTACTCGAATACCCCTGAACCGATATAGAAAATTATTTTTTGGTTGAAAAGGAGATATCCCAAGGACCACCCTTGGGATATCTCCTTTTCAACAAAAAAAGAATTTGACCATGATAAGAAAATCAGGATCTGATGATTGCACCCCAGAGAAATCGAGGGCAACCCTCAAATTGTATAGGCACTTATTACGTGTTTAGTGCTTTTTCTAAAGTTTTTCAAGTATTCGCACATAGCAGTCATTACTTCATGTTGATGAAGGTATAACTCCTCAACGGTTAGGAGTTGGAGGATAATTCTTTAACAAAATATAATGGGAACGTATAAATGGTTGTATTCTTTTAGGTTATCTAGGTGAGCTGATTATGGAAGGTACTCTCCTCAACGATTAGGAGTTGAAAGCAATAATAAGGAAATCTTGAAGGTTAAGGGTTAGGTTTCTAGTTTGAATGTTAAATGAATAGTAAATGTTTGTATAGGATATTACAAAGAAAAAAGGACAAAAAAACCGACTTCAAAAACATAAAAAAGTAAAAAACACAAAATTGAAGAACACAAAAAGTGAAAAACAAAAAGTAAAAAATAAACTTAAGAAGAAAAATCAGCGTCTGAAGTCGGTGGCAAAAAAATTCAATCAAACAAACAAAATATGTCACCAACTTCAAAATCTGATTTTTCTTAAAGAAGTTAATTTTTCACTTATTTGTGTTTTTCGATTTTGTGTTTCTCATTTTTTTACGTTTTGAAGTCGGTTTTTTCTTGCAAAAAAGTTTTTAATAACTAAGATACAATTTCCGAAATCACAAAAATCATTTAATAATGCTTAGGTGAATTTAATTGTTTTATTTTAAACTGTCAGATCTTTTCTAGATCAATCTTGAAAATGTACCGGTACTAACTATGATCATTATGGTCACCCTACAAATTTTTCTCTTACATAAAAGAAGAAAATCAATTTTCTTTTAAAGTATGATATTTAGAAGAACGGACGATATGTTAAAATTTAATTAAAAAATAGTTAAAAATCTTATTCTAATTTGCGTTAATCTATGAGGTTGAGCCCAGTCAATAAAGCCGAAAATGTTGGGCTCTCAGTTCAGACGTTTTAGTAAAATTTGACTTTCATTTACTACGTAACAATTAACTTTTCTGTCATTATTTCTTTTTAACTAATTCACTTAAGTATCTAAGTAAAACATGTTAAAGTCGCATTTATGTATTTCTTCAGATAAATCCATGTTTTGCAGATTCCTCAGTACAGACACATTTGAACTGAGGGCCCTAGAAATACCGCCATAAATCTGTAATGTCACATTCTACAGATTTGGGAATTTCTTAAAATCTTTAAGAAATTCTTAACTAAATTCCTGAATAAAAATTATGAACCCAGAGATAGGACTTACTAAGATTTAGGCTAGGCCACTTTATGCACGCGTCTGGATTGAGGGCCCAAGTTATTTAATCATAACATTTTTAATTCACGTTTAAGAAATTCATGGCCCTGTGCTTTAAGTTTTAACTATTTTTAAGTAATTTCCCTATGAGTCTTATTTCGTTTGGCAAGGTTTAAAAAAATGGGCCCTCAATCCAGATGCACATGAAAGGTAAGTATAACGTTTTATTTAAAAATGTTGTGGTGTTTTTTGACAACCATTCAAAAATGTAGCACTGTGTTTAGAGCAAGTTCCACGTACATACTTTACTGTTTCAGGTCAGTCACTACCATGAATTAATAGAGCTGAATCATCTGAGTAAGTGAAGATTGAACAATTCATTAGAAACATTTTGCATAAGTCGTTAATATTTTTAAGAAATAGGGTAGGACCCAAAATTTTGCCCTGAGGAATGTCAAAACTGAATGAAATTGTGGCACTAATAACATCATGTATTTTAACGCATTGAGTTCTATTACACAGGTAATCGTGGAAAACTAGGGTAGGTATGTCCGCAAATGCCCGTAGCTTCCAAATTAGATAAGGGGTGAGGAACGGACGCAGTGTCGAAGGCCTTAGAAAGATCTAAGAAAAAAGCCAAGCATTTAATTTTGCTACCTAATTTAGATACTACATGATTACTAGGGCAAAAACAGTATCTTCAGTTGACGTGCCATTTCTAAAACCAGTATAGTAAATTTTATGACTCAAGATATCTAACAATCGATTATTGAGGATAATTTCTAATATTTTAGAGATATCGACAAGACTGAGATCTACACTGTGTCTGTCTGTATTCTTGTAGATTGTGTGTCCTTATGAAAACTCTGGAAAAACAGTCTGTGGAAAAAGAGCAATTGCAGATCTATATGAGTAATGGCTGGAACTATCGAGGGCAGACAGTATTTTAACATTCTCTATGAAATGCCATCCCAACCAAACGCAGCATCAGTTCGTAACCCAATTGTGAGATTTAAGACATCCACTTCATCTGTAGGAAAAAGTACTAGCAAGTTAGAGGGCATCGCATCGAGACAATAATTCGAAGTACACGAGGTAGGTAAGAGTTTGTCAGCCACGTGCCAACATTGGCAAAAATTCGTTGACTTTATTGACGGAGGATTATTGGACCAACCTAAGCAAGTGTAGGTTAACCCCTGCAGGGCTATTGCGTTATTGCTATTGTGTGAGCACGTTTAGGTGTTAACGCGGCATTGGCTTTCAAAGAGTCCATCTCATGAGAGAAATCCCGCGGAAATAACTGGAACTATCGTAAAACGGGGTGTATAGAAACGCAGGTGAGAATTAAAATTACCGGTAATCAAAGAGGGATCTTAATTATTAAATAAAATTAAGCAAATTAAAGAAACCACTTATTGGTAAATTGTTGGTTGATTTTATGTTAAAATCCCTTTCTAACTTCCGTGTCTATTCAACCCAGCATTTCTATTCACCCCCGCACCACACCGCGGCACACCTCGCGGCCTCGTGCGACATGGCATAGTGATTTGTATGTAGGATGACGATGCACCACCGTTTCGGCGCCGCATAAATACTCTGTGATGCCGTGGATCTGAAACCGCGTCCACACGTCACGTCGCGGCTTTATGCCGTGGCTACGTGAGGCCGAGCCGTGCGTTGAGCGTTTTTTGCAAGAGATACTGCGGCCTCGACATGAAGGGCTAAAAAGGTAAGGTAAGCTTTTTAGTCAGAAGAAGTCTGACACTCTCTTTCGCTCTGCCCAAGAGCGGGAGGGTTATTTGATGATTTTCCACCCGCCAAAAAAAAGGCCGAGCGCGCCGCCGTGCCTTCTGAGTATGGACGTGAACGAGGCCTGAGCCGCGCGGCCTATCAGGAACGTTTTACTACGAGCTGCGAGGCCCAAAAAGTCGTACGGCTCGTAGTGGGGACGCTGCTTTATCCTACCAGTCAATAAAAGGGCAAAACACGCTGTCAGACTCTCACTTGTCATCACCAAACCAAACCAAACAAAATCAATGGCAAAAGCTTACCTCAAAATAAGTAGGTAATATAGCCAATCCCTATGTCTGACGAAAGGCACTGCAAGAAGAACTGTGACAACTGCGGACAGAAAAAAAACCAATGTCTTACTTGATTGAACCCTTGGAGTTACTGTGTGGAATAGCTAGACGTCTTCTTGTTTTAGCTTCTTATTAAAAGTATGTATTAGGTACAATATAGTCATTGCCACCAACATAACGGTGTTTGCCGTCGAGTCCCATACCGTACGTACTGAAATGTCCATCACCCAGCTCGCCAACGTGCCTGCAGCAATACCCGCAACCATGCATGTTACTTACCTCAATTCCCAATAGCGTGCTTTAAAATGATAACCTAACACAAAGCAGTGCTCGCAATCGTGCCAAAATCAAGTATAGCAAAATTTCTACCATCATTGAAGAAATTATCAGGTGAACTTAGAGAAAATGAGCTGTCCACCACCGTTCCCACCACCTTCATGCCCGCAACCACCTGACTGCTCGCCACCAACATGCCCGCCCCCACCGTGCCCACGACCACCGTGTCCACCGCCACAGTGTCCACCACCACCGTGTCCACCGCCACCGTGTCCACCGCCACCGTACCTAGCGAGGTGCCCACCTCCGTGCCCGCCACCACCGTGTCTTCCACCACCATGCTGCCCACCACCACCATGTCCTACACCACCGATCCCACCAAAGAGCCCACCTTCGTGCCCGCCTTGGTGCTCACCTCCGCGTCCGCCAGCACTGTGTTCACCGCCACCGTGTCCACTGCCACCGTGTCCACCGCCACCGTGCCCGCCTTGGTGCTCACCTCCGCGTTCACCACCATCGTGTCCACCACCACCGTGTTCACCACCACCTTGCCCACCGTGCCCGTGCCCACCGCCATCACGCCCACCAGACACATGTTCCTGCGACGAGATGCCAGCACTTGTAATGGCGAATCACAATGTTATAGTTACCCTAAAATCCACCATGACAGACCTCATGTGTAAGGTGTTCAAATCAACGCAAGAAGCTGCTACAATAATTGAAAGTGAAAGTGCTAGGCAACTGGCAAGTTTAAAACGTTTGTCCTGTTTTTCAAACTCGAAAAAATGTGACGGCAAGACGTTAACCGGCTATGGTCAGACAACGATATCATCGGGAAGTTCATCTACTGCAACTTTAGATTCTAAAAATGATGAAGACTGAGAAAAGATGCTTAATTAAATCTTTCGGTTCCTGTTTCATTTTCTTTTATTTGCATCTGCTTAGCCTTTTTCCTACTTTGTTGGGGTCGGCTTTCAGTCTAATTGAATGCAGCTGTATACCAATATTTTACTTGGAGCGACTGCCTATCTGACCTCCACAAACATGTTAGTACGTACTGTGTAATACGATACACTTTGGAAAGACTTGTTGTCAGACTTTCGGGTCACTGACTGACCTGGTAATAAAAAAAATACATAATTACTTAATTACTGTAAAAGATTTTGAATGACAGGTGGGCTCACTGGTTGTGATACAGTGCTGCGTGGTTCTTTACGGTGCTCCCTCATCTGGAGCATCTGTTATGTAACAATCCAAGAATCGATTTTGTAAAGAAAAAACAAGACATCCGAGCTCTTGATGAGGGAGCACCATTTGGCGTTTACGTGGCATTGGCTTCATAGAGTCTGTCTCAAGAGAGAAGGCCCGCGGCAATAGCTGGAATTACCAAAAACTATGACAGCCACCATAATCGACCTACCTTTGACACAGGTTACAGATCGTAGCATTCACCAAGATTCTGTATTAGGTTCAGAGTAAGACCACGCGCGAAAAGACTCTTGTTCAACTTATAAATACTCTGTGTTTGCGGGTAAAATGGTAAAACTGTCACACACTGTCAGAGTGTCACTCGTTACCGTCAAACCAAACCAAACAAATTAGTAGTTGTAAGTTTTGATAAAATAAATAAATAAATGACAAAAGATTTCCAAAAAAAAGGGCACTTATCTAATCCTTGTGTCTGATGCAAGACATTGCAAAAAAGATCTGCGAGAAGAGAAAAAAACTGATTTTTTAATCGAGAAATAGCTAGATGTCTTCATGTTTTAGTTTCTTAAATATGAATTTCCACCAGTGTACCTGCAACCACTGTGCCCAATATAACCGTGTCACCTGCCCAGTTAAATACCATGCCTACTGAAATGTCCATCACCCAGCTCGCCAAAGTGCCTACAACAATGCCCGAAACCACACATGTTCCTTACCTTATAACAATTCCCGAAAGCGTGCTTTCAAAGAATATCCTAACACAAACCAGTGCTTAGAATCGTGCCAAAATCAAGTTCAGCAAAATAATAACCGTCATTGAAGAGATAATCAGCTGAACTTCGAGAAAATGGATAGTCCACCACCTCCATGTCCGCCACCACTTGGCTGCTCGCCCCCACCGTGTCCACCGCAACAGTGTCCACCGCCGCAGAGCCCACCGCCACAGTGTCCACCGCCACCGTGTCCACCATGGTGCTTACCTCCACCTCCACCAGCATCGTGTCCACCACCACCATGTCCACCGCCACCGTGCCCTCCTTGGTGCTCACCTCCGCGTCCACCACCACCGTGTCCACCGCCACCGTGCCCACCACCACCGTGCCTACCAGCATACCCGCCAAAGTGCCCACCACCACAGTGCCCACCACCATGCCCGCCTAAGTGCCCTCCACCATGCCCGCCTAAATGTCCACCACCACCGTGCCCGCCGAGGTGCCCTCCACCACCGTGTCTACCGCCACTGTGTCCACCGCCACTGTGCCCGCCGAAGTGCCCACCTAAGTGCCCACTACCACCGTGCTCGCCTAAGTGCCCACCACCATACCCGCCTAAGTGCCCTCCACCACCGTGCCCACCGAGGTGCCCTCCACAACCCTGTCCACCGCCACTGTGCCCACCTAAGTGCCCACCACCACCGTGCCCACCTAAGTGCCCACCTAAGAGCCGGTCTAAGTGCCCACCACCACCGTGCCCGCCTAAGTGCCCACCACCTGGCGCGATCCCATGCTATAAAAAAGATCCCTACCAACACCCCTGTTCAGAAACTTGCCCTCCAATTTCAGGTGTATCAAAATTCATACAATCATTTAAAAGATTGTCTGGTGAGACGGTTGTCTGCACGTGCAAGAAATCGCCCTGTCCCCCACCGATGGCGTGCCCACCAAAGGGTCCACCAATAACGTGCATTTGTCCCCCTGTGCCTCCGCCTTGCCCAAGACAAGAGCTTTTACAACCGAAGCGAAAATGTGAAGCCGAAACAAGAGCTCAAAAAAAATTTGAATGCCCACATGACTGTCCAAATGCCACGAAAAGTACAAAGACTCTAACCAAAGTACCAATTGTATCAGATTCACAGTGTAGTTGTATTACTGGCGGTTGTCCAGAAACCTCAGCCGCTCATGCAGAATCAGTGGCAACTATCAAATGTGCACTGAATGATTTTCTCGACAAAGTGTGTGAGAAAACACTAGAGTATTCCAATGCAATAACAGAAACTGCACGTATGTATATGCCTGAAAAAAAAGAAAAACCAAAATGTTGTTGTCCACTACCAAAAACGAGGACAGTTAGCAACGCGCATAGTGACACAAGTTTGAGGAGATTCAGCGCTGTAAGCTTGGACACTTATAAACCGCCAGAATCAGACACCAACACACATTCCAACACAGCCATGGGTATTTTATTGAACAAACTGAATTCTGCAGAAGCAATATTTAACGATTCCACAGTTTTTGCGATACCAAAGCAGGCCAAACAAGATTCCACATTCGGCTTAGCAAACTCTTTTCATGGTTTAAGTTCTATGTACAATATTCCAGCGCCGTCACCGTCGCATCCTCCGGTTCCCTCGAATGTAGAAAACACAGAGTTACCTTCAGTCACGACTAACTGGTTGTCATCGATACAGGACAAGATTATGGCAATGTTTAACAATGATGGCACGGATATATCATCTATCAGATCATCCGCATCTGTGGCCCCTGAAAGTGACGAAGACCTTTTGAATAGGATGATTGATTAAATCTTTGGCTAACGATGTATTTTTTTTCATTTATAACTATGTCATCATCTGTATAACCTTTTCGTAACTTTGTTGAGGTCGGTTTTCAGTCGAACCGGATGCAGCTGAATACTAGAACAGATGATGATGATGATGGATCGGCAGCCTATCTAACCTTCACACGCAACCCAGGCATTAGTGGATAATACGATTCCCCTTGGTGAAAGTAGTACCAATGGACAATTATTTTTACAATTTTTTATTTTTTAATTATTTGGTTTCACGATGTTTTCATGTTACAGCATTAGTACTTATAGAAAATAAATTCCCAGAGCCACCAGACACACAAGCAAAAACTTGCTAGTGTTTGTTAATCTGAATTTGAGTCTAACAATTTCGTGTTAGCTGCATCTATTTATTTTATAGAAGTCGTTTCTAGTTTTGAAAAGTCATCATTTATTTGCGGACTTCTAAAATACATTCTAAAATATAAAATGAAGGTAGACTCAGTATATCGATGTCTTTAAATTTTTCTCTGAGGGACTCGCGAAAAACTACCCTCTTTTGTAAAATGAAACTGATTCAACGTCTGCTGCTGATCCCCACAGCAGAATGCCATAGGACATAATACTGTAAAAATAAACATAGTATACTAACCTAGCTGAAGCTACATCAGCCCTATTTTTCTTACTACATATACAGCTCAGCTCGCCACTGATCGTAACAGATGGAGATTAAACTGTCGATAAATTGAAACGGAGTCACGACGCTCAGCATTGAAAAAAAGGTTACACTGGTCAATTCTTTCTCTCAAGCATACATAGACTGCCAGAATCATTACCCTTCCTTTTGGCTTCGCCATAGTCGGGTAATAACGGTATCATAGTCCACGCACTCTTCAAATTTGTCCATGCTTTACGTAACAAATGCGTAAAGGCGCGTCATTTGGCTTCGGCTCCGTGAGGCCGAGCCGTGCGGCCGAGCCTCGTGAATGTGGATGTGAGCGGAAACTGAGCCGCGTGGTCTAACGTGGAAAAAATAGCATCGCGAGGCCAAACCGCGCGGCCGAATTATAATATAATAAGTTTTTATTACATTCCGTTGTACAAAAAAAAACACTTATCTATACACTATGCAGCTTTACAACTATGGTTACAGAGTGTTTTCGATGAGCTCTGGCACCCAATGTAAGATTTAACTTGTGTTTAGGGTGCCAGCGTCCTCGCCTAAGATTTGTACATGCAGTAGTAGTTGTAAGATGAGCACAGTACGTTATCATTAAAATACAATAAAGTTACTTGTTAATGCAACTATGTTGTGTCCTATTTATGTAGGTATGTATGTGTGTATGTATTTGTGTGTGTGGGGGGGAGATAAGTATAGAGAAAACTTGTGTTTACGTAAGAGTATAAAAAAATAATTATGAAAATGCCACTATCAACAATATTAGGCGATCGATATCTGTAGTAGATCTTCTGTCTCATTATAGGTCAATGTCAAGAGCCACTTCGTGACCTTGGATTTGCATTCATTTAGACACATGCGAGCAATGCAGCAGAGTTTATTTATTTTATTATATAGATGGTTTGAAAGTATACCAAAATGACGCTGAGCAAGTGCCGTTCTACATCCACAAGTTGAACATACATCGAAGTGTCTGCGTTTTTTGGTGGCATTTGGATGGTAATACACACAGGGATGTTTGCGGAGAATAGTACCAAGGACAAAGAGCTGTCTCACAGTGAGGACCTGACATTCGGTGTAGAGAGCCGTGGTGGGATACCTAAAAGGCTTCGAGGTCATAACCTTGAGAACCGCTCTCTGTGCTCGTTCTAGAGGCAGGAAGATAGTCTTAGAAGTCCCACCCCACACTGTGATGCAGTAGTTTATTATGCTTTGGCAAAGGGTATAATAGACCATTTTATTTGTGCGGCGGTCCGCGGAGTGCCTTAGTTTTTTAAAAATGAATATACACTTACGGACTCGCGATATGAGATTAGTGAGGTGAGGTTTCCAGCTCAGAGAGCTATCAACATAGACACCGAGATACTTAACAGAATTAGATCTTTTGAGTTGAAGACAGCCACATTGTGAAGATAGACCGAGTGAGCAAGTATGAGCTTTAAGCAGCATTGAATCTGGAGAAGGGAGTTTGGTGGATACTAAAGAGAAAGGTAAGTATACCGTTTTATTTAAATTTAAGGTTAGAAAGTTTTTTGACAGCCATTTCATCACTGATTCTAGCGCAAGTTCCGCGTACTTTACTGTTTCAGGCCAGTCACTGCCATGAATTAATAGAGCGGTATCATCTGCATAAGTGAAGATTGAACAATTCATTAAAGACATTTTACATAAATTGTTAATATATATAAGAAACAGAGTAGGACCTAAGATTGAGCCCTGAGGAACCCCAAAACTCAGTGAAATGGTGTCACTAATAACACCATTTATTTTGACGCATTGAGTTCTATCACTCAGGTAATCCTGGAACATTTTTAAGGTATGCCCGCGAATGCCCGTAGCTTCCAGCTTAGATAAGAGGTGGGGAACGGACACAGTGTCGAAGGCCTTAGAGAGATCCAAGAAGATCGCCAAGCATTTCATTTTGCTATCTAATTTAGATACTACATGATCTACCAGGGCAGCAACAGCATTTTCAGTTGACCTACCACGCCTAAAACCATACTGGTTATTACTTAGTAACTTGTAAGACTCAAGATAATCTACTAATCGATTATTGAGGATCTTTTCTAATATTTTAGAGATGGCAGGCAAGACTGAGATCGGTCTATAGTTATCCACACTGTGTCTATCGCCATTTTTGAAGATTGGGTGTACAATAGCCCTTTTGAAAACCCTGGGAAAACAACCTGAGGAAATAGAGCGATTGCAGATATGAGTAATGGCTGGGACAATCGCGGGCAGACAGGATTTTAACATTCTCGATGAAATGCCATCCCATCCAACCGCAGCATCAGTTCGTAGCCCAATAATAAGATTCGAGACCTCCACTTCATCTGTAGGTAGAAGTACTAGCGAGTTAGAGGGCGGCGCATCGATACGATTATCCGAGGTGCACAAAATGGGCAAGAATTTGTCAGCCAAATTCCTGCCAACATTGGCAAAAAATTCGTTGACTTTATTGACCGAAGACTTTTCATCAGAAGATATTCTTAGCAGCTCGTTGCGGGATTTAGCATTACGACTAGTTCCAGTAACATTTTTAACGACCTTCCAAGTAGCCTTGGGGTTATTCCTCGCCATTTGGAACTCCTTCCTTTCATATGCGTGTTTTAAATTTTTAAGAAGCTTGTTACAGAAGTTACGGTATCGCTTATATGTAATCATGAGAATTAAGTTTTCGGGATCTGCCTTTAGCGTTTGAGCCATGCCATCTCTATTTCGGATACAGCGGAGGAGTCCATTTGTAATCCAAGGTTTCAGGATTCGGCGTTTCGAAGAAATGTGCACCGATTTGGAATGATTGGCAATGAGAGAGTTAATCATGGAAACCAGAGACTCGGCGGCATTGTTTGGGTCTTGAATACCCAAAATTTCACTAAAGTCCGTCGATAAGATGTCAGTGATTGCGGCTGTATAATCAACAACTGTGCGTGTAAGTGTAGAGGCAGGGGGTGATATTACACGTTGAATGCTAATAATCGTAGGCCTATGGTCAGTAATATAAGTGTCGAGTACCAGAGTCGTACTTTTAAGGTCAGACCTTAACATTACATGATCGATACAAGAGCTAATACGAGTTGGGAACAGATGTGCAGGAAGGAGGCCATGCGAAGCAATAAGGTTAAGGTACTGATTCGCTTGTTGGGAGATATCATTCGGAGTGATGTCAATATTGACATCACCCATGATCACAAAATTTTTATGGACTGAGGTTTGAGTAAGTATACTATCTAAGCTATCGACAAAGTTGTCAAGGTTTCGTGTGGAGGGAGAGCGATATAACGCTAAAAGTGTGATATTGTGAGATTTTACATTGCAGATCAGACAACTAGCACCAGATATAGAAGGTTCAGTGACGATATGAGGTAATTCTGATTTTACATATATTATAACGCCATCATTCTGATTAATAAGTTTGTTCGTTTGATAAGAAACATAACCTTCCAGAGGGGGGACCGTTGCCGCCCTCAGCCAGCATTCCGATAGTATTAAAACATCACATGAAATTTTTATTCTAACTAGGAGAACAAGGAAGCTATCAAAATTACAATTTATACTGCGTATGTTTAGGTGAATTATATTAAGAGACTTGTTAGTGTCATTAATGAAACGACAGCAAGACTCAGGTACACAAATATGTGAATCACTTATACCAAAGGAATCAAAATCTTCTAAAGTGTCAGAATCGAAAATTGATGTTTAATGTTAAGTGCAAAAGGTTTTCAACCATAAATATGTGTATTTTAGTTTTGAGGGAATTTATTAATTCCGTGTTTGACGTTACAGTTACTTTAAGACGAAATAATAAAGTCAATAGGATGTACATAAAAATAGGTGTGCTATGATTTGTGTAATATGTGTAGTAACAAGTTTTCAAGTGTCTATTAATTTTGAGCGGCCTAAAAAAGTACAGTGTATAATACAGAAGTTGATTTATACAAGATGAATTATATAAAGCTAACAATACCAATGATTCTAGTATAAGGTAACATAAAATGATATAAAAGTAAAAAACTAATTTGTTAGACGGTAGTAATCGATTTTGAAGTAAACAAAAAGGTAAGGTTCGAATAAATTCTAAAAACATGCAAAATGAATTAAGATAAGATGCCTTGCGTTTATTTTGCAGGGGTAAGCAGTTTCCTAAGACACGAAGTTGAGTTGATAACGACGGAGTCCATTCCTTCACGTTCACGAAGAAAAATTTTACCATTCTGCGACCAACAAAACGAATATTTGTTCGTTTTAGCAAACGAGCGAGCCTCGAAGAAAAGTTGCCGTTGAGTGCGAGGCAGGTGGTCGGCGATATAGACTGGCTTCACTTCACCGGGAACACCAATGTGTCCCGTGTTTAGTTTTTCGTTTGTTGGCAGACCCTTATTGAACGTACGGCAGGCATCCAGTACTTGATTCTTCGAGGGGACTGTAAGAAACTCTGCAATAATCGGTCTGTTTGAGCCTTTTTTTCCAGGCAGACGATATACATCACGTAGTTGTGGTGGTTTATCCGACGGTTTGATGGTCTCGCAGGTTTTTAATACAATCGAAGTTAAGTCTCTGACTGTTTCCTTCTCAATTGGTGGGACATTCCTTATTTCAACACAAGATGATCGCGAGCTCAGCTGTAGATCTTCTACTTTCTTTTCCAGATCCAGAATATAATTACGCTGTTCACCGTTTTCTCTTTCTAACTTCTGGAGTGATTTTTTAATACAGTCGTAATCTTGACTCAGAAATTCAATAGTTTTTAAGGTGTCAGCATTCGTTTTTTGAATCTCTGTATTTTGTAGTTTAATTGCCGTCAACTCCGATGTTAATTTTCCAAGCAGGGCCTCTTGGTCAGTCTTCCAGGAAGAAAATAACTTCATTATTTTTTCTTCGAAATTCTTCCATTCGCACTCCGGAGAGAAGTTTGGTCGAAGTCGCTTGGACCGCGAGGTAATATTTGAAGTTTCGGGCTCATTAGGATTGTTAAATGATTCCGGAGTTGAGAAAATAGGTGGAATATCCGTCTCTCGGGCAGGAGTGGCAGGGGGCGAGCGCGCTGTCCTCGGCATGGTATCTGCACTTCTTTATTTATGACAATAACTAGTAACAGCTCTAAAACCCCAAAAACTAACAGACTAGTATTTTTTTTTTTTTTTTTTTTTTTTTTTTCGCAATTGTCCTCCCAGAGGCAATTCAATGAAGGTACAAAACGTTGCGCGATGAGTGTCGTTTAGTCTTTGGTGCCGGCCGTCGCATGCGTCACCGCGAGTCAGCGCAAGCGGTAATGTGACTTCTGCGCGCTACCGAACTGTGAGAATTCTATACACTGCGCGTAAAGTGTCTTGTCACTTACCCACCAGCTGATCAATTGTCATTTATAACTTTTTTCTGTTTGCACTTTTAAAGTTAAGTTTATGCACTTTATTATGTGTATTTCTTTATGAAATTCACCTCACTTATGTTCTATTATCACTGAGATGTAGTTTATTTTAACTTGTATTGGAATTTTGTAGAATTTACGATATTTGAACTCAGAGCAAGTAAACACCAGTTTTGACCGTACGAGTGCCGGGGCAAAGATGCGAATTATCCACGCGGCCCTAATGGGGACGCGCCTTTAGATCTTTCACTTCTACCATAAACCTTACATCAACCAGAATAAAGGTTACAGTTCTAACACAGTGGTTACAGTGAAAGGCCAGTAAATGCCATTTGAAATATCACACAAAATCAATAAAACTGACACATATCTGTTCGTCACCATTATTTTGGTCACCATCAAAACTGTACAACAAAATCAAATTTTTAGATTATTTCAATTTAAAAATACTAGCCAATTAACGAAAAACGAATTCCTTCCATGCTTAAACCTTGCCAGAAGTTAGTACGCGTGAAATAGCACCAAGTGTCAGAATTTTCATTGAAAATAAATTAATTTATACTAAGACCACCATGACTCCAAAAAAAAAGTGCCCACCACCGTGCCCGCCGCCGCCGTGCCCCCCACCACCAGCATGTCCCCCACCACCGTGCCCCCCACCGCCAGCGTGCCCCCCACCACCAGAATGTCCACCACCGCCGTGCCCTCCGCCACCAGCATGTCCACCCCCACCGTGTCCTCCGCCACCACCAAAGTGCCCGCCAAAATAACCATAACCACAGCAGAGCACCTCTCCTTCTCCTACCTTCAAGCAATGTGTCTTAAGTTCTATATCACAGTGAATAACTTAATTCCAAGTGTTCAGACATGATACTGGCATACAAAACTCGACTTGTGCCATGGCCGTTCACCTAGAAACGTCGGAAACCATCCAATAAACAATGATAAACCTCACTGCTTTCTTTTTTTGAACGGAAAGGAAAACTTACCTGAAGATATACTTTGGCGACAAAGAAAATTAAGAGTTTGAGGATATTCAATGTCAACTGGGACACATCGGATGTAGAGGACACTAAAACATAATTATATCGAACCCGAAAATACACTTTTGAAAATCAAAACCAAGAAGCGTTCAAAAGCATCAAATAAGCCATGACAAGCCTCACCGATTAAGTTAAAAGAAGAGATTACTACAGCCAAGTAAACACTGCACTTGAACTGTTTTTCTAAAAGGACAGGAAGATAAATACTTTTGGCGACACAGAAAATTAAGAGTTCGAGGATATTCAATGTCAACTGGGACACATCAAATGTATATGAAAAGAGTTCACCTAGCAATGCGCACCAAACTTACTTAACACACAATCTAGCATCCTTTTGAATGCGGACATTGTTTCTTGAAGCAATTCTCATTTTGTTTTCATAAATAGAAAACAAGATGCTTATCATGATATTTCGAATAGGTTCTTTAGCCTGAAGAACTGAATAAATCGGTTTGTTTACTTTTTCATTGTTTTATTTACAACTAATTGTGTACTAATGTCTCACTCAGGCACTATTCGGCTGCGTGAAAATATGTAGATCCATAGAACAGAAAAAACACAGAAGAACGAGAAGAAGAACAAGAACACCGCGGCCTTTACAGCGGCGGGCTAAGAAGGAACAAGGTGGTTTTTAGTCAATAGAAGTTTGACACTTCTTACCGCTCTGCCCAGAGCGGGAGGAGTCATTTGATGATTTCCCAACCTCCAAAAAAAAGGGGTCTAAAAATCAAGGACAGTGGAATACTCCGGGGAAAAATCGTCCACATTCAGGAACAGGTTCGTAATTGGGCAATTTTGATATTTCGGCCATAAGAAATGGGAAGCCTGCACAATGAGATGAAGTTAGGAATCAAAATTATTAAGAGAGCCATTGACTAAAAAAAGGTTAGACTGGTCAATTCATTCTCTAAATATAATGGCATCATAGTCTAAGCACTCTTCAAACTTGTCTATACTTTGCGTGACAAATGTTTAGAGTCCTCTCTAAGTTCTTTCACTTCTAACATCAACCTTACATCAACCAGTATAAAGGGGATAGAACCGATGTGGCATAATAACAATTATGAACCTGCCCGCCAATTTGTTTTTTTTTAAGTCGTGGCGCACGGTGAAAGTGGTATGTATGGATCGAGGACATATAGACGAACAAAAACGCTAGCCCAAAGTGTCACGTTATCGAGATATTTGAAGGTAAAGATCGACATATGAGTACAACGACAATCATTAAAAACATTACCCTTTCCTTGCAGTCGGGTAAAAATACACTTATTCCGTGCATAGGCGTTAAATTGTATCCAAATATTCGTTTCCAGGTTGATTATTATTGTGCGCACGAGAAAATCGCTTGGCATCGCAATGAAACGCTATGTTATGTCAAAAAATAATAGTTTTCTCGTGCTCATGTAATGTACCTACTCTCTTTCAATAAACAGTAATAATAATAGCCAACGCCTATAGACACGTAAAAGGTCTATTTTTATGTGGTCATTGTATGAATGAATGAATTTACTCATTAGGTTGATCTTCGTGGACAGTGATTTCTAAAAAAAAAAAACAAAATGGCGGTAGGTCTATATGCCGTTCCATACAAAAAAGTTCAAACCTCTTTACAGTTCTAACAAAGTGGCTCTGTACTGTAGCCTGTGTGTTACTGGCCTTGTACAGTTGAAATTCCAGTAAATGTCATTTGACATACCACACAGAATCATTAAAACTGTCAGGTATATTTGTCACCATCAAAATTGTATAACAAAACCATAAGGATAATTCAAGTTAAAAATGCTAGCCGAAAAGCGAAGAACGAATCCTTTCCACGCTTAAACCGTGCCAGAAGTTAGTACGCAAGAAATAGTACCAAGTGTCAGAATTTTCATTGATACTAAATTTATTTTGACTTAGACCACCATGACTCCGAAGAAAGAGTGCCCGCCACCACCGTGCCCCCCGCCACCAGCGTGTCCACCACCACCGTGCCCCCCGCCACCAACATGTCCACCACCACCGTGCCCCCCGCCTCCAGCGTGTCCCCCACCACCAAAATGTCCACCACCACCACCGTGCCCCCCACCACCAGCATGTCCCCCACCACCAAAATGTCCACCACCCCCGTGCCCCGGACCACCAACATGTCCCCCACCACCGGTATGTCCACCACCACCGTGCCCCCCACCACCAGTATGTCCACCACCACCGTGCCCGCCACCACCAAAGTGCCCGCCTGGTTGCCCACCAAAGTGCCCATAGCCACAGCAGAACACCTCTCCTTCTCCAAGCCTCAAGCAATGTATCTTATGTTTCTATGTCACAGTGAATAACGTATTATTCTAAGTGGTCAGACATGATACTGGCATACAAAACTCGACCACCAACATAACTGTACAGGCAATTGTGATCCCGAAAACTGCTCACCAAGAAACATTGGAAGCCATCCAATAAACCATGATAGATCTCACTGATTAAAACAATAGAAGTGGCTACTATAGCAAAGAAAACTCTGCTTTGTTTTTATGAAAGGAGAGGAAGATATTATTTTGGCGACACAGAAAATTAAGAGTTTGAGGACATTCAATGTCAACTGGGACACATCGGATGTAGAGGAAAGGTTACACCTAGCAATCCGCACCAATATAGCTTAACAAACAATCGAGCATACTTTTGAATGTGGACATTGTTTCTTGAGGCAATTCTCATTATGTTTTCATCAATATTAAACAATCATATTACTTTTAATTACACATTACTTTAGCCTGAATAGCTGATTAAATCGTTGGTTTACGTTTTCATTATTTTATTTACAACTAATTGTGTACCTACTATTGTCTCACTCAGACACTATTGGACTGCCTGCAAATAGATCCAATGATTTGGGATTTCTAATTTTTAAAATAAATTAAAAAAATCAATTATAATCATTCAATTAACTTCAAAACTTAGAACGATGAGCAGTAGACAAATTCCACGATATGGCGGCAAATCGCAATGGTTTCTTAACCACATGTAGAATAGGGCATGCAAAACCGAGTTATGGTACCAAAGTAAAACGGGGTTCGTGCTGGGTGTTACCATATGTGACCGAAACCGGTGGAGCAGTGGTGGCAGCCCCGACTTACAAACAGTTAGTCGTGGGTTCGAACCCAGGCAGGCACATTACTTTGTGTAATTTATTTCATCACCACTGCTCTTGAAACTATAAAGGAAAACTTCGTGAGGAAACTGGCATGTCCTAGAACCAAAAATTCGAAGATTATGTGACATCTACCAATCCGCACTTAGCCCGAGTGGTGGATTATAGCCCATCCCTCTCCTAGAGAGGAGGCCTGAGTCCCTGCAGAGAGAACATTATAGGCTGATGATGATGATGATAGAAACCGTGTTTTGCATGACCTAATATAGAGGTGGCTATGCAAATGTGGCAGCCCGCAGTCTAGTACACCGCATTTGCAACCGTGTCCTTTTCTTTTGGGTGGGTGGAAAATCATCAAATAACCCCTCCCGCTCTTGGGCAGAGCGAAAGGGAGTGTCAGACTTCTACTGACTAAAAACCACCCATGTTCCTTCTTAGCCCTTCATGTCGAGGCCGCGGTATCTCTTGCGAACAACCCGCAGATCCTTCCGGTAACCTGATAGCTCTTTGCATTGCGGACATGCGTATTATTACACTCTCGTACTCACACTAAATACTGCGCTGGTAAAGGTCATCTCTATTTATCGATACGACTCGGACAATAGTGGATTGATGCAAACGCCATAGATAAGTAGCAAAGGGACTCCACCGGAGACATGATGAAAAGCGAGGTGATGTATTGTGAACCGTCAATAGAATTGCGTCCTTTACACTTCTCGTCTCCGCTTAGCTTTAGTGGTAACGTTTGAGCAGTAAGGAGAGGTGATGTCTGTCAGTTGTTTAGGTCAGCTTCCGTAAGGACCGAAGCACACGTTGTTATGTCACAGCGGCGCCGCCCTAAGAGCGCTAAAGATCTACTATAAGTGTGGCCCACCAGCAGTTTCTGGTTTTTCCTATCCATACTAAACCTTTTTTTCCGAATTTACCAAAGCCAAACAAAAGCAGTAACACTGGTCTGAATAATCTATACCAATAAATTCTTCAACAGTTACAAACATGGAGCTGTCACTCGGTGCTATGATTCATAAACTTAATCAATAAATTTAATTTCATAAAGATGTAGTCTAAAAATTAACAACCTACTTAATGTTATTGTCTGACAAAGAGCCTTGCAGAAAAAAACTGCAAGAACAAAAATAATGGACCTGTTTTCAATATTTCGACCCATACTCTCAGGAGTCAATAAGCGATGAATATTGGAAGAAGCCGTACCTGTCAGCATATTTGAAACCGCACCCGCATAAGTACTCGCCGCAGTTCCCGTCACTGTGGCAATTACAGGGCCCAAAATCGTGCCAGATTCTGTGTTATAAAAAGCATCCCAAACCACACCGGTGCCGTGCAAATCTGGTTTCACAAATCTACTGCATAGTTGTTTGTAAATGTAAAAAAATGGGCTGCCCATCACCATCACCATGCTGCCCACCACCACCTTGCCCACCAAGGTGCCCACCACCTACGTGTCCACCACCACCGTGCTGCCCACCACCTCCATGCCCACCACCACCGTGCCCGCCTAAGTGCCCACCACCACCGTGCCCACCAAAGTGCCCACCACCACCGTGCCCATCAAAGTGCCCACCACCATCGTGCAGCCCACCACCACCACCATGCTGCCCACCACCACCACCACCATGCTGCCCACCACGACCATGTTCACCACCCCCGTGCCCACCACCACAGTGCAATTGTCCTCGTGGGAGTTGCCCCTCACTAACTGTTTCTCAAGTGTTTCTATGCCCCAGTGAATGCCCCGATCCCAAAGCATGCAAGAACGTTATGGTGCCAGAAAAACCAAAAGTACGAAAATGCTCAACCGACGATAAACCATTGACCCTCATCAAAAGTGCCGTGGAAAACTTCTGTGAAAATGTGGTGGACACAACGAAAGCGGCTGTTGAGCAACTCTGCAGCGCAGGTGTCCAGCAGTATGAGAAAGTTCAGAAAAAAGCATCTGCTTGTTTTTGTGGAAAAAAACCTCCTGATAATTGTTCGGGTCCAAAAGAAGTGAGCGAAAGTCATAGTGACACAAGTTCAGGTAGATTCAATGTGGTAAACTTGGACACAGCGAGTATAGAGGAAAACGTTTCACCTATCAATCCGCAAGAATCTGATACCGAGGCAACACCCCACAGAGGCTTCAGATATTTGTTTGACAAAGTTGATTACGCAGTGTCAAGGGTGAACGATTCTTTGGGATTATCGAATCACCCAGGAACTCTTAATGATGAAAGTTCTGTACACGATGTTCCTACGCCGGTACAACATTCTCCGAGCCCCACGGACGTAGAAAACGTAATTGCTTCAGGCGCTTCTCAAATATTTTCATCACTAAAGAATAAAATTTGGTCCATGTTCATCAAGGATGATGAAACAAATATGTCATCTGAAAAGTCATCCTCCACCACTTTGGTCTCCGAAATAGACGTAGACATTACAGGAATACCATAACGAAGTCTAATAATAATGAAATGTTTGGTAAACTGCTTAACTTTATTATAATATTTGCCACTCTATCTGTTTGATTGTCTCGTCATGTAACGCCGGATGGCATTTTGATATTTTCTAAGTATTGTTCTGTTATTGTGAGTGGCGGTGGCCCAGTAGTTTCAGCCCCGACTAACGAACAGTCGTGGGTTCGAAAGCAAGCAGGCGCATAAACTTTTTGTAATTTATTTCATGATCGAAACGGTGAAGGAAAACATCGTGAGGAAACCGGCATGTCTTAGAACCAAAAATTCGAAGACATGTGTCATCTACCAACCCGCACTGGGCCCGCGTGGTGGACTATATCCCATCCCTCTCTTAGAGAGGAGGCCTGAGTCCCAGCAGTGGGAACATTATAGGCTGATGAAGTTAATGATGATGATGTTGTTGAAACAGAAAACAGGTCATAGCAACACAGCCTTACTACACACAGTACACACTTTGGTCTAAATGAGTATGCTGCACTAGGCTGCTGCAATAGGGCTATCTTACCAACTCCTTGACAACCAACCAACACTTGTACCGTGTTGGAGATTATTCAAAAGGTTTCAATGAGCAGTTGTCTTAGAAATTAATAATGCTATAATATGATGATGTCTTCCAGTCTAACCTGATGCGGCTGAATATCAGAGTTTTATATGGAGCTTTTGCTTTTCCTGACCTCCACAACCCAGTTAGCCACTGACTATCTGTAATGAGTATGATTGTAAGATCTTCAAACGATCAACGGTGAACACGCCGTGAAACGGAGCACACCAGCGGGACCAGAGGGGACGGGCGCAGGGCGTACGGCAGGAGCATCGCGCCGACTTACCGCTACGATCTCCCAAGCGAGAACACAAAACTATAGTTCTAACCTAAGATACGTAATGCAGAAATAATATAATACATAGTTTAGCAGTCACAAAACAATAGTTTCTTTGAAGAAGACCCGACATAACAGCTCCGACAAACGGTGTGCTCGCCGCCAGAATATCACAGAAATAAACTAAATGTACCAACTTAGACACATAGACCTTGAACTACACATTTTAAGTAGTTATACTGTAACGTGCTGAGGCACGGAGGAAACTTGGTATGTCTTGGGCGATCACCTATCCACGGAAAAATCTAGGCAAGCAAGACCGTTGAGATCAACCCGAGATAAACATTTTGCAAAAACTTCTATGATAATTATATTGAAATAATAAGCTTGCGATAAGGCGCGTGCCCATCAGGGCCGCGGAACTCGACACGTGAGCGAGGCTTGAGCCACAAGGACTAACAGGGCGTTGCAAAAAAACAAAAAAGCATCGCGAGGCCGGGCTGCGTGACCTAAAAAGCCGCGCGGCTCATAATTTGGCGCGTGCAATCTAAACGGCGCCTTTACAATGCACGCGCCTAAAATAATTATGTTATTAACGCACGTCAAAAGAAGTATGTAGCACAGAACTATACTGAGCAATTACTAGTTCCATACAATCTTTAACAGCCTGATATAATAAAAACAAAATCATTAAAACTGTCACTTGTAATCCAATTCGACAGATTTGAATTTACAATGGTTGAGTGATTTATTTCATTATATTATGTGTATTATAAAATTATTATCTGAAGAAATTTCATGCACGAAGAGGAAGAGCCTTTGAACGTTCCTGGATGTTACTAAACGAGTAAAAGCAATAGATCACGATATTAACTTCAGTGAACATCACCGCCTGCCCGCAAAGAGTGCCCTTCATCATGTCTGATGTCATACTCACCACCATGACTTAAACCATGCCTCTCAAAGTGCTAAAGACCGTGTCCAACAGCGTGCTATAAAAGACAACCCGACCTCACACTCCTGCTCTAATCTTGCCCTCCAAAATCAGGTTCCACCTAAACTAAGAAAATGGGAATGGGTCAGTCAAAGAAATCCGAGTCACCATGGTGCCCACCACCATGCTGCCCACCAGGTTGCTTCCCACCACCATGCTGCCCACCGTACTGCCCACCACCTTGCTGCCAGAACCCGTACTGCCCACCACCTTGTTGCCCGAACCCGTGCTGCCCACAATGCCCACAATGCCCACCGTCATGCCCACCGCCATGCCCGCCACCAAGTAAATGCCCAACATCGAAGTGCCCACCACCACCGATGTACACCTGGGCAAATAAATCTATCATGATGATGAAAAGGATTATCAGATGAGGTTTAATTGTTCGTAAGCGTAAAAAATGGGCGGTCCACCACCACCTTGATATCTATCACTTCGCTAAATAATATAATGAAATAAATATTTTTATTCACCACTTGGTTTGAAGTTTTTTGTTATGTCTAGAGATTAGTTGGTATACGATTGTTTGGATGTTGATGAACAAGCCGTTCACTAATTACTAGGCACAATATATTATTTTCTTTTTCTACAGGATGTGCATAATTAATGTGCGTGTGAACTGAATATTATTAGTATTATGTCTTCGTGGTCATATTGGTATGACAAAATAGTATTAGTAGTACCACGAAGAAACAGCAACAACAACAACAGCACAGAAACCCGTCATTGTGACTCACACGATTATTCTGGCTATACGGCCTTATTACTCCAATTTCATCAAAAGTAAGGAGACAAAGCGTGAGGAGAGAAGTAAACCAACATTAAATCTTTATTTATCCTTCTCGTCTCCGCATAGCTTTAGAGAAAACGGGGTGGAACAGAAAGTCTAAGAGGAGAGGAGTTGACTCATGTTTGTTCAGGCCAGCCAGCGGGAAACAGGCAACGGACCACAGCGAAGACGAATAGAGACATGAATGCCATGCACTGTGGCCATGCATGAACTGCCTTTTGTGGTAGACCGCGCTAAACTGAGCATTAGGTTTCTGTGTAGGTCTTGCTACGCAACTCCGGACAGCTTCGGTAGGTAGATACACTAACTAATTTTATTTACACCCTTTTTTGTGTATGGGAAGTCATCAAATGAAGGGAGTATCAGACTTGTACTGACTAAAATCCACCCTTGTATGTTCCTCCTTAGCCTCTAGTGCTTCGCATCTCTTTGAGGCGCGTGTGGGACACGAACGTGCCGTCGTCATGAGACGGCCGTGAGCTGGCCCATTATTCACCCTTCACAGCCACGTGCTTCCGGTAGCCGGAAGCCATCTCGTGCCCCCGATGCCCGGAACATCTCCCGCGGTGGCTGGAACTCTCTCACTAATGTTCTGTTACCTACTTCGCTAGCATCACTGTTTCGCAGAAGGAGATGTCGTCGTCCCATTTCCTCCCGCTCCAGACCATGGATTGAACCAAGGGCTGACGCGAAAGGTCGCCGCCGCCAATCGACGCTACGAAGACACGGCAGTGCTGCACTGTCGCAACCCCGTGCAGGACACGCCACGATACGCGTGTCGTGCCCTGCACGTAGTTGTCACAGTCCTCTTTCTTTGTCGCCATAAGATCGCACCGGAGGTCTGTCCATTGAGTGGCGATTTGCCGCGGTAGTGGAGTTCTCCTCAAGCGCAGTGTCTCCGCGCGCCATTCAAACAGGCGCGCAAAGACTATCGCCTCCAAATCCCATGGCGGTAATTCGGCAAGGAAGTTCGCCGCCGGAGATCGTCTAGTACGGTTATTTTTATATATATTTTATATTGTTAACCTGTGTTAAGCAGTAGGCTGCTGGGCAAAAGCCTCCCACCATGATCTCTAAAACTATCGATCCAGTGCCAATGTAGACCACTGTTCCTTGGTTCTGTCTAGCTCGTCACACAGTTTCGAGTAAAACATGCTTAAAGAACCACGCAATGCTATTATTTATTTATTTAAGCCACTTTAATTCGTTAGTAATACTAATAATACATAGTTTTCTTTTTTTTACATAATTTTTAACTAAGGACCTCTCGACGAGTATAGGCCTCCTCCATCTCGTTCCCTTTTTCCTATCTTGAGCTGTTCTCACCCAGTCGTTGTTTGCGAATTTTACAAGCTCGCAATACTATACTAAACACATTGAGGTATAATGTTGACTAAACACTAATTAGTTCCATGCCTAGTAAACAAAATTAAAACTGTCACCATAGCTTGTCTCAAGGTAAACATCAAAAAACAATCAATGGAATTCCATTGATTAATTGAACTAAATTATGCTTTAGTAATCTATCGAATCATTTGTATAGCGAAAAGTCGTGCAAGAAGAATTTCAAGAACAAAAAGAGCTTTAAACTCTGTCGGGAGTTACTAGGTGAGGAAACCACTATGGAAGCACCAGATCTCGAAAAGAAGCATTAGTGCCCATCACCACCATGCCCACCATGTTTAAAATCCTGTAAACCGTGACCACCACTTTGCCCTCCACCGTGACTGATACCGTGTTATAAAAGGATATACAGCAACACAAAGAAAATGAGTAATATATGCGGCCATCCTGCACAGACACCATCATCGTGTTACTCACCACCATGCTGTCCTCCATGCTACCCATCATGCTACCCTACATGTTGCCCACGTAAACTACCGGAATGCCCACGCCCATTACCCCCATACAAGTATCAAAGTGTCCAGCACTGAGCAAATTCTGCTTAAACAGAATTGTTTTAATAACGAAAAAGATTATCAGATGAGATTTATTTGTCACCACTCACCAACAATAAAATGACCAAACAAAATCGGGCAGTCTGCCACAACCTATCTGTACAAATAAATTAAATTGAAATGTCAAGATAACTGCTTTTTACTGAATGCACATCATCATCATCAGCCTATAATATTCCCATGTGCGTTACAATGTGTAGCCCTTAGGTAAACGAAGACTTCTTCCCAACTATCACCCGCAAACACCAACACGGTGTCATCCGCGAAAGAGATAACCTTTTGAGATTTCGCCTTTGGTAAGGTTAAGACAAGAAAGCTCATTTATGTACACGAGGAATAAGATGGGCCCCAGTATACTTCCCTGAGACACGCCGTGTGTAACTGGAAGATGTAAACTTTTATGTTTATCTACCCGGACCCATTGAGTTCGCGCTGTTCAAGCTGGGTGCCCGTGATACCCAATGCTTCCAATTTGTCGAGTAAGAAAAAGATAGAAATCTTATCAAATGCCTTTGCCAGGTCAAGAAAAATGGATGCCTTTTTGTGCAGTTGGTCTCTGTTTTGCATGCAACGTAATATTCCTGGAGTAATTCAGGGATTAATGATTTTTAGCGATTAGAAAGTGTGATTGTTGTATTATTTTCTATTACTTTTTGAATTGATTTTCTATTACTTTTTGAATTGATTTTCTATTACTTTTTGAATTGATTTTCTATTACTTTTTGAATTTGAGTTTATAGCTAGATTCATGTCACCATAACAACGATGTGCTCGAAATAAGACAATGATTGTAACGCACATGGGAATATTATAGGCTGATGATGATGACATGCATTCAGTAAAAAGCAGTTATTTTGACATTTCAATTTAATTTATTTGTACAGATAGCTTTTGGTAGACTGTCTGATTTTGGTTGACCATTTTAGTGTTGGTGAGTAGCATGGAGAGTGCGGACCAATAGTAGTGGCCATGGTGGTAGAAAGCCCATTTTATTAGGCTTACAAACAAATAAATTTTAATCTCATCTGATAATCTTTTTCGTTATTAAAATAATTCTGTTTAACCAGAATTGGCTTAGTTCTGGACACTTTGACTGTCGTAGTTGGCACTTTGGCGGGCACTTAGGTATGGCTGGCCTTGGCAGGCATGGTTCTGCTGGGCACGGAGGTGGTGGGGATAGTGGGCGCGGGCATCTCGGTGGAAGGCGTGGTCGGCAGCATGGAGGGTAGCATGGTCGGCAGCATGGAGGTGAGCAACACGATGATGGTGTTTTTGCTGGGCGGCCGCATATATTACCCATTTTCTTTGATTTGCTGTATTTCCTTTTATAACACGTTATCAGTCACGGTGGTGGGCAAAGTAGTGAGCACTTTAGTGGGCAAGGTTTCCACGGTTTTGAACATGGTGGGCATGGTGGTGATGGGCACTAAAACTCCTGTTTGAGATCTGGTGCTTAACATGGTGGATTCCTCGCCTAGAACTTCCCGACAGAGTTTAAAGGCTCTTTTTGTTCTTGAAATTCTTCTTGCATGGCTTTTCCCTAGACAGAAGGATTCGATACATTACTAAAACGAAATTTAGTTTAAATCCATTGATTGATTTTTGATGTTTACCTTGAGACAGGCTATAGTGACAGTTTTAATTTTGTTTAGGTACTCTGCATGAAACTGTATGACAAGCTGGACAGAACCAACGACCAGTGGTCTACATTGGCACTGGATCGAAAGTTTTGGCGGTCATGGTGGGAGGCCTTTGTCCAGCAATAGGCACAGGCTAACAATAACAGTATAATTATATAAAACTAGCGGATGTCACGCGGTTTTACCCGCGTATAGTTCCCGTTTCCGTGGGAATACATGGATAAAAAGTAGTCTATGTCACCCGGGGATAGTGTAGCTTCCCAACGGTGAAAGAATTTTTGAAATCGGTCCAGTAGTTTAGGAGCCTATTCGTTACAAACAAACAAACAAATCTGTCCTCTTTGTAATATTAGTGTAGATAAAAATAAATCTGTACTCAGAACAAAAAAAAAAAAATTAACTTCATAATGTAGGTCTTGCAATCTTAGATGCCTTTTGTTTGATAATCCTGTATCAGCAGGGACCTTTACAATAGTATAGATATTGTAGGGCAATTGGTTTTTTCAAACAGTGAAAGAAGTGTTTCTCACGTGGTAGCCGTAAGGCTAGTCCGGGGGTCCCGCAACGACTAATTTCGTTGCGGGATCCAAGTCGTTTCCCTGGGACTTCGTCGAGCTTCATTGTCTCGGCGCTTTTCTTGTGGTTGCCACTGTTGATTCTGGCTAACAGGAGTTACAGTGGTTTGGGAATAGTGTGGCGGGCTTGTCTCAATAGTCCGGGGTACCAGATGATCTCCGGGAAGGCGCGAGCCTCCTTGCCGAATTGCTGCCATGGGAGTTTTAGGCGATAGTCTTTGCGCACCTGCATGAATGGCGCGCCGAGGCACTGCGCTGGGGGAAAGCTCCGCTACCGCGGCAAATCGCCATTCAACGGACAGACCTCCGGTGCGATCTATGGCGACATACGGCGCATCGTTAGCTAGGTCTAACTCTACACATTAGCGGCGCTATGATGCCAGGTGGACTAAGGCTGTCACCGAATGGCGTCTAAGAACTGGAAAAAGAAATGTGGGTTGTTCGGCGGCGAGATGGGCCATAGTCTCCATCGGTGGAAAAAAACCTGGATGAGGCTGACACGGGACCGTGAAGATGATACAAGAAAAGATAGGTCTTCCCAACAGTGGGTGTATTAAGGTTTTGAATGATGATGATAGACAGTATGGTGAATAAATTTGAGTTAAATTCAACGGCAAAACAAAAAGAAAGCATGAGATGAGCACAAGACGGGGCTTAGTTTCGACTATGCCCACGCTAATAACGACCCATGCAGCACTTATTAGTTCCATGCATCCTGATATATAGATATCTTTAAAACTATCACCATAGAGTATTTTCATTATTATCCGTCACTCTAATCACCAAATCCAATCAAACCAATTCGGATTTTATGTTGTAATTGTTTGATAAATATCCAATCGTTCTGACCAGTGAATAAACATGTACGAGGAACTGCGAGAGCCCTTGGGAGTTACTAGGCGAGGAAAATCAAAAGATGTCGAACTTTTACATTAGTGCTCATCACTAGCATGTTAGATGAAGTGTTCACCATCGCAGCCGTTATGTTTAAAATAATGCCCACTATCGCGTCCTACACCGTGTCCTCCAACGTGATGCATAACGTGTTATAGAAATCAATACCGCACTCTTGTTCCAATGGAGACCTCCAAAATGCGGTTCAGCAGAGCTAAGAAAATGTTTAATATGTCAGGCGGTTCAACAACAGTCTTCTGCTCAAAGTGCCAACCGAAGTACCCGGCGCCGCCTACATTATCTGGGAACCCACCGCCTTGTAAACCTAAGGACCCGCCACCTCCAACACCTGAGTGCCCGCCGCCACCACCACCAAAGTGCCCACCGCCTTGTCCACTACCTAAGTGCCCGACCCCGCCTCCACCACCTACATGCCCACCGCCTAAGTGCCCACCACCTTGTCCACCACCAAAGGAGTGCCCATGTAGGAACAAATCAGAATCATGTCCACCTATGACATGCCCGCCATTGAGCTACCCAAATCCAGCGTGCCGGCCACCATTGTACTCACTACTACCGTGCCAAATTAGGTTATGCAAAACTATTAAAGTTATAAAGACGATTATTAGATGACACCAAGTGCCTACCACCAACATCGTTCTCCAAAGCGCCTATTACCTTATTTGCCAACACCCTACTGCCAACCACCATGGTGTCTATCACTGCAATAGTAAAATCATTGAGTAAATATTTATTCACCCATCGTGTTTTAATAATTTATGGTTTGGTCGATAGATGATTGGTAGACCTGTGAGTAGTGTGATAAGGTTGATCTGCTGCTGCAACCAGAAAATTCTACCAGCTAACAAACTCCTGAACAAGTCGTTTATTATCTTGGCTCAGTTAATAGGTTTTGTTGCGTATTTGACTTGACTTGCCCGACTGAATTTAGAATTATTATTTACTAATAGCTGATGCCCGCGGCTTCGCCCGCGTGGATGTCGGGAGTTTATCGCGAATATGTTACTTTAATTTGTTACATTACATTTTGCGTTCGTTTACATGCTGCACTAAAAGTATCGGGAATGGAATATTTCCACTGTTCCTGTCATATTAAAATCTTTTTAATTGAAAACTCCTTGGTTTTTAAAATCGAATACCATTTATTTATTTAAAAAAAGATTCTCGGTCTTATCACAAGGTTTTGTCAAACTTGTTTAGTCGTTGAGAAAATGGAATTGACTCGAGAAAATTCAAGAGCGATAATTTATTATGACTTTCGAAGTGGTTTAACACAAAAAAGTTTTTTTAATGTCGTTCATAAAATAACTAAATGTGTATATAAAAAAATTGGTTGCCTGTAAAGTCGGTATACGGGCGAAAGTTTTACGTGACAACGAAAATAGAAGCGCAAGACATGAACCGGTGTGTATGCCTATCTCTCTCACTCTCTCTCTCTCGCTCTGGACGCGTGCCTCTCACTCGCTCTCATTGTGAGCGCATAACGTGAGCGGAGCGTAACGCAGTTTCTTGAAGTGTCACCCGGCAAACCAATTTATAAGACGTTGTCACGTCAAAATAATATAAACAATATTACGTACGTGAGGTGTGTACACACAAAACTAAACGGATTATTAACTATCTATTGTGTTGTGTAACTAACTACTTCCGATTCCACTGATGCTGTTCACAATGTGAGTGATACTTTATTAGGTTCTGTGCCCCACCGGAAGGAGAAGAAATGGATTTTTCGACGAAAATTGAACTCGGCAAATTATCGGGCAAGGAAAATTGGGCAACCTGGAAATATAAAATTTCTATAATGCTGGAAGGCACAGAAGGTGCCACGGAAACAGTTGAGGGGAAACTCAAAAAGCCGGTCCTTGCTGAAGGAGCAGGTGATGCTAACATCAGCACCTATAATACTGCAATGGCAAAGTATAGGCGGACTGAGAGTGGCGCTCTACTCATGCTAACTACTAACATGATCGAGGATACACTAAAGAAAGTTATGCGATACAGAACGGCACACGAGGTTTGGCAAGAGCTGCATAGGCTGTTTGACGGACAAACAGACGTCAGAGCGTATAATTTATGCTTGGAGTTCTTCGGGTTTCGTCAAAGAATGGAAGATGACGTTCCTACTCACATGTCGCACCTTAAGAATCTATGGAATGAATTGAAGGCGGAGATTGCTAAAATTGACGCTACCGCTAAGCTCCCTGAATTGTTCCTGATATGTAAGGTCTTAGATACACTTGACGATCGGTATTTTAACTTTAAGTCAAATTGGCTAATGCTCAAACAGTCTGAAAGGACTATCGACAGTTTAACGACGCATCTTTGTACGTTCGAAAGGAAGCTAGGTTGTCAAGAGAACTCACGGCAGGAGGCGCTAGTGACTACACCTACTGAACGTCAAAATAAGAAGAATCCGGACGAGCAGCTGATTTGTAACTACTGTTCTTGCAAAGGACACAGAGTTCGCAAGTGTAAGAAGTGGATTAAGGATGGGAGGCCACCTAAGCCAACTTCGGGCACATCATCGGCGTCTAGCTCAAAATTCAAGCAGGTACAGCAGATTTCCCTGGTACCGTCTTTAACGAAAAACTTGTTTTCGATGCTTGCGGCGCAAGATAAGATGCAGAACAACATCTTCACTTCCACAACTAGAGAGTGCAAGTTGGAATGGGGAAACCGACTGTAATACTAATATTCCTATGATTTAGGAAAAACGAAAATTTTATCAGCCTGGGGTAATTTCGAGGGCACAACTAGAGTTGTTGGAAGTAGGGTCCATCAAGGTGGACTAATAAGTTGGATTTAAAGACACTAATTCCAAGAGAGCATACGATAATGCTTTAACTGGCTTAAACATGCTACAGCTATATCACGAGCGGCTAGTGCACCAGGATAAAAGACACGTCATTTGCGTAGTAAAACGTGGGTTAGGCATTCAGCTTAGTCCAGATAAAGTGACATGTGAAGGCTGCGTTTATGGAAAGTCTCATTGAAAGCCGTTCGGGACGAGAGAAAGAGCTAAAGCAGTTGGAGAGATAATACACACAGATGTTTGTGGTCCTTTCGCAAAAAGCATCTCGAAGTACGAGTATTATATACTATTTAAGGACGACTATTCAAGTAATCGCATGGTTTACTTCATGAGACATAAGTCAGAAGTAAAGGATAAACTTCTACAAATGCTTCAAGAAGTGAAGACCGTAAGCCATACTGTCAAAACTCTACTGAGTGATAACGGCGGCGAATTCAATAATGAGGAAGTTAGAAAAATATTACAAAGACATGGTATTCAGCGACGGCTAACTATGCCTTACACGCCTGAACAAAATGGCTGTAGTGAGCGGGAGAACCGTACTTTGGTAGAAGCTGCAAGGTCAATTATGCATGCGAGAGGAGAGATGCCACAAATGCTATGGGCTGAATTGATTAATACAGTTGCATATGTACTGAATAGGACAGGTCCCAGAAGAGTGGATAGTAAAGTACCTTATGAACTGTGTCATGGGAAAAAGACGAAGATATCCCATCTAAAAATAATTGGTAGCACGTGTTATGCACATGTTCCAAAACCAAAACGAAAAAAAATGAGCAAGAAGGCTATAAAAAGCATATTGATAGGCTACGAGAATGATGACGGCTATCGAATCTGGGATGGAGTCAAGACGTTGAAGTCGAGGGACATAACGTTCGAGTCTGATGTGGAATTCAAGACATCCATCAACATTCCTATTGCTGCAGGGGGAGTGACAGATAAAGGAAATTTTCCCGAGCAAAAGCCGGCCAATAGAGATGATCTTGATCATGTTCTAGAGGGAGATAGATCGAATATCGGAAAAGACCAAGATCAAGAAGACGAAATTCACAAGAGCGAGAACGATGACGAAGGAGCTATGATTAACAGTCCACGCAGACATAAATTGAGGGAAAGCTCCGATATTGATGGTGATGAAGATTTTGTTGACGCAGATCAAGAGCAACTGCTACAATAGTAGCTTTGTTGAGTGTCAGCGCCAAAGAAAAGTTACATCTGATGCAATTTGATGTAACTTTTCTTTGGCGCTGACACTCAATAAAGCTCTCCATTATTTAGTGGTGTGACGTCTCCATCTTCAATGTCGTCAAGCTGTATTGTTACTTGCTTACGTGGTAGTTTTGACGGTTTTGAAGGTTCTGGAGATTCGAAGAAACTGTCATTGTTGAAAATATCGGTGATGTTGGTTTTGTTTGTGTTGTCGTAAAACATGGATTTCATCACACGGATATCCTTCGATATTACTACTTTGTTTTTGGATGGTAGAAGAATCTTGAATGCTTTTAATGTTTCAGGGTAGCCAACAAACATGCCAGGAATAGCTTTTGGTGCAAATTTGTGACCATTAGTGCCTTTGATGAGAACAAAAGTTTTAGAGCCAAATATATACAGGTGGTGAATGATAGGTTTTCAACCAACCCATAGTTCAAATTGTGTTTTGTTTTCTATTGCACTGTTTAAGTTCCTGTTAGACAAGTAGTTCGCTGTCATGATTGCTTCTCCCTAGCACTTTAGTGGCTTTTGCGTCAATAATTAGGGCTCTTGCTTTTTCAACTAGGGTACGATTTTTCCTCTCTGCTAATCCATTTTGGTGCGCTGTGTGCGGGGCACTAAGTCTTCTTTGTATCCCACAGCGTTTCAGACAAGCGTCGAAGTCCCTGTTGATATATTCGGTGCCATTATCGGATTGTAGCACCTTGAGTTTGTTCCCCGTGTACGTTTCTGCTAACTCTTTGAACTCTTTGAATTTTTCTAAGACTTCGATTTTGCATTTCAGCAGGTAAACTCGACTATAACGGGAGTAATCGTCGATAAATGTGACGAAGTACTTATTTCCGCTTATTGTGGGCGTTTGGATAGGTCCACAAACGTCAGAGTGAACAATTTGTAAGCGTTCTGTCGTTCTTTAAGTTGTTTTCTCGCGAGGAGCTGGTACTCGATGCATTTTCGCTTGAATGCACGCTTCACATTCCGGTAATGTTTCTTTAGGATTAAAACGCAAGGCAATTATGTTTTGATTCTGAAGTGCTAATTTCAAGTCTATAGGGTTCATGTGCCCCAATTTCATATCTTCGATGTTAAATGATTCCGTTTTTGTGGTGATTGGAAGTGTTTCATCATCATCAGTGGTCAGGTTGTAGCACTCATGCTTGCTAGGTTTTAGATAATAGAGACCGTTTTCTTTGTAGGCAGTGAGAGTAATCTTATCCTTTGGGTTGTTTATTATCGCCTTATTTTTTGTAAATAGAACTGTACACCCAGCGTCCGTTATTTTGCTGACAGATAGTAGATTGGTGCATAGGCAAGGTACATATAGTGTGTCTTTCAGGTGTGTGAATGCATCACCGCTGCCATTTTTTGTAGTAAAAGAGACTGTACCTTTCCCTTCAATCTCTGCAGTGTAGTCTTCAGTTGCGAAGTTGAGTTGTCTGGATGTTTTCTCAATGTTCTTAAACAGGTTTCATTGGAAAGTCATGTGTGAGGTACAGCCGCTGTCCACAATCCAAGTGCTGTCTTCAGGCTTCTTATTTTTTGTTAGAAGACACTGCTGCGTAGCAATGTGGTTTTGATGAGATGTAGAATTTTGTTTTTGTTGTTGCGGTTTCCCATTATTTTTCTTCCAGCAGCTTGTACATATTTTGTGTGTTTTGTGTTTGAAGATGTTAGCTCTTCGTTTGCAGATTCGACAGGACCCGTATAAAGCTTCTTCTTGATATGAGGATCCAGATTCGTCGTCGTTGGTCATGTTATGGTTATGACGGGCTTCAAACTCTTCAAGTATTTTCGTTTTAAGCTCATCTGGCTTAGGAAGAGAGTCACGCGTTTCAATTGCGACTCTGAAGTTCTCATATTCGGGGGAGAGACTGTATAACATCATGATGGTTAACAAGTCTTCGTTTATAGTAACGTCCATATCAGCCAGCTTGTCAACTGTGTCCATAAACTTGTTCAAGTGTGCTCGTACATCTTGGTTGTCTAATTTAGTTAGGATCAGCTGTTTGAGTAGGGTCACTTTGCGCGCAGGTCCCTTACTGGCATAAGTGTTCTTTAATTTGTCCCATACTTCTTTTGCAGTGCCGCAGTTTTTAATTTGTTTAAGCTCGAACGGAGCGATAATAAGATTTCGCTAATCGATTCTTTTCTTTTTCATCCGCATTTGCATCTGCAGTCAAGGCTTTCTCAACATATTTAAATAATTTATGTCGTACTAGGACGGCTTCGGCTTGAATTACCCAAGTGTCGTAATTATCCTTCGTGAGTGGATCGATTTTTATGTTCGACATCTCGACTTGGTACTCGTACTTATAGTTTCACCTCTGCTACCATGTGAAGTTCTACGGTCGCGTATTATGTGAGAACTTCGTTTATTATTTAAGTAAAAACTCAAGCATTTTATATTACCTTATAATAATATCTTAGTACAATAAATATGTTTGACACACAAGTTTTTATTTCATAAGAATATTATTACCATGGCAACGATTGCCATAGAGGATTAGTCCTAAACAGAATAAGAAGGTATGTTGTAGAACATACTTCACATTAAACTTGAGCAATACCGGCTTGGTGAACTTGCACTAAGTTTCATGGAATTTTAAAATTTGACAGACATCTGATCATTCAAATCCCTTGTTAAATAGGTTTCTGCCGTCTACGAAACCGTAGTTTCGTAACTGGTTTCGATGAAGGAATGATTTGTCCTTGTACGTGGAGGTATTATTTGTCTTTGTACGAAACCACGGTTGGTTAATTGATAACGTTTATTATATATTATTTATTTTTTTATTACGGTAATGGCGTAGTAATAGGTCGATTCCGACTGTGGTCTCCAAAGAGTAGACGTACCTTGTTGGTCTAGCGCTAAAATAACCAGCACCAAAGTCAAAGCATTTATTTCAATTAAACCATTACCAGGTAGGTACTTTTGAATGTCAGAAGAACAATTCATAAAACTAAACTACGAGTGCAATACGTCATCCCGAAAGCCACCACGCCGAATCACACGCCGCCAAATGCCCGCAACAACGAACACTGCGAGCACGAAAGCACGCAGCAACGCACACCGCAACAACGAATGTACGAGACTCCAAATCACGGAACAACGAATGCACGCCGCCCCGCGACCCGGAGCCCCGCGCACCCACCGCCACGGCACGCGCCGCCGCGCGCCCCCGCACCCACAGCACTCGCCGCCGCAGACATCCGGCGACGCGCAACTCGACGCAGCAACCCCCGGGAGGACGCATTGCACTCCTAAGCTACAGTCACAGTCACAAGGCATAATAACTTGTGAAAGTACTGTAGTTGCCCATTCACTAGCGTAGATCTCTATGGAGGAGAACGGGCAAGAAACTCCATGGACACTCTTTTAAAAAGCACTTGTGAGTTCCATAAACAAAAAACTTAAAACTGTCACTCGCAATACACCTCAATGCTCGCAGTCACCAAATCCAAGCAAATTATCTATGTAATTCAATAGATTTGTTTTAATAATAGTTGGTCTGTTTAGGTATCATAATGAACCTTATGTCTAACGAAAAGCCACGCACAAAAAACTGCAAGACAAGAAAAAGCCCTTGAACCTTTGAAGACAAGGAAAAGCTTTAGTGCCCTTCACCACCATGCCAGCCAAGATATCGAATGACTGAATCCCATTACCATGTTTCTGCAACCATACCTGACAGCATGCCTCTCATAGTGCTCAACACCGTGACAAATACCATGTAACAAAGTCGTAACCTCCAACCTCCAACTTCCAATAATTTCCTCCAGAATCCGATTCAGTAAGTCAAAGAAAATGTTAAACATACTCGGCTGTACTCGAAAGGTACCAGACCACTGTCCACATCCAATTTGGTACCCCACACAACCGTCATGGTGCCCGCAGCCACCGCCACGACCACAGCAACCGTGCTGTCCACATCCCAATTGCGCGCCACAAACCAGTCCATCACCTCCTCTACTTCCACCATGCACCAGGCCAAGGTACCCAGAACCAACCCGAATAAAGTTTGTCAAAACTATTTCAATGGTTTTTAATTATTTCAGATGAGGTATGTTTGAATATAGGCGTAATGAAATGGGCTGTAGGTACATAACCTTGATTACTACCACCGTATCCGTGATCTTCAGGCTGCTGATCACCGTGAATGCGCCCACCACCTCGTTCTGTAACAGGGTGCCCACCAGCATAATAAATTAAGTTCCTAAATAAATAAATATTTATTCGTCTATGGTGTTTTTTGAACTTTTTTGTTTGGTCTAAGTCTTTTTAGGATTTTACTACTAAGACTTTGCTGTCTGTCCATCCGTCTGGCTGTCACCAGGCTGTATCTCAAAAACCGCGATACTAGACAGTTTTCATTTTCACAAAATATGTATTTCTGTTGCCACTAAAACAAAAAATACTAAAAGTTAGTATTTTTTCTTTTGGCTCCCATACAAATGATACAACAAACGTAATTCTTCGTTTTGGTACGGAAGCCTTCATGTACTAGTCCAACTCAAACTTGGTCAGTTTTTCTTTATTGCGTGGTTAGTGGTTTCAGGTTTCTCCTGAAGGAGAATACCAGGTTACGCACTACAATAAAATTAATAAAATAAAATAGCCTCTATTGCTGGAACATTTCATGGCTCTCTATGATACTCTGAGGTTGTTCACAGCCTCCTTTGTGTTCGTCCACGTCTCAGTAGGTACCTACCGTAAGTAATGGTGGACCGAACCCGTGGGTGGGCAGAACACACTGATTGTAGAGGCCAGTCTTCAGGCAGAGTGGAATTTCGACTGATTTCCAATTTGCTCAATGCAGCCTATCCTAGCTGGAATCTTCTTGAAATCACTGTTATATATAAAAGGAGAAGCTAACTGACTGACTAAATATCAACGCAGGGCCTAAACTATAAGGGTTAGAAACTTGGAATTTTGCATAGAGGATCCTTTTATAACGTAGGGGAGCACTAAGAAAGGATTTTTGAAAAATCGCTCCCTAAGGGTTAAAACGGGGGTGCAAAGTTTGTATGAAAAATCGTCATTTTTGTATTTCCGACTTTCATGCAGGCGACGCCGCGAGCAAAAGCTAGTTTACCTATAAAGAGCACTTCTTCGGAGCATTTATTATTTCCATGCAACAGTTCTATCAATAGTCACTGACATAAGCATTACCCTTTACGTCAGTCTTAGTTCCTCTTCAAACGGAAACTCAATCACCAAAGCAATTCAAAACATTTTCATTTATTTACTTTTTTGTCTAATTTATGAATCTTACAATCCATCTGTTTGAAGAACAGATATGCACGGTTAACTGGGAGAATAGAAAGAACCCTGGAACCTCTTGAGCGTTACTAGGAGAGGAGAAGTACCAGACTTCATACTTTAACATTCGGGCCCATCACCACCATGCCATCTAAGGCGCCCACCATCGTCACCTAGTTTAAAATCGTGAACACAGTGCCAATTAAAGTGCTCATTACTTTGCCCACCACCGTGACCCAGACCGTGCTATAAAATTCAAACTTCGTGTCATCCAAAATAAGATTTAGCAAAACTATGAAAATGGGTAATTACATCGGCCGTTCTTCGGGGTGTCCAAACAGCTCATCACCGTCCAATCAGATCCAGCTACCACCATGCACGCCACCACCAGAGTGCCCGCCTCCACCTAAGTGCCCACCACCACCTTGCCCGCCACCACCAAAGTGCCCACCACCACCACCGTGCCCACCACCACCAAAGTGCCCACCACCACCGCCGTGCCCACCACCACCGTGCGCACCACCACCAAAGTGCCCAGCACCGCCATGCCCGCCACCACCAAATTGTCCACCACCACCGTGCCCACCAGCACCATGTACTCCACCACCAGCAAGCCCACCACCGCCACCTTGCCCGCCACCACCACCGTGCTGCCCACCACCCCCACCACCTCCACCACCCTCATGTCCTCCACAACCGTGCTGCCCTCCACCACCACCGTGCCCTCCAGCACCATGCCCACCGCAACCGTGCTGCCCACCACCACCGTGCCCTCCACCACCATGACTACCACAACCGTTCTGCCAACCACCACCGTGTCCACTACCACCGTGACCACCACAACCGTTCTGCCAACCACCCCCGTGCCCGCTACCAACAAAGTATCCACCACTACCGTGCCCACCACCACCAAAGTGCCCGCCACCACCAAAGTGTTGTCAATCATCACCTAGCCCACCAAAATGACCACCCTTTTCCGTCATCATAGTGCCCAACGCCGACTACTACATCCATCTACAGTCATCTTCATCATCATTTCAGTGAAAAGACGTCCACTGCTGGACATAGCCCTACTACAGTCATTTCAAAATGATTATGCCAAGTTGCTGGACTGTAGCTCCATATTATTGTTATACACTTTAAAAGTTCTGTTCTATTCGCAATAAATGCTTTGTGTTTAAATTTAAGATTGTTTATTTAAATTATACATATTAGAAAAATGGAGTTAATACTTTAATGGCCATGTCTGCCTGCTGCAAATAACCACGCTGTGAAGCCCTGAAGGTGACGTGGTAGACCTTGTTGGAGATGGCGCGATGAGCTGGACAAAATCAACTACTAGAAGTCCACGTAAGCCCTGCTTTTTTATTTGATGGGTGGAAAATCATCAAATGACCCCCACCCGCTCTTGGTTGAGTGGAATAATCCTTCTTAGCCCTTTGTGTTCCGGGGTCGCGGTATCTCTTTCGAACAATTTGCAGCCTCGGCCGGTCTTTGTGGACCCCTTCCCTGGTGCTAACATTTCTAGAGGCGCGCGTGGACACGAAACGCGCCGTCGCGTCGGCACGGCCTGTCTTCATAATACGGATGGACGGTAAGCATGCCCATTACTCACCAATCACAGGCCCGTGCCTACGGTGGCCGGGCTCCCAATGCCCGGGGTGTCACTCGCGGTGACTGGGAGGACACAGCGGGGCTCCACCCAATCGGAGCAGACCTCCACGGTGTCTCTCAGCAGATCCTAGCAATGGAAACACACGGGCGTTTCCTCCCTGCTTCAGGCAGAAGGTGAGGGTTTCGTGGCGTCTCACCAGCCACTCCTCAAAGAGGGGACTTATCATCACTGTCGTGACGTGCCCTGTTCCTATACCATTGAAATGATTGGTGTCGTACGGGTAAAGCAAATAACAAGTCAGGTTGGCTGCCAATAGTATCATCATCTGCCTAGCCTTTTCCCAACTACGTTGGGGTCGGCTTCCAGTCTAACCGGATGCAGCTGAATACTAGTATTTTACATGGAGCGACTGCCTATCTGACCTCCACAACCCAGTTAATACTAGGTAATACGATATCCTTTGGTAAGACTGGATGTCAGAATTTCAGGTCACTGACTACCTGTAACGACTGCCAAAGATCTATATATGGCAGCCGGGACCAACAGCTTAACGTGCTTTCCGAGGCACGGAGGAAACTCGGTATGTCGGGCGATCACCCATCCACAGACCGACCTAGGCAAGCACAGCTTTACCTTAAGATCGACCTGAGTGGCAGTTCTTATTAAGCCACGAGCTGCCAATAGTATAATGAATAGAAATAAGTTAAACGATGTAATAGCTAGATAAGCATATTATCATATGATACCTAACATAAAGGAGAATACATACATAGTTAATAATCTAAAGGAGGCTATACACTACACCATCTCTGGATCAAAACATTTGGAAGTCATAGAAGGAGACCTTTGCCCAGCAGTAGAACAATAACCATAAAAAACCGGCCAAGAGCGTGTCGGGCCAGGCTCAGTGTAGGGTTCCGTAGATAATAAAATATTATGTAAACGAAGTTAAAAAAAAAATACGGGCAAATGAAACTTGACCTCTGGATTGTATAGGCGCTCATACGATTCAGGGACCAAATTATATTGGTTAACTGCAGTTTCCATCTGTTGTTTCCATCCAAGTTCAAAATAATTTTCCTAGAAAGTCCTTATAAAGTTCTACTTTTCAGATTTTTTTCGTATTTTCTAAACTTATGGTTCAAAAGTTAGAGGGGGGGGGACGCTTTGTTTTTTACTTTTGGAGCGATTATTTCCGAAATTACTGACATTATCAAAAAATGATTTTAGTAAACCCCTATTCATTTTTAAATACCTTTCCAACAATATATCACACATTAGGGTTAAAATTAAAAAAAAAACACTTCCCACTTTACATATAGGGGGGCTACCCTAATAAAACATTTTTTTCCAATTTTTATTTTAGCACTTTGTCGGCGTGATTGATACACATATTGGTCCCAAATTTCAGCTTTCTAGTGCTAACGGTCACAGAGATTAAGCGAGGACGGACAGACAGACAGACATGGCGAAACTATAAGGGTTCCTAGTTGACTACGGAACCCTAAAAAGAAAGAAAGAATGAAAGAAGGAAGGAAAGAAAGAAAGAAAGAAAGAAACAAAGAAAATTGTGTTTATTTGGCATTGTGTTTATTTACTAAGCACATATAATTTCCATGCATCAGTTTTATCAAAATAAACAAAGTCAAAATAAACAAAGCTGCGTCCCCAAATATGACACCTAGCGCCTTGTGAGCGAGGCTTGAGCCGCGCGGCCTAACAGTTAACAAGGCGTTGCAAAAAAAATAAAAAAGCATCGCGAGACAGGCTCGCGCGGCCCAAAAACCCGCGCGGCTCATAATGGGGGCGCGGCTTTATGCTCGCAGTAGTAGTGAGGACGCGGCTTAAGCATTGTACCCTTATGTCACTCATAATGGAACGGTCAAACCTATTCAAAACATTTTGATTAATTATATTTTTGTCCTATCTAAGAATCATTCCAATCCTTTTATTTGAAGAAAAGCCATGCACAATGAACTGCGAAAACAGAACCCTTGAACTTGCTGGGAGTTACTAGAAGAGAAAAAGTACCAGATCTCGAAATTTAATATTCCTGTCTATTACCACCATGCCATCTAAAGTGCCCGCCATCGTCACCAAGTTTAAAATCGTGAACACAGTGCCAATTAAAGTGCTCACTACTTTGCCCACCACCGTGACCCAGACCGTGCTATAAAATCCAAACTTCGTGCTATTCAAAATAAAATTTTACTAAACTAAGTAAATGGGTAACTACATCGGCCGTTCTTCGGGGAGTCCGCCCAGCTCATCACCATCGAGCCAGCTACACCCAGGTCCGTGCAAATTACCACCATCGAGCCAGCCGGAACCAACTCCGTGTAAATCACCACCATCGAGGCAGCCGGAACCAAGTCCGTGCATATCACCACCATCGAGCCAGCCAGAACCAAGTCCGCCACCAAACCCGTGCCCACCACCAAAACCATGCCCACCACCACCGTGCTGCCCACCACCGCCGTGCTGCCCACCACCACCGTGCTGCCCACCACGCTCACCACCCTCATATCCTCCACCACGTCCACCACCCTCATATCCTCCACCACCTCCACCACCCCCACCAACCTCATATCCTACACCACCCCCTCAATTCTCATATCCGCCACCACCCCCACCACCCTCATATCCTCCACCACCCCCTCCACCCTCATATTCTCCACCACCCCCTCCACCCTCATATCCTCCACCACCGTGCTGCCCACCACTCCCACAACCCTCATATCCTCCACCACCGTGCTGCCCTCCACCACCACCGTGCCCACCCCCACCGTGCTGCCCTCCACCACCAAAATGCCCACCACCGCCTTCCCCATCACCACCGTGCTGCCAACCACTGCCGTGCCCGCCTCCACCAATGTGCCCACCACCACCATGCTGCCAACCACCGCCGTGCCCGCCACCACCAAAGTGCCCACCACCACCGTGCCCACCACCACCGTGCCCACCACCACCGTGCTGCCAACCACCGCCGTGTCCGCCACCACCAATGTGCCCACCACCATCGTGTTGCCAACCACCGCCGTGCCCACCACCACCGTGAACTCCACCACCGTGCTGCCTACCACCGTCGTGCCCGCCACCACCGTCGTACCCACCACCACAGTTACCTCCACCACCGTGCCTACCACCACCATACCCACCACCACCGTGCCACCTTGCCCACCACGACAGTTTTAACCAGAAAAAGAACAATAATATCCAGTGGCGGCTAATAAATATTTAAGAGACTGGAGACGTAGAGTGACTTGGGTTACAGATCTCATTGGCTAAGTTTATTAAGCTGGAAGCATTAAAGGTGCTTCTAAACGCGCATATTTTTCTTCATAATGTGACTGCAACACAATGGCCCGCAACATTGCCTGCCATAGTATGCAAATATTGCAGAATTGCCCCGGCGATATAGCCACAAATATTTGGTATGGCCAAGCATTTACACGTGTAGCCGGCAATATTTTCGAGATGGCTGAGCAGGTGCTTGCCAATAGTACAGCCACACATTGCAGGCAAAATATAGCCGGTTTAGAAGCACCTTAATAAAATACTGCATCTGAAAAAATCTGCAGCGGTGACGAAGAAAGTAAGCAATACTGGAAGTGAAAACAGTGAAGAGTCTGAGGAGGTTCAATGATGTAAAGTTGGACACACCATCTTGCAGTCCATTGAGATTAAACTTGACTAAGTACAAATACAAATTTATTTATTTCATCACAAACATGACTAAACTGAGGCAGCCCTCAGAAAGTTACAATAGTTCTTATGACATAACTGTATAAATAATAGAAAGAAAGAAAAGATATTTATTTGGCACACGCTACAAGTGCACACAACAAAAAAATAAACTAAAAATTAATCAGAAAAAACCAAAACAGAACCCTATTACCATTACATGGTCTCGGATTGGTTCACAACAAACAACGTTGTTCTTAATACCAAGAAAACTAAAATAATTAAGTTCACTTTACCCAATGTTAGAAATCTCCCAACATTGTCCTCGCCAATGAGGAGCTGGAAACTGCCGACTCAGCTGTATTTCTGAACTTAACAGTAGATTCAAAATTAAAATGGGGTTTACACATATGAAGCCTAGTGGGAAGGCTAAGTTCGGCCGCATACGCCGTCAGAAAGTTAGACAATACACTGACGTTGAAACAGCACGGTTAGACTACTTTAGTTATTTTCACAGCTGCGGCTCTCCAAAATAGATTTGTGCTGCAGAAGCAGGCGTTTCATTCGTTTGTTAATAGTGTGTGACTCGTTGTATATTATAGCAGCTGCAGTTGCAGTTATAGGGATGTTGTTAGAGGGCCTATTTTGACAAACATGAGCAGTATTGGTCATACATACACGCCAGATGTATGAATGTAGACGAGGCAAAAGGAGTATGTAAGGATCGTAGCAAATGGCGTTCTGTGGTTTCTGCCTACCCCCATGGGAAAAGGGCGTAAGTTTATGTATGTATGAGCAGTATTGCCAAAGTCAGTTCTAGGCTGTGATTTATAATTTGGGGAACCACAAATAAAATTAGTTTTATTAGTATTTACCCAGAACAGAAAGCCTTAACACCGGTTTTCTGTTCTGTGTATTATGTTTTAAATGGTATAAAGAAACCACAGTGTCGTCTGCTGTGTATGAGCATTTTCACCCCGTTGAACTGCATATTGCAAAGGCTGTTTATATAAATTAAAAAGATTGTCGGACCTAGTATGCACCCCTGTGGAACTCCTTAGTAGCCCAACTAAACATACATAAATTTTGTGAGAACAATACGATAGTATAACAAAGGAAGAATCCCTCAGGTAGTTGGGAAAGAAACTGAGAAATCCGGATGAGAAATCTATGGTTCCCAGCGGTGTTAAGTTCACATCGTTGTCAACTCTCTCGAACGCTTTTTGGAAATCAAAATATAAAGCGTCGACCTGCCTAAAGATGCCTAAGCTGCTGAATATTATGTAGTCTACGTGAATCAGTAAATCCGAATTAACAGAGTGAATCATCCAAAAACCTACAAACACAAAAGACAAACACATACAAATAATATGTTTTGGCCTTAAACTATTGTCGTAAAGCCCATTTTTTTAAGCTATTGCATAGCTTCTATCGCGGGCCTTGAGCGTGGGGACTGAATCCAGAAATTCCGTAACGAAAAAAACCTAACAACCCCCACTCCGACCGGCACAGCGGTGATACTTTTTAGATTTCGACAACAGTCCAGTTACTTTTTTTAATGTGTGATATTAACATCTCATTTATTTAATTAAAGAAAAAAAAATGTTTTTTTATCGGTCACCACGCTCAAAGTGTAACTTGAATTAATATCAAAGAAAAAAAAACAAAGGAAAAATAATACTGCATTAATAAAATAAATAAATAATTATAATTGCATAAGTTGATAAAAAATGCTATGCAATAGCTTTACCGCGGCAGTCTCAGAGTGCCACACGTCTTTTTTTTTACCACACTCAATTTGCCACTCCTCTATTAATGATTTCAGCATTCCCCTCTCTTTTAGCTATAAAATTATCCTTCACACAGTCCATCCGAATTTTTGGTCTTCCTCTACTTTGACCCACATTCATTCTTAAAGTAATCCTAACACCATTTTTGCACCAAATATAATTATTACACATTATAATATTTTCACGGAAATCGATTACTTTACAATTTTACAATCACCGGCACCTCTTTGAGACTCCTCTTACGTGACTGAAATCTGTATTCTAATAAATAATGTCATGTTCCTATTTAACACGGCAACTTAGTAAAACGAATATGGATATTAAGAAATATTAGACTGGGTACCATTTAATGGTTTGGCAGCTAATAAGGAGTGTCTTATTAAGTAAAAGTTAGCATACAAATAAATCAATTATTGGCTCCGTTTTAATTTAAACTGTCATCAAGTTTTTCCTAAGAAGAAAAATGAGCTTCTGAAGTCGGTGACATTTTTTGTTTGATTTTGTTTTCTTTCCCACCGACTTCAGAAGCTGATTTTTCTTCTGAAGTTTATTTTTAATTTTTTTGTGTTTTTGAAGTAGGGTTTTTTTTGAAAAAGAGTTTTTATTTTTCTATTTTTAGTTGTTTGCATTTACCATTCAACCAACAAACCTAACCTTTAACTTTCAAGATTCCCTTAATATTGCTTTCAACACCTAACCGTTGAGGAGCCCTTCCATAATCAGCTCACCTAGATAACCTGAAAGAATACAACCATAATATACGTCCCCATAATATTTTATTAAAGAATTATCCTCCAACTCCTAACCGCTGAGGAGTATACCTTTCATTAACAGCTCATGAACATGCAATGATGACTGCTAGATGCGAATACTTGAAAAGCTTTAGAAAAAGCACGAAGCACGTAATACGTGCCTTGAGGGTTGCCCTCGATATCTCTAGGATGCCATCATCAGATCCTGATTTCCTTATACCACCCTCGGGATATCTCCTTTCCAACAAAAAAGAATTTTCTATATCGGGTCAGGCGTCTTCGAGTACACATAACATCACGCCTGTAATCCCCAGAGGTTTAGGCAGAGGTGTTCCTAATAATACACCCACATTTCGCCAGTTATGTTTAAGTCCCATGTAATAGGGGGCGAACCTATAGCCATCAACCGTCACATATCCAGACTCCGTGGCTGTTACTGATAAATTCCGGATAAAAACCCAATAACACTTTGCCCGACCCGGGAATCAAACCCAGGACCTCTTACTCCACTTCAACCTCTTGCTACGACAAAATATGTCACACAAAATCAATAGACTGACCAAAGAGTGCTAGTACTTACTTATACCAAAAAATAAGAGTGACAGTTGCAGTTGTCATCACCAAACGTAACTACATCATCATTTTAATAAATAAATAAAAAAAACATGTCTTAAAAATGTAAATCTATCTAGTACTTATGTAAATGATGCAAGTATAGGAACAAACAAATGTCTTTTGTGGTTGAACCTTTCCTGGAGGAGATACTTCGCGAATAAAAGCACCAGAACTCTCCTTTCTCATTACATCTTTAAGCTTTCTGTTACTGTACACTCCACTATCATGCTCGACAGAGTATTCGCCTCTGTGTCCTCAAAAAAGCACGGAATTGTGTCCTCAAAAAAAAAACTATTACAACCTTCAAAAGATTTTCAGGTGAGACGGTGTTTGTAGGTGTGAGAAAATGGACGAAGACTATCCATCAGAGAACCGGTGCCCCTCAGAACCACGGCCACCACCCGAATGCGTGCCACCAAGACCTCCTACTTGCCGTGCAATAACTATTGAAAGAACACATCCTGCCAGATGTTTTACTAAATCAACACCTGTTATTAAAAATAATGTGCACTCTATTAATTTGAATGAATTTCCGTCAGCAAACTCGAACCTTAAGCTAGATGAGTCAGCAGAAATCAAACCACCGCCAGAACCACCGCTATGTACATGTGAGCCAACAACACCAAACGCACAAAGGCTCGTTTCTGACAAAATTCAAACGGCCGTAGCCGCTCACCACGAAGCAATGGCAACACTAAAATGTGCAGCGAGTGACGTTTTCTGCAGAGTAATCACGTCGACGCATGAATTTATCACAAAAACCAGTATCGAGAGTAACAGGCATTTCGAAAATTTCAAAAAAACTGTGTCTGGAATGATTCCAGAAAGAATAGAAAAGGATAAATGTGATTGTCCGGCAGCAGTGAAGAAAATAAGCGATGTGAGTGATACTAATGCTACTGCACGTGCCAGTTCGCTGCCGAACATCAATCCACAAGTAAAAAAAGTTTTGAGCTTTGCAGTACAAAAAGTAGATTCTGCAATATCAGTGTTAGGCGTTGCAATATGCCATTCATTGCAGCCGAAAACTTTTAATGACCGAAGTTCTAAATACGATGTTCCTACGCCAAAACCAAAGGATGCTTGGTGCAGTTGTGAAGAAGTAGAAGAAATCCTGTGGCGACCAGGAAATTTTCATTTGTTTTCGTCGATGAAGGACAAGGTGTGGGGTATGTTTTCTGACGATGATAGGACAACTATATCATCTAGAAAGTCCTCCGCTACGACTTTGGCCTCTGAAAACGACGATGACTGTATAATTAATATGGTAATAGAATAAAACTCCGGGTTACTCTATAAATTTATTTTATCAAAGACTAAATGGTTTTAATTAAAATAATTATTATTGTGTAACATCTACCGCACATGATACATGCGTGCGTGGTTCACGCAACCGATATGGTTTTTGAGGAAGCAAATATAACATTAGATCTTGTACCAAGAATATACAAAGCTCTTTCAATACGATTTGACATGAAATCTATCTACAATCAGTCATTTTGTCGATTTTTCTTTTTTCTTACTGGTTGAAGCTTCTGTGGTCATACAATCACCGTGGTTATGCCTGCGTAGTGCACGAGCTCCAACCTGAGCTAACCAGACGAGGCTGACAAACTACATGCTGAGGGTCGTCGTGAGAAGAATATCCTACCTACTTGTCTAAGCTATAATAGCAAAATCCTCAAGACCGATTTTCTGTCATAGCGGCTAATCTTAGCGAAAACTATCAGTCAACACAGAAAATAATATAATAGGTGTGAGCGTAAACACAGATAATATTTATTTCTCTTCTCTCAACTCCGGTTGAAGACAACCGGAGAGACCGAAAAGGTGCATAGTCACCTTATATTATATATCTCCTCTTGGTTCGGCTGGTTTAACACCAGAAGAACCAGCATAATAGTAAGCTTTCCGAAGACGGGGGTATCCAATCACCGACTTTCAAACTCCAGGTGCCACCAAAGTCGAGTCAAATCTAATACACCGCCACTAGCGTTTCTGAGCACTACTTAGTACTCAGTATTCTGCTGATGATCACATAAATTTTCTTTAAGGTAAAACCTTTTTTATCAAAAACCATAACCAAAGTAAAAGTAAAATTAGTGTGTCAAATGTACATACATTGCTTCTATTGATGTGTGGCATAAATCAGAACTAACGCTACCATGTTATTTTCCAATACAACTTTCATAGACAATTTTACAAATTGTTAACCTACAGCGCCCTCCGGACAATTTGTTTCAAGAGCCACATTTGCTTCAAAACAAGAAAACTGTCACTCATCACAAAGGTTACTTTTACTTTGTGATCCAAAAATATCTACGTCAGTCAGAGGGATTTGCACGATGGACTGCATGAACAGAAAACAATGTAGTTGAACCCCAGGAGAAACTAAGCGAGAAAAACTACCAATTCGGTTTTCCAGTACCGTGCTGTCCACCACCATGCCTGCTCAAGTACCCGCCACCAAGCCAGTTTTAACCATGTCCACTATAGACTCTAATACGAACCTCTAAGAAGTATCCAAACTGTCACCCGTGCTGTGCTCAATAAGATCGAAATTAAGTTAAGCAAAAATAAGAAAATGAGTGACAAAATGAACGGTCCTGTAGAAAATCCATACCAGCTATCAGAACAGACGCAGTGCCCGCGACAGCGATGCCCACAGCCACGAAGCCCACCGTCTCTGTGCTCGAACTCACAGACCTCACCATCACCACCACAACAATGTCCACCCCAACCATGCTTGTTAGAACAGTGCCCAGCAAAAAAAGAGGGCCCACCACAGCAATCTTCGCCACAACAGTGGCCGTGGCTAGGGAACTCTACGCCAGAGAAACCACCACCACAGCTCAGCTCATCGCCACAGAAACGACCAGAACCGAACTCACTAAAAGAGAATCTACCAACACAGTGCTCGCAAGAACGGTGCCCAGCGAACCAGCAAGGCTTACCACAACAGTGCTGGCATCAACAGTGTCCAGCAAACCAACAGGGCTTACCACAACAGTGCTCGCACCACCAGTGCCCAGCAAACCAACAAGTCCCATCACAACAATGCTCACATCAACAGTGCCCAGCAAAACAACAGGGTCCACCACAGCAGTGTCCGTCACAACAGTGGCCATCACCACTGAGCTCCGCACCACAGAAATCACCGCCACAGAGCTTCTCGTCACAGAACCCATCAACACAAAATTCGCTACACGAGGGCCCTCCGCAGTACTGTCCACCACAGCAGAGTCCGCCACAACAGTGGCAAGCACCACTGAGCTCATCGCCACAAAACCTACCACTACAGAGCCAATTAGAACAGCACTCACTGCAAGAGTACCCACCAAAACCGTGCTCGCTAGATAAGTTCCCACCACAGGAGTATCCACCACAAGTGTATCCACAACAGGAGTATCCACCACAACAGTATTCGCCACAGGAGTATCCACCACAGGAGTATCCGCCACAGCAGTCTCCACCACAGCGGTATCCGCCACAGCAGTGTCCACCACAGCAGTGTCCGCCACAACAGTCATCATCCGAACAATGCCCACCACAACTGGACCTACCATCACCATGCCCACAACTAAAAAACCCGCCACTACAGAACCACCTACCACACAAATCACCACCAAATGTCCCGCCACAGCAATGTCTACTACCAAAACCATGTCTTCCTCCTTCTCCCTGCCACGGAACTAGCGAAAAACTCAACTGCAAAGCAAAAAAACCATTTTGTAGTCCTGTATCAAGATCTGAAAAAAGATACGAATGTCCCTCTTGGAGTCCCAAGACTGACTCGAGGCCTACAGTAGACACAGCACAGCCATTTGACACAAACTCACCACCTAAAGCAGGAGCACCAAAGTCACCAATCCCACCAGAGGGCACATGTGCATGTGACAAATCATCCACAATTGCTCATCAAGAAGCGATGGCAACCCTCCAGTGTGCGATGAGAGTCCTACTGTGCAAAGCAATAGAGGCAACGCAAAACGCCGTTTCGGCAGTCGGTGAAGCAAGTCTTCAGCAAATTCAAAACTTAAAAAAATCTGCATCTGACTGTTTTAAAAGCAAAGAAAATGATAAAAGTGACGGTCCCAAGAAAGTAAGCAATTCTCATAGTGACACGAATTTAAAAAGTTTTCGTGTTTTGAACATCGACACATCAGATAGAGAGGTAGAGGATAAACCTTGCCAAAGCAAAAAATCTTCTACCAATCAAAGTCGAATCGAATCACAATTTGCTGGCACTTTCCAAGCTATAGTTGACAAAGTGGATTCTTCAATATCCATGCTGAGCGATGAACTGGGTTTTGAAGTACCAAATCCTTTGAAATTCAAACCAAAAACTTATAATGATGACAGTTCTGAATACGATGTTCCATCCCCGAAATCTCCACCTCCTAAGAAAGTTGAAAATATAATGCTTCCAACAAGCAGTTTAAATTTTGTTTCATCGATAAAGGACAAGTTTTGGTCTATATTTACTGATGATAATAAGCGAAATTTATCTAAAAAGTCATCAGAAACTACTCTGTCCTCTGAAGAAAGTGACAACAAAGACAAATGATTAAAAAATATATTATTGAATAAATATTTGAATAGCTGTTTTTTTTTGTTGCCTGTGGCTTAATAATAACTACCACTAGGGTCGATCTTCAGGTTAAGTCGTGCTTGCCTAGGTTGGTCTGTGGATGGGTGATCACCCATTACATACCGAGTTTCCTCCGTGTCTGGGAGAGCACGTTAAGCAGTTGGCACCAGTCCCGTTTGGCTCCTTTACTGGAGGCTCCCACATTTTAACAATAAAAAACAAGTTTTGATTATTATAAATTTGACCTCTGTAATTATGCACAAGCATCAGCACAATGGATTGAGTGGGTAACATTAAATCCGTGCGACGCGGCGCCGACGCGCGACCTTTACGGCCGCTGCGTTGACGGCTGAGCGCTGACCACCGCACGCGCTTATAAAATAAATAAATGAAATAAAAATAGCCTTTATTTACTCTGACGTCAACAAGTAGTAACATTAACTTCTAATAACCCTTCATTGCTCATTATCAGCTACCAGGTCAGGCTGTCTTGCGTCATAGGCCTCCTTTATCCAGGGCAGTTCTTCGCCAACATTTTAGTAGATCACGCGCTGATAGCTACGTGTTATTCTAAAGCCTCGTATCCACTGTGCAACAATTTTATTGACGCGCAACACGTGACGCTCAACATGTACGGCAGCGTTGCACAACATCGCGCAACGTTGCCAGCTGGCGCGCAATATGACGCACGTCTTGTTGTGTGTTTCGGTGTAACATGCAGTTGAGTATCAAATGTTGTCGAGTGTAGACGTGAACGTGAACCTCGTTCTTTATTTTTTTGTAAGTAATGTCTAACCCACCAACGCGGCACGTGGCGTTTTTCTACATATTTGATGCATTTTTCGATAAAATTATAACTACTGCCGCTAAAATCAACATTAATAATAATATTTTTTAATAATTAAACATTCGTTCCTCTGGAGACATGTTGTCGACGACTGATGCGAGCGAAATCATGCGCTGACTTTCAACACGTTGAGCAACATGTTATGCAACGTGTCGTGCGTCAAATGTTGCCTAGTGGTTGTGGTGTGTGGGTGGCTTCTTTTTTGGAGGGTGGGATAGCAACTGAAAAAATCATAAAATGACTCCTCCCGCTCTGGGCTGAGCGGTAGGGATTGTCAGACTTCTACTGACTTAAAACCACCCAGAGCGGTGGGGGTTATGTGATGATTTACCACCCCCCCAAAAAAAAAAAAAGGCCTTTGTGTCCGAGGCTTCGGTATCTCTTTCGAACAACCCGCAGCGTGGATACGAGGCTTGAAACCAAACGCACGCTTCGACTGACGGCGCCGACGCGACGGTCAGCGTGACTCCAAAACCAGCTTAACTTAACATTACTTTTAATTGCATAATAAATAGCTCAGAAATGAGGACATGTGCAAGAGAACCAAGGTTACGAACGTAGTCCAAAAACTTGCCATACTTATGTGGCTACTGCCACATAAGTATGGCAAGTTTTTTGGCAAGCCCTGCCTACTGGCAGGGTGTACCCTGCCAGTAGGTAGGCAGTTGCTTGCAGAACGGATGGGCGATGGGGCCAAAAAGTTCTGGAGTGGCGACAGCGAACCAGAAGACGTGTTGGAGGCTACCCACTAGATAGACCTATGTCCTGGTGAAGGATGCGGGGATTTTCTTGATGCGAGAGACACGGGACTGATCGATGTGAGATACTTAGAGGAGGCCTATGTCCAGCAATGGACGTTTTTTACCTGAAATGGTGAGTTCTTTTAGTAAATATTTAGTAGAACAAACCTTTTTGCAAATGAACCAAAACAGAAACACTGGTCATAACAATCTAAACTTCAGTGACATATGCTGTAAAATCAAAAAAACTGTCACTTCATCTTCTCAACACCAAAATACAACAAACCATATTTCAACAGAACAATGTTTTCTCAATATTAATAAAACTTAAGTAACCATTCCTTATGTCTGAGGACGAGCCTTGCACGAGGAACTGCAAAAAAAGGAAGCACAAATGTCTTGCTTGCATGAGGCCTTTCCCCCAGGATCTACTTAGCGAGGAAAAGCACCAGGTCTGCCATATTTACCTTTATCATCATCCGCCTAGCCCTTTTCCCAAATATGTTGGGGAGCCTTTTTCCCAAATATGTTGGGGTCGGCTTCCAGTCTAACCAGATGCAGCTAAATACCAGTATTTTACTTGGAGCGACTGCCTATCTGGTCTCCACAACCCAGTTAGTACTGGGTAAAATGATACCCCTTAGTAAGGCTGGTTGACAGACTTTCAGTCTACCTGTTGCGACTGTCAGAGACAAATGACACCCAGGACCAACGGCTCCTTTTTTTATGGTGGGTGGAAAATCATCAAATAACGTCTCCCGCTCTTGGACAGAGCGAAAGGGAGTGTCAGACTTCTACTGACTAAAAACCACCCATGTTCCTTCTTAGCCCTTGTCGAGGCCGCGGTATCTCTTGCGAACAACCCGCAGCCCCGACGGGGACCAACGGCTCCTCATGTTTACTGTTGGGTGGTCACCCATTTTCGGACCTACCTAAGCAATCATTTCAGCCAAAAGACGTCCACTGCTGGATATAGGCCTCCCCCAAATAGGGGGGTTTTGCCATAATCGCCACGCTTGGCAGGTGGGTTGGCCATCGCAGTATGGTTGTTAGAAAGGCACAGAGAACGTTGCTAGCCATTCTCTGGTAAGTCCCTTAGTCGCCTCTTACGACACCCACGGGAAGATATGGGATGGTGCTATTCTTTACGTCCGCAGGGATAACCCAAGTGGCTGTTTTTAACTAGTCACGAGCTCCTCAACTTGTAAAACAAAACATTACATTGTTATTCTATTTCCACCAGGTCCGCCAATTTGAAGTTCATGAGGTCCAAAAGCAAGGGTCGGCTGTTCCTGAATGCCACTGTACCGCAGACAACCCCTGTTGCGGGGCTATGCCCAATCATACACACAAAAAATCTCACCTTTGTAAACACTCACCCCAGACAACACTATAAACACTGCAATAAGAAACCTTAAGTTATTGAGCATAGAACACTTTTTTGACCGCAGTTATATAACCAGAAGTTGCAAAAAGTTTTAAAATACAGGTAAGTTTAAGATTTGTTTTCCTTCGTGTACTTAAACCGTGACCATATTTATATTGTGCCCTGACGATCGAACGATTTTGAGATGCAGGTGCAAGTCTGCAAATTAGGACACATTTGCATTTCAGTCTAGATTAATTCATTATTTGCAAATGCAAAATGAACTCCAGTCTGTGTGCTATCAAAATTGATTGGTACGAAGCATGATCTCCGATGAAGTTGCGGGCAAAAAATGGTCTTTTTCTATGAATCTTCACCTAAGCATGTATTTTACACTTGGACCAGCCTAGAACCTAGACCTGGAGTCAACCTTTGTTGTCTGTGCAGTCTTCTAACCCTGTATCTGATGATTGCTTTCAATATTCCAGCTATTAATTGAGCAAGATGTCAGAAAATCACTGCTTTCGGTACGGGGAAAGTATATCATTCGGTGGGGTCATGCATCCTTACATCTGTTCCGAGACATTAAAGAATCCAGCATTCGGTGAGTAACAAAAATATTTGATTAATTGCTTCAATTTGTAGTCTTCAGGCACGCACTTCTTCTTCTCATGACGATGACATGAATTCTGCCAAACCCATACCACCTGGACAGCTCAGTCTTTTGCTTCATTTAAGTCCTGGTGGGAGACACCTATTGGAAGTCTAAGAAAGTATGGAACTTCTTTTCGGATTGGCTAGAGAAGGCCGAAGAGGACTCGAGGAATATGGGGAACGCCGTTGCCAAGCAGTTAAAAAAAAAGGTAGTAGTAGCAGAATTCTTTTTTTTTTTTTAATCGTTGCCCCACACTAGGAATTTCTCCTGTATCGTGGGTGCGTTCACAAATATATAAAGTAACATACACAAATACCCAGACCCAAAACAACTACAAATATTTGTCCCCGCACGGAACAAATATTTGTATGGCCGATCGAACCCGCGACACCCAGCGCAGCAGTCCAATCGCTCAGCCACTGCGCCAACCGTGCCGTCAAATTAATTATCTTTGTGAAGAAGTTCATCCAAGAATATACTACAACCATCCGCCTAGCTAGGTTGTTAGGAATGGACACAATGCCATTTAAGTACTTCATGTGCCTTCAGCAGTTAGGTGTCAGCTAGTAGTTAGGTTTCTGGCAAAATCTATGTTAACTGCAAAGCATAATAACTGCATCACACATTATGGTTTTGTCCTTTTCCTGATAAAAGTCATCAACCCATAACTTAAACCCAGGACATTAGTTCATCATCATCCACAGTCTCACTTCGTCCACTGCTGGGTATTGGAGGATATATCCAGCAGTATTTGTTATTGCCTTATTCAGGCCTATTACCTTGGTTTCCTCTCCAATAGAAACCATGTCGCCCGCCTATCTCACATCTCACGACCAATTTTATTTTCCCACTGCGACACTATCATTACGTATCATCTTGCCTTCACATACACATTCTCAGTCCTTCAGTTTCATCATGGGCTGTTACGTTAATAGAATTAACAGATATTCCACTAACAAGATTATGCATTTTTTTCCAGCAAGTGACATGGTGGGACAGTGCTGAAACTGTCCTGAAACAGAACCGTTCAAAACGCGGAAAGAAGAAAAAAAATCTGATTGCTGCCTCTGTGCCCACAGAATCAAAAACCCCGAACCGCCGAAGTAAAACTAGGATCTCATGACTGGAGACTAGGAGTACTCTTTGTACCTTGCAATATAAATATTTGGCTGATAAGTTTGGTTTTATTACTTCTATTTGGTTGTACACACTGGCAGGGATAGCGCCGCCTGAAGTTCGCAGAACAGTGGCAAGTTCTGGCGAAAAAGCCAAAATGGCTTCAGACACACGACACCCATTACACCTAAACAGCCTTGTATCGCAAAGGCTGAAAAGCCGAAACAGCTTTCTGAAGTGTGTCACCCCACTCACTGGCGAGCGGTCTACGGAAAGATTGAAGCTGTGGCAAGGTAGTGGTGCATCCTTACCTTACCCATTTGTTCCACCTGCTGAACATCTCCCACCTGGACAAGAGTGGCCGTGGCTGACCTGGAAGTCTTTAAACAGGCTCCGGACCCAGGTTGGTCGCAGCAAAGAAAACTTGCTGAGGTGGAGACACATAAATTACTCTGCACTGGAGTGTAAATGTGGTGCTATTCCTCAAACAATGGGGCACTTAATATCGTGCCCTGCCTGTCCTGCTAGTTGTTCACTGCAGGAACTGATGGACGCTACCGAAAGTGCCAAACTAGTCCCAGTGCCCAATTTTGGGCCGACACAATTTAGATTGCCATCGACACGCTAAGAAGAAGATGGCTACACGCTTATCGTTTTCCGGAGAAGAGAGGGTCAGTGGACGAATGACAGAGCTCTCGAGACAACTACATTCTTTCATCGTCATCATCATCGGCCTATAAATGTTCCCACTACTGTAACACAGGCTCCGCTCGATGAGAGGGAATGGGCTATAATCCATTGGCGGGCCCAATGCGGGTTGGTAGATATCGCATGTCTTCGAATGTTTAGTTCTAGGACATGCGGGTTTCCTCACGATGTTTTCCTTCACTACATTCTTTACGTGCAGTCATCTGTTCGTGTGCATGTATTTTTTTGTTTATGTATGTCCGCGCATATCTCCGTCAATTGTGGACCGATTTTCAAAGGGTATACCCCCGAGGTAGTCCCATTGTCACCAAGTCAGGATCTGATGATGGGATCTTTGAGAAATCATGTGCATCTGATAATCATAATCGCATGTGGCTGCGCTGATGATGGAAGCTACAACTTCTCAACGGTCCTAACCGTTGAGAAGTTGAAAGAAAATTACTTCAAAATTATACGTATTTATGGACCGATAGTTGTTTATTTGTTTTTTAGGCTATTAGGTTAACCTGATGATACTCGTAGGAGGTAAATCTCACTAACCGACTTTTAAAAAAAGGAGGTTCTCAATTCGTCGGAATGTTTCTTTATGTATATTCAACGATTACTGGAAGACGCCTGAACCGATTTTAAAAAATAGTTTTCTGTTGGAAAGAAGATATCCCAATTTATCATGACCAGAAATTCAGGATCTGATGATGGCATCTCAGAGAAATCAAAGGCAACCCAAAAATATAGGCATTCATTACCTGATTCGTGCTTTTTCTAAAGTTTTTCAAGTATTCACATCTAGCAGTTATCAGTTCATGTTGATGAGCTGATGATGGAAGGTGTTGTGTCTATATGCATGTATCATGTGATCGCTAAGTGTTTACTACTATCTGTATGCCCCCCACGTAAGTTAGTCGCAAATAAATCGTCTTGAAGCAAACACGCATTTTAAATTACAAAGTTCCTGCTAAGTAAATCTACACCTTATCCTAAAGAACAGAAGGTATAACTCCTCGACGGTTAGGAGTTAGAGGATAATAATTCTTTAATAAAATCTAGGTGAGCTGATTATGGAAGGTACTACTTCTCAACGGTTAGAAGTTGAAAGCAATAATAAGGGAATCTTGAAGGTAAGGGTTAAGTTTCTTGGTTGAACGTTAAATGCATAGTGAATATTTGTATAGGATGTTACAACTAAAAATGGAAAAAAAAAAAATTTTGCAAAAAAAAAACCGACTTCAAAAAACGACTTGTGAAGCTGATTTTTCTTTTGAAGTTTATATATTTTTTTTTTTTTTACACTTTTTGTGATTTTGAAGTCGGTTTTTTTTGTAAAAAAGTTTTTAATCATCAAGACTTGTTGATAAATAAAATCAGGCAAACGTAATTTTTCTTCTTTTATGTCAATGTCATTCTTTATCACACTAAAATGTCATCAAGTGCAATGATTTTATAAAATAAAATTATCCACTGTAAAATAATAATAAAAAAAATATTATAATATGCGACAGGTAAAATACAAAAAATCTTCTATAACACAGTGAATAGGAAAAGTGCCAAAAGTTTTTAGTAATGCGAAGTTTTTAATAAGCCACTCTTCTGGTCACGTTTTTAGTCTACCGATATATCATTTGCGCGACACCTCTACGGGAGATAAAAGCAGCGATAGCTACCTCCTGAACACATAATCACCGCGATAGCATCGTTGTGTGGATACTGGTTCGTTGAGTTGTTATAGAACGGCACGACGATAATATCGCTGCGATACATTCACTTCTCGAGGTTGCATCTTAGTGATCTCCCGAATTTGCTCAGGCAAAGAAATGATACCAAGATCTTTGTTCCATGTTCGAAGAATTTTCTACCACTCTGCTGCAATGACTTCAGCAGAACCCGCTTTGATTTTAATGCAGCAATTTTGTCGAAGAGATTACATACTATACCAAAAGCTCATCGAACTGCCATGACAATTAGGAGACATGCGTAATTGCGTGATATAATCATAATACCAATATACTATTTTTGTAAATTCAACGCTGCTGAACTCTTCCCTCCGTCGCTTGTGTTCTTATTCCCTTCGCGCTCTAGTGACTGGAGCCCCCCACAGATCATATTTTAAGGCCTACCAAATTTCGACATCTCAATTTTGGTGGGCTTTAAGATATATTACCTGTGATTCAACTGCAGAACAAGCCATGGTGTCTGACCCAGCCGAAAACTTCTTTTAAGATAAATAAGCATATTGTTTTTCTTTCAGAAAACTTATTTTAAACTAGATATTTCGAAACAAATACTATGTACAATATTATAAGAAAATCCAACGTTGAAGCCAAATCTCTGCCTTCAAAGCAGCAATCGTCACCGTCAGGTAAAACAGAAATAGATGAAACAGAGCAGACTGAAGAAGAGATAATATTTGAAGGTATACCAGTTTGCCCAGTGAGTGGAGACTCATCTAAAACGTGCAACAAGATGGCTTGTTTAAGTAGAGATAAAGTGAAACATCCTTACTACCTTATTGATAAACCTAAGGCGGTGAAGCCCGACGTTATCACGGAAACACCAGCACGATCTCTTTCCGATCTCTTGTATGACAAAGCACCTAAATCTGAGAAGCCGTTCCAAAGATATCCGCAATCCATGTTTCCCTTGCCACCCAGGCGAGATCCTTTAGAAGAGCAGCAGAGACGCGCAAGGTTAACCGAATACAGACAAAGGTTGATAAGATATCATGGAAAGTGATGTGCTGCAAAAAGTTTCGTTTCTAAATAAAAAGTCCGCGTCACTATATTTATAATTTGCTGATGAATTCCTTAAAGCCGGACACGCAAACACAACTAGACATATTGTGAAGTCACTTACAAGATTATATTGACTCTATGATAAATGTTTCAGAAAGTGTTATTAGAACATTAAAAAGAGAAATTATTTGTGCAACGTATCAGATTCAAAGACCTAATACAAGATGTTTTCTGCAAACGCAAAAACCCAAATGTACCGAAAGACCAAATTCGACGCAATATTCATTGCGCTCCGACTAAATATAAATTTTTCATCAATTGGCAGCTTTGTTTTTTTTTGTTGTGGGATTTATTAAATTTTGTCCTTTCGACTGTTGCTTGATCCAGCCCACGATGCTGAACCAGTAGTTTGAAATCAGCCCCTAAATAATGATCTCACTCAGATCCAGCCTGTTCTTTATTGATCTTCCCAGTGACACCCTAACTTGAGGCTCATGCTCGATTTCAGGGCCCAGAAATCGATTCCTACTCAAGGAGTCCGTCGGGCCTGCGGGTCCCGTCGGGGCTGCAGGTTGTTCGCAAGACATACCGCGGCCTCGACAGAAAGGGCTAAGAAAGGATATGGGTGGTTTTTAGTCAATAGAAGTCTGACACTCCCTTTCGCTCTGCCCAAGAGCGGGGGGGTTATTTGATGATTTCCCAACCCCCAAAAAAAAAGGCTCGTACCTCATAGGAGGTACCCTAGGCACTGTCACCTAATCTATGGGTGTGTTACATTCCAGGGCCCCGAGTCTGCTATTCAATAGTGTCAGAATGGTCTATCAGTGATCTCATAATTGTTGATTTTGACAAGTTTGGTGTTGTGTAAATCAACAATTACCCATGGAATTCTTGCAACGAGCTGGGCCCCGAGTCTGCTATTCAATAGTGTCAGAATGGTCTACCAGTGATCTCATAATTGTTGATTTTGACAAGTTTGGTGTTGTCAAAATCAACAATTATGAGATCACTGATAGACCATTCTGACACGATTGAATAGCAGACTCGGGGCCCAGGTAGGTACCCACATAATAATCCCGTTGAGCACTTAGTTGACCTGCGAAATGGGCTCATTTTTAATAGCTGTCCATGATCCGAAACGAAGCAGTATGATGTCATTGTGGTGTGGGTGTGGTCGCAGTATGAACTTTCATGTAATAAAGTTTCTGCTCATCCTCCGCAATAACTTCAGTTTATCCCTGATCATCGTACTTGTAACAGCTTGTATCGGGAGCTCGAAACAAAAAGTAAACATGGTAAATGGTAATAGTTTTCAGTGTTTATAACTATGTGCGTGTGGTATGAGGGCCCGTTTGTTAAAACTCTGTGAAAATGTGCTTAGGATTTAGTGAACATTCCCCAACAATTGTGAAAGTTGGAATCAGATTTTGTGAAAGTCATATAAGCGAGTTATTGACTGTAAAGTTGGGCCCTAGTTCCATCACATACGCAGCAGGGGCTGGTACTGGGTTTTTTGTATAATTCGCCCCTACGCGGCCACGGACTAAAGTGGTCGTAACATAAAAACCTTTTTTTTTTTTTTTGTCGGGTGGAAAACCATCAAATAACCCACCTCCCGCTCTTGGGCAGAGCGAAAGGGAGTGTCAGAGTTCTACTGACTAAAAACCACCCATGTTCCTTCTAAGCCCTTCATGTCGAGGCCGCGGTATCTCTTGCGAACAACCCGCAGCCCCGACGGGAACATGAAAACCTCTTTCTGAAATCTGGCAAGCACACTTTTATCATTATAATTATATGGCTTTATAGCAGCTGTGTTTGTCACATTGACTGTCTGTGTCACACAATAACCACAGTCTTCAAACCTTCAAAAAATGGAAACCAAACAAACAAAATTACAGTAATATAAATAATGTTCATGAAGAAATGCATCCCGGACCCAGAGCCAGTGCCAGAACCAGGTAAACCTTATAACTCTTCACGATAGCTAAGGGTTTGAGGAACAGGTTCGAAGTTCCTCATCCTCGACAAGGAAGGATTGAAGTTTTGAGATACCGCGGCCTCGACACAAAGGGCTAAATAGGAACATGGCTGGTTTTTAGTCAGTAGAAGTCTGACACTCTCTACCGCTCTACCCAGAGCGGAAGGAGTCATTTGATGATTTCACACCCTCCAAAAAAAAAGCATTCAAGTTTTTAAACTGACATGGTCACTAACACTAAATTATTATTTATACTGTAAACGGGATATTTACCATGTTTACTTTACAAGAACACAAATACTAGAACTTTAACCGGGAGAATGGGTTTCAACCGTCCAGAGCCAGGAATCCAGTGGTTCATCTGTGTGAAAACCGAAAAAGTGCCGAGAAAAGTTCGCGAGTGGACACAGTGAGTTTTGTGTGTCGGAACAGAATCGTGTAGTGAGTGAGAAATTGACCCCCTGCACTGAACTCGAAACAAAAAGTAAACAATATGGTAAATATTCCATTTACAGTAGGTATTCATAATAAAGAAGGATTTTCCGAAGTGCCCGAACTGACAGGTGTTGACTCTGCAGGGCGGTTTTTGTCGGGTATCAGACATGACGACGTAGAACACATCAGGACACTGCTGGGCATAGGTTCCTTTAATGACCTCCAAATCTTTCGATCCAGGGTCAATGTGACGCTGGTACACAGTGGAACACCACCGGAAAAACTATAACATTATATTACGATCCCCAAAAAGATAGCCAGAGATGTAGCTAATACTGGATGTAAACGGAGCCTTCACGAAGCCGTCAAACAAGCATTATGTACATCAAATATCCATACATCTTTTTATCGGACAATCAGGTGATTCAAGCCTGTAAATGTCCTAACCAAACTGGAAACAACTTTACAAAGTATGCTTCCCGTGGGAACCGAAACCACGACCACCGGGTCACAAGGCAAATGCCTAAACCACTTGACCACGGAGGCAGTTATGACATTGTTTACTTAGTTTTATAAACTAGGCTTAGTATTTAATTGTCCTCATCTGGTTAATACCTAACCTGGTGGCAGAGTTCATATCGCCGCCCCCGGAGAATAAAATGATAACTGCCATTACCATAGCTTTATTGTTATGCCATATTTATTTATTTATTTAGTACTTGGAAGACTTACAGCTAATAAAAACAAACAAAAAGAAGAAACCATAGTCACCAGAAAGCCAATTACAAGTCCTCACGTATAGATTTATAATAAAAATGAATTTTGGTGTGAGCACAAAACAAAAAACGCCTGATGTAAAATAAATACAATATAAAAAAAAACTTAGTTCGCAAAAATTACGTGAATGAAACTATATGTAGATAAATTAATAGAAAAAATTAAAATAACCTACCGCTACGTGAAAAAATTGAGGCTTAAGCACCTTCTGGCCGAATTCACACTAGTTGTGAATGGATTTAAATCATATTCCTTGCATATACCTCAAATTATGAGATGTACGTACTTCGCTCTCTGTCAGTCTCTCCTAAATTATTGTGTATGCGCCTGGGGTGGTGCTCCCAAAACCTTCCTCTTAAAGTTGGAAAGAGCTCAGAGAGCCGTGCTAAAAGTCAGCACCTTTCGACCTATCCTTTTTCCAACTGAAGAATTATATAAGAACTGTAAAGTCCTCACAGTCAGGCAATTGTTTGTGCTTAACACTGTACTACTTCAGCACCATATAACTCCATACGAGGTAATCACCACAAGACGCAAAGACAAAATAGGCCAACCCTACCGTTCGCATTACTCTTTTACAAGAAGGTTTCCCTGTTTTCAAGGCCCCCATTTGTATAATAAAATTAATAAAATATTAAACTTCCACTCACTTCCAAGTGTATCTCTTAAAAAGAAACTATCTACTTGGCTCCAGACTCTCAACTATAACAACACAGAAGTATTATTGTCGACTTAATCAACTAGGTAAATTCTACGCAGCGCACACACACACACACACACACACACAGACACTCACTCACACCCTCTCACATACACACACACACACATATACACACTCACTCACGCACACACTCTACATCTATCAATTTTATCACTTTTTATTTTATTTTTGTTTCGTTGTTTTGCTAAATGATTTATTTGTCTGTCCATCTACCTGCTGCAAAAAATGAAAATAAGTTCTCGTAAACTAGACAAACTTTCTTTACAAAGCACCCATGAAAGGGTTGGGCCTAGCACCTTTAATACAAGTTGTCTTGTCAACTTAGCAAGGGTGCTAGAGTCTCCAAACATTAGTGTATAACGTCTCCATCTGTTTGTTTGTAACCTAATGTTGTCGAAATGTACATCTTTTATTGCAAATAAATTATTATTATTATTATTATTATTATATGTCATTGAAATGTCTGCTTGCACGCACAATATAGCTGAAACCTACGGAGACCTATATATTTGAAACCTACGGAGCCTAATACATCTACATCATTTTTTTGTGATTTTTCTCCTCTAATCCACAAAGTTATAAAATAATACAATAATATTCACTACTTTTTCCCAGAACAGATGCGTACTAGAAAAAAAAGATAGTGTAATGATTGTGAAACAGTTTCTTTACAATAACTTTTGCAATAATATTCTCGGAAAAACTAATCGGCGAAATATTGATGAACACCATTTTTCTTTTATAAATACTCCAGAATAAAAGTTCACGGTTGTATTACCGAATAATGCATGTCCAATATTAACGAGAATAAAATTGTAATGGATTATGTTTTCCGTATATTCGGCCTACATTATTCGTTGAATATTATTGTAATGCACTATAGCAATACCTACAGTATTTTAAAAGTAACGAGAATAAAATGATAAGTGTATACGTATATTAGTCAACTAAGACAGCAGTCAAATGCTACTAACTTTTTAAATTTCAAATATCTTCAGTTTGTTTAATCTAATTAAAACTGTTTTTAAACATTTTTTTTTTTTTTTTTTTTTTTTTTTTTATTTGATTTAAACATTTTATAAGTTTAAAAAATTAGCTACCACTTAGCCTTTTTTTGATCTCTCTACGTCTATTGCTTGGCAAGTTTTAGTCAAAAATCAGTTTTCAATTTTTATTTTTCCTGAAAAGTTGTGTTTTTGCAGTTATCATTTTATTCTCCGGGGACGGCGATATACAGCCCATGGGCCTCTGACTTGGCTTTATATATGCCAATCACTTTTTTTGCAGGGTGGGAAAACATCAAATGACTCCTCCCGCTCTGGGCGAAGCGGAAGGGAGTGTCAGACTTCTACTGACTAAAAACCACCCATATTCCTTCTTAGCCCTTCATGTCGAGGCCGCGGAATCTCTTGCGAACAACCCGCAGCCCCGACGGGACCCGCAGCCCCAACGGGATACTGACTACCCTCATACAATATGTCCCTCGTTTAACCTAACATACTGTATAGACATGTGGTAGTAACCAGAACTAATCGCTATCTAACTTTCTCTTCATTTTCACAGAGCCCCCTTGCCCGCCAAAAAAAAAGAAAAATTTTAAAAAATGTCCGAAACCTGTTGTGCCGCCACCTAAAGTAGAAAAACTTTGTGGTGTGTTTCCTTGTCTTTGTATAGAGAGAGTAAAAAATCTACCTCAAGGCCCTAAAACCTATAAAGACGATCCACGATTTACCTGCGCAATTAAACCTCAACTGCGTGGCTATAAGCGGTGTGAGGAAATATTAAAATTGAAAGCATTGAAACCTGACGCGCCGTGGCCCAATTGCCCACCACCCCCACCACCGCCTAAACCTAAAGTGCTAACACCTTGCGAAGAACAGAACCGTAGGAAGAGAATTGCCGAATGCAAGAGAAGAATGGAAAAATACTGGGAATAATGGAGAATAACGACAGTCTTAGCTCTAATGTAGATTCCCTGCAAGACCTGTTGAAGTATGAGAGGGAGTCGAAACAAGATATATTAAATGGCAGAACGCTTACAACTCAATCAACAAACACAGGTAACACAATTGAAATCATCACGGGGAGTGAATTTGAAATGGATAAAAACATAACTGAGCTAGAGAACCTTGTGAAAAAGTTACAAGAGGAGATTGTTGCGATGTGCGCAACAGTTAGCAAACCCGTATCACGTCTTGGTTCTATGACTGCTCAAAAAGACGAAAACAGCAGAAGCAATATCGGAAGCAAGCAATTAGAAGTAAACAACGCAATAACTGATATGTCAAATAAAGAAAAAGAGCCAGAAAGGCAAAATGTTTGCATGTTGGAAGATCAGGTAGAAGTTAATTTAAAGAATTCAAATACAATAAATGAATGTGATCAGAAAGATGCTTTTGATGATGTCAGGCGAGATTTCTCAGTACTATGGGATGATACCACAAAAACGCATAATCTTCCCGAAAAATATCTTGTAGATCTTACTGAAAAACCAATAGTCACTGAAAGTGTGTTGGAGCCATCTTTGAAAATGGATAAATCAATGGGCGATGACATTATTTTGATAGAATCATATGAATCTACAAACAATAAACATCAAATAAAGCTTACTAATGTTTCTATGTTTGAAAGCACATGTCCAAATGATGAAGTTTTCTCAAACAACATCCGTGACGACAAGAAAATAAGTACAAATAATGAACGTTATGTAGATTCCATTATTAATGATGTTATTTCTGAATTTGTCAATGAAAACGTCGCTGAAAATATTATGAATAACGATCGTGTATTTTTGAATGCCGAGACTCCTAAGAATTTATTTTTCGATTATATGCCTATGGAAATTGATGACAATAATACTGAAAAACACCCTTGGAATCTTGTTAATAAAGTTGGTCTTAAATCTAGTGCCACAGATTTACCAAAACCTGGAGTAGCAGCTATCAAAACAAAAATGGAAAGCATGGGTTCTTTTGACAACTTAACCACTCCTGCATCTAGTCATGTAATTTCAACACCGACTACTCGCGAAGTACCGCAAACGCAGAGTGCCAACATTGAAAATACAGGTCAGACTACTCCAAAGACAGACAGTTTATTTAAAACTTTCAATAGAAAACTTCGTCAAATTGTTGGTATAATCAGTGAAAAGACTATTTCTCAGGACAAAGATTACAGTGAAGACAATGGTACATCAGACAAAGATCTCTCAAATGAATCGCGAATAGTTATTCCGAAAAGTATGAGTGAGCCGAGAAAAGAGTTCACATTAGAAGAATATAGCTCAAAAAATACAGTTATTCCTATAACTCAAGACAAATTTAAAACATCAAATTCCATATACGATAACATCAAAGCAGCAGAAAGCTCTTTTGGTTCCATTAACACATTTGTTAGCAACGATCTACTACCTGCTGAAGAAGATCCCTCGGACCCGGATGGTCCACGAACCAAAAACTTGATGATAGGAAATCTTAGAACCACAGAGAATAAATACTCTCAAACTATAGGCCTTGAAAACGTAGTCGATGATAAAAACTTGATGAATGGAAATCTTAAAACCACAGAGGATAAATACTCTCAAACTATAAGCCTTGAAAACGTAGTCGATAATAAACCTAATGTACCTTTAAAGATCTCTAACCCAGACCTAGGACTTACGGGAAAAACAAGTAGTAGTTTTAGTAGCATGATACCTAAGTTTATTGGTTCTAACGCTAGAAATGAGGAGGTTATGAAAGTAGAGCAAAAGGAAGAGGAGAGTGAAGATGATGCGGAAACTGTAACAGATGACGAAGATGATGATGATGATGACTATGATGATGAAGAGGAAGATGATGATGATAGTAACGACTTTAAAGTAAACTGAATAAACTGAAGTAAGCTACCAATTATTGCAAAGGTTTTTTCTTTAACATACCTACATATTATATGAAACTCACGCCTTTTTAACCCCAGACGTAAAAACGACGGGGTGTTATTTCTGTGGGGTTTCGCAGAAACTATGGAAAGCTACTTCTTACATCCTAAAGGCACCTCCTCACCTTGATAATTTGTCTATTAATGTAGAGACAGAGCTATACGGAATGTCTAGCGCCATCTCTTGCCCACACTAAATAATATTAAAAAAATACTACTTTAACTGCCGCAGTCAGAGAGCTTTAATGATTACTTAGACCATCATTTAGTAAATGTTTTGACAGTTTTGTCATACAAAAGTATGTCAAATCTTAACTAAGTGACGGCTTAAGTAATCATTAAATATCTCTGAGTACCGCAGTTAGACATCTTTTTAGAATACCAGGCCTCACCACCTCCCAGGTCATGGATATTATGGAATCTCGTACCAAGCTGCGTCAAAATCAAGCTTTGTTTTCTATTGTCTACACCTATCATTATTAACTCATACAAGAGTTATTTTTAAACTAACATACTGTATTATCATTATGGGCATTTGCCTGTGATCCGATGAGGAATCTCCTTTACATCCATTTGCTTTGCCTACTTCTTCATTATCTTTCGTAGTATTAAAAGTGTCTTAACTATCTATCTATCTATCTATATATATAAAAATGAAACCCGTTTTCCGTTGTCACGACTTGGCATGAAAACGGCTTGACCGATTTGGCTGATTTGTTTTTTTAAATGTTCGTTGAAGTTCAAGGATGGTTTTTACGGCGAGAAAAATTCGAATAATGGCCGGAAAAGCCCTAAAAACAGCCCTTTTCTTTTTCCCATACAAACGTTTTCTAACTAAAACGTAAAATCAATTTGAGCTTTAATACCGTACCTATAAAGTTCAAGTGTTAGTGGAGAGGTTCCGGGAAGGCAAAACAATTGAGTGACGTTCAGTTGTTCAGTCAACGAATGACAACTTCAAACAGACCATACGACATTATCACAATAATCACAAATAATTACTGTTTCTTTCCCAATAGAAAAACGATTTTTCAAATGGTGTTTGCGTATAATATAAAAATTAATTGCTGTTAGTTAGTCGCGCTAAAACTAGAGAACGGCTAGACCGATTTGTCTAATTATAGTGTTGAATTATTCGTGGAAGTCCAGGGAAGGTTTAAAAGGTGAGAAAGTGGTAGGTAGAGTAGTAGGTAGAGTAGTAGGTAGGGTAGTAAGTAGGATAGTATAGTAGGTAGGGTAGTCGGTAGAGTAGTAGGTAGGGTAGTAAGTAGGTAGGGTAGTAGGTAGGTCGGGTAGTAGGTAGGTCGGGTAGTAGGTAGGTAGGGTAGTAGGTAGGTAGGGTAGTAGGTAGGTAGGGTAGTAGGTAGGTAGGTAGGGTAGTAGGTAGGTAGGGTAGGAGGTAGTAGGTAGGTAGGTAGTTGGTACACAGGCAGGTAGTAGGTAGGAAAAAGGGCATTGCAACGCATGCCGGGAACAGCTAGTTGGTGAATAAAACAAGACAAGTTCAAATCCATTCCAACAATTTATTCACAATAACAGGTATAATTCCATACAAAATACATCATTTAAAATATTTTCCATACTAAATAAACATTCACGTTAAAACTTAAGCAAGCATTTATGACTAGAATTTACTCAAAATAATACCCTTACAACTTTATATAATTACACAATATATTTCATTTAAACACGTCTATATATTTATCAATAAATTAATTCATTTAAAGCAGAAAATATAGCATTTATTCAAGGCGATTAAAAACGTTTTTGGCACAATTTTCTCTTCTATCCATACCATATAAATAAGGCACATAGCCACATGATTACAATATCTCTGTATACTATACATATAATAATATAATTATTAAAATTTTCCATTTAAAAATTCATTCCTTACCTCAAAATATTTTGAACCCCATTGGGGGAATATCTAGAAAAAACACGGGACCATAAGCCAAAAGCTATTTATTATTTACAAAATATTCTTCGAAAAATCAGTTTTTTGTCCTCCTGTAGCCCGAGGTGCTTTGGACCTGCAAGCCCAGGCGTGGGAAACAAACCTCAGCGGTAGTCAACCGCTGGGGTTACAACTAATCCAACTAAATTTGTCGTGGAGTCTATTTTTTTCTTGGTGGGGGCTGCATCGGGGGTTGGTGGAACGGATGGTATTGCCGTGACAATATGCTTTCCTGAAAAAGAAAATGCTACATTTAATGCTTAATATTCGGTACACAAAAACGACTTACAGTTCCCAGTTTGAACTTCTTGTCTAACTGCCGTACTATAGATATTTAATGATTACTTAAGCCGTCCCTTAGTGAAGATTTGACATACAAAACCTTCACGAAACTGTCAAAATCTTTACTAAGTGATGGCTTAAGTAATCATTAAACCTCTTGAGTGCGGCAGCTAATTGCTGTCACCACCAAAATGTGTTTTCGGGTATATATCTAGACTTTGTATTTTTTTGCTAAAATAAACAAAATACGGCACTTAAAATCCGCAAAAATAGAATTTTGATAGGCTAGCTAAGCTGATATTTCTCACAACAACGGCTTGAATTTTAGATGAAATGACGTACCACATCGTTCGGCCTGGTCTGGGCAGCTCCCATATTTCTTTCTTGTAATATTATTTGATTGGCAGCGCTGTAAACATTGTTATATATTAGTTCATATTTTATTTATATCGTTTTTAGGAGCTCGTGGCTTAATAAGAACTGCCACTCGGGTCGATGTTAAGGTAAAGCTGGGCTTGCCTAGGTCGGTCTGTGGATGGGTGACCGCCCGACATACCGAGTTTCCTCCGTGCCTCGGAAAGCACGTTAAGCTGTTGGTCCCGGCTGCCATATATTTAGCAGTCGTTACAGGTAGTCAGTGACCTGAAATTCTGACATCCAGTCTTACCAAAGAGCATCGTATTGCCTAGTATTAACTGGGTTGTGGAGGTCAGATAGGCAGTCGCTCCATGTAAAATACTGGTATTCAGCTGCATCCGGTTAGACTGGAAGCCGACCCAAACATAGTTGGGAAAAGGCGAGGCAGATGATGATGATTTTATTTATATCGTTCAGTCAGCTTCAAATAGTACGAATTACATTTTGACTTCCATTGTAAAAGTCTCATCCATCAGATTCTTTCATCCATCAGATTCTGTTTGGCCTTGAGAGGTCGTAAATGTCATCATTGTCCAAATGTCAGACAAAAGCCGTCGACTGCAGGTGGAGTTAGGCCTTCCTAAGATTCACTCAACGAATAATCTGATACTGTATGTGCGCGTCAACACAGGTGCACTCTCTTCTCTCATGGGTCTGCTCTGCAATTTAAGATGACCCGAGTGAGATTAGCCGCTGGACCAACTGATTACCGTGCTTTCCAGAACACGAGAGTATTTTACCATTCACTTCCAAAGTACTGGCTACTATTGAGAAATTACAAAATTGTAAAATGCAGGTGGGAGTCCTTTTTTTGGCGGGTGGGAAATCATCAAATGACTCCTCCCACCCTGGGCAGAGCGGTAGGGAGTGTCAGACTTCTACTGACTAAAAACCACCCATGTTCCTTCTTAGCCCTTTGTGTCGAGGCCGCGGTATCTCTTTAGAGCTACCCGCAGCCCCGACGGACTCCTTGAGTAGGAATCGATTTCTGGGCCCTGAAATGGGAGACCCCCACTCACCAACCATGAGACCATAGGAGCAGGTACCAAAATCATCAAAAATCAAAATATTTTATTTCACAAAAGCAGGCACTTAAATAAAACGTTGAGAAATGGTGCACAGTTCGAGTTTGTCGTTTCATAAGGAGGAGAACCGGTAATAAATCAAAGTATATATCTCACGTATCCATCTCCTCCTGGGTGAGGTCGAGCGCCTCCTGCATCTCGCGTGAGGTGCTCAGGATGAAGTCCTTGTCACAGTACTTGCCGAGCCCCTGCTCCGTCAGTACCTGAGGGTTACCGCCATTTTGTTTTAATAGGGGTTGATAGGAGCCGTGCTACTAACTAGACTGTTAAATTATTATAGTTATATACGTAAGTATATAGTCGAATATATTCATCATTTCAGCCATAAGACGTCCACTGCTGGACATAGACCTCCCCCAGAATGGGGGGATTTGCCATAATCGCCACGCTTGGCAGGCGGGTTGGCGACCGCAGTATGGTTGTTACGAAGGCACAGAGAACGCTGCTGCCCATTCTCTGGTAAGTCCCTTAGTCGCCTCTTACGACACCCACGGGAAGATATGGGATGGTGCTATTCTTTACGTCCGACACTATACGGAACTCCGACACCATACGGAACGAGTCGAATATATAATATTATCAATAAATAACTATAACGTAACAGACTATAACTGTGATATTATTATTGATACAGCAATTTTACTACTATTGTTACGAACAGTGCAATTTGTACATGTTGCTAAGCCATTCTGAAATAAACCTCTGCATCTTGGTCATTGGTCTAAACTAAATAATGGTAATAATATTAGCTACACTAGTTCTAAAAAAAGAGATAAAATTAAAATAATTTACAAATTACATTACAAAAACCACTCTCAACAAAACTAATTTGAACTAGATACTCTGTCTAACTTACAAGAAATTAATACTACAAAATAACGTAGGTAAACTACATCTAAATACATTTTTACCTAGGTAATGCCCCAAGAGGTAGCTTGGAAAGACAACATCGATTTAACATTCACAACTGTTTATAAATTAAATGAAAAGACGTGCTGTGCTGAAAGTATCACAAAATGAAGGATATACTAGGCTGCATGGCATGGCAAATTATTATTTGGAATGAAAGATGTCTAACGATCTTTTGGTATGCCGAAGGATTTCGTGGCACATCGAAAGATCCTGCGGCACGGCGAATGATTCTTGCGGTACATTGTATAATACTCATTATACAATGTACATCTATTTGGCATATCTCTTTTTTTAATATTTCTCTTTAAAACTTTAAAAAATAGAGGGGAGCGGTGTACAATTTTAGAGGATGATGGGAAACAAATATGTGCTCAGACAAAAGACAAAAGTTACTACCGAGAAAACGTGCCGAAACCTACCGAGACGTGCCGTGTCATTGCATGTTAATGTCTTCCGCAGTTTTCTCCAGTATACCAAAGTCCCTTTACGACGAAATGTAAGTGCTATAGACATAAAAATAACATTCAAAATCGTTTGTGCTTACGACAACGCTCTCCCTCTATGCTTTGCCGTGCCATGCCGAGAACTATGAGAAGAAAAGGAAGAACTAATGTAACACTTACTCGAGTAATAAGATTCTCCGCTGGATTCTCTATGCAGTAAGGCACGTTGTGGAGAGGTCTCGTCTTTTTGTCACGAACTGAGGATATATTACAAGATTATTTTAATAATTTAGTAAAATTGTTGGGGGACGTTTTCGGTAAGTTTTGGACTCTGTAAGTAGTCGTGAGATTAGCGAAAAATTGTTTCGCAATCATCGGAATTATTTAAATTTTTCTTCTCGATCGATGGTATAAATTTCAGATGTGTTTTTAAACCTAAATCTTAGCCACGCGAACCCCGCTCACTGATGCAGTAAATATATCATTAAGTGTGATATTGATAGGACATGTGGAGCAAGATGGAAGGTGGGTTTTTGTCTACGGGGAGCCAACCATGAATCTCCATCTACAGAAATTGGCTTTGCTCCGGTTGACTTAGGTTCGAGAGCGGTTTAGGGACTTTCAAGTAAGCCACGGCAACGTGTGCAAGGCAAGGTTTTCTATTTTCTGTTGTCAGGAGGTTTAACCGCTCTCGCCAGAGACTGCATCTTGTTTTTGAGGCGAAAATATGTATGTACCTAGATTTCGTTTTTCATGATCATAATTAAACGTAATCCTACTATAACACCTCATTATGACCCCGTGCATTTATTAGGTACCTACAGGCAAGCATCGTACAAAAATCGTATCCATGATCAATAGATAGGTAACTTATACCTAACAAAGGTAGGTAAAAAAAAATCATGCACAAACAGGCATTCACTCCATAAAATTTTAATCATCATTCTCAGTGCACCATAGCATGAAAGGTGTTTTCAATCCAAACTAATATTACCCTGAAGTAAAATTTGCTTTTAAGTTTGTATGTAGGGAGTAATTTCCGAAACGAATAATCCAATTCTCATGATTCTTTCACTGGCAGAAAGCTACATTACTCGCGGGTGTTATTTATGCCATAAATTATATTTATATCATGCATATTAGCTAAACCATCACATTTTTGGCGGACGAAGTTGCAGGCGAAGTGGTCGTCACTAAGAAACCATTCAATTTTTTTGGCCTGCTTACCAAGTATAAGTATTTTCTCCCTATTAAAAAGAGAAGCGCACAAAAAAGAGGTACACAGTATTTGTTTTATAACAAAAATAACCATGCAGCAGGTTGTTAACATAAATAGATAAATAACTACACAATCACAACACACTAAAACGGACTTACAGTTCTTTCTCATAGTCTGCATTAAATCGTTGGACGTTTTTCTGCGAATATTATTTTTTAGTTATTCTTTTTCAATAAAATATTATACAGATGCCTTTTCAACATGAAATCCAATTAACAGAGCACTAGCGCCATCTGTCTTGACATTTTTTAAACCTATAAAGACAGAATTGTAGTCACATGTATAGAAACTAGATGGCGCTGTTATTTTCTTAGTTTCACTAACAGATGGCGCTTATTTCAAGTTTTGTGCTTATTTTAGATGATTGAATGGTATTCTGTATAAAATTTTTGGGCATTATTTTAATGTGCCATGATTTAGACGAAATTAAAACATTGATCACGACACAGAATAAATGTAAAACTATAAGAAGCTATTGCGTTTGTTTGGTACGACAATTACTAGATTTACTAATTACAATAATTTAAATATGACTTACTCGATAGCTTTAAATATCTTTTCGGAGTCCTTGCCGTGAAGAAGAGGCTGCATTGCAATTTCTTCATCGCTTTGGTTGCCATCCTCATGTTTTCTGAAAACGAAGAAAACGTCAGCTAGACTATTTTGTTTTATTTGCAGAGGCAAATAAAATATAATAAGTATGACAACTTACATTTCCTCTTCCGGTATCTGGCCATCCATGCCAAGTTCTCTCCTCATCATTATACTTAGCGATTGACCATCTTTGCCAACTAAAATGAAAATAACATAATTAGGTAAGACTTTATCACACGGTCTCTGTAGGCACTAGGTTGGAGTGTGTGGGATTGCTTTAGTGTTAGAAATTTTGTATATTTTATAAGGTAGTATACTTTGTTGCATTGTGTTGCTTTATTTATTTATTAGAGAAGTTTTAGGTCTCTTCGTTTAATCTTTTATCATTTCTGTGCCTTAAAAGCGAGATTTATTTCATCCATGTTGCTATAGTGGATAAGCCCACCTTTTCCAACTACAAAACATAATGTACGCAACATGTACATGTGTGTGTGTATTACATATATACAATTAAAACTTACCACCATTGACATTGTTTGTAGGGGACGGCGAATTCTGCATGGCCGTTCGTCTATCCCTCCCATAGAAACTCTCGCGTCCATGCTTCTTTATACTGGTCCATACTGCTCCGAATAAAGTGTGGTTACGCTGAAAAATAGTAGAGTGAATATTAGTCAAAGATAAAAACTATTTCCCGAGATATTATACCAACTAATTAGCTAAATAACTCACTTAACCCTAAATCTTTGAGTGTTCGATTTTGACCATTTCACTCCTACTTGTTTCAAAGTACAGTAACAGCTAAAGTACTGTAAATATAAGTAAAAACCAAGCATTGAAACAATTACATTAGTCTAAACCACAATGTGCAATGTTGCTTATACGGTCAACAGTTATTATAAGTTACTTATGAAAAGTCTACAGATTGTATTCAGAAACTTTTGATTCGAATAAAGCCAACCCTGATCTAATTATAATGTGTTCACCAAAAGATTTGGGTATCTGAACAAATAAAAATAGGAAGCAGAATACTCACCCTATGCATAGGCTCCACGACCTCTCCAACACACTCGTCCAGGTTTCCAGAGATTGCTCTCTTGAGCTCGGGTCCAGCTTCATGCAGCGTCCTCAAGCCAGCTTGTAACGTCATCTGGTTGTTCTGCAGAGAAGCTGCAGCGGCTTGCTCCTTGCGCTTCCTGAATCTGTTCGTTTGCCGACGGGGAAGCATTGAAATCTTTTGCAGTGCTATCAATGTTAGTACTCGTAGCCACAATATCGTTGTGTGTGAGAACTATTTTTATTTAAAACTTCTGCAGTAAGATCGTGACATTTTTTTGTATCTTTGTCTTAATCTTAACACGTCTATACACACTCAACACAGCATTTCAACTCTTTATTTACAACTAAGTCATTCATCTATCTCAAATAACTTTAAAATGGAATCTATAATCGGGCAAACACTAATTAAATTTTTGTTTGTAAGTGTGAAGGAATCAAACACAAAAATGGTGATTTGTGGTTAAAATCCCAAACTTGTCCAAACATGTCTTCTCTGTGACCACGAACTTACAACCATTTGCCTAAAATTATTTCAATTTATGTTAAAAAAGCCAATTTATTTAGCCCTCACCTTTTCCATGCGTATAAACAAACATTTGACAGAAACACAGAAATTAAACCAACTCCACTCAAAAAAGGTCAGAAAAAAAGGTATAAATGAAGACTGTGCGTTTTAAGCAAGTGATTGTAAATACACAAGTTATTACACGGAGGAAACATGCTTCGGAGAACTCGAAAAAAATTGTCTCAAAAATTGTCATGCTGTCAAAAAATATATTTGGAAAATGCATTGTACTCGACGATATAGAACACCTTAAAAAAGGCGATGAAGCTGAAATCAATAAAAATGTCTTGAGAATCATACAATCATCGAAAGACACTCTAGAACCAAACAAACTAACAAGTGTTACGTAGAATCTAGTGGTATCTAATCAGACCTTACTAAGTTAAGGTTTAGTTAAAGATGATCGTATGAGTCTAAAATCCCAAATTAAAACAAAAGGACCATGAACAAAAATTCAGAAAAAAAATCTCTCAAGCGGCCTCCTTGGCATTAAAACTAGTAATTCTGCCAAGAAAGCAAGCATAAATACAGCATTTGTAAAAAAATCTTCGAATGTTGCTTAGTACTCGTGAATCGACTTACGCATGGTTCCTATAAAAATAGAAATGTTGATGTTAATGAGTGCTTACAAAGAAAATAAATTAAATCAAGAAAGTGAATGAGAGATGAGGTGATACCCTGTAATAGTTAACAATTTTAATGACAAACTTGAAAAATACGTCATTATTTAACAATTACCTATAGTCATTATACAAATAATTATGTCTAAGATTTTGTATTAGACTATCACCAAGTTCCTGTTTTTGAAAACGACAAAATCATTTATCTACCCAAGTTTTTATATGGAATTGAATAAAAAATATTCTTTTTTATAAATTAATCAGTATTATCTTACTTATAAAGGTTATTTAGGAAGTTGAAGTTAATTTAACATTTTAACATTAGCTTATCTAGATGATATATATCTACTACTACACATTTAAGTTTCAATCTACTCTCAACGTTAAACACACACACTGACCTTCGGAAATAGTCCTGTATAAGGAATGTGGCATAGAACTTTCCTACTGTGATCTCGTTAGGGTCTCCTGGTGGGGGCACCACTTGGTCCAGAAGCTTCGGAGATGTGCGCTTCCATACTTTCTTGATTATCGCTCGGAGTTCAGTGTTACATTCATCGATGACACCTTGATGTAATCAAATATTCTTAGTATTATCAACTGAAGAGTACAAAAGCGTCGTTTTATTTCTGCATATCAGTATTGACTAATCTGTTAGTCGAGTGATCGTATGTGTGACTGCTGAGAATGAGGTCCTGGGATCAAGTCCTGGATCAGGCAAATTGCTATTAGGCTTTTCCATCAGGCATTTCTTAGTAGCAGCGATGGAGTCTGAATTTGTGTCTGGTTGATGGCAATAGGCTCACTCCATTACATAGGACGTAAACAAAACTGGTGAAATATGGGTGACCATTAGGTATACCTGTGCCTAACTCTTGGGGATTACAAACGTGATGTTGTTACTTATTTTATAAAAAACAAAAAAAGTTGGTATATTATACAAACCTGTAGTCTTGATTTGCAACTGCGTCCGAACCACAGCGAATAACGTCGCATTGAAGTTAACAGTACCATCTGAATTTAACGGCATATTCATTGATACTAGACGTTTGCAAGCCGTTCGATGAGGACAGAGCTTACCGAAACCTATAAGAGACAAATTCACATTTAAACATTGAAAAACGTGTGAATGGAGACATTGAAAAAAATGTTTGTCAGACCTCTGGCACATTAGATTTTATTAAAAATCCATTGCCATCAAAAATTATCATATACCACTCAGGTAGGTGGACCAGTACCAGTAGACCTCACGTGGTTTCAACCACGTAGTTCTCATTCCCGTGGGAATACAGGGATAGTATTAGTATAAGTAGCCTATGACCCGGGGATAGTGTAGCTTTCCAAACGCAAAATAATTTTTCAAATCGGTCCTGTAGTTTTTTAGTTTATTCGTTACATACAAAATACAAATCTTACCTCTTTATAATATTAGTATTTATATAGATTAATTTACTTGCTAACGCCATGTGTTCGTGTAAACAGCCATCTTATGATGTGAAACACAAAATCATGCTATAAAATAATGGCTCACCAAGCGGAGGACTGATTTTTCTCAATAGTGTCACAACGTCCAAATGCTTGATTCTTCCTTTTGCGTCTGGGTCATACTCACTCCATAATCTGTAAAATATTGTGAAGTGATGAGCAGGTTTTCTTTAAAACTATGACAACCAACAGGACAACCAATAATATGAACACTCATTCGATTCTCGGCAATGGTGATTATGCTGAGCCACTCTACGGAGATCGTTGCTTCACCTAACCAGAGGATGTCCTATCTTATGCTTGCCGATTGGCAAATTCACTCAAACAATATGACTTGTATCAAAATAATGTTTGTTCTACGTCCTTACCTAACGAATTCGTCAAGATGATGAGGTCCCAAAATAGACCAATCCCTGGTCAGGTAGTCGAAGTTGTCCATGATGACAGCCACGAACAAGTTGATGATCTGTAATCATAATAATTATAGTGCATATATAGTTTTTTATTGAATTCTGATCTCGTTTTGATCTCTGAACTCAGTACTCTAGATTTTATTACTTCTTGCAGGCCACGACACAAACAAAATGCAACTAAAAAAAACCGATTTCCAAAAAATTACTTTACTTTCGGGAGTCGGTACACGTGGGTATTACAGGGTAACGGTAAAATAAAAACTGAATTAGTACAACATTTTAGTGGTATAATTTATTGCATTTTAGTCTACTATGGCGTCCTGCAAGAAATACGTCGAGTTAACAGTAACCCTGTATAATTCAATTCTGTTAGACTTACGCCCATTTTGACCAAGACCCTGTATCGTCAAGTTACATCACCCCAAACAGTCTCAAACAAAGGCAGGAAGACGATGATGAAGTTTAAGTTAAAAGTACAGAAATCTTACCAAGAAAGTACAAAGTAGCGAGAAGGAGATGAAATACGGAAAGGCCATCCAGGTTCCACAGTTCGCGACCTCCGGGTCCTCTTCGGGAGCATCATCAGGTCTGTCCGGCCTCATGCAGTGTAGCGGCTCGCCTGGCCTCTCGTCCGTGTTTGGGGAGAGCGCCATCATTATGTCCTGCCAGGCTTCTCCTGAAAGGGGTAGGTAAGTAATTGTAAAGTAATCCGCATTTTCTGTGCTGCACCAGTTGCCGTCAACACGCCATTAAAAATGAGCGCAGTTTCTGTCTGCTGACATAGCATGACACTGACCGATGTATGTATGATATACCGCATTTTAACACAGGTGGTTCACACTTACCGATTTCCGTATGTAAGACAAAAATAAAACCTGCTCATTTTATTTTATTATTGATTCGGGTCGATAATCATTAGTATTGTAACATCCTTTAATTTGACGAGGATGCACAACGACAGCCTGTATAGATACGTTCAGATGTCTGCACACTACGACCTAAGATTACAGACGGTAAGTGGGTAGGAATTAAAGGTTCGGGAAGAATACACTCACTGCCAGTCCCCCAGAATCACGAGACTGATCAGAGATGGCTAAAGCTGTCTTAATGAGATAAGAATATAAAATAGCATACCTGTAGCAGATCTGAACAGCACCATAAGAGCTCCTCCAAAGGTCTTGAAATTATTGTTGCTACTGATTACATCATCATCCAAAAACACTTTACCGAAAAGCTGTGAAAATAAAAAATCTGAATCAAAAGTCACTCATCAAACTCGAATTTTGTTACCAAATTCAATGGTTTTAATTTTTATGCATGGAACTCCGTACAAATCGGTTCAGTCGTTTCTCAGATTAGCCGAAACAAACAGATAGATAGAAAATAAGTGTTTTTATTATAAGTGCCACTTATTATTTTCTTATGCATTTAGGTAAAAGCTTTTATTCTGATATTACAAACAGACACTTCAATTTTACTTTTATGAAATAGGCACAAAACTTAGCCCCTTCCACGGCGTCATCGGTGAGTGCCTTCTTCTTCTTCTTATCGTGTGGGCAGGTCTGATGATAAGAGGAAGAAGTGCCAGTGCAACAGCCAAAACAGCGTTTTGTTGAAGATGAGAAACAAAGATAAATAGAAAAGTCTCACAAACTACCAGTAGGCCAAAATTACTATTACAATTAACTAAAAAAAAACCAGGGACATATCACCCAGGTGAACAAATAACACTAAAGTAGTGTCCTCAATTTACCCGGGTGATAAAAGTTTCACCCAGGTGAACAAAAGACACTAAAGTAGTGTCCTCAATTCACCTGAGTGACATAAATTTCACCCAGGTGAACAAAAGACACTAAAGTAGTGTCCTCGATTCACCTGGGTGATATAAGTTTCACCCAGGTGAACACAGGACACTAAACCGAAAACGATACGTTACCTGCATCCCGACAACGGCATAGATGAAGAACAGAAGTACAATCAGCAGTGCGACATACGGCAGCGCTTGGAAAGACTTGATGAACGTCCACAGAAGTGTCCTGATCCTCTCTCCTCTGGACAGCAGCTTTATCAAACGCATGGCTCGAAAGAGACGGAAGAATGTGATGTATTTCAAGAGGTTGGAACCCTGTAAAAGGAAGGTTATTTTAGAAATTGTTTTTAAGCAACTTCAAAACTTTACTTTCAGAAATCGATGACTTGGTTTGTTTCGTTGACTTTTGTGCCACCGACTTCCATTTTTTTTACATAAATACCACACGTATTCTTCTTATGAATCAATTTTACATTGTATCTAGAAGTTATTAAAGGACATAATGCGAACATGGACCAAGAAAAAAACATAAGACTAACCCGATTTTGATAAAATTTCTATGTGAGCAATGGGAAAGACCACTAGGATCCTATCACAAAATAAATGACGGAGTTATGGGGTAAAAAAAATACAACAGAACTGAGAACCTCTTTTTTTTAAAGTCGGTTAAAAAGTAAGATGATTCATTTGTTAAATTTCTCTCTCTCTAAATAGTTTAGTGCATCTGGAACCATTTTTTTATGCAAAATTATGACTACTTTTGATAGGATCGCTTACCTCTCTAGGAATACTTTTGTTGAAATTCGGCGATGGGATTGCATACTGTAACAGAAATACACTTATTTAGTACACGTTTAATATTCATCATCATAAGGTTAGTAATTAAAATTAAATTAAATTAAATTGACGATGTTTTCCTTCACCGAAGCAAGTTTTAATTATACAATACACACAATATGAATCCGAAAAATCAGAGAAACTTATGGCCGCTACACGTTACGAAAAATCGTTACGATTGGATGGTACAGTTCAAACTGCAACGATAAATCTACATTTGAGTATGAGACAAACTGTACAATTTGTCCGATTTTAGCACTAAGAAAACTGTGGAGTTTAAACTATACCGTCCGATCGTTATGATTTTTCGTAACGTGTGTAGCAGCCATAAGGTTCAAGACCTAGGACTTGTCAGTCCAACGGTGACACCACTTACCTATCACTGCGTTTAATATTTTTAACTTAATTTAATAGAAAAGGTTTTTTCATTTGTTTTCTTACGTCTGGTGTCACTGGTTTGTTCTCGTTGACCTGGGTTACCACGATGTCTATAATACTGCCAACTACTAAAATGAAATCTGTTGTGTTCCACGCGTCCCCGAAGTAGTTCTGAAAAAAGATTATTTATTTTATTTTCGCCGAGAACTTACAGAAAATATAGATAGTGTTCTTAAACAAGAAGCAATTTTATTGAAGGTCAATTACAAGTTTCCACGGAAGGAAAAATGATGGTGACTTACACGAATGTTTAAGGGGCAGCATATTTGAGAGTTTTTATAAAGCCGAAAAATTATTGTATTGAATAATTGTTACCTTAAATCTAAATGCAGCAAGCTTGAACACAAACTCCAGCATGAAAACCGTAGTCAACAGCATATTAATGTAATCCAGGATCTGAAAGAAAAACACAATTTTAGAGAGTCTGTTTTTTTCATTCATCAAATAACTCCTCCCGCTCTTGGGCAGAGCGAAAGGGAGTGTCAGACTTCTATTGACTAAAAACCACCCATGTTCCTTCTTAGCCATTCATGTCGAGGCCGCAGTATCTCTTGCGAACAACCCGCAGCCCCGACGTGCACCTCATCTCTGCCCTTAGGGCAAGATTGAGGTCAAGAGTAAGCCAATTTAAAAAAAATTTTTTTGATTAGGCATCAGTCTCTAAATCTATCTGTATGATCTTAAAAGCAAATGCAAGTAGCTGGCTGTAGGTAAACTTATTAGCTTGTTTGACTGTACCTAATTAAACAGTCAATGTATAAAGGGTGTAAAAGTACCCTTAACGCAAACGAAGGGCACTTGTTCTCCCCACCACTACGATATTTTTTTTGTTCTAGACCACACCTGGGAACCTCCTAGTTACGGAGATATTGGGGGTCAAAGTTCCAAATTTTTCACAGCTGTTTTTGTAAATACTAGTATTTCAGGTTTTAACTTTACTTAAATTACCTCCATGACCCGTTTACTATTCAAAGCATTCACTAGCACAATGTTTTATGAGTGCTTCTTTGAGTTTTACCGAAAAATGTGATTTTTGACCCCAAAAAAGAAAGTCATTTCCCAGCAAAAAATTTTGCGTAGGGGTACTTAGTTTGATGTACAGAATGCTTGGTTGTCGGATGCGTGAAGGGTTCGTTTACACCCTGTATAGGGTGTAAAAGTACCCTTAACGCAAATGAAGCGCACTTGTTCTCCCCACCACTGCGATCATTTTCTTGTTCTAGTTACGGAGATATTGGGGGTCAAAGTTTCAAAATTTCCACAGCTGTTTTTGTAAATACTAGTGTTTCAGGTTATAACTTTACTTAAATTACCTCCATGACCCGTTTACTATCAAAGCATCCACAAGCACAATGTTTTAACAGTGCTACATTGAGTTTTACAGTAAAATGTGATTTTTGACCCAAAAAAAAAAGTTTCCCAGCAATAATTTTTGCGTAGGCGTACTTAGTTTGATGTACAGAATGCTTGGTGACGGCTGTGTGATGGGTTGATTTATACCCTGTACAGACCCGAGACTTTTAAAGGTACTGACAACGATAAACACGAACCTTCTTATACTCCTGCGAGGACCCATGGAACTTCATCATGAGCGCCACAGTGTTGAGGACAATGAAGAAGAAGATGAAGTATTCGAAGCGCTGTGACGTCACAAACCACCATGTCTTGTACTGGATCCTGTGCTTTGGGATGTATCTGGAAAACAAAATGTGGACACACTTGAGTGGGCGTTTTATTGGGTACGTTGGAATTAAAAACAGGATTCATTCACGTGTACTGCACCGACCGGACCTAACATACTGCTGCGCCCTGCTGTTTCTTCGAAGCAGCTGTACATTTCGCGTCTGCATCACTCCACAAAGATTGAGAAAGTTGTGCAGTACTTGAAAGTGACGACCACCTGGACTCTGAGGGTCCGAAAGGTTGAAATCGCGTCACAACACCAACTTTACGTCGTTTGTGATACGTGTTCCAACTCATCATCTTGAGATCTTCAAAGAGGAGTTTTGGCCGAAAGGTGTCGTATTTCGACGTTTCAGAAGACGACTGCGCGACACCACGAAGCGAAACACGACGCCGGCATCGTTAAGGCATTCGTATATAGTATAAGATTGTTAATACATATTATAATGTAATCGTTTATTTTTGGATAAAATTGATGTATGTATTTTATGTAGCCTGACACTAAAATTATTAATTGCTTAGAAAACTAATAACAAAGAAGTTCTAACCTTCTAACAGGTTTAGCTTTAAGTGCAAACTCTATGCAGTTCCTCTGATTCTTATCCAGCTCACAATCCTTAAATTCCTGTTCTCCCTCCTTCTGGAATGTTACTATGACGAAACCTACGAAGATGTTGACCTGGGAAGCAAAATATTGTATGTATTCATATTGTTAGCATGGCAATCCTCTTCGTCGTCGTTATTTGTTGGTGTATGTATCGAAAACCCATCTCGAATAGAAGATATGAAATAGAGGAGTTTTATTGCCAAACGTATCAATACGTTTAGTACGGTCAAACAAACTATTAAGTATACAGCCAACTAACTTGCATTCACTTTTAAGATTATACAAATACATACATTAGAGACTGATGTCAAACGATACAGCGTTTGACATCAATCGCTTAATGTCAAACGCTTCATAAAATAAAATTGCAATCAATTTTTTAGTGTACTAAGCATTGACTTATATATTTAGTTTTTATATCAATGGTACAGTCAGCATCAGAAGTAGATTAACACTACACACAGTTTCAAAGCAGGTGTTTTAATAAAATCTTTTTAGATATTACTCGACACTAACAATTAAAGAGTAAGGAATATTTTAAAGAATAATCTTTTGAAACATTAAAAATAATTACATCAAATAATTAAAATTCCGAAATGTTAAGCTACTTCTGCTGCTGACCGTAGTAGGATTATCACGATTTCTGCCTGTATACTTATTAGCTTGTTCGACTTTACGTATTCCCATTATATTTATACCACTCACCATGAAGAAAGCTATCACAATAATGTAGCTGATATAAAAGAACGCGACAAGTGGTCTTGAGTTTTCTATTGGTCCATGGCGTTCTTCGTTGGAATCCATTGATGTTGAAAGCAATCTACAAAAATAAAAACAATAATAGGGTAGTTAACTAAAAAAAACTAATTAGTCCGTCAGATAAATTTCCAAAAAATATTGGACACGTATTTTTTCTTTTTTCACGTAAACAAACAATGAAGACGATATAGTGCTTTGAAAACTCGTGTGACGTCATATTCTAAGACATTAGTATGAAATTTATTACCGGTAAGTAACGTCACGACCCCCCACTCAAATCTTTGATGCGTTTTATCTTCGTAAATTTTTAATGATTTGATAAAACAAAAAATACGTATCCAATATTTTTCGATAATCTAACAGACGGACTAATTAGAATCATATTTTTTTTAGTCAGTAAACATCCCTATTGTACAAAGGCCACGTACGAAGGCTACAAACGTCAAATCACTCGACCACGGAGGCTGTAAGGGTACTGGATAGTGATGATGATGAATCATACGACTTACCCTGGCCAACCTTCGAAGGTAGATACAGTGAAGAGTGTCAGCATACCGTTGAGCACATCATCAAAGTTAAACTTGTTTCTCTGCCAGAGCCGGTCTTCTATTGAGAGCTTCCCATTCTTATGAATTAAGTATGTTCCACTGGAAGAAAGATTTTTTATACGTATTTTTCGTAGCAGGCTGTTCATGAGGAAGACATAAAATACCCGTTGAAACACAACCTTTTTTTATGACATGAGCCATAACTCATTTTAGTAACACTTGAAACTTTTAGTTACGGAGACAGTTCTAACTAATACACGCATTTGAAAAAAAAACAAGTTTTTATTTTTCTAACATTAGGTACTGAAAATAACTTCATTACAGTCAACAAGTGCTTTTTAGTTCAATAATTTTCCAACAACTTTTATAGCAAAATTGTTAGTTAACTAATGCATAACTAATAGAAATTAAGCATTATTAATTTAAAATTATTTTCTACTCAATTAGAGTCCCCGTTTTCGGTCGTACTCGTACTTTCTACCCTTTGGGAATATTATAAATATTGGTGCTACAGTTCTGAAAGAAAGACTTAGAACACTTTTTTATATTTGAAAAATGTTAAACCATTCCAGAGATATTCGCAACAAACCAAACCCCATTTTTCGTTTCAGTTAATTGTTTATAACTTTTACAATTATTGCAAGCGGCTCTTGATTTTTTTCAAAAAACACCTACGCACTATTCTGAATTGAATGACACCGCGTTCATATTTTTTGGAGGCGGAGAAAAAAATATTGACATAAAAAGCACTTGTTGCACTAATAAGGAATTATACAATCAGCACAATGTTTTGAAAATGTTACATTGTAAACCTTGATTTTTTAAACAAAAAGGGTCGTCTTTCAGGATTAACTTTTGCGCACTGTTACATAAGTAATTTGATGTAATGATTGGTTGAAGCATTTTAATGGGTTTTTTAACACCCTGTTATTTAATAGAAACCGATTGTGTGATTTTTGATTGGATTTTAATACCGCTGCGGTGCTGTGTTATCAGAAACGAACGCTACAAGCGGTTCCATGAAGGCTAATGTGATAAAAGATACCATCATTTTTATCATACTTACTCGCATTCTTCTTGAGTCACTTTAGTGATATCTGTACATCTATAGAATTTACCCTGAAATCATAATTATAATAAAGCAAAGTCGTACACAAAATAATTATGACTGCTCCTGAACTAAGAAGTGTTTTTCTTAGGTCGAGAGCCAGACCAATTTTTTATTTTTTCTATTTTACACAAACTAATTACTTTTTTACTTTCTCTTTATTTTATATACCTATTGAATCACCTGACCTCGCTTTCTACAAAACGCTTAGCTAAGCACATAAAACACATACAATTAGTACATTTCACGTTATGACGTAGCTGGCACTATATTATTTTTCAGCAAAACTAATACTGGCAACCATATCTTTTTAACCGACTGTCTTGGGGACGAAGAGTACTTTATTTGAATAGTCATAGTGTATTCGTGCATGTCCTCGCCGCAGTAAAAAAAATCTTGAGAAACTTTGACAGTATGGTTGTCAGTTCTACAAATAATTGAATATGAAGATAAATTGCCCGTACATTACATATATTTCTAGCAGAAACTAAAAGAAGAAGAACAAATATACGTACCAGAGGCCTCTGATTTCTATAGTGACAAAAATAAATGAGATGGAAATCCATCTCACGCCCACTTTTGGAAAGCAGAAAAAAAGAGCAAAAAAAGTAAAATAGATACACAAAATTACCTTAAACAACTGTATACCGACAACAGCGAACATAAATTGCAACATATGATTTATAAGAAATATATTCCCAATAGACTTTATCGAAGCAAACACACACTTGACCACATACTAAAGCACAAATAATGCAAAAAATGTTAAAGCGGGCAAAACAGAAACATTACCCAATTGCAGTGTATTTTTTATTATTTTTTGTATTTATATTTTGCGCCCATTTGTCCCAATGTGCGTTTGTGTAGGTGTATGCAAACCACGTTGAATAAAGTTGTAAAAAAAAACAGAATGCAAAAATAAATAAATGTTAGGAAAAATACCACAAAAAAAAACTGGGGGAAAAGGTTGCCTACTTACATCACGTTAGTCCTTGGTTTTACGGAAAGAAAAAAAACTTTCAATTGCTTTTCTACAGACACGTCAGTGTCCTGTTCTGACAGTGACATTTGGAACAGTAAAAAAAAACGTAAACACAGTAATAAACCAAGTACCTCACTCCTAGTTTTCGAGTGAAATGTCAAGGTAGGGCATTGTGCAACAGAACCACACCGAAGCACTTAATTTTGAGTCCAAAAAATCACAAAATTCGGAAAAAAAATCTTGATAAAAAACAACACACAACACCTTTGGGCTAATTTAAATTGAAAATAAAAAATAATGAAGCATGCAAGCTCCTAAATAGAAAAAAAAAACAAAAAAAGAATTTTTTGGACCCACGGGCAGAAGCGAAAAAAAAATTGTTAGTAAACTAATTTTTTGTTTTGCACGTAAATAAGCCTCACACATATTAAAGAAACGAAATCAGATGATTTTGTATATTTCTTTTAGAAAAAAAAAAACTAGTGCAAGAATATTTTCGGAGTGCATAAAATACTTACTTCACAAACTTATGTAAATTGTAAATAAATTGACCCAAAGGTGTCGCTCAATGAGTAAAAAAAATTGTAATTATGATTTTCAATTTTTTCTTCCTCCCTACCTTGAACATTTGCACTCCCATGACTGCAAACATGAACTGAAGAAGATTTGTCACCAACAAAATGTTGCCAATCGTCTTTATAGCGACGATCACACATTGAACTACGTGCTAAAAATTGATAAAAATATTTTTACATCTTTCTCATGACGATAAATTGGGTAAAAGATTTTTCGGAGTCAAATTAAACGTTTGAAAACTAACCTTCAATCCTTTCGCTCTGTTGATTGCCCTCAAAGGTCTCAATACTCGAAAAACTCTCAAAATCTTTATAAAAGATACTGTATTCTTTGACCTGGCACCAAAAGAAAAACAACGCTATGTAACAACAAAATTATTTGGGAAACAAACAATTTTTTTAAACTTAATCATTTAAATTTCGAACACATTTTCTAGGCGAATTAAAAAAAAACAGCTAATGCCACTCACCCATCCAAAGATATCAAAGACACTATGACGACCAGTAAATCCAGGAGATTGAAGGCAGATCTACAGAAGGCGTCCTTATGTAAGATGAAGCCGTATGTGATGACCTTCAGAAGCAGTTCCAAGGTGAACACGGTTGTGAAGAAGTAATCTATTTTACGTAAAATCTGGAAGACATTGGAAAAATCAAGAGATTAGAAAAATAATTGGAGTTGAAATAGAATGATCTCTCCCTGTTCCTCAATTAATATTTTTGTCTATAACTCTATCAGGTGAAATAGCTAGGGTAGCAAGCGAAACTAAAAATTTCATGACAAACTCATTAATTGGGATTAAAAGAACATAATATAAGGTTGTATTGATGATTTAAATGACTATAACTCTGTAAAGACATATAATTGTTACGGTCGCGAATCATATTTTTTTTAATTAAAATAAAACCTGACACAGATCTGCAAAATGCAAAAAACGAAACAAAATTTGTAATTCGCGGTCTACCTTAACAGTTTGATTGATAGCTACTTCATTGGTATAAAAACATTTTTTATATGACTTTTTGACTACCAAAGTATTTACTTTATTTATTTATTCTTATTCTACTCTATAAGGAAAGCGACTAAAGTGTCACGTTTCTAAGATATAAGCTATCAAAGCTAACGTCCATTCACTGATGACTAACTTTGATATCCCATAAATATTGAAAACGTGACAGCTTAGAACTTTTAAGGAGGTTGTATGCCTGGCGAGTACTTTGAAAAAAAAAATGGTGGTGTTTAGGCCGGTAATTTAATTCAAACCCCTTTCTCGTATATAGCAGCAGCATCCAGTTAGAAGTGAAACTGACCACCCCGTAAATTATTTGGAAGAACGCGGTTCAGATGATGGTGAACAATATAATGAAGATGATGAAATGGAAGCCTATCATGTACCTCAGTCTGATATTCACTGTCTTTGGTCCCCACAGGATCTTCCATTGCCAACATTAGAGAGGACGCCAGGATACACAGAAGAATCAAATTCTTGAACCATGAATTCTTCTGAATTTTGTAACATGTAACTCGGAACCTGAAAAAGGATGCAGATAACAACGGACTTAGTGGTATTAATTTAAGAGTACTGTTTTCTGGATCAAACCCTTGATCTTACTGCCTAAAAATAGCCTCCTCAGGTATTGGACGAGGCTCTTAGCAATTCAGCCATTACTTTTTTTTATAATTTAGATCTATATTTTGAAGATATAGATATTTAAAAACGTAAGATTTATGTAAAAAAATGAATAAACGAAATAATAGGACTTATAATAATTATACTACGTACTTATAATGATAAGCAAACTTATTTGTTATTTTTGGAGGTTAGGAAATAATTAAATGACTTCGAGCGGAGCGCAAGGGAGTGTCAGACTTCTACTGACTAAAAACTACCCATGTTTCTGTTTTAGCCCTTTGTGTCCAGAGCCGCGGTATCTCTTTCGAACAACCCGCAGCCCCAGGCGTCGGCACTTGAAATAAAATTTCAGAGTTGCTATTTTACTGACATCTCATTGAGGCGCTCGTGAATCACGAACGCGCCGTCGACACGGCCTGTCGTCGTCATAAGACGGACGAACGGTGAGCTAGCCCATTACTCACCGTCCACAGGTCCGCGCCTACGCGGCTACAGTGGTTGGAAGCCATGTGATAAACAAACACGACATCACCTTTTTGCTCGTTGAATTCAACCTACACTAATTGTATAAAGAGGTAAAGTTTAAATTAAACATGAGACAGGATGTTCTCTGTGATAGTTTCTAACTACTTCACCTCCCTTTTACAGTTTTTTACCGTTAAATAATCTTCTGCTTACCAGTTCGTTTGGGAGAAGACAAAGAAACTGCTTCCTTCAGGAATGGGTTTGTCTTCATTTTTCACATCGACATCAGACAAGCGTCGAGGTCTTGCCGTCATCGACGCCATCTGGTGCTTGGGCGAGTCTTCATTTTTTATGTCTCCTAAAAGGAAAAATTAAACTACCGTTACCTCGCTGTTCTGAACATTTTCCAAGATTTTGTCTTTTCTTATAACGACCGAGTACATTCTATTTTATTCTAATAGACGTACTCGTAGATGGGCGAATATAAAACGTCAAAAAAATTCGCATGGTTTGGGTTGGTCATTTTCTATGAAGACAAGAAACTCCATGGTTAAGTAGTTAGATCTTGCTGCTCTTCTATTAATATCTACCTAAACAGTACTTTTGTTTGAGCTTTTGAATGGGCCTAAATCTTATAACTCTTCTGACACCTAACTGCCTGTCCACAACCACAGACAAAGAAACATGCGCGTGTTTCACTTGTTTTGGTGTTGATGGGTGGATGGTGATACGTGGTATGTTCTTTTATTTGTTTTTTTTGTCGCTATCACAACACGCGTATAGATCAAGCGAAAAGTCGTTCAGTACCTACTTCATAATCTATATATATAAAAATGAAACCCGTTTTCCGTTGTCACGACTTGGCATGAAAACGGCTTGACCGATTTGGCTGATTTTTTTTTTTTATGTTCGTTGAAGTTCAAGGATGGTTCTTACGGCGAGAAAAATTCGAATAATGGCCGGAAAAGCCCTAAAAACAGCCCTTTTCTTTTTCCCATACAAACGTTTTCTAACTAAAACGTAAAATCAATTTGAGCTTTAATACCGTACCCATAAAGTTCAAGTGTTAGTGGAGAGGTTCCGGGAAGGCAAAACAATTGAGTGACGTTCAGTTGTTCAGTCAACGAATGACAACTTCAAACAGACCATACGACATTATCACAATAATCACAAATAATTACTGTTTCTTTCCCAATAGAAAAACGATTTTTCAAATGGTGTTTGCGTATAATATAAAAATTAATTGCTGTTACTTAGTCGCGCTAAAACTAGAGAACGGCTAGACCGATTTGTCTAATTTTGGTTTTGTGACATTTGTGGCAGTCCAGAAAAGGTGAGAAATTAGTTGTATGTGGGTAGGTAGGTAATAGGTAGGTGGTAGGTAGTTGGTACGTAGGCAGGTAAAAGGGCATTGCAACGCACGCGGGGTACAGCTATATTGAATAGCTGTTCGTTAGTCTCGCTAAAACTCGAGAACGGCTGAACCGATTTGGCTAATTATAGTGTTGAATTATTCGTGGAAGTCCAGGGAAGGTTTAAAAGGTGAGAAAGTGGTAGGTAGGTAGGCAGGGTAGTAGGTAGAGTAGTAGGTAGGGTAGTCGGTAGAGTAGTAGGTAGGGTAGTAGGTAGGTAGTGTAGTAGGTAGGTAGGGTAGTAGGTAGGTAGGTAGGGTAGTAGGTAGGTAGGGTAGTAGGTAGGTAGGGTAGTAGGTAGGTAGGGTGGTAGGTAGATAGGGTAGTAGGTAGGTAGGGTAGGAGGTAGTAGGTAGGTAGGGTAGTAGGTAGTTGGTACACAGGCAGGAAAAAGGGCATTGCAACGCATGCCGGGAACAGCTAGTTTTATATAAATGCTCACCATTTTGTTTCTTCTCGTTTCCCACTAAATTTTCATTAGCTTCGTCTCTCACTCCTTGGTCCTGTTCCTGTTCCTCAACATCTTCTTCAGATCCAGTCTCCTCATACTCATGATCTGATCTGAAAGCATTATCATCAAAATCATATACTGATCTAACAGGTCAATCGACAAAGTTGGGACTTACAGCCAATAGTTTTAAATCTCAGTTTTATTTTTAGAAAAGAAGAATGGAGAAGGTTTAAATAAATAATTAGTTTAATTAATCAATATTACTACTTTACCTGGGTACCCTCTTATATTTTTTGTAAGGCCGGCTGTTAGAAAACAGTTAATGAAAGCGTCATTAGATTATTTTTTTAAATACAGTACGTACCAATACCGACCGTATTGGTGTTAATCCGTGATGATGCTGGTGCTTACAGTGCCGAAATATAATATAACTCCAAATAAGTAGTAAACATGGTAAATATTTCGTTTATAATGTTAATGATATTGTTATTGAAATGTGAGTTCAAAAACTTACAGTAGGTTTAAAAAAAAAACACAAAAAATCTATTATTATTGGTAGTTATGATATTAACATTTCTGATTTACTTTAAATCTGTCCCAAGAACATCTTCCTTTGGGAATTAAGACTCACCCTTCACTGGAATACCCTTCTTCTTCGTTTACATATTCGTCATCAGTCTCGCCTCTCTCCTCATCCAGTTGTGGATTACCAGCCTCTATATTTTCTGCTGCTTCAGCCTGTAATACGATCGATGTGAGATACAAATTGTTATTAGCATTTTACTTATTTTCCATGATAATGAAGTTTACTGTTTTATTTTGATGTAATTTTCATAAAGTGTTTTGAAGATTTCCTACAAAATATTTTAATTCAGTATTTTATAACAACGTGACCATTGAACGTGACTGACATTTTGGTCAAAGAGTAGGGATTGCAATTGCTGGATCCAGCATAAAGCAATCCAGCTGGATCCAGCGCCTTTTTAAATATGCTGGAACCAGCATACAGTGCTGGATCCAGTGATGCGGATCCGCAAACGTATCAATTTCTATTGTGTAGTTTCGAATTGCCGCCATTTTCAAGGCGCGGTGACGTTGCCGATCTTCTACCATAGTGTGGTTGGTTGTTTGCGAGACTGAATGGTAAGTAAAATGTATTTAAAATAATTTAGGATTAATGTTGATTTGATTCATGTCTCTTACTTGCTCGAAGAAGGAAGACATGTTGGGTGACGTTCGTCAACCAACAAACACATCGCGCGCGAAATTTTTTGGTTTTTGTTTTCATATTTAAACCGATCTTATTTTATAATGTTACCGTTTATTGCAGGAAGTACATATCTAACAGTGGATTATTTAGTTATTTAGGAGTTTGTGTGTGTGTATGTGTTTTGTTGCCATTTAACAAGGTTGCTAAAATGCGCAATTTTGAGCGGAAAAAGCTGTGTCATGTGTATAAATATTGGTTTTTCGAGTTTAAAATCGTGTTTAAACTTATCGGTCCTCCCGTGACCACGGCGCGGCGCTTGCAATAGCTCCAAAATATCGGAAATAAACAAAAGTTTGAACGCGATTTTAAACTCGACAAACCTACATAATGTTTAATAGTAATCATGATAGTTTACACCTTATTGGTTTTGTTAAGTTATTACATCGCGAATCGAGATAGTTGTATTTGTTTTATCTTTAGGCATTATGTTCTATTAAAATAATATTCAAATGTTTTCTTCATTACAGAGTTAACGCTGTTTTTCGACCAGTTTAAAATGTCGACCAAGAATTCTTGCGACGGTGAAAAAGTTTGTGGGACTTTTTCGTAAAGTTGGATAGTCGAAACCAAAGAAAATTAGTGAATGATTTCATAGATTATCGTAAGAAGTTATTATACAAATTACTTAATAAAAAAAGTCTTAAAAATGTTGTCTTTTTATTTTCGTTCCACATTTTGCTGGATCCGGGCTGGATCCAGCTGGATTCAGGTCAATCCAACAAGAATCCAGCTGGATTGAAAACGCCGCTGGATTGCAATCCCTATCAAAGAGTCGGCATTGCTATTTGACGTGTCAATGCTGTCAAACTTTTGACAAAACCTGTGGACAGCGAAGTAAGAATTTAATGATGCCCAACTTCTAGCCCTTGTTCATAAAACTTGTCTTAATATTACATATTTTTTCACGTTAGATTTATAATGAAGTTACTTAAATTTATTGCAGTATACATACTAAAAGTGTTATAATGGACAACAAAAATCAAATTGTTGATACTTACATCTTTTTCTTTTTGTATTTCATCCATTTCTTCAGCGTCTCCTAAATTGTCGACAGCGATAGCCAAGAACACATTTAGCAAGATATCTGAATCACTCACAAGTTAAGAAAATTTTACCTTGAGATGGCCTAGCAGAGTAGAAAGATTAAATAGAATAAGAAGCCATTCTCTTCTCGTAGTGGATTTCTTTACCTCCATCAGATAATGATTTTATGTGAATTTGTAGACGTTACTATAAAAAATTATCACTGTCGGTCGTCTTCTGAAATTAACTGAAATAGGTAGCTCTTTCAAGGAATTGATTTTTATCATCGTAATACGTATTGCACTAATTTTGACCAAGTATATACTGCCAAATGACAATCGTTACCATAACAGTTCTAGGATGAATGTTTTGTTTGGAAAAGGATACAGTTACCACAGACGAAGATGACAATAAAGTAGATGGAAGCCAACACTCCGGGTGTACCGACACCGCCGTAAGCATTAATGCCGTGGTACATAACCACGTTCCAATCTTCACCAGTCAAGATCTAAAAGCGAGAGAAAATGCATATTTAGATCAATACAGTTCAATAAGAAAAATATTAAAATTTCAACTAATAACCATGCTTGGATCTGGAAACTAGTGCTAGCAAGTTGTTCAGTTGTCATTCCAATTGAAGGAGGTTACCTATGACGAGACTTTGTCTTACACCGTTGTATTATAATTCTCAGAAGAAAAAACCAAATGGATTTTTTTGTAAATGTAACGGTTATTAGTCTGCGTTTATTTGTTCTGTCCAGTTCCATATATTTTCCTCACAATCAAACACACAGTAAAATTAAAAGATTACCTGAAACATAGTCAGTACAGCTTGCCAGAAAGAGTCAAAGTTATGTCTCTCTTTCTCATCTTCAGGATCGTAGTCAAATCTCCCTCCGAAGACTTGCATGCCGAGTAGAGCGAAAATCATGATGAACAAGAAGAGAAGCAGAAGTAACGAAAAGATGGACTGGATGGAGTTGAGAAGAGAAGTTACTAAATTGGAGAGAGAACGCCAGTACCTGGAGAGTAAATGATATTGCAGTGAGAGTTGGATTAGATTTGCAAGTGTAATCAATGCCAAAAATTATCAAGTTTCAATAAGTTGTACGAATTACGATTGGCCACATTATTACTGTAGATAGTAGCAACTTTATCTTAACTAGAGTAAAGTTAATATTGACACGTGACATAATATTCTGAATGCTGTAACTCTTCTGATGCTTACTTAGTAACTTTGAAGACTCGAAGTAGACGCACACATCTCAACACGGAGATACCCAGCTGTGGCATATTGGTGCTGCTGGTCAGCGCCAGTTCCACGATGGAGCAGAACATGACGAAGCAGTCGAAACGGTTGAATAAGGAGACAAAGTAGCCCTGGAAAGAAATTGACGAAACTCAGAACAAAGTCACAAAACCGCATAAAATATAAACACAATCTATCAGTAACAATGTAGATGGAAAATTAAAAAAAGAATGGCATCATCATCTGCCAGCCACTTTCCAGCCCTGTTAGAGACAGTTTCAAGTTTAATCAGATGCAGTTGACTACCATTTTACATGGCCACCACAACAGTTAGAACTGGATAATACGATACCAGTGGTAAGACTGGTTGTCAAACTTTCGGCCACTGACTAGGAAGCCCCGTTTTATTTTATTTTTTTGCAGGGTGGTAAATCATCAAAATACTCCTCCCGCTCTGGCCAGAGCGGTAGGGAGCGTCAGACTTCTACTGATTAAAAACCACCCATGTTCCTTCTTAGCTCTTTGTGCCGAGGCCGTGACATCTCTTTCGAACAACCCGCAGCCTCGACAGAAAACTAGGTAGCCCCTGACACCAAATTTTGGCAAACAGTCATTGTAAGTATATCGACTGATAAAATCTATTATCAAACAACCGTAATTCGCTAAAGCTAGCGTATTCGCTAATAAGAGTAACCACTTACTTGTACACCCAGTGCATACATTTTGACTATCATTTCCATAGTAAATAGCACCACAAACAAATAATTTGCGTAGTTCTGGAAGTGGTCTAACCAATGCGGCTGACTGAAAATAAAACAAATTAAGTTGTTATTACAAAATAAAAATACTATGGCTCATATTCAGAACTTACACTCAAGCGAAATAAAATGTTCTGCTGTGAATTATTATAAAGTTGAAAATTCAACAATGCATTTAAAACAACAGTGCTTTGAAAACGGCCAATAATTACGTTTGGCTGCATAAATAATTCTTAAAGTTTGTATAACGAATTTTAAATTATGACTATAAAGTTCAAAATAATTAAAAACAAAACTTACCCGTGATGTTCTGTAGCTAACACTAAAGTATTTAGGAACACAAGCACAATGATGGCCCAGTAACACGTTTGTGACTTCACCGCTTTTCTAGTTGTCCTTCGTAACCGTCGATTAACCTGAAACCCAAGAATATATAATAACACGCCTATAATTCCTAAAAGGGGTACGTATTTGAATATCGAAGATTAAAATACCTACGCTTAAAATATCGATGTTCAAAACATCGAAAATGGAAATATCGAACGACCATAAAACCGAAACATAAAATATCGAAAGTTTATATTATCGAATGGTTAAATAACCTACGTCCAATACATCTAAAATCTAAATATCTACAAAAGTTACATCGAAATACAGATTATCGAATGTCTTAAATATCGAAGTACAAACTATCGAACGTCCTAAATATCGATGGGTACATATATTATTTGAACATCGAAAATTAATTTTTGATGTAAGTAGTATGAGTGGAAAAGGTTGCTTCTGCAACGTCTCCGGCGCTACGGGAAGTGCAACCCCTTCGCCCTTGCGTAACAAAGCATAGGCACCCGTGGGAGCCGTAGCGGCTGAGGCTGGTCGCCGAAGGCGACCAGCAAGCCGAAGCTGCGGAGGTGATGCAGCGAGCGGGGGTTGCCCTCCCTTCGCGCCTCCGGATTTTTATATACACTCTAGGGGTAACAGCCAAAAGACTACGTAAATTCGGGGTACCCTAATTCGGTTTTGGAACAATTTCGACCTATTTTATCCATGAAAGTCAGTGTCCAGTGTACAAGCATAGGTCAATCGTGAAGGTATTATTTAGGTCTTTAAATTAAAATATATTTTTGAAAGTCAATATGTTATGCTACTAAAGTTAGTGACAGAAACGTATCGCTGCAAAATCGACTCCACGTAGTCTTGTATGCCCTACCCCTAGAGTGTAATTTAGAATCGCGTAGGCGCGGAGGGGCGCGGCAGCCCGCGAGCTGAGGAGCAGGTGGTTTTAACGCCCGCCGCCGCAGCTGAGGCTGGCCGGCGAAGCCGGCCAACAAGCCGAAGCTGCGGTGGTGAGCGTTTAGATCATCTGCGACGTTAAGCTCGCGTGGGACTGCCGGAGCCCTGCAGCGCCGGAGCCGTGACAGAAACCATGCTAGACATTACAAAAAAAAAAACAAGGAAAACCTCATGTAATGTAGGTACTTTAATTATTTTTACATAATAAAAACCAAAAATAAAACACATTTGTACGCAAATGTACAATATAACCACTGCGATCATTTTTTTGTTCTAGACCATACCTGGGAACCTAGTTACGGAGATATTGGGGGTCAAAGTTACAAATTTTTCCCCAAAAAAAAAACGTTTCTCAGCAAAACTTTTTGCGTAGGGGTACTTAGTTTGATGTACAGAATGCTTGGTTAACGGCTGTGTGATGGGTTGATTTACACCCTGTATAATTTTTTTTCGGTATTTTAACTAGTAGGTATTTTGAACGTAGATATTATGAACTTAGGCATAATGTCATTCGATATTTTGAATCATTCGAAATTTTAATCATTCGGAATTTTAATTTTCGATGTTTTAAACGTAGGTATAACAATTTTCGACATTTTGATACAATCGATATTTAAATTTTCGATGTTTTGAACATCGATATTTTAAGCGTAGGTATTTTAATCTTCGATATTCAAATACGTACCCCCTAAAAGGTAAGGCAGAGGTGTCCCTCATATTACACCCAAAGGAGCGAGCTCATTGCCATCAATCGACCTGGAAATCGAACCCAGAAAATCATGCTCAGCAGTCGCGCTTGCGACCACTTGCCCTGTACAAGGCAGTCAAACCAAAGATTAAATTATGAATTACTAATGTTATGTTCAAAACAAGGTACAGTAAATTGCACTCAGTAGTAACTAAACCTGGCTCAGCTAATTTGGCCTATAGTTTCAATATTCTACGGTACAGCTTGTAAGCTTAAGCTAAACCAGTTCAAAGCAATTACGACTGGCGTGCAGTTGGCTGAACTAAGAAAAAAATGAAAAAAAAAAAAAATGAAAAAAAAAAAAAAAATGAAAAAAAAAAAAAATGAAAAAAAATGAAATCAAGAAAATAAGAAAAAAAAAAACTAATGAAACGAACTGAACCGACCCCCCGACCAACCCGACCCGACCCCGACCCGACCGACTGAACTGACTGATGAATGAACTGATGAAATTAAGTTTTAATTTGCAGTAATATTAGCGTAGTTTAACTTTTGGTTGACCTCTGCGTGTAGTATTATTAAGCCTAAGCAAAGAATTAAAAAAAAAACTATGACAAAAACAGTATTGGTCCTAAGATAGTACCTTGTCGAACCTCCTACAATAAACTTTGCATGTTGATCCGTATCCTTGGTCTGTGCTCGCATTTACATTGCTTTGAGATCCTTCGTTGCTTTTTCTGTCTTTTTTGCCTGTAAGTAACATAAACGTTTTATAAATTCTCGCCGTATCTTACTATGGAACCGTATCAAATTCTTCTTAATATTTAAAAAAACCTACACAATTATTTGAATATTTGGTAAAGCTAAATTAACCAACATTTCTGCAGAGCATTCGCTTGTAATTTAACTATTCAAGATTCATTTTTATACGATACATACAATGGTCACTACAATGGTTTTCATAACAAGTTCCGCACTGTAATGCTCGGTTGACTTTACACACTGATGTAATGCTCTAATCTGAACTGTTACAACACAGGCAAATACTCCTGGTGATGGAGCGTCACTTATTATGTTAAGCAAATTAAATTGACTCTTGTGTAAAAAAATAATGCAATATTTCTTAAAACCCGAGTTCTGTATTTCAATGATGCTACTTAAAAGATGCAAGGTGTATACCTTGAGAATCTTGGTCATCTTCTTTCTGACCCTGGTCATTTTCCAGGTCTAACTCTTCAGCTACTGTTATCCAATTTAAATATCCTTTCAAATCTTCTTCAAACTGCTGTCTTTCTCGGGATTTCTGGAAGTCACCACGATTCTTCGCTTTTTCCCTTTCCTTGGAGAACTCTCTGTGAAAAAATTAACGAAATGTTTAGTTAAATTAGCTCACGGCTTCGTGCACCTGAAAGTTGGAAATTATGCAACAGGAAATACTACCGGGCTTAAAAATATCCTATGTCCTAACCAGGGTCATCCTACTCATCATGGGTAAACCATCCAGACTTATGATGAGTAGGTTATAACCCCGCGTCTCCAATACTAATAAAATTCTTGACCTACATTTCTATATTTATCAAATTGTAAATCTTATTATGAGACTCTTTGATTACTTACCCAGACAACACACCAAGAATCAGGTTCATGACGAAAAAGTTACCAAAGATGACAAGTGTCACAAAGTAGATCCATGGCCATGAGTTACCTTTGACATTGGAAATCTGAAATATATCAGAAACAGAAACATCTTTTTAAAAATTGATGATTTATTAAAAGTCCCACAAAAATATACATCATTCGTTATAGATAGACTTAAAAATATACATGTCGTTTTGGAGAAAAATCCTCTATTATTCGAAGTCACACCAAATAACACGATACCCTTGAAAAGACTGGTTGTCAAAGACTATTGAATGTCAAGGGTGTCAACGTACTTTGAGAAGCGTGCAAAACCTTGATGAATGACCCGCATCGCTGCTATTATTCTGCCATGAGCAGTTATGCTAATACAAAATATATATCCAGTAGTTTCAATACTTACAGCATACATAATATCAGTCCAACCTTCCAAGGTGATGCACTGGAAGACAGTAAGCATGGCGTAGCCGATGTTGTCGAAGTTGGTAATGCCATAATTGATGCCGGTCCATTCACCTCTGCAGACGTAGTCTTTGGGGCAATGGTAGCCAACGTCTCCTGGCTCACTGTTACAGGGGATTGGATCATCTATCATTTCATCTGAAAGTAATGTTTTATAATATAATATCAACGAAACGGTTTTCAACAAAGAATTAGGCAGGGATGACCTAATAGATCAGCCACATGTATGAGTCCTATGATATATGTAGTTGTAGCCTTTTGCCATAAACCAAACTCAAAGCCATATTACAGGCTGCTAGAGAAAAATTTCTCATAGAAAAACCCAATACCAATGTGCCCGACCAGGGAATTGAACCCAGGACCACATGTTACTCCGTAGCACTTACGCCCACTACCCCAAGGAACAAAGTAACATGGAAATTAATATTATGCGACATAATACCACTGCCTACCGCCTATGTACCACTCTTGTACATAAAGTTTAAATAAATAAATTGTGTATCTAGCAATAATTGTTACTTACCAGAGATAATTAATTGCTTATACCGCTTAACGTAACGTGCTTTCCGAGGCACGGAGCAAACTCGGTACGGTATGTAACAGGCGGTGGAGTAACCACCTATTACATAATAACCGGATTGAGCTGAATGGGTTAGTACTTCACATGGAGCGGCTACCTATCTGACCTCCACAACCCTTGGTAAAAACTGGTTATCAGACTTTCGGGCCCCTTACTACCTGTGATGACTGTCAAAGGTCTGCAATAAGAGCCGGGACCAACGGCTTAAAATGCTTTCCGAGGGACGGAGGAAACTCGGCATGTAACGGATAGTTATCCACCTACGGGCCAACCTAGACAAACGCGGCTCAGCCTGAAGATCGACCCCAAGTGGCAATTATATTCAGGGACTGAAAGCGGTTACGGTTAAAGGTTAAGATACCTCAAAAATATACCGGTACCGGTTTAAAATAAAGGTTGAGCTATACCGGTACCTTTATAAGTAAAGGTTGGGCTAAACCGTTATTTAACCCTTACACGATTTCGGTACCAGAATGCATGCGAGACGGGGCGCGGCGCGCAGTTGTGTCCTTCCGATCGGAAATAAAAACCAATAATGACTTATAATATAATAATGTACAACAATCGGCAAGTGAACGACAGACAGAGTGGCGAGGCGGTGCGTCAAAGAAAACCCCTATTTATTCAGGTTTAGGTACCGCTACCGATACATTTATAACGGTTATGGTACTTCTACCGAAATATACCGGTATGCATTTCCAACCTCAAACTTCCGGTACCGAAAATAATAACGGTATCAAAATATTTCGATAACCCTTATTTGACGGTATGATGTCATACCGAAATTTAAAGGTACCGTAATTTTTGGGTAATTCAGTCCCTGATTACATTAGTTGGGCACAAGCTCCTCAAGAAGACATCTATAATAAAAAAAAATAAGAAAATCAAACAGTAACTTACTTAGTTTGGTGTCATTTAGGAAGCAGGTCTCGTGCAAGATGCCAGAGAACAGCTCCAAGCCGATGATGGCATAGATGATGATCACGAACAGTACCAGGAAGGCTATGTGGAATAGTGGCACCATCGCTTTCAATATGGAATTTAACACAATTTGTAGACCTGGAAAGGTTTAAAATAAAGGGTGAATACTGTATGTTTCCTATTCCTAAATTTATCAAGGTTTTGGTTCAACCAAACTTACTACCATTCATTTTTTATCTACTACACTTCATTGAACAAATAGAAAGAAAGAAAGTGAGAAAATATATTTATTTGGAACATGCCACAATGCACATGACAAAAAATAAAGTATTATAACCTTAAATCTAGAAAAAAAGAGATTATATTATTGTGTGTCTCACGGCTGCGCCAAATAGGCCCAGTTCAGCAAACTGCTTAGTGCCCGATGGTGGTTTTCAACTGGACCTGAGACGGCAAGTAGAAGGTTAACAAAATTGACCATTCTAGCCACCTCAAAATAGGTTTCCGGTAAGTATATGGCCGATAAATATTACGAGCAAGTACCAATTTAATTAATAAATTAAACATAATTTCATTTATATTACACTAGCTGTTGCCCGCGATTCTCATTCGTTTGAAATTATTAAAAAAAACATAAATTTCCGTTTTAATCGAATTTTTTTACCAATTTTAAGACTGATAATTTTTTCACAGAACTCTAATTCTGAATAAAGGCGTACAAGCTATCTGTTAGTAAAGTTACGTCTAATTCGGTCATAGATTAGTCGCAACAAAAATACACAGACACGTCATGAACTTCTTCTTCTTTTCGAGACGACAACTCAAATTTTGTCCATCTAGTACGTAGCAACCTGGACAGCTCTTTCGTTGGCTTCGTTCAAGTCCATGAACGTGCAATTAGTTGGGCACGACGGGCAAGAGAGGAGGTGTGGCATGTCCTGTGTTGGGGCTCCACACTCACATTCTGTCAGAGATGGGTGGACTATACCCCATCTAGCCAGATTGGATCGGCAGCGGCCAACTTGGGTACGCACTCTATTTAAATATTTCCATATTCGCCACTGCAGTTCGTGGCCAGGGGGTAGTTTTCTGCCGGTGCGATGAAGTGTGGAGGGGGGGGGGGGAATTGTTCCTCTAAAGTTGCTTCATTCATCTGCTGCACTGTTCTCTGAGGAGGTGGTGTGTCTCAGGAAGCTTTTTCGGCTCTTCAAACGGCTCTGTGGTAGTTGGTGTTCATACAAGGGGTGTCGGCTGTCTGTTTCTTGTTTACCCTTTTCAATACGAGTCGCTATTTCTCGGCGCACGACTGGTGGAACTATGCCCGCCAATGAGTACAGCATTGTAGGAGAGGAGGGTCTTAAACATCCCGTAACAATACGGCAGGTTTCATTGAGCGCTATGTCCACCTCTTTTGCGTGGACGTAACGATGCCACAACGGGCTACATGATGATTTGTTACTCGATGATTTTATCGTGGTTACTGGTAACAAGGAGCTTTGGTACTGACTGAATTGCCTGTGGTTCCAGGAAAATTACAGGAGTAGGCGTTGTACTGTTGAACATGTAATTTAATTTGAAGTGTTTCAAAGTAATAGCTGATATCTTCTATTATTATATTCCTATTTTTTTAAGTGGTTCAAATTTGTTCGTATTCATCCAGTAAAAAGCTGTTATTTAGTATTGCAAACAGACACATCAGTTTTATTTATTTGTATAGACTTTAAGAATATAATTATTAGTTTGACCGGCAATGACAAAACAGGCCCTAGCAATCTTTGCCTAGTTACTAATTTAATATTAAATTTTTGGAATTAATACGAACCTAAGAGCAAAACATGTAGTTCTGCAAAGTGAATGCACTTCGCATTCACTTTCTAATTAACCCTTTCTCTTTTCAAATACCAAGTAAAGACGACTCTAAACATTACAGATTGCAGGTTTTCATACTTACTTGGCACTCCAGAGACTAACCGGAGAGGTCTCAGCACTCGGAAAGCCCTCAACGCCTTCACGTCGAACGAGTCTTTTAAAATGTTCTGTAGAACCATACTCGCTATACTGAAACATGGAAATATCGGCACTATTACTATAACAGTTTTTTTTTCCATCACTTCGCTCTCTTTAAACCTTCCTAGATCATTGTGGGTTGCACACAGCAACAGAAAATTATGTTGATTCTAAGCCAAATATCGAATATCACTAAGGTTTGTAATTACGTTCGTGATTATCCAAATTTTGAGCTCCCGATACTGGAGAATTCGAGGGGATAATACTAACTTGTAACTTGTTCTTCCACTTTCTCCCGCTAACATTATTTATTCATCTTATTAAGTTTATTTAATGCCGAGTTAACTAACTATGTACATTAATTAAAAACTAATAAATAAACTACAAAAGAGCATCAAAAAACTGCTCCTCAACGCTGTCAGCCGGTAATGTGCCCAAAAGACTGGCGGCATTCCCACGTTGTAGTGCAATACTTAGCCTCTGGCCAAGATAAAAGCCAGCCCTTGGGTCACGAGAAACGTCAACTAAGCGTTTAGAAATTTCCTTAAACAGGCTATGAGCACTCGGACCCCACGGCCCCAGAGTTTCAACCCCAAACGGCTCGAAAATATAGTAACTTGTTAGATGCACACTAATCTGTCTAACGTCCGTCTTTCGTAGTCTTTTGTTACGCGCACTACTGGAACTCGATACAAAGTCACGGCAAAACACACTCACAATACCACTAGGTTATGTAAAGTTTTTATTACGACGCCGGCTTATCACGGAAAATATACCAAAAGTGACCTTACAAGTTTAGTTATCAGCCGTGAAAGCATAAAACAGTATTTGAACGTACAGTAACTCACCCAATAGTAACTATAGTAAAATCGAGACTGTTCCAAGTGTTCCTGAGGTACGCCCCCGGGTGGAACAGGAACCCGTACGCAATGATCTTCATTATGCACTCTCCCGTGAATATCACCATGAATATCCATTCCACTTTTTCCTGAAAACAATTTTAAGTATAATCAGCTCTCTGTGATGTTATTAAGACGTTTGAAAAACCTGCAGCTACATGTATGACTTGTATTGCTGACGACATGGTGCTGCTGAGTGCTACAGTCTGTCAGAAACTTGGTTGCCCAGTGTGAGCCGTACGCCAAAAGACATGACTAGGCGTATAGTTGCAAAAAGTAAATGGTTATGGTCTTAAATACATGTAGCCTGTGAGCTGCGTACTATTTTTGCGTACATGTGTAGCAATCAATGGTGTGGCTACCTCACTTTTGTAGTGCGTTAGGAATGTTCGCAGCTGCACACGTGGTTTTTTTTACACAAGAAGGCGTTAAAAGTGTGCTTGCCTGATGCGCAGGGTGTGGGGCAGCAACAACTATATCCTAAACATGATTGTAAGTTGCCTGGACTGTGTTACACACTATGCATTTCACACTCCTAGAGATATTTTTTTTATTTTTTATCTCTACTAGTGCGTTAATAAAAATTTCTACAGACTATAACAGACTATGCACCTATGTATGTATGTAAATATTTTTTAATAATTTAAATTGTGTATTATTTTATTTCACCGAAACTGTATTGAAAACGTCGTTTGGTACATGTCGGCATTTGTTACTGTAGTTCTCGGCTCTTGTATCAAAGTGAACTGTTGTCTTTATCAGCCGTAAGTATAATAAATAATTTAAAAAGTACTTACTAATACTTGGTTCGTATTATTCGTATCACTGCTCGGGTATGGTGTGAAAACTGCTAAAGCTATACAATTTGCAAAAATTGTCGTCAATATCATGTATTCAAAAGGTCTGAAATAGTTTAGTGAAGGAAATCATCATTGATATAAGTAGCATAAAAAACACAAAATGATGCCTTGTTGTAACCGAAGTGATAAGCAAAGGTGGACCTAAAAGGGCAACCAGCTGGCACGTCCCGTATAGTGAGGGGTTAGTTGCCAACAAGGCACCAATTCAGATTGCAGATTTCATGGAATAACACAATAATCAGTTTGTCTGAATTGAGAATCAAACCCAGGACCTCATCAGCTGACTACTCTGAGAAGTACTATTCCTTGAAAGAAACAATCTTCTAACAAAATAATCGAACTAATTCATAAAATTTTTTCAAACATGGGTAGCAAAATTTCGGTTTTAGCGCTATTCATGGACATGACGAAAGCGTTCGATTTCGTAGATCACAGAATCCTTCTCATAAAACTAAATAAGCTTGGAATTATGGGCAATGTCTTAGAGCTAAAACATCGTACCGTCGTACCTAGTCAATACAAAGCAATAAACAGAAAAAATATGCCCAAAACCAAAAATTAAGAAACCTACCTATCAAATCTAAGATTTATAAACTACGTCGTGCCCCAGGACAGTGTACTAGGTCCGTTGTTATTCCTATGCTATATAAATGATTATACCCTTAACTATAGAGCATCCCATGACTCTATTTACTGATGACTGTACGACAATATTTATAGGAAGAAACTTATTAAATGGTTAACCAATAACATAGACATTATTTGTATGCCTTGCAAGGCAGCACATAGTGGGCCTGTGGACGGTGAGTGATTGGCTAGCTTGCCGTCGGCGTCGGTCCGTCTTATGACGACGACAGGCCGTGTCGACGGCACGTACGTGTACCACGCGCGCCTCAAAGATATGTCAGCAACACGGAAGGGGCGCCCCGCAAGGGCCTACGCCCGTCGGGGCTGCGGGTTGTTCGCAAGAGATACCGCGGCCTCGACATGAAGGGGTAAGAAGGAACATGGGTGGTTTTTAGTCAGTAAAAGTCTGACACTCCCTTTCGCTCTGCCCAAGAGCGGGAGGGGTGATTTGATGGTTTTCCACCCGCAAAAAAAAAAAGGCAGCACATAGTGATACTATAACTGTTTTTGTGATACCACCGTGTACTCTTATAGCTATGTGTCACAAATAAAGATTTTTGAATTTGAATTTGAAGAAACAGCCGAAACAAACTCAGAGATCATATACTTTAAGGTCCAGACATAACCTTGGTCCACTCCCAATAGGACTGTGCAGATTAGAGTCTGAGATGCTCTTAACAGTAAAACTCGTTGTCATACTACACCGTGAAATCGAAATCGTTGTTATCCCGCAGTGAAATGGTTTTGTATTGGTAATACAATCGTTTTATAAACAAATAAAATATTAGAAACCAAAAATGGCATATTAACCATTGTGAAAAACAAAACTCGAAAGCTACCACGAACCAATAGTAGGTACCTCCCGATACCTACGCTAGGCGCAAGCCGGTGCCTCACGGCCGCGCGGCCGTTGACCCGCGTACTTTTCAATCAGCTGATAACTTATTCTTGATAATAATAAGCTTTAACCCTACAAGTTGTTCAAATTTATCCTTCATACTTTTACGTGCTAGTCGAGTACTATTGATTAAGTTACTATTGATTCTCACGTTTTCGAGTTGATGAATTTTTTTTTTTATTTAAAAACAAAAACATCCTTATTTTTTACTTTGACAATGTTAAAAAGGATACTTCCATTCCACAATATCATAACACACTTTTCTCAACGGATTCTTAAGTCCAAGACAGAACAAGCTTCTTTTGGGCTTCTCTGGCTGTGGTTTGCCCCGCGGCCTGGCTTGCTTCCTTGGTGCTGGTGTGGCGGCTGCTGTGGGATCCACCACACTGTCCGCCCCAGGAGTGGTGGCTCCAGTCGGTTGGGGCTGGTCTGATGACATTTTGACCTGGAAATAAGAAAAAGAAGATGGTGAAACATTTAAAGCAAACTGAAGCCGTTGGAAGACCTCCCAATAGGTGAACCCTGAAGACCTGGTGAAGGTTGCGAGGAGGGGTGAGATGCACGAGACGGTAAAAGTACCCGTAAGACATTGAGGGTCAAATTTCCATCATTTTCACAAGTTTTTAATGTTGTCACTATATTTTCCACGACCCCCGAACTATTTAGTGCATCTATCAGCACAATGTTGTGAGTGTGTCTGAAACGTGATTTTTCAGCCAAAAAGGCATTTTCCATCAATCGTTTTTCGTAGAGTTACGCAGTTTCATATACAGAACGCTAAGTTGACGGCTAAGTGGCTAAGTTCATGTAAAACAAACAATGAAGACGATACAGTGCTTTGAAAACTCGTGTGACGTCATTTCCTACCACATTAGTATGACATTTTTTACCGGTGAGTGACGTCACAACCCCCCACTCAAATCTTTAACACGTTTTATCTTCGTCAATTTGTATTGATTTGACAAAACAAAAAATCCGTATCCAATATTTTTTGATAATCTAACAGACGGACTAATTAGAATCATATTTTTTTAAGCCAGTAAACATCCCTATAATAATTCGTGAACACTAAGTTAAATGCGTCGACTTTATCAGTCAAAAACCAGACGTTAATTCCACACAAGAATTCAAAACATCCGAAAACAGAAAAATGTTATCAAAACTTGCTTTCACGCCTCCGGATTCTTAATGCGCCGTTTACGACATTTATCGTCGTAAACCCGATGTACGTCGGTTCGTAAAACTGAGACGCTTTCAACAATATTATTGGCATGCCAGATGGATTGATGGAGGTTAGATGTCCTTACGATGAACGAATAACTATTTGGCTATGGGATACGCGCTAGAAGAAAACTGTAGTTAGACTGAAGGCGTTTAGTGTCTTGTATGGATCAGAATGTTTGGCTACAAAAGGGATGAATGAAAGATACCTAATTGTTTGTGGCTAAGATTAGAGAGTATCCTAAAGGGGATGTATGTGTGCTGTAACGCGAATTGGTAAAATATGGAATGAGTGCATTAGAGGAAGCCTGAAAGTGATTCCGGTGACAGCAAAGTTGTGTGGTATTCGGTTTATAATTGAATTTATGGATAGTAGTACCTACACACGTGTGGATGCAAGCCAATTGATAAATAATTGGATGCGAAGATTGACATTTTGACGGCTTCAGGTAAATGCTGCATGCATTAACTAGATGTTACAATGTCAGCTAGATGATCAAAGATGTCTGGGTAAACAACATAGACTCATTTGTGCCCGGTTAATGGCAATAGACTGATAAATACACTGGTAAATCCAATAAATCTTTGCCAAACCATCATCTGTCTAGCCTTTTCCCAACTATGTTGGGGTCGGCTTCCAGTCTAACCGGATTCAGCTGAATACCAGTATTTTACATGGAGCGACTGCCTATCTGACCTCCACAACCCAGTTAACACTAGGTATCACTGGCTACCTGTAACGACTGCCAAAGATCTATATATGACAGCCGAGACCAACAGCTTACCGAGGCACGGAAGAAACTCGGTATGTAATGGGCGGTCACCCATCCACAGACCAACCTAGGCAAGCGCAGCTTAACCTAAAGATCGATCCGAGTGGCAGTTCTTATTATGCCACGAGCTCCTCTTTCTTTGCCAAACCATTTGAGAAAAAGAAACTAAAAGTGTTTAAGTTCCATGTAATGGAGGGCGAGCTTATACCCGGGTAACCGGGCATAAATCCAGGTTCCGCGGCTGCTACTGAAAAATGCCTGATAGAAAATCTCAGTAACACTTCGCCCGACCGAATCGAACCCAGGACCTGGAACTCGTCAGTCGCGCTTGCGACCACTAGACCAACGAGGCAGTAGAGGAGTGGAGTGAATTATCTAGTTCATCATCATCATCACCCTATAATGTTCCCACTGCAGGGACTCAGGCCTCCTCTCTAGGAGAGGGATGGACTATAATCCACCACGCGGGCCCAGTGCGGGTTGATAGATGTCACGTGTCACATTTTTGATTCAAAGACATGCCGGTTTCCTCACGATGTTTTCCTTCACCGCTTTAAGAGCAGTGGTAGTGAAATAAATTACACAAAGTAATGCGCCTGCCTTTATTTTTGGCGGGTAGACAATCATCAAATAACCGAAATAGCGAAAGGGAGTGTCAGACTTCTACTGATTAAAAACCACCCATGTTCCTTCTTAGCCCTTGCACCGAGGCCGTATCACTTTCGAACAACCCGCAGCCCCGACGGGTAATGCGCCTGCCTGGTTTCGTACCCACGACTTACTGTTCGTAAGTCGAGGCCGCCACCACTGGTCCACCGTTGCTAGTTATCTAGTTGAGTTAATACAATTATTTGGTAAAGGGGTGTGTGAGTAAATCTCTAGGCTGAAATAGTCTCGAAGACACGCCCACTGTGACGTCAGATAGCAGTCATATTTCGTCGGACGGTTGCCAGACACACGCATCGGAATAGTGTCGTTTATAATGTGATAAAAGATTTCTAGGATAAGAAAATCGGCCTCATAAGAGTACTGCAGGGGCGTCTCTGCCCCCGTCGGGGCTGCGGGTTGTTTGTAAGAGATACCGCGGCCTCGAGATTAAGGATTAAGAAGGAACATGGGTGGTTTTTAGTCAGTAGAAGTCTGACACTCCCTTTTGCTCTGCCCAAGAGCGGGAGCAGTCAGTTTGGGAAATCATCAAATGTTTTCCCAAACTAAAAAAAACACGGTCTATTTCTTCAGTAAGGGAACTTAGGTACCCGTCGGGGCTGCGGGTTGTTCGCAAGAGATACCGCGGCCTCGATATAAAGGGTTAAGAAGGAACATGGGTGGTTTTTATTCAGTAGAAGTCTGACACTCTCTTCCGCTCTGCCCAAGAGCGGGAGGGGTTTATTTATTTATGTACACACAAATATATAATAAATAAATAATAATAATAAACAATATAAAATAATAATAAACAAAAAATAATAATAAATAATAATTTAATTCCAATTTTGTTTTGATTGTTTTTTAGTGCTTACTAACATAGTTTATAAGTTCCAATTGTTACTAACCATTATGGATCCACATGTTACCACTTATCACTTTTAGAGATACCTAAAACTGAATTACACGCAGTTGACAAAATCAAAATCAAAAGTCATTTATTTAAACTAGGCTGATGATCAGCACTTTTCGAACGGCAAAATTTACTTTACTTATATAGAAGAGACAGTCCCACAAAACGCCCACCCATCGACACTTCCTAGTGTTTAACTGGAAAGAAAAAGTGGCGGAACAAACTCCCCAGCAACACATCTGTCTCTAAGGTTACAATTTTGAAACCCTCACAGAACACAAGAAACAGAAACAAACTTCAAGAGTAATTAAAATGGTCTTTTAGCATGTTGAAGCTCGCATGTCGACTTATCACAATGATTACTTTGGTAAAGGTTTGGTCTTCATACGGCTAAAACGTTTGCCATGTTCAATGTCATCTTTCCTTTTTTCATTAAGAGCTGGATATACGCCACAGACAATTCACTCTCTCGCACCCGATTTATTGTGCGCCAGAGGGGTGTAGCTACGCGATTTGCGAGTAGCGGTTACGTAAATAAAAAATCCATATAAATAATTAAGAAAGTTATTGGCAAAAATAAGCCCAAAGCATGACTTTATAATATAATATATTTATGGCAACAAAAAGATCCTATGATTGATAGTTTAGGAGAGAAATGGTAGTTAGTTACAAACACAGAGGCTACTTTGCATATTTATTTATGATGTTTAAATTTAATTTTTATTTTCATTGAGTAAAGAGGACATGCTCTCATCATCATCATCATCATCATTTCAGCCATAACACGTCCACTGCTGGACATAGGCCTCCCCAGAAGGGAGGGATTTGCCATAATCGCCACGCTTGGCAGGCGGGTTGGCGATCGCAGTATGGTTGTTACGAAGGCACAGAGAACGCTGCAGCCCATTCTTTGAGTAAGAGGCGACTAAGGGACTTACCCTTAGTCGCCTCTTACGACACCCACGGGAAGATATGGGATGGTGCTATTTTTTACGTCTGACACCATGCGGAACTGCTCTACTCACTCGGACATGCTCTAGATTGTGTAAATTAATAAATATTTTTTTGAAAAAAATCCGTTGATGTTTGCGGAAAAAAAAGGTTATACCGCAGTTAGTGAAAATTTGACATACAAAACCTTCACTAAACTGCCAAAACCTTTACTAAGTGACGGCTTAAGTAATCATTAAACGTCTCTGAGTACGTTGACCTTGTATTGTTGGTCGCAACCGCAAGCGCGATTGCTGTGTGTAGTCTATTAACCCTTCGGGGGTTACAGGCGTGATGTTATGTATTCCATAAGTAGTTTTACATTTGCCCTCAATGTCCAAATTACAGTTAGTAATATTTATTCTTATCATCACAATAAAGTAGCTTTTGAATAACTTACTGCTGTCTTAATAAAAGCAGGAAATATTACATAATCTGTGCTAGAAAAATACTTAATCTCTGAACCCAAATACTATTCGCCATAACACATGAGTGTTGCCAATTAATATAAATAAAGTAATAACTATAAACTATTTCCCAATCACATTCCGTTACTAAATCAAACCATTGATCTTTTAAAAAAAGAATTAATTTAAATTATAACTACTCTCAACCTTCACTCATTTTAATCTCAACATTGTTGGCCCGATGCCACAAAAATATAAATTTAATTGCCAGCCAGCCATCCGTCATTTTTATTCGCGATCATCTGCAATCATAGCGTAGAAGTTTATTTAGATAAGATGTTCATGCTATGTCGGAAGTTCGGCAAAAGTTTGTAAGATCTAAAGTATGGTCGATAGGAGATAATATCCGTGTAGAATCTGATGATTTATGAGGTTAAATCTTTATTTTGGAAGGTTAAAGTCTGATAATTTACTCTACAGTAATACAGGTTTCCTTTGGAAAGCACTATCTTTTTTTTGGCTTGTGGAAAATCATCAAATAACCCCTCCCGCTCTTGGGCAGAGCGAAAGGGAGTGTCAGACTTCTACTGACTAAAAACCACCCATGTTCCTTCTGAGCCCTTCATGTCGAGGCCGCGGTATCTCTTGCGAACAACCCGCAGCCCCGACGGGGGTATGCACTCCCTGGGCTCTGAATATCAAGTTTGTCACCAGTTGGTTCAGATTGAAAGAAAAAGCTCGAGAACATTTACTTAAAAAGCTGACAGAATCGTCTCAAAATTAAATTATTGTTAGGTAGTTTTTTCTCTCTTTAATTTACATTGTTTATTCAGTACATAATTATCGTGAGCACAGAACCCTAATTCCTATTCTAAATTAAAAGTACGTTAATTATAACATGAGCTATTTGTCAGTCAAAATCGGTCCCGCCATTTCGGAGATTAGCCGTAACATATAGACAGACAAAAACTTATTCTAAGTATCGTATTTACTTTCATTTGCATTTAGTTAAAAATGTTATTTATGGTCTCAGTATGAAACGAACGGTCACCTCCAACCCCTAACCTTCAATTGACCTGAGCGGCAGAATTTATTCATTCACAAACCATAATAAATAGTTCGGGTTACACTATCTTTTTAACTATGATATTATGTGACCAGAACCATGTAATCCTGTTGCTAATTACCAATATTAATTGACCTATCACCAATTTATTAGTACTAACAAGCTAGTTTGAAACACTACACTGTAATATTCGCGTCTAGACCAATTTGCCCTTGATACGGTCATGTAGTTTCCATAGTTTTATGTAAGCTGTAGAGGGCACTACGGGACGGACTAAAACTAAAGTGAAACTTATCAGTAGATGGAATTTTTGAGTAGTTATAGGTGATCGTGAATCATCACTTCACTATCTTCATCATCATCTTCCTGCCCTTATCCCATTCTATTTGGGGTCGGTGCAACACGTTTTTTTCTTCCATTCTTCCCTGTTACACGTCAAGGTGGCATTTACCCCTTTCTCATTCATATCATTCCTCACACAATCCATCCATCTTTTCTTTGGCCTTCCTGTCCCTCTCCATCTATCAATATTTATATCCATCACTTTTTTAGTCACATGCGTTTCATCCCTCCTCATTACATGACCATACCAAGATAAACGACTTCCTTTCAATTTTTCTGTAACATTCTCATCTCCGCTACATGCAATCGTTTTTCATCCATCTTTTTCAAAGCCCAGCACTCTGATCCATACAGTACGACAGGTCTAATCATGGACTTGTATATTATCACTACATAGTATAAAACAAAGTCGCTGTCGCTGTCTGTCCGTCCCTATGTATGCTTAAATCTTTAAAACTGCGCATCGGATTTTAAAGCGGTTTTTTAAAATAGATAGAAGAATTCAAGAGGAAGGTTTTAGTATATAATTTGACCGACATCCACGTGAGTGAAGCCGCGGGCATCAGCTAGTAAATAATAACAGACGCACAGTAAGATCATTAAGGTTGCCAAGGCCCCCGTCGTTGGGGCTGCGGGTTGTTCGCAAGAGATACCGCGGCCTCGACCTAAAGGGCTAAGAAGGAACATGGGTGGTTTTTAGTCAGTACAGGTCTGACACTCCCTTTCGCTCTGCCCAAGAGCGGGAGGGGTTATTTGATAATTTTCAATCCGCCCAAAAAAGAAAAAAAAAAAGGTTGCCAAGGCCGCTCTTGCCAAGGTCGGTCTGCAGATGGGTGATCGTTATTATGTAATAATGGTCACCCATCACTTTTCAGTACCGTTGGTTTCGGGTGTCTCTTTTAGAGTAGTAACAGGTATTTAGTGGGCCGAAAGTCTGACAACCAGCCTTATATGTAATACTCAATACTCAATACTTTATTGCATTCCATAATGTGTACATGTAACAGTTGGTATGTTAACATAGAATCAATTATGGACCCTGTCGGGCACAGCAAAGTTAATTTTCAATAGGAGAGAGGATGAAGGCGTCTTTTTAATGGAATAACAAAATAAATAATATTAATTTGAAATAGTATCATTAAAATAGTTATATTTAAAATAGTTGTATTTATATATTTGGTTTAAAGTTATATTTATGTGTTTTATAAGGGGTTACGTATTCCCCAGTATTAACTAGTTGTGGAAGTCGGATGTAATATGTAAAATACTGGTATTCAGTTACATCCGAAAAGACTCGAATTCAAAATATTTCACCTGTGACATGTTGTGTGAATGATGACTGTAATTTTTGTACTATTGGAATGTTGACGCTCAAAATTTCATCATTATGCTATTATTTTTGAACGTTCTGTCACTTAGAAATACCAAATTAAATCCTTGGTAATTGTATTCAAATCAGGCATTCAAAATGTTTAGAAAACATGACAGCACTGACGGTATTTTGAACGGGCTTGCCTCCTTTTCGATAGATGAAACAGTCCAAGTAAACTCAAATCATTTTTATGACATGAGACTTAATGACTGGCGAAAATGTGGGTGTACTATTAGGTACACCTCTGCCTAACCCTTCGGGGATTACAGGCGTGATGTTATGTTATGTGTCTTAACATACATCACACCTGTAACAGGGTTAGGCGGAGATGTACCTTATGGTACACCCACATTTTGTTAAGTTTCAGTCCCTTGTAATAGGGGGCGAGCCAATTGCCATCAACCGGACACAAATCCAGACGCCGTGGCAGTTACTGATAAATTCCTAATGAAAAAAGCCAATAGGTAACACTTTTGCCCGACCCGGGAATCGAACCCAGGACCTCATGCTCAGCAGTCGCGCTTGCGACCACTAGACCAACGAGATGTTAAGAGTAAAGAAAAAAAATTATACAAAGTTGTCCTTGCCTATGTTCTAGCAATCTTATAAGTTGTGGCCTATACCACTGCTATACTGAGCCGCCAATACTCAATAAATGGTGTCAAAATTCTTGAAAGAAAAGCTCTACTTCTTCTTCAAGGTGCGGTGTCTAACCTGGTGTCAGATTTTGATGTAACCATGAGCCACCCATGAGTCACTTTACCAAGCATCATCATCATCAGCTTCTTAATGTTCACTGCTGGGATACAGACCTCCTCTCTTTTTGAGAGGGAATGGGCTATAATCTACCACGAGTGTGTGCGACTGTGTGTATTGGTAGATATCACAAATCTTCGATTTTTTGGTACTAAGACATGCCGGTTTCCTCACGATGTTTTCCTTCACCGTTTTTGAGGGCAGTAGGGATGAAATAAATTACACATTTTACATACCGTCGAGAACTATATCTCAAACATGCTAGTTTTCTCACGATGACAGTGATAATTAAACAATACGCACATGCATTATACGGAAAACAAAGGATTCTTCTTGCTTCTTGAGACTTGCACACAACGCTTCACGTGATACATTATATACTCAAGATGTTAAATTAAGAAATAACAATATGCTGTATTATAATTATGTAATATATATCTAAGATATGGATGAGCGGAGGCTCCTAACACAAGTCATTGCATATGAAGCATTATGTTTAAATAAAAATATTTTTCATTCTTTTTTTTACTTGTCAGTTGTCAAAGTTGACTGTCTGTCACTGCATTACAAAATATAAAAACTCTAGAACAGAGTAATGTACACACTCAATTTCTTCAAACTACAAGTTTTTGCTAAAGGGCACTGTGATGTCACTTTATGTGGTCTAGACATGGAGTTACGTATTTCACACTATACTATACCATATGCAACGCTACTCAATATGGCTTGTTCACTACGGGGGGCATTGAGGACACTGCGGGGAACTTAGATTGATCAATCTCGAAATATACGGCTTTTTAAAAGGCATATAAAATCTTTACACATGGACTATAGCATGTCTGTAACAACAAGAGATGGTTTGCCTGAAAATAATAGACATGTAAGCCCGGATCATTGTTTACTAGTATCACGTATCTCATTCTGTCACGTAAAGGCACTGTTTGGTGGAGCGAGAACTCTGGTTCTCATTTATACGCATCATTTGGATCGTAATTTATACAGATTTAAAAAGTATTATTTAATTTGAAAGGATATACACATAACACATAAACTAACGCCCTTTTCCCGTGGGGGTAGGCAGAAACCACAGAACGCCACCCGCTACGACCTTACATACTCGTTTTGCAAGATATACTGAGATGCCCATCGGGGCTGCGGGTTGTTCGCAAGAGATACCGCGGCCTCGACATGAAGAGCCAATAAGGAACAGGGGTGGTTTTTAGTCAGTAGAAGTCTGACACTCCCAAAAAAAAAAGATATACTAAGATATTCTTTGAATTTAGTTTCCAATTAGCCCCATAGAAATTCCATCAAAATCGGTTCAGTGTATTTTTTTTTTACATGCTAATAAAATTAATATAGAAGAACTGTGAAAATACACTACTCTCCGAATGAATTCCCGTTCGATGAACTTTGGATAAGTAAGTACATAATATAATAAAAGTATCGATTAAGTTAAAAGCTTTCGCGTAGAGTGGATCACTTTGACGTGCGGTAGTGCGGCGTATTTTTTTAATGTTATTACTTGGTAAACAGAGAAAAATGTGGGGAGTATTTTTTATCATAACATAACATCACGCCTGTAATCCCTAAAAGGTTAGGCAGAGGTGTACCTAATTGTACTACACCGACATTTCGCCAGTTATGTTTAACATAACATAACATAACATCACGCCTGTAATCCCCGAAGGGTTAGGCAGAGGTGTACCTAATAGTACACCCACATTTCGCCAGTTATGTTTAAGTCCCATGTAATAGGAGGCGAGCCTATTGTCATCAACCGGGCACAAATCAAGACTACGTGGCTGTTACTGAATATGGAAAAACCGAATAATGCGACTTCGCCTTGGATGTCGGACAAATTATATACTAAAACCTGCCTCAAGAACAACTCTGTGTATTGATGAAAAGAACATGGAAGTCGGTGTAGCAGTTTTTGCGTTTATTGCGAACAGACAGACAGACGCGGTGGAGGACTTTGTTTTATAATACGTAGTGATGATAGTGATAACATGGTAGCTGTATGATTCATAGGAATGAGGTACATGATGATTGGCTATGGATTGTGTAAAGGATGATATGGCTAGAAAAGTAGTAGTAGAAAAAAGGTTAGGTCAACAATAAATATGGATGGCTGTAAGAATAAGATTAGGTATAACAAAAGGATAAAAGTAAGTACACCATAGAAACGATAGATGGATTTTATGAAGGTCGATGGCTAGAAAGGAGAACTTCCATATTACGTCTATACAGGGTGTTTATCAACCCTTCACATACCCGTCAACCAAGCATTCTGTACACCAAACTAAGTACCCCTACGCAAAAACATTAGCTGGGAGACTTTTTTTTTGGGGTCAAAAATCACGTTCAACGGTAAAATTCAATTTAGCACTCTTAAAACATTGTGCTAGTGGATGTTTTGAATAGAAAACGGGTCATGGAGTAAAGTAATAACCTGAAAAACTGGTATTCACAAAAACAGCAGTGAATAATTTGAAACTTTGACCCCCAATATCTCCGTAACTAGACGGGGTTCCCAGGTATGGTCTAGAACAAAAAAAATATCGAAGTCGTGGGGAGAACAAGTGCCCCTCATTTGCGTTAAGGGTACTTTTACACCCTTTATTACTTGCAGTAACATCTAGACGTAAGATGGAAGTTTTGTTTCACACACACATCATAACACATTCATTCACGCCTGCACTCACTCACATGCACAAACTGTACAATTACAAACACACACATACATTCTACACAAGAATACATCCCACAACATTATATCACATATTCTGCCCAACTCGCATATAACATGCACAAAAACTTTTATTTATTTTCTCGAAACTATATAATTTTAAATTAAAAATACATAGTAAATAATTGAATTATTCTTGTGTGTACCTACATTATGTAAATTTAAATTACAGAAGAGCTATGGGTTTTTTTGTCCAGCAGCCATACCACAGGGCTAGTACTGCTGCATTATTATGGTAAATTAGAGGACAAAACGAATACATAGTACGAACATGTTATAACAAGATTATAAAGTGTTCCTCTTGTTTCAATTGCAGGAATGCATTATTATTAATAATTCTATTAATATGGTGCACTTCATCTCAATGCATTATGTACTTGAAGGTATTAAATCTTTGAAATGGAATTCAGAATCGTCCGCAATTCATTTTGATAATTTGTATGGTTTCGTCTGTTCTTTTGTAGCCTGATGGGGCATGATTTTATGTTTTATGGATGGGAAAAATTACCCTACCCGCTCTGAGCGGAGCGGAAGGGAGTATCCTCTACACAAAAAAACCCACCCATGTTCCTTCTTAGCCCTTTGTTTCCGGGAGCCGCGGTTTCTCTTTGCGAACAGTCCCGCAGCCCCGGATGACGCTATGACCTGGATTTCAGTTCCAGGAAAGCTATCGATGAGGTCTGTGTTGGAACGAGTATGCGCAGAAGCTGCGTTGATGCGGGCACTCATAGATACTTCTTTGTGTAGCATCGGTTTAAAATTGTGATTGCTTGTTTATTATGTAAATTTCGTACGCCATATTTTGGCAAAACATAGTGCATAGATTTTAGATAAAATACTATCTGTAAACCTCCAACCTGTATTGTCAATAAACTTTTTACTTTATTTCACTTTTACTATCTGTAACCAAAAAACAAATGATTGATTAACTTATAACATTGCCAAAGTCGTTAACATACGTAAGAGAAACAGTACGTGAGGTTCTATATTAGACATGCTCTATTTACACTGTAAGTATGGAATATTTATGAGTAGTTTTACGGTTCAACATCATCATAATTTTTTTTTTTTTTTTTTATTTGGAATGGGCTTGCTCTTGACCTCAATCTTACTTCAGCCATAAGACGTCCACTGCTGTACATAGGCCTCCCCCAGAAGGAGAGGATTTGTCATAATCGCCACGCTTGGCAGGCGAGTTGGCTATCGCAGTATGGTTGTTACGAAGGCACAGAGAACGCTGCTGCCCATTCTCTGATAAACCCCTTAGTCGCCTCTTACGACACCCACGGGAAGATATGGGATGGTGCTATTCTTTACGTCCGACACCATACGGAATGCATTTTACGGTTAAATACATACAAATACAGTCGAACATAAGCTCACACCTTTTTGAAATGGGGGGTATGCAGAAATCAGAGAACGCTACTTGCTATGATCCTTACAAACTCCTTTTGAATCGTCCATGTTCATACAACTAGTCATACACGCACGCTGATTGCGATTACTACACACATTGAGGTTAGATTGTTTTTAGCATATCTCCTTCTTCCATACACCTCGATCATACGCCATTTCAAATTTCAAATCATTCATCATCTGCCTAGCCTTTACCCAACTATGTTAGGGTCGGCTTCCAGTCTAACCGAATGCAGCTGAATACCTATATTTTACATGGAGCGACTGCCTATCTGACCTCCACAACCCAGTTAATACTCGGTTATACGACACCCTTTGGTAAGACTTGTTGTCAGACTTTAAGGTCACTGACTACCTGTAACGACTGCCAAAGATCTATATATGGCAGCCGGGACCTACAGCTTAACGTGCTTTCCGAGGCACGGAGGAAACTCGGTATGTCGGGCGGTCACTCATCCACAGACCGACTTAGGCAAGCATAGCTTTACCTAAAGATCGACCCGAGTGGCAGTTCTTATTAAGCCACGAGTTCCTATCATCATCATTATTAGCCTATAATACTGCAGGGACTCAGGCCTCCTCTCTAGAAGAGAAAACTTTTATTTTTTCTTCTAAACTCATAAGCCATTTCGAAAGTCTGATCGTAAAAAATTAGGTCACCGACGAACAATGCCTAGGTCACCCAAAACTTTCACAAATCCTAGTCTCCATGTAAATGAGTTATAAAAGCACCCACCCATAATGAAATGGATGTCATAATAATATGGGATCCCATAATATTATCCTCGAGAACCTCATTTGTATGGAGCCCTTGCTTTTCATAGAAAATATAGTATTTTTAGGAATTTTCATATTAACTTTTGGAATGATTTGGCTATTTCTAAGCGGTCTATGATGGGTTCAAAGTATGGTGGTGGTTGAAACGTGAAGTGCATCAAATATCTCACAAAACGGATTATAGCTGGGTGTGTGACCCATATGATTGAAGAAGATCGATTGAATTTATCTACTGCCTCCGTGGTCGAATGGTTTAGGAGTTTGCCTTGTGACTGATGGTCGTGGGTTCAATTCCCACGGGAAGCATACTTTGTAAAGTTGTTTCCAGTTTGGTTAGGACATTGCAGGCTTGAATCACCTGATTGTCGGATAAAAAGATGATTCCGTGTTTCGGAAGGCACATCTAAGCGCAAAATAGCAGTCGTCAAACCATGTCAGAGGCCCTTAGGCGGTTTAGAAGCTCTGACACTAGTGTGTGGCGTCGTTAGACCTTACTGCCAACACGATCAGAAGAAGAATTTGCCTAGCCTTTACCCAGATATGTTGATGTCGGCTTCCAGTCGAACTAGATGCAGCTGAATGCCAGTATTTTACATGTGCCGACCCCAATTTCAATATCCGGACAAACCTGTCGAGGTTTTTGTGGTGTTTTTGTGTTTCCATTTTGTTTTTTTCTTTAATTAATGAACAATAAAAATAAATAAATAAATATGGCACAAGGATAGGAGGATAATGGTTATGGTCTTTAGGTCTAATTTTTTTTTTTTTTCATCTTTGGCCCCACTAGGATTTTCTCCTGTATCGTGGGTGCGTTCACAAACATAAAGTCACATATACAAATACCCAGACCCGAAACAACTATCTGCAGGCCATACACATATTTGTTCCGTGCGGGGATCGAACCCGCGACACGCAGCGCAGCAGTCCAATCGCTTAGCCACTGCGCCAACCGTGCAAAACTTATCACACCCAATTTTAATGCTTCTTTATAACTGTAACATTCTAACAACATTTTAGTGGTTTAATCGTGTGAAGTCGCTGTGTTTACAGCCCTGACTAAAGCATAACAAAACGTATCGATTTGAGCATTTGACCGTTCTAACTGATCTGTTTTAGTTTCATTTGATGTAACGGATAGAAAATTACTTAAATTATCACGCTTGGCGAAATAAAGGGCTGGTTGAATGAATGGTTTAATTTTATTAGTTTTTTGGGGGTAACCCAAAGGAGGTATTTCTTAGAGCAAACCCAGATGAAGCACACCTTTTTTTGGTAGGTGGATAATCATCAAAATGACTACTCCCACTCTGGGCGGAGCGGAGAGGAGTGTCAGACTGACTAAAAACCACCCATGTTCCTTCTTAGCCCTTTCTGGGGCTGCGGTATCTCTTTCGAACCACACGCAACCCCAGCAGGTGACATTTTATACCCTCCTGATCAGTTAAAAATGTAACTTTATAAAACCGAATCACTATAAAAGAATTTTATTTCGGTAAACATAACTAAACTATGCTAATGTTTTCTTGCGATCCTGCTTGCGTACATTCGAATATATATTTATGAACTGTATCACTGCGTGAATCATCGATCCGGGGTAAACAGAACTCTTGGTGACGCCAATGCCAAGGAAGTTGGTTTTTCCAACAGATCTTCGTATGAGAGAAAACTTCAAGAGTTTTCCTCAAACGCATGTCTTATTTCTGCTTGTGAATTAGTGTAAACAATTGTTGGTAGACTTAATAAACAAAATAAAATAATTAAATATGAGTTAAATTTAAAAAAATACATAAAATATACATATTGGTACTCAAACTTTTCACTTTCTAAAAAAGGTGTTAAACCTCTTTATATTCCCAAATACATTATCATCCACGAAACCACGAAATTAAAATCCATTCGTGCATTTTAGCTCCATCTAGCTTTTGTCCGCGGCTTCGCCTGCTGGATATCGGAAATATAAAAAAGTTACGATTTTCCAACAAACTTTTATCCCCTATTTAACTCTTACCGGGGTTGAATTTTGAAAAATCCTTCCTTATTCCTTGTCTACATTAGAAAAGGAACCTCTGCAAATTTTCAGCTTTCTATGTCAAAGAGTTTAGGTTGGGCGTTGATGACCCAGTCAGTCGGTATTTTTCTCTTTATTTATTAGATAGATAGATAATATTGAACCCAAACGAGTGCTCCAGTTAAAACCGGATACCCATCCATTTCCCAACCTCGGCGCACGTGGCTTATTTATTACTGTTTAATTACTCCGCGGAATGCACGTGGCGAGGCGCATTCTAGCGCCGCCGATATTCCGTACTTACGTATCCAAGTATAGACACAATATGTGTTTTTGTGTATGTACGTTAGAAACATGTTTTGTAAACACAAAACATGTTTGAGAAACAATTTGAGAGATATAAAGTGATTTTTTTTAGTGGCTAAAAGTAAGCCATTGTGGATTATATAATTCTTAAAGAACATCGCTCGCTTTAAAAGAGAATTATCATAACATAAGTAACATTAAAAAATACGTGAGGCCTGAGTCGTTGCGTTGTTTGGCATATCAGCCTACATTTAGGATACCTAGGTCTAACAATGTTTATGGAGCAAGGACGTGGGAATGCATGCTTCCCGCTATCATGAACGAGCTACCGTTGGCTGTAAGAAACATTATTAATGTAAACAATTGCTCAAAGGTGCTTAGAAGGCACTTCCTGGATTGTGTTGCAGTACAGGAGGTGTCTATTTAGTGCATTCTTATACTTATTCTATAATATAAGGGCCTTATATACTAGCGGATTGCGAGCGTCTTCAAAGCGGAACGGGCGCGCAACGAATACGTTACGGGCGCGCAACGAACACGCCGCGCATGCGCAGCGAATTCATTGCGGACGCGCAACGAATTATATTACTACAAACACGTAATATATATATATACTATTTACTTTATTACTACAAACACGCGACGAACACGTTGCAAAGTTGCCGCACGTCCGCGACGTCTTCGCTGAGCAGCCGCGGCGTGTTCGCGACGCATTCGCTGCGCGCCCGCTCCGCTTTGAAGACGCTCGCAATCCGCTAGTATGATAAGGCCCTTATACCTTATGTACTGATAAATAATGTTGTGGCACCGAGTTGCCGTGTCTGGCATACTACTGTTAAACCCACGATGGTCTGTGTGGTATGTTTACGTCTTAAAAAATTTATTGTAATTCTGTGTTTTTGAATAATAAAAGAAAAAAAAAGAAAAAAAAAAGAACATACTATAGTGTATTTTTATCTAAGTGGGGAAACTTTGTTATTGCAGCCGAGGCACAATTTATCACCTGAGCCGCAGGTGAAATTGTTATGGAGCCGAGAACTGCAGTACGTAACAAACGCCTACGTATATTAAATGCCGTTTTTCAACGCGTTCTAAAATCATCATCATCTTCCTACCCTTATCCCATTCTATTTAGGGTCAGCGCAACACGTTTTCTTCTTCCATTCTTCCCTGTTACACGTCACGTTACATATTCTAAAATGTTGAATGAATTTTTCTCATGAACTATTGGGAAACTATGAATTATGATGTTCTCTTTTTCAACCTAATCGTAGTGCAATAAGAGCCAGTTTTCGAGTAATAGTTTAAAAAAACATATTTTTCTTAGAAACATGATGTTGACAAAAAAAATCTAATTAGTCCGTCAGAACGATTTCCAAAAAATATTGAACACATCTTTTTTCTTATTTCACGTAATAATAAAATAAAGGCAATACAGTGCTTTGAAAAGTCGTGCGACGTCACAGTTTGGTCCATTTTTACCAGACTGACGTCACAAGCCCCCACTCATGATCTTTGACACGCTTTATTTTCGTAATTTTTTTTTTATTTTTTTATAAGTATACGTTTTTGTAATAAATCAAAAAGAGACATAGGTGCATCATCATCATCTTTTTAACCTCGTTTTAATTAACTTGGGCTCGTTGCATAGATCATTTTAGTAATAAGTAGGTTACGTAGATAGAATACTACCTATCTCACTGCCGTACTCAGAGATATTTAATGATTACTTAAGTTGTCACTGAGTAAAGATTTGACATACTTTTGTATGACAAAACTGTCAAAACCTTTACTAAGTGATGGCCTAAGTAATCATTAAAGCTCTCTGAGTGCGGCAGTCAGTCTGTTAACCACGGTAGTTCGCTGAACATGAAACCCGATACAACTCAACCACGGACTGGAAAGCCCACAGGTACCGCAGATCGATAGATTCATGATAAGTTACCTAGAAGTTATAAGTTAGCTAAGACTACTAGATAATGCCGGGAATCCATACGTATAAGTATGATTAATTCTAAAGTAACTGTTTGCGAACCTTTTCCACTTAAAATTATATTTATTTATTTATTTTACTATTTATGTACACACAGTAGATAGCACAGGAAAATATTATAATATAACATGATTATATTTGAATTAAGTATTTTTATTATTTACAAACTACAAGAAAGTATGTTGTACAAGTTACAACATTTTTTAAATGGAAATATTAATATAACAGGGCGGCAAAGAATTCTTCCACATCGCTGTCTACCTGACTGCACAGAAGTCTGGCAGAATTGCCACGTTGGATGGTAATACTGATTCTTTGTTAAAAGTCCAATCCTCTGGTCAGATGAAGAGTCGACCAACTGCATGGCGATATCCCCAAATACTAAGACGGCACTTGGACCCCCTTTTTGGGGGGGGGGGGGGGTTAATCATCAAATAACCCCTCCCGCTCTTGGGCAGAGCGAAAGGGAGTGTCAAACTTCTACTGATTAAAAACCACCCATGTTCTTTCTTAGGCCTTCATGTCGAGGCCGCGGTATCTCTTGCGAACAACCCGCAGCCCCGTGCTCCCGCGGCGGAGCGCCTCCCGGGGCGGGCACTTGGGCCCCTCAGCACTAATATTTAAAATATATAGTTTTGAATTATGTTATAATGCATGAATAAATCAAGACCTAAGTTAGGATATAGGATACTTTTCAACCCAGTACTGTACTTGTTCAGTACTTTCTCGTAGATTCACTCACGTTATGATAAAGCTCTTTTTTATTTGTCTTCAGGGACTATATCTTACCAATAACAATGACAATATTATACGCCATACCTACGCCTAATTTATAATCTTTAGTAAGGCCAAGTGCTTCCCTAAACCGCTTTAGGGTCTTAGAGTAATTAGGTTAACTGGATAAAGGTTAAAATCTATTAAGAGAGGCTTTGTATGAAATATCAATTACTTATAATAACACATAACAAGTTTAGTATCTTTATTATTATATAGTGTGTTAGTGGAGCTCGTGGCTTAATAAGAACTGCCACTCGGGTCGATCTTAAGGTGAAGCTGTGCTGGCCTAGGTCGGTCTGTGGATGGGTGACCGCCCGACAAACCGAGTTTCCTCCGTGCCTCGGAAAGCACGTTAAGCTGTTGGTCCCGGCTGCCATATATAGATCTTTGGCAGTCGTTACAGGTAGTCAGGGACCTGAAATTCTGACACCCAGTCTAACCAGAGAGTATCGTATTACCTAGTATTAACTGGATTGTGGAGGTCAGATAGGCAGTCGCTCCATGTAAAATACTGGTATTCAGCTGCATCCGGTTAGACTGGAAGCCGACCCTAACATAGTTGGGAAAGGCTAGGTAGATGATGTTGTCCAAAAATTACACACATTACACGTGTTTTTCTTCCATCCCCCCTTGTCAATTATCACGTTACCCATATTTTCTTTCGTCTTCATTTTCCTTTCCATTCATCATCATTTTATATTCATCACTCATTGAGTTATGTGCAATTCGTCCCTCCTCATCACAAGGCCATACAAAGGCACTCAATTCCCTTTTAACTTGTCTGTAACTGGTGCAACTTTCAAAATTCTTTTAATATCCGCATTCATTACGTTAGCCACTCTTGTGACACCATACCTCCACCTCAACATTCTGATCTCCTTTACATGCAATTTCTTTTCATCCGATTCCGAATTTCACATCATTCTAGCATCCAATTTGTATCTTTGGCCAAACAAAGGTGAACATTCTAAAATAATTACTGGACAAAAAAGCCCTCGACAGGTAGCCACAATTTACGACCAAATGTATTCACAACGGCGACCACTTTTATTTACCACCAGTCCACAAAACGGGGTCGACAGCACGGTTGAAACGGACATTTTCACCATAAATAGTAGAGCAGAACCAGGTCACCGGCTTGTATTTATAGCTTGGCTTATAAAACACGTGTTCACTTGGGAAATAGTTAGAATTTTAGCTCGTATTTGAACTAAATTTAGATGTCTGTATGTTTTGGAGTAGGAGTGTTTGTGTTAGCGGTAACTGTTTGAATGTAACTTCCAGTAGTAAGCATTGGCAATATAATCAGTTTATAATGTTCCCACTGTTTGGTACAGTCAGCATCAGAAGTAGCTTCACATTTCGAAATTTCAATTATTTGATGTACAGGACTCACTCTATCCCGTCGGGGCTGCGGGTTGTTCGCAAGAGATACCGCGGCCTCGACATGAAGGCCTAAGAAGGAACATGGGTGGTTTTTAGTCAGTAGAAGTCTGACACTCCCTTTCGCTCTGCCCAAGAGTGGGAGGGGTTATTTGATGATTTTCCACCCGGAAAAAAAGGACTCGCTCTATTATTTTTAATGTTTCAGCAGATTATTCTTAAAAATATTCCTTACCCTACAATAACTTGTTAGTAACGAGTAATATCTGAATAGTTTTTATTAGAAAACCTGCTTTGAAACTTTGAGTAGTGTTAATTTACTTCTGATGCTGACTGTACCTCGGGTCCTTTGTCCAATGTCTGGTGATGGCAGTAGACTCGTCCTCTATTACATCATCATCATCTGCCTAGCCTTTTCCCAACTATGTTGGGGTCGGCTTCCAGTCTAACCGGATGCAGCTAAATAGCTATACTTTAGATGGAGCGACTGCCTATCTGACCTCCACAACCCAGTTAATACTAGGTAATACGATACTCTTTGGTAAGACTGGATGTCAGAATTTCAGGTCACTGACTAGCTGTAACGACTGCCTAAACTAAATATGGCAGCCGGGGCCAACAACTTAACGTGCTTTCCGAGGCACGGAGTAAACTCGGTATGTCGGGCGGTTACCCATCCACAGACCAACTTAGGCAAGCGCAGCTGTGCCTAAAGATCGACCTGAGTGGCAGTTCTCATTAAGCCATGAGCTCCTAGTTATATGATCCCATGTAATAACATGGGACATAAATATAGGGTGTAAAAGTACCCTTAACGCAAACGAAGGGCACTTGTTCTCCCCACCACTGCGATAATTTTCTTGTTCAAGACTAAACCTGGAAACCCCCTAGTTACGGAGATATTGAGGGTCAAAGTTCTGAATTTTTCACAGCTGTTTTTGTAAATACTAGTTTTTCAGTTTATAAATTTACTTAAATTACCTCTATGACCTGTTTACTAGCACAATGTTTTAAAAGTGCTACATTGAGTTTTACCGTAAAATGTGATTTTTGACCCCAAAAAAATCGTTTCCCAGCAAAAATTTTTGCGTGGGGGTACTTAGTTTGATGTACAGAATGCTTGGTTGACGGCTGTGTGATGGGTTGATTTACACCCTGTATAACTAACGAAATGTGGGTGTACTATTAAGTACACCTCTATAGATAAAAGATATACCTGTAATACCGAGGACATAACATTAAAACTAGCACAATATGACAAGATTCTACTTAACAGTAGAATGTTTCTACAATCGCATTATCTACAGACCAGCTACTTTATGAACATTTTTTAACGATAGCGTTATCACGATTTTTAAAAGTATTACTTACGGTTCTGAACTAAATGGATTTGGCAATAAATATAAGGTGTGTGAAGCCCTTCATGAAACCGCCAACCATGCGTTCTGTACGTCAAACTAAGTCTAGGAAAAAAAAATTTAGGGAAATGACTTTTTTGTTGGATAAGAATTCACGTTCTACGGTAAAACTCAATGTAGCACGCTCAAAGCATTGTGTATGGATGCATTGGATAGTACTGGGGCCAAGAAGGTACCTATTTAAAGTAAAATGCCATTAAAAACTTGTGACTCCTTGGAACTTTAACCAGGGTACGTTTCAGAACAAAAATTACTTGAAGAACTAGTACCTTTTGGCATCGTTAAGAATATTTTCGCACCCATTAGTCCTCTAGATACTTAGTTCTCTTATCAAACACTCAAAGCCGTCTATCATAAGCATGATCATCTCATCGGCATTTTCAAAGTCCCTGGAAAAGTTCTCGAAGCCATGACAACAAAGCACTTGTATGCAAATGTTATCAGTGAGATAAGCTCAACGAGTTATCGATTAGCTGCTGGGTACCTGATAACGCAGCGTTACGCTAGGTAGCTATCTAGGCAGTTTACACACGACACTGCCCGTCCATGTAAAGTGGACCTTTTTTTTTGGCGGGTGGATAATCATCAAATAACCTCTCGCGCTCTTGGGCAGAGCGAAAGGGAGTGTCAGACTTCTACTGACTAAAAACCACCCATGTTCCTTCTTAGCCCTTCATGTCGAGGCCACGGTATCTCTTGCGAACAACCCGCAGCCCCGACGGGATGTAAAGCGGACCTTTTTTTTTATTTTTTATGGTGGGTGGAAAATTATCAAATAACCTCTCGCGCTCTTGGGCAGAGCGAAAGGGAGTGTCAGACTTCTACTGACTAAAAACCACCCATGTTCCTTCTTAGCCCTTCATGTCGAGGCCGCGGTATCTCTTGCGAACAAATCGCAGCCATGTAAAGCGGACCTCACGTTGCATTTAGTCCAGTCAATACAGGGTGTAAATGAACCCTTCACGAATCCGTCAACCAAGCATTATGTACATCAATTTAAGTACAAAAATTATTGCTGCAAAACGACTTTTTTGTCTGGGTGAAAAATCACATTTTACGTAAAACTCAATGTAACACACTCAAAACATTGTGATAATGGATGCTTTGAATAGTAAACGGGTCATGGATGTAATTAAAGTAAAGTTATAACCTGAATAACTAATATTTAAAAAACAGCTGTGAAATATTTGGTGATTTGACCCCCAATATCTCCGTAACTAGGGGGTTCCCAGGTATGAGCCCGCCACACTATTCCCAAACTACTGTAACTCCTGAAAACTAGAATCAACAGTGGCGACCACAAGAAAACCGCAGAGACAATGAAGCTCGACGAAGTCTCCGAGAAACAATTTAACTGTCTTGGATCCCGCTGCGAAATTTATCAGAAAAGAATAGCGGAGCATCTCATATATTGTCACCAGAAACTGATATGTTATGTAAATGTTGCAGACAATGCTGATATAAAAACATGTTCTTCAGACGGTTATTTATAACACGCTCCATATAATGGTTATCATACAAATGACCACTCCAAAAAGTTCAGTTATATCAGAAACGATATCACAGAAACGTCAGACCTATTTTGCAACGTGACAATACAAAATAGGTCTGCAAACAAAAGTAAAAAAGAAAGGCATCCATCAATCCTCAACCTATTACAAAAACGACATAACCGTCACACCGAAGACGTACAGTAGTGCAGAAATAAAGTGATATACACACAATCACAATTCACAAAAATCTACTTGTGCAAAAATATTTAGAACGCGTCATTTAAATCTGCAAAAATATATTGCAACTAAAAAACGTCACATCTATTTTGCAACATGACATCACTACAAACAGAAAAAGAAAATCCTACAACAACCCCGAACCTATTAGAAACGACAAAACATTCACACGAAATAAAAGAAACGACAGATGATTATTAGACAATTATTTTACACGGAAACTGACCAATGAATGGTTATTTGGCACAAAACGTTCACATTTTGTGAGCCAAACGATCAAAATGAACTCGTTATCGGAACCTGGCCTCTACATATAAATAACTTGCTAAAAATACATTTGCCTGCTGATCCGGGAATTGGAAAAAAAGTACTAGGAAGCGGTGACAACGTTGAGAGAAAAAATGATGAATGTTTCTAAGAAAACGGAAATATTTGAAGATAGCAGAGAAGAATGTTGTAATAAACAGCTGGCAACAGAGAAAACGTTTAGATATACATCATATACTATTTCCTGTTCACTGCCCTGTACGCGACTCTGCCCGGGAGTGTAAATACACTGAACTGGTTGTAATATTTGCTCTATTCATAATAATTATCGAATAAATCTCCATTGTTACCGGATATAGCCGAATACCAATGTATTACACGATGCTAGTCTGACGTGCACAACCCAGTTGACGTGAACAAAGATTCGATTTACTAATCGCTTGAATAGAATAGCTATAGAAAATACATAGGCACAATGTACAAAGGAGGTGTCTCAAGAGAAAAGTATGGAAGAAGATGACAAAATGAATTGGCATAAGGGCAAGAGAATGATGAGGAATGTAGAAAGGAACCTCAATGGATGGGTCCATAATTCAGCCAAAAACACTCCATTTCCATGAAAGTTATACGAATCTTTTCAACAAATCATTTATTCATCAAGAAATAAACAAATCATTCTATTAAACATATGAGTTAACTTCAAGCACCAGCAGAAACCATGGAAACTCATTACAATTTGCCTGCATATGCATGCATTTCACTATATACATGTATCTTTATAATTACCTCAATTCTGGGCCAAGATCTCTCGGATTTCAGATACAAAGACTATGTGAGTCACAGTCGTCTGCCACAGCATCAAGTGAAGTTATTTTAGCGCGAGATTCATTTAGCATACGCCAGACGTGGCTGTCCAATCTGGGGGCTTGGGGTTTTTTACCCGACTACGGCAAAGCCAAAGGAGGGTTATGATTTTGACAGGCTATGTATGTATGTGCGTATCTTCATCTGTTCCCGTATAGCTCTTAATCTACTTATTAAAAGTCGACATATGAGGGATCGTTAGAACCGTCTTAATTGTCCGCTGAGCATAGGCTACGTGACGCGTCACAAATCTCGATATGGTGCCCTCTAGCGGACAAAAAGTAATGTGTTAATAATTAAAATGGAGATAAATACGTCGTGTTTGGTATCATTTGAAAGGGCTTCACTTGTACATTTTCAAAATATTGCTCAAATTTTAAGCGACGCCCTCTAGCGGACACAAAGACATGTGTTAAAAAAAATGTTTTGAGTGACACCAAAATTGTTTAAATAAAAAAGCATAAACTAAACCCCGAAAAACCTACGCTGAAAAAGTATCAAATAAGATTTTCAGGATTCTGAAATAAACAAGGAAATTGGAAAAACAAAAACAGAACAAAAAGAAAAGCCGTAGTCACACGTTGTTAAAGTGTTTAGGTTGGTACCTATAACGTGTGACTACGGTTTTTCTTTTTTTTTGTTCTTGTTTTATGCTTTATGTATTCAAAAGCTGTGGTGTAGAATTTAAAGTTCTCGGTCGTTGGTCCAGTGGTCGCAAGTGCGACTTCATCATCATCATCAGCCTATAATAATATTTTTTTTTATTGTGATTTGACATTGATTGATTTTGTTTTTGATTTTAATTTTGACATTGATTTTAATTTTGTTTTTGAGTACGATTTTAATTTTAATACTGTTTATGATTTTGAGTGTAATAATTTTGTTGTCCATTGTGTGCTGTTAATTTTATTAAGTATGGATCCTGATATCCGAGATAAAGAAATATTATTATTATAATGTTTCCACTGCAGGGACTCAGGCCTCCTCTCTCTCTCTCTCTTTAAGTGCGACATGATATTCTGGGTTCAATTAAAAAAAAAAACAAACATTAAACATTATTTGCAAGTAGACGAGTTACAGTTAGGTACTGTTGAACTTTCATCCCAGTCACAAAGCATAATAACTCTGAATGTAGTGTAGTTGCCCATTCCAAAGAGAAACTGCATGGATACACTTTTTTTTAAATCAGAATATTGTTACAAAAAAAAACAACGGGAAAAACACTTCAAAATTCCAAGTCGGGTAAAGAGTCATTCGGTTTTTCTTTTAGGGATTTCTCAGAAGCACATGGAGCCTGGATTTGTTCTGGTCCATGGAAATAGGCTCACCCCAATTGCATGGCGATGGGATGAATCAAATCTGGTGAAATGTGGGTGTACTAATAATGGGTAAAGTTTGTGAAATTATATAATTTTAGTTGGAGGCCGCTCGTGGCTTAATAAGAACTGCCACTCGGGTCGATCTTTAGGTAAAGCTGTGCTTGCCTAGGTCGGTCTGTGGATGGGTGACCGCCCGACATACCGAGTTTCCTCCGTGCCTCGGAAAGCACGTTAAGCTGTTGGTCCCGGCTGCCATATATAGATCTTTGGCAGTCGTTACAGGTAGTCAGTGACCTGAAAGTCTGACAACCAGTCTTGCCAAAGGGTATCGTATTACCTAGTATTAACTGGGTTGTGGAGGTCAGATAGGCAGTCGCTCCATGTAAAATACTGGTATTCAGCTGCATCCGGTTAGACTGGAAGCCGACCCCAACATAGTTGGGAAAAGGCTAGGCAGATGATGAGTTGGAGGCAGCACAAGGTCTCCTGTAAGTGAAGGAGTACACTTACGTGATACGTTTGTCTTCCACTATATATTTCGCATGATTGTGTATATTCTTTGTTGGAGATCCTAAATAAATAAATAAAGGAAACAGCTCTCGGAAAGAATTGGGGGAGACCTTGCCACAGCAGTGGGAGAGGCTAAGAACCAAAAAAAAGATACATTTTGTGGATAAAGCACAGTGGCCTGCACATTGCCTTGGCATCTGTAAATGGATGATAATGTACTGTGTAGACCAATAAACAATTGAATTTGAATTCCTCTGTCCAACCTAGATTACAGGCGAGATGGATCTAATTAGTGTCATGGAGACATTACAATATTTTAATTAAAATTCCCTTTCCATAATTGAAAATATTTCAAACGCACAGACAGCAATGTAGACTAGTTAATTTAATTGCATTAAGGTATTCCTATTTGGTTAGTGCCAAAACAAGTTAAGAAAAGAATTTGAAATTCTATTGCTATCGATCCAAGAGATGTTTAAAAGAATGCAGAATGAAAATCTGAAGTGAAGCTGCGTCTGTTGGTCTACTTACCGATGGAATCTGTCAAATGCAAAACCAAATGAGCCAGGGTAGTCTATCGAAGCATTATCATCCGCCTATGATGTTCCCACTGCAGGGACTCAGGGCTCCTCTCTAGGAGAGGGATGGGGTATAATCCACCCACACATGTCTTCGAATTTACTTGTTCTAAGACATGCCAGTTTCCTCACGATGTTTTCCGTCACTGTTTTGAGAGCAGTGGTGATGAAATAAATTACACAAAGTAATACGCCTGACTGGGTTCGTACCCACGACTCACTGTTCGTAAGTCGGGGCCGCCACCACTGGGCCACCACTGCTCTACTAGGAAGTTTACTCTCACAGAAAGGAGATGTTTCAAAACGGGCCAGGTATACAGGGTGTAAATCAACCCATCACACACCCGTCAACCAAGCATTCTGTACATCAAACTAAGTACAGGGGTACTTAGTTTGATACCCAAATTTTTTTGCTGGGAAAAGATTTTTTATTTTGGTTCAAAAATTACATTTTACGGTAATAATCAATGTAGCACTGTTAAAACATTGTGCTAGTGGATGCTTTGAATAGTAAACGGGTCATGGAGGTAATTTAAGTAAAGTTAAAACCTGAAAAACTAGTATTTACAAAAACAGTTGTGAAATTTTTTTGGAACTTTGACCCCCAATATCTCCGTAACTAGGAGGTTCCCAGGTATAGTCTAGAACAAAAAAAATTTCGCAGTGGTGGGGAGAACAAGTGACCTTCGTTTGCGTTAAGGGTACTTTTACACCCTATATAGGTAGGTACGTATCGTGAAATTCGGGGATAATACAGATAAATTGTATAAATGCATATTTTTCATGTAAGAATTTGATATTTATCAATTATTTTTATCGACCTTCAATTATTTAGGTGCGAACAAAAGGGCCCGCATTCGGGGAACAGTTTTTAATTATGTATGATATTTACTCCCCGTATGCTGTATACCGAACGAGGTAACGACCAATGAAATTGCGCCATTACAGATATTTGACAGGCGTTACAGATAGTCAACGGTAAGCATGCCTTAGCAACTTGTTTACCAAAGGGTTTCGTATTACCCAGTGCAGAACAGCTACCCAGTCACTCCATGTGAAATACTGATAATTATCCGTATCCAGTTAGACTGGAAACCGATACCAACATAGTTTTGAAAAGGCAGATAATGACGATAGGCTTTCATAAAGCCCACACACGTGTATCCTAGCGAAACACAACACGTTTTCACTTATGAACATAATCCAAAAAGCCAATCAAGGTGTCCACTGCCAAACAGAGCATCAAATCCTAATGCTAAATTAATTAAAGAGATCGCTGTCGAAAACAAAATGAACTTTAACGTCACTGCGATAATCCTATTGATTACGTGAACGTGTATCGTACAGTTAGTGCCCAGCAAAACCTGACCCCCTGTTTTTTGGAGTGTGGTAAATCATCAAATGACTCATCCCGCCCTGGGTGGAGCAGAATGGAGTGTCAGACTTCTACTGTTTATAAACCAGCCATGTTACCGCGGTCCCGGCATCAAATGACTCCTCCCGCCCTGGGTGGAGCAGAATGGAGTGTCAGACTTCTACTGTTTATAAACCAGCCATGTTACCGCGGTCCCGGACACAAAGCGCTTAACGCTTTGTGTCTGGGACCGCGGTATCTCTTTCGTACAACCCGCAGCCCCCGGCAGGCGTCGTCCCTTGCGGGATAACCCTCGCCTTAAGCAGACAAGAATAAGTGGTGTGAAAAGGGGGGTCAGGTAATACTGGGCACTGACTGTACAGTCACGAGCAATAATATGTACCTATACAATAGGCAAAGTTCAAACGCGAATTTCTCGTGAAATAACGATTGAATCTTCGAGAGATGACCTACTTTATGATAACATTGGTTTTAAAATATTAATTTATTTACGTAACGTGAAAATGAAATCAATTAGTCGGCGAAAATTGCCTTTTAAACGTCGCTAAGTGTAAACATATTGGTGCTGCTGACTATACACCCACATCTACACGGTTTTAGATATGGCTGTCAAAGTGGCAAAAGCCCAAATAACAAGGTTATCATCATCATTATTTCAGCCATAAGACGTCCACTGCTGGACATAGACCTCCCCCAGAAGGGAGAGATTTGCCATAATCGTCACGCTTGGCCGGCGGGTTGGCGATCGCAGTATGGTTGTTACGAAGGCACAGAGAACGCTGATAAGGTTATAACCTTAGCTATTGTACTAGTGTCCTCACATTGTTTCTGGACATGGCTGAAAAAACCCCGCATGAATCTAGATCCTCTACTTTCTTCTTCAATCAATTATTTCTGTTTAAAATGTCAGCAGATATTCTGAAAGCTCTAGGTTTGTTCGAGGATAGGTGATCGCCCGCTACATGCCGAGTTTCCTCCGTTCATAGGACTGCACTTTTAGACGTTGGCCTCGACTATCATAATTATGTAGATCTTCACAGTCTTTCTTTGCAGATAAGTCTGACACCCAGTCTTACTAAGTCTTTTTTTTTTTGGGGGTGGAAAATCATCAAATAACCCCTCCCGCTCTTGGGCAGAGCGAAAGGGAGTGTCAGACTTCTACTGACTAAAAACCACCCATGTTCCTTCTTAGCCCTTCATGTCAAGGCCGCGGTATCTCTTGCGAACAACCCGCAGCCCCGACGGGCGTCGGCCCTTGCGGGCCCCTTCCATGTTGCTGACATCTCTTTGAGGCGCCCGTGGAACACGAACGCGCCGTCGACACGGCCTGTCGTCGTCATACGACGGACGGACGGCGAGCTAGCCCGTCACTCACCGTCCACATGCCCGCGTCTACGGTGGCCGGAAGCCATCACGTGGCCCCCGACGCCCGGAGCGCCTCCTGCGGCGGCTGGGACGAGAGGTTCTCTCCCTCTCACGTTCCGCCACCTCCTTCGCTTGCATCACTGCTTCGCAGCAGGAGGCGCGGTGTCCCATTCCTCCTCGCCCCGGACCATGGCTTAAGGGGGAAGGGGGTCTTACCCAGTATTACCCAGTACTAACCGGGTAGTGGAGGTCAGATAGGCAGTCGCTCCATATAACTCTGGTATTCAGCTGAATCCGGTAAGATTGAAAGAAATTCAACCGTAACATCATCATCATCGGCCTAGCCTTTTCCCAACTATGTTGGAGTCGGCTCCCAGTCTAACCGGATGCAGTTGAATACCAGTATTTTACACGAAGCGACTGTCTATGTGACCTCCACAACCCAGTTAATACTAGTCGACCGTAACATAGTTGAGAAAAAGCTAAGCAGATGATGATGTTAGTAGATATTCGTTACTACTAAATTATATCGAATTTATGACTAATCTGTCTTAATGTAAATATCACATCAAATACCACTTAGAAACATCCGCCTGTATTGAACCCAACACCAGAACGTTTACTCTACAACATTTTTATGAACATAATTTCATAGCTACGTATGCAGTCATTGACCTCCGATCTTCTCATACGCCCGAACCAAATGAACTTGCTAAACCGGCAAACAAGAAAATACAGTGAGTCATGGTTAGCCAGAAATAAAAATGGCTGCTTTGAAGATATTTTTTGATGGACACACGATTTATATTACGTCTGTATTATATTTGTGGCTTCGTCATATGACAGGGTTTTTGTCATCTAGATTATATTTTGTAGGACTAGATTTTTGTATGATTTGAAGCCTTCATAAAATGTATTGTATAGCCTTTTTTTTTTTTGGCGCGTGGAATATCATCAAATAACCCCTCCCGCTCTTGGGCAGAGCGAAAGGGAGTGTCAGACTTCTCTTCTTCATGACGAGGCCGCGGTATCTCTTGCGAACAACCCGCAGCTATTTGTATATAGCGTAAGCCTGATAACCAGTCTTGCTTACAGAGCAATTAATTTTTGTGGGAGTCAGTAATTGAGTTGTTAAGGTCAGGAAGACAGTCTTCTGACTTCTTATTTAACACTAATATTAAGCTGCATCGGATTTGACTAGAAGCTTACCCGAACGACAAAGCTAGGCAAATAGTGGTGTGTGGGACTGTGGGGAAGAATTCAGTAGATGAGGAAAACCGGGTCCAAAGATCAAGTAAAAATAAATTGACGAAAAATTATAAATTTTAAAAATTAAATAAAATATAAAATAAAAATTTATTGATTTTGTGAACACAGGGTACAAAATTATGCTGTTCAATAAAAAAAAAAGTTTAGTCTAGCCTATGATCCGCCATAAATACAAAATCTCATAAAATACAATAAAATTTGTCGAATTTGAAATGAAATAGTACAAAAAGTCGCATGAAAAAGAAATAATATGTCAGCAATTATTACAATTAATGTCAAACTAAAATTAAAAAGAAAAGAAAGAAAGAAAAAATATATATATAATTTTTTTTTTTTTTAATTAGATATGTAGTACAAAAAGTCATGAAAAAAATTATAAATGTCAGCAAAATAAGAATTATCAAAATTAATTAATTATAACCGCATGAAGTCACGTAACAGTAAATCAAATTAATTCGTCATTCAAATATTGGTCAACAGTGTAATAACATTTATCGATAAATGATTTCATTCGTCGTTAAAATTGTGCGACATTTAATATATTTTTTTAAACTGTTAGGTATTTTGATTCCAATCGTTGATTACGAATAAAATTTAGTCTGAGAATGTAGTCTGAGTGAGTTAGTTCTCAGGTCATCTCTACGCAGTGTTATTGGAATTTATTAGATTTACTAATTAAATAGAGAGAGTAATTGGAATAGCGAGTAATAGTAAAAACCTGGTAATCCAACACCAATGACACTTTCACATTCACAACCTGGAAGTTGAACCCATGACTTCACGTTCAGCTGCAGCGTTTAACAACACTAAACCAACGAGGTAGACATTAATCAAATATTGATTATACCACTATCTTGTAAAACAGAAGTCAAGTCACTCACTGGAAGTCGGGGCTGCGGGTTGTTCGAAAGAGATACCGCGGCCTCGTCACAAGGGCTAAGATGGAACATGGGTGGTTTTTAGTCAGTAGAAGTCTGACACTCCCGTCCGCTCTGCCCAAGAGAGGGAGGGGTTATTTGATGATTTCCCACCCCACCAATTAGAAAAAAATTCACTCACTGGAAAGTTGGATACGCCAATCGAACCACCTCGCCCATGGCAAGGAATCTGACGGAAATCTTATCCATATCAATTAATCCTTTTTTTTTTTTTGGGGGGTGGGAAATCATCAAATAACCCCTCCCGCTCTTGGGCAGAGCGAAAGGGAGTGTCAGACTTCTACTGACTAAAAACCACCCATGTTCCTTCTTAGCCCTTCATGTCGAGGCCGATTAATCCTTACTCCAAATACTCGAAGTCAAGTGGCCTCAAGATCATCGACCTCATGACGAGATGCAGAACTTCAAATAGTTCAGTTTCAGAGCTCCGAATGTACAAATAAACTTGCGATTGGTAAAAATCAACGCATACCCGCATTCCACAGTTTTGTGAATTTAAAGTGAGATGAAACGTAATAAGAGTGATTTTGTGTTGGGCAAAGTGAGTCACTGAAATTATGTTAAAGGTTTTGTGGTTTGCGTCAAAATGATTTTTTTAGATCAGAGAAAATATCTGGCTAGCTACTCTTTGTAGTATTTTATCATAATCTCATGCCAAATCACTATCACTACATATTATAAAACAACTAGCTGATGCCCGCGGCTTCACCTGCGTGGATGTCGGTCAAATTATATACTAAAACCTTCCTCTTGAATCACTCTATCTATTAAAAAAACCGCTTCAAAATCCGTTGCGTAGTTTTAAAGATTTAAGCATACATAGGGATATAGGGACAGAGAAAGCGACTTTGTTTTATACTATGTAGTGATAGTGAAGTGAGGACTTTGTTTCAGACAGACGCGGCGGAGGCGCTGCGTCTGTCTGTCTGTTCGCGATAAACGCAAAAACGACTGCACCGATTTTCATGCTGTTTTCACTAATGGATAGAGTGGTTCTCGAAGAAGGTTTTAGTATATAAATTGTCATTCTGACATCCACTTACGTAGGTAACAGAAAAAAAAAATGGCAAAACATAGGCCTCTTTTGATACAGAGAAGGGACGAAAATTTTTAATTGACAACGGCTTTTGGATACTAAGAAGTCCTAATTTCTCCACACATCCCTGTTCTATCTATCGCGTTTTTAAAGTACAAATAGTACTAATTACAAAGTTTTGTGTTTGAACATTAATGGTTTTAAGAGTAGAGGAAGACCAAAGAAAGGATGGATGGACTGTGCTTGGACTGGGCTTTCGGGATGACGTATTGCACTCGTAGTTTAGTTTTATGAATTGTTCTTCTGACATTCAAAGGTACCTGGTAATGGTTTAATTGAAATAAATGCTTTGACTTTGACTTTGACTTTGTGTGAAGGATGACATGGCTAGAAAGGAAATGACTGCTGAGATGACGAGAAATAGAGAAGTATGGAAGTAGAAGACATGCTGCGCCGACCACAAATAAATTAGAATCGAATCTCGGGTCACCAGGTCACAGTGATTATTATAAGGGTTCTCGTGTTTTAGACTGTTTTGTATGTATTATAATACTAGGTTGTGCCAGCGGCTTCGCCCGCGTGGAGTTCGATAATAAAATTGTCCCAAAGGATCATACTACCGGGGTAAGAAGTATCCTGTGTGTTAATCCAGGTTATAAACTATCTGTGTTCTAAGTTTTATCTACATCCGTTCATTAGTTTTTGCGTAAAAGAGTAACAAAAATCCATCCATCATGAGTAATAATTACATTGAAATCGAATTACACTGCAACTGACTAACTATTTGCAGAAACAACGCTTTGAACCCGTAAATTCCTCAAAAGATTTTGTTGTTGTTTACAAAAACGGTTGCTCAAACCAATCCACCGATTATTTATGGCTAGACATGCAAATTACGAACACCTACGAGATTTTTCTCCATTCGCTGTCGCAATAGGAGGTCTGGGTGACTTTGCAGTGCAATGAACCATGCTAATGAACTATTGTGTTAAATCAACACATAGTCAACTTTAGATTTAGGAGAATTAAAGCTTCATGCGTCACATGACTGTAGCAATGAGCGGATAGTTAGCGTAGTTGAATTTGGGACTAAAGATTATCATCCCCTTTTTAACCGACTTGCAAAAAGGAGGAGGTTCTCAATTCGTCTGTATGTTTTTTTTTGTATATTTGTTATCGCATATCTCCGTCAACAATGAACCGATTTTCAAAATTCTTTTTGGAGTTAAGATTGCCCTTGTCCATGTTATTTAGGGTCGGTGCATCACGTTGTTTTCTTCCATTGTCCTCTGTTAATCATCAAGCTACCATTTACTCATTTGTCCTTCATATCATTCTTCACATAATCCATACTTCTTTTCTTTGGTTTTCCACTCCTTCTCCATCCATCATCATTTATATTTATTAGGTACTCTTTTAGTCGTGTCTTAATAAGAACGGCCACTCGGGTCGATCTTTAGGTAAAGCTGTGCTTGCCTAGGTCGGTCTGTGGATGGGTGACCGCCCGACATACCGAGTTTCCTTCGTGCCTCGGAAAGCACGTTAAGCTGTTGGTCCTGGCTGCCATATATAGATCTTTGGCAGTCGTTACAGGTAGTCAGTGACCTGAAATTCTGACATCCAGTCTTACCAAAGAGTATCGTATTACCTAGTATTAACTGGGTTGTGGAGGTCAGATAGGCAGTCGCTCCATGTAAAATATTGGTATTTAACATAGTTGGGAAAAGGCTAGGCAGATGATGAGGTACTCTTTTAGTCACATGCAATTCGTTTCTCCACATCACATGTCTATACCAAAACAGCAATCGATTCTCCTTCAAATTTTCTGTAACTGACGCAACTTTTAAACTTCCTCTAATATCGAGTATATTAGAGGACGGTTCCTTACCACACTACTATTCTTGTCACACCACACATGACACAACACACATCCACTTCATCTTTTTTCATCCATCTTCTTCCCAGCCCTGTATTCCGATCCATACAATACAATACACAGATTTTATCTCGGGCTTGTCAATTTTCATAACTCTTTAAAGTTGCTGTAACAAGAGATAGAATAACTGTGGGAATACTATATCGGAGATTCTATCAAAAATACAGGATGTACGCAAAACCATTCATCATCATTCTCCTGCCCTTATCCCAATTTATTTGGGGTCGGCGCAAAACCAAACGCAAAACCATTATGCACCTAATATGTTTCAAATGCCATCGCATATTTTCTCTCAAATTCAAAATAGCATAGAATCGAATTTATCTTTTGCATTTCATTATTTATACACTTCTCAATCCTAACCAATGTTAGTGCAATAACAATGTGCTATGAAAACAATCAGAATGGCTCTTCTATTTATTTAACAAGAATTTAAATATAGAAAGAGTCAAACAATCCCGACTCACAGCTGATTGAAAGTCAAAATATAAATAATCAGCTGTTACTTGTCCGTGAAACATGCGAGATGCAATTATAATAAATTAAATAATAAAAAAAATGTGATTTTAGTGATTTCACAGCTGGGAGAAACATACTTTCCGAGTAATAATCCAAGACACAGAGGAAACTCGGTATGTCACCATCTGCCTAGACTTTTCCCAACTATGTCGGAGTCGGCTTCCCAGTCTAACCGGATGCAGCCGAATACCAGTATTTTACATGGAGCGACTGCCTATCTGACCTCCACAACACAGTTAATACTAGGTAATACGATGCCCTTGTAAGACTGGCTGTCAGACATTCAGGTCACTGACTACCTGTAACGACTGCCAAAGATCTACATGTGGCAGCCGGGACCAACAGCTTAACGTGCTTTCCGAGACACAGAGGAAACTCGGTATGTTCTCGGTATGTGTGATCAATCATCCACATTCCAACCTAGACAAGTGCGGCTTAACCTGAAAATTGATCCGAGCGACTATTTCACTAACCACGACCTCCTCTCAGGTTCAATAGGCAGTCGCTTCATGTAAAATACTGGTATTCAGCTGCACGCGGTTAGAAAAAATGTAGTGCGTTATCAAATCATGACTGCTGAAATTATCTAATGACCGTAAGTATGACTACTGAATTCTAAAAAAAAGTGAAACCGAAAAAGCACAAGTTAAACAATGTTACGTAAGGTTATGTTACTTGAGATACCGTGGCCTCGACATGAAGGACTAAGAAGGAACAGGGGTGGTTTTTAGTCAGTAGAAGTCTGACACTCACTTTCGCTCTGCCCAAGAGCGGGAGTTATTTGATGATTTTCCACCCGCCAAAAAAAAAAACGCTTTGTTATTTCCCGTCGGGGCTGCGGGTTGTTCGAAAGAGATACCGCGGCCTCGATGCAAAAGGCTAAGAAGGAACATGGGTGGTTTTTAGTCAGTAGAAGTCTGACACTCCCTTTCGCTCTGCCCAAGAGCAGGAGCGGTCATTTTATGATTCCCACCCAACAAAATAAAAAATGAATAATTATGTTAGTTCAGCTGAAAACTTTAGCGAAAGATAGTCACGGTACGGTTGGCGCAGTGGCTGAGCGATTGGACTGCTGCGCTGCGTGTCGCGGGTTCGATCCCCGCACGGAACAAATATTTGTATGGCCTACAGATAGTTGTTTCGAGTCTGGGTGTGTTTGTGTATGTGAGTTTAAATGTTTGTAAACGCTCCCACGATACAGGAGAAATTCCTAGTGTGGGGCAATGTTTAAAAAAAAGAAAAATGTTCTGAATCCGTAATCAAGTTGTTTAAAGAAAATAGCAAACTTTCACAATTTCGTTGCTGAAAAGTTCGAGATAAAGCCACGAGTTCATAAAATCACGTTGTTGACAACTGCAGGTTCAAACAAGTATTATAAAATGCAAGTCTTTCTGTTGTTCGGTTTGTTTTCAAGGTTGAGCAAACAACCTGATTAAAACTATTGAACTTCGATGCTTCGAGAAAACTAAGAAAAACTTTTTATCGTGTTAATGCACACGATGACCTAAGATAGACGCAAAACAGGTTTAATATTTTGTGCAGCAAAATTAATTATACAATATAACATAACATCACGTCAGTAATCTCTTGACTGCCGCACTCAGAGAGTTTTAATGGTTACTTAAGCCATCACTTAGTAAAGATTTTGACAGTTTTGTTATACAAAAGTATGTCAAATCTTTACTAAGTGACGGCTTAAGTAATCATTAAATATCTCTGAGTACCGCACTGTAAGAGTAAGGCAGCGGTGTACTGAATAACACATTCACATTTCGCCAATTATGTTTAAGTCTTATGTAAAAGGACGGTTTATTTATTATATATTTGACTGTCGTTAGGCCACTGACAACCAAACTTACCAAGGGAAACCAGATTACTCAGTAACTAATTTCAAATAATAATAAAAAACAACAATCATAATTTATTTAGGTTAGATAGGCAGTAGCCTCCGTCGGCGCTGCGGGTTGTCCGAAAGAGATACCGCGGCCACGACACAAAGGGCTAAGCTATAGGAACATGGGTGGTTTTTAGTCAGTAGAAGTCTGACACTGCCTACCGCTCTGCCCAGAGCGGGAGGAGTCATTTGATGATTTCCCACCACCAAAAAAAAAGAGATAGCCAGTAGCTCTATGTAAAATTCTGGTATGTATTCAGCATGAAAGCCGATCCCAACATTGCTGAAAAAAGGGCTATGCATATATTATGATAAATATAAATAAATAAAATTCAATTATTCAGGTAATTTTAAACCCCTTGCCATTTGTCAATCGCAATATTTATATAGACATGAATAAAATATTAAAATTTGGATAAAAACAATAGTAAATTACATTAGGCATAGAATTAAATGAGCCATGAGCGAACGAGCGTCTCTGGCACATGTTTCTGCTACCAAGTCAGCTGGTTGCCTCAGATGATTTTATTGGCATTCTCAGAAGTCAGTCTATGAAACCAATAATCCCTTTGATTTCTTCAAGTCCAACAAAAAGATATTTAAATATATTTTCACATTACAATCTCCAAGGTTTTTAATTTGGCCGAGTGTGTATTGTCTTTGTTTTGTTAGTATTTAAGCATTATTCAAATATTTTATTGGATGCCAAAGAATTGGAGAATTTCGCTCCTTCATTATATTCTTGTGTAATTTTGGCGTGGTGCCAGAATCTTGATTAAAAGGACTAGACGTACGGTCATGAGACCACTGGTTCCTTTAAGTATTATAGCGTACACGCCAGCTAAGGCGATGGATTAAGCAGAGGTAAATAAAATACAAGATGCGAATTCGCGGGATACGTAGTTCTTACATAATAATGTCATGTTATTCTAGTAATTCCATTATGAAGCGACTAAAAGCTGATTTTACTAAAAACTTCAATTAACATATTATTTGCAGGGTTTGTTTTGATTTTGGTCGAATGTGGAAAAGGTCGTAAGGAAAGTTTTGAGTATGAATATGGAGGGGTATAAAAGTAGTGGAAGCCCAAAGAAACGAAGGGTGGTCTGTATTAAGGATGCTATGGCACGAAAAGAGGTGTCTGATGTAATGAGTAATCATTGATATAAAAACTAAAGATACGGTCGTCCGAACATTTGCTCGACGCGTTCGCCATGCAGAGAATTGGTGTAATCTGCTCGTTAACGTAACCTTGTATAAGCGGCGTGGCATTTTCGAGGTATAAAGAACATAAATAAAGCTTTTAATAAAATTTACGACCGCACCCGAAGAGAGCCGATCGTGGACTAGTTCACTTCGGCTTAGGAAAGACCTTATTGGGACCACGTTTGAGGCGTCATTTTAACATGCCGTCCGCCCAGTCCTTACGCAGTAATATATAAGTCAATGCGAGTAATACATGCTGCGTAAAATGAATTGGGATAAGTTGAATGTCTTTGGATAAGCGTAAGAGAATGATGATATTTATAATTTTCCCTTAGAATAAATAATACAACCGTTGTTTTCAATAATGTAATAAGCTCAAACACTTATAGCAAACACACTGAAATGGACACCTTCAAAGATACCGCAATAAAGGTATTTTCTTTTAATAATTTCATAGCCTAAACACACGTTTCAAAACAAACAACGTGTCTTCTTGTTTCCCTAGAACGAACATTGACGTCTTCCTTGTCGTATTTAGGGAGCAACCCTAATCAGTTGGGCACAGACAATCAGACACCTCCCAGACTAAACATTGGCAAAACTGTATTACGTCTATCATCTATGAAATGGCAAAAAAAAACTATAAAAGAGTCTGGCCAATACACCGTACAAACGGAGACACATTTAGCCATTGACATAAAAACTAAAGATACGGTCGTCCGAACATTTGCTCGACGCATTCGCTATACAGAGAATCGGTGTAGTCTGCTCGTTAACATAACCTTGTATAAGCGGCGTGGTATTTTCGAGGTATAAAGAACATAAATAAAGCTTTTAATGAAATTTACGACCGCACCCGAAGAGAGCCGATCGTGGACTAGTTCACTTCAGCTTAGGAAAGACCGTTTTAGGACCAAGTTCGAGGAGTCATTGTAACATGCGGTCCACCCAGTCCATACGCAGTAATATATAAGTCAATGCATTTAGCTATACACATCCAGTATAATCTGACCTCGCTTTGTATGAGCTTTGCGTAAATGAGAGTCTACTTTGCCCACATAACGCCGCAAAAGCTTATCAATCCCGTTTGTAACGGGTAAGACGTCACGGTTGGCGCAGTGGCTGAGCGATTGGACTGCTGCGCTGCTTGTCGGGGGTTCGATACCAGCACGGAACAAATATTTGTATGGCCTACAGATACGAGTAGTTGTTTCGGGTCTGGGTGTGTTTGCGTATGTGAGTTTAAATGTATGTAAACGCACCCACGATACAGGAGAAATCTAATTCAATGTATTTAATAAAAAAGCGGTTACAACCCAATACTCTCAAATTGGGACAAGACCGCCAAACCACTGCAACTCCTGAATTCAGAATCAACAGCGGCGACCACCAAAAAAGCACCGAGACATAAAGCTCGACAAAGTCCCGGAGATACCAAAATGATTTAACAATCCGAATCTAGCTTTTCCCAATGCAGCTGAATACCAGAACTTCATTTTACATGGAGCGACTGCTAATATGGCCTCCATAACTGGATGATGCGACACTCCTGGCAATGTCACAATTTGACTACCCGGACGAAAAGACTATCAAAGATCTACGAATGACCCCGTCGGGGCTGCGGGTTGTTCGCAAGAGAATGATACCGCGGCCTCGACATGAAGGGCTAAGAAGGAACAAGGTGGTTTTTAGTCAGTAGACGTCTGACACTCCCTTTCGCTCTGCCCAAGAGCGGGAGGGGTTATTTGATGATTTCCACCCCCCAAAAAAAAAAAATGTTCTACGAATGACAGTTGGGACCTACTGCAAGATAAAACTTTGCCCTTAATTTGGCAGAGATCCGAGTTGTTTGATTTTATTAAATAAGTAGTATTTCAGAAGTCCTAGGGTTAAATACAAGTTAGGAAAAATAGACAAAAAAATATTTTATTTACAGGTATTCAGGAAATCAATGTTCATCACAGTAAACACTGCGAAATACGTTGAGAACAACAAGTAACTTGTAATATTATTTATACTGAAAACGGGATATTTACCATGTTTGTGTTTGTTTGTTTGTGTGTTTGTGTGTGTGTTGTTTGTTTGTGTTTGTTGTTTGTTTGTTTGTTGTTTGTTTGTTGTTTGTTTGTTTGTCATGTTTGTTTGTTTGTTTGTGTTGGTCGTTGTGTTTGTTTGTTTGTGTTTGTTTGTTTGTTGTGTGTGTTTGTTTGTTTGTTGTTTGTTTGTTTGCCATGTCAATTTAAAATCTTATAAGTAACTTGTAATGTTCACTGTGGTAAACATTGCCAAAGTAGTGTAAAATAAAAACTCTATGTACATCATTAACCTTTAATTAAGATTTATGATATCTGTGTTTCTTTCGACATTTAAGCCATCCACCTTGTACGCTCGTTCCATCATAAACCTCATCAATCGCTTTTCATCAGGCGTGATCGACGGCAAGAGCAGGCCCATTCAGCATTATAACATCACGCCTGGAACCCCGATTGGGCAGAGGTGTACCGAATAGTAGCCATGAACCGGACACAAATCCAGACTCCGTGGCTACTGAGAAATTCTAAATGGAAAAACCCAATAACACTTTGTAAAACCGGGGAATCGAACTCAGGACCTCATGTTCATGCGCTTGCCACCACTAGACCAAACGAGGCATTCAGCAATAAAAAAATCTATCCGTGCAGCCACGATCCACTCGAAACTTCTAATCCAATTACTACCACAAATTCTAAATCGATGCGTCTCGACAAAACTAGAAGTAGCGGTTCTTATCGAAAACTGATTAGACTATAGTGTAATGGGGAGGGGAGGGGGGGGGGAGTGGCTCCCTCTTTTACATAAATATTCAGCGGAATTCTGAATGGTAGTGAGACGCGGTGCCAAGATGGGCTTTCAACCCGAGGCTCTGCTGAAAGCTGGCAAGGACGAGTGGGTTGTTTATGGTACGGTTCCGTGGTTTTGAAATTTAATTTTGATGCGTTGTCATTAATGAAACTTAGTGCCGGGGCACACGATGCGTTGCGGCGCCGCACCGCAAAGATTTCGACGAATCGGCGGGCACACGACCAGTGAAATTGAAGGCGATTCGTCGTAATCTTTGCGGTGCGGCGCCGCAACGCATCGTGTGCCCCGGCACTTAGGTAGCATTTATAGACACGGCGTTTTGCGTTTTCAGGCGAATAAAAGCCTTTTAAATAATATGGTTTTTTTTAAAAAGCTACTGTAGGTTTAAGCAAAGATAGGTAGCGTGTTGTGAGGAGACGGATAAAAAGTAGCAAAAATATGCTTGATGTCTATGTGTGCTAACCCTCTGCAATAAAAAATCTTCTTATTGTGTGGGCATTAAGATCCAAAGACCCCACACCCGGTGGGCCCGGCCACCAAACGGTGGTCGTCTAACCGAGTCAGAGGCCGTTTTTTTTTTTGGCGGTTGGAAAATCGTCGAATAACCCGTCCCGCTCTTGAGCAGAGAGAAAGGGAGCGTCAGACTTCTACTGACTAAAAACCACCCATGTTCCTTCCTAGCACTTTATGTCGAGGCCGCGGTATCTCTTGCAAACAACCCGCAGCCCCGACGGGCGTCGGCCTCTTCCATGTTGCTGACATCTCTTTGAGGCGCGCGTGGAACACGAACGCGCCGTCGACACGGCCTGTCGTCGTCATAAGACGAACGGACGGCGAGCTAGCCCATTACTCACCGTCCACAGGCCCGCGTCTACGGTGGCCGGAAGCCGTCACGTGGCCCCCGACGCCCGGAGCGTCTCCCGCGGCGGCTGGGACGAGAGGTTCTCTCCCTCTCACGTTCCGCCACCTCCTTCGCTAGCATCACTGCTTCGCAGAAGGAGGCGACGGCATCGCCGGTGAGGACTCCAGCCACTCCTCAAAAAGGGGACTTACCGCCGCTATCGTGGCGTGCCCTTTCCTTTACTCTCTTACGCTTATATCGGCCCCATCACCAAGTACTTAAAAAGTGGATCTTTCAACTTTCGAGTGACCACCATACATTAATCGACTCACTTACAGTAACATGGCTAAAATATAACATGTTCAACACACACGTTTACACATAAAACACGTCTGTGCAGATTTCACAGTTCCCGGGCTATTTCTAAAACGTCATTGACATAATTGTGTCATCAGAATGGCGACAAATACGCTGCATTATGTTAAGTGTGTCACGATTCACGATGATACTTATAGCTAATATTATACAAGAATGCGTGGAACGATTTATTTTTGGATTTTTGGTGAATGGAGGGAGAAAGATGTCTAAGAGAAAAGAGTTAATGGTGCTGTGACGTGTGACAGGGAGAGAATGGAAGAAGAAAATATGTTGCGACGACCCCAAATAGGACAAGGGCAGGAAGATGATGATGATGATGAAGAGAGAGATAGAGGTTCATTTAAACTCGCTTGAGTGTTTCGTCAGTACTTGGGTATGGCCACGAAAAAGTGTTTATTCCAAATTTAACATGGCTCGTACCAATATTTAAAAAGAAAAATACATTACCACTACTTCTAATACCGTTTATAGATTTATCGATATTTATAGAGTTTCTGCCCAGTATGGCGTCTTTAAAATAAAAAAAATATAGTTTCTAATTATGTAAAATTTCGATTAATATTTTAGGTTGATTTCAGCTTCCATACAAAATCAAAATGGCTCTTGTTCATGTGACACCAAACTTTTGGTTTTTAAGCTATTGCATAGCTTCTATCGCGGGCCTTGAGCGTGGGGACCGAATCCAGAAATTCCGTAACGAAAATAAAAACCTAACGAACTGACACTTGACAAATTGACACTTGACAATTTCTTGAAATCAAAAATTGTGAGTTGCCTGTATTTAAAACGGCCTGTATTATTCAGTCAAAAACTTCCTCAAAGAATTTCTGTGAGCGTGTTAATTAATTTTATAAGCGTAAGATAAGATACTATTAATAGAAATTATCAATAAATTACATTATTTAAGCTAACATATTAATAAAAATAAATTAAATTATATAAATCAAATGTAACCTTCATAGCTCTAACCACTAAGAAAAACTATGACACAAAATAAAAGAAAAAGTAAATGACATCTTGACAACTGACGTAATGTCAGATGAAAAGTAAACATTGAAAAATTATTAGATTTAATATTTTAAAACAGCAAAATCAAAGTTAATAAATCGAATAAGATCGATTATAAGGCTGCCAACAAAAATAGTTGTCGCCAAGGCGCGACATGAGACGTAAAAGGACATTTTATAAAATATGAGGATGATTAGTAAAAGTGTAAGTATAAATACTATATTTAAATACTGCATTAATAAAATAAATAAATAATTATAATTGCATAAGTTGATAAAAAATGCTATGCAATAGCTTTACCGCGGCAGTCTCCAGTGCCACACGTCTTTTTTTTTTTAAATAAATTTAGTGTCATATTTCTCCTTGAATCTTTATATTTTTTAAACTTAAAAAATATATAGTTTCAAGGAGAAACCTTAGAAGAGCATTTAAGATGTGATGTCATGCTTTATGGGTTCCGTACCCGAATGAAAACCCACGAGAGCCTATAAATAAAGCACCGTTGTCCGTCCGTTTGTCTGTCAGAGGGCTGTATCTCATGATTCGTAATAGGTAGGCAGTTGTAATTTTCACAGAATATGTATTTATGTTGCTGCTATAACATAAATATAATAATTGTAATAATAAAGGGGCTCCCGCAGGAAACCTCACACGCCAGGCGAGGCCTGCCAGTGTTGCGGAATACGTCTCAGTCAGTAAGAGTCTGACACTCCCTTCTATTCCGCCCAGAGTGCGAGGAGTTAGGAGTCAGAAGAGAGGAAAAATAGGGGGGCTCTTCTGCTACGATGGTATATAGCTATAAATTATAATACAATAGTTATGTACATATTTATCCTCGCATACCATTTTGTTTCTGTTATATTTTTATTTCTGTGAACGGCACCTGGGGCCCTTTCAGAATACCAGCGCTGTGACATATTTTGTCAAAAATGTTGCAGCACCATGCTGAGATAGTGGCCTTTTGGCCTCGTACGGGACTTATTTTTATTACTGTTTTATTTTTTAAGTGTTCCTCTTGTTTTTTTTTTGTTATTTTTTTTATTATTGATTTCTTGTCCTGTGTGAGACCAATAAATACTTTTTCTTTCTTTCTTTCTTTTTATAGGTGGTGGCACTTGCCCGGTTTTTATCTATCTTGTCTTTTCCAAACTATGTTGGAGTCGGCTTCCAGTCTAACTGGGTGCAGCTGAATATATCAATATTGTATTTTACATGGTACAACCTCCATATAATCCAGTCACTAGGTATCTACTTCTTTCAAGTTCATTATTGAAATTGAAATTCTTGACAGGTTTCATGGTTGAAATTGAATATTAAAGAAGAAGATACTCTTAGCTATAATAAAATTGCACGTATTCATTTTTCCGAAGAGATATTAAAGTGACGGTATTGAATCACGGCGCGGCGTATGTCAGGTTGGCTCTGCTACTAACTTTATTAACTAGGTAATCTAACCGGCATACTGATAATCATATTGGTTAGTTACTTTTATACACATAAAGTCACGCTTGTAATCGCCAAAAGGTTGGGCTGGTGTGTTCCTAATAGTGGCTGCGGGTTGTCTGAAAGAGCTCCGCGGCTCTGGACACAAAGGGCTAAAAAGAAACTTAGGTGGTTTTTAGTCAGTAGAAGTCTGACACTCCCTTCCAAACACCGCCCAGAGCGGGAGGCACTCCTCCCGCTCTGGGCGGTGTTGATGATTTCCCACCCTTCAAAGCAGTTATGTTTATATCTCTAATCGTGCACAAATCCACAATCCATGGCTAAAGCAGTCAATTTGTTGTGACACCATAATAGGATAGGATATATCCTCCGCCTGTGTATCCTAAATCCTCGAAGATACAAGTAGGATGTAGGATGTAGGATGGGCAAAAAAGGAGCATGACATAAAATAAAATAGTAGCCCACCGGTATCTGGAACAGGGTCCAAGCTACCGGCGTTTAGGGCGCCAGAGAGATGAACCTCCTAACAAAACGAGCCATCTCCAGAAGTACCGCTTTCTGAATCAAGTCCTTGAGCCACCTGCCTCACGAAAGCTTCCTCAGGGGGATTATTAACTTGTGTAAACAAGCAAGACCTTGGAATGTTTTTTTTTTTGAAATCTACACTAATATTATAAAGAGGAAAGATTTGTATTTTCATGTGTGTTTGTTTGTAATAAATAAACTTAAAAACTACTGGACCAATTTGAAAAATTCTTTTACCGTTGGGAAGCTACACTATTCCGGGTGACATAGGTTACTTTTTATCCCGGTATTCCCACGGGAACGGGAAGTACGCGGGTGAAACCGCTTGACGTCCGCTAGTAAAATTAATAAGGAGGAACCCCAAAAAATAATACCGCGTAACTTTATTTGAGTCAAGGACAAGGAAATTCGGGGTGATTTATTAATAACATTGTATTATAATATAGGCCTTTTGAGGACAAATGGCTATTATCTACATTGGTAACTTCTTAGAGATATCTTCGTTTTATATTACTAGTTTCTGTAGAGGTCTAAAATTAGAGAGCAGTGGTAGCCCAATAGTGGCGGCCCCGACTTACGAACTTACTTACTTAGTTAGTCGTGGTTTCCAACCCAGGCAGGCACACGTCGGGACTGTGGGTTGTTCGCAAGAGATACCGCGACCTCAGCGCAAGGGCTAAGAAGGAACATGGGTGGTTTTTAGTTAGTAGAAGTCTGACACTCCCTTTCGCTCTGCCCAAGAGCGGGAGGGTAATTTATTTCATCACCACTGCTCTCAAAAACGGTGAAGGAAAACATCGCGAGGAAACCGGCATGTCCAAGAACCAAAAATTCGAAGACTTGTGATATCTACCAATCCGCACTGGGCCCGCGTGGTAGATTATAACCCATTCCCTCTCAAAGAGTGGAGGCCTGTGTCCCAGCAGTGGGAACATTAATAGGCTGTTGATGATGATGTAGAGGTCTGACATTTTCTCATAAGGATATACTACCAAGATAATGTGACTTAGGTCATGTTCTACCAGATCAATATCTTTTTCACATTTGCTTCCAATCTAGCTGGATTTAGCTAAATACCAATGTTTTACATGGCCCCTCGTTAGTCTAGTCACAAGAACTGCTGCTGTGTATGAGGTTCTGGGTTCGATTCCCGGGTCGGTCAAAATGTTATTAAGTTTTTCCATCATGAATATTTCTGTAGCCGCCACGAAGTCTGGATTTGTGCCCGGTTGATGGCAATAAGCTCGCCCCCTATTACATGAGACTTAAAAATGGCGATGGGCAAATGTTGGAGTACTATTTGGTACACCTCTGCCTAACCTTTGAGGTATTACAGGCGTATTATCATTATCACTACATAGTATAAAACAAAGTCGCTGTCGCTGTCTGTCCGTCCCTATGTATGCTTAAATCTTTAAAACTTATTAAACGAATTTTGAAGCGGTTTTTTTTAATAGATAAAGTGATTCAAGAGGAAGGTTTTAGTATATAATTGGACCGACATCCACGCAGGTGAAGCCGCGGGCATCAGCTAGTTATGAATAATGCAGTATTTTTTATTAAATCAATGGACATACAAAAGAAACTGTAAAGAGTGATTGACCTTCTAAATAATTGAAACTCCATAGTAATAGTTATTTCGAGCAAAACCCAGACAACAAACAAAACAGCCATCCATATAAAACTATTTTTATAGATCTCCGATATGTTGTTCATGACAATCCAAATAGAAATAGTTCGCTCATCACTCGGTTATAACTCAGGAACGGCTCGTCCGTCTTCGATTAGGTTTTTAGGTTTCCGTACCTCCCGTCGGGGCTGCGCCCCGCCTTAAGGCTCCTCTCTCGAAAAAGCTTAAAAACAGCGTGCAGATGAAGCAGTTTTTCACCGGCACTTACAGAGAAATTACATCTGAGAAAAATTGTTAGTAATCTACATGATATGACACGTAATTTCATTTAGCCATAATTTTTGTATCGTTATCACATAATAAGAAAAAAAATCCACAAAATCACTTCCAAATCGTTGAATGGAACCATTTTACTCCTTCATTTTTTAACAAAATAATATAAAAAAAATATCTACTGCTTTGAAATACAAAGGAAAATAATTTGGTTTTGTTACTTTTTAAAAACATGTATTATTTTAATTATAATAAATGAAAAATGCGTCCGTTTAAAGTCCGTATCTACGACCGAGAGGCGTAGTTTGTATGCACAAGGTCATTGGCGTGAATACAAGCCTTAAACGTTTTTTTCACTCTTGAATGACTCATTACCACGAAAATTCGCGAATATTTAAAATCTTTTGTTAGTGACCTTACAAATATCATCAGCTCAATGACTTTTATGCAAAATCTGGCCAAGTTCAAATCGAGTGCATATGAAGGGTTCCGTACCATGACTTCTTATAGGTTTTCCTGTAATCTATAGGTAAGTGTTGAACTAATTTTTGTATTTTTTTTCAAAATTTTAGGCTCAGTAGTTTCGGAGATAAGGGGGCCCCCCCCCTTATCTCCGATGATGAGAGATGGTTCGACAGACAGACACACGAGTGATCCTATAAGGGTTTTTTTTTGGGGTGTTGGAAATCATCAAATAACCCCTCCCGAGCGAAAGGGAGTGTCAGACTTCTACTGACTAAAAACCACCCATGTTCCTTCTTAGCCCATCATGTCGAGGCCGCGGTATCTCTTGCGAACAACCCGCAGCCCCGACGGGAACCTGGGAACCCCCTAGAGAGATATTGGGGGTGAAAGTTCCAAATTTTTCACAGCTGTTTTTGTAAATACTAGTTTTTCAGGTTAAAACTTTACTTAAATTACTTCTATGACCCGTTTACTATTCAAAGCATCCACTAGCACAATTTTTTAAGAGTGCTACATTGAGTTTTACCGTAAAATGTGATTTTTAACCCCAAAAAAAAAGGTCGTTTCCCAGCAAAATTTTTTGCGTAAGGGTACTTAGTTTGATGTACAGAATGCTTGGTTGACGGCTGTGTGATGGGTTATACTATTCACCCTGTATATATCCAAATTCATATTCAAAACTTTCCTTACAACATTTTCCTTGTTATTTCGCATCACTTGGCAATATTATGACAACCGATATTCACAAAACTTCTCAGTCAGTGTTGACACTTTCAGAATTCCACTTATAGGCAGTGGTACCTACTTACACTTGTTTCTTTACTTTTCTTCCATACTAGACAATTAGATCCTCCTACTAGGTGGACCGATGACCTGTTGAAGGTTGCGGGGATCCGCTTGATGTCAGATATACGGGACCGGTCAATGTGGCGACGCTTGGGGATGGTCTATGTCCAGCTGTGGACGTCTTTCGGTAGAAATAATGAGAAAGATAAGACAATAACATAACCTATTGCTTGTTAGGGATCTGTATCCAAAGAGTCCCAACGGGGCCCTATTTCTAAGGCTCTGCTGTCTGTCCGTCTGGCACAGGGCTGTATCTTTGTAACGTTCTATGGAGGCTGATCTACCTAAGAGTTATCGTGGAGGTAACTTGAGGATGCCTATGTCGCAACACAGCCTCTCTGGTAGCTGATAAAATGGACGGAACAGTTTTTTTTTTAATCTAATTACTATGGTCGCTATAACAATAAAATGTATACAAAAAAGTGTTTTTTTTTCGTTATTGAATATTTTCGTGCATTATGAATATCATTATTTTCCCTAGTGCATTTAACAATATTAAAAAAAAAAAAACAAAAAAAATTTTGGGGAAACCACACAGAGGGAAGAGTGGAAGGCTATGGGGGAGGCTTTTGCCCAGCAGTGGGACAATATAGGTTGAGAAAAAAAAAATAACAATATAGTTGGATGATTCTAATTCGACATAATTTTCGCCACTGAAAATGAGTCGAGGACAATACTTTCGTTTGACCTTTCCTAATTGCGATTGACTCATTTTGTGCTGATAAATATTTTACACGAAATTCAGCGCCATTTCGGCGACTAATTTTGAGTAGCGTAAATTACGCTGGGCTTTACGTCTACAGTACAGTTACCTAATAATTTAAAATGTTCAATAGTTTTGGTTTTGTGTTTTCTGTCTGTTATACAAACAGTCCAGGAATTATTCTAAAGGTTATAGTAGTTATTTATAATCTTATTTCGAGACTGACCACTAACCATAAAATGCATTAAATTTTTTTCTACATTTAAATTCAGGTCTTGTTGCAACTTTAAACAAATAAAGTTAAAAGTTACATTAAATACAATTACTCTTCTTAAAAAAAACAAATATATCAGGGACAATCACAACAAATACATTCTTAGGGCCTGTAATAAAATTACAAATTCTATCCCAGACTTACAGTCGAATCAAGATGAAGCCAATTTAAACGCCCCTCTTTAATCCTTTAATGAGTGAACCCCCCTAATTATTTTGTCAATAACTACAGTACAATAATTATTATTGTAATGCCTTATGGCATTTATTTATTTTGTTCTCATGCACATGCACAAGAAAACTTGTAATAAACCTTTCTTATTGAGTCAAATAGGTTGATAAAGTCACTTTATCTCTCCATTGCATTGATAACCCTAGCTTTCAATACCATTCAGCTTTTCCTAAATAGATTATGCACATGCGTAGGTTTTCAGTACTCCTGAAAACACCCAAAATCACTACAATGCTAAAAGTGATGTCGAAAATTCACTACAGCACAGAATACTCTAGCAGAATCCAATGTTTTTGGCACCAAAACGAAAAACTCAACTCAATTGATTCACACATTTGCTGAAAAACAGAAAAGATTCATCTTACGAGAACCTGAAGGTTGAAATAAACAAAATGAGTACTTTACCTAATTATATACGGAATCCGCTGAACAAATCCAGTAATGTTTCACATCACTATCTGCCCTTCATCACAATCACCATATCACCACCCATTAGTATCTAACTACCAAAAAATATACGATTTGTCACCTTAAAACAACACTAGCACTTAACACACCACAATTTCCCAACATAATCCACAAAAAGGCAAAAAAAAAAACGTCGTTTAGCGTAATATTTTTGGTATTTTACGATTTTTCGCGTGTAAAAATTGGGGGAAATGTATTTATAAATGTTTCAGCGGACGGCCGGGCGTTCGGCGCTGCCGCGTACCTCGGAATTCGGATTTAGGTTAGAAACGGCGGGTTATGGCGCCACCCACACATGCGCAGTACTATACGCACAGGGACAAAGATTATGAAAGCTTCAGATGAGATAAAATGCTGTGAAGTGGTTTTGTGTGTAAGCTTAAGTGGTGGGTAGATCTTTTGTGAGTTGCTGTTTTGTGTAGGTTTTTTGTGATAACCGTTTCATAATCTTTATTGCAGTGGCGTAGCGTGGGAAGGGCACAGCCCTGCACACCGCGTTTCAGAGGGCGACAGACAGCGGAGCCAGGTGGCAGCTTCAGGTCATAGTTATCAGATCAGAAAGTTACTATTGTCATCAGGACTTTGATGTAAAACAAGGACAACCAAGCAGTGACGTACGTTATTTTCCTTACTACTTATTTTATTACTCCACTGGCCCGCGGCGGCTTTTCGTACAAGCCTTACGTATATTCCGGATGCCAAACGGCCGCGCGACTGTTGACCCGCGTGACACTGCTTTGCTTAGGTGTGGTTTTTCGTCAGTACAAGTCTGACACTCCCTTCTGCCCAGAGCGGGAGGGGTCCTTTGATGATTTCCCATCCACAAAAAAAGGACCGTCGTTATTTTACTTACCACTTACAGCATACGAAACTGATAAGTTAGTTACTTATTTGTTTACAACACCACCAGCAAAGTAAGTACTCCAAATTAGAATAATTATTGTAATATCGATCCGTTTTTGTAACGTTAGCAAGCAGTGCGTACGACGTTCGCGGGACAACTAAGTGCGGAGCGTGCGCAGTACGGCGCGGCAGTTGCAGCGGCGCGCCCTTCCCTTGTAATTGTTGTGTGCAGGTTCATTTAAGCCGTATCACAACGAGAGTTTATTTTGATTTGAATATATTTTATGATTTTCCCGTAACTTTGCAGGCACTGCGCGTTGGCGAGTGCGGTTCAAGTAGTAACTACGAAGCTTAATGCCAATATATTCGTTTTTATAATCCACCTTCAAAAACTACCTTTAAAATCTAAGCCTTAATAAATTCAAATCTTTTACACAACGTAATATTTGCCAGGAAGCCTTCTATGTTGTTAAAGATTATATGGAAGACAAAAAAGCTTGGAATTGAACTCCGCCATTTTTAATTTCCCTAATTAACATAATTTTAAGACAATGTACCACGAACGTATTAACCTACCTACCTAACCATCTACCAAAAAGAAACACAAATCTATGCGTCTTAACGCACACACGCACGCATCTTCTGGCAGACTCAGCGGCGTTTACGTAGATCGCAACACTCTGCTGTTACTGAAAATACTCGTAGTAACTCGGACACACTGTACACGAGAGAGTACTATGGGAACTCACTGGTATTGGAGCGAGGAGTGAAAATTTTGTGAGAAGTGGCATTTGGGGAGAAATACTAATGATGATCATCAATCTGTGTGACTTTCTAGTTTTTACTTAGTTTATTACGATGATGCTGCTAGATACAATGTTAGTATCACAGCTAAGGTAAAATTAAAACTTTCTTGCATTACAAAACAACCGAATTTGTAATTTGAAAAACCGCGACCCAAAAAAAGAAACAAAATAATCCTGAAAGAATAAAGAGTAATAAATAATATGACAACATACAAGATAATAATTATTATTTAAATTAAAACTGTCATTTTGGGGACATCATTCGTCGTTATCATTATTGATACCCCATTCGCATATATTCATTTACTATCATTTATTTATCCCCTCTTCCACCCTCAATAAATATTAAACGGCTTCTTCAAACATAGCTAAGAACACTCCCGACTAATTAACATTTCAATAAAAAAAAACAAAATCATAATCGGTTTATGCGTTCGAGAGCTACGATGCCACAGGCAGACACACACTCAGACAGACACGTCAACCTTTCAACACCCCGTCGTTTTGCGTCGGGGGTTAAAAACGAAACGAAATACAAAAAAACGTGCAAATTAACTTATTTATTTTTGGAAGTCCTTGGCAAGACAATCAAAATGATTTGGCACTTTTTTGGATATATGGGCTTCTTATTCTAGCGATATTGACTTCTCTTTCAAAATACGTAGTGTATCTTCAGGCGTAGGTTTCAACCATGGAGTCAAAATGTAACCTTGTTTTGAAACAACACCGTTGGAGTTCTCTCCACAAATCCAAGTTTATGAATCTTTGGTGTTGTGACTATCATGAGATAAATAAAACCAACCACTCATATTATGTTTGAAAAGTGCTGATTATCAGCCTAGTTTGAATAAATGACTTTTGATTTTGATTTTTTGATCACATTTATAATATTATAAAGGCGAAAGTTTGTAAGTGTGTATGTTTGTTACTCTTTTACGCAAAAACTACTGAACGGATTTGGAACACAGATAGTTTATAACCTGGGTTAACACAAAGGATAGTTTTTATCCCGATTTTATCTTCCCGTGGGATAATTTTCGAGTTGTAGCGGGAGAAGCAGCTAGACTCAAATAAATATTAAAAAAAAAAAACACATTAACTCAACACAAAACACATTAACACAGCAAAAATACTGAACAATTCATCACAGCAAAACTCTAGTGTAGTAGTCACAATCTCACTCCATTCTCGACTACCAGTAGTACCGCCACGCTGTGACGTTTGACGCAGTGATTCAGTGCACACGTGACGAAGACTGACAGGATCGTAGCACTCGCATACATCACGCTTGTAACGACAGTGTCGTTAGCAGAGTTGTGGCTACTAAACACATAGTTGCATACACTTACGTTTTACCTTGAGATATTTTTTTGTTAAAATGTGAAAAATGACCTCGTTGGTCTAGTGCCCTCAAGCGCGTCTGCCGAACATGGCGTTCTGGGTTCGATTCCTCCGTCAGGCAAAGTGTTATTGGCTTTTTTCATCAGGAATTTCTCAGTAACAGCCACGGAGTCTGGATTTTTACCCAGATGATGACAACAAGCTCGTCTTTTATTACATGGGACTTAAACATAACTGGCAAACTGTGGGTGTATTATTAGAGTGGGGATTACAGGCCTGATGTTGGTAAAAAAATCAAAATCAAAAGTCATTTATTCAAACTAGGCTGATAATCAGCATCTCTTCATCAACTCAAAATCATAATAGTCAAATTAAAATTCAAATATTTTATTTCAGACCATCCATATTTTTTTTTAAACTGACATGGTCACTAGCACTATTATTTTTTTTTAATTTATTTTAATCAGTAAACATTGTAAAGATCCCGTTTTCAGTATAAATAATAGTGCATCCATATTTTTTTTTTATTGTATGTTGTATCTTAAAATGTCTCTAATAATATTTTCACTGTACTCAAAATCAAAAGTCATTTATTCAAACTAGGCTGATAATCAGCTTTTTCAAACGTTAAAATTTACTTTAATTATTTACAAGAGACAGTCCCCCATAACGCCCACCCTTCGACACTTCCTAGTGTTTTTGCTGGAAAGAAGAAGTGGCGGAACAAACTCCCCAGCAACACGTCTGTCTGTTAGGTTAGAAGAACCATACTCGATACAATAGTAAGGTGTAGATTAACTACAGACACAAATCAATAATAAAAAAAGTATATAATAATAAACAATGTAAAAAGAAACACATAACATATCAGTAAACTAATTTTGGAAAAAGAACATAAATAACAAACATTGTCTTGTGTTCAACTCAGCGACCAACTATTCTTATCATCTAAGTAGTAATTAATGGAATAGTAAGCTTTTAGACAAAGATTAGATTGTACTTTGGCTAGAAAAGAAGATGGCGGTTTGTTATAAAATGTTATAGTATGTGTACGTATGTGGTGAAATAACAAAACCTAATATTTCAAAATCTTGCTTTTCAACTGCCTCGTTGATCTAGAGTGGTCGCAAGCTCGACTGCTGAGCATGAGGTCCTGGGTTCGATTCCCCAGTCGGGCAAAGTGTTATTGGCTTTTTTCATCAGGAATTGATCAGTAACAGCCACGGAGTCTGGATTTGTGCCCGGTTGATGGCAATAGGCTCGCCCCCTATTACATGGGACTTAAACATAACTGGCGAAATGTGGGTGTACTATTAGGTACACCTCTGCCTAACCCTTCGGGGATTACAGGCGTGATGTTATGTATGTTGCTTTCAACCCTGTTGTTATAAGGGCTACGTAATCTGTACTCATTCATAATCATAGGCATTATAATTACGGAGGTATTCAACGAGAAAAACACATAGTAATAACAGGTTTTAATAGAATAAGAGGCAAGCTTATACTTGTATTGCTACCATAGTACCACTGACGTTCGACCTGCATTACCAAAGAACGATGCTCCCAAGATTTTTGTAATTTCAAGAGAAATGGGAGACTGGTAATATCTTAACATGGATGTAATGAGAGGAGGCCTTCTTAACAGGGTACAGAGCTGTCGAGGAATTTTTAAAATAGGTATCTATTTGAAGAAACTTTTTCCGACTTTCCAACAAGCTTGCCCTCCTACAGTGCGATAGACACAGCCGAAGCTCAGACCGATATATCACCAAAAATTTAGACGAGATTGACGATCGACGTTTAGTTTTCGAGGAGAAAAAAGGACATATTCGCCTTTTTTCTCCTAAAACTGAGCCGATTCATTTGTCATTTAGAAATATCTTGTGGTCCTTTAATAGCGGCCGTAAAAATGGGACACTTTTTGTTATTTTTGGAGGGTCATATTTTCTTTACGTATTAGTTGCTGAAACCTAGAAAATTCGTATAAAGGCCGTCTTTACAGGTGACCTAGATTTTATTAAAAAAAGTTATTTTTCTTGTCGCATTATTCAGGAAGAAACAGGGGCAATACATTGGTAAGGAGAATCGCAGCCTTTTTTCCCTCCTAACGGGGATGAGAGCAGAATTAAAAGAACGATTTCTTACAGAAGTTTTGAAGTGCAGAGAAGGCAAAGAACCTTTGACACAAGATAACATCAGGCCTGTAATCCCCCCGTCGGGGCTGCGGGTCCCGTCGGGACTGCGGGTCCCGTCGGGGCTGCGGGTTGTTCGCAAGAGATACCGCGGCCTCGACATGAAGGGCTAAGAAGGAACATGGGTGGTTTTTAGTCAGTAGAAGTCTGACACTCCCTTTCGCTATACCCAAGAGCTGGAGGGGTTATTTGATGATTTACTTTTACTGACTAAAACCCCACCCATGTTCAGCCCTTCATTTCGAGGCCGCGGTATCTCTTGCGAACAACCCGCAGCCCCGAAGGGCGGAATTTATAGCTTCGAAGCCAACTAAACAAGCAGACACGAAGTAAAATTATGCTATTTGAAATCAACATTGCAGTAATCGTAAAACTGTCTGAAACATCTAAAAATTCAAATCGAGAGAGTGCTATCAAAATAGGGAGAGATTTATGACCGATTTTTATGATGAGGGGAATCTTAACGACCCTTGCAAGAACTACCCATTAACATTACTGGTTTCAGTGAATATTTAGATGTGTTTTTGTCATTGATATTTTATAAAAACTAAAGATACGGTCGTCCGAACATTTGCTCGACGCGTTCGCCTTACAGAGAATCGGTGTAGTCTGCTCGTTATAGTAACCTTGTATAAGCGGCGTGGTATTTTCGAGGTATAAAGAACATAAATAAAGCTTTTAATGGAATTTACGACCGCACCCGAAGAGAGCCGATCGTGGAATAGTTCACTTCGGCTTAGGAAAGACCGTTTTAGGACCAAGTTCGAGGCGTCATTGTAACATGCGGTCCGCCCAGTCCTTACGCAGTAATACTCGTATATAAGTCAATGGTTTTTGGGGTAGATGTTTCAGTATTCATGTTTTGTTTGATAGTTTTGCTCGCTGAACGAATGGCTGATAGGGTCAAAAAGTTCCGGACTGACGGCCGTGAACCAGAAGACGTTGCGTTAGAGGCTGCTCACTAGGTGGACCGATGACCTGGTGAAGGTTGCGGAGATCCGATGGATGCGAAAAGCACGGGACCGGTCAATGTGGTGACACCTGGGGGAGGCCTATGTCTAACAGTGGACGTCTTTTGGCTGATATGACGATAATTATGTGATAGTTTAGATGTACAGTCATCTTCTTCTTATTATCGGGTCAGCAGTAAGGTCTAACGACCCCACACATCCTAGTGCCAGAGTTTCTAAACCGCATCAAGGGCCTCTGACATGGTTTGACGACCGCCATTGGACGGCCGGGACAGTACTGTACTTATTTCATAATAAGGTAGTTGACAAAAAAAAACTAATTAGTCCGTCAGACAGATTTCCAAAAAATATTGGACACGTATTTTTTATTTGTTCACGTAAACAATAAATGAAGACGATGCAGTGCTTCAAAAAGTCACGCGAAGTCATAGTTTGGTACATTTTTTACCAGAAAATGACTTCACCAGCCCCCACTCATGATCTTTGACACGTTTTATTTTCGTAACTTTTTATTAATTTGACAAAACAAAAAACATGTATCCAATATTTTTCGATAATCTAACAGACGGACTAAACAGAATCATATCCTACTAATATTATAAATGTGAAAGTTTGTGAGAATGGATGTGTGGATGTTTGTTACTCTTTCACGCATAAACGGCTGGACCGATTTGGTTGAAATTTGGTATGTAGATAGGTTATACCCTGGATTAACACATAGGATAGTTTTTATCCCGATTTTATCTTCCCGTGGGATAATTTTCGAGTTGTAGCGGGCGAAGCCGCTGGCACAAGCTAGTATTGTTATAAATCAGTCAACTGTCCTATTGTTTGGCTTCCAAAATAGTATATTTTCGTAATACATTGCGAGAAGCATCACTTTCAAAAGTTGCTACTTGTATACAATTATGTCATTTATGAAATGCACACTGCAAAACCTCTATTTTCGAATAATGGTCTACAATCATAATTTGCTGAAAATTGATTGATTCATATATCCTGTAAAAGCCATGTGCATGTTACGTTATTAAATACAATAGATAAATTCACGTTTGGCAACACAGGGTGAATTAAATTTTGTTAAAAACCACGCCAAGGTTTTATCAGATTCTAAACCACAGGTTCTACAAAGAAAATCGTAAAAGATCATTAGTTTTTTCAATGAAATAAAATGTACTTACATAAAAACTTTAACATGGAGCCCAGAAATTACCCCACGGTAACTTTTTAACATAGATACACTAGCATGGGTATAATGTAGTTTCCCATTAATGAAATAATCTTCGGAATCGGATAAGTAATTCCTAAGATTATCCTCTACATCCAAACTTACAATCGGTATAAAATATAGATCATGGAACTGTACGATACGCCCTGTATAGCTCCACCAACGAATTTGAGCATTGCCGGAATTCACATGCTCTTCCCATTATTCCCATTTTTTTTTAGGAACCTTCTAGTGACGGAGTTAAGTTCCAACTTTCCCAAAGGTTTAAAAAAAGACAAGTTTTAAATGTTTTGTGGACCCCTGGACTCTTCAATGTATCCATCAGGACAATGTTTTGAATGAGTAACATTACGTAGTACATGATTTTTCACACCAAAACAAAAAGCCGTTGCCCAACTATATTTTTGAGTATATAACTTAGTTTGATGTGCAGAATTGACCTAAACTGGTAAGAAAATAATCGCCCTGTACATCAATATAGCGGATGTATTGTATCTGTTTAAACTAATAGTGGAGTTTATAAATATTTCGCGAACAAAAGACGCCCGCGCATCATCTGTAACATTATTATAAACAACACATAAACTTTTATAGGCTGCCAAATATTACATTAATAAAGAATATAAAAGTCTATGTTCTTACGTGTAAAGCTGCGTGTACAATATGTTTAGATTCTGTGAAAAAACATTTGGATTATATCCGGCTCGAAGGATCAAAGTTTTGGCAGTGAAGACAGGGGGGCAGGCAGGGCTTCTTCAATAATGCTCGTCTTGTGATTTACAATGGTTTTTACTAGTTTTACAATTAAAAGTTTATAATTATGAGACGCACTTGTCACGTACGCACAGTCCTGTTGTTGCAAATGCACACTCGCGCCGCGGGCGGAACTTTTGGTCATCAGGCCCGCCATAGATTTCCGATAGTTTTCATACGATTGCCGATAGATGGCGTTCCTTGACCCAACATAATATGCTACTACTTGAACTATGAAAGGGTCTCAATTCGGTCGGTATGTTTTTTTTTGCATAGTCATTTTCAACCAATTGAAAAAATAAAAAATAGTTGGTTGATTTTTTTAATCGATAGATTGTTTTTTAGTTTTTCTATTTTTTTGGGGTCGGCTCCCAGTATAACCGTATGCAGATGAATATCAGTATTTCACATGGAGCGTCTGCAACCAGTCTTACAAAGTCTAGGTAGTAGTTGTGGAGGTCATATAGGCAGTCGCTTCATGTAAAATAGAGATATTATGTAGTCCACGCCATTTTTAACCGACTTCCATAAAAGAGGAGGTTCTCAATTCATCTGCATGTTTTTTTTTTGTAAGTTTGTTTCCGCATTTCCGTAGTTTCTAAACAGATTTGAAAAATATTTTTTATTCGAAAGAGTATACTTCCGAGTCACCATGTCATGATCATGATGATGGTATCTCATGGAAATCTAAGGCAATCCTCAAATTGTATAAGTGCGTGTTACGTGTTTTTTCTAAAGCTACTCAAGAATTTACATCTGGCAGTCATCATCTCATGTTGATGACCTATGAGTTATTTTTTTTGTGTTTTTGAAGTCAAATTTATTTTTTGCAAAATTGTTTTTTCATTATAGGGTTAGGAACCACAGAACACCACCTACGGTACTTGCATACTCGCTTCGTCCATATTCATACATCCGACCATACACATAGACGTATAACCGATAACACACAACTTTCAATCTCCGGCACTACTTTCAGACTTCCTCTTATCGTTCATTTACGTGAGCCTCTTATTACGTATACATTTTTATTTCTAGGACAAATCCACCATACTATTCCCAAACCACTGTCACTCCTAAAAGCCAAAATCAACTGTGGCGACCACCAGAAAACCGCCGAGACAATGAAGTTCAGTAAAGTCCCAGAGCAACAATTTAAACAGTCTTGGATCCCGCAACGTAATCGAGGTCAAAAGCAGAGCCACTTAACAATAAAAGTAAAGAAAAGAATAGAGGAGAACTAAGTTTACCTAGGTCTATCGATTTACGAGTACCATGTGATGATAGGTCCTACATAAGTAACACAAGTGATGCTGCAAAAAAAGCAGTCTCTGTAAATTTGTGCCCGGTTGATGGTTATAATATGCTCAACCTCTAAGCTATTACGTGGTACTTAAACATAACTGGCGAAACTGTGGGTCTACTAATAATACTAACACTAAGGTACCCCACACCTCGGCCTAACAGGACAGGTAAAGTCCATTTCACCAAAGAAGTCCCGCAGACGCAGCGCTGTATTAAAATTATCTGCCAATTAAATATTACATTATTATTATAATGAATAATTATTAATTAATATTGTTAATATATTATTATAATAATAATTAACAATTAATTAATATTTATTATTACCAATTAAATTAGAATTACCAATTTAGTTCCACAATTGTCCACGGGACTTCTTTCGTGAAATGGACTCTATTACGTGGTACTTAAACATAACTGGCGAAACTGTGGGTCTACTAATAATACTAACACTAAGGTACCCACACCTCGGCCTAACAGGCCAGGTACACCAGACGCGATGTTATGTTTAGAACGTTATAAGTATTGGTTTTTTAAGGTATGCAAAATATACTGACAAAAAAAAACTGTTATGCTAAAAACTTAAAGAGTCTAACAAACTCAAAAGTTAAGAAACTATATTTTTGACCTTTAGTACATTGACACAAGGTACCTAGTAAAAAGAAAAAAGCAGACATGTTTTCAATCTAACTTTACAAACGGAACAATGTTGTAAACATACACAATTTATGTTGCGGTCAGGTTTAACTGCATTACGTCACAACCGATCCATTAAAATTAACGTCGTAAATATAAATGTTCCCGTTTCGAAACGATTAGTGATTTATTTTTAATAAAACGCTTTAGGATTAAAGGATGATTGAAGCGGATATCGAAGCGATATTATAGGTTGATAATGACAGCCGCAAGGTTCGTTCTTCAAGGTTATACGGCGCTTAGCTAGTTTGGTCTGTGGATGGGTGACCACCACAGATATAGATAGACCTAGATAACGTAAGTATCACGATCTGTATGAAAACCAAGCGTGTCATTTTTTGACTACGGAGATGACCAGAGTGGAGAGGAGATGTGCCAAATTCGAACAATCACAGGAAAGGCGTAAGACCAGATTTCCACACATCTCTCGTCTCCGCCCCTCTCAGCTTTTGTGGAAACCGGGCCTTACATACAGTCACTGGCCCGAAAGTCCAACATCCAGTTTCAACCACGGGGCAGGTAGCTACCGTTGTACCTACCACTGGGTTGTCAAAGTCACTCTTTGCAAGTTGTTGGTTTGTAAAGTACTAGTACCTATCCATTCAGCTGCTTCCGGTAAGACTAGAAGCTGCTTTACGTCCGTCACGTCATCACTATCTCAGGTTCAGTTGAAAACCTGCGTCGGGCACTAGCTGCTCTGCAGTTTACTGAACTGGATCTATTTGGCGCTGCCGTGAGACACAATATTATCTCTTTTTGATCCCTGTCTAGTTTTTGTTTTTTTTTTAATACTTTTTTGTTGTGTGTACTTGTGGTACCTATGTGCCAAATAAATATGTTTTCTTTCTTTCTTCTCATAATGATAGCAAACTTTGGAGCTGACCTATTTGTAATGTTCTTCAGAATGGACAGGTGCGTAGTATTCGCAACCGGCCTGTGTGTATGACCAGATGGATGAATGTGGACATAGTTAAAAGAGTATGTAAGCATCGTAGCAGGTGGCGAACTGTGGTTTCTGCCTACCTCCATAGGAAAAGAGCGTGAGTTTATTTATGATGAAATAGGTAGTTTTTTTATTAAGATAGGTACCAGTCGTTCATTATTTGTAAAAAGATGTCATGGATCAACTATCCCTACCCATCAAGTAACTGTATAATTTCATAGCAAAATGCTACACAAAACCCGTAAGGTAAAAGTTCGGAAGAGCTTGTGGTAGGAATATAATATCTTAATAATTCTTCAGGCATTGGGCATTATGAAATGAATGTATTTAAACTTATTCAGAAGATAAACCCGAGAAAAAAGCTTTTGAAATGTCTTTGAAATTTAATAAAGCGCCATCTATTACTTGCTGTAAACATTACGACATTGGGTTGCGAGGTAACGTTCGACGACAAGAACACAAAACAGGAAATTTGATACAACGCCATCTATTTAACGTTACAGGAACTGTTAAACTAGCTCGCGGTCGACCCTTTTCTGAGGAATGTAGTACACATTTAGATAAGTAGATGGCGCTGAGACCTTGTTAAAAGCTTTGCTGAAACAATGATCCTGAAGTAGGTACTGCCCTCAAATGAGTTATTATGGTAAGGTGGCCCTGTACCTATTACTTCTTCTTCTTATCGTGTGGGCAGTAAGGTCTAAGGACATTTATTATTACTAAAACTTATTTACATTTCCAACCCGCTGGAAAAAGCATGGTGATTAATAATGGCTGGCCATATTTCTTCCGACAATTAATGTTGTGGCGAATTTTGGTATTGATAAAACCAAAATCAATGGTTAACCCCTTATTTTAATCCAGTACCACGGATCTACCTTAGATCTACATAAGATTTAGGTCAACATTTTGCATTGTATGTATGGTGATCAAATATTTTATTTCCCCGCGGATTAGAATGCTGCAGACGACTATAAAAAAGGAGGACCTCAGTTCTCCCCTGACACAGAAAAACGAGGTCGACTGTTGTCAATGCATTGTTTAATTTTATTGACAACATAACATAACATAACATCACGTCAGTCATCTCCAAAGGGATGGATAGAGGTAATAGGTATACCCAATAGAACACACATATTACACTAATTAATGTTTAAGTCCTGTATATGGGGTGAGCAGATAGCAGATTGAGAGGAACTCGTGGCTTAATAAGAACTGCCTCTCGGGTCGATCTTTAGGTAAAGCTGTGCTTGCCTAGGTCGGTCTGTGGATGGGTGACCACCCGACATACCGAGTTTCCTTCGTACCTCGGAAAGCACGTTAAGCTGTTGGTCCCGGCTGCCATATATAGATCTTTGGCAGTCGTTACAGGTAGTCAGTGACCTGAAATTCTGACATCCAGTTTTACCATAGAGTATTGTATTACCTAGTATTAACTGGATTGTGGAGGTCAGATAGGCAGTCGCTCCATGTAACATACTGGTACTCAGCTGCATCCGATGAGACTGGAAGCCGACCCTAACATAGTTGGGAAAAGGCTAGGCAGATGATGAGGGGGTGAGCAGATTGCCACCCACCGGGCACATAAATAAAGAAATTCCTAACAGAAAAATCCAATAACACTTTGCCCGACACGGGAATCGAAGCAAGGACCTCTTGCTCAGCACTTTCGCTTTACTAGGCCAACGAGGTAGATCCGCAAACCACTTTATTTCTTTCATAACTTCCGAAAGAGACACCAATATCGCAGCCCTCACAATTTTCTCTTAGCCTTTTCTTTGCATAATTTACGACTACTAAAGTGTTGGCTTTCTAAATAAATTTTAAACGCTAAGCAATCTCTTCTGAGACAGGAAAGTTTATATCTTTTAAAGTTAACTATGTAGGTAGTTGTCTTTTTTTCATAACTAACTTAAAAGTTATTTAGTTAAGAGAATAGTTATCTTCACAGTCGGTTAGGTTAGGCTGGAAATGGTAAAGTTTTGCTATAATTATTTTTCACAGTGATTTATGTAGGTATGCATAATAGGAAGTCTAGGGGCTCGTTTACGGAGACGCGGGGCGTCGTGCGGCGCGTGCAGAAGGCTCTTCTCATGCCTTTTTATTTATTTACTGAGAGGTGCGTCCACCGCAACGAACGCTGCATTTTTAACTAACGAGCGAAAATTCACTTCTCGTAAAATCGACGTTTGAAATCGTTAACGTTTTCATACATCGCCATGTGTTTGAATTAAAAACGCGCAACGCGCCGCGCGACGACGCCCCGCGTGACGCCCCGCGTGTCCGTAAATGAGGCCTAAAAGTGGCGCTGGTCACTGAGATGCTGTGTGGTAATCGGTTGTCGTGGTATGGACATGAGATGTTGATGATGTTTTGAGTAAGAAGATGAATGGGTACTTATAAGACTAGAGGAAGACCAAAGTAACAAGAAGTATGGAAGAAGATGACATGATACACCGACTCCAAATGAATAGGGAAATTTACTGACTAAAAAAAATATGATTCTAATTAGTCCGTCTGTTAGATTATCGAAAAATATTGAACACGTATTTTTTGTTTTATCAAATCAATCAAAATTGACGAAGAAAAAAGAAAAAATACGTGTCCAATACTTTTTGGAAATCTATCTGACGGACTAATTAGATTTTTTTAGTTAACTACCATATTGGGAAAAGGGCAAGATAATGAAGATCATCTTTTACAGTGGTTCCTGACTTCCTGTTAAGAGTCAACGGACAGTGGACCTTTGGTAACTCTTTGATCTTGGCTGCTCCAATTTTTTTTATTGGCAATCTTATAAGATAGTCAATAAAATAAATAAACCCTTTGAGATATTCTACTCGAATAAAAAGATAAAAATATTTACATCACAATCTTCAAGATCTTTAATTTGGTTGTGTCTTTAGTGTCTTCGGTTTATTAGTATTTACGCATTATTCAATACTTTATTGAATGCCGGAAAACAGGCAAATGCCTCTTACGAGTATATATAAACATATTTCATATAATATGTCTTCACTATATTCTTGTGTCTCCATGTAAAATACTGGTATTCAGCTGCATTCGATTAGACTGGAAGCCGACCCCAACATAATTGGGAAAAGGCTGAATGAATACAAATCACTGAATTTCACCCTTTTTTTTGATGTTGGGAAATCATCAAATTCCTCCTGCAGCTCTGGGCGGAGCGGAAGGAGAAGGAGTGTCAGACTTCTACTGACTAAAAACCACCCATGTTCCTTCTTAGCCCTTTGTGCCGAGGCGCGCTATCTCTTTCGAACAACCCGCAGACTGAATTTCACCCTTAGAGACAAATGTGAAACGTCTCATGTGCCGATAAATTCATCAGCACTTCTAAGACCTTACTCTCACAGCCATCCAAGCAGGGACAGCCTAGTGATGTCACCGTCAGACTGCCAAGTCATTGGTCTTGAGTACAAACGCAAGAACCCTGAATTTTCGATTTCATGTGCGTATTGTTTAATTATCACTTCCATTAATGAAAACATCGTGAGGCAAGAATCCGGTCCCGTCGGGGCTGCGGGTTGTTCGCCCGTCGGGGCTGCGGGTTGTTCGCAAGAGATACCGCGGCCTCGACATGAAGGGCTAAGAAGGAACATGGGTGGTTTTTAGTCAGTAGAAGTCTGACACTCCCTTTCGCTCTGCCCAAGAGCGGGAGGGGTCATTTGATGATTTAAAAAGTAAAAAATAAACTTTAGAAGAAAAATCAGCTTCTGAAGTCGGTGTCATATTTTGTTTGTTTGATTTCGTTTTTTTGCCACCGACTTCAGAAGCTGATTTTTCTTCTAAAGTTTATTTTTTACTTTTTGGTGTTTTTAAAGTCGGTTGTTTTTTTTGCGAAAAAGTTTTTTTACTTTTTCATTTTTAGTTGCAGTCCTATACAAATATTTACTATATTTAACATCCAACCAAACCTAACCCTTAACCTTCAAGATTCCCTTATTATTGCTTTCAACTCCTAACCGTTGAGGAGTAGTACCTTCCATTATCAGTTCATCAACATGAAGTGATGTCGACTGCTATATGCGAATACATACTTGAATAGCGTCAGAAAAAGCACGAAACAAGTAATACGTGCCTATGAAATTTGAGAGTGGCCCTCGAATTCTCTGGGATCCCATCACCAGGTCCCGGTTTCTATATCATGGTACCACCCTTGAAATATCTCCTTTTTATTAAAAATAGAATCATCAAAATTGGTTCATAAACGACGAAGTTATTAGCGAACACACATAAACGAGAAATATACATAAATAAAAATAAAAAAATAAAATGAAAAGTACCAAACAATGTTAATTTTTTTTGGGACCAAATGGCAACTATTCCGCAACAAACTAAAAAAGAATCACGTAAATCGGATCATAAATCTCGGCGTAATCGGTGTACATAAATAGAAAAAAAAAACAAAAAACGTACCGGTCGAATTGAGAACCTCCTCCTTTTTGGGAAGTCGGTTAAAAAACCAACCAATTGATTTCAGGCTCTATCTAATGTTTAATTTATAGATTCTTGAAGATGGAGACACTATGAATCCCTTCAAGTGTAAAAATAAAAGCTTATAAAAACTATTCTCTGCAGGTAAAGTTACGTAACTACAACACTCTAAAAACGGCTCAGTTAACTGAAAACTAAAGGTCAATGACTTGTAAAACAATCGATCGTTTCAATGTCAAGTTTTTCTTATATATAATATAAAAGCTCTATAGCATGTTAAATAGGTAACTAGAAGCAGGTGACTAACCAATTTGGGCACTAGGAAAAAAGTCATAATTTAGTGGTTGCCAGTCAACTTTTAAAGAATAATGAAAGAATCATTCCATATTCAACCTAATGTCCCAGATCATCATCTGCTTAGCCTTTTCCCAACTATGTTGGGGTCGGCTTCCAGTCTAACCGGATGCAGCTGAGTACCAGTATTTTACATGGAGCGACTGCCTATCTGACCTCCACAACCCAGTTAATACTAGGTAATACGATACTCTTTGGTAAGACTGGATGTCAGAATTTCAGGTCACTGACTACCTGTAACGACTGCCAAAGCTCTATATATGGCAGCCGGGACCAACAGCTTAATGTGCTTTCCGAGGCACGGAGGAAACTCGGTATGTGTTGCGATAGATGTCGCTGGTGCCACAGATGTAAGGCACCTTTTTTATGGGTGTGGGAAATCATCAAATGACTTCTTCCACTCTGGGCAGAGCGGTAGAGAGTGTCAGACTTCTACTGACTAAAAACCACCCATGTTCCTTCTTAGCCCTTTGTGCCGAGGCCGCGGTATCAGCGGTATCAGCGGATGTAAGATATCTAAGGTATACTTAGTTTCTGCTTTAACTTGATCATGGCAGGTGTTGAAGAAAGTCTATGTCTAACTATGATTGTGTTTCTGCTGTAATAATGATGATGATGAAGTGTATTAGTATTGTAGAATAGGGTTAGTTAATATATGTTTGAAGTTCCACGAACCTGAGGGCCTAAAATGGCCATTTTATCAGATCATAATATGCGTTATAAAGCGTAAAATGGACCATTCATAATAGTAACTGCTTCTGGGACCATTTTAGGAATTTAACGCAATTACGCGTATATTATTTTCGTGTATTAAAAGGAGGCCTATTAAGATGCCCGTCGGGGCTGCGTGTTGTTCGCAAGAGATACCGCGGCCTCGACATAAAGGGCTAAAAAGGAACATGGATGGTTTTTAGTCAGTAGAAGTCTGACACTCCCTTTCGCTCTGCCCAAGAGCGGGAGGGGTTATTTGATGATTTGGCACCCGCCAAAAAAAAAAGGCCTATAATGATCTATTTTCCTAAATGGTCACAGACGCTGTTACTATTATAAAAGGTTTATTTTACGCTTTTCAACGCAATTCAGATTATGGTCTGCTAAAGTGGCCATTGTAGACCCCCTGAAATAAGCGCTATGCCTCCACATTTATTGCGCTTTATTGCGCAAACCGCCAGTTTGTCCACCGAAGGCCACTTCATCGTTTCACATCAGACGTAGTATTTAAAAAAAAAATTATGCCTACTAGCAACACCACTATGTTCCATTTTGAAAGGTAAAGGGGTTCAAAGGTGAGGGTACTATTCCTCCCGTCGGGGCTGCAAGTTGTTCGAAAGAGATACAGCGGTCTCGGCACAAAGGGCTAAGAAGGAACATGGGTGGTTTTTAGTCAGCAGAAGTCTGACACTCCCATACCGCTCTGCCCAGAGCGGAAGGAGTCATTTAATGATTTCCCACCCTACAAAAAAAGTATGCCTCGTCAGCGTTTCACATCAGACGTAGTATTTTAAAAAATGTTATGCCTACTAGCAACACCACGATGTTCCGTTTTGAAAGATAAAGGGGTTCAAAGGTGAGGGTACTCTTTCTAGGTGATGGACACAAAACAATGACACTAGACTAGCGTAGATTTTATAGCAGATACGAGTATGACCTAGCCAGTGGATGTGAACCACAAGGTTTTATTGTTTGCAGCAGTCAGAGGTTACCTAGATACAATATTCCATGGCTCTTCTTGTATACCTCTTGTTGTACATATTAAGAGCCGATTTTTTAGATATTTCGTCAACTTTAGTCTACATGTAAAAATAATATAGCACGTTGACGGTTTTTCTGTAGATAATAATATTTTAGTCTACACTTCTACACTAATATTATAAAGAGGAAAGATTTGTTTGTTTGTAACGAATAGGCTCCGAAACTACTAAACCGATTTCAAAAATTCTTTCACCGTTGGGAAGCTACACTATCCCCGAGTGACATAGGCTAGTTTGTATCCCTGTATTCTCACGGGAACGGGAACTACGCGGGTGAAACCGCGTGACGGCCGCTAGTGTAAAATAAATATGTCTTAGATTGACGTCATTTTATTTTTCGTGTTCGTAATATGAAACACTTAATTATTTTTTTTTTTTAGACATTGCCCCACACTAGGAATTTCTCCTGCATCGTGGGTGCGTTTACAAACACTTAAACTCACATACACAAACCAAACACCCAGACCCGAAACAACTATCTGTAGGCCACACAAATGTATGTTCAGTGCGGGGATCGAACCCGCGACACGCAACGCAGCAGTCCAATCGCTCAGCCACTGCGCCAACCGTGCCGTCAATTTAATACCCAAATTTATGATGGGCATGCATAAAAAGTAACTAGCCCACCATCTTTGGGAGTACCCTAACGACGTCACTTATCTAACCATGCCTTGTCAAACTAAACATGTATTCAAAATTTCAGCTCAATGGGAAACCATGAAGGCCCTTCCTGAACTGAACCTCTAAGATTTTTTTAAATAGTTAGCACTTTGCAGAATTTAAGCCTATTAAAAACGGGTGCTACTTCACTTGAGTATTGTAAAATTGACCTTAAAAGCAGGTAACATAAAAATTAATTTAACACTCTAATTACTTTTTAACATCATTAAAGTCCACCTTAAGCAAGACATACGAGTACGTAAATATGGCTGCAGGTTGTTCGCAAGAGATACCGCGGTCTTGACATGAAGGGCTAAGAAGGAACATGGGTGGTTTTTAGTCAGTAGAAGTCTGACACTTCCTTTCGCTCTGCCCAAGAGCGGGAGGGGTTATTCGATGATTTTCCACCCGACAAAAAAAAAGCAAGACATACTGTAGGTACCAGTTAATTAAAGGGCTGCCAGCCTAACCTAATAAACCATGATTTTATCGAGCTTGCACCCTGACATGTGGGCACTAAATGTCAGACGTGGTTACAGGTAGCATGGAGCTCTGGTACTAATAAGGTTTTCTGTGCTTCCAGAAAATTATCAGGCGTAGATCCTCTTCTGATGTTGTTTATGTAACTCAATTTGCAGCGTTTCTAAGTAAGAGTGATGTACAGGTGGTACAGTACTTTCCTATGAAAGACGTATTGCAGACGTATTGCACTCGTAGTTTAGTTTTATGAATTGTTCTACTGACATTCGTACTTGTAATGGTTTAATTCAAATAAATGATTTGAGTTTGAGTTTGAAAGAGCTGGTTGATTTTGTGATGCTAGTGTGATACGACAAAAAGGAACCCTAACTGCATTAAAATATAGATCACTTTGATTTTGATAGTGATCAAAAATTATAGGTAAAATATCTAGGAGATAGATTATTGATGAATATTAAAGCAACTTCTCTAGGGACAGAAATTATTAAGACTGGAAAATTGAAAAGGCCTTTTATGTATTGGAAAATATATTGGACCTAAATAATGTTCTTTACAAAACTCTTATGATACTGAAAATAGCTCGTAATACGAAGAAATGCAAGGATTTCTTCGCGAATAACACAAAAGAAGCCTCACATACGAAAGGTATGAAAAGGAATAATTCATAATGACGAAGGAGCGACTCTCTTTGCTCCTTCCCTTGGTATGACCTAAAACATTTCCAGCATAGCAGATTATGGCTGAAAATCAGCTGCAATGCGCAACATTCAAACTAGCACAAGAACCACAAGGTAAAATACTACTAAAGTCATTCACCCTGCATTCTATACGCCTCACAGCTTACCTACACGTTTATTATCTGTCAAATTATAATCGCCATTTTCATCTCGACACGATTTTGACATTCTACCAGAATTGATTGGATTTTTAACAACACCATTTCACGCATGCAAACAAAAAATATACACATCCAACGTCCGCCCTCAATCAACAATCATTATTTTGCAATTTTACGACTCAAATGAAGCAATAGAATCGATGAAAAGACAATTTAGAATCGAATTAACACGCAGAAATGTCACATTTGGCGCGTAAACGTCAAACGTCAAGCCGCCATCTTGCGCGAGCTTATTGGCGCGTTCGGTAGGGTTGTTTGAGCGGCGAACGGGCGGACGTATGCCTATCTCTGTCGCGCTCAGTTACATAATACGGAAATGGGTGAGCAGTGTTAAGTTTTGTAGCGAGTTCCGCATGCGGCCCGTGTCGGGGGTAGTTATTGATTTTTCAAGGAGTTTGCGGCAGTCGCCTAACACGCCGGTCCCCAGCGCGAAAAACACATCCGAATCGCGCTCGCGTTTTTACAAAAAACACAGTTATTTATCCTAAATTCTAATTTTACAGTTAAATATTCCGATTTCTGTTAAATTCGTTCTATAATCAGTTGTTTGTGTGGAGATTTTTGTGCTGGAAAACTCATTTCGTAAGTGTTTGAAGGTTTAATTGTTACATTTTTATTCCAAGGCACCATTTTAATTATGTTTTATTTGTCGTTGGGGGCTTTTTGTTGTCGTTTTCTGTGTTTCTAATTCCATATGTGATTTTAAGGCGTATCGCCTGTTGTGTTATGTTAATTGCCGTCAGCTGTTGGGCGCAGCCGTGCAGCTAATTAGATGTCAGAAAGAAGAAAATATTTACGATAATCCCATTCAATAATTTTCCACTGCACAGAACAAAAATACAAAAAAACTGACTCACCAATTTGTCTAGCCCAAAAGTGGGCTTCAGGAACCGGGTCCGGACCATAGCATGGTGCACATTCATTTTGTTTTTTTTTTATTACTATTTTATTTTATTTTTTAAATCTAATGGCACGTTCAAATCACTCGCACGTCAGTCCTCCACTGATTAAATCTCAATGATGCATATACACTGGCGGATGTATACGAAGCTCAATATTCTCCCTCGAATCAATAGTGTAATGTATAGTGAGGATGGGACAGATCTTAGTGAGGCGGAGATGTTGATGACGTCACTGGTCGTTAGTGACACCATGGGTGACGTCATGTCCTTGTTCATGTCCCTCGGGATGCCTTCGGGTGTAGACCTCGTTAGTTTTTAATATCGCTGGATTAATCCCCTCTATTGGAATATTAATGGCCCTGATCTACATACATGTGTGCTGTTCCATCTCTTATTAAATTAGGGGCGATCCATTTGATAAGGTAGACTGGGTCTGAAGCCTTGCCTCATCTAGGCTTAAAGGAGAAGGTAGACTGGTTCTTGAAACCTCATCTAGGCTTAAAGGATCATCTAAATCTATACGCCTTAGTGAACCGGCAAATGGCAGCGATTTCAATAAATTTATTTTTCGTCTCGAACGTAATAGAATTGTGATGGAAGTCAGTGTACAGTGATTTGTTTGACCTGACTTGAGCTGAATTGGAGTGAGGTAATTCCTTTGTTTTTTTTGTACCAGTACACTTTTTAATACTTTAGAAAATAATAAAAAAGCAGTGTTCTCCTTTTGGGCATAACCAAGTAGAAGAGAGGAAAAGGACTTAGTTTTAATAAATTAAAGAGTGATTAATGCATACCCAACTGCTGATCTATCATCAACAACATCATCAACATCATCATCATCATCATTCATCTTACCTTGCGTCTGACGCAGCATGTCTTCTTCATCCATTCGTCTCCATATGTCGTCATCTTATGATGTCACTCCCTTTCCAGCCATATCATCTTTCACCAGCTGTTATACCAATCTCTGCAATAATAATAAATCAATCAAAACAAAATGGCCAACGTTCTCTGCAGTAAAACTTCAAGGTTTACAATAGCTTATAAATAAAAAAGAAGTTAATAATATCAGCATTGCAGTAGTAATGGATACTTCGGTTCCGTTGGGTTGTTTGTTCAAAATCGTATTGGCACGACGACATGTTCCCAAAATTAATGTTTATTCTTTCCTTTTTGGTTTAAAATACTCGGTTTTGCACTTTGGATTTTTATAGTGTGTGAAAAATAGTAAAATCTCTAACAATACCTTCGTTTTTTCGCTCTTTCACATTATTTCCCTTTTTCCTTTTCATATCATTCAATTTACTTAAAATGGTTATTGCAAATGACATGACTGGCTATTTTACTCTTTATTTTTTTACTATTATAGTTACCTATTTTAATTTTGTTTAACCAATTAGATCTCAGCTTTTACCATGTTTACTGACTATACTTTCAAAATCTATAGCATATTCCTTAAGTACTAAATAAGTACTAAAATACTCATTATCGTAAATCGCATTTAAGCTTCATATCACAATCTACTAAAGCTAATCCATCATCATTATCGTCATCAGGCCAATCTTATCGTTTGTAGATAAGTGCTGGACCTTTTCGAACGCCACTGAGCATGATCTCCATTGTTCATTGAACCGGCAGGAGGCATGCGCGGTTATCCGGAATACCCGCCCGGATAAAAGCCTTGATCTTCGATTTTTATCTTTTTTGCGGTCTTAAATAATCTTTTTTTCTCTCGGTGGCCTTTCTTACTTTATCGTAGATTTATTTTCGCTTTAGAATATTTCTGTATTGTTGATTATTCTTTTTCTGGTATGATTAGTTTTCAATTTGGATGGATTGGTTTCCTGGAGATTGTGGCTACATAATAACAGGTGCTTAGGTCGATCTTTAATCTCAGCCACGCTTGACTATATTGTTCCGTCAATGTATACCGTGTTTCCTCCGTGTTTTAGAAACCATGTTAGTTGTTGGTTCCGGTTGTCAATTAGGTACAAACCTTTGACAGTCTATAAGTAGTCAGTGGCCCAAATGTCTAACAAGCAGTCTTAACAGTAGGTTGTGGAGATCAGAAATAAGCAGTCGCTCTATGTAAAATGTCGATTTTAACATCGACAACATAAGCCTTTTTTATGTTGTCGATGTTGAAATCCTCATGAATGTCCTTCGCCCTGGGGAGAGCGGAGGGGTCTGTCAGACTCATACTGACTGAAACCACACCGGTGTTCCCTCGCACACTTGTGTCGGGGGCAGCGTGAACAAATGTGACTTCGAAGCCTACCTCAACATAGTTTGGAAAAGGCTCAGCAGATGATTATGGGTTCATTTCTTGCTTTGTTGGTTTAGTAATCGTAAGCAGCCACGGAGATTTGTACCCGGTTTATGGGAATAGGCTCGCCCCTTATTACGTATATTACCCTACCCTACTACCAATAGGAATCAAACATAACTGGCAAAATGTGGTTGTACTGTTAGGTCTTCCTAACCCTTCGGAATTACAGACATGATGTCATATTATTTATGGTTTCCTTGCATGATTTATATTTTAGCGATGATTCTCATTTGTTTAGTTTCGTCTCTCTTAGATCTTTGTAGGATATTATGTTTATTATTTAAATGCCATTGAAAGCTATGGCAATTGAGGCACTATCGTTGTTAAAAATACTGCAGCATTAACAATTTCAAGGACCTAGCTAATGTTTATGTCTAATGTGACGAATATTGAAGTATTATAGCAGTTTTCCAATCTATTGGGAACCAATCAAAAGACTGAATAGTCTTTAAGAAAGAATTATCAGTTTCTTAAGGATTTGAAGAGACTGTTCCTGAGCTTGATACAAGTTCTGCTCATAATAATGCTAAACGTCTTGGAGACATACCTGAATATACAACAACAATAAAATCAACAACTAACTATTGTAACTATTGTCCAGGGAGGAAACCAGCATGCCTAAGCTATATTTCTTGACGGCATGTGTATCCAAGTCACAGGCCCATGGGCCCGGCGTCCAAATTCTGACACCAGTTAGACACTAGCCACAGATTCTGAACGAAGATGGTGATGATGATGAATCTATAACTGCGGTACTCAGAGATATTTAATGATTACGTAAGCCGTCACTTAGTAAAGATTTGACATTCTTTTGTATGACAAAACTGTCAAAACCTTTACTTAGTGATGCCCTAAGTAATCATTAAAGCTCTCTGAGTGCGGCAATAAGAGACGTATTTAACACAATTATTATGAAAATAGGTTATGATGAAGTTCAGATAGACATACATACCTACGCATTAGCTAAATTTAATTGAAGCTACGGAATTTGAATTGATTACAGAAACAGAAAATAAAGGGAATAATTATATCGTGCGTGTTTAGACTTTTAGATCGAAAATTCAGGTTTAGGAAATATGCTAACAAAGACCGCCTTAATTGTATGAGGCTAAAATATATTATAAGTAACGCCTCACGAGAAATATAATTTCGAAGGTATGATAATTAGACTCAATTTGAATAATATTCCATGTATTTCATGGTAAACTTATTTTTTCTGTCAACCTTTGCCCTTTTACAATACATATCAGTTCCATTAGCCATGCTTTCATTATGAATATTTACATTATTTTTTATAAAGCAAAATAAATGTTGACTTGAACAGTATTTTGATTTAAAAAAACATTTATTTAGTCAGGACCAAACATTTTTTAAATTCTTTGGATCCACCAAACTGTTTGTCGGCGGGATTAGCGCTCGTCTTACGTTTGGTTCAAAGAGTAATAGTACAGATAAAATAACAGTAGGTAAAGCAGTATGTAATAAAAGTATAAGTATCATCATCATTTCAGCCATAAGACGTCCACTGCTGGACATAGGCCTCTTCCAGAACCCGGATTTGCCATAATCGCCACGCTTGCCAGGCGGGTTTGCGATCGCAGTATGGTTGTTACGAAGGCACAGAGAACGCTGCTGCCCATTCTCTGAAAAGTCCCTTAGTCGCCTCTTACGACACCCAGTGGGAAGATATGGGATGGTGCTATTCTTTACGTCCGACACCATACGGAGTATGTGTATACGGACAGCAAATATCGACGCCGGTGATTGAAAAGTTATGTGGTAATCGGTTGTCGAGGTATAGGCATGTGATGCAGAGGAATGAGGAAAATATCGCGAGTACAGTTTTGATTATGAATGTGGATGAGTACAGGAGTAGAGGAAGATCAAAGAAACGATGGATAGACTGTGTAGAGGATGATATGGCAAGAAAGGAGGTGCCTCATGAGATGACAAATAATTAATAAGTATGGAAGAAGAAGACATTGTAGAATTGGGATAAGGGCAAGCGAATGATGATGATGCAGACAGCAAATGTAGCAGTTGCGAGCCGCGGCCGCGCCGGTGGAATAGGAAGCAGCACCAGATTAATGCATTGAGAATTAATCACTATTTTAGTATTACTAATATTCAAGAATCATCATTCTCCTGCCTTATTAGAGGCATTTATTAGGGGTCGGGGGGTCGGCGCAGTATGTCTTCTTCTTCCATACTTCTCTATTACTCGTCATTTCAATTGTCACTTCCTTTCCAGGTATAAGTATCATCCTTCAGACAGGACCATTGATATAAAAACTAAAGATACGGTCGTCCGAACATTTGCTCGACGCGTTCGTCATACAGAGAATCGGTGTAGTCTGCTCGTTAACGTAACCTTGTATAAACGGCGTGGTATTTTCAAGGTATAAAGAACATAAATAAAGCTTTTAATAAAATTAACGACCGCACCCGAAGAGAGCCGATCGTGGACTAGTTCACTTCGGCTTAGGAAAGACCGTTTTAGGACCAAGTTCGAGGCGTCATTTTAAGGGGATCGCAGCACTAGATGACTTTGACGATTTGACCTCTGTACTGGCTTTTGTTTATTTTTCGGCCCCTACCGGCAAACGACTGTACTACAGAAAAACGTACCAAAGAACAGAAATGTGTCGCAGAGCGGTCATCGTATTTGCCTAACATATTTTGTATCTCTTGGAGTACCGACATCATAATGTATGAATAAAATATTTAATAATAAATTATACACTTTGACTAATGATGTAATAACCTAGCTTTCATTATTTTATTTATTAGTTATTTCACTGAGCACGGGTACTCCTACTACGATACATTCTTAAGGTCTGATAAAGACCAGATAACTGCTTATCGCTTCTCAGTCACGGAAATAGTCAGAATGCTCCAGCTTTCAGCTAACTGAGCACGAATGCTACTACATGATACATTTTGAAGGTCTGACGATGACCACCTAAGTGCTTATCGGTTCTCAGTGACTGATGTAGTTAGAATGACCTAGCTTCCAAACTTTATCTGTCTGAGCACGGATGCTACTACTTAATACATTTTAAAGGTCTGATGATGACCAGCTAAGTGCTTATCGGTTCTCAGTGACGGATGTAGTTAGAATGACCTAGCTTTCAAATTTTATCTATCTGAGCACGTATTCTACTACATGATACATTATGAAGGTCTGATGATGACCAGCTAAGTGATTATCGGTTCTCAGTGACGGATATAGTTAGAATGCTCCAGCTGTCAGCTTTTATCTTATTGAGCACGGATGCTACTACATGATACATTTTGAAGGTCTGATGATGACCAGCTAAGTGCTTATCGGTTCTCAGTGACGGATGTAGTTAGAATAACCTAGCTTTCAAATTTTATCTGTCTGAGCACGGATGCTACTACATGATACATTTTGAAGGTCTGATGATGACCAGCTAAGTGCTAATTGGTTCTCAGTGACGGATCTAGCTAGAATGACCTAGCTTTCAAATTTTATCGATCTGAGCACGGATGCTACTACATGATACATTTTGAAGGTCTGATGATGATCAGCTAAGTGCTTATCGGTTCTCAGTGACGGATGTAGTTAGAATGACCTAGCTTTCAGATTTTATTTTATTGAGCACGGATGCTACTACATGATACATTTTGAAGGTCTGATGATGACCAGCTAAGTGTTAATTGGTTCGCAGTGACGGATATAGCTAGAATGACCTAGCTTTCAAATTTTATCGATCTGAGCACGGATGCTACTACATGATACATTTTGAAGGTCTGATGATGACCAGCTAAGTGCTTATCGGTTCACAGTGACGGATATAGCTAGAATGACCACCATCAGGTAAATGGCACCATCAGTCTCCAAGGCCTCCTCGAGCTCTTTTAAATGAGTCCAAACACGATGGTTCTACGCAGCGCTGTCAATGAGATCCTGTACCCACCTTCGAAGTCCACCATCAAGTAAATGGCATCATCAGTCTCTAAGGCCTCCTCGAGCTCTTTCAAATGAGTCCAAACACGACGATTCTACGCAGTGCCGTCAATGAGATCCTTTACTTACCTTTGGAGTCCACCATCAGGTAAATGACATTATCAGTCTCCAAGGCGTCCTCGAGGTCTCAACACCATTAAAATAATAAGATACATAACATCACGCCTACTATTAGGTACACCTCTGTCTAACGCTTCGGGGATTACAGGCGTGATGTTATGCATTGTATGTTATTATTTTAATGGTGTTAATTGTTTTATCGCTTTTAATTATTTTGTCTTGAGAATTTCGTTTGATGGAAGCTGAAGATCTGGATGACTGATGATGTCTCGTACCTGATGGTGGACTCCGAAGGTTGGTATAGGATCTCATTGACGGCACTGAGTAGAACCATCGTGTTTGGACTCATTTGAAAGAGCTCGAAGGGGCCTTGGAGACTGATGATACCAGCTACCTGATGGTAGACTCCGAAGGTAAGTATAGGATCTTATTGATGGCACCACGTAGAACCGTCGTGTGTGGACTCATTTGAAAGAGCTCGAAGAGGCCTTGGAGACTGATGGTGCCATTTACCTGATGGTGGTCATTCTAGCTATATCCGTCACTGTAAACCGATAAGCACTTAGCTGGTCATCATCAGACCTTCAAAATGTATCATGTAGTAGCATCCGTGCTCAATAAAATAAAATCTGAAAGCTAGGTCATTCTAACTACATCCGTCACTGAGAACCGATAAGCACTTAGCTGATCATCATCAGACCTTCAAAATGTATCATGTAGTAGCATCCGTGCTTAATAAAATAAAATCTGAAAGCTAAGTCATTCTAACTACATCCGTCACTGAGAACCGATAAGCACTTAGCTGATCATCATCAGACCTTCAAAATGTATCATGTAGTAGCATCCGTGCTCACATCGATAAAATTTTAAAGCTAGGTCATTCTAGCTATATCCGTCACTGAGAACCAATTAGAACTTATCTGGTCATCATCAGACCTTCAAAATGTATCATGTAGTAGCATCCGTGCTCAATAAGATAAAAGCAGAAAGCTGTAGCATCATAACTGTATCCGTCAGTGAGAACCGATAAGCACTTAGCTGATCATCATCAGACCTTCAGAATGTATCATGTAGTAGCATCCGTGCTCAGATCGATAAAAATTTAAAGCTAGGTCATGCTAACTACATCCGTCACTGAGAACCGATAAGCACTTAGCTGGTTATCATCAGACCTTCAAAATGTATCATGTAGTAGCATTCGTGCTACAAGAACGACTACAACTGTTTTTTGCTACAATTGTTTTATCGCTAAAAGCGATAAAATAAATTAAAATCTTTAAAATAATAACATACATAACATCACGCCTACTATTAGGTACACCTCTGCCTAACCCTTTGGGGATTACAGGCGCGATGTTATGTAATGTATGTTATTATTTTAATGGTGTTAATTGTTTTATCGTTTTAGTTGGCAACACGGTTTGCGCAGTGGCTGAGCAATTGGACTGCTGCGCTGTGTGTCGCGGGTTCGATCCCCGCACGGAACAAATATTTGTATGATCTACAGATAATTGTTTCGGGTCTGGGTGTTTGGTTGTGTATGTGAGTTTATATGTATGTGAACGCACCCACGATACAGGAGAAATTCCTAGTGTGGGGCAACGTTTAAAAAAAAAAAAAAAACAATTATTTTGTCTTGAGAATTTCGTTTGATGGAAGATGAAGATCTGGATGACTGATGATGTCTCGTACCTGATGGTGGACTCCGAAGGTGGGTATAGGATCTCATTGATGGCACCACGTAGAACCGTCGTGTGTGGACTCATTCGAAAGAGCTCGAAGAGGCCTTGGAGACTGATGTTGCCATTTACCTGATGGTGGTCATTCTAGCTATATCCGTCACTGTGAACCGATAAGCACTTAGCTGGTCATCATCAGACCTTCAAAATATATCATGTAGTAGCATCCGTGCTCAATAAGATAAAATCTGAAAGCTAGGTCATTCTAACTACATCCGTCACTGAAAACCGATAAGCACTTAGGGAATCATCATCAGACCTTCAAAATGTATGATGTAGTAGCATCCGTGCTCAGATCGATAAAATTTGAAAGCTAGGTCATTCTAGCTATATCCGTCACTGAGAACCAATTAGCACTTAGCTGGTCATCATCAGACCTTCAAAATGTATCATGTAGTAGCATCCGTGCTCAATAAGATAAAATCTGAAAGCTAGGTCATTCTAACTACATCCGTCACTGAGAACCGATAAGCACTTAGCTGATCATCATCAGACCTTCAAAATGTATCATGTAGTAGCATCCGTGCTCAATGAGATAAAAGCTGAAAGTTGGAGCATTCTGACTATTTCCGTGACTGAGAACCGATAAGCAGTTACCTGGTCTTCATCAGACCTTCAAAATGTATCATGTAGTATGAGAGTCCATCATTAGGTACGAGACATCATCAGTCATCTAGATCTCCATCTTCCATCAAACGAAAATCTCAAGACAAAATGGTTAGATAACATAACATCACGCCTGTAATCCCCGAAGGGTTAGGCAGAGGTGTACCTAATAGTACGGGGCGGACAGAGGTGTACCTAATAGTATAGGGGCGAGCCTATTGCCATCAACCGGGCACAAATCCAGACTCCGTGGCTGTTACTTATAATTTCCTGATGGAAAAACCCAATAACACTTTGCCCGACCCGGGAATCGAACCCAGGACCTCATGCTCAGCATCGTGCTTACGACCACTAGACCAACGAGGCAGTCCAAAATCAAAATAATATCATACATATTCTATATACCAAAATATCTACTAAGAAACGTAGGTAATTTACCAACAGTTTTGGAGAGCTCGGCCACGCGTCACTTTACGTTTATTAGGCATAGTCAGCTTAGTCTATGATAGGTGCAAACAACAAAATGAAATTACAAACTACTTTAAATATATTTACAAACTTATTTTCTGTTCTTATTTTACGAAATATTCATAACTATACAATTTACAATATGTTTTAATTCAGAAAACATTAAAAACGTGAACTTTTGAATTTTATTTGTGAAGTAATGACATGCGTGCAGTCCACCCGTGACAACAGTCATCGAGACACTGGCGCAGCGCGTTCCAAGTATGCGCGACGGGTCTTGCGCCGCATTTGCCTCAAAATGTCGGGTATTAATTTATTATTTCAAAATTTTATTACAAATCAGAGAAAATAAACAATACGGATTGATAAATACATCACTACGTATTTTTGGGTATAAAATTCATACCGAACTATTCAGCCGTTTCAGAGACAAAATTCGATTTAAGTTAAGACATACTACGATTTTTTATTAAATAATGTGAAGGTTTATTAAAATTTTAAACAATACGAATTATTTGTGATGACTTTAAGTATAACATATATTTTTTATATGGAAATCGTACGGAAGGATTCCTCAACAAATTTCTTTAAACATACGTCGTTTTTGGGATTTTAGCGACGCAACGGCCTTAACATGCGGTCCGCCCAGTCCTTACGCAGTAATATATAAGTCAATGGACAGGACATAATCAATCCATTATTTTATTTTTAGTTTTTTGGTCATCCTCTACTCTTCTCCCATCCATCTGTCATCATAATCAACATTTTCCTCATTCCTCCGCATCACATGTCTATACTACAATAACCGACAACGACACAACTTTAATTTCACTAAAATTCAAGAATATTAAAGTAGAATTTGATTTTTAACCGACTTCAAAAAAGGAGGAGGTTATATGTTCGTGTGTATGTATTTTTTTTTTTTTTTTTTTTTTATGTATGTTACCTCATTTCTCCTCCATTTGTGAACCGATTCTCAAAATTCTTTTTTTATTTGAAAGAGTATACTCCTGAGGTGGTCCCATTTAAATTTGGTGAAGATCTGATCCTGATCTTCGGAGATATACAATAGAACTCTTCAAAAATAGACGGCAAATCTGTCGTGATTGCTGCAATCGCTTGGATGTTTATTGTTTATACAACATCATGACGTAACATCACGCCTGTATGATCTGAGGGAGTACGCAGATGTGTACACCCAGATTTGGACAGTAAGATATTATGTAATGTTCCATTTATTGGGGATAAATAAAACCTATTATTTGTTTGGGAACAACTAAAAATGGAAAAATAAAAAACTTTTTTGCAAAAAATAAAACCGACTTCAAAAACACAAAAAAGTGAAAAACACAAAAAAATGAAAAATAAACTTCACAAGAAAAAGCAGCTTCTGAAGTCGGTGGCAAAGAAAACGAAATCAAACAACCAAAATGTCACCGACTTCAGAAGCTGCTTTTTCTTGTGAAGTTTATTTTTCACTTTTTTGTGTTTTTGTGTTTTTCACTTTTTTGTGTTTTTGAAGTCGGTTTTATTTTTTGCAAAAAAGTTTTTTGTTTACCGAGTGACATTAATCTTCAGTAATGCTGAAGTAACCTTTGACAAGCTCTCAATGTCATTCTCCCATTTCAGAAAACAGGTGAACCTCTTTACATTTGCATCTGACAGATTGGCAAACAAACCGTTCGCGTGTCGGTTGTCCTAACACAAAGTGCTATTTAGGTAAACCAAGTCTTTAGTGAACATGGGCATCTGCCATAACAAGGGATTTGTTGATCCTTACTGCCCAGACTGCCTCGTTGTGGTCCGAAGTTTAATTCCCGTGGCAGGCGACTTGGTATTGGGTTTTTTCCATTAGGAATCTGTCAGTAGCTGCCATGAAGTCTAAATTTGTGCCTGGTTGATGGCAATAGACTCGCCCCCTATTACATCATCATCATTCTCTTGCCCTTATCCCAATTCATTTGGGGTCGGCGCAGCATATCTTCCATACTTCTCTGTTTCTCGTCATCTCATGAGACACTTCCTTTTTATCATATCATTTTTAACACAGTCCATACATCGTTTCTTTGGTCTTCCTCTACTCGTATATCCTTCCACATTCATATTCAAAACCTTCCTCATGACATTTTCCTAATTTCTCCGCATCACATGCCCATACCACGACAACCGATTTCCACACAACCTTTTTAACTCGCCCCCCGTTACAAGTAGCTTAAACACAGCTGGTGAAATGTGGGTGTAAGTACTCCCTGCCTAATCCTTCGGGAATATTATATTGTTGGTCCTTGTCATCTTTAAAGAATAAATAGAGAAGTTTTTAAACTGACACGGTCACTAACACTATTATTAATATTGAAACGGGATATTTATTTTATTATTTGATTTTATTATTAATATTATAGACTGCCTCGTTGGACTAGTGACTGCTGAGCATGAGGTCCTGGGTTCGATTCCCGGGTCGGGCAAAGTGTTATTGGCTTTTTCCATCAAGAATTTATCTGTAACAGCTACGGAGTCTGGATTTGTGCCCAGTTAATGGCAATAGGCTCGCCCCCTATTACATGGGACTTAAACATAACTGGCGAAATGTGGATTAGGTACACCTCTGCCTAACCCTTCGGGGATTACAGGCGTGATGTTGTGTTTGTTAAAACGGGATATTTACCATGTTTACTTTTAGTTTCTAGTTCTTGATATTTCGGCGCTGTTACAAGTACGAGATCACGGATGAACTGAAGTCATTACGGGTGAATGTTTATGAGCAGACAAATCTTTCTACCCTCTTTCTTGTTCGTTTATTGCGTTCGGTACCACAAATAAAAGTTATTGTGTCCACTTGCGAACTTTTTTCGGTAACTCGAAACTAAAAGTACACATGGTAAATATCCGTTTTCAATATTTAAAAATAAATGAAGAAGCAAGTTGAATGATTAGTTTTTCAGCTGTCAAAAGCTTTGCAGTTTTCGCAAAAAGGGTACTATAGAAAATCCGTATCTCTCTTCATAAATAATCAAGCAACAAAACAATTTTCAAGCCAGCTCTTCACAAAGAGAATAATATTTTGCATATTTCAGTTTTTCAAGAGATAAAGTGCACTTCTGCAACTTCAACCGTTAATCAAAAGATTTTTCATCAATTAATCAAATCAAATCAAGTAATTTATTCACATAATATAGGTAAATAGATGGTACATAATGCATTACATAATACAACAAAAAAGATCCTCATATTAACCATTTTTGGTATGCAAAACTTAAAAGTTTATAATAGTAGATTATTAACCAAGGGCTGTATGACATCAATTGCATACGAGGTTTTTGGCGCCTGAGCGAAGCGAAGGCGCTAATTAAGGCTTGTATTCACGCCAATGACCTTGTGCATACAAACTACCTCTCTCGGTCGTAGATACGGACTCTAAACGGACGCGTTTTTCATTTATTATAATTAAAATAATACATGTTTTTAAAAAGTAACAAAACCAAATTATTTTCCTTTGTATTTCAAAGCAGTAGATATTTTTTTTATATTATTTTGTTAAAAAATGAAGGAGTAAAATGGTTCCATTCAACGATTTGGAGGTGATTTTGTGGATTTTTTTTCTTATTATGTGATACCGATACAAAAATTACGTGTCATATCATGTAGATTACTTAAAAAAATTCTCAGATGTAATTTCTCTGTAAGTGCCGGTGAAAAACCGCTTCATCTGCACGCTGTTTTTAAGCTTTTTCGAGAGAGGACCCTATGCTTACGCCCAAGATAAATACTCTGCTTTACATATCGATTGTGAGGTAAGTAAACAACAAGACAGCAGGTTTCAATGAACATTTATTAAGAAGAAAAAAATGTGTATTTAATTAAAATTAATAGTAAAATTATTACAATTTGTAAGAGATATGGTCACGTTCTTTTTAGGTATATTTATAGTTTGAATATGAGTTTGTGATGATAAGACTTGAGTTTGAGTGACTTGAGGTTCTTGCATCGTAAATGGCGGCAGTTGACTGGTACTACTAGACATGTTTAAAACTTTTGAAAAAGAACTCAAACAAGAAAATTAATTATTTTCGCGATGCTTTCGCGCCTACTAGTAGACTGCCTTTTTTTTTCACGCACGCAAGCGAGTCAAATCTTGCTGGCCAGTTTGATTTTTAAATCGATTCCATCTAACATACGATGTGGAAACAAATAGTTCCATATTTAAAATAAAATCTTTATAAAATAAATTGTCTAGATTCCGATTCGAGTAATTAATCGATACCGAGAAAAAAAAAATTAACTTTTTAAAAATATTCTTCGTGCAGTATGAGTATGACAGTTCTTTTTTCAAATTCCAAAACCTATGCTGTAATGATAGTCATACACCCCGGCATTCAGGGGTGTAAGGGTGTACTTACAGAGCAAGAGATATGTAAAATAATGAATTGGGTACCTATCAATTACATAGGTACACATTTACATTTTGAACTACATACTAACTTAACTAGTTATTATTGCCCTGATAGTAACATTGTAAGGCGCTACACTAATTTTCTATTCTTATAACTAATGTATTCCTGAGTCGTGTAGAAACTAGAAACATTTATCAGTTTTTTCCGGAATAAAGGAATAGATCTAAGGTCTTTTAGTTCACTAGGTAATTTGTTGAATAATTTAATTGACATTGGGTTACAATTTCTTCTAAACAAATCAGTTTTGTATGTTCTAATCTATTACTTTTACTCTGCTTTCGCCTATTACTCTGTTTTTGAGAGCAGCGGTGGCCGTGGTGGCTGGCTCGGCTTACGAGCATAAAGTCCAGGCAGGAGCATTACTTTGTGTAATTTATTTTACCACCGCTCCTCTAAAAACGGTGAAGGAAAACATCGTGTGGAAACTGGCATGTCATAGAACCAAAAAAAACGAAAACATGTGACATCTACCAACCCGCACTGGGCCCGCGTGGTGGATTATAGCCCATCCCTTCTCTTAAAGAGGAGGCCTGAGCCCCTGCAGTGCAGTGGGAACATTATAGGCTGATGATGATGATGACTCGGTTTTCCTCGTTATCTGCGACTGTTATGCATGAGGTCTTTTTTTATTTATTTTGCGGGTGGAAAATCATCAATCCCGCTCTTGGGCAGAGCGAAAGGGAGTGTCAGACTTCTACTGACTAAAAACCACCCATGTTCCTTCTTAGCCCTTCATGTCGAGGCCGCGGTATCTCTTGCGAACAACCCGCAGCCCCGGCAGGATAACAATTTATTCTAGCATGGGTTGGTTGTCTTGGATTCCTAGACCTATCCTCAGCAATCGTCATTGCAACCACTACAACAGTGACAGAGGCAGTCATTTCATTTCACTAATATAAGGTTCCTGGGGTCAGGAAAACTGTTATTGAGTTTTTTTTCCTTCCGTAATTTCTCAGTAGCATTCAGGGAGTCTTGATTTGTGCCCCGTTGATGGCAATAGGCCTACCTTCTATTACATGAAACCTAAACATAATTATGTAACTGGCAAAATATTTGTGTGCTATTACATAAGTACTTACACTTCTTCCTAACCCTTTCGGGATTCGAGGTGTGATGTAATGAGCTGCGGGTTGTTTGCAAGAGATACCGTGGCCTCGGCATGAAGGGCTAAGAAGGAACATGGGTGGTTTTTAGGCAGTAGAAGTCTGACACTCCCTTTCGCTCTGCCCAAGAGCGGGAGGGGTTATTTGATGATTTTCCACCCACCATAAAAAAAAGGTGTGATGTTATGCATGTAATCAGATTTACAGCTGAAACTCTCAGCTCAAGGTCAAAGCGAGACTTTAATTACAAGAGTGCGACCCTGACCTTTCTCAAGGACACAAAATTACAGGAAATGGACGGCTTTTAACTGTAAATACAAAAGCGAAGCTTTGTGTGTTTTAATGTTGTTTGTTTAATGGCTTTCTCTCATAACGTAATGAAAGCCCAAAAACATTAAAATACGGAGCTTATCTTTCCCACTTTAATTTAATTCCTCATTGGGCGATAAGGAGGTTTAAATTCCTGGTATTTTGCCACCGCAAGAAAATGGAGGCCTCTCGCTTTCCTTCTTCTTATGCTAATTACCAAGGTAGCTCATTAAGTACGTGATCGTGATTTCGGATTTGATGTGTCTTTCGTTTCTGTTTATCATCATTTTTCTAATCTTTTTTCCCAACAATGTTGAGGTAATACGGTACTCCTCGTAGCGGGAGGCGTTCGGTAGTTTCTGACCTGGGTAAAACTGCTAAAATGCTCAGTTTCCTGTTTATGGAGAAAATATCGAGTCTGGTTCTTCTAACCAAACAGACAGTTGTGTTGCTGGGGAGTTTGTTCCGCCACTTCTTCTTTCCAGCAAAAACACTAGGAAGTGTCGAAGGGTGGGCGTTTTGGGGGACTGTCACTTGTAAATAAGTAAAGTAAAGTAAATTTTGACGTTCGAAAAGTGCTGATTATCAGCCTAGTTTGAATAAATGACTTTTGATTTGGTTTTTAATAAACTTTTTTCAGTTTTATAGCCATTACGGTCATCTCTGAAGTTGTCCCATGTAACTGGGGTACAACGTAACACGTTTTTTTTCTTCGGTGCTCCTCTGTCAACGGGCACGCAACACACACGCACACAATCTATCCATCGATCGTTTCCATGTACACTTTTATCCCCATCGCCATCACATACGTTAATACATGGACCAAAAACATACTAAAGACTTGGCCAATGCGTCAAGATTTCGTAGAACCACCAACGTGATTATTGGGCCAACAAAAGTAGACCAATAGCAAACATTGGACAAGTGTGTCGCACACAGAGGTCACAGAAAAGGTCAAAGACCAAATAAGTATAAATCGATAGGTGATATGTCAATTAGGTACGTACTGGTTCTATAAAAGCCGCCCCTCCTTTGCTCGGGTTGAAGTGGCGATATCTACACTAATATTATAAAGAGGAAAGATTTGTTTGTTTGTAACGAATAGGCTCCGGAACTACTGGACCGATTTCAAAAATTCTTTCACCGTTGGGAAGCTACACTATCCGCGGGTGACATAGGCTACTTTTTATCCCTGTATTCTCACGGGAACGGGAAGTACGCGGGTGAAACCGCGTACTATTAATAACGTCGCTGACGTCACTATATAACAAAATGTGGTACTTATTATTTATCGATTCGTTCAACAGTAATTGTCTTCTTTATCGCGTCAGACGGAAGACAGTAATTTACAAACATTTTATTTACAAACCAAATCTCGTTTTCAAACAAACCTTTCTTCACCAAGTTTGTTGTACAAATCTACACTCATTAATAAAGTCGTGTGAATTATAATTTGCTGACAACTCAAATTAGTTCGTTGAGTAAAACACGGAAACTTAGCAGGTAATGATTCATTAGCACGACATTATCATGTTTTGTATCTTTGAAAAGAAAGTGGTTTCACGACTTTTTTGGTTGGTTAGCAGAGATTCTTTATTTGCAGCATTTTATGAGCAGTAACTACACACCATCATTGTCTGTCTAGCCTTTTCCCGACTATGTTCGCCTTCCAATCTAACCACAATATTCAATATATTATATATGTCGTAGGATAGTTTGATACTTCGAATCTTCGCGGAAATCCTAGGGGTTTTGCGAAAACGCGGATAATTAGACATAGTTACCAAAATGGATTAATGGTCACCAAATACGTCGAAAGCAAAAGCTTTTTCAACGCGCGCTCGCTTCGCTCGCATATTAAATAACACTAATATCTTCTGTCCCCGAAGTGCCGGGCCTCCGCCGGCCTCCTTCGTCGGCCTACGGCCCGGTGCCCATGCCGCCCCTAAAAAAATTTTTCGCCTATGTCTAATTATCCGCGTTTTCGCAAAACCCCTAGGATTTCCTAGGATTTCCGCGAAGATTCGAAGTATCAAATTATCCTACGACATATATATTATTTTGTTTCTGAATACAAGTAATGTTACTTGCATCAACTGTCTATCTGGCCTCCACATCCGAGTTAGTACTTGGTATTAATACGGTATGGAACCCCTTTGTAAGGGGGGGTTTCCGCTACGAATCACAATGTCAATCAGTAACTGAACGTATGTTTTAAGGAAGAAGAACACATTAAAATACCCCTTTTATTATTCCACTCTGAGTAGTAGAAATATGGAACACAAACTCTGGGATCTTATCGCGAGTAGTCTTTAAACAACTCTACGAATATTTCAAAGCAAAAAAGCTAAAAAAACCTTTACCCGGGTTAGGCACCCAGTATTCTGACACGGGTGTCAGAGGTTTTATGACGCCCATTCATGGGCCTTTTTTTTCCGGGTGGAAAATCATCAAATAACCCCTCCCGCTCTTGGGCAGAGCGAAAGGGAGGGTCAGACTTCTACTGACTAAAAACCACCCATGTTTCTTCTTAGCCCTTTATGTTGAGGCTGCGGTATCTCTTGCAAACAACCCGCAGCCCCGACGGGGCGAACAACCCGCAGCCCCGACGGGGCGAACAACCCGCAGCCCCGACGGGCCCAATCATGGGCCTGTGATTGGGATTAACATGCCGTCTAGAAATAAAATGTCTAAGGTTAAGGTAATGCTGGTTTGGTTTCCTAATGCTGTGTTCCTAAACCGAAGCAAGTGATAATTAGGTAAAACGAACATGAGACCAAAAACTCGTACGTCTCTTGGATTCGTCTTGGCAGTCCGACGGCTCACCACTAGACGACTATCACTTATGCGGTTTACCAAGTTTTACTAACCGTAGTTAACTGAAGATTAGAAAACTGGGTCCATTGGAACTGCCTTCTGAATGTTCAAAGTTTTCGTATTATGTTTGAAAATGACGACCGTTTAAAGTGGCGACTGCGACCCACCTTTTCAACCTAATTAGGTTAATCGGCTATTTAAAAGAAAGGGGATTAAAAAGGCTGGCCTCGTGGTTGTCTGCATTAGCCAGTTGATTCGGTGAATCGGTTCTATCAAGCGAATGTTCAGGTAACGCCAAGAAAATTCAAACAGAATTCATTCGCCTATTGCCATCAACCGAGCAATAGGCGTATGAACCCAGACTCCGTTGCTACTCCTGAGAAATTCCTGATGAAAAGAACCAATTACAATTTACTCTTTTTTTGGAGGGTGAGAAATCATCAAATGACTCCTCCCGCTCTGGGCGGAGGAGAAGGGAGTGTCAGACTTCTACTGACTAAAACCATCCATGTTCCTTCTTAGCCGTTTGTGTCCGTGGCCGCGATATCTCTTTCGAAGAACCCGCAGTCCCAACAGGATAACAATTAACCCTAGCATCGACTATCAGCGGCATCTCTGCAGCCATCTCCTGTCTAGCCATACCATTGTCTTCAAAATGCTTGTATGTAACTAGTTTATTCAAAATACAATGCGTCGAGATTAACTTTGGCTATTGCAGGGTCAAAAAGCTTTACGTCCAAATTACTATAGCAGACTCCACAAAAACTCAGACATCAACAATAAAAAACCGTTCACTTTTTTACCAACGCTACTTAAAATCGTATCTCAATGCGTCATTTTGATTGTCCACTGGCAGTACGGTCAGCAATCGATGGCGATTTGGCTTCGTTCCATAAAAATTACGGTATACAGTATTCTTAACGACAGGAACGTATGAAAGAGATAAAATCTAGTGTGTGAGAGAGATAGTATGTTAAATACCTGATTTTTGTCCCAAAGGTAGAATTTTGGTTTGGAGAAGATAAAGTATTTCGAATTGTTAAGGATGATAAAATCATTTGGCATGGTATAATCATGTGATGCCGATAAATGAGGAAAAGTTGTGAATATGAATGTTGATGTGCAGGACACTGCAGGATATATGACTAGAAAGGAGGTGACTGCTGCGATGACGAGTGGAAGAAGAAGATATTCTAAAATTTGACGGCACGGTTGGCGCAGTGGCTCAAGCAATGGACTGCTGCGTTGCGTGTCGCGGGTTCGATCCCCGCACAGAACAACTATTTGTAAGGCCTACAGATAGTTGTTCCGGGTCTGGGTATTTGTGTATGTGAGTTTAAATGTTTGTGAACGCACCCACGATACAGGAGAAATTCCCAGTGTGGGGCAACGTTTTAAAACGAAACGAAAATACCCCTTTTATTATTCCTCTCTAAGTAGTAGAAATATGGAACACAAACTCTGGGAACTTATCGCGAGTAGCCTTTAAACAACTCCACGAATATTTCAAAGCAAAAAGCTTCAAAAACCTTTCTACTTCATCTTTCTTTTTCGTGTGGTATGTGCTTTACCCGGGTTAAGCACCTGGTACTCTGACACGGGTGTCAGAGGTTTTATGACGGCCTTTTTTTTTTTGTTCCGGATGGAAAATCATCAAATAACCCCTCCCGCTCTTGGGCAGAGCGAATAAAAAAAAAATACCTTAAATAAATTGGGATATGCTCCGTATGGCGTCGGACGTAAAGAATAGCACCATCCCATATCTTCCCGTGAGTGTCGTAAGAGGCGACTAAGGGACTTACCAGAAAATGGGTAGCAGCGTTCTCTGTGCCTTCGTAACAACCATACTGCGATCGCCAACCCGCCTGCCAAGCGTGCCGATTATGGCAAATCCCTTCTGGGGGAGGCTTATGTCCAGCAGTGGACGTCTTTTGGCTGAGATGATGGGTACGAGAATGATGATGACTTTCTTGAAGTTCAATCAATCAATAAGCCCTCTATCCTGAACTTCCGTCTTTTTTGAAATGTTGTTTTCCTCTTTTTGAGGATATCTCTAAGTTCAGTGTGTCTTTTGGCAAAAGCCTCCTCTAATAATTTTCCATTGTGTTCTATCTCGTGCAACCCTTCTCCAGTAAGGGCCCGCTGTAAGCTTCACTCATCTCCCCTCTCTTTTTTTTTGGGGGGGGGTGGGAAATCATCAAATAGCCCCTCCCGCTCTTGGGCAGAGCGAAAGGGAGTGTCAGACTTCTACTGACTAAAAACCACCCATGTTCCTTCTTAGCCCTTCATATCGAGGCCACGGTATCTCTTGCGGACAACCCGTAGCCCCAACGGGCGTCGGCCCTTGTGGGCCCCTTCCATGTTGCTGACATCTCTTTGAGGCGCGTGGAACACGATCGCGCCGTCGACACAAGTTGTCTTCCCTGCTTCCTTTTTCCATCTCTGGGCTACCAGTCCGTCACAATCATACTCCAGTCTTCCTGCTTGAAGTTACATGCTACTTAGTAACTAGGTTGAAACATCAGAGAGGTAACTAACATTTAGCTGTATCTGGTTACACTAAATGCTGACCCTAACATACTCGTAGTTGGGACATGTCTAGTCGGATATACATATAATATACGTGACTATAAGATGGAAGATGGATTCAGGGATTCCCCTGAATTTCTCTGGGATGCCATCATCAGATTTCCTTATCATGGTACCACCCTTGGGATATATCAATTTCAATAAAAAAAGAATTTTCTAAAGTTGGTTCAGGCGTCTTTAAGTAATCGGTGAATATACATAAAAAAAGATTCCGACGAATTGAGAACCTCTTTTTTTTAAAGTCGGTTAATGAGATTTACCTTCTATCATCAGGTCAACCACTTTTAGGTTGACCTGATGATAGAAGCTTGAAAGAATACAACTATCGGTCCATAAGTAGGTATAATTTCGAAGAAATTTTCAGTCAACTTCTAACCGTTGGATATACATGTAACTACGATAAATACGGATATACGAGTACATGTAAGTCCCAAGGGTATAATTTTGTTTTGGTAGGGTAAAAGGGTGTCTTTTTGTAATATACTCACAGACCCAAGCTGACTTTTCTCTTGAACTTATTACCCTTTGTCTGTTAGCAACTGTGACCTTGCTATATTTTTAGCTGAATCAGCTTCTCAAGCAGTGTTCGCTTTTTAAGCTACATTTTTGATTTTAGAGAATTTTCTATTTGTTTATTTATCAGCTATCTATGTCCTACTGCAGGGCAACAGCCTTTTTTATTTTGGCGGGTGGAAAATCATCAAATAACCCCTCCCGCTCTTGAGCAGAACGAAAGGGAGTGTCAGACTTCTACTGACTAAAAACCACCCATGTTCCTTCTTAGCCCTTCATGTCAACAACACAACCCGCAGCCCCGACGGGCGTCGGTCCTCGCGGGCTCCTTCCATGTTGCTGACATCTCTTTGAGGCGCGCGTGGAACACGAACGCGCCGTCGACACGCCCATCGTCGTCATAAGACGGACGGACGGCGAGCTAGCCTATCACTCACCGTCCACAGGCCCGCGTCTACGGTGGCCCATGGCAACAGCCTCCCTTCTCTTTTTACACTTCAATTAATGAATAGTCATTTGTGACCCATTGCAGGAGCATTGGAGGAGCTCGTGGCTTAATAGTAACTGCCACACGGGCCGATCTTTAGGTTAAGCCGCGCTTGCCTAGGTTGGCCTGTGGATGGGTTCCTCCGTGCTTTGGAAAGCACGTTAAGCTGTTGGTCTTGCCTGCCATATATAGATCTTTGGCAATCGTTATAGGTAGTACCAGTCTTACTAAAGGGTATCGTATTACCCAGTATTAACTGGGTTGTGGAGGTCAGATAGGCAATCGCTCTATGTAAAATACTAATATTCAGCTGCATCTGGTTACACTAGAAGCGGACCCCAACTTAGTTGGGAAAAGGCTAGATAGACGTAGTATTTTTATTAGCCCTTCAAGTTTCCTGCTGTTATAAGGCTAGGCAGATGATGATGTGTCCCATTGCAAGGCAAAGGTCTCCGTTTCCTCCTTATCTGACCCCATCTACAGCTGTTATTGGCCAGCCAGCTGAATAACTGTTATTTAGCATAACACTCAGGCTCCAGCAGGAATGAAGGTTGTAGCAGGATGACTGTAGTGCATATTTAAAGAACTGTGGCTGGCAGTCACATGCTAAGTTGGTGAAGATGATGCTGAGGAAAATATCGGAAGAACAGTTTTGTGTACGAATGTGGATGGGAGTGGAGATGGTTGTAAGAAAGATGATATGTCTAGAAAGAACTGGTGGAAGGACTGCTGAGATGACGAATATTAGAGAAGAACGGAACAAGAAGATAATATGCTGTACCGGTTTCAATCGATTGAGATGAATGAAGATAAAGCTAAATCACGAACAAAAATGAAGCCACTCTGACAAGGGAACAACAAAATTTAAAATCCATGCAAACATTACAAAATACGATTAGCATACTCTTGTAGTTTTAGGAAAGTTAGGCATGAGTATGCAATTCATGTATCGAAACTAACTTGAGTATTTAACCACTCACGGTTTGCAACTAAACTAAAACTTTCCACACTCAATTTAGTGTAGAGCTAACAAGTTAATGTAGAGCTAGTTTAATCAGTAATGTACCGAGGAGTTACTGACAGGTTTACGTTAAAATATTGAGGAGAATGATGATTTGTGATCTATCCGATTTCGGTGACTCCATGCGATGGCTTTCTAGGGTGATTTTACTATATCTAGATCTACGTATTTTGTGTGCCTAGAGTAAACTAAGGGTCAGTTCACTAAAAAATATTAAATAAAAAAACGATACTTACAAGGCAGATGTGAGTGATAACGCCGGGAGGGGACGCCCTAGAAAGACATACACTGATATTATTGGTACCGTTCTTCAGAAAGGACAGGTGCGTAATACTTGTAACCGGCGTGCGTGTATGACCAGATGTATAAATGTTGACGAGGCAAAAGGAGTATGTAAGGATCGTAGCATGTGGCGTTCTGTGGTTTCTGCTTACCCCCATGGGAAAAGGGCGTGAGTTTATGTATGTATGTGTGTAAACTATAAAAGGGCATTAAAAATCTGAACTGTGTCAGCTGATAATGCCCCCAAGGACCGACTGGTGGTGTTAACACGTTGGATTATGGCAACGCATAGCATCTGGCTACATAAAGCCGATCCGTAGGTTACGGGAAGCATCAAGTATGCGTTTGGAAACCTAAAAAAAGACACTAAAACATTCAATCAAATCGCCCAGCGCGACGATATATTTATTGATGAGCAAAACTATTTGAAATTCTTTTCATTCACTCTTTTACAGGTCCCAAACTGAACTTTTATTACCCCAAATCAATTTAATTCACCAGCTGCATATTGATGCGCATCTGTTTATACAACGTCGCAACTTTTAGTTGTAAGATCTTACGTGATTGCTTACGGCTAGACATTTTGGATGGAAGCCAACTTATCAAGGAGGCTACCGAATTTTGCTACTAAATCATCTTAGAGATCGCTGGAATAGGATATGACAAGGACTGGTTGTTGTTTATCATTTCCAACAAATTCGGGGTTCTGATAAACGCTAAGATAAAGCCTGGATGCTGATTGCGTAACACTTTCTTTATAACAAGAATTTTGAAGGGAATTTCTAATCCATCTGCCTTGTTGGTCTAGTGGTCGTAAGCTTGACTGCTGAGCATGAGGTCCTGGGTTTGATTCCCAAGTCGGACAAAGATTTATTGGGTTTTTCTATTATGAATTTCTCAGTAGCAATCACGTAGTCTGGATTTTTACCAAGTTGATAGCAATACGCCCGCCTCTTTTACATGGAATCTTAACATAACTAAACAAAACAAACTGGACTAACAAGATATAAAATGTCACGCCAGCAACACCTCACACAAGTAGCCCTCCACTTTTTTTTGGCGGGTGGAAAATCATCAAATAACCACTCCCGCTCTTGGGCAGAGCGAAAGGGAGTGTCATACTTCTACTGACTAAAAACCACCCACGTTCCTTCTTAGCCCTTCATGTCGAGGCCGCAGTATCTCTTGCGAACAACCCGCAGCCGGCTTCCACCCCGTTTGAAACTGCCCCAACAGCGGGCACTAACATCTGGCCATCATCTCGCTCCCTCTTCACCCAGTAATCATCATCATCTTGCTCAAATTCCATCCACCTTCATTGTTCCATTATTTATTTTAAGCTGGCAAAAGCGCTAGTTTCTGAAATTCCACATCCTGTAAACTAAATCTAGTAATTAATATGAAGCCACATCCTTATAGCCCAGATTTTAGCCCCAAAACACTTAGGAACCGGCTGAAATGATGTTGATTACATTATGCGAAATTAAGCTTCTATGGTTTGCTTAATGTAGCAGAAAATATGGCGTTACATTCTGTTCTCAGGACATTAACCGCGATGTATGAGGAGGAAGTTTAAACATATATTTGTTTGTATATATATGTGGGAAAGTACTTTGGTTATCTGCTATAAACAGGATGTGACGTAATACCTTACTGTTACTGTACTTTAAGATGTAAGCGCCAAGGTAGCGCGCGTAATTCATGTTTTTTTAGGATTTTTGCAATGACAGGTCACTCTCAGGCTGTATAATTGAACAAAATATCATTCTCTACCGTAACAAGTATATATATATTTAGTTACAGAATGATAATCATTAAAATCATTTATACAAGCCTCTTAAATTCTTAAATCATTGAATCCTATTGAATGACTTTAACATGTAATAGATTGAACGACACTGACCTGCAAACAAAAGATCTCAAGAAAATTTTACATAAAGTAACTGCGAAATGTGGGTGTACTTGCTAGGTACACTCTGCCTAACTCTTCGGGGATTACAAGGCATGATCTTATGTTATGTGAGAAAATATGAATTTCTCGGGCTAACCTGGCGCTTTCACCTTAACCATCAAGTTATAAGCAGTATCAACTACTGTTTAAAAATGGAGGTCACCAGATCTCTTACGAACAATGTTCCTTCCGTCTCCACCAGACCTTACCATTTTCTCACCCCAATTTAACCCCTAACCTTCTATTCCAGCAGCGAATGCCCCAGCAGCCCAGCGTCGTCAGGGCGTGAACCAGTGCCCAGCCCCGAAGTCCCCCGGCCCAGTGGCGTGCCCAGATGATCGGATCATTCTGGAACCTCTGCCGAGCGTGCCCTTCCATGCCCGTCGATAAGGTAAGCTAGATCCTTAAGCAGATGGACGAAAACTTATAAATATACCGTTATAATTGTAAATGATAAATTTCATGGGAATATCTTAAATTTAGAGCAGAATATTAACCTTTTTATCAAACAATTGCAAAAAAAAACTGATATCTGTGCAGTCCACACGCAAAATCTCATATTCCTAGAAATCACAGGATAAATAAACTTCATGTAGTTTAAGATTACACAGATACATTTAGAAACTATCGTTTGACATCACTCGCTTAATGCGAAATGATTTATAAAACAAAATTGCAATCAATATTTTCAGTGTACTAGAATTAGAAACTATTATTTTATTAAACTTGTTCGACTGTACCAACACAGACATTTCCTCCACAACCCTCAATCTTCAGGAACCTTAATATCGTATTCACCAAGTCCACCAAGGCTTCGCATAAAAGCCATGATTTCTCACGGGATTCAAGCGCTGTGCAGCGCTGTAGGATTTTATTAAGCCGAATCGATCCAGCTGAAAGCGGCAAATTTTTTATGTTACATCGTAAGGTTTCCGGCGACGGTTATGTAAAGGATTATGGCCTAAGCGTTTAGGCTAGGTTTTTGATGTATTTAGGGCATGAAGAGTATTTATAGGGGACTGGTTTTATGGTATGTACTTTCAGCCGTGGACTGATATATAGGGTGTAAAAGTACCCTTAACGCAAACGAAGGGTACTTGTTCTCTCCACCACTGCGATCATTTTTTTGTTCTAGACTATACCTGGGAACCCCCTAGTTACGGAGATATTGGGTGTCAAAGTTCCAAATTTTTCACAGCTGTTTTTGTAAATACTACTTTTTCAAGTTACAACTTTACTTAAATTACCTCCATGACCCGTTTATTATTCAAAGCATCCACTAGCTTAATGTTTTAAGAGTGCTACTTTGAGTTTTACCGTAAAATATGATTTTTGACCCCAAAAAAAAAAGTCATTTCCCAGCAAACATTTTTGCGTAGGGTTACTTAGATTGATGTACAGAATGCTTGGTTGACGGGTGTGTGATGGGTTGATTTACACCCTGTATGTATGATTTTTATGGGCATTTGTATTACCGTTTACGTATGAGGAGCTTGTGGCTACATTATATCAGCGGCTTCCCTGCTTTTTTACTTCATCATCTGATGATGGTATGGAACAACTTTATGTTCTAAAACGTCTGGAGGCAAATCCGTATCCATTGCTAGTTCAACCGGTCTTTTTGTGAACTGTCAGATGACATTGCTACAGTCATTATTTATTTATTACCTACGTAGAAAAAAGCAAAATAAGAGACGATTTTTGAATTTAATAATTTTACCTTAGTGTTAAATAGGTATTGCAAAGCTCTGATCGTGATACATCTGTAGGTATTTAAATCAATCAGTCAGTGAGATCAATGAAATCAATCTTCTTCGATTACTGATAACTAATTAATTTAATAATTGCAAAACCTTTTTGTCTAACTTCAGAAACTACATACATTCAAATGGATTTCTGTCCACCCACATTCCCCCAGCCCACTGACATTGCATCTTGAAATGAATTGAAATATAACCCAAAATATTATCTGGTGAAGATTGAAAATCCTTGCAATTCCGCATCGAATACAAATACAAAATACAAATACAAATAGTTTATTTCTTTACCAAGTTTCTACTACATACTAGTGATAGAAGTGTCCTTTTAAGCAATCAAATGCCTGTACTAGGACACTCCCCTCTTCCGTAACTTAAATATACGTAATGTGCACAAGAGATGCCAGTGTTTACTATTTATAATTATAATTTATACAATTTTAAGAAAGTAGATTAAACATAAAAATAACTTAATGTGCGTTTTGTGTATGTAATGTGGGATGGACATAATATGTGATGTATGTTGTGGGATGTATGTTTGTGTAGGATGTGTGTGCGTGTGTGCGAGATGTATGTGTGTAATTGTAAAAGTTGTGCTTGTGAGTAAGTGTGTGCGTGAATGAGTGGGTTCCATCAAGACACGAATTGCGAACTCATCTCTCGTCCATCCTCATCCCTCTTAAAAGCTCAAGTAACATGATAAGCAGGGACCCTCCCTCCGTAATGCAACATGATTTAACATCAAAAATCGTGCTCCTTCGCCCTGGCATGACGCCAACGCGTCTAGCCACTCCAATCATTGAGTTTACATGTAAAACGCAAATTCAGCAGATTTAACGTATTTAAAGGCATTCGGTTTTTAATAAGATTTAAAAGGACTGCGTTGTCAGGATATATTGTACTAGCTGTTGCCCGCGACTTCGTTCATGTAGAAATTTTGTTGTGTTTTGCCGAGATATAAAGTATACAGGGTGTAAATCAACCCATCACACAACCGTCAACCAAGCATTCTGTACATCAATCAAGTATCCGTACGCAAAAAAATTTGCTGGGAAACGACTTTTTTTTTTGGGTCAGAAATCCCATTTTACGGTAAAACTCAATGTAGCACTGTTAAAACTTATGGTTAAAACATTGTGCTAGTGGATGCTTAGTAAACGGGTAATGGAGGTCATTTAAGTAAAGTTAAATAATAATAATAAATTCATTTATTCAGGTAATTTAAACCCGTTGCCATTTGTCAATCACAATAATATAGACATGAATTAAATAAAATAAAATATTAAAATTTGGTTAAAAACAATAATAAATTACATTAGGAATAGAATTAAATTAAAAACAATACACACAAACATACAATTAAAAGTCAAATTACATTCAATTAAAATTCACATAATATTCTAATACAGTTAAACAAACAATAAAACCTGAAAAACTAGTATTTACAAAAACAGCTGTGTGTATCTAGGAGGTTCCCAGGTATGGTCTAGAACAAAAAAATTATCGCAGTGGTGGGGAGAACAAGTGCCCTTCGTTTGCGTAAAGGGTACTTTTACACCCTATATATAGCCTATGTGCTATTCCAGACTATAATGTGAACATAGTTGGGACTGGCTAGACAGATGTCATCATCATCGTCATCATTTCAGCCGAAAAACGTCCACTGCTGGACATAGGCCTACCAAAGTGTACACACTGTGTGTATGTGTGACATTGATCGGTCCCGTGCGTCTCGCATCCAGCTTGTCCCCGCCACCTTTTACCAGGTCTTTACCAGGTCAGCGGTCCACCTAGTGGGAGGCCTTCCACCGCAACGGATGTGGTGTGTGAAAAACAAGAGGGAAATTTTTTTTTGTATTGAAAACTTTGCTTCAAATATAGCAAGACATAAAAATCTTGATAGCATTTTTGTAAACAAAAAATAGCTATCAGACACGTTTCTTTGCATTACAAAAAATCGCTCAAAAAATCCCATAGAATCTATGGGATTTTTTGAGCGATTTTTTGTAATGGTTTTTTAAGAATACGACTTTATCTATGGCATAGATAAAGTCGTATTCTTAAAAAACCATTCAAATATTAACAAACTCTATCGCCATTACTATTCGCTTAGACACCATAAACATATATGTTTGCAGACTGCCGACGATGTGGCGTCTCGTATTTACCAGCGGTTCTCAAAATTAAACTGAGTCCCCAATGGGGTATAGGGTAACAAAAGAAATATTTGAAAGAAACTTGCGTTTATTTGTAGAGATAGAATATATATTTAGACCGATTGTACTTTTATTGAAACGTCGCGTCGAGGGAAATAAGTATATTGGTGTATAAATTGACAAACCATATACGTCATTGTAGAGTTTCATACAATTTGTCCCTTTTTATACTAGTTTACACGGTTGCCCACTGCTGGGCCAAGGCCTCCCCTTTTTCTCTATCATGTGCGATCTCAGGCCATGTTAGCCCCGCAACTTCGAATTTAAATAGATAATTTCAACTTGTACACACATCAAAAGTGTCTAGGGATCAACATATATTTTTGCAATAACTTTTCTCCTGATTGATATTAATTAAAATTTTCTTTAAGGATTCATCAAATAAAGTGTTTTCGTTTGTCACAGTAACGATAAACCAAGTCACCTTTGCATTAATAAAGAAATTTGCCATTTTCCTAATAAAGGGATTTTTGACATTTGAACCACTAACATTAAAGTTCGAAAAAAAGACTGAAATAACAGTTTTCTTTAAAATTTTATTGGGTAACTTAAACAATTAATAATCCGTGTTACTACCGCGAACACTAACAACACAAGAACATCGGTTTGGCATACTCAAAATGAGTTCATCCAAATCACGCTGTGGAATGGCCGCCCATGTTCGTTGCAACAACAAAAAAAGGTCTTCTTGCGACTGGATACCCTCCATATTCGGCAGAGCTCTTCTCCATTCTCCATTTCTTCTTTCCCATGCATGCTCAATCGGGTTCAAGTCTGGCGACTGAGCAGGCCAGGGCAGGACATTGATGTTAGCTGCGGCGAGAGTCTGTCTTACAACTCTTGCGGTGTGCGGTCGTGCATTATCATGCATTAACTGAAATAAGGGACCGATTTGCACTTGTAGAGGAACGATGACGTCTGATACAATCGTCTCAGCATAAATTTGAGCGTTGAGGTTGCCTCTGATCCAAATCAACTCAGTTCTTCCGCCGATCCAAATACCCGCCCATACCATGATGGTTCCACCACTATAAGGATGGACTTCCTGGCAGGATTTTAATCGTTGTTGGCGTCCAGGGGTTCTCCAGTGTCGTATACGTCTTGTATCCGGTCTCATACCAAAACGAGACTCATCAGAAAAGCACACGAAACGCCATTGTTCTTCTGCCCAATTTCTGTGTTCAAGAGCCCATTGATATCGAATCCTACGATTGTGCATTGCTATAGGTGGTACCCGTAGCGGTCTTCGGGAATAAAGGTTCACTTCATGCAAGCGGTTTCTGACTGTTTGGTCGCTAATTAAGTTCCCTGAAGAGCGATGAAGCCTCACGGCTAACATCATGGCGGTTATTGTTGGAGCTCTTCGAGTTAAGATTTGAATGTATCGGTCTTGTCTCCGTGTGGTGCAGCGATACCGTCCTCCATGGCGCTCAGCCACGGTACCAGTGCTTCGGTAACGTGTCCAAAGTCGACTGATAACACTCTGACTTGTATTCAGAGCTAAAGCCACAGTACGTTGCCGGGAACCAGCTTCTATCATTCCCACGGCTCTGAGCATTTCTTCCCTGCTTAAATGACGTCGCCGCTCCATAATAACGTTGGTTTTAATCAGTAGTAGGGAAACAGTAGCACTAATAATGTCTTCAATGCGTTGTATGTTTTTATAGGGAAAATATTGACAGCTGATTTTCATCTTTTACTCGAATTTGATTCACAGTTCCTGATTCAAATTATGAAATGCACCAAAAAGGATCCATATAAATTTATAAAATCATAAATTTATTACAAAGCCACATCTCAATCTCAAGAAATCCGCATAAAAATGCTTGATCCCTAGACACTTTTGATGTGTGTATTTACGGTTTTAATAAATAAAAAATTGTTTTCTCTGTAATAATCGGGTTTCAATGGTGCCTCAGCGGTAATCACCAACATTATCCACTTGTACCATAATGTACTATTATTTCACAGCATGATCAAGCCTATTAAATCTGTCTGTTTAAAAACAAGATCTTTGTTTAATATTACAGAAATACATACTGCTGTATAAACCAGTAAACATAGAAAAACAACCAGCCAAGCGTGATTCGGCCTCGCGTACAAAGGGTTCCGTGGCACCAAACAATTTCATAACAATATTTTTGACGATCGTTCACTATGGTAATTTGTACTAAATAGAAAAACTGAATTCTTTTTTGATAATGTGTTAATGAAAAACAATGTTACTACTGGAGTTTTCTAAAAAAGTTCCACCAACCAATATACTTTGAATGTTCTATTACCTTCTACAAACCTGTATTTTTTCAAAATTCTCCTCTTACCTTAGAAATAAGAGGGGAAACAATTTTTTTTGCCCTAATTTACATGTATGATAAAAACCTACCCTATTATATTACTTACTAATGTTTTACTAATGTTATTTTCACATCATATTTCTGTAGCGGTTTAAAGAAGGGTCCTACTGTCAAAACTTCTAAAGTGTGGGGCCAACAGTCTCTTAGTAAAGTGGCTGTGAAGTACAGACGGAAAAACAGACCAACAGAACGAATCTATAAGGGTTCCGTTTTTATGGAACCCTAATACCCTGTTGCGAACACCCAAAATGTTATAAAATAAGTTTGACATTAATTGCGAAGCTACTAATTCTTCAGGGAACATAAATTAGAACTCGTGTCGGCGACTTTACGTGGGTGTCTGACAGTCTGACATGGAACGATTAAGAGTTTAATCAGACTTTCAGTAGGCTTACTGTACAGACACTCTGCAGTGAAATTGCGTAGCGTTTTCAGGTTTATAATACCTTTAGTGCCTAACCTTTGTTCTCTTCAGAGAAGAAACTTGAGGACTACTTCAGACTCCTTTGAGTACTTAATATTCATGCAGTCTTCTATTTCTAGCTGAATCTAAAAAATGCATGATAGTTTTTGAAGCGCTCTCAATTAGTACCCAAAATAATAATTCTGAATAGCCCAATATCTGGTTGACACTGTATTTTTATTTTAAAATAGTCCCAAACAATAGAACTGCGGCCTACATCGAAAAAAAATTTAATTTCGGAAGTCGGTGACTTTTGTTGTTTGTTTCATTGCCTTTTTTGCAACCGACTTCCGAAAGTGTAGATTTTAGAGAGTTTGTGTTTTTTTGGAAGTCGGTTTTGAATTGAGTCTCCTCCTTTTTTTTTGAAGTCGGTTCAAAATAAGTATGTACTATCAATTCAAAATCATCATCATTAGCTTTAAATTTTCATATTTTCGTCGCAATTATTGTGAATTACTATTATGATCCATCATTGAGTCCTTAAATTACCATCCATACGCCCCTTCACAATAATTTAAAAGAAATGGCGGTTGTCCTATAGTGGACACTCATTTGTTCACTTTTTATGGAAGCGTCATTACTTTTACACCTCTTGTGGGGAACATGAGCACCGGCCATTTGCCTGGAGCCAATTACTGTGATGTCGGCCTTTTTTTAATTGTGATGTATGATGTTGTTACTTTGTGTCAGAATTTCCATATTTTTTTTTTGTTATTAAAAAGCTAGAACGGGTACGTATTTGAATATCGAAGATTAAAATACCTACGCTTAAAATATCGATGTTCAAAACATCGAAAATGGAAATATCGAACGACCATAAAACCGAAACATAAAATATCGAAAGTTTATATTATCGAATGGTTAAATAACCTACGTCCAATACATCTAAAATCTAAATATCTACAAAAGTTACATCGAAATACAGATTATCGAATGTCCTAAATATCGAAGTACAAACTATCGAACGTCCTAAATATCGATGGGTACATATATTATTTGAACATCGAAAATTAATTTTTGATGTAATTAGTATGAGAGGAAAAAGGTTGCTTCTGCAACGTCTCCGGCGCTACGGGAAGTGCATACACTCTAGGGGTAACAGCCAAAAAACTACGTAAATTCGGGGTACCCTAATTCGGTTTTGGAACAATTTCGACCTATTTTATCCATGAAAGTCAGTGTCCAGTGTACAAGCATAGGTCAATCGCGAAGGTATTATTTAGGTCTTTAAATTAAAATATATTTTTGAAAGTCAATATGTTATGCTACTAAAGTTAGTGACAGAAACGTATCGCTGCAAAATCGACTCCACGTAGTCTTGTATACCCTACCCCTAGAGTGTAATTTAGAATCGCGTAGGCGCGGAGGGGCGCGGCAGCCCGCAAGCTGAGGAGCAGGTGGTTTTAACGCCCGCTTCGGCTTGTTGGCCGGCTTCGCCGGCCAGCCTCAGCTGCGGCGGTGAGCGTTTAGATCATCTGCGACGTTAAGCTCGCGTGGGACTGCCGGAGCCCTGCAGCGCCGGAGCCGTGACAGAAACCATGCTTGCTTGCATGTTGCATGTATGCTGCAAGCTTGTTTGCTAGATGGTAATCAGTTACTAGGTGGGTTACAAAAAAAAAACAAGGAAAACCTCATGTAAGGTAGGTACTTTAATTATTTTTACATAATAAAAACCCAAAATAAAACACATTTGTACGCAAATGTACAATATAACCACTGCGATCATTTTTTTGTTCTAGACCATACCTGGAAACCCCCTAGTTAAGGAGATATTGGGGGTCAAAGTTACAAGGTCCTTGCAAAAATTTTTGCGTAGGGGTACTTAGTTTGATGTACAGAATGCTTGGTTAACGGCTGTGTGATGGGTTGATTTACACCCTGTATAATTTTTTTTCGGTATTTTAACTAGTAGGTATTTTGAACGTAGATATTATGAACTTAGGCATAATGTCATTCGATATTTTGAATCATTCTGAATTTTAATTTTCGATGTTTTAAGCGTAGGTATAACAATCTTCGACATTTTGATACAATCGATATTTAAATTTTCGATGTTTTGAACATCGAAAATTTAGGTATTTTAATCTTCGATATTCAAATACGTACCCACTAGAACGTTTCGTATTGAGGCGGAAACACCAGGGTATACCGAGATTTTTATTCATGTTTAAATTTTAGATCAGTGTGAGGTTGTATTTTGATTGAAATACGATTTGCAACCGTTACAAATATGTCTTTACAGAGTTATTATTATTGAAATCACAATTACAACCCTCTTCCATTACTCTCCTCTCAAAGTTCATTTAATCTTATTAAATGACTTTTTCATGAAGTAATCATCAATGGGATTATATGAACTTACAGAGTCGAATTGATTATTTCTTTTACCAACTCAAGCTAAAGTAGGTAGAGACAGTATTTTTTTCCAACAATATCCTCTGACGAGAATGCCTCCTTTACTTTCAAAGAATCAATTAAGAATATGACACTTATTTCAAAGTCTTTGTCAACTTGAGGACCAAGGAATTCCCGTCGGGGCTGCGGGTTGTTCAAGATACCGCGGCCTCGTCATGAAGGGCTAAGAAGGAACATGGGTGGTTTTTAGTCAGTAGAAGTCTGACATTCCCTTTCGATCTGCCCAAGAGCGGGAGGGGTTATTTGATGAATTTTCATTCGCCAAAAAAAAAAAAAGGACCAAGGAATTATAAGAGAGGGACGTTTTTTTCAGAAATTTCTGGTTCAGAATACAGAATGGAAGGAATTTTTTTTTGTTACTTCAAGGTTTTATTTTTACTTTTGTAATAAATACCTGTGAAGAAAAACACATAACATCACACTTGGAATCCCCGAAAGGTTAGGCAGAGGTGTATCGGCCACTAGGCATCACTGCTTGAGATTACAAATGTAATTATGTTCTGTTTGTATTATTATTAGTTGCTTCTCTCTCCTTACTAATTGTTATCATCATAATTTTGTATGCAAACTTCTTTAACGTGGAAATCTTCAAACTTACCGCATAGGGTTTGTAAAATAAAAGTTTGAGAGCCACTGTCCTAAAACTTACGTCATTGCGTGTCGCAGACGACCAGTCCGACGGAATTTAAATTAATTACAAAACGATCTATCCTTTCTTACTTAGGGGGCATTGAACGTGGGTTTACAGCCTGTTAATAAAAAGGTTTCTTGGTTTAAATGTTAGCTGAATAATTAACCAAGAACCTAGTCATTAAAGCTAATCCATCTATCTTCTTTTTTTTTTACTGCGACATACAGATTACAGTCTGACATTTTCAATAAATAAAATTACTAGCTGATGCCCGCGGCTTCACCCGCGTGGATGTCGGTCAAATTATATACTAAAACCTTCCTCTTGAATCACTCTATCTATTAAAAAAAAATTGGTTGCCTGTAAAGTCGGTATACGGGCGAAAGTTTTACGTGACAACGAAAATAGAAGCGCAAGACATGAACCGGTGTGTATGCCTATCTCTCTCACTCTCTCTCTCTCGCTCTGGACGCGTGCCTCTCACTCGCTCTCATTGTGAGCGCATAACGTGAGCGGAGCGTAACGCAGTTTCTTGAAGTGTCACCCGGCAAACCAATTTATAAGACGTTGTCACGTCAAAAACAGCTTCAAAATCCGTTGCGCAGTTTTAAAGATTTAAGCATACATAGGGATATAGGGACAGAGAAAGCGACTTTGTTTTATACTATGTAGTGATAGTGATGATGTAGTACCGCAAAACTTGTTAAAAAAAATTAAATAACAGTTTGAAGATTGAAGAGTTGGCCATTTAAGTGATAGTTAGTGGTTTCAATTAAATCACAATCTACAACATTTAAAGAAAGAATGCAAAACATACTGCTTGTTATTCAATAATGCAGTCTGTCAGCTTTTTAGGATCTCTTTTTATGTTTTTTTCAAGAACACTGGCCACTTTTATTATAACCTTATTGAGAAGACGGTCCCTTCCGCCCGGACCTCCGTTCAGATCGGACGCTTATTTTGTTACCGTTTACCATTTTTTTAACGTATTTAAATCAATTTTTACTTAAAATAATACATGCATAAAAATAGGAGTGCATAAACAGCAAGAGGTTTTTACTTCGAGTCCACACCAAGTACGCGGCTCGGCGCAAGAACGAGCGAGCGAGAGACAACAATAGAGAGAAACAGGTACGCAGCGCCTACGCACTGTTGCTATCTCGCTTTAACCCGCTCGCTGGTACTATTGTCTATCTCTGTCACTGGGTGTTAGCAATATCACGACAAGCTTCTAAACTACACCCGCAAATTGCTGCTGCCCTGGTACCTAGCCTCGAGAACTGTTGCTGTTTTTAACCTTGTTTATGTTTTTGAGAGATTTTTATTTGTTTACCTACTCATGAGAGTACGGAACGACTGGAGTATAAATCGACATAGCTGGACAAGCTTTTTTACTACGCCCACAAATTGCTGCTGCCCTGGTACCTAGCCTCGAAATCTGTTGCTGTTTTTAACCATAAACAAAGTTTTGAGAGGTTGTTATTTACTCATGAGAGTACGGAACGACTAGAGTATTTAATCGACATAGCTGGACAACCTTTAACTGCGCCCACGATCTGCTGCTGCCCTGGTACCTGGCCCCAAAAACTGTTGCTGTTTTTTTAACCTAATACAAGATTTTGAGAGTTTACTCGTGTGCGGACGGTACGATTGGAGTACGTAACTGGCTGGTTACTGTCTTCGTACTTGCTGCTATCCTGGTCCCTGTCTACAGCTACGGCCACTTGCTTTCTTCACCTGTCTAACTGAGTATGACCGCAAGAGACATCACGTACGTGTAACCTCTGAGGATTACTGCTGCCCTGGTACTTTGACTAATTTACTGATAGATTTTGCACATTATTACCTTCTAATACTAAATATAAAATAAATAATGATGCAAACTTCAAATTCATCGCCTCCACGTGTTGCGTCAGAGCCGAACTTGCAAGTCATGGCTGAAAGTATCGAAAGTAGCAATATCACTTGCAGGTACAAACGTAAACATGGAGACGTTCTAGAGAATGATCTCATGGAGAAAATGAAGGAACTCTTTAGAAGCTTTTCAGCACAACAGGATGCAAAGCTCCATTCGTTGCAGGATTCCATTAACGGCATTATTAAACAAAATAATGATTTTCGCGAGTCTTTTGCCATGATATCGGAACAGTACGACCAAATGAAATTAAAGCTCGAAAAGGTACAGGAAGAGCGAAAGGAAGAGCGGTTCTACGTACAACAGTTGGAAGAAAAAATTGAGGGTCTGGAAAGGAGTAAGAAGAGCACTGGCATTGAGATTAGAAATATACCTGCAAAAAAAGGGGAAACAAAAATGGACCTGCTGGAGGTTGTTTGTGCAGTTGGGAAAGGTCTGAATTGCCGAATTCTAAACTCCGATATCCGTGACATTTACCGTACTAATACCAAATCCTCGGCTGTCAAACCCATTATTGTTGATTTTGTTAGTGTCCTGCAGAAGGACAATTTGTTAAGTTCGTACAAAAATTTCAATAAAGAAAACAAAGGAAACAGATTAAGCACTCATCACTTAGGACTCCAGTGCCCGCATATTCCCATTTATATTGCTGAAAACCTGACATTTAAAACAAAACGGTTGTTTTACCTTGCCCGAGATTTTGCTAAGGTGAATGAATTTTCCTTCTGCTGGACAGCTCATGGTAAAATCTATCTTCGGAAAAAAGAAGGTATGCAGTCGATTCATGTTAAGGTTGAAGGTGATCTTAAGACAATAAATTGCGATCAATGACTAGATAAAAAACGTAGAAATTCGTCTTTGTTGTCTCTGATCTTTCAACACGCATGCATTGCTAATGGTTTTTTGTTTTTAAATTATCTCTGTTTTTTGTTTAATATTATTTTAATTGCTACTTATCTTAAAATGTTATACACCACACACCACATATTATACACACCCACTCTCAGAGAAGACGTCGTAAAAAGTCCGAGTTTTAACATTCATCTTACTCGATCATTCCGGCGCCCCTTGTGTTCCCAATTAATTATATTTCTTCAAATTCACTGTAGATAATATAACCGAGATATCTAATGAATTGGAATCAATAAGTGTTTCCAAGTCTTTCACTTGTTCTCCCCTCGATTGCACCAAGTACCTAAACCAATCCCATAAAAAACTTAATATATTTCATATGAACATACGCAGCATAAACTCCAATTTTAACGAACTTACTCTTCTTTTGGATTCAATAAATACACCTTGTGACGTTGTTGTCCTGACAGAGTGCTGGCTTAGTAAAACTGTTAATGCACCCACTTTGGATGGCTTTATAAGCCACAAATCATCCTTCTGTAATCAGAATGATGGTGTAATTATTTATGTTAAATCATATTTAACGCACAAAATTAATCAACCATTGTTACTCGATGCTAATTGTCTGGTTTGTACCATTGACGAAGTCGCTATTGTGGCAATATATCGTTCGCCGGCAAAAAAGAACCTAGAAAGTTTCATTATGAACCTCAATGATGTGTTGGCATCATTAAATGGGTATAAAACATTAGTTGTCACTGGGGATTTAAACATAGACATCATGCCAGAGCACTTAAATAACCAATCTGAGGAATACCTTAATATGATTTATTCACATGGTATGTTACCTGCTCACGTCACCCCTACAAGGGGGCAGGCTTGTCTTGATCATGTCATGTTAAAGACGCAAAAAAGTGCAACCACACTAGTTCTGGACACATTGATCACGGACCATTACCCAACTATACTGAGCGTCGGCACAACAAGTACGTCACCCAAACCAAATAATTACATTAGGCGTACCGATCAACAAGCTGTGATAGATGATTTGAGAGAAACAAACTTGTCTTATCTGTTTAATATTCACGATGCTAATGAAGCTGCAGAGTTTTTAATTAATAAAATTTCATCTACAATAGAATCACACACTAAAGACGTTCTAATTCCACACAAAAAAAGGATCTTAAAACCTTGGGTTACCCCTGGACTTCTGAAGTGTATAAAAAACAAAGACACAATGCACATTAAAGCTCAAAAAGATCCCAATAATATGATACTTAGTACCACCTACAAACGCTATCGTAATTTTCTCAACAACTTATTAAAAAAACTTAAAACCACGTATGATCGAAGCTTGCTTCAGGAGGCCAAGGGTAACACCAAAGCAACTTGGGATGCCATCAAGAGTATTACTGATACGAAGCAACAAAAGACCGTACCAAACGACTTACTGAGTATAAGTAAAGACCCCAAAGACTCAGTCAATATAGTTAACAAATACTTCACAAGCATAGGAAAAACTTTAGCAGCCCAAATTCCAATTTCCGCAGCTCCTAGGTCACAAAACGAAAACATTCCGTGTCACTCAATGGGTATCTTTGAGGTGTCAGAACAAGAGATAGAAACAGTTATACTAGGCCTAAAAAACAATTGTGCAGTCGGTTGGGATGGTATATCTGGATCTTTATTAAAATCAGCCCGCCAATTTTTAATACCAGGTATAAAATATATATTTAACCTTGCAATTACTACTGGGACCTTTCCAAAAGTTTTTAAGAAGGCCATTGTTCACCCAATTTTTAAAACAGGGGATAGAGACTGTGTCGAAAATTACAGGCCAATTTCAGTACTTACTACCATCTCTAAGGTTTTTGAAAAACTCTTAAATAAACAATTAACTAATTATCTAAACAAATACAACATCATTTCTCAAAACCAATATGGGTTTATTAAAGGTAAGTCGACTGAAGACGCTGTAATGGACTTGGCAACTACTGTAATTCAGTCTTTAGATAATAAACGTAAAACAATTGCAGTATTTTTGGACTTGTCGAAAGCATTCGACACGGTGTCAATTCCCATCCTTCTATACAAACTGGAATCGATAGGAGTTAGGGGCACGGTCCTAGAAATGTTTCGTAGTTACCTCACTGAACGTAGTCAATATGTCAGGGTTGGAAATTATAGTAGCGATGAAGAATTTCTCTCATACGGAGTCCCACAAGGCAGTGTGCTTGGTCCTACCTTATTTTTGGTGTACATTAACGACCTGTGTCAACTAGCAATTAACAACTGCAGAATAATCACATATGCAGATGACACGGCGTTGATTGTGCATGCCAAGGACTGGCAGCAAGCCTATGACGAAACCGAAAAGGCACTGTCGTCTGTAATAACCTGGCTAAACGACAACCTGTTGACCCTAAACGCACTAAAAACAAAATTTATAACTTTTTCTGGTTCTTCGGCATCTCAACCATCGGACTTCTTAAAAATTATTGCTCACACCTGTCGTCACCCTAGCCTTAATTGTAGCTGCCTCCCTCTTATACGTACAACTGACATAAGGTATCTGGGAGTGCAAATTGACTCTCATTTTAGGTGGGACAAACATATAGGAAATATAGTTTCCCGTACAAGAAAACTCATATACATTTTCAAAAAATTAAGATGTTCTGCTAACCTAGAGACATTAAAGTTAGTGTATTTTTCTTTAGCTCAGTCAATACTAATGTACTGTATACCGGCGTGGGGAGGTACGTTTGCTACTAGTATGCTGCGTGTGGAGAGGGCGCAGAGGGCGGTCCTAAAAGTTCTTCTTAAGAAGCCTATTAGGTACCCGACTGTAACTTTGTACCAACAATGCTCTGTACTCACAGTAAGACAGCTCTACGTGCTTCAGACCGTCCTGCGTAAACATGCTTCAATCCCATACAAGCCGCACAACAAGCGCAGGAAAGATATAGTGTGCGATATTCAGTCGCATAGAACTGCTCTCACCAGTAGAAATTTTTATATAAATAGTTCTCGTCTCTACAACCGTATTAACAAAATAAAATATATACATAATCTTACAAAAAATAAATGCAAACAAGAAATACAAACGCTCTTATTAAGTTTAAATTACCGGGAGACTGAAGATCTTCTCAAACTAATCCTATAGATTTATTTATTTATAAAATAGACGCACCACACACTCATACTACATATACACTCACACTACACATACACTCACTCACACATCCAGAAACACTCACCTGTTCTCGCAAGCACGCACGTGCACCAATGTTCCTCATAGTAAATAAGTAGTTTAATTTAATTTAATTTAAATCCTAATTTAATTTTAATCCTAACTTTAGTTTTTAAGTAACTATAGTTAGTTTATAGTATCAATTTGGTTTCTTTTATGATTTTATAGATTTTCATTTACTTTTTAGTTTATTAGAAATACTCTTCTCGAGTTCACCTTGTAATGTAACACGTTCGATTTTTTATGTAACCCATTTTTGGAAGGCGCTGGTGTCTGTGATACAATGATATTCATTAGTACAGGCACCAACGAATCTCTATTATCTGTGATCTTCATTTTTATTTGGAAAATTGTTTTTGTGAAACTAAAATGTGTTTTTTACTGAAATAAAAAATTATTATTATATTAAAAATTATTATTACTGTTAGATTTAAAGCACAATGAACTCAAAGCTTTGCCATCGACAGCTATACCCTGCACTGTTTTCAAGACATGTCCACTTTGTGCTCGGAGTTTTTCAACCAAAGTTGGATATGCCAACCACTTGAGAGCACATGACAGCAGTACCCTGCCCAGCACCACCAATCCATGGTTTTCATCATCGATTACTGTCGTTGTGACTGAAATCGGTTAGATGGCAGTAACATCATCATCATTATAAATAATGAATCTACACTAATTATTATAAAGAGGAAAGACTTGTTTGTTTGTTTGTAACGAATAGGCTCCGAAACTACTGTACCGATTTCAAAAATTCTTTCACCGTTGGGACGCTACACTATCCGCGGGTGACATAAGCTACTTTTTATTCCTGTATTCGCACGGGAACGGGAACTACGCGGGTGAAACCGCGTGATGTCCGCTAGTTACTTTATAAATGTCGCACATGGCATACAATTTTTGAGATTACACGTATGATAGCCATGTCATTTAGACTGACCTTTAGCGGTCATTCCTTTTATTGGTTACCCCAATAAATATATTTATTATAAATGGCCCATAAAAATTCTATAAACAGAAAGTCTTCATGACCGTCGTGAAGTCTTATTGAAGTGGTAAATGGCTATTTTGTAAGGATTTATTGAGAATTTAAGGACAAAAAGGTTTCCTAAGGGAATAGTTCAGAGGACTGAAGTACTGGTCTAAATTTTTCTAAGCTTTTATTAACAGTAAATCCTTTTTAAAAGGAAGCTCGTGACCAAATACTCACTCGGATCGATCTTCAGCTTAAGCACCCTTTGCTTAGGATGGTCTGTGGATGGGTGACTACCCATTACATTCCGAAACCCGAACGATCCGTGCCTCGGAAAGCACGCTAAGACGTTGGTCCTTTTTTTTTTATTGGCGGGTGGAAAATCATCAAATAACTCCTCCCGCTCTTGGGCAGAGCGGACGGGAGTGTCAGACTTCTACTGTCTAAAAACCACCCATGTTCTTTCTTAGCCTTTGCGCCGAGGCCGCGGTATCTCTTTCGAACAACCCGCAGCCTCGACGGGAAGACGTTGGTCCTGGCTATCATTTCTAAATTTTGTGTGGCCTGAAATTCTGACAACCAGTGTCACCAAGGGATATCGTACTACCCAGAACTTACTGAGTTGTAGCTGGCTACAACTCAGTAAGTTCAGGTCAGATACTGGTATCTGACCTCCACAACCCAGTAAGTTGTGGAGGTCAGATGGGCAGTCGCTCCATGTAAAATGCTAGAATTCTGCTTCATCTGGTGAGACTGGAAGCAGATTCTAACATAGATGGGAAAAGGCTAGGCAGATGATGATGGTTTAAAAAGAAAGTTGTGTGTAAAGTTGTAAAACCGTTCGATAGTTTTGAAACTTTTAGTGAGTTGAATTGCTGTAAAGTTTTATAAAGTGCAAGTTCGTTGTGGACGTCAACTTGCGCAATAAAACTTGCATTCGCCTGTAGCGGCAAGTATCACACTTATCTTATTTTCAAACGACCAAAGTTGGTCTCCTTTTTAGAAAACCTTTGGCACCCTATTGGCGTTTAAGTTGCTGTCTAGTTTTTTTGTAAATAGGCATAATTATAAGTGTTTTTTTTTTAGCTTTTATATGCTATTAGCCTCTCTATCTTGTGGCACCTCTAGCCATGTTTGACAAGCCAAGATAACATCAGCATACTTCAGATCTTCTTCGGACGCGATTTCCTCCATCAGCTGTCACCTTCATTGGGTGCATTGGTGCTACTTGATCAGCCCACTGTCACTTTAGCTCGAGTCATACACTTAACCGATAACTGTGTAACTAACCACACAGTATCAAAAAACATAAACCCTTTTCCACTCCAAAACAAATATACACAAAACATAAACAAAAACATGCCTACATGGCTAAAATAACCTGAAAATAATAGCCATTGTATTAAAAATCTGGGCAAAACGTCTCTATTTTCCTCGACAAAATGTCCTCTTGAAAACGGGGTCGTATAACAAAAGTTTGAGAGCCTTTGGCCTCAATAGCTGACGTCATGGGCTCAGAGGCTGCGTCTAATGTCTCCACTGATGGAATATTTCAGCCTCAGAGGAAACAAAGAATCTTTTCTTTTATGTGATTTTGTACTTGATAGATTATTAGGAGTTTAATGGTGGTTTTACGTTGTTAGATTTAAAAGTTGTTTGACAGATAGCTGTTAATTTTTTTTTAATCATCCCACGCTGTCCCACTGCTGGGCAAAGGCCTCCCCATGGCTTTCCTTGTTTGCTAATTGCCTTCTCCTGGCTCTTAATCTACACTCATATTATAAAGAGGAAAGATTTGTTTGTTTGTTTGTAACGAATAGGCTCCGAAACTACTGGACCGATTTCAAAAATTCTTTCATCGTTGGGAAGCTACACTATCCGCGGGTGACATAGGCTACTTTTTATCCCTGTATTCCCACGAGAACGGGAACTACGCGGGTGAAACCGCGTGACGTCCGCTAGTATGACATAAAAGCTATGTAATGATTAGAGCCATTGAAACTCTAGCCAAGAGTTAATGTGTCTCCCGTCGGGGCTGCGGGTTGTTCGCAAGAGATACCGCGGCCTCGACATGAAGGGCTAAGAAGGAACATGGGTGGTTTTTAGTCAGTAGAAGTCTGACACTCCCTTTCGCTCTGCCCAAGAGCGGGAGGGGTTATTTGATGATTTTCCACGCGCCAAAAAAAAAGGGTTAATGTGTCTGCCTCTCTGGTCACAATCGCGACTTCTGACCATGAGATTCCAAGACGTTATTAGATTTTTCCATCAGGGTTTTCTCAGTAGCTGCCACGGATTCTGCATTTGTGCCTGGCTGACGGTAATAGTTTCGCTCCCTATTAAAGTCCATTTCACGAAAGAAGTCCCGCAGACGCAGCGCTGTATGTCGCGCGACATAATGTTGTTTCACAACTTTTGGCATCGTAAATAAACCTTATAACGCACTAATCCAATAATAAACTCACAAAATATCTACCACAACAAACGCACCTTGATAACATCGACAAACGACAACATGGCCGATCTGTTAAATTTAGTTCCACAATTGTCCGCGGGACTTCTTTCGTGAAATGGACTTTACATGGGACTCAAACATAATTGGCGAAATGTGGGTGTACTATTAGCCTTTTTTTTTGCGGGTGGAAAATAATCAAATAACCCCTCCCGATCTTGGGCAGAGCGAAAGGGAGTGTCAGACTTGTACTGACTAAAAACCACCCATGTTCCTTCTTAGTCCTTCATGTCGAGGTCGCGGTATCTCTTGCGAACAATCCGCAGTCCTGACGGGAACCCGCAGCCCCGACGGGGTGTACTATTAGCCTTAGGCTTACTTCTGCCTAACCCTTCGGGGATTACAGGCGTGATGTTATGAAAACCTAATAACACTTTCTCCAGGAACACAGCAGTCGCTTTTTCGGCATCCACGTAAAATATAAAGTCCTATAGTCCATTATACTCTTAAATTCTACAGAAACAGTTAAAACCCATAAAAGAACGTTGCCGAATTGAAAGAACTCCATTTGCTTTTTTTGGTATCTTAAAAATAAAAATAGGGAATTTTAAATTTTGCTTTCATACACCCACACTTCAAAATGGGAAACTTTTCTTATTACATTACATCTGACTTATATTTTACCTCATTAAAGCCTAAATCGTCGGACCCAAGCTTGCTTGAAGAAGTTTCTGGAAAAACCGGCCAAGTGCGAGTCGAAATCGCGCATCAAAGGTTCCGTACTGCCTGTCGGGCTGTAGGTTGTTCGAAAGAGTTACCGCGGCCTCGACACAAAGGGCTAAAAATGAACATGGGTGGTATTAAGTCAGTAGAAGTCTGACCCTCACCGCATGACTCCTCTCGCTCTGGGCCGCTCTGCCCAGTTATTTGATGATTTCCCACACAACAAAAAAACGGATCCATATCATAAAAAAAAATGGAATGTAATTTATTCGTTGTTGTAGCGGCAACAGAAATACACATTCTGTGAATACTGTCTATCTATACCTACTACGGATCATGAGATACAGCCCGCTGAAAGACAGATGGACGGCCAATTTAGGGTCCTGTTGGTGACCCTTCGGGTAAGGAACCCCAAAAATGAGGGCGTTGACTTATAAATAACTTCGCATTTGGGGCATGTAGGCAGCTAAACTTTGAGTACCATTGTCCTAAGTATATGACGTCAGGGCCTGCGTCAAATGTTTCCCAAATAGACCATTATAATATACAGAAGGCTATTTTAGTAAAACAATGCTTTTTACAGGCACTCAAACATAACAAAAGCACTGCTTTTAAAAACGTGTTTTGTTTCTTTTTTAAATACCTTCATAATGTGGAATTTTGGAGTGTTCTAGAGTTCCAATAATATGTGGCAAGATTACAAATGAATACGGTTTTTTCATGGAGTTCAGTATTTTTACAATCCTATTGGAAGCTGGAGAAACTCGATCGTACCTATAAGTTGATCCGTGGATGTGCTACCCAATATAAACCGAGTTTCCTCTGTGCCTCAGAAAGCACGTTAAGGCTTTGGTGCTCCTGTCGGGGCTGCGGGTTGTTCGCAAGAGATACCGCGGCCTCGGCGCAAGGGCTAAGAAGGAACATGGGTGGTTTTTAGTCAGTACAAGTCTGACACTCCCTTTCGCTCTGCCCAAGAGTGGGAGGTGGTGGAAGCGGTAATTAGATGATTTTCCACCCGCCAAAAAAAAAAACAACCAGTAATAGATAATAGGGTAGTTAACAAAAAAAAAACGAATTAGTCCGTCAGATAGATTTCCAAAAAATATTGAACACATATTTTTTCTTTTTTCACGTAAACAAACAATGAAGACGATACAGTGCTTTGAAAACTCGTGTGACGTCATATTCTAAGACACTAGTATGACATTTTTTACCGGTGAGTGAGTGACGTCATGAATACGGTTGTTTGATTCATTTTTGGAGAGTATGAGGAACAGGGTGTACTCCCCCCCCCCCCTCCGACCATCCTCCGACCATCCTCCGACCAAACGGGTGTTGTGTTTGGTGGGCTAACTGCCCGACATAATGTAAGTCGGGATTTTCCATATAGGCTAATGTCGCAGATAAAGTTGATAGCGCGATGTAGGATTTGACAATTTAGTTCGCATGTGTTGCGATAGATGTCGCTGTCGCCACACAGTGTTTTCACAATCTTATTGGAAGCTTGAACTTGATAGCTGATTAAGTAGGGCGTGATGAGAGCGACGCAAATATCGACGGCATTCCAAAATTTCCAGAGATGGGCCCTACGGGCTGGGACTCTTTCTAATTAATGGACTAAGCAAATTCCATTTAAATTTTTCTTTCGAAGAAAAATGTATTGCTTTGAAACTAGCTTAAGCCCGTGGCTGCGGCTATCGTCTCAAGGGATCGTAGTACCTGGATAAAAAGTATTATACATATGTGTTAATCCAGGTTATAAACTATCATCATCATTCTCTTGCCCTTATCCCAATTCATTTGGGGTCGGCGCAGCATTTCTTCTTCTTCCATACTTCTCTGTTTCTCGTCATCTCATGAGAAAGCTCCTTTCTTACCATATCATTTTTAACACAGTCCATCCATCGTTTCTTTGGTCTTCCTCTACTCTCCATCCACATTCATATTCAAAACCTTCCTCACGACATTTTCCTCATTCCTCCGCATCACATGGCCATACCACGATAAAGGATTTCCACACAACTTTTCAGTCACCGGCACCACTTTCAGACTTCCTCTTATGTACTCATTTCTTATTTTATCCATTTGCGTAACACTGCACATTCCCCTAAGCATCCTCATCTCAGCCACATGTAAATGCCTTTCATTCATTCCTTTTGTGGCCCAACATTCTGATCCATAGAAGACAGCAGGTCTAACCATTGTTTTATAAATCTTCTCCTTTAGCGGGAATTCGAGAGTAACAGATTGTTCCCTTGACCTGCCTCCATTTCATCCATCCCGTGTTTCTTGAATTCTGTGCATTTGTACGAGTGAACCGAGATACCGGAAGTCGGAGCAGACCGGAAGAAACGCGTCATCTAGCGCTATGACTCCAGGGCTAGAGAGACCGCCGAAATCGCAGAACATGTATTCAGTTTTAGTTCTGCTGATTTTCAAGCCAACATTCTGACTGCTGACATGACGAGAAATAGAGAAGTATGGAAGAAGAAGACATGTTGCGCCGACCCCAAATAAATTGGGATAAGGGCAGGAGAATGATGATTCTCCAGCTTCTGTTGCCATTTCTCCAATCTGCTCTGGAGCTCTGAGGTTATAAACTATCTGTGTACCTACCAAATTTCACCCAAATCTGGTCAGTTGTTTTTGCGTAAAAAAGTTACAAACAACCAGACATTAATAGGTTACAACATATTAGTAGAATTCATACAAGGACTTTTGGTGATACCTACAGAGAAAGGTGAAAAATGTTGAAAAAATTTTCTGTTTGTAAAAAATATTTCTCAATTTTACCAACAGTTAAAAATTAAGTGATCTTGTGGTAGGACTTAGTTTTCTTACTGTTTTTTAGTTTACTGATTTCATACCCTACCTATAAAATGCATATTGCATAGCAAACCAAGCACTGTTATGTAAATCAGCTACATTCTCCAAAAGCTACCCGAACCGATTGGATTATCTAACATTCCGAACTGAAAAGGTGAACGCCCTGCCATTTCTTATGCACTTCGGCAAACTTTAAATCTAATATATTACTGCAGACGTGGTCTATGCCAACAACCGTGTCAACCGTCTAGATTATATTGCGAAAGAAAACGCAATACGAAACCTACAGAAAGAAAAAAATATGTTTAAGACTCTTCAATTTCATCCCTAACCCATTACTTCTATTGATTCTCCACTCAATCCTAATTCAAACTCCACGAAAAAGAAATTCCAGCCATTACAAAACACACAAAAACGTTTCGCATTTCAATATAACCTCAAAATTCTTCCATTTTCCCGCTCTCCTACCTTTGTAATGTGGGCCAATAAAGGCGCGCCTCGGTGGCACGTGATTGGTCGATTCTTTGAGGCGCCGCGTTGCTATTGGTCGATTGTGGCGGGCAACGACCTCGGCAGCGAATTATCACCTTGAACTTTTGAACTGTGTGTCAAAAGGTCGTTTTTAGATTGATTCTTTTTTTTAAGGCTTTGCTTTGATGAAGTGAAGATGAGTAATTTACGTGAGTGCTTCGTTGAGCAAACTGAAAGGAGGTTTTCTTTGTAAAAAATAAGGTTATGGGTAATGGAGACATTTTTTTATTTTTATTTTTACAAAATGAGAGGTCTGGAATCAAAAACGTTTGTTGCTTGGTTAATTTTGAGATCCTTTTAGTGTAAAAATAAGTCACTTTGAATTAAATGTTTATTTTTTGATACAATTTAATCAACTGCCTGCCTGCTTAGTTGGTCTAGTGGCAGCAAGCGCGACTGCTGAGCATAAGGTTCTGATTTTGATTCCCGGGTCGGCAAAATGTTTATTGGGTTTTTTTTTCATCTGGAAATTCTCAGTAGCAATGACTGGGTGAACTAATGGGTGGCTACACCTCTGACTAACCCTTTAGGGATTACGTCTGTGATGTTATATTTAATCAACGTAACGCCATCTACCTTTCTGTACGCGTACTACAAGTTTGACATTGGTCGTTAAAGCTGGACAGTAATGGACTATAAGGAGCCATAATGGCCGTACGACCCACTTTAATCAACACCACAGGAGGTTCATCAAATTAGCCTGTTATCTGCTATTAATGAACCTTTATGGGTCATTAAAAATAATAAGATTTTTGTCATGTTTACGTACTATTTTCGTGTGATTTCTGAATCCATCAACGACAGAGCTCGTAGCTTAATAATAACTGCCACTCGGGTCGATTTTATGGTTCTGCTGTTCACGCTTGCCTAGGTAGGGCCGTGGATGGGTGACCACTGACCACCCATTACATACCGACTTTCCACCATGGATCGGAAAGTACGTTAAACGGTTTTGGTCCCCGCTGTCATTTGTCGCACTATGACAGTCGTTACAGGTAGTCTGAAAATCAATCTAAAAATCTGACCATCATCATCTGCCTAGCTTTTTCCCAACTATGTTGGAGTCGGCTTCCAGTCTAACCGGATGCAGCTGAATACCAGTATTTTACATGGAGCGACTGCCTATCTGACCTCCACAACCCAGTTAATACTAGGTAATACGATACTCTTTGGTAAGACTGGATGTCAGAATTTCACTATCAAATAAATCTTAACACCAAAATAAAAAAAAACAATAAAACTAAGTAGCATAAAACTGTGAACGAAATACATTACAATTTACAAACAAATATTGGCTTACTAACCTTAGGAATAAATTGAACCGATTAACGTGTGGAAATAAAATGATATTTAGGTAGGCTAATGTGGTATCGTCGGCACCACGACGGTGTTAACATTTATTTGATAGTTTAAAAATGTTCCTATGAACTAGAACTACCAGTGGTTTCATTTATTGTCTGTATAATCTGAATACTCCAACGTAGTATTTGGAAAATTCCTTTATTGACTTTCTGCGGATTTGAAAGAAACCTTTTGTTTCCTCAGGGACGTCTGACGATCATTATTAATTGACTTGAACATACACTTCTGGACACATCTATTGGCCCACCTTAGAGTTTAGGTTTCGATGGCCCCTACCGAAATATGATTGCTAGATTGAACAAAAACTGTTAATGCAGTTTTAAACCGTATTCGATTGTTTGATATCAACAAACAGGCTCCAAATTGTCTTTTGTTTCTTTAAATTCTGTGTTCGAAATTCAAAAAAAGACTATTGAATGAAATTGTGAATGTGCCAGGTTCAAAACTGCATAAAAACTTTTTGCTCGACCTAATATAAAATTTTAGCTAGGACCAAACGAAACTGAAAATACAAGGTGGGCTAATAGATGTGTCCAGAAGTGTAGCTTTCTGTAATTAACTTTACTGGAATTATTAGTGGTCTAGAAAAGTCAATACATACACAGACATAACATTTCGCCTGTAATCCCCAAAGGGTTAGGCAGAGGTGTACGTTTATCTACCTAATATACTCACATTTGGCCAGTTATGTTAATAAGAACTGCCACTCGGGTCGATCTCTAGGTAAAGCTGTGCTTGCCTAAGTCGGTCTGTGGATGGGTGATCGCCCGACATACCGAGTTTCCTCCGTGCCTCGGAAAGCAGGTTAAGCTGTTGGTCCCGGCTGCCATATGAGGTATCGTATTACCTAGTATTAACTGGGTTGTGGAGATCAGATAGACAGTCGCTCCATGTAAAATACTGGTATTCAGCTGCATCCGGTTAGACTGGAAGCCGACCCTAACATAGTTGGGAAAAGGCTAGGCAGATGATGATTTAGCCCACTGCAGAGCAAAAGTTACCTTTCCCACCCTCCACTTTTCGCGATCTAGTGTGATAGTAGGCCAATCCTTTGAGAATGAGTCCAGCTCATCCCGCCATCTCCTTTTAGGCCTGCCAGACTATTGAGACAGAAAAAAGACTTACCGATACTCGAACGTTTAATACCGGTACTCGAACATTCATCATCATCAGCCTTTTAATGTTCCCACTGCTGGGACACATGCCTTCTCTCTTTTAGAAGAAATGGGCTATAATCTACCACGCGGGCCACAAGTCTTCGAATTTTTTGGTTCTAGGACATGCCGGTTTTCTCACGATGTTTTCCTCCACCGTTTAACAAAAAAAATTGAACTCGTTTACCGAACATAACGCATCCTAAAATGTTTTATCAAAACGTCACAGCACCGTCATTTGGGGACCATTTTTCATACACACCGAAACCGAAAAATGACACACAAATTACCATTTATTTCTCAAAAAATCCGGTACAAAAAAAGCTATGCACTACAAAACAAGGCTGGCTGTTTTTGTCATAGAACCAAAAGAAAAGTTCGCACATTCAAAAATAGAACGCGAACCATTACGTCATCCGTCACAAACGTGAAACGTGTCGGATACAGCCGCAGCCTTCAATGCCGTAAACGTGACAAAAAAACACAAAAAGGTAGAAAATAAAGTTCTTCGTCGGTTACATCACGTGTATAGCCCTTCCTAAACTATGTTGCGGTCGTTTCAAATCTAACTGGACGCAACTGAATACCAGTATTATATCTGACCTCCACAACCCAGTTACTACTGAGTAATACGACCCTTTGTAAGAATGGTTATCTAGACTTTCGGGCTACTAACGTCATCTTATCTTCAAACGACAGTCAGGATCAACGGGTTACGGCCCAGAAGGAACTCGCTATGTAATGGATAGTCATTGGTCACCCATTCAAAGACTGGCCTTTGAAAATAGTCTTCAAGATTGAGCCGACCTGCTGGTATTATTCAGCCACGGCTTGTTACATCACGTTTCGCTATAAAACATAGCACAGGCAGCTGTGTTCACAGCCAATACTAAAAAAAGTTTTTATTACACCCTCATAAAATGGAATAAAAAGCAGAGTAAGCGGAATTGGAAAATTAGCAATCCTCATTGTACTACGCGCAATGTAATTTAGGTTTCCGCAGTGCAATTTCGGACTGTATGCTAGCATTTTGATTTATTGCTTGCATATTCTAGTTGGGCATACATTATGAAGTGCTAACCTGCAATAAGGAAGTTAATTAATCAGCATTTTAATTATAATGCTGGTCTATAATCTAGGTCGACTGTTTTTGCCATTTGTCTATGTTACTAGAGGAATAAAGAGAGTTTATTTAAAAGAGTGTTCATAGAGTTTCTTGCCCGTTCTTCTCCATATTTTGACGGCACGGTTGGCGTAGTGGCTAAGCGATTGGACTACTGCGCTGCGTGTCGCGGGTTCGATCCCCGCATGGAACAAATATTTGTATGGCCTGCAGATAGTTGTTTCGGGTCTGGGTATTTGTGTATGTGACTTTATATGTTTGTGAACGCACCCACGATACAGGAGAAATTCCTAGAGTGGGGCAACGTTTTTAAAAAAATATATATATATATACATAATTATATATCTACGCTATGAAATGGGTAACTACAGTACATTCACAGTTGTTATGCCTTGTGACTGGGACTGTAGCTTCTTTTAATTTTGTATTGGTTTCGACAATTTAAAAGTGCCTGAAACTGGTCTACTGGAAATAAATGCCTTGATTTTGATTTATTAGCTAGCATAATTATTCATCCCTTTCCTAGAGAGGAGGCCTGAGTCCCTGCAGTGGGAACATTATAGGCTGATGATGATGATATTCATCACGGAAACTTGATGGCTGAGTGGGTTTATTAGAAAATACTATTTATTTTTCTTTACATAAAATTAACTTGCTTTTGTCGATCCGTTGAATACTCCTTATACTTAATCTAAATTAGCTTCTAGACCGACAACACGGACTTAGTTAATTAGTGTTCTCAATTTTATTCTGCTCAGCAAAGAGCATTGCCCTCGCCACTAATTTAATGTACCCGCTTGGGAAGACAGCCTTCTACGTTTTTCTTAGCCAAACACTTTCTTCTAATCTTTTTGTAGTATCTTTACTATTTTTGGCGAATGGAAGGTCCGTAGCGGCACTACAAAATGTATTAGAGCGCCATCTATGAGACAAATGAAGAAGTAACATAAAAAAATCTAAATTGTGTAGTTAAAATTATCTGGGAGTTTATATCGGTATCGATGGATCGGTAAGCTAGTTCTATCCTGCCCCCGAATTTTTCATCAATTATTTAAAAAATAACAGCATTTTTATACATTTTGACCTTGTAATATTTCACTTTTTTAGGAAACAGCTGTTTTTAATAACCTTAATTTTTGCCGTTTCCATACCATACTTCCCACACAATAACAGAGAGAAACATTCATTGACTTATATATTACTGCGTAAGGACTGGGCGGACGGCATGTTAAAATGACGCCTCGAACATGGTCCCAACACGGTCTTTCCTAAGCCGAAGTGAACTTGTCCACGATCGGCTCTCTTCGGGTGCGGTCGTAAATTTTATTAAAAACTTTATTTATGTTCTTTATACCTCGAAAATACCACGCCGCTTATACAAGGTTACATTAACGAGCAGACTACACCGATTCTCTGTATGGCGAACGCGTCGAGCAAATGTTCGGACGACCGTATCTTTAGTTTTTATATCAATGGAAACATAACTTATTTTTATACATAATCCTGGAAACGTTTACATAAAACTTCCCACATACATCCTTAGAAACATCTACCTTTTCTTTTGTTCTATCTAGATTGTCTACCCTCCTGTGGCACTAAGGATAGATCACTTCAATCCATCCGGGACCTTAGGGTTTCTTAAGGGTTAAGGGCAAACGAGGTCGTGAGCAATCTAGGCGGAGTCTTAATGTGTCAGGAAGATGTTTCTTTGTTGGAACTGTAAGAATAGGGATGTTTACTGACTAAAAAATATGATTCTAATTAGTCCTTCTGTTAGATTATCGATAAATATTGGATACGTATTTTTTGTTTTATCAAATCAATAAAAATTGACGATTGATTGATAAAACGCGTCAAAGAATTGAGTGGGGGGGTTGTGACGTCACTCACCGGTAAAAAATGTCATTCTAATGTCTTAGAATATGACGTCACACGAGTTTTCAAAGCACTGTATCGTCTTCATTGTTTGTTTACGTGAAAAAAGAAAAAATACGTGTCCAATATTTTTTGGAAATCTCTCTGACGGACTAATTAGATTTTTTTAGTTAACTACCCTATTCTAGATGGTCACATTTGCTGTTTTCTTTTTGTGTAATATTGGGTACTTAACTCAAAGAATGGGTAGTGTAGGAGTACAAACAATTTAAAAGATAGAAAATGTTGATAATTCTGAATGTTTTAGTAACAAATCGTAGTGACCTCAAATATGACTCTTGCTTGAGCAAAAGTTCCTGGGTTCAATTCTGGGGTCAAGTAAAGTGTTATTGGAATTTTCTATCAGGAATTTCTCAGTAGCAACCACAGAGGCTGGGGCAATAAACTCGCCGCCAATTACATGGGACTTTAACATAACTGGTGAAATGTGGGTGTACTATCCTGCCTTACCCTTCGAGGATTACCGCTATGTTATGTTATATCCTACTAAAGTCCATTTCACGAAAGAAGTCCCGCGGACAATTGTGGAACTAAATTTAACAGATCGGCCATGTTGTCGTTTGTCGATGTTATCAAGGTGCGTTTGTTGTGGTAGATATTTTGTGAGCGTGAGATGTTTTTGAGATGTTTTGTCGCGCGACATACCTACAGCGCTGCGTCTGCGGGACTTCTTTCGTGAAATGGACTTTACATGAAAACCAGAAAACAATCAAACGTCAAATTAAAAATAAAACTATTGCTCTGTAGGTCCACCAATTAACAAAATCCAACCCTCCAGGATATTGAGCCAACCAATCAGTATAACTGAACTACTTCAAACATGCGCATCGCAATTCAAACTACCCTCATTTAACCAACCCGCTGAGGGTACTTACAACATGCTAGCGATGTACTTACGCATTGACTGAAACTATTCTCTTTCAGTTTTAGTGGACAAGTAGGAATATTCTATTTGTAAGCAACGTTAAGGCGTTGGTTCCGGCTATCATCTGTTTTTTTTTTTGGCGGGTGGAAAATCATCAAATAACCCCTCCCGCTCTTGGGCAGAGCGAAAGGGAATGTCAGACTTCTACGGACTAAAAACCACCCATGTTCCTTCTTAGCCCTTGCGCCGAGACCGCGGTATCTCTTTTGAACAACCCGCAGCCCCGACTGGGTCATTTGTATATCTTTGACAGACGTTACAGGAAATCAGCCTGAAAGTCTAACAATCAGTCTTACTAAAGGGTATCGTATTAACCAGTACTAACTGGGTTGTGAAGGTCAGATAGGCAGTCGCTCCATGTAAAATACTGGTATTCAGCTGCATCCGGTTAGAATGGAAGCCGACCCCAACATAGTTGGTAAAATGCTAGGCAGATGATGATGATGCACTTTGATATTGACTGGCACTGTACTCTGCTTTTCGAAGTAGACTTTAAGTGAAAAAGATTCAAACATAGATAACATCATACCTGTAACTCTCGAAAGATTAGGCAGAAGTGTACCAAATACTCTTGTCTTCAATCTTGTCCTGAGGATAGAGATGAGAAAGAGCTAACCCAGAAGAAGTATATTAATTCGCGACTTAAATAGATTGAGGGATTCGGTAGGCCTTTAATTTGGCCAGTTATGTATCATATATTTTTTTAGGGATCAGTACTGTCCCACCGCTGGGCAAAGGTATCATCATTATTGTCATGTAACTGAAGACGAACATATTGATTACTAGCGGACGTCACGCGATTTCACCCGCGTAGTTCCCGTTCCCGTGGGATAAAAAGTAGCCTATGTCACCCGCGGATAGTGTAGCTTCCCAACGGTGAAAGAATTTTTGAAATCGGTCCAGTAGTTTCGTAGGAGCCTATTCGTTACAAACAAACAAATCTTTCATCTTTATAATATTAGTGTAGATTAGTTGTTGCCCACGACTTTCATCCGCGTGAAATTATTCCTGTTTGTAACAGGATTTGTTAACGATTTAAGGATTTTAATTTTCAGCACATAACCCTAACCCTTTTTCTAAAATATTAGTAGCTAAGTTACTCCTTATAATAGCAGTTATCTGACAATAAAAGTCCGATCAAATTCAGTCGAACATTTCGTAGCCATGAACAAACAGACAGACCGACATTGAATTTTAGACAGATAAATAATTTTTCGTATTAAGCTGGTTAATGTTTTTGAAAAGCTGGTTAGTTTCTAAAATGAAGTGAGTGTGGTTAAGTGTTAATTCGCTAACTAATAAATAATAATAATAAAATATGTTTATTTCTCACCACAAGCCAAAAATATAAACAATATTTATACACAAACAGTAGGCAACGATTGTTGGTTGTGGATCGCTGGTGCCTGTGGTAGGTAGTAACACCTTTAATACAGGTCACCAGGTCTCCATCTGTTTAAAGTTACACATTATTTTGATAGCATACATCTGGTATCACAGCAAATAACAAAAGTTTAAAATAACAAAAGTGAGCTTATTAAAAAGAGACACAATATTATTATATTATTATCGTAGCAAGTGGCGTTCTGTGGTTTCTGCCTACCCCCATGGGGAAAGGGCGTGAGTTTATGTATGTATGTATGTACAATATTAGAGTAATTTATGTAAAAATGATCAAAATCATATTATGTAGTAAGCGATATCAATTAATCACCATATTAAATAAATCATGTACAAAGCTATATCAATTAATAATGACACACGTAATTATCGTGATTGCACTGATGGCAAGTAATAGATTGTCGCATAGTAGCGCCTAATCCCATTAATTCTCTAAACAATATCTGCTATTTTGGCCTTAGCAAGCATAGCGTAGCTACAACGAATTGAGCGCAGAAGTCATATTATGATTTTTAGGAGGTCGTGGCTTAATAAGAACTGCCACTCGGGTCGATCTTTAGGTAAAGCTGTGCTTGCCTAGGTCGGTCTGTGGATGGGTGACCGCCCGACATACCGAGATTCCTCCGTGCCTCGGAAAGCACGTTAAGCTGTTGGTCCCGGCTGCCATATATAGATCTTTGGCAGTCGTTACAGGTAGTCAGTGACCTGAAATTCTGACATCCAGTCTTACCAAAGAGTATCGTATTACCTGGTATTAACTGTGTTGTGGAGGTCAGATAGGCAGTCGCTCCATGTAAAATACTGGTATTCAGCTGCATCTGGTTAGACTGGAAGCCGACCCCAACATAGTTGGGAAAAGGCTAGGTAGATGATGATGAGTCATAATATTATGATTATGTTAATGAAAAATGCTGGTAGAAGAATTTGAGTTTACTATTAACAAATAATATAGGAATATATGTCAGTCATTCGGGTCGATCCTGAGGTTAAACCACACTTGCCTAGGTTGATTCGTGAATGGGTGACCGCCCATTACATACTGAGTTTCCTCCGTGCCTTGAAAAGCACGTTAAGCAACTAGTTCTGGCTGTCATTTGTAAAGATTTGATAGTCGTTACATTTAGTCAGTGGCCTGAAACTTTGACAGCCAGTCTTAACACAGGGTATAGTTTTACCCAGTACTAACTGGACTGTGGAGGTAAATAGACAGGTGCTCCATGTAAATACTAAAATTCAGCTGGGTTGAACCTCATCTGGCAGCACGGGGTCGCACTATCCTATGCTCCTTTCCTTTCCTGCCCCCTCAGATGCCATGTTTAAGTCCCATGTAAAAGAGGTTTAGCCAATTGCCATCAATCGGGCGTAGATCTAGAATCTGGGCAGCTATTAAGGAATTCCTAATGAAAAAACCCTAGTAAGACTTCCTGACCCGAAAATCGAACCCAAAACAAACCCAATGAGAGAGTATAAATTAGTATGCTTGTTCTCAATTACGGCGGAGGAGCTCGTGGCTTAATAAGAACTGCTACTCGGGCCGATCTTTAGGTAAAGCTGTGCTTGCCTAGGTCGGTCTGTGGATGGGTGACCGCCCAACATACTGAGTTTCCTCCGTGCCTCGGAAAGCACGTTAAGCTGTTGGTCCCGGCTGCCATATATAGATCTTTGGCAGTCGTTACAGGTAGTCAGTGACCTGAAATTCTGACATCCAGTCTTACCAAAGAGTATCGTATTAACTAGTAGGTATTAACTGGGTTGTGGAGGTCAGATAGGCAGTCGCTCCATGTAAAATACTGGTATTCAGCTGCATCCGGTTAGACTGGAAGCCGACCCCAACATAGTTGGGAAAAGGCTAGGCAGATGTTCTCAATTACGGCAAATAGACCTAATTAGTACTAACTCGACTAACCATTCTACTGTAACGACTAAGGCTATGTAGAAAGGGTAGTACTTTAAATGCATGTTATCATTAAAACCAGCTTTTCTGCGAACCCATTTTAATTAAATAATTAGGGAACTACCCTCAGTCTGTTTGTAGAAGATAGTATGTAATAGGGGATCGGACTGAGTCAAAATAATATGATTCTAATTAGTCCGTCAGTTAGATTATCGAAAAATATTGGATACCTGTTTTTTGTTTTATCAATTTTATAAAAATTTACGAAGATAAAACGCGTCAAAGATCATGAGTGGGGGGTTGTGACGTCATTAGTAGGTAAAAAATGTACTGACATAATATATGTAGTTTTCGAGGAGTTCACGAGTTTTCGAAGCACTGTATCGTCTTAATTTTTTGATTATGTGAAAAAAGAAAAAATATGTGTTCAATATTTTTAGAAAATCTATCTGACGGTCTAATTAGTTTTTTTTGTCCGATCCCAGATTGTAATAGGCTTGTTTCAACTTTAGCAATATAGGTTGATTTTCAACTTTTGCCACTGAATTTCTCCTGGAAAATAGGATTTTCCATCGGCAACCATACCTATATTCCATAAAACCAAGGAGGAAACGGTATCCAAAAATGACGAATAGAAACAGTCTATTTACACCCATGCAAGGAATGAAAAATCAAAAATCCTTTCAATTATTTCCCGTTATTTATCGAAATATTTTGCAAAAACGTGCTGATATCCCTTAAAACCTATAATCCTTAAACCCTGTTTGTCTCTGCATCACCCGATCCCCAACTCCGACTGTGTACTTTCTGCTTGAAGCATTAAATAAATAAAACCGCTATAGAAAATTAAATCTCATCCAGAAAGTATAATCCGTATTTCCTCTAAATTCCTCTTAAACAATGCAAGTAACCATAGCACCAGACCATTTCTCGCCGCACAATGGTAACCCCGAAATAACGCCGCACTGTTTGTGCAAGATAAACTTCAGTTTTATAAGCTTTGACGTTAAAAAGCGGAACGGATTGAAAAAGGATTCCCCCCAGTTCTTTTATTAAAAATGGCCGCCTGGCTAGCCAACTCTGGTCTTATGAATGCTATTTATTTAATTTCCTGTGCTTCCGGAGGCAGTGGGATGTAACGTTCTGCAATATTATACGGAAAACCTTGTTAAATCCAGTCTTACCAAGAGTATCGTATTACCTAGTATTAACTGGGTTGTGGAGGTCAGATCGGCAGTCGCTCCATGTAAAATACTGGTATTCAGCTGCATCCGGTTAGACTGGAAGCCGACCCCAACATAGTTGGGAAAAGGCTAGGCAGATGATGACCTTGTTAAATGGAAGAGCTCGTGGTTAAATTATAACAGTCACTAGGTTCAATTATCAGGTTAAGCCGCGCTAGCCTAGGTTGACCAGTGGGTGGGTCTCGGAAAGCACGTGAAGCCGTTCGTTGGTCTCAGCCGCAATGTGGAGATTTTTATGCCACCTTCTACGATCCTTAAATACTAGATGCAGATTGAAGACTTGTATTTCTAGTAGATTCAGATTTCTTGTCATCTTTTCTTTTCAATTTAGTGTCTGTATCACTGACAAGTGCATAATAGGGATGTTTACTGAATAAAAAAAATATGATTCTAAATAGTCCGTCTGTTAGATTATCGAAAAATATTGGATACGTATTTGTTGTTTTATCAAATCAATAAAAATTGACGAAGTTTAAACGCGTCAAAGATTTGAGTGGGGGCTTGTGACGTCACTCACCGGTAAAAAATGCCAAACTAATGTCTTACAATATGACGTCACTCGAGTTTTCAAAGCAGTGTATAGTCCTCATTGTTTGTTTACGTGAAAAAGAAAAAATACGTGTCCAATATTTTTTTGGAAATCTTTCTGACGGACTAATTAGATTTTTTTATTCACGACACTGTTTTTAACCGACTTCCAAAAAGGAGGAGGTTTTTATACTTCAACTAGACAATTAACTGACTGCCGCTCTGTCTGTGCAAGATAAACTTGAGTATTAAAAAGTTTGACGTTAAAAAGCGCGGGAGGATTGGAAAGGATCCCCCACAGTCCTTTCAATAATCCTCTTGTTGGAAGTGGCTGTCAACTGGACGATTATTTGTTTGAGCAGCTGATTATGATATTTTTATTCCTTTTGAAAGAATTTCTGTTTGCCTTCAGTCCTGTTTTCACTGCTTGAATATATTTCAGTAAAAATAGTGATTTAGGAAGATACATCTTTTAACCGTTATTAAATTAAAAAAAGTGTGCTTTGGTTTAGTGGTCGAAAGAGTCACCATGAGGTCCCAGATTCGATTCTCAGATCTCTCTCTGTCTCTCGATCGATCAATTTATTCTCAACAGCTATGATAAGGAGCTTGTGCACGTTTGATGGTAAAAAGGATCGCCCCTTAATACTTGGGACTTAAACATAACTGGTAAAATTTTGGTAAACTAACTAAGAATATTGCAGAACATACATTCCTTCTCTAACCATTATACAGGTTTTCACAGAAAACTTTGTGACCCAGAATCGTTCATCTGAATCGTTTTCCTTTCATTGAGTCCCAGCTGGGCGCCATTAATTTCAGAAACCCATACTACCCACACTTTCGAGGCCAAAAAAAATATATTTCTTTCCCAGCACATTGAAACCTATCAGGGCGTAACAAAACCCATAATTTAATCGGTATTTGTCAAGCGCCATGTTTCGTAAAGTACACGCCCACTGTCCTGGTTTCCTGTACTTTATATGGACACCCTGCTGTGACCAATTCTTGTCGAGAATTATGGGACAAATTGGTTTTATATTTGCGAGATTTTTTGAAGGATTCTCATTGTCAAGATTTATTGGAATAAGGAAATATTTCGATGACCTACTTGTGGGTTGTTTAATATTGTGTAGGCAGCTGGTTATTTACGCAACATTAATATTTTCCGATACGCCTACGATCCAAGTTGTTTGTCCACAAGGAATTGTTGTTCCTCCAAATGACTTCTTTCGAGTTCTGAAAGGTTACGTACCTTCTTTGCAAATATGCTGAAGTTCTCTCTAAGTTTTCTTAAAGAAAATATAGTATATTAGCATGCAAAGTAAATCTTGATTAAACTCTCATTTCGTCAGTTACGCTTCAGATATTTTTTAACGTAACTGAATTTCTTTGAAAGAGTTGGATTGCCATGTTGGCCGAGTCGAGTGATCGCAATTCCGACTGCTGAGCATCACGAGGTCCTACAAAGCAATTCACAAACAATCGAAGATCGAGTATGTCGCATGTCTATCTTTTTTTGTCATTATGAGAACGAGCGAGATAGACATATGAAATATTCGATTCTGTTTCGATTCGGATGTTTGTGAATAGCTAATGCTCGGTCGGACATAGTTTTTGTAGGATTTTTCATTATTGCCACGGATTTAGGATTTGCACCCGGATGATGGCAATCGACTCGGCTCCTATTACATAGGACTTAAACATAATAGAGGATTGGACAAAAAAAAACTAATTAGTCCGTCAGATAGATTTCCAAAAAATATTGAACACGTATTTTTTCTTTTTTCACATAAACAAAAAATTAAGACGATACAGTGCTTCGAAAACTCGTGAACTCCTCGAAAACGTCACATGTCAGTACATATTTTACCTACAAATGACGTCACAACTAACTCAAGATCTTTGACGCGTTGTATCTTCGTCAATTTTTATTAATTTGATAAAACAAAAAACACGTATCCAATATTTTTTGATCATCTAACTGACGGACTAATTAGAACCATATTTTTTTGACTCAGTCCGATCCCCTCTTGGCGTAATGTGGGTAGGTACATGTATGAAGGCACGCCCGCGTCGTCCTCAAATAATTTGGGTTTCATGATAAGGGCAGAAAAATGACGATGATAATTAAGTACACCTTTGCCAACCCCTCGGGGATTACAGGCGTGATGTTTATATTTTAGACACGAAAGTAATCCATATCTATCGCTAACCCTTTCACGCCAAAACAGCTGAACGGTTTTTGATGTTTAGCACAAAAGTAGACAGGTAGAGGATAACTTTCGAACTTAATTTGGACGAAACAGCGGGCAAAATCTTGTGTTTATTTTTTAGTTTGGGTCATCATCAAATGACTCATCCCGTTCTGGGCCGAGCGGAAGGGAATGTCAATCTTCTACTGACTAAAAACCACCCATGTTCCTTCTTAGCCTTTTGTGTTCAGGCCGCGGTATCCCTTTCGAACAACCCGCAGCCCCGGCAAAAACCTAGTATCTAATCTGAAAAAAATTAAACTAAGGTATTATAGTATTTTCAACTAGATTTATTACTAGAATGTTAGTTGAAATAAGTTTAACAACAGCTCTGTAAAGTAATTTAATATTTATTTATTAGCTCTACCTACAGGAGGTAACCGTAAACTTGTACGTTAACGTTTTCGTTAAGTTTCTAACCGAGGTGAGTTTAACTTTAGTACTTTAGTTTGAATACAGATGGCGTTGCTAGTCGCATGTCGTACGTTGTGCGACATCACTGAATTGCGGTTACAATTACTAACTTTTGTTTGAACTGAATGTTTGGTCTTTGCAACCGTTTACCGGTGGGTTCGATACTCAGGTCAGGCAAAGTGTTCATGGGTTCGACTCGGTTGATGAAAATAGGCTCGCTTCATATAATAATAACTCAAATTCAAATTCAAATAATTTATTGTGGATCATAGGTTCATAAGATGTTGTGTTAATACAGGTGTCAGTTATGTCCCGCCATCGAGGCATACAAAGTTCATGTAAACAAGTTCGGCAAAAACAATACAATTAGAAATTAATTAATAAAATAAAATTGAGATCAAACAACAATAAAATTAAGATACAAATTACAATACATCAAATCTGTCATGCAATACATTTTGATTAAATTGGCAAAATAGTAAAATATTTATGTCAGATTAACAAATCATAATTATGGACTTCAAATTTAAATAATTCATTCATAACTGGCGAAACGTAGCTGTACGTGGGTACCTCTTTTAAAAAATCATCCCGCTCTGAGCTTAGCGGAAGGGAGTTTCAGACTTGTAATAGTCAGTACAAGTCTGACAAAAAATTCACCTATGTTCCTTCTTAGCCCTTTGTGTTCCGGGGCTGCGGTATCTATCTCTTTCGAATAGACCCGCAGCCCCGAGCACCAACAGCCCCTCGCTAGCCCCTCGGGTATTACAGGCGTGATGTTGTTGTATCATCATATTATTGGTATATCATTATAATTATTGGTATATCATCATTCTTTTATCCTTGTCCCAATTAATTTGGGTCGGCGCAGCATGTCTGCTTTTTCCGTACTTCTCTAATTACCCGTAATCTCTTCAAAACACCTCGTTTCTTGACATTTCAGCCTTTACATACTAATATTCGATGGCAGTATTGGCGCAGCGGCTGAGCAATTGGACTGCTGCACTGCGTGTCGCGGGTTTTTATCCCCGCACGTAACAAATATTTGTATGGCCTACAGATAGTTGTTTCGGGTCTGGGTGTTTGGTTTGGGTATGTGAGTTTAAATGTTTGTAAACGCACTCACGATAAAGGAGAAATTCTTAGTGTAGAATAAAGTTTAAAAAAAACCTACTATAGGATATATAGTAGGTTTTTTTTTAAACTTTATTCTTTATTCTCTAATACGCATAATTATAAACGCGAAAGTTTGTAAGTTTGGATGGATGGATAGATGTTTATTACTCTTTCACGCAAAAACTACTGAACGGATTTGGATAAAATTTTATACACAGGTAGTTAATAACCTGGATTAACACATACGATAGTTTTTATCCCGATGTTATCTTCCCGTGGGATAGTTTTCGAGTTGTAGCGGGCGAAGCCGCTGTCAACAGCTGGTTACAAAAATATAAAGAGGTAAAGTTTGTGAGATTGTACGAGATTTAGGCCCGGTATCCACCAAAGCGGAGAGGAGCGGAGACTAGAGGAGATGTGCGAAAATCGGCCAATCACGTTAAAATTTACATCTGGTCTTGCGCCCTTCCTGCGATTGGTCGAATTTGGCACATCTCCTCTCCGCTCTGCGCATCTCCGCTCTGGTGGATATCGGGCCTTACTGAACGATTTTGAAAACTATTTCACCAATGAGAAACTTTGTTACCCCGAGTGGATAGGCTATTTAAAACGTTCCCGTGGAATAGTTCCTAACCAAAACTCGAGCGAAGCCGCGTGGAAAAGCTAGTAGTTTATATTTAGCATTTAGCAAACAAAAATCAAAACACATCAAACAAAAGTAAACTACACAACACAAATACATCCCACATAAAATTACCTTATCTGCCTCCAATAAAGAACCCATATTTCAAACGCAAATCTACATACGAATCCCGCTCCAATAATACAATTATTTATTGAGACTATTACCTACATTACTAATCTAAGTTGCCACATCAAATAAAGTGATAAATCAGTAAGATAGCCGGTATTGCTAACAAATAAGATAGCAAACTGGCAACACTTTTGTGCGGATGCCAAAAGTGCTTGGAACTTTCCCGCTTGTTGCCAATATTGTTGCCAGACTAAAAAATATTTGTCGACTTGGCAATGTCGTGGGGCATCACAGGTTTTACTGTAGTCTAGCTTTTCGTGTTATGGTGGCGAAAAATTCTAATGTCTTCCGTTTTGTGGTTATAATGGCTTTTTTAATTCGACCATGGATAAACAAAGGTAATAAAAGCGAGGGTGATCAAAAAGAACCCCTACTTAGAGAATTCAACGACATGATGTTGTATTGAAATAAGTAAATAAATAAGTAAGTCAACAAAATGATGATCCTCAGCGGTGGATGCAAGGAGTCTGTATACAGGGTGAAAGCAACCGCGACGATAAAATGGTTACCACCTATTTAATACATCATTCTGAAACCCCCATAATTTTTATTTATCGTTAATTTAAAAGAATACTGCTATTCCACACATTTTGACCATGTAGGGGGAAAATGTACCTACCTAATTTGTATTTACATACATACATACATAAACTCACGCCCTTTTCCCATGGGGGTAGGCAGAAAGCCCAGAACGCCACTTGCTACGATCCTTACATACTCCTTTTGCCTCGTCCAAATTCATACATCTGGTCATACACGCACGCCGGCAATTTGTATTTAGTTCCAGCGAAATATTCACCTCCCAAACTTTACATCCTTAAAACATCTAACTTTCCTCCTTCCGTGTAATAAACTATCATTAAACTCCGCCACAAACTTCCTCATACATTTTCCATCATACCACAAGACCTGAGACCTTTGCAAGACAAGATAAGAACTGCAAAATATCGTCAGGTTGAAGGGCATAATAATTATCTTCCATGTTGCTTCTACCGTTACCATGGCAACGTATAATGTGGGTTACTGTGTTGCCTAGTACCTGAACATAGCTTATAAAGTGAACTATCCAAACATTATGCACTTCCGTGGCTTTTAAATGTAGTTCGTTGTTTGTGGTTCAAGTTAGACTGGTTGAAAACTGGGGCGGCAGGAAAGGAGAATTTATACAGGATGTAAATCAACCCATCACGCAGCCGTAAACCAAGCATTCTGTACATCAAACTAAGTACCCCTACGCAAAAATTTTTGCTGGGAAACGATTTTTTTTTTGGGGTCAAAAATCACATTTTACGGTAAAACTCAATGTAGCACTGCTAAAACATTGTGCTAGTGGATGCTTTGAATAGTAAACTGGTCATGGAGGTAATTTAAGTAAAGTTAAAACCTGAAAAACTAGTATTCACAAAAACAGCTGTGAAAAATTTGGAACTTTGATCCTCAATATCTCCGTAACTAGGAGGTTCCCAGGTATGGTCTAGAACAAAAAAATGATCGCAGTCGTGGGGAGAACAAGTGCCCTTCGTTTGCGTTAAGGGTACTTTTACACCCTATATTAGAGCTGTTTGTGAAGGAGCAACTATTCAACTAGTTTTTACCTACGGTTACCACGTAATCAGTCCCTCCACATAGACATTTTTAGTTGACAGAAAAGTGGCTTTTCCATTAATATTATCAAACACAGCAACCAAATGACTGTCTTTTCTTTAAATAGGGATGTTTACTGCCTTAAAAAAAAATATTATTCTAATTAGTCCGTCTGTTAGATTATCGAAAAATATTGGATACGTATTTTTTGTTTTATCAAATCAATAAAAAATGACGAAGATAAAACGCGTCAAAGATTTGGGTGGGGATTTTGACGTCACTCACCGGTAAAAAATGTCATACAATGTCTTAGAAAATGACGTCACACGAGTTTTCAAAGCTCTGTATCGTCTTCATTGTTTGTTTACGTGAAAAAATAAAAATACGTGTCCAATATTTTTTGGAAATCTATCTGACGGACTAATTTGATTTTTTTTGTTAATTACCCTACTGTCTTAGTATTATTTGTTTGTGCAACGTTGTCCCAAACACCCAGTACCTATAGTACCTACATTCAAAACGTTATCCGAAAACTTACCTACCCAAACATTTCAACAAACGCCTGAATCTGTCTAAATGTTTATCCTAAACTTGCAATCACCACAAGTTTGTCAGCCGCGTTAGCTAAGTTACCTTTAGCCATTCAGCTATCATGTATACATCCAGAGTACCTACATATTGTAGGTGAACTGGTATTTAGTTCAGAAACTCTGAGTTTGGAGGATAAAGGATCTTGGTCACAAGCGCAAAGTTTGGCGAAGTGTATTCGGTTTTCCCATCACGAATTTCCCAGTATCAGTCCGGAGTTTGAATAAAATGTGCCCGGTTGATGGCAAAAGGTTCGCCCCCTATTACATGGGATTTTTTTATTTATTTTTAAATCGTTGCCCACACTAGGAATTTCTCCTGTATCGTGGGTGCATTTACAAACATTTAAACTCACATACACAAACACACCCAGTCCCGAAACAACTATCTGTAGGCCATACAAATATTTGTTCCGTGCGGGGATCGAACCCGCGACATGCAGCGCAGCAGTCCAATCGCTCAGCCACTGCGCCAACCGTGCCGTCAATAACATAACAAACATAACTGGCGAAATATGGGTATACTTATTTACTTATTAGGTATACGTCTACCTAACTCTACATGGATTACAGGCGTGATGTTATGTTATTCACAAAATGGACGGGGCACACGCACATTCGCAGTGCCTTCCCCGCACATCCTACCCCGTTTGAATATGCCCGCCCTCCTGCGTTCTAGGAATCAGATTTTGTGTCTATGCGTGTATTTCCCTATCCCGTTTACGTACGATTCCGCACGACACACCTTGCAATTGAATTATTTATTTGCCAATTAATATAAAAAGGGGGGTGGTACTAATAGGTACAACTCTGCCTAATCCTTCGGAATTACCGGCATGATGTTATGTTTATTTAAAAAAAAGTTGCTTATTCCGTATTAAATCTCTTGATTTCCCTTACAATTCTAAAAGTAAGTAAGCAAAAGGCGTGCCCATCCGGGCGGTGGGTTGTTCGACACAAAGGGTTAAGAAGAAACATGTTTGGTTTTTAGTCAGTTGTAGTCTGACACTCCCTACTGCTCTGCCCAGAGCGGGAGGAGTCATTTGATGATTTACCACAACCCAAGAAGATGAAATTAAGAAAAAATGGAGTAAAAGGCGTGTTTGTATGCACAAAATGTGTCAAACTGCTTATGTATTCTATAATAATTATTATTTTCACTATAACAAAGTTATATTTAGCATACAAAGTGGACTTGCAGAACAAACTGTTACACAAATTATGTGTGTTAACGTTTTTATGTGTTAGTAACGTAAGCAATTACTACAAATTGCTTACGTGCGTGTATTTATGTACGTAGGTAATAAAATATGTATTGCTTATGTTACTTTTCCTCAAATACAATAATGTTTTTGATATTCATTTAAAATTATGATTATTTTCTCAATGCTAAGACCCTTATTGTAATGGTTGGCAGCTTTTTTTATTTATGATTTGTGTCAAGAAAATGAAAGCTATTCTAATGTGAAATCACCAGCCGTTCCATTTTAAAACCCTGGTTTTCGTACTCACACGACCACCATTTTCACTAAAACCTTACAATCATTTAAAACGTGACAATGCCATCTTCGGCATTAGTCATTTTATTTAATTTAAATCGGCGTATTTTTAATTTTTTTCCCAAATAGAACTGTATAAATATAATTTAATCAATTCCTAATAATACCCGCACGGATCGGATACGGTTTTAACATAATATTGCATATGGTGGTCATATGACGCCTGCCTGAAAGTTGAGAAGTATTACAGGGTAAGTAATGTCGGTACAGGTAGTTACTATAAAACAAAAAGTCCAGCAGGGTTATTGCGTATCTTTTTAAATGTCAGTGGCTATCATAGTGTCCATCAATCATCAAAATGGAACCATTTAACAGTTAATCGATGGACACTATGATAGCCACTGACATTTAAAAAGATACGCAATAGCCCTGCAGACTTAGTTACCGAGAAATTCCCCGTGGAAAAACCCATTACTCCTGCCTGACCGCGACGTAGCAATAGTCTAACACCCCCTTGTTACGTGTATACAGGGTGTAAATCAACCCATCACACAGCCGTCAACCAAGCATTCTGTACATCAAACTAAGTACCCCTACGCAAAAATTTCTGCTGGGAAACGACTTTTTCTTGGGTCAAAAATCTCATTTTACGGTAAAACTCAATGTAGCACTGTTAAAACTTTGTGCTAGTGGATGCTTTGAATAGAAAACGGGTCATGGAGGTAATTTAAGTAAAGTTATAACCTGAAAATCTAGTATTTACAAAAACAGCTGTGAAAAATTTGGAACTTTGAACCCCAATATCTCCGTAACTAGGAGGTTCCCAGGTATGGTCTAGAACAAAAAATCCCAATGGTTGGGAGAACAAGTGCCCTTCGTTTGCGTTAAGGCTACTTTTACACCCTATATGTTGAATTTGCACTAGCGCTATGTAGGAGTAGACTGAAATCTAAAACTTTTATTGCAGTCGGGGAACAGTTCGGTGGAACAATTCTTTATAGGTCCCCCGACTGCAATAAAAGTTTTAGATTTCAGTTTTCCATTTTCGAATACATTTACGGGACCTTGCTCCCATTCATCGCTGAATTCCTTTGACTTGTTTTTTATTTTTTAGTTTACTTTTTGTCATGGCAGGCGTGTTTTTTAATTTTTTGAATTATTTGTTTTTTATTTCATATCTTTTAGTGATATATCGATATTTTTTCGCCATGTTTCTAGTAAATTGATTCACACATACTGACTTTTCATACAAACTTAAAAACCATTTAGGTGCCGTTGTGGATGGATTTGGGAGTTGTAACCTAGCCAGTTTTATTTCTTTCATTACAGAGAATCTATTGATATGTAGCTTATTCGTATCGGATCCCGGGTTTAAAATGTCACTATATCATTTGTTGAGTAGTATTACTAGTAAACAATAGATATTGAATACTACTGTGGTATATTTTTGTAATCTACTTAATAAGTTCTAGACGATGATTATATTTTTCATTGAAATTTCAATAAAAAAAAATTAAAAGTTCTTTTTATTTCTAAACCATGGCCACCCTATTATGTTTTTTGATATTTTCTCTAGCCTATGTTACCCGGGATGACGTAACGAATCTAACGATACCACATACATCAAAATCGGTTCAGGTGTTTAGAAGTTATGGTGGAATAAAGAAACTCACAAACAAACATACATACATACATACATACATACATACATACATACATACATACATACATACATGAACGCTAAAAACATAACACTCTTTTTTTTGGGGCAGTCGTGTAAAAAGTAAACAGCCTATTTGTAGCATTTCTAAAAGTTTATTACTACGGTAGTAATATATCGCTAAACTACTGAAAGTTTTATTCGTTTTCCGCTGTTGACTGAAACTACTTAACTTTTCCGTTAAGGGTTAAAAGTTGTCGGTTCAACGGTAAAAAAATAATAATAATATCAGCCATTTGTGTCCCACTTGGGTTCAACGGTAACCAATCATTTTATTTGAACTCTAGTTATGTTTTTAAGTCTATGAAATAACTCATTGAATTCTTGCTAAAAATATGCAAGTAGAGTACATAATATCAACAGAATGAACTCCGTTTGATTTTAAGGCTTTACTTGTCATTTACAGTACAAAATAATGCAAAAAAAAATGGTCAAATAAATAATGATGTTGGCATAAGCATCATTTACACAGCCTTAACGTGACAGCCCCCACAATATAATAAACAGACATTGACACACCCGTGGCTGTCCTGCGATCCAAATATAGAGTGCCCGCGCCCGCCACGCGACGCGGTCAGTGCGTGCGCCCCAGACTGTGGTATTGATCCCACCACCTGCCGGCCACCACTCCCACTCGCCACACTAACTTCTTCTAGTCGGCCATCGCCCCGCGACACGATACCACATTCAAATCTAACGAAATAAAGAAAACAATTTAAAAAATAAATCACCTGTCAATTTTGGCGCCTTTTCGGGCTGTCACGCTTAAATTGTGCCGCGAAATTAAGTGTTCCGTTCGCCAAATTTTTGAATTTTGACATTTTATATGTTTTTTTTTCTAACCACGTGTTTCACAAGCAGTGATAATTGTGTTTAGTGCCGAAAACAGTGTTGCTAGCACTTATTTTGTAATTGTTAACGCAATGAAGTGACTCACGTCGTGTCGACCTGGATCTTATATGTCAGTCATTATCTCAATTTACGGCATAAAATTTCGTAATTACACGTCTGTTAGCCCATTCGTTAGAGCTTAAATTGTCCTGAATTTTACTCGTTCATTCTCATTAAAATGTAACAGTTCAGTGTTCATTCAGTAACAATATTGTTGAACATAAACAAAACGCGATTAAGACGTAATTTATGTGGCTAGTAACAGACTAATTGCTTTCACCGCTACATACCGTTGCAACAATAGATCGCAAAAAGGAAATTATTATCAGCCGTCTATCAGATGCAAATTATTATCACGCCACTTATCTAGCCCCTCTAGATAGAGGGAGAAAGGTAATATTCCCGTTTCGCGCGGCACACTAACCCGATCGAGCGTAATAACAGATTTTTCTTGCGAGTACGTATCTATCAGCTGTTTGTGTCTGTCCGCGTAAGATGGCGGGTGTTTTTTTGCCGCACAAGGGGGAAAATGCATGAACATTTGCATAGTATCACGTCATTGAGGTAGTTAGTGTTTGTTAGCGACGGTGAAGTGAGTCAGCGACGACGGACGCCGCCGCGGACGCGACCAATTACGCTTTTTACACGAACCATTTTCTAAATTCAAAACAGATAAACGCGCTTCTGCCTAGAAAACGAAACGTAACGATTTTTTATCGATACTCTATTTTCGAACTTCGAGTGAATTGACTTTTTTGTGTGTTGTGCCTTTAGAATATTATAGTGTTGTGCCTTGATTAGACTAGTGTTGTGAAATGTGATTGTTTTTTACACGTTCTTAAAATGGAAAGAAGTGTTTTGGCGGGACCGAGACACGTTCAGTGGGCTACAGACGTAAGTATACTTAGAACTATCTACACTAATATTTAAAGATGAATTTACCGTTTAATCTTCGGAACCAACCAAAAATTCTTTCACAAAATAGGAAGCTACATTATTCCCGAATATTAAAGGCTATATAGAAACCGATCCCGTGGGATAATTGGCGATCTTAACACGAACGAAACCGCGGGAAAAACCAAATACGATGTAATTTGCGTCATCCTCCAGGCGTTCTATTTACGCATTCTAGTATTGACGTTATTTATTACAGTAAAGGTCATGTGTTAAAGGTTAAATACACTTTCAACATATTTTTGTCTGAACCTAGAACCATTTAAGATGATTGCAAGAGCACTAAAAAGATTTTAATGAAAAAAAATGCGTTTTGTTTTTACCTGTCTTTGTTGTGTCAATGGTGTGACAGGGCAATATACTTTAACACCTTCTTAGTGCAGTAAGGTTTCTCTATAAGGCGTTTATCAATAAGGGGTGAAATTAAACCTGGTATTGCCTATTTTCAAAGAGTTTCAGAAGAAGTTCACCTTGTAAATTTAATTTAATATTATGTAACAGGCAGCGTCTTTATATAGTAACAAGTAAAAGTTTTTTTCGTAGTACCTGCTAGTGTTACCACTGACATGCGGTTGACTGTACCGGTCTACGTAATTTTGTTCCGTGTATGCACGAACAAAAAACCGTTACAGAAACACTTGCGTGTCTGTTTGTCTGTCTGTCACAGCCAATTTGCTCTGAAACTACAGTACCAATAAAGATGTTTTGTTGGTGACTGTGCTACATAGTTAACGATTTGTCATGTTTTTATCACTCGTTTTTCAGTAATGATAATGACTTGTCAAATAAACTTCTAATTTACAAGAAAAACATAATCATGAGGACGATTAGATGATTACCTACAACCGGTATGAAATTACACATGCTATCATTGATATAAAAACTAAAGATACGGTCGTCCGAACATTTGCTCGACGCGTTCGCCATACAGAGAATCGGTGTTGTCTGCTCGTTAATGTAACCTTGCATAAGCGGCTTGGTATTTTCGAGGTATAAAGAACACAAATAAAGCTTTTAATAAAATTTACGACCGCACCCGAAGAGAGCCGATCGTGGACTAGTTCACTTCGGCTTAGGAAAGACCATATTGGGACCACGTTTAAGGCGTCATTTTAACATGCCGTCCGCCCAGTCCTTACGCAGTAATATATAAGTCAATGCATGCTATAATTTATTACGTATGTAGATGTACACATGTTTTTCATTCCCAAAAACACACGCAAATAAATAAAATTACAATAATTTATTGTAATGATATTTCCCTACAAAGATAAAAGTAATTATACCTACTGTTTCTCATACATCATAATTTAATTTCATAAATATTTAGTTACGTCAAAAAGGGCGCGCTCCGCCATTTTCATAATTCTATTTTGTTTATTAAGGCTAGGAACAGACAGCCTTCGGCCTCCTTGCGTGTAAAGCTGCGGCTTCACTGTGTGAATTATAAATGTGAATGGGATTCTTTATTACACCAACACACACACTCGTATTTATTATCTGTATCGTGTCTGAACCATTGTTTTTATATTTATTTAAGCTTAGTTCTACCAAATGTACTTTCCACATCAAAATAATTGCAATGGTTTTGGGTAATTAATGCTGATTCATTTTATGTATATTGTATGCGTTTCTTTTCTATGTTTTGGGGCTCGTCGCTAAGTAATCACCATTCAATCATTTTTTTCATAATCGATACAGCACATACTTAAATTCAAATCAAATTGCACAAAAAAAAAAATATTTACAAGAAAAACTAAATAAAAAATAATGGGTCGATCTTTAGGGTGAAGCAGTGCTTGTCGAGGTTGGTTAGTGAATGGGTTTCCATCATTGACTTATATATTACTGCGTAAGGACTAGGCGGACGGCATGTTAAAATGACGCCTCAAACGTGGTCCCAAAAACGGTATTTCCTAAGCCGAAGTGAACTAGTCCACGATCGGCTCTCATGGGGTGCGGTCGTAAATTTTATTAAAACCTTCATTTATGTTCTTTATACCTCGAAAATACCACGCCGCTTATACAAAGTTACGTTAACGAGCAGACTACACCGATTCTCTGTATGGCGAACGCGTCGAGCAAATGTTCGGACAACCGTATCTTTAGTTTTTATATCAATGGTTTCCATCATGTTCCTTCCGTTCCTCGGAAACCACGTTTTTTAAGCCATTGACTCCGGCTGTCATTTCTAGATGACACACTTTGACAGTCGTTACCATACAGTAGTAAAAAAATCCCGAAATGTTTGATAAGTGACAGTCAGTTAATATCAGGGTTGTGGAAGACTGGAAGGTCAGATCATCAGTCGCTCCATGTAAAATACTGCTTTTCAGTATTTCCAGTCAGTCAGGAAGCCGACCCCGACATAGTTGGGAAAAGGCTAGGCAGATGATGCTAATAAAACGAGAACAAACACACACTAGTATTTATTATCTCTGCTGTCTATACCATTGTTTTTTTTTTTTATTCTGTAATACAATGGCGTTTGGATCTCTCGAGTTTTTTTTTGTCCTTTTATAATAGCACTTGCTTGTAATCACTGGTTTCTAGTTTTTATTCAACTTTAGAGCGAGAATTTATAATGGTTTGTGGACAAATGGCTTTGTAATCCTTCTTCTACGTTAACGTTCTGAACAACATTAAAGTTAGTTTCACCTTCCTATCAAAATTCTTAGGTTTATTTAGGTTTTCCACAGTCTTGCTTGGATTTGTCTCCTTGGCTATTCATTACAATATCAGCTATCTGCCACTAAAAGTCCCGCCAAAATCGGCACAGCCGTTTTGCAGATAAGCTGGAATAAACAGACGGACAAAATTAAATTTATATTTTATATGTATTCAGTTGCATCACGCCTGTATTCCCCGAAGGGTGAGGTAGAGGAATACCGAAAACTGCACCCACATTTTGGCACTTATGTTTGTTTATATTTTCTTTAGTTTCCCAGGAGGTTTTATGACTCACCTTTAGTGTTAATGTTTTTCCTAGAAGTTTTTCCTTATTCACACAGCAGACTCGATTAAAATTTGAATACAAAAAGCACTTAATTGTGTGTACGAGGTTTAAATATACTTGTGCTAAAAGCGACCTACTACATTACGAATTTGTAATAGGGTACCACTATTATTATATTATTTAAATAAACATTTTGGTAATTTTGGTTATTATCAAAGTGGTAACCATAACAAATCAATCACATTAGCTGAAAAGATATTCGAGCAGACTTTTTCAAGCTATAGGTATACCTATAGACATAATATTAATACATAGCTACTTTAAATAACCGCTGTGTTGGCTTATACAACACCACAACAGCAGCCCAACTAACTGAAACCACTTTCTTTAATCCAATTTCTACGGAACGACACAAAACAAACAAATAAAATACAGAGATATTCAACAATCTCACAATCGGCTAAAAGCTTCCGAAAATTCGTTACTCTATTGAGTCCGAGTTTAAAAATAATCTCAATAAACACAGACGGATGCACTTATTTTTACAACATAGATGAAAGAAATGGGATGCTTTCGTGCACTTAAAATAGAGTGAAACATTATTGAGACGTTTTACTATTCAAACTCTAACATATTAAGGCGTTTCCCGCTACCAAATACATCGTTTTTGAGCTCATCAGATTGCGCCACTGGCTAATAAGATCTTGTCATGAATCACATACATATTTACAATGTCGCGACTGCTGATCATGCTCAGCAGTTGCGGTCCTGGGTGCCCAGCAGGGCTATTGCTTATCTTTTTAAATGTCAGTGTCTATCATAGTGTCCATCGATTAACTGTCAAATGGTTATGTTTTGGTAAACTAAACTAACCATTTGACAGTTAATTGATGGACACTATGATAGACACTGTCAGATGAAATTGTTATTGGGTTATTACATCAGAAGAATTTCTCAGTAGCAGCCACGTGGACTGGATTTAAACCCAGTTGATGGTTATACAAGGTGTAAATCAACCCATCACACAGCCGTCAACCAAGCATTCTGTACATCAAACTAAGTACCCCTACGCAAAAATTTTTGCAGGGAAACGATTTTTTTTTTTGGGTTCAAAAATCACATTTTACGGTAAAACTCAATGTAGCACTCATAAAACATTATGCTATTGGATGCTTTGAATAGTGAACAGGTCATAGAGGTAATTTAAGTAAAATTATAAACCTGAAAAACTATTATATTCTTTACAAAAACAGCTGTGAAATATTTGGAACTTTGACCCCCAATATCTCCGTAACTAGGGGGTTCCCAGGTATGGTCTAGAACAAAAAAGTGATCGCAGTGGTGAGGAAAACAAGCTCCCATAGTTTGCGTTAAGGGTACTTTTACACCCTATATACACGCCTATTACATGGGATATCAGTATAACTGTTATACATATTTTATGTGAATGAGTTACACCTCTGCCTAACCCTTTGGGGATCGCACGTGTGATGTTATTTTGTTATTCTATTCAGTTGTTTGGTTTAGTTTGAAGAAGCAGATTATTTTTTTTTTTAAATAGTTCTGACTGGACAGGTCCACTCAAATCTGTGTGGTCCTTTCTTCAAAAGACCATCTCAGACACTCATCTGCAAAGTCCTCATGTGAGTTGTCCAAGATTATGTCTGCACCTTAAAAGAGACAGTGACCTCTGAGTTTGTTTCAGCTCTTTCTTCTTAGAGTAGTCGGGTGCGAAACACCAGCACCATCATCATCATCTGCCTAGCCTTTTCCCAACTATATTGGGGTCGGCTTCCAGTCTAACCGGATGCAGTTGAATACCAGTATTTTACATGGAGCGACTGCCTATCTGACCTCCACAACCCAGTTAATACTAGGTAATACGATACTCTTTGGTAAGACTGCATGTCAGAATGTCAGGTCACTGACTACCTGTAACGACTGCCAAAGATCTATATATGGCAGCCGGGACCAACAGCTTAACGTACTTTCCGAGGCACGGAGGAAACTCGGTATGTCACCCATCCACAGACCAACCTAGGCAAGCACAGCTTTACCTAAAGATCGACCCGAGTGGCAGTTCTTATTAAGCCACGAGCTCTTCCACCAGCACCATTTAGTTAAAAAAAATGACGTTTAAAAGTGTTTATAAAAACATATTTGCAAAATAATCATCATTTATCATTTATTTTTATCATAAAATAAACACCTGCAATGTCTTTAAGTATAGCATAAAGTATTAATAAATAGTAGAAGTAGTTTATATAAATAAATTGCAGTGCCACATCAACTAGTACATGATATACGTGACCTATATTTGTAATAAAAACTGCACGTCAGACTACAGTATTGCATAAACACAACCGTGCCTTGTGTAGTCAATATTTTACAATGTAAACAATAATTGCCAACACCATGTCCTTAACTACCTGCAGATGTTGATAGTTAGTGTCTTTTTAACACGCTTGTAAGAGCTTCACCTGTAACTATAACTAACTACGAAAAATACATATAGTATAAGATACCCCCCATAGAACGACCTTCACCGAGCTGGTTAATGGATGAAAGGTATTTTATATTTAATTAAATATGTCAATAAATATATTGCAAATGGGTTGTCTAAAAAGTTTCAGTCCAGAATGAATTTTGTAAATTAAATTTAATTTAATTATTAATAATTTAAAATATCAGTTTGTAACAAATTAATCTTTATTTTAATTTGTGAAAATTACTAATATCGACTTATCTGTTTATCCCCACGGGAAAATAATAGTCAACCTAACGTTTGCATAATTATATTCTATGGGCTTCATACTTTCGATTGGTATGGAATTTGTATAATAACCAAACCAGTGAAATGTTTAAAATTGATAATTAATCATATTTTGAACCGAATTTTTTTAGTCAACCCATTTGCAATATATCTATTGATATATTTAATTGCATATAAAATACTTTTCATCCATTAACCAGCTCGGTGAAGGTCGTTCTACAGAGGGATCTTAGGCTAATACGTATAATTTTTTTTAAACTGACATATATATAATAGGAGCCACTAACATTATCAATAACAGTGAAAACGGAATATCTTACAGTTTATCCGTGATCCTCGTGCTTCCAACTGTGCTGAAATATTGGGGACTGCAAACTATAATGTAGTAATTATGGTAAATATCCCGTTTTCAGTGTTAATGATAACGTAAAAAATCTTAAAAATCAGATACCGTTTATCGAAATGAAATTTTGCTTACATACGGTTTGGATGATAAATGCTCGGCTAGAATTAAGTAATTTCTTATGCATTCCCATATGTTATGGCCATCATCATCTTGTCGTGCCCTTATCCCAATTCAATTTTGGGGTCGGCGCAACATGTCTTCTTCTTCCATACTATTTCTCTATTGTGTTATGGCCATCAATAAATGAAATATTATTATAATATTATTTATTTATTTAATGCGCAATGTACACAGCATGGTTACACGCTAGGCTTAAAACTAGTGAGTACATGACCCTGTTAGGGCGCAGCAAGATAACTTAAAACTAACAATATTGTAGTATAAATATTACATAACGTAAATTAGGGAACTTTCAAAATTATTAGTTTGTATAAAGCTAGATTAATATAAAATATTATATTAATTTAGTTTTATACAAACAAACAAAAAATAGGAATATTTCTTAAAATTTAAATTTAACATAGGTAGGTACATACATATTTCATGCGCTCTATTTTAACATTTTATCATCCAGAAATTCTTGGACACTATAATAACACTTATCTAAGAGCAATGGTATTATCCAGTCTTACCAAAGCGTTCCCTATATTAAGTTTCCTAATAACTGGACTGTGGAAGTCAGAGAGGCAGTCGCACCACGTTTAATATTGACTTTCAGCAGCACCCGGCTCGACTGAAAGTCGACCACAACGTAGTCCACAAAAAGCTAGGCACTTTATGATATTCTCTATAAAAAAGCGACAAGTTTATTGCCATTACTCCATAAAATCCTGGCTTCAGGCTACTAATGCTCAATCACTAATAGGAAAAGCTGCTAATAGGAAAAGCCAATAGCTCTTTGCTTTACAATTGGATCAACCACTCTTCATGATCAGCAATAGCGCTTGCGATGCGACTGGTACATCGACGAATGCAATCATTTGAAGTGATCATTTACTTAGAAAAGGATTTGTTTATAGCTTTGTATTAACTCATCTCTTTTAACAAAATAATCAATTATTTTCAGGCACCTTTATGTATAATAAATGCCTTACTAATATACGAGTATACCTTTTTTTTGGCAGGTGGAAACTCATCAAATAACCCCTCCCGCTCTTGGGCAGAGCAAAAGGGAGAGTCAGACTTCTGCTGACTAAAAACCACCCATGTTCCTTCTTAGCCCTTCATGTCGAGGCCGCGGTCTTTTGCGAACAACCCGCAGCCCCGACGGGGACAACCCACAGCCCCGACGGGGACAACCCACAGCCCCGACGGGATACGAGTTTACCTTACAGACTAACATACAGAAGGGAAAACTAACCCATGATTTAGGAACAAACTAAAATTTTATCACCCTAGGTCTAGGGTAATTAGGAACAGCACCGTGTGGTACCGTATACCTACATTTGATCAAATAAATGATTTATGATATTGATTGAATGAGCTTTATATAATCCACCGCGGGTCCAGTGCGGGTTGGCCACATCACATACAAAAACATAAAACTACATGTCATTAATTAATTACACCAAAATACACTACAACACACTAGCACAAAGTCTAATTATACACAAAAATAAAGTTCCCGAGTAAAACTAAACCAAGACAGAAACATCATTTTAAAAAGATAATTTGTTAATCTTTTAATCTTTCTCAAAAAGTCAATGAAACACGACTATTTCGCAAGTTGACTCATGTTAGAACATTGTTTAATGTTTAATCTGGCGTTTCATTACACGTTAATTAGAATTCCTCTTTCCGTGTTAGGCAATAGTAATTAAAAGATTCGGATGGTGTAACCAATGACCTGACTGTAAATAAAGTTATAGAATCAGGCGTTACTTTGCGGATATTCATGACATTAACTGCCGCACTCAGAGAGCTTGAATTATTACTTAGACCATCACTTAGTAAAGGTTTTGACAGTTTTGTGAAACAAAAGTATGTCAAATCTTTACTAAGTGACGGCTTAAGTAATCATTAAATATCTTTGAGTACCGCAGTAAATGTTTTACAAAATAATATAGATTTAAATCCACGAAAAAGATTCAGAATTTGACAGGAAAGGAGGAGCCTATCTGACCTCCCAAAACCAGTTTTTACTGGTTAATACTTGGTAAGACTGGTTGTTAGACTTTCAATGATCAAGACCTGCAATTGATGGCCGGGAATAACGGCTTAGCGTGCTTTCCGAGGCACGGAGGAAACTATGTATGACATAGACCCATCCACGAACTAAACTAGGCATGGCTTAGCCTAAAGATCCGATCCGACACGAGCTCCTATAAATATTTCACTAATGACTGCCTGTTAATGACAATCCTATCCTACTATCATCATCACACTATATCACATCACACTAATATTGGTAACTAAGTATGGGTGGATGTTTGTTACTCTTTCACGCAAAAACTACTAAACGGATTTGGATAAAATTTGGTACACAGATAGTTTATAACCTGGATTAACACATAGGATAGTTTTTATCCTGTTATTATCTTCCCGTGGGATAATTTTCGAGTTGTAGCGGACGAAGCCGTTGGTAACACCTAGTTTTAAACAAAATGATTTGGCCATTAGGTAAACACTCATGGACGACTTCACGAAAGTACTGAAAACCTCTTCTAACAAAACACGCAGGAAAACGTGCAGGGAAACGTGTATTTCGATTTTTTTGTAGTAGCCACAGAGTCTGAATTTGTAACCGAATGGCAAAATAGCTCGCCCCCTATTAAATGAGACATAAACGTAACTTGCGAAATGTGGGTGTACTTGTTAGATTCACAACTGCCTAATCTTTCGGGGATTACAAGGCGTGATGTTATATTATTTACTGAACTTAAAATATTAACAAACGTTATACCATCAAAATTAATAACCTATTTATATAAATTCCGCAACAAAATTACTAGCAAAGTAAACAAAAATACTTTCGTGTAAATACAAAATGGCTGCCGACCAACTTGATGACGAAAACACAGAATTTCTTCATTTTAATTAATAAAGAGTGACACGGCCATTCGCATTGTTTCGTCCAAATGATTAATTAATGTTTCGGATTACTGGGAACTGAGTAAATAGCCTTTTCTGTATTAAATGTAGTTTTATATTGGCATTAAGGTAGGTTGAATGTATTTACCTAGGGTAGACTTTGACAAAGTCGCTCCTTACTAAATACATAATATCATTCACTCGGGTCGGTCTTTACGTTAAGCCGCGCTTGCTTGGACTAGTATGTGGAGGGGTGACCAACCTTTACATACCGACTTTCTTCTGTACCTCGGAAAGCACGGTGAACTGCTGGTCTCGGCAGTCATATTTTGTAGATCTTTGAAAGTCGTTACAGTGACCCAAAAGTCTAAAATCAGTCTTAGAAAAAAAAAAACAAGACGAATTGAATACCTCCTCCTTTTTGGAAGTCGGTTGAACAGGTATTGTATTACCCAGGACAAACTAATCTGTGGAGGTTAGATCGGCACAGTCGCACCATGTAAAATACTAGCATTCAGCTGAAGTCGGTTAGACTGGAAGCCAGCCCCAACATAATTGCGAAAAGGCTAGACAGATGACTGACAAATTCCTTTTTTTTTTTTTGGGGGGTGGGAAATCATCAAATAACCCCTCCCGCTCTTGGACAGAGCGAAAGGGAGTGTCAGACTTCTACTTACTAAAAACCACCCATGTTCCTTCTTAGCCCTTCATACCGAGGCCGTGGTATCTCTTGCGAACAACCCGCAGCCCCGACGGGGACTGACAAAGACTGGAAAGTGGTTTGCAAATGACAACATAGGTCGTTGTGTGGTGACCTTTTCGCTAAGGTTCATAAACTCTTACCTTTTCTTAAGGCCCACTTTGTTTGTATCTAAAACTTAGCTATTTTTAGATTTTCCTTCTAAAATAATCTTGTCAAACGTCACTGACACTGCTTGTAGGCTTTTGTCCTATTGTCCCTGAGGTACCAGGGTAACTTGTAATACTTTGTTGACCCGTACTGTACGAGTCAATGGGCCCTGGAGACGAACGGGTCAAACGCCTCTAGAGCAACACGCGAAATAAATGTTTTTCTTACGTTTTTTGCAATTTTTAGGTTATCACCTTGTTACTAAAATTATATCGAATTTTTAGTAAGTTTTTAAATCCTCAATACAACTCTCAACTAGAAATCTCGGCATAATAAATGATCAAATAGGTACTAGCAAACCCTTAGCAGCTGCCCCGCCCCCCCCCCCCGCTTTGTTGTCAAGTGACAAGATTTTAACCAGACTTGTGAAAGTTGTTTTGATCTCTTCATCAACTCAAAATCATAATATTCAAATTAAGTAAGAGCGCAGGTCGAATTGCGCGGCACGCCAGCATTAATGATCTCATCCGACGTGCTCTGGCCACCGCCGGTGTGCCTGCTGTTTTGGAACCCAATGGGTTGGCACGCGTCGATGGGAAGAGACCAGACGGTATGACCATAATGCCATGGAAGTTGGGTAGGCCTTTGGTGTGGGACCCAACTTGCGTCGACACCCTTGCGCCATCCCATTTTCCTAGCACGGTGTCCTGTACCGGGGCAGCTGCTGCAGGTGCTGAAAACCTCAAACGGCGCAGATACAACAACTTAATTGGCAGTTATGTGTTTGAGCCGTTTGGGGTTGAAACACTAGAGCCTTGGGGTCCGAGTGCTCACCTAATATTTAAGGAAATTGCCAAGCGGTTGGTCGACTCTTCACGTGACCAGTGACTTTATTTGGCCAAAGAATCAGCATTGCCATCCAACGTGGGAATGCTGCCAGCCTTCTGGGCACTTTTCCTGTTGACAGCGTTGTGGACGAGTTTTTTGTCGCCGTGTAATTCTTCTCTTTTTGATACTTGTATATATTTTATTATAATTTTAGTTCTGTAAATTGTAGTTTGTAAATATTATAAACAAACAATTGAAATTCAAATATTTTATTTCAGACCATCCATATTTTTTTTTATTGCATGTTGTATCTTAAAATGTCTCTAATAATATTTTCACCGTATTGAAATTAAGAATTAATTTTTAACTAGAAAAGAGGTGATGATCTTCAAAAAACTGAACAGATCTTCTTGAACCATATCTAAGAAGACTCTTTATTAAGACTCCTTTGAGAGTTGTTCAGTGTGATGGTCTGCCATCGATATCAAAATCATTTCAGCCGAAAAACTTCCACTGCTGGTCATAGGCCTCCCCCTAGTGTCGCCACATTTCAACCTTCACCAGTTCACCTAATGGTCTAAATGTCAACTTTAAATAAAAACACACCGTTCCAAAACACGCTGTAGATTACCAGAATCTTTTTGAACTAATTAATACTCAACCAAACACCAAATATGTAACCACAATGTAAAAAATGCAAGACACAATTAATAGAAAACAAGGCAACAAGGTAATTATGAGTTATGAATCAGCAACAATGCGTAGTATTCAGTCGTGGGAGCGATCAATAATTTTATACAATGTGGGAGAAAGTTATGGGAGAATAATTCTATGGAACAATGGCTTTCTTGTGGAGAGAACACTTTTGTTTTCGTTATGAGAGGAATATTTAGAAAAACCAATTTCACCGTAGCTCTTAAACTAAAATGGGGGACTGACTCAAAAAAATATGATTCTAATCAGTCCGTCAGTTAGATTATCGAAAAATATTGGATACGTGTTTTTCGTTTTATCAAATTAATAAAAATTGACGAAGATAAAACGCGTCAAAGATCATGAGCGGGGTTGTGACGTCATTTGTAGGTAAAAAATGTACTGACATGTGACGTTTTCGAGAAGTTCACGAGTTTTCGAAGCACTGTTTACAACTGTCAACATTTTTTGTTTATGTGAAAAAAGAAAAAATATGTTTTCAATATTTTTTGGAAATCTATGTGACGGACTAATTAGTTCTTTTTGTCCGATCCCCTATTGTCACGTGACAATGCCACCAGTCTTTTGGGCACATTACCGGCTGACAGCGTTGAGGAGCAGTTTTTTGATGCCCTTTTATAGTTTCTTGTTAGTTTATTTAATAGTTTTTAATTAATGTACATAGTTAGTTTACTCTAATAAACGTGTTATTTATCTTAATTAAGATAAACTTATTTTGTTTAGGAGTTAGTATGGTATTTATTTGCGCACGACAAATTTAAAAATAAATCTAGTATTTACCAGAGAACCGCTACAACTTTTACAATGATTCTATTTTCTTGTGATTATGTTCTATTGCCACCCATCATTATTCCGGAATCACCGACTGTTGGGTATTGGGATCTTCTGTCTTCTGCCATTCTTCTCTTATCCTCTTCCGCGATCTTGACTCAGTCGATAGATGGATGACTGTTCTCTAGGATATTTTTCTAGATTGTATATTGGTAGTAATTTATAATCCATTGTTACAAGATTTTGATTTCCCTAAGGCCCGCAATATTTTTCTCCATATTTTGATCTAGAATACACTAGCTCCAAAAATCTGACCCTAGGGAAGACGAAAACTAACAGTACTCTATTTGTTTTATTTAACTACTAGCGGACATCACGCGGTTTCACCCGCGTAGTTCCCGTTCCCGTGAGAATACAGGGATAAAAAGTAGCCTATGTCACTCGGGGTAGTGTAGCTTCCCAACGGTGAAAGAATTTTTTAAATCGGGCCAGTAGTTTCAGAGCCTATTCGTTACAAACAAACAAATCTTTCCTTTTTATAATATTAGTGTAGATTACATACCCAGCTGTGACACTTATTTCATGGTAAAATTAGATATAAAGTTGTCAGCAATACTAACGGTAAAATTTTCTAATTTGTTTTTGGTTCAGTCAATTGAAAAACAGGAGTCAGGGACTACACACAATTTTCTACTCTCGCACTTTCTTCTGTAATAAAGATATTATTGATTATTTCAATATTGCATTTCGTTGCTAAAGTTTGAGGAATAAAATTACCGACCACGAATTTTCCTTTTCAAGTTTCATAATCTTCGGCTTAAATCCACATTAGGTTATTTTGGGATACTGTGTGGAAAATTAAATATGTAAATGTCTGTTGTTGTTGTTGTTGTTTCCTTTAAAACTTTTATAATTTACATGGAGACCCGATCTCAACATTTTTCTTCGTTAAAAAATGTGAATTGTTTTTAATCATTGTTATGATTACGAATTAAATAATATAGATACGACTAGTTAGTTCAAATCAAGGACAGGAAATAAATACATACTTGAATTAAAGGCACAGAAACCCTGAATTGTTTAATAAACAATCGAGATATAGGATTCATACTAACCACACTCTTGGAATTAATTCTTGAAGATACTTCAAACCACGGTTGGTTCTAGAGTACCCGGCGATAAATCTTGCACATCGACCGACCTTTGGAAAGTGGTGTATTTTATACAAAGAATAAAAAGACTTATCAAAAGAAGCAAATCATAATTGTTTTAACAGCTCCTAATAGATACCGGACTGTTTGTATTTCGTGCGACAGAGATAACGCTCTACGATGCCGAAATTAGCCGATTGTCTCTTTCCAAAGGTCGATGTGCAATATTTATCGCCGGGTACTGTACTTTACATTCCAGTCTGTCATCAACCAATTCAAATTATTTTGAAACTATGAGATCATTTTAACTATGAGATCACTCTCACTACCAAATGCGTTCCTAGACCTTATTACAATAGAACTCATTATCATGTGGTGAAACAAGCTTGCAGCTTAATTACTAGATCCGTTGGGGCCGCGGGTTGTTCGAAAGAGGTACCGCGGCCTCGACACAAAGGGTTGAGAAGGAACATGGGTGGTTTTTAGTCAGTAGAAGTCTGACACTCCCTTTCGCTCTACCCAGAGCTGGAGGGGTTATTTGATGATTTCCCCGACACTAAAAAAAAAAAAATTACTTGATGAGTGATGACGTAAAATATCTGTACGGCCGTAAATCTCAAAGGGTTAAATCTAGTCAAATTAGCCAAATTATTCCACATAGTACCTACACCCACAAGTCAGGTTATTTTTAACATAACAGGGGCGAGCCTGATTCTGAGCCATCGGTGATCCATCGATTGATTGTATTAAGGTCAGATTCAGATCACAGGGCATAGGTCCATATTCCGAGCAGCTACTTAAAAATTACTTATGGAAATTCCAACATATATAAAGTCCGCCCTCGCAATCGAAACTAGGAACTCTCACTTCCCGTCGGGGCTGCGGGTCCCGTCGGGGCTGCGGGTTGTTCGCAAGAGATATCGAGGCCTCGACATTAAGGGCTAAGAAGGAACATGGGTGGTTTTTAGTCAGTAGAAGTCTGACACTCCCTTTCGCTCTACCCAGAGCTGGAGGGGTTATTTGATGATTTTCCACCCGCCCAAAAAAAAAAGGACCTCTCACTTGGTGTCCCGATAATTTCATTTGGCATTGTTTACTGCAAATAGCTGTTAAAATAAAACAGTCATGCTCTTTATTTTTCAAAAACATTTCTTTGTTTTAGGATTTGTTAAAATAGACCCAAACAAATTAAAATAAACGAAATGTTAACACAACCAGGCTTATTTATCACGGCCATACCCAAAACCTTTGTAACCAGTAGGCCCTGCATCCCAAAGATAATGCTATAACCACAAGCTTAACAGTTAAAATGGCGACCGCACAAAATGGCCGCCAGACACAGGTGGTCCTGCAAAGTTACCTGACAGTACCTAATGGTTTAGCCACCCTTTGTAATACCCATGAGATGAGGCGGAAAGCCGGTAACCACATACCATTCGACAATGTAGGTTATACAAATCGACTTTGAAAAGGAAATGGTAATGAAAATGGGTGTTTATTCAGCGGCAGTCGTTTGATATCATTATTTTGATATGGCAACATTATTTTCGCGTTCAGTTTGCTAATGGTATCATCATCATTTTGTATCCTACTAAGTTAAGTTTCTTTTAGGATGCTTTTTGAACTTTAATTCCCTCAAAGTTAGGACTGAACGGAACTGTTGATCAAATATCGAACATCGAATGTGCATGCATACCTTTTTCTATTCTTTATCATGTGGTTCCATCTGTGGGTATCTTTCTGTGCTTTACATGCTATTGAGAAATATCTCCGAGGCATGCTGGTTTCCTCACGAAGTCTTATACATTTTCCGAATTACAATATTGCTCTCGAAACCATAAATTGTTTGATGTCCCATTTTGTCGCAATGAAGCTCAGTCCACCTTCCCGCATATTATGATGGCAATGCTCCACGAGCTCATTTGTCCTTGGACAACCCTGGATTGGACTCGTTTGCTTATGAATGGAAGACGATAATGATATAGATTGTCCCTGAACGGAAACCTTCTGTATTATAAAAGGTTTGTAGTAGTGTGTCACGACAGATTGATAGGATGGCTATTACTGTACTACGTAATTATATGGGGTACCCAGAAAATTGTACGACATAGTGCAGGGGATAGTTTTCGGTAATACCTTATAATAAAACAAAATACTGCCCTACTACGATTCCATTACATCTTACATTAAAGGTAAATTCAATTTTCCATCTCATTAGTCCAGTGATTGGGTTTGTCTAAGTGCTCGGTTGATAGCAATAGGCTCGCCTACGACTACATGGGACTTAGAACATAACTGGCGGAATGTCGGTGTAAGTACTTTTAGGTACACCTCTGCTAATCTTCGGGAATTACAGGCGTGATGTAATAATCTATATTCAATAAACAAAAGAACAGTAAAGTTCTTACGTCCCAGCAACTTCACAATACTTCCCCAAGTACCAATAACAAAACTGCACTTACTTAAAAATAACTATAAGTACCTCTTGGTACCGTTGAGGCGACCTCCATTTTATATGCACTATAGAATCAAAGCTGACCGATTTCTACAAGACTTTGATTCGCCGCAGTCACGCGAACTAATATAAAAGAAAGTTTCGCACGTATTTAACATTATCCACGGTAGGCTACCGTTATGGGATTTGCTGATTGTTAGACTGCAGTTAAGCCTATTACAATCTGTAGTAACATAAAATCGGGTTTTAATTTTTCCAGTTTACCAATATTTCCAGGGCCTTCGGTTTTACTGATCTCCTGCTCATTGTGCAACTTAACCTGCAGTTTGAGAGACCTGCCTCAAGCTACTGCTAACGCTCTCGATGTAACAGAGAGAGTTCAGTCAGGGTAGTACTAGTGGGCCAACACTATTTCATTTTGTAAAATCATATTACGTACTTAATTCTTGCAAAATAAGTTAATGCCTTCAAACACGAATTTTAAAACTTTCAAAAGTTTTATGCGAAAACTTGTTTTACGACCCTTCGTACGCTTCCTTCCATGATGTTTGTTTGTAAGCGGTATTAAAACTGCTCAACTTTTTCTTACACATAGGTGGTAGCGTGCCAAAATCCTCGATGTACGAAGTTCAAAAGATTTTGATATTAAATCATATTTGTAAATGTAAAAGGTTCTTTGTTTCTTTAACTTTTATGTCAATGAACGAAAAGTACTTGGAAGTACTAGAATATAACACAAGCACAGAATACACAAGATATGATAAAAAATATTTATTTATTTAATCATTGTCTACTTACAAGAGCATGCAAGATATTACATTCGTTGAAATCCAATCATGTTTAGCCGTCAATATCGGCATACAAATATTTCTAATAACAACAAGTATCAACAGCTAGATCAAGTTGTACTTTACTTTTCTCTAGCCTCAGCCAATACATAACAAACTTCTCGAAACTAAGTCCACAGCCCTCAGAACTTCCCTCAAACTTATCCCCAAAAACAAAGCAGAAATTTGCCTTAAAACAAAAACACAAACTGGCTTACAGATGAAACTAAAAACAGCACCGAGACCATGAGTTCGTCACGACACTTACACCGACTCGAGAGCACTCCAGTCATCTAGACACCGTAATATGACACTAAGAACACTGACCTATTTCTTGAGAACCCTACTTGAATAAACGTGAAGAATTTTGCCTCAGTTTTGTAATTTGCGAGATTAAAGTGAGGGAAAAAATGTGCTGCCTAAAAGATAGTTGGTAGGCTAAAGGCTAATAAAACACCCACTCTTCGTCAATTATCCACGTTCCATGTAATAGGGGGCGACCCAATTGCTATCAATCAGGCGCAAATCCCGACTCCGTAGCAAAAACCTAGTAGCACTTTACCGAACTCAGACTCAGCAGTCGTGCTTGCGACCACCAGACCAACGAGGCGTGATGTTACAGACACTTCAATTTTTAACCGACTTCCAAAAAGGAGGAGGTTTTGTATTCGTGTGTTTTTTTATCTATGTTCAACGATATCTCCGTCAATTGCGGACGGATTTTCAATTTTTTTTTGTATTCGAAAGGGAAGAAAAAACACCTTCTGAAGTCGGTGGCAAAAAAAACGAAATCAAAGTAAAAAAAAGTCACCGACTTCTGATTTTTGTAATTTTTTATTTTTTTGTGTTTTTGAAGTCGGTTTTATTTTTTATTTATTTGTATAGATTTTGCACTGGGTACATAGATCTTTATTTCCGATACCATAAGTTTTATGTCAGATGGTGATCAGAGGTGGAATTACTGTGAAAGGAGCTGCCAGTCTTGTCTCAGTTATTATTTGAAAGTAAAATCGTTGCTGTAGAATGAAAACCACGTATGTCAAAAACAAAGTTCTCCTTCTTTTCTGTAAAAATCGAATGAAAGCCACATATTTTATAACACGGTGAAACCGTGAAACCAATAAATGACTACTAATGCCAAAAAAAATATATATACTACAAAAACATTGAGGAAATGAAACATTTTTTTTGTTTCCTGTAAAGTTTGGATTCTGGACATACGAGGTTATCATTCTACAGTAACGAAATGTGTTTTTTGGGTTAACTTAAAAAGGCTGTTGTATACAGACTCGGGTGTCATTGTGGTCCGTGAAGGTCGAATGTGAATGGCTTTTTGCAGTTACTTTTCATTGTTTCCGAGATATTAATGAAGAAGGCTTGGGAATGAAAGATTTTTTGTTGTTTGGGAAGTCTGTTGATTAATGTTTTGGTTCAGAAATGGTACAGATTTTAGTTGCTCTTCTGTAATGAAGAATAGTGAACAATATCTTGCAGAAGTTTAGATGCCATATTTTTGACAAACCACACTGAAAACATTGAGGAATAATGTACTATGTAGTACATTATATTTACATAAGTATAGTAAACTCAATCAACTCACTAACAACGATCCCAACTCATCAATGGAAAAATATTAAAAAATAAAACATTACAAAAAATTTAAAATGTTGTGATCGATGACTTGGTGTTTATTATTGAAGTGTTTTTGTTTCTATTGAGTTGCGATGATGCGGCTTTAAAGAGATTCGGGTTCGAAAAACAAAGAAACCGCTAGTTAATTCCAAAGACTGCCGTTTACACAATAAATATGGAAGGAAGCATGGCGTTTGTCTTACATAATTATGTCATTGGACTTATTCCAAGAAAGGAAGAAGAATAAGTAAAGAAAACAATAACAGTTTTGTGGTTTATTAACCCTGGTAAGGTCTATTAAGCTATCATATTAAAAGGCCTATCGTAAAACCATCAGTGAATGAACAGGTTTGACCTCCAACTGTCCTTACGTAGAGCTGGCGCCATAATTTAAGGCCATCATGTAAGTATTATCAATGCGAATATTTTAGGATACCGTTATTGAAAAATATAATGTTAGGCTATGGTTCAACCCGTCGGCGCTGCGGGTTGTTCGAAAGAGATACCGCTTTCTCGACACAAAGAGCTAAGAAGGAATGTGGGTGGATTTTAGTCAGTAGAAGTCTGACACTCCCTACCGCTCTAGAGCGGGAGGAGTCATTTGAAGATTTCACACGGTCACACCGCCCAAAAAAAAAATGGCTATGGTTCAAGTTAGTTCAAAAAACTAACTTGACTAAATAATAATAATAATCCATTTATTTTCAGGCAACAAGGCCCATAGATAAATACCTTACAGACTAACATAAATACATATGATAAAATACAATTTGTGTTAGTTAATAGAGCCTTAAAACTATGTTAGTAACACTTCACTAGCGCACTAAGTCACTGCGCGTTCTTGTGGCACTTGCCCGCTTGACTACTAAAAAAGTGATCGTTTCAAATGCGGATGAAGAGGGAGAGGAAGGCCAAAAAAAAGGTGGATGGATTTTGTGAGGAATGATATGTGAAAGAGACAGGAGTAAATGCCATGCCAATGTTTTGAAATAAATGACAAAACCAATATCCACCTCAATGCAGGGTGCCTTAGTACACCTATAAGGTTTAGTCCTCTAGACATATGCGGTGTTCTCAATTCACATTGGAATAATTTCACTTAAGTGGTATCACCCAAGTGAAATAATTGTGGTGTCCTTAGCAAGAAACTTAAGGGAATTAACTACAATCATGAAATTGAAGAACTTTTACTATGAAATACTCTAAAATACAAAAATAAATCCGCTGCTCCCGCCCTCGGCCTGGTTTACCCTAACACCCACAATAAAATGACAAACGCAGGTAAGTGTCATTAGCAGGCAGTCGGCCATTGCTGCCTACCTTGTTGACATAAATAAATAAGAAATTGCCTTTGAAAATGTTCAGAAAATAAATATTCAATGTAGGTAGTTGTCTATTTTTTTCTGTCTTTCAGAACAACCTTCTTGCCGTTTTCCATAATAATTGTTATGATTTAGATTTAATATTTTTTGAAACTGTTAGGACAGGTTTTTTCTTAGAAGAATAAGTTTTTTATGCGTATACACAGGACAGAGATACTGATAGATCGCCATTCTCCTGCCCTTATCCCAATTTATGTGGGGTCAGCGCAGCATGTATTCTTCATTTAATTTCATTCATTTCATTTATTTATTCATCAAACAATTTTCATTGTGTTAGAATTTTACAAAACAATTAGGTACATATAAAATCATAAAAGTAGCAATAGGATCAAATATAAAGCATACAAAAAAAAAAAAAAAAAACAAAACAAATATAAAATAAACAAAAAATCATCCATTACACATCATGTAACGTCCTCCCCTTTCTAGCCATAACATCCTTTATAGTCCATCCACCGTTTCCAAGATCTTCCTCTACTCTTAGAACCGCATTCATACTGATTGACATAAGAGTGTAAGTTGACTCCTTTTGATAGATCTAAGTCCTATCGCCATTATTCTTTGTAATATTCTTAACCCATGCCATGTCACCAACACCAACCAACTTAGCCAGTATCACAGGCATTATTTCAACAGCTTTTCATTCAGCGTTTTCGACAGAGTATAAATTATGCACCACACCACGAACTGTCAAAGAGCCACCAACAGCTTGTATCAGTGATTCGACATATGGTAATATTTCGGAAGCTGGATTCTGTAATGCAATTTGGGGAGGTATTGCCGAAATTCCTGATATAACTTGGTTACTTGACAGGTGGCGATGGAATGCTTGAAGCAGTTAGTTTTTAATTAGTGGACTGGTTATTAATGCATTTTTTAACTGAATTATGTTACCGTTTTGGAAGAGGGTTTTAATTTTATAAAACATCCATGGACATAAACCTGCTTGTGTAAAGTGCAGATTCTCACCAACATTTTAATGTTTTAACCCGCCAAGCAAAAACAACGCGGTGTTGACGTGTCTGTCTGTCTGCCTGTGACATCGTAGCTCTCAAACGCATGAACCGATTTTGATTTTGTTTCTCTACTTTGATAATGATTATGCCATTCTTAATATTTTCTGATTTAAGTTTAAAAAATCTTAACTTAGAAGAAAATTAAATATGACCAAAACGAAAACTTTTACATTTCTGTTCGATGCACGAATCTATAAGTGAAGTGTTATAATATAAAGAGAAACTAAGTCAAGAACTACTTTCATTCATTAATAAAACAAGTAGCTAACCAAAAGTATCTAAACTTAGAGATTAGATAAAAGAAGAACTTAGAAATTATATAAAAAGTTGGCCCCAACTCCCAAGTAATTTTTTCTTAGTAATTTCTTTTTTTCTGGTTTGCGTGATTACTTACAACTTTTCCCTAAATCTTTAACTTTTTGTGATGGTGACATTATAATCTTTTCCGGAACTTTCTACAGCATACCTCAGTTACTGAACACTTCTTAACAACAAGAACAAAGTAAACTATATTATTTATTCGACGTAAAGAAGTATTTACAAATGGAAATAAAGAAAATCTGTTTACTCTGTGATGCGGACGAATGAGGAAAACTTTGTGAGGAAAGTTTGGGCTATTAATGAATTGCAAAAGTTTTTATTTACAAACTACAATTTACAGAACTAAAATTATAATTAAAATATATACAAGTATCAAAAAGAGAAGAATTACAGGGCGTCAAAAAACTCTTTCACACCGCTGTCAACAGGAAAAGTGCCCAGAAGGCTGGCAGCATTCCCACGTTGGATGGCAATGCTGATTATTTGGCCAAAGATCAGGCCAGCCCTCTGGTCACGTGAAGTATTAGTGTGATTGGTTATAAGAGTGCAGGAAGTCCAAGATGGACAGAGTGAAGGATGGTATAGCAAGGTGTATTTGAGATGATGAGTAAAAGAGAAGTACGGGAGCAGAAAACCCTAGTGGAACGGAATTTTCTGCAAACTATTGACAATAAGTCTTTCTCACTTTTTTTTCTTTTCTTTCTCGTAGTACTCGTAACCGGCGTGCGTGTATGACTAGATGTATGAATGTGGACGAGGCAAAAGGAGTATGTAAGGATCGTAGCAAATGGCGTTATGTGGTTTCTGCCTACCCCCATGGGAAACGGGCGTGAGTTTATGTATGTGTATGTAAGTCTTTCTCTCGTATTAGGCCTTTCCTATATGATAAGGGCAGGAGATGACTATGATGTTTACATAACATAACCCCCCCATCCCCCCCTCCCCCCTCCCCCCTCGCCCCCCTCCCCCCCCCTTCTTCCATCAGGAGACTAGGCGTACTGCAGGCTATCACCCATACCTAGTCGATGTTCCACACATTCGAACGAAGCGCTTTGCTAAGTCCTTTATTATGCGCACAGCCAAGGAGTGGAACTCCCTGCCTGCGTCGGTTTTCCCGAGTTCATATAACCCTAATCTATTTAAGTCGCGAGTAAATAGGCTTCTTCTGGGTAAGCTCGTTCCATCGTCGACCTCATCTCTGCCCTTAGGGCAAGATTGAGGTCAAGAGCAAGCCCATTCCAAATAAAAAAAAAAAAAAAAAAAACATCACGCCTCTAATCCCGGAAGAGTTAGGCAGATATATATAGTACACCCACATTTCACCAGTTATGTTTAAGTCCCATGTAATATGGAGTGAGCCTCTCTGGACTCTTCTCGAACTACTTTGGACATTTGGACCATCCGGCAAAAGTGGCTATTATCTGGTCAGGAGCAGCATATTGACATTGAGTTTCGGAAGGATCTTTAAACCCCAATTTACCAAATTGTATTTAGTAGGCAAATAGCAGCCGGTGATACGGAACCGTGGTTACACGCCTGTCCGAACTAGGCCTAATCATTGTGCGGTTACATTAGAGCCCAATCGCGCGTGCAATTATAGTGTTAATGTGTTCTATGTGGACTGTGAATATTAATTGGCTTAATATGACATCATGTTAGCTAACAACCGTATGTGGATAAACAGCTAGCAACTTTGTGACACGCTTATTTTAGTTGACAAAGTGACTCGTGGTCTAACTAGTGATCATGAATGCTTTCACGGTATGCCGCTCACATAGTTGTAAGTCTAACTGCAGTACTCAGAGATATTTAATGATTACTAAAGCCATCATTTATTAAAGATTTGACATACTTTTGTATGACCAAACTGTCAAAACCTTTACTTAGTAATGGCCTAAGTAATCATTAAAGCTCTCTGAGTGCGGCAGTTAGTTGTGAAGACAACTAAGTAAGCAATGGACAATGGACCTCTCCATTGCCCTTTGAGTGACTTGGTTGAAGATGAGATGAAGAAATCCGCAAGAGAACTAAGGTTACCGACGTAGCCCGAAGAATTCTCAAAGTTAAGTGGCGGTGGGCAGCGCACATTACTCACAACCGCGAACTGAAAGACATTGCGTTGGAAGGCCTCGTTCTAGGTGGACCGATGACCTGGTTGTGATGTATGTGGGTAAATGTAAATAATTGTCGTACTCCATTATTACATAGATGTGGGTAACCATTGATCATGCGACCGTTTTATGTAGTTCAGCGTCAGTCGGATTACAGCTGTAAAAGTAACAAGTTTGTTTTATTGCTATCACCATATCCTGGCTTCCCGACGACTCCCAAAATATATTTCTGGTGGGGACAATAAATTGGAGGAGGCCTAAGTCCAGCAGTGAGCGTCTTCCAGCTGAAATAATGATGATAATGCACCCAGGTGGGTAAAGAGTTGTCGTTTTAATTAGCGAGGTGGGTTAAAATAAGGAGGGGCGTAATGTAGTATTGTAGGCAATCGTTTGACAGGTTATGAACATAAAATCCACCACAAATGTTAACCAAAATTCATGTTACATAAAACAATAACGTAAATATTGACGTTAGATAATTGAGTCGAGTTCCGTTGGTGTTTTGTTGTTTGGTCACGGGTCGCCACGTGATGCTTGATAAATAAGACTGTATTGATTCTGTTAATTGAAATGGAGTGCTGCCAGGGAAATAGGACGGTAGTTGATTATTTTCTGATTACGAATATGGATTGCGTCACGCTTACTCCCTAGAGGAGTAGGTTGAAGCCGCGGCATGAATATAGGACTCTTCATCTGCCTAACCTTTTCCAAGCTATGCTGGGGTTGGCTTTCAGTCCCACGGTGCAGTTGAATATCAGTTTTACATCTACAGGCTAGAGCTGATTTTTATTTTATTTTGTTGGTTCAACAACAATTGTTCACACAGGTTTTATGCGTAATGTAACAAGCAAAAATTTTAATGCAACAGTGCAACAATTACTTATAGGTAAACTCCGCGTGAATAAACAAGTTGTACAATTTATAATATTAATCTAATGTTCTAGTTTTAAATAGTAGTTTGATAATTACTTAACTAACTGCGGTACTCAGAGACATTTAATATGTCCTTTTTTATGGTGGGTGGAAAATCATCAAATAACCCCTCCCGCTCTTGGGCAGAGCGGAAGGGAGTGTCAGACTTCTACTGACTAAAAACCACCCATGTTCCTTCTTAGCCCTTCATGTCGAGACCGGGATATCTCTTGCGAACAACCCGCAGCCCCGACGGGACTACTTCAAACCCTCAGCTTCATTTCATATAATACAAAGTATCACAACTCTCCTGAAACTCTACCACGTAGATATCACGTAAATATGACGTAGATATGGCGACGATACGTCGTAGAGACGTAGGTAGCTAGATAGCTTGCTACGTGACCGTAGACGTAGTAATTGCGGTTGAGAAGGCGTACTGGAAATTGCTTTGCAATAGAGTGGGGACATAGTCGATAGAGGGATATCGATGTTTTTCGAGTCTGTGTTTTGCTTGGCTTTCTAATTTGAATTTCATTAGGGATCTGTCTATGTAAGTAAATACTTTTATTAAAGTTTCACAAAATCTTAACACACTCACCACGGAACTTTATAACTGTGAGTGTTCTGAAGAAATCGTTGTTTCCTTTTGATAGATTTTGACAAAATGAAGAGGAAGATTTATGCTGTAAATGTGTGCCCTTTTGGCGTGGAAATGTCTTTCCATTCGGTGTACTAGTCACCAATGTAGTAAGCCCAATATATATGTGTATTGTTGACTTTAACCGGAAATAACTTCAAAACTTTTTAAGAGAATGCGGTATCAATAATCTTCTACCTCGTGAAAACTAACCGCTAGAAAATAACACAAATTAAATCATAGTTCCCCAATAATTCATGACAAAAAATATACTTTTTGTACTATTATTTTATTTCATGGAAAGTATATACGTTGTTTGATACACGTGGGCATTTGTTATTGCAGTTTTCGGCTCAATAACAATCTCATCTGAGGCTCGGGTGTGAATTCCACCTCGAATGCAATCACCCCCAATTATATCAAAATGTACTATTTTCTTTTTAAAGGATTTTTTTTGTAGCTACTTGTAATTTATATAGGTACAAAATTTTTAATTGTATGTAATAAACAAAACCACCAAAACCAAAAGTTACAAAAAGTCCCATAAGCTTACAGAAAATCGGTACCAAAAAGAAAACTTATTATTTTGACAACCTTTTTCCTTGCTTTGTACACAAGTCAACATAAAATATAAACTGTGTAACACACTCTCGACTTCCGCCATCATTAGACGAGCTACGTAACGTTACAACATACCGAGATTTATATTACGTACGTAATACTCTTATTAAATCCAGCACTTTATTATACCTCTCTAGAAAATTACTCTATTACTTTGTGTACCTACATAAACACAGGAATATGACAAGCGTGTATGCGGGGAATACAAAAATATTGGTGTTTTTATAAAATATCAGAAAAGTCTGCACAGTGAATACCTAATGTGTTGCCACCTTTGTGTCATCCATACTCATCTGCCTAGCCTTTTCCCAACTATGTTGGGGTCGGCTTCCAGTCTAACCGGATGCAGCTGAATACCAGTATTTTACATGGAGCGACTGCCTATCTGACCTCCACAACCCAGTTAATACTAGGTAATACGATACCCTTTGGCAAAACTGGTTGTCAGACTTTCAGGTCATTGACTACCTGTAACGACTGCCAAAGATCTAGGCAGCCGGGACCAACAGCTTATCGTGCTTTCCGAGGCACGGAGGAAACTCGGTATGTCGGGCGGTCACCCATCCACAGACCGACCTAGGCAAGCACAGCTTTACCTAAAGATCCACCCGAGTGGCAGTTCTTATTAAGCCACGAGCTCCTTATAACGGCACCCGTAAGCCCAAATCTTGCCAAATCTAACTTGACTGAAAACGGCTGAAAATCTAGAACCACTGCCAGCTCAGCTTTTCACCAAAAACTACAATTTCTTCACAATACTTGAAGCATGTTCCAGAAAAGTCTGGAAACATTCCAATTCCAAACTGCATCCCGAATAAAAAACAAAATCGTTACCATTTTGTTTTTATTCGATTTTCAAATACAGAATCGGGTCAGTCGTTCCTTTAATTAGTTCTAAAAATGGAGGTTAGATCATTCGTTCTATTTTAAGTCATTCGTTCTATTTGTCTGTTTTTCCATTTTATTAGCAGATTCTCGAGAATCAGGTTATCAGTTCAGTGGGGCGTGGAAACTCGATGTTTAATTGTGAGAGTGGTTTATTATGCATGAGGTGGCCAGACGTTCTCTTATTCTAGGATATGTCACTTTTACTGTTTTTAGACTTCTATTTTAACTTTTTACTATTATGTTATATATTAAGTTTTTCTTTTTCTTTTCATAGTGCAGTAGGTATTTAGTTCACTAAAAAACTATTGTTTTGATTTGTTTCTCGATTATTTTTTCAAAGAATCACTATTTTAACACCTTGTCTTTACTCTACAGTGGGACCCAAGTTGCTAGTAAATCATCCTATTAATATTATAAATGCGAAAGTTTGTGAGTATGTATGTATGTATGGATGTTTGTTACTCTTTCACCCAAGAACTACTGAACGGATTTGAATAAAATTTGGTGCAAGGATAGTTTACCTAGATTAACACATAGGATAGTTTTATCCCGATTTTATCTTCCCGTGGGATAATTTTCGAGTTGTAGCGGGCGAAGCCGCTGGCAACAACTAGTAAGCAATAAACTTTATCATAAAGTCGTTGTACCTACCTAAATTGTTACAAAACAAATATTTCCTGTACTGTCTCGCCGAAATCATACAAAAATCATCAAGATTGGCAAATCGATTAGTCATCATTCAGATTCATTTAGATTAGTCTGCGCAATAAAACTAAGAAAAACATCAACAATAACTCTAAAGCGACAGCAATCACACCTCAAAGCAATAATTAGTCAGCTAAATTGACGTTCCATGACGTACTTATATACGAGTAGAAGCGAACGGGATTGTCTATTGCAACAGATTGCAAGTCTTAGTAAGCTATTACGGTATTTGCTAATACAAAAGTAAGCATTGTCTGATAGAAATGTGTGTTACTTAGACATAACAATTTACTTTGGTATTGTGTTAAACCAGCATTTTGTAACTTAAAGTGCTAATGAAACCATGTTTTGGTTTTAAAAGTTGCATGTTTGGGCACATATATTGCATCACCTTTTTTTTTAAGTTTGCCCCACACTAAGAATTTCTCCTGTGTCGTAGGTGCGTTTGCAAACAATAAAACTCACATACACAAATACGAAGACCCGGAACAACTATCATACAAATATTTGTTACATGCGGGGATTGAACCCGCGGCACGCAGCGCTGCAGTCCAATCTCTCAGCCAACCGTGTTGTCATCATCTGCCTAGCCTTTTCTCAATTATGTTAGGGTTGGCTTCCAGTCTGACCGGATGTAGCTGAATACAAGCATTTTACTTATTGCAACTGCCAATCTGACCGTGAGTATGTCTCTTTGAATTAAGCGCGTGGAACACGAACGCGCCGTCGACACGGCCTGTCGTCGTCATAAGACGGACGGACGGCGAGCTTACCCATCAATCACCGTCCACAGGCCCGCGTCTATGGTGGCCGGAAGCCATCACGTGGCCCCGACGCCCGGAGCGCCTCCCGCGGCCTGGAGAGCCTGGAAGCCGACCCTAGCAGTGTTAGAAAAAAGCGAGGCTAATGATGATTATCATTCTTCATCTTCGCACCAGTTTAGTCTGACTTATAAAATAAAAATAATTCACAAATATTAAGCTTCACAATTTATATAAGTAATTAGTTTCAGTAACTTCATAGACCTATGTTATTACAAGTTTTCGCAGACTAAACAAAAACTTTCACATTGAGAGCACCTCGTGTGTAAAACATGTTCACAAATTAAAAGCAAATATTTGAACTGTAACTAAAATTAAATTAACATTCAGGTTTCATGAAACTTACTTTAGACTCGTGCAAAATTCTCAAAATGGCGAACCAACGATCCAGTGTTATTGCAAAGTTCTCATAATTTTATTTTATTTATTTTTGGTTTGGTTTTATAGTTTTCCTTCATTTTCTTTTTATGACTATTAAAATAAACTACCTGAATGACCTACTTTCTTAGCCGCAGTTCCTCTGTTTCCATTTCTGCTTTCAGGCAAATATTTAACTATGCCAAATTGTATCCGTCGTATTTTAATTGTGTATACACATGATGTGCTCCTGAATGCCGTTCATCATCTGCTTAGCCTTTTCAAAGTATGTTCGGATCTGCTTCTTGTCAATTGCAGCCGACATAAGTATATAACATAGAGCCATGACTTAAGTATATAACCTTAAACCAAGAGGCATACCCAGATTGCCGTCACATCCTAGTTACTGGGTAACAAGATACGTGAAACTGGTTATCCGTGTGATCACCAACCATGTAAGCCTGCTAAAAACTGCCATCTTGCCGACATTTCCTATTTTCTTCGAACAAGATTCACATCCCACACAAACCATCATTTTAACTCCAAAATAAATGGCCAATAAGTATTCAAACCCAATCCCGCTGTTTACTTACACATGGTCACCCTACTGCCCGATTTGTCGTGTCCGGAATAATTGATGAGCCAACGTTCTGATGGCTACCGCGTGCCTAGAATGTATGTGTAGTATTTGTATATTAAATGTACACAAATCGATTTTATTGGCAGCAAATGGCTTTTAAAACTATTTTTGGTGTATTTGATGTTTGTGCCTTTTTATGGGGCATCGAAACAGATGGGTTTACGATACTTTTGATGCAGTGATTGCAATGGTCTGGGAAATTTTATATTCTTTGATGTGGATTAAATACATCAAACTCCGGTACGTGAATCGATTAAAATGGGTAGTATTTTAGAAAAACTAAAATTACATACACACAGGTACATGTAATTTCTAAATTAATTACCTCGTTAGGTCATCGCAAGAGCAACTATATACTGAACTCTGTAAGATTTCGATTCCAGAGTCGTTTGTTGTATGTTTAAGATATTCAATCAAACGATAGTTTACCTACTTTAAACCTTATAACGTTCATTATTAAAAGTACACACCAACTTTGAACTCAACACACTTTGAAAAAGGTGTCTGTATCAATTTACATTTTGATCGAAAATGCGAAACGCGATGAAAATCGAATTTCAACAATACCTAACAAAATATTAAGCCCACACATGAATATAAATAACGATCAAGCGAGCAGACGAAATAAGATACGCAAATATTATATTAACCTACATAGGTACTAAAATTATATTACATGAATATCGATATTCTGTAATAACATCACTAGTGGTACGTTTAACGAGTTCGTCTATGGTTCTATCGATATCGAGACGGATTTTCTGTCGACTCTCCGTTGCATCTATTCCTATATCTATATCGTCTATGGCTAGCCTTTCCTGGGTAATGGCTTGGCCACAAGCTACGCTAGATTTCGTTCAAAATATTTTTACCCAAACGCATTTTATTTATTTATTTAGGACTACCAACAAAGCAACACTAAAAATACATGTTACGGTATTCATAAAAAATAACGAAAGAAGTCGGTTAAGTAGTAAAAATACTGCAGAGACTCAGGCCTCCTCTTTTAAATAGGGATGATGAGCTATAATCCACCACGCGAGCCCAATGCGGGTTGGTAGATGTCACATGTCTTCGAATTTTTTGGTTCTAAGACATGCCGGTTTCCTCAAAATGTTTTCCTTCACCATTTTGAGAGCACTGGTGATGAAATAAATTACACAAAGTTTTGTGCCTGACTAGGTCGAACTCACGACTCACTTTTCGTAAGTTGGGGCCGCCAGCACTGGGCCACCACTGCTGTAGTAAAAATAGTATGATAAAAAAAATGTAATTGGCTAAGATTTGCAATAACACTACCTTTGAGAATGGGCAACTAGATTGAAATACGTAGTTTGATTAAGTTTGTATTGAAATGCGTTGTTTCGACAACGACCGCGGAGAAATAACTTTTGCTTAGACTCACTGCAAGGCAATTTCTGAACGCGTACTCTTACGAAGGAACCAACTGACATACGCATATTTGTCCTTTGTAGTGGAAATTATGTTTTTCTATATCGTCCGCTATTCTTTTCTGATTAATTTAGTTGCGGATTCCAAGAAAGTTAAATCGTTTCTCTGGGACTTCGTCGAGCTTCATTCTCTCGGCGCTTTTCTGGTGGTCACTACTGTTGACTCTGGCATACAGGAGCTTTGGTAATGGAGTGGCGGGGTTGTGCCAAAAATGCAGTTGTCGATTGCCACGAGTAACCATCACAAAACGCATCCCCTGAGGTCGTGATCGTGGCGTTAAGCAATAGATTGTAGTAGAGGGGGAAAAGGGGGGGGCATGTCGTCGTTTTTGCTTCGTCTGTCTCTCAGACGCGGGTCCCTGTTTATTTTGAGTCTAATTGGATGTCTAGGGACGCAGGAGACATTGTGTTCTAGCGGATAGATAAATATTTGTAGAAACTGTGCTAACATTATCTTACCCATACAGCACTTTTCGGTCACAGAATTTTCTAAGCAGTAACAAGTTGCCCCAGTTTCGTAACTGCTACGAAACATGGTGACTGTGTGGGGTTTGGTCTCTATGTGTGGTAATAGTTCGCACATAATTTGACCGGAAAACGTTTCAGTAACTTTAAGTCGTCTTTGTGTTCACACGTAACGTAATTGTTTGTGTAGACTTATTTTTAAACACTTAGTGTTCAGTTTGTATCATGCGTACAATCGAGTAAAAATGCGTAGTAGCGGTGTGGTCACCATGTTACTAGAATAATAACTTAAAATTTATATTTACACGAGGTGTCGTAATGTGACGACATTATTACTGAACAATATATTACTGTAATGTGAATAAAAAAGTCAACCTAAGACGTATGTTTCTCAAACTTTATCGACAAGTGATCAAATGATTGGAGCTGAAAATGAGTAAAGAACCAAAAAGATTCCGTCTCACATCGACTTACTACAGAAAAGTAAACAAATTATTGGTTCCACAAAATCTATCTCCAAGTAAGTACTTACATAATTTTTCAGATAATAAATATATTCGGTATAAATTGTGTTTGTTATCCGAAATCTTATACTGTGTACCTACTTGAAATCCTATCAAAATTAACTATTTCCATTATTTTTTTCATGTAAGAAAGTGTTACTGAGTGGTTACCCACCTAAAATAAATTTTTAATCGCAGCCTATAAGATCAAATAGGTATTTGTTGTTGTCTAATGAGTCCGGGTGCCACGGTAAATTTTTTAATTTGATTACTATCAAGCTAGTTTTTCGTGAGAAGCTTCATTTTGAAGAGACGATATAGCTAACTAGCTTGATAGTAATCAAATTAAAAAAATGTACCGTGGGCGTGGCACCCGGACTATCAATTTATATATATTAAATAATAGAAGCCAATTAATAGAGCGCATGTGTCTAAGCTTTTAAAATTGGTTTTAAAATTAAATTGTTTGAAATTAAATTTTGGTGGGTATTTCAATTAATAACTTAAGTTTAGGTCAGCATTAAAATTCAGAATTAATATCTTCCAGGCCACATGCCAAATGCATCGTCTTCATCATTTAAAATTCAAGAAAACAGTTCTGAAATGCCAGGTGTCGAACAGTTTAGTTCCAAACTGCCTAGTGCCAGTGGATCAACTTCCGAAGTGTCAAACGTGCAATTAGATGCAGTTATGACCTCTCATAACATAATTATGTGATGTCAGTGAGGGACTGGTTACCAGCAGTTCCGCAGCAGAAGCTGAAGAATGTGACGCAAATACACTTGGCTATGAATCGTCTGATTCTGACAGCGAAATACATTCTATAAATAAAAGAGACCAAATTCAGCAATGGGCATTAAAGTACCAGATTCCTCAAAATGCCTTAAACGAATTACTTACTATATTGAGAGACAATTCAAACACGGATTTCAAAAATTTCTTACCAAAAGACAGTAGAAGTCTATTAAAAACGCCAAAATTTAATAACATAGTCCCAATGGGAAATGGAAAATATTGGTATAATGGCATAGAGAATTGTTTAAAAGAAGTTTTGTCTCAAATGATCTCAGAGTTGCCGACATGCATATTTTTGTCTTTCAACATAGACGGCTTGCCAATAGCCAAAAGCACAAAAAATGAATTTTGGCCAATTTTGTGTAAAATAGACGGCATGGATGTTGCTCCATTAGTTATAGCAATATTTTTCGGGAGCACAAAACCGTGTTTGGAATTATTTTTGCGACCATTTGTAAACGAGCTAAAGTTACTTCAAGGTGCAGGATTACTCTTTCAAAGGCAAATCATTCCTATCAAAATTCGTTGCTTCATATGTGATACACCTGCAAGGTGCTTTATAAAAGGTGAGTGCAAAATTAAATATACCTACAATATATAAATAAATAATATATATTTAATAAAACTAGGTACCTAGTTAGTAGTTAGTTGTATTTAATTTACTGCCTTCATGATTTTCTTCTGCTGTATAATGCCAAGTAACTGCTGTAGCTAGACCCACGGGTATTCTCAGCATGTCAGAAAATTGAGCATGTCTTTTCATATACTCATAACCTGCTGTCTGGCCGTGGCTATTTTTTCTCGCGGTAAAATGTAGAGTATGTCCTTCTTCAGGATGCAATTTATCTTCTTGCCAAAAAAAAGACAGACCGAGTTACTTTCGCATTTATACTATGGATTTTGGTTGCTGCAGGCACAGATATTATAATACTTCGTAATTCGCTGCAGGTAATGTACATAAGTAGTTTACCTTACCTCCGTGCATTTCAAATATGTATAATGTTTCTTATTTCGTGATATTTATCATTTCAGGTACTGTGGGGTTTAACAGTTATCACGGATGCATGAAATGTACAGTAATCGGAGAATACGATAGAAAAGGTCGGCATATGAGTTTTCCCAGAACGGACATGCCTTTGCGTACTGACCATTCATTTAGAAATCGATTAGATCCTGATCATCACAAAGAAAAAAGTCCAATCGAAGATTTACCCATAGATCTTGTTAACGATTTTACTATTGCAGATGCTCTTCATTTGTTAGATTTGGGTGTAATGAAGAGATGTTTACTGGGATGGACTAATGGTAGTTTTAATTTCCAAACAAAGTGGTCGGCAAGGGAAATTCAGGATATTTCAAGAAAACTAATGGAAATAAAATCAACTACTCCATCTGAAATACAACAAGGAAGACTGAGAGAATTAGATACCCTTCACTTTTGGAAAGGTGCTGAATTTAAAAACTTTTTGTTATACTTTGGTCCAGTAGTGCTAAAAGAACACCTAGCATGTGAAGTATATCAACATTTTTTAACATTATTCTGTGCCACCCATTGACTTATATATTACTGCGTAAGGACTGGGCGGACGGCATGTTAAAATGACGCCTCAAACGTGGTCCCAATATGGTCTTTCCTAAGCCGAAGTGAACTAGGCCACGATCGGCTCTCTTCGGATGAGGTCGTAAATTTTATTAAAAGCTTTATTTATGTTCTTAATACCTCGAAAATACCATGCCGCTTATACAAGGTTACATTAACGAGCAGACTACACCGATTCTCTGAATGGCGAACGCGTCGAGCAAATGTTCGGACGACCGTATCTTTAGTTTTTATATCAATGGTGCCACCACTATTTGTTATTCTGATTTGGCCTGTCCAAATGTTTGAGAATCGCTGGAAGCAATAAACCATTTTGTGAATTCGGTAACTTTATAACTACTTCTGGTTTCACGTCGACATATGTCGACACAGTCTAGTAACTTCCTGACCAGTTGTGACTAGAATATTTTCTCTAAATAAAAATACATATTTTTAATTTTGACCAATTTTGTGGTTCATTTTTGGTTCCATATATACACACTGAGTATTAAATACATTAGGTATAGCAAAAACTTCCAAACTCTGGGAATGTAAAGACTTGTTAGAGTGTAAACAATAGTTTTTACTATTGTTTATATTATACTACACAGGTTAAATCACAATTTTATGGTGGCGCATTGATAAATTTCAAACTATTTGTACAAATTATACAATGAAATTCTTTTCCCACATAGATTTGTCCAATAGAAACGAATTAAAATAAGAATAAAAAATTACCTTGGTAAACAGTGATGGCTGATAATGTTATCTTTGTATTATTTTTTAAATTTACGTCGCCGTTCGGTCGCAGCTTGTCACAGCACAAAAAGAGAATGAATGAACGAACGAATGATTTCTGAAAAGTGGTTGCAGACTAAGAACAATGTTAACACACTGCAACAGAACTTTAAAACCAAATGTTACTGTGTCGACTGTTCCCCATTTTTAGTCGTGGCGACGGAACTAGGACGACTCACCGACCAAAAATGTTTCTAGAATGAATCAGTGTCGACACAATAGTGTCGAGTTATTTCGTAACGGCTACCAAAAAGCGCTGTATGGGTATTGAAAACCCCGAGCTTTGGATATTAGTATTTTGTTATTTCTTAGTTCAATTTCAACTGTTCGATTTTAGTTTATGAGTAAAATGAAAACTAACAATGAAGTTTCAGTGTCGGCTCCTGCGCTATTATTTTTTGATTAACTTTGTTGCGGGATCCAAGACACTTAAATTGTTTCTCTGGGACTTCTTCAAGTTTCATTGTCTCGGCGCTGCACTGGTGATCGCCTCTGATGATTCTGACTTTTAGGAGTTGCTGTGGTTTGGGAATAGTGAGGCGAGCTAGCCCCAAAAAGCAACCTCACTTGGTATGCTTGGTGAGGTATACTCCCTCTTAAAAAAGAGCCGAGCCGAGGTAATATTATTGGATGACTAGGTATGCTTCTAAAAAAAGGGTTAAATAATACAGGATCGTTTCTTAACTTTTTGCATACCAACGGAAACAAAGTATTTCGGTACCTTATAAGGCAGTATAAAACTGAACTCATTGTCTATTTGGTTTCTTATTAAGAGCTGGATATACGCCACTGACAATTCACCCTCCCGCACCCGATTTATTGGGCGCCAGAGGGGTAGTAGCTACGCGATTTGTGAGTAGCGATTACGTAAAAAAAACCATATAAATAATTAAGAAAGTTATTGGCAAAAATAGTTTTTAACTAGGACAGTACAAACTTTGAAACTACCTTCGAAAACATTTCCTCGGAAAACTTCATCGAACACATCATTCACCGACGATTAGTTTGCACGGCAGCTTACTCCGCAATATCGTAGCGTTTCACCGAAAACTGTTTCATCAAAGAGGGTTTGCTCGAACCCGCAACGGCTTATTTTATTGACGAAGTTTTTTATCAACTGGTATTTTATTGACTTGCTACGGTTACTAGCTGTGACTGAGGCAAAGGGTAAGGTAACTGTGAAGCTAATGGCGCTGGCATCGCTAGTTCCAAACAATATTAAAAATCTGGAATTTGGTTCAAAATAAGCTGAATGTACCCTGTCAATTTTCGGAACCCTGTCTCTTAAGTATTTCAAAATAGACTTCACCTGATTGGGAGTTAGCACATTGGGAGTTAGCTATGGTCACACCATCTACAATGAGCTTTGACAGTCGCCATTACAATAAAGCCGTACTTTATTCGTTATAGTGATCAGAAAAACTTTGACTTATTACGTTTTATCTATAGGCTTGTTGAATTTACTCTTGTTGGTTTTAATTGGCTTTTTGTAATTCTGGTCATTCTGATAAGATGAGATTAGATTAAACATATCATTGTTATAATCAGCTTTTCGGAACCTGATAAAGTTGATCAAAAGCAACCACACTCGCGCCAATTTTTTTCTCTTGGCAAATATTGTCTGTAATTGGAAACACGGTTAAAAGGGGATAGAACCGATGTGGCATATCAACCTGCCCCCCAATTTTTTTTTTCGAAATGGCGGCCCTCGATAAAATGGGTATGTATGGATAGACGAAATTTAGGCGAACAAAAAATGTCCAGTAATATGGTACCTTAAAGTGTCACGTTACCGAGATATTTGAAGGTAAAGCATACAAATTACTTGTTAAAATGTCGTTAGAAAAGTTTTGAGTCTGAATGTGAGTAGATCAAGACTACAGAAACGATTAATGAACAGTGTAAAGGATGATATGACAGGAAAGGAGGTGTCTCATGAAATGAGTAGTAATAGGGAAGTATGGAAGAAGAAGACATGCTGCGCCGACTCTAAATTAATTGGGATAAGGGCAAAAGAATGAGAGAGATTTTGTTTTTAATTAACACATAAAATAACATAACATAACGCCTGTAAATAACCCCTCCCGCTCTTGGGCAGAGCGAAAGGGAGTGTCAGACTTCTACTGACTAAAAACCACCCATGTTCCTTCTTAGCCCTTCATGCCGAGGCCGCGGTATCTCTTGCGAACAACCCGCAGCCCAGAGGTGTGCCTAATAGTACACCCACATATCGCCAGTTATGTTTAAGTCCCATGTAATAGGGGGCGAGCCTATTGCCATCAACCGGGCACAAATCCAGACTCCGTGACTGTTACTGATAAATTCCTGATGGAAAAAGCCAATAACACTTTTCCCGACCCGGGAATCGAACCCAGGACCTCATGCTCAGCAGTCGCGCTTGCAACTACTAGACCAATATAATAATACAAACTAGATTAAAGGGTGATCCCCAAACGAGACGTATCTTGGGGAAATATTCCTCTCTTTTAAGACCATCTTTGCTAAATACGCTAAACTTTCCTTTCTCCTTGTTCCAGCTGCACTCGGAATACCGCAGCACGTACAAATGGCACGAGCACAAGGAGCAGCAGCAGGGCGTGGTGAAGCAGCCCGCCCCCACGCCCCCCTCCGCACTGCCCATACAGAGGGGTAAGTTACACTACAATCACGTTAAGCTGGCGAGAGGGCCATTTTTTTTTTTGGGACAAGCCCGTCACACTATTCCCAAACCACTGTAAATCCTGTAAGCCAGAATCAATAGTGAACAGTGGCGACCACAAAAAAAGCGCCGAGACAATGAAGCCCAACGAAGTCACAGAGAAACGATTTAACTGTCTTGGATCCTACAACGAAATTAATCAGAATATAATAGCGGAGGAGTAGGAAAATTATAATTTCCACTTCGCTCCATATCAGCAGGAGACAGAACAGAACAAGGCCAATAGGCACACAGGGACGTATACAACCGGGATAAGCCCAGTTGCCTAGCACCACGAATATTATTGTCATTAATATTACTGGGTCCTAAGTTGTGAGCTGTTATACTTGATGGAGCCCACCATCATCAAAATAACATCATAGTTCTGGCACAGGTGTTCCTATTAGTACACCCATATTTCGACAGTTATGTCTAAGTCCCATATAATATTGGGGAGCCCATTGCCATCAACTGGGCTCAAATCCAGGCTCCGTGGCTGCTACTGAGAAATAGGGTAGTTAACTAAAAAAATCTAATTAGTCCGTCAGATAGATTTCCAAAATATTAGACACGTATTTTTTCTTTTTTCACGTAAGCAAACAATGAAGACGATACAGTGCTTTGAAAACTCGTGTGACGTCATATTCTAAGACATTAGTATGACATTTTTTACCGGTGAGTGACGTAACAACCCCCCACTCAAATCTCTGACGCGTTTTATATTCGTAATTTTTTTTTTGATTTGATAAAACAAAAAATACGTATCCAATATTTTTCGATAATCTAACAGACGGACTAATTAGAATCATATTTTTTTAGTTAGTAAACATCCCTATTCCTGTGGGAAAACCCACCTCAGATCAGTTAAAGCATCTTTTCAATTCGACAATATAAATCCTTGTTAAGTTTCTCGCCTATTTCTGTCCTGTGGTAAACAAATGGACAATTAAAGCACTAGATTACAAGAGGACACATTGATCGATGATGCTTCAGATACAAAAAGATTCTTTGGTGAAAAGTAATGAACGACTAGAATCCTCATTCCATAAAACCTTTTTTGTTGTAACAATAATTAATTAGGAGCTTGTGGTTAAAAAACAACAGCCGGCCGAATATATTTTTTTTTTTTAGACGTTGCCCCACACTAGGATTTTCTCCTGTATCGTGGGTGCGTTAACAAACATTTAAATTCACATACACAAACACACCCAGACCCGAAACAACTATCTGTAAGCCATACAAATATTTGTTCCGTGCGGGGATCGAACCCGCGACACGCAGCGCAGCAGTTCAATCTCTCGGCCACTGCGCCAACCGTGCCGCCTTCAGGTCGAATTCTTCAGGTTAAGCCGCGCTTGCCTAGGCTGGTCTGTGGATGAGTGACCACCCATAACATACCGAGTTTCCTCCGTGCCTCGGAAATCAGATCACATTTATTAAGTTTGTGTATGTGAGTTTAAATTATGTCTGTGAACGCACCCACGATACAGGAAAAAATCCTAGTGTGGAGCAACGTTTTAAAAAAACAAACAAACAGCTGTAATTTGTAGATGTGTAACAGGTAGTCAGTGGCCAAAAAGTCTACGGATACTCTTTGGTAAGACTGGTTGCCAGAACCAGTCTTACCAAAGAGTATCATATTACCCAATACTAACTAGGTTATGGAGGTCAGACAGGCAGCCGCTCCATGTAAAAAACTGTTATTCAGCTGCATCCGTTTATACTGGAAGCCGACCCCAACACAGTTGGGAAAAGGTTTGGTAGATGATGATTCTGCCAGGGTTGCATTTGTTTGAAAGAGTTACCGCGGCCCTGGACCTCAAAAGGCATAAGAGTGAACACGGATAGGTTTCACTCAGTAAGAGTGACACTTGCTTCTGCTCCGCCAGGAGTGGGAGAAGTTTTAGATTAGATGTTTCGCCAATAAACTTGTAAGCTCTAATTTGATGCCCGTCGGGGCTGCGGGTCGTTCGCAAGAGATACCGTGGCCTCAGCATGAAGGACTAAGAAGGAACATGGGTGGTTTTTAGTCAGTAGAAGTCTGACACTCCCTTTCGCTCTGCCCAAGAGCGGGAGGGGTTATTTATTGATTTTCCACCAAAAAAAAAAACAGTAATTTGATGATTAAGCGATCCTAAATGTTCTTATTCATTTTATATTTTTGTCTGCAGGACCGATGGAACCAGCAATGCCTCGTCGCAAGAAATACCCCGGAGTGGCGTACAAGACGAACGAGCTGTTTGACCCCGCACCTGCGGACGATATCAGACCCCAGCAGTCTTCTGCCTTCGACCGGGCCAGGGTAAGCATCTAGCATCGAAAAGATTCAAAGCTGATTTATTAAACACAGCTGCCTGCTCAATACTCACTCTTCACTACATTTTAAAATCAAAATCAAAAGTAATTTATTCAAACTAGGCTGAATAAATGCACTTTTCGAATGTTTATAAAACAAAGTCCTCTGCTGGGTCTGTATGTCTGTCTGTTCGCGATTAACTCAAAAAGTACTACACCGATTTTCATGCTGTGCATGTGTGGAAAGAGTGGTTCTCGAGGTAGGTTTTAGTTTAATTTAACCGACATCCACGCGGGTGCGCTAGTAGTCATTTATTTCATCAACTCTGCTCTCAAAACGGTGAAGAAAAACATCGTGGGGAAACCGTCATGTCCTAGATTAAAAAAATCGAAGTCACCACATCTACCAACCCGAACTGGGCCCTCGTGGTGGATTATAGACGTGGGAACATTATAGTTTGACTATGCTGTATATGGATAATGTCCTGGAGTATGTTTATTTTTGTTCGGCGTACGCTGTCCCACTGCTAGGCAAAGGCCTCCCCATGACTTTCCAACTTGGTTTACAAATTGCCTTCTCCATCTAATCTGTTACAAATGGAAATGTAAAGTATATACGGTTGTCATTTGTGAATCTTTGACGGTCCCTACGAAAGGGTATCAGGTAGGGGTGCAAATATGCAGTCACTACTCGCTCCTTCTAAAATAGTGATATTCAACTGCATCCGGTTAGACTGGAAGCCGACCCCAACATAGTTAAGAATAGGTTAGGCAGATGATGGCTGTTGACTCTAATCACCGCTCCCTTTTTTTTTTTTTGCGGGTGGAAAATTATCGAATAACCCCTCCCGCTCTTGGGTAGAGCGAAAGGGAGTATCAGACTTCTACTGACTAAATGGAATCAGCACTCCCTTCCGTACTTTATTCGAGCTTGAAACAACTACACATCGAATATTTTCTTAAAACAAACATTGAACAAGCTAGCATGAAATTTAATTTGAGAAGTAAATGCAAACAGTCTGCCTTAAACGTAATAAAGGCATGCGTCAACACAGACGCTGCGTAAACAAAGACTGTCATGGCGGAGAGCACTGTGGCTACCATAGCCACAGTGCTCTCCGTTCCGACTGAGACTGCCAATAAACCCGAATAGCTCCTGCATATTGTAATAGTGAAATTGTTGTTTCAAACGACGCCATTGTCTGTTCATAAGGTTTGGTAAACGTACCCTTTGAAGAATTGGCGAGAAAGCTCTCTTAGGTAGATGCAGAAAATTTTCCTTTGCATTTGAAAACGTTTGAAATCTCCAACAACCACCTCACCCAACATCACGGCTGTAGTCCTCGAAAGGTTAGGCAAACGTGTACCTAATAGTACTCCCACATTTCGCAAGTTATGTATGTATAAGTCTCATAAGAGAGGGCGAGCCTGTTGGATCGGGACACATCCAGAACAGCGCCGAAATATCGGGAACTCGAAACAATAAGTAAACATGGTAAATATCCCGTTTTCAGTATAAATAATAGTATTCGGAAATTGAACCCAGGCCTTACGCTCAGCAGTAGCGCTTACGACAACTAGACCAACGAGACAGTAAAAATGTACTTTTGATCTCAACAAATTAATGACATTCGTAAAACTGCCGTCGTACCGAACCTAGTTCTAAAGAATACTATCTAGAGCTCTTTAATAAAGGCAGCATTTGAGAAACACAAAATCAGAACAAGCAATAAATCAGAGATTTGTTAACAGAGCGCGCAGAGGAATGATGCTGATCGCGCTGGGCGACGCAGCAAGTCTGAGGGTCCTCGCCAACCACGCTGGACTGACACCGTGGAACCCAAGGTAACACACGGACTATCTTATGAAATTAAGGAACCAGAGAAATGAGATTGAAAGGGCTCCTGCTGCCCCCCGACAGTGTGCGAAACAACACCGGTGTAGTTTTAGTCAGTACAGGTCTGACAGACCTCCGCTGTCCCGAGAGTGGAGGAGATCCATTGAGGATTTCCACATGCAGAAATAAAAAAAGGATTTCAAAACATAAAGTTAACTTGGTTGCACTTGGTTACATGAGGTTTACACTTGGATGAATGTGCCATCCAGTACCTCCTCATGGAAGAAGGCGATTTGATCCCACGTGGTAAAGAATCCTAGTATTGTATTTAGAAAAAGAATTTCATTTTTTTTCTGACTTCGCATGACAACCTGAACACAAATCAACGAGGAGTGTACCTACGTGCATAAAAAAAGACGTGTGGCACTCGGAGACTGCCGCGGTAAAGCTATTGCATAGCATTTTTTATCAACTTATGCAATTATTATTAGTTATTTATTTTATTAATGCAGTAGTTTTTTTCCTTTGTTTTTTTTTCTTTGATATTAATTCAAGTTACACTTTGAGCGTGGTGACCGATAAAAAAACAACTTTTTTTCTTTTATTAAATAAATGAGTGTTAGGTTTTTTTCGTTACGGAATTTCTGGATTCGGTCCCCACGCTCAAGGCCCGCGATAGAAGCTATGCAATAGCTTAAAAACTGTTGTTTTTTTACGACAAAAAAAAAACTATTTTGTTACCGTTCTCGCGTCGGTGACACTTCTACTCTGTACAAGCCTTACCAGAATCAAATCCACAACGCGACAACATGCAAGCTATTCTCTCAACCACTGCACCAATCATCCCGCATGCATCACTATCACTTATTTCCTACCAACCATACAATAAACTTATTATCTAAAGCAGTCGCGTGTACAGCAATTATTACTTATTAGATTTCCTCACCGATCTAAATGATCTGGTTAGAGAAAAATATAGACTACAGTAGTTATAAAACGGAAATCGTTTCATTATACTGCCTTTCACTAATTAATTGAGTTATGGATATAATTTATCATGATATACAATAATAACAATACTAGCTGCTACTTCCATTACGCTCTGGACGATATTTTATATAAACTGGTCAATACTGAAATGAATTAGGAAGTTGGGTTCAACCCAATGATGAATGACACATAAACAAATAAAACGTGTATCGATTATTTCTTATTCCCTAAACAATGGCGCGGAAGTTTTAAAAAAACAGCGTATATTAATTTTTGATCAGGTACCGCATTTAAAATTGGTTTCATGTACTTTATGACAATCTTCTTTATAATGACTAGGATCAAAAACTGCACCTTCATCATCATCTGCCTAGCCTTTTCCCAACCATGTTGGGGTCGGCTTCCAGTCTAACCGGATGCAGCCGAGTACCAGTATTTTACATGGAGCGACTGCCTATCTGACCTCCACAACCCAGTTAATACTAGGTAATACGATACTCTTTACGACTGGATGTCAGAATTTCAGGTCACTGACTACCTGTAACGACTGCCAAAGATCTATATGGCAGCCGGGACCAACAGCTTAACGTGCTTTCCGAGGCACGGAGGAAACTCGGTATGTCGGGCGGTCACCCATCCACAGACCAACCTAGGCAAGCACAGCTTTACCTAAAGATCGACCCGAGTGGCAGTTCTTATTAAGCCACGAGCTCCTCAAAAAAAAAAAAAAAACTGCACCTTATACACTAAAAATATCACTCGAAGATAAAACCGATTCCCGACATTGCATAAGCGTGAATAAATCCCAAAACTAACCATGACTTCATCACGTAAAACTGTAAACATTTCAGTGTTTACCGATCCCGATATAATCTTATCTAGTGCTATGTATTATATGCCTAATGTATCTGCATGTATTGCTGTGTTATCGTTAGAAAGTAAAATCAGTTATATTACGGTTCGCAGCCCGGCTTGTTTAAGAGACCACAGTTTCGGTTATCCTTAGTTTGATGTGTTGGTTAGTGCACTGTTTCATCATTTTCATTGTCTAGTCTATTCTATTTAAGTATTTTGAGATTAGCTTCCAATCTCCAGTTAGCTAATCTCAATATAATAAGTGAATGCAGTTGAATACCAGCATTTTACATGGTGTAACTGCTTGTCCAACCTTCACCACAGCTCAATTACTGGGTGAAGCTAGTTGTCAGTATTTCTTTCCAACTGTAACGTCAGTTAACCTTTAGCTGCCGACCTGGTCTAAACGTAGCACTTACGCCGACGTGACGACAGAGAGACGTCAAACAAAGACGTTAAAGACTCGTCCTTATTATGTTCTTTTTTTTCTGAACCTAAATTCTGCATAGATTACATCTTTCCCACACTTTCACTAAAATTGTATTTGTCTTGCACTGACCCAGCGCAAAATGTTTCTATCTTTTCCTCCTGTCAGCCATGTCATTGTCATTCACTTCCTTTTCATGTATTTAGACTACCCATTCAAAATCAAGGTTAGCGTAAACGTACCAAACTAACATAAACAGAGGTATATTTTAACACTATCTTTACTTCACGGTAACTTTCTCTTTAGAAAGATATCAGGTTTTTATCTTATCAGTGAGGCTAATCGCCAGTGTCGTTCCAAGTGACAACATTACAGTGCATCGTGTTATCAGTGGTCATCATGATGGCTGGTCGGAGTTATCCCTACCGTCAGGTTTGTCTCGTGATTAACATCTTTTGCTTTTGTGCCATTTGTGACTAAAAATAGAGATTTATTATTGAGGATGAGAAGGCCGCTCGTTGGGTATCTAAACTTAGTTACGCTAGCATTAATACTTAAAACGGCATTTACCTACTAATAATGGCCTAATTGAAACAAATGCTTTGACCAATGACCAGGTACTCTGAGAACATCGTTGCTCCACACACACACACACACACAAACGAGCCTAAAAATATCCTCGTAGAAAAATTGAGAAAAATAGTATCGAAGTGTTTTTGACTGTTATAAAGGAAAAATGTAATAAAAAAGCACATGTGCCAAAAAAACTAGTTACCTACACTAAAAAGGGGCGCTGTCTATACCTACGTAAAATTCCGTATTCAGAGAAGCTCGTAGAAACAGATATCCGTGCCAAAAATTCCTTCTTGGGCATGACCCAAGTACAGAATATGACTGCATTTAGTGCCAACCATTTACCGCAATTAACGAGCTCTCGATTAAGTGCCTCTGTGCCTTAGTTAATTACGAAACGAGGCTATATTGCTCTGATACAAAATAATGGATATTTCCTGGATGCCGACATTATATGAGATACTTTGGCTTTTGGATGTGTTCGCTCCTGGGTTCAATTCATATTTCGCACGCAGTATTGCGGCGACATTACCAATCCGCACTGGGCCCGCGTTGTAGATTACAGCCCATTACGTCTCAAAGAGAGGAGGCCTGTGGCCCTGCAGTAGGAACATTAATAGGCTGACGATGATGATGATATTGCGGCCCGCTAGTTCCTGAATTACTTTGTGTACCGAGCATCGAGAATTGTCATAACTATGTGTATGCGTATGTTAAGGAGAGACTCGGTCTCCGTAAATGAGACCATAAATAAGTAATTTGAAAAGTCATATAATTTAAAGTAATCAATGCAGAATAGACAAGCCCGCCACACTATTTCCCAACCACTGTAACTCCTGTAAGCCAGAATCAACAGTGGCGACCACCAGAAAAGCGCCAAGACAATGAAGCTCGACGAAGACGGGAAGCAGAGAAACGATTTATCCACAGGAGACAGAACACAACAAGGCCAATAGGCGCATAGGGACGTATACAATTGGAATAAGCAAGCACCACGGATATTATTGTCATTAATATTACTGGGTCCCAAGTTGTGAGCTGTGTTTATATTTGATTCCAATAATAGGTATGACGATTAGCAGCCAATTAAAATAAACTTAGTCCGTGCCTAGGATTTACAAGGCTCTAAAATTTTCTAGACGGTCACCACCGATGCCCGGCTTGATGCACCGATGACCTAAAAGTGACCGTATTTTCTTCCGTAACTTCCTTTTTCCGGCCGCAACATCAACTGCGGTAACCAAGAGAAACATCTCGTTATAATTAATTACAGATATGCTAGCTTGCATGTTGATTGATGATTACCACAGATTGTTATCTTTACGTCAGCCCGGCTCGTTATTATTGATAATTTAATTAATTTTTAATTAAATGCGTTCACGGTTGTGTTGTTCTCAGAGATAAGCTCGGTTGCTTACCGGAACGGATTTGTTGAGCATTTATTACTTGATTTCAGTGTCCACAGAATTATTTTAGTTGGGACAATCCCCACACTATTCCTAAACCTAGCCTACCTAACGGACACTATAAAAGCGCCGAGACAATGAAGCTTGAAATCCCAGCAAAAGAATTTAAGTGTCTTGGATCCCGCAACGAAATTAATTAGAAAAGAATAGCGGAGGAGTACAAGGTCAAAAGGCACAAAGGGACGTATACAACTGGGGTAACCCCAGTTGCCTAGCACCACGTATGAATTATTTATTATTTATGTACACACAAAATACAAAAAAAAAGGAAAATACATAAAAAATAGAAGAGCACAAAGGTACTGATTATTTCATTAGAAATTTCTTCCAGCAGACCTGCGAGAGGAGAGTTGGTCATGTAGACACAGTGTGTAGAAAAGGCAAATAAGAAATCTAAATATTAATAGTTATTATGAGCCCTCTAGTCTTTAATGATTACTCCAGTTTATAAGACACGGTCTCACCTATAATTTGTTTAATATTATGGTTGCGTTCACGGAATTCATTAATAATTTAGTGCGAGGACTGAACCACAATTCACCCAAGTGCGGTTGTGATACCTATTTCTATGTTTATTTTAATAAACAGGGTGTAAGGGACACCGACGCGGCCTGTGGACGGTGAGTGATGGGCTAGGTCGCCGTCTGTCCGTCTTATGACGATGACAGGCCGTGTCGACGGCGCGTTCAAGTTCCACGCGCGTCTCAAAGAGATGTCAGCAACATGGAAGGGGCAAGGGCCGACGCCCGTCGGGGCTGCGGGTTGTTCGCAAGAGATACCGCGGCCTCAACATGAAGGGCTAAGAAGGAACGTGGGTGGTTTTTAGTCGGTAGAAGTCTGACATTCCCTTTCGCTCTGCCCAAGAGCGAGAGGGGTTATTTGATGATTTTCTACCCGCCAAAAAAAAAAAGCATACCGACGCGAAAAATCATCAGTTGTTGCATACATTTTGCACTTTTGTAGGAAATTTTTAAATCGATAAATATTTTTACGTTTCTGAAATTGATGTACTGAATAAGTGGTAACAGATTTCGTGTCGGTGTCCTTTCCACCCCGTATAAAAATCACTCCGTTCGTTCACGCCAATCTCCGATAGCCTTTTTTTTTTTTTTGGGCGGTGGGAAATCATCAAATAACCCCTCCCGCTCTTGGGCAGAGCGAAAGGGAGTGTCAGACTTCTACTGACTAAAAACCACCCATGTTCCTTCTTAGCCCTTCATGTCGAAGCCGCGGTATCTTTTGCGAACAACCCGCAGCCCCGACGGGATCTCCGAATGAAATTTTGTGAATGTGTGTGGTTGGTAGGATGGATTTGGACAAATTTAAGACCCGATAGGTGTTTTGCGGAGCGGGCAGTGTTTTCACCAGCAAAAAAATATTCTACGACTTTTGATCAAAATTTTTTCCTTGTTGGTCTAGTAGTCGCAAGCGTTACTGCTGGGCATGACGTCCTGGGTTCAATTCCCGGGTCAAGCATAGTGTAATTGAGTTTGGAGAGTCGAGTCTGGACTTGTGCCCAGTTGATGCCAATACGCTCACCCCCTATTAAATGGAACTTAAACATAATCAGCGAAATGTGGGTGTACTATTAGCCTCTATTATTAGCTATTATACCTCTGCCTTACCCTTTGGGGATGTGGCGATATGTTATGTTATATCTTCTAACCAAACAGACAGATGTGTTGCTGGGGAGTTTGTTCCGCCACTTCTTCTTTCCAGCAAAAACACTAGGAAGTGTCGAAGGGTGGGCGTTTTGGGAGACTGTCACTTGTAAATAAGTAAAGTAAATTTTGACGTTCGAAAAGTGCTGATTATCAGCCTAGTTTTAATAAATGACTTTTGATTTTGATTTTATGTTTCTTAAATATTACTTACAATAAATAATCTCACCAAACCACTTCTCTCTCTGCAGGCAACCACCGCGTTAGGCGACGTGATAGCAGCCAAGGAGCCGGAGATAGTCAGCACGGAGTACCGCAACCAGTTCGCGTGGCCCAAGGACACCACCGATGCTCCCAGGAAGAGCATCTCCATGGGGGCCCTGAAGAAGGCTGCTGTGGCTGAAGGTAGGATACCTTTCTAAATCTGCTTTGACTAGATTATCACCTAATGGCAGGTGTAAATGCCGTAGAATGCGGTCTAAACTTGTACAGAAGTTATCTATTCCAGGATTGGGGACCTCTAGTTAAGTCATTCTTCAATGCTTACACAACTTTTTGTGTAAGGTATTATGTCATTCCTTTTCCTTTGAAAATCGTTATATCTTCCTTCACCCTAACCATAGCCGATATCAAAAACCAACACACGATCAAGACACCACACTAGCAGCACTTATTTTGAATGAAAATAGAAGAGTAATTCGTTAAATTACAAAGATTATGTGAAGATAAAGTACAAGCGTTTTAATAAGTTCGTGCATACCTATTTGTATAAGCAAGACTCTAGTCACTAGTCTTACTGCGGTACTCAGAGATATTTAATGATTATAAGCTTAAGCCGTCACTTAGTAAAGATTTGACATACTTTTGTATGACAAAACTGTCAAAACCTTTACTTAGTGATGGCCTAAGTAATCATTAAAGCTCTCTGAGTGCGGCAGTTAGTAGGTAATTATTATAAGGTTTCTCGTTTTTTTTTATTACTGAATGTATTAAAATATCTATTAGTTTATTTAATTATATCTGTATATATATGCACTGGTATGCACCTGTTTATGTTTTATGTTTACAAAATGGTTTTATCCTTATTATTATTTATTTTTTTGTACTCTACCACAGTGCTGTCCTATTTGACCCAAAGGTTGACTGGTAGAGAATGCCTTGTGGCATTAAGTCCGCCTATGTACCACGTTTGTACATGAAGTTTAAGTAAATAAATGAATAAGACTCTCTAAGAAGCTCTCATTCAGAGTTAACAGCAGCCTGAACAATAAGTGCAAACGTCAAATAATGAGTCATCGAGTTCTGAACTATGCAGCATACGCAGCATTGTCGGTAGAAACTTTATCATTTACACCTGTGAACAGGGTTGTTCCTTTTACACCTTACATTACTCTTTCTTTCTCTGTCTCTTAGTAGAGATTACTATAAACCTTAAGACCGCTGTACCCTAAAAAATATGGTACTACAAATAGCAGCGTAATCAGCCTATAATGATCCCACTACTGCGACACAAGCGTTCTCCCTATGAGAGGGAACGGGCTATACAAGCCACCACGCGGGCCCAGTGCGGGTTGATAGATGTCACATGTGTTCGAATTTTGATTGTAGGACATGCCGGTTTCCCCATTATGTTTTCCTCCACCGTTTCGAGAGCAATTGTGATGAAATAATTTACACAAAGCAATGCGCCTGCCTGAGTTTAATCCCACGACTCGTATAAATTGGGGCCATGCACCATAGCCACCACAGCACTCGGTATTATACATAAGCTTTGTTAAATCCATCTTCCTTACACGAACCTTGCAATTCCTTACGCAGCAGCCCTGTGCTTCAAACTCCTGAGTTATTCAGATTAGTTCCACAACTCCGAACAATGGCTGTAGGAAAATGCATTATTTATTAGTCGAAGCTCGTTCCCATAAAATATTTGGGCATTATTCAAATTGTTCAGACTGCTGCGCTGAATTGTGCTTGAAAATACAATAAATAGCTATAGGAATGGTTGTGCTATTGCTATTTAAAGTGTTTTTGTGAAGCAGTGATAAAATACACTAGTAGTTTATGCGAGCGAAATGAGAGTAAGTGAGATAGTGATGCTGCATTAAGTTAATAAGGAAATGATGGCGTTTTGTCTGTGACCTCCAAATTAGGTCTTTGTAAGTACGATCTTTATAAACTCAATTTTATAATAGTTAAGAATATAATTCAGGAATCAGTATGAATACCGCAGTTCAAGCGGCTGGCACTAGTCCGGGGCAACCAAAATCACATTATAAGATTCCACTGCACTTTTTTTTTTGGGTGTTGCGAAATCATCAAATAACCCCTCGTGATATTGAGAATAAGGAAGGAATAAGAAAGGGAGTGTCAGACTTCTACTGACTAAAAACCACCCATGTTCCTCCCCACCGCGGTCGCGGTATCTCTTTCGAACAACCCGCAACCCCGACGGGCGTAGATTCCACTACCCTCCAACGCAAGTGTGCAAAGGAACACTGGTGTGGATTGAGTCTGACAAACCCCTCCGGTCTACCCAAGGCGGAGGACATCCATTGAGGAATCCCAAAAATTAAAAAGGGATAAGTCTTTTTAGGTTGACGAAACTAGTTGAAAAAGTCGAAGTAAATACATCGTACCTAATATGTTTTTACGTCTTTGATAACTGATAGGTTCGGAATCGACACAGGGCCGACTAGGTGGATCGTGGTTAAGGTTAGATAGCTGGTAAGGTTCGTCTTATCGAGAAGAAGTTCTGTATCTAGATACAGAAACAGGAACATTCTAGACTAATTAAGCCATGGTCATTGGTCATGCTACCTGGATTTAAGTCATTAGTTCATTACCCACTCGAAAAACTTCTATTTACCTGAATATTCTCTTGACTACTAGCTTAGATCAAAGTAAAAAGCCGTACCACTTAAAAAAACCTACCAAACTCAGATAATAGATTTCAAATTCTAACACGCCTTGAAATAAGTTGACAAAAACTGGCATTCATTTTTTTCTCTCAACTAGTTCCGTTTACAAAATGGGGATCAATGTCAAAGACCTGATAATGCAACTCTTGCGCCGGTTTAAAAGATATTGTTTTAACGAGGTCGTTTGGACTAGATTTTGCATTTACTTTGTAGGCACAGCCATATTATTTGTAGGTCAGCTTACGTTTGAAAGGTTTATTGCTGAATAACTTTTGTTTTCTACGTCTGCGCAATCAACAATAATCTAGTTGAAATGCAAAGTTAAGTACGAATATGGCGTGAATCAACACTAAAATTCGTTTGTTTTAAAAATTATAAATCAATAGAGTTGTAGGTAGATGATGAGAATGATAATGAATACGCTGTGATACATACTGATACTATTATCCTTCGCCTTCCCACAGCTGGGCAACCACCTCAGCTATGACTGCCAGTATTTCCGAACCAGGACCCATGTGGATGGTCACTGGTCATTGGTTTTATACAGCCATCTTAAATAAATATGCTGATAAATACCTGCCACCATAGTTAGTTTTAAAACCGACTGCTTAAGGAACGAGAATTGTCAAGACAAGACACAGGTCATAACCACATTTAAAGGAGTCACTCAAAGGAGAACAAACAAGAAATAATTAAAATACAAAAGATTTAATTAAAAGGACAATGAACAGCTGACTGCCCAATAAAAGCGAGCAAATAATAACTTATCAGTACTGAACGACGCTGTTACATTTTAATTGTAACATTTATTCTCCTTTGAATAGCTGTTCAAGTGTACTGAAATGAATTTTAAACAAGAATTATTCTGTAAACTGATATTATTCAGCTAAACTGTTTTGTCCTTTTGTTTCGAAACTCTAGGACTCTCAGCTACAGAAATAAACTCCTTTTCTTTTTTTGTGTTTTGACCATTTTATGAACCGTATATTAAGAATTGTTAATTGAGAATTGTTAATACTATTAATATTCATGCCTCTCGTAGTTGTTTTTCTAAGGAAATCTTAGGAACACTAGCAATAGATCTCTTAAGGCTAACTTACTTTGTCGGAACTTTTACCACTCACACTCTGCTGTCATCTTCAGGACAGACATCTGATCCCTCGAGTTCACACTTTACACGGTAAACCTTATTACATGCATCATCATCGGCCTATAATGTACCCACTGCAGGGACTCGGGTCTCCTTTCTACAAGAGGGATCCTCTGTTGTGAATCCATTTACAGCCTTAATTATGATACAGTTTACTATCGTAACGACCGTTATTGATCTTCTCGCCTAAAATTTCCAGGTTTAGTAGAAGCAGAACCTCTGATGAACCATGTCGACGGCGACCATGATGACCACAAGCGGTACATCGAAGATTATCTCTGGAACGGACAGAAGCCTGGAGTCCAGAGGTGGGTGTCCAACCAGTTTCCATTACGAGTCCTTATATAAATCTGTCTACTGTTGGCTGTTGGTTTATTTGAATGTTATTAGGGAATCTTTTGGATAAAATGCTGATGGCGTCTAAAGTTTTGATTTAATTTGACTGTTAATTAAGATAAAACACAAAGTTTAATTGTACAATCTCAAGCTGTTTGATTCTTTGAAATAAACCAACTTTAGCTAACAAGTAGACAAATAACTTAGTACAACATTGATATTCTGGAATGTTTCTGCAGAATTTGCAAACTCCACGAAGTTTTGTAAAAACATTCAACCTTTACAAGCTTTAGCTTCTCACATTACCATAAAGACCAAAGCTTCCCCATGTCTTCTAGTCTACTTATAGATTGTTTCATATTTTATATTTTTTATTATATAAGGTGTTAACGGACTCTTCACGGAGCTGTCAGCCAAGCATTCTGAACATCTAACTAAGTAAATGTACTAAAAATTTTTGCTGGGTTATGACTTTTTTATTTGGGGTAATCACAGTCTCAATTTAACGCACTCAAATCATTGTGCTGGTAAATGCATTGAATAATACAGGAGCCATGGAGGTAGTTAAAGTTATGACATTAAAGCTTTTATTAAATAACAGCATACTGTGATAAAGTTGAAAGTTTGACCTCCAATATCTCCGTAACAAGAAGGTTTCCAAGTATGATGCAGAAAAAAGAATCGATCACGCAGTGACAGGGAAAACAAATGTATTTCAGCTTCGTAAAGGTCCTTTTTACACCCATTATTTTATAATATCTATAATACGCATGCTTTTTAACCTGACACTAAACAGTAAAGCCATAGAGAAACACTCTATAATCATCTACTATGACGATGTGTTCATTGTCACCAAAATGCTTTGCTTTGCTAAAGCAGCAGCTTCTTTGCAAATTGAGATCATTATCAAGAACATCGGAATTATTAACTTTCGAAATAACACCTTCACCAAATACATTGGAAACACAAAATCAAAATTAACACACAATTACTTTGAAAACTGTTTCGTTAAACGCCGTGAGAATCCGGACAAGTACACTGAACACAATAGTTTTATATAATACTTTACTATATCGATCATTAGATCTTGTACATAATCTCCTTATAATTTATAAAAAATGTAAATGAAATAATCCCAAAACTTTTTCAGGTGAAGACAATTTTTGATATTTTTTTTTCTAAAATTGCTATTGCTTTTCAATTTCTATGTGTTTAGCTTTATGTAACTAACCTGGTTATGGAGGAAACTGTTTCTTACAATACTAATTTTAATTTTATGGGCTCTAAAGTCATCTTCTAAAGATAAAATATTTTCTGCTACATTTATTTCTTTTTTATTAATAATACTATTTTCACAAACACCACACTTTACTTTAATAATATACACCAATTCCGTATTAATGACATATACATCTACTAACTTAATGTGAAAAATTACAAAAAACCGACCGCTCCTTTCTGGTCCGTTTGCAACACAACTCACTAAACGCGTTTAACGTTAAACAGTCATTTAAAACATCATTCCATCATTTTCATCCTTAAACAATTGACAGAGACAGAAAAAAGTTACGGACATTAAGCGCTAAACGTGTGTGGTGCAAACGGGCCTTAGTATTTTAATGTTGATTAGATATATTTGAAGATTTAATAATATTCCTAATTAGACTTTATGAACTTAAAAAGTTATTTGGCTTCATCATTAATTGAATGAATATCTTGATGGCTAAAATGTAAGCATTTTGCAAACAGTTCTTTTAAAAGCCCAGTTTCTCTCATCTATTTGCACACTCTTATGAACTCAATCAGACAAGAGTTTCCTTCACGACCGTGTTCTGCCCCCAATTCTTTACTCAAAGCCTTTCAAAGCAGAACAAAGTCTAAATTTCGTTTTTGATATTTGCTTAACATAACTCCTCACGGTGGCGGTGTCTAGGCCGAGTAGATTTAGTTCAAAACAACTAACATTAGTACGGAATGACAGCTAGATTTTTTACTCAATGTGTCCTGCACTTTTGTCGATGTGAACGTTCATTGATAATGTTTTATTAGAACCTGTATGTCGATGTATCACCACACTTGAACACTGGAGTTAGTTGTGAGAGGGCACAGGGCGGCAGCCCGCACTCTGTCGGTCCTTCTAGACTCTTCTAGGTTTCGACATCCTAACCTCACCATTGCGAGCTTGACAATTATTTGAAGCATGTCTGTACTACTAACCCGGCTCGGCGCGAGTCGTTTCTGTTGCCACATCATCATCACAGACAACAACACCAGGCGTCTAAGACTTAAATGGAATTTTCCAGAAAATCGACGTTCCGTAACGCGCTATCGGCCCTCATATCCAACGGGGAGGATCGTAACAAAGATAATAGGAAACGTTACAAAAGCGAGTACAAAAAGAAATTTAGACCGTTCTCTCAATACGTGTACGAGGCGTCTAAAGGGACATTTACGAAATACAGGGGTAAAGGGAAGGCCAATGAGGAGGCGAGCGAGAGGATGCTGGGCGGGGATGCGGGGGGGCAGGGGGTTTCGGGGGTGAGCGCGGGGGTTATCGCGGCCGCGGGGGCGAGGCCGGGTTGGGTAGCGGGAGTGGGGGCTGGAGAGGCAGGCGAGGACAGCGCCACCACGCTGCGCGCGGCGGGCCTGCAGCCGCTGGGCTTGGCCCAGGGCGACTCCTGGTACCGAGAGGTGCTGGACCTGCGCAAGCGCGCCGGCGAGTACAAGGTCTGCGCCTGATACATACTAATGTAATACCTGAGAATAGGTCCCGAGAATAAAATGAAATAAAATTTTGATTGGAACGATAATGGACACAGAACAGAGAAGTTTTCCTTCGAGCCGGGAACCGCAGTTCAGGTTTGATGCAAATAAACGTACGTACTTATACCTAAATTGTAACGGTAATATAATTTTAACAAAATAACTAAATCACCAATTTAAAAATCTCTTAAAAATTTCTCTGTCCTATGCTCCCAAAAAAAATCTTTTATCTAAAAAAAAACTTCCAAACTTAGTCCTAAACTAGGTAGGTCCAATCAGTTACCATGAAATTCAGACACATTTGAATCAATTGCTTTACCATGATCATGCTTGGTATTCAATATTGGCAATATTTCGACAGTACCGCGGCTGGGGGACAGAAATGGCGCCAGAACACATCACTCAGCTTTACAATAAGCAGATCGAACTCTGGTACCAAGTGTCCCGCCGATCCTCGCTGTCGGCCTTATCACTAGCTTCCACAAATCACAAGTAAGTGATGCACTAAGCGGTTGGCTTGTACGGCTCGAAGGACCAATTCTAAAGACCAACGCATTCCAAATTAACTGTAACTTAGGAAACTCTACTTTCGGATTGTTTTCGGATTAGAATTGCGTCATCGTGTTACACCGCAATGATAGTGTCAATTGATTATCAAAACGATAATATTTATTGCAGATATCAATTCAGGGAGAGGCCATCTGACAAGTCGTTTAATATCTTTATTTATCTATGCAAAGAATAAAATTGACCGCTATACGTACCCTAGTAAAAACGGAAATACTATTGTAGAATTCTAAAAACTTACATGGCTTGATGTAAAAAATTGGTCCAGAACACATAAGCTTGAATTATTTGCAAATTCTGGTCCTTCGAGACGGATGAATCGATCAGCTTTTATCTAATCATAAGTATATTTAGTGGCAATAAGGCTGATGCAATCAAAGAATGGCTTGAATGGCGGACGGAAGCCATGGTATACCATGCTATTAGTAGCGTAGATATCAACAACAGCCTTTTTAGTTTTATTTTAGAGAGGTGAGTGGAGAGCGCAATTATGGTAATAGGGCTGGTAAGTTCAAAAGCAAGAATAAGAATATTTGGGCAGTTTGAACTACATTAAGGTCATTGCACAAGCAAGTGTGAATATTGCACAGCAAATACTATACAAAATTGAACTAGATATCCAACAGCGTATAAATAGGAAACCATGTTGATTTTGAATCAATACCTCTATTTAAGTCAGTTCTTCTTCTCAAGCCAAACCATTTCCATTTCAGGGCACTGCCTCGCGACGAGAAGGATGGAAAGGAATCCAAGGGTCACTCCCCGAAGAAGTTCAGATCGTTCAGGTCGGCGCCTCATCAGTCGATCCACGCGAAGCTGCAGGAGACGAAGGCGCTGGAGCGCTCCCCTCATAAGACCTCGCCCCAGAAGCAGAGGAAGAAGCTGCAAGGACATAGCTTCGATGAAGGAGCTACTCAGGATGGTTAGTTTGTGTTGCTTCTGAACCAGTATGTTTAAGTACATTCACAATATTTATTATTATTAACATTTATTTCAGATCCATAAATCCATAGAATGAAACCATAATAAAATTACAATCAAAACAACACAAAAAAAAATTGAAATCAAATATCCTAACACAATAATTACATTATTTTTTTAAGATTTATATAAATGAATCAAAAATTAAACAAAAATTGAGTCACTCACGTACACAAAGAAATAATTAAAAAAGAAAAAAAAACACATTTACGCTAATATAAAAAAATCTGAAGAGATGTTGTTTTATGCCAAACCTTAAATCTTTCTCTGATATTCCAGGAGCGAAGACAGGAGATAACGCGGCCTTCAGGTCTCCCCGACGGCGGCCTCGCTCAGCTGACCCAGCGCCCGCCGCAGCGCATATTAAGCTTCTTGCCAACGGGCATGAGCCTCACCCGGTGCCTATAAAGCCTACTGGTAAGAAACACGCTTCTTCTGCCTGTCGCCGTCAAATGCTGAACATAGACTTTAATATAACTTAGATCTTCCGCAAAAAACTCTTATAGCTAAAATTTAAGAATGCCTTCAAAGTTTCAAACTTCCTACATTTTTTTTCGGGATATCTCGATATCTTTTAAATGGGCTAGTATTCAATTAGGTGCTGGTGATTTTAAATGTCCCAAATATTATATAACTAGGCCAAATTGTGTCCAAAATGATCCAAGATTTAAACTAGCTATAATTTTTAAAGACCACTGGTATCTGCTGGTATCCGTGAAGGAGACCCAATAGTTTTAGAGTGACATTCAGATCTTTTAAGTGTTCTTTTCTTGAAATATTCAAGTGATAAAAAAGCAAATCCAACTACCACTATAAAGTCTAGCCCATTTTAACAGTTAAATAAACATTAAAGTTCAAGAGTGAATGTAAGTATTCCATACTACCCACTTTGGCTTTTAAGCTCTCTGTAAGCAAAGGTTAGTTTATTTTTAAATTTAACTTATATGATGTCCGAAAATCATCTAGCGATAGATCACCAATTTATTTTTTAAATATTATTAAGAAATCTCTTATTTCCTTCTATGAAGAAGTTCTGATACGTTAGTGATATCAGAGTTGGCACAATATAATCACCAGTGTCTCTAGCTACAATAGAAATAGGCTAAAACTCCTGCTGCGATGCTCATCGTATCAGGCTAAGTAGTAAATCCTTTCTGTTTCTATTTTCTACTAGATTCTGTGTCTATAGAAGTCTAGATTATTATACTGAGCTAATCGATGTGTGTACTAATCTGTTGTATTCCTGCCTGATGCCTGTCCCCTGTCCTGTGTGGCTAATTTATGAGAATATGGCTCTCAACGCAAAGTTAGTCGTAAAAAGATTAAGACCATGCTTTTTCACTCAAGCAATTCATGCTACTACTCCAAAATGGCAAATAAACCTTTGGAACTAAGGGCATACTTAAAATGAAGATCGAAAGGTCAATTTAAAAAATGTTTTCTTTTTAGCGCTTGAAAAAAAAGAACCCAAGAGCCGATTCTCAACAGCCAAAAAAGTAGAACAAAAAATACTTTCTTCTGTAGGTTTGCAGTTGAATAGAGGAAGTAGTAATAGAGTTAGGTCGACATCAAGGGGCGGACGCTCTCCGTCAGCGCCGAGCAAAACTGGGGCTACTGGGGCTACTGGGGCAACGGGGGCAACTGGGGCGACAGGGGCAAACGGGATTCCAGCCCGGGGCCGCCGCAGTCGAAGCGTGTCCAAAGTTGGCATAAAGTTGGGTGCGTAACTATACAGGTGACAGTTAAGTTGCGTCGACGCTCTATGTTCTAAAATGATGCTTATAGCCCGTGGCTTCTGTATTGGTCTGTTACAATTGGCTATTGTTCTGTTTGGCCTACTGTGGCTTGAGAATTGATGTGTTAACCGTTTTCGCTGTCTCTTTCTTAATTGAAATTTTGTTTATATTAGTTGATGTGTCAAATTTATTTAATTGAAATATGTTTCGATTCGTTAAGAGATAGTAAAAGCAGTTATTTGGAAATTTTAAGAATATCTGTTTAAAACATAATCCTATTCTAAGGGGTCACAATCCGCACGTCTTCACAATGCCTTTTGCCCAGCTGTCAAGTTAAACACTTGCCCGCTCGGCCAAAGTGTTCTTTATGCAAAATGCCTCACAAAAAAGGGAATATGTTTTAAACTTCGTGGATTGAAGCTTTCGTGTTTTCTGTGAGCTTTATTTTGTATGTTATTTGGTTAGTGCGTCAACGCAACGTCTGATCACTGAAGAACGCATTGGCACCGACAATGGGAATGGCTTGTCACGTCACAAGGTGTGGTTGTATGTCCGTAACGTCCGTGTGGTCACCTTGCACACCCACCAGTAGTTGTACAAGTTTTCAAATTAGATTCAAAAGATATTTTAGTAATGCAAAATGTAAAAATATATAATAATTGATTTTCTAAATAAGTCTCGATTTCAGCCCTGACAAAATATGTTTAGAGCAGTTGGGGTATGCACAAAATATTCGAATTTTAAAATACTCAAGTTCTAAAAAATTAAAACAAATAACTTAAAGAATTCGAACAATACTAGTCCAACATGTTAAGTTGGATCAATCCGGCCCGAAGGACCACTACTTTTCGGGGAGAAATTTATCCATACATACGTGTGATAACTGAAATATCAGCAACATCAAACTGATATTTGCTACTGTAACTTCTTTTGTATTTACTACGTTAAAATTAATTATTAAAAAAATGCTGGCTAGGGTAATAGGAGCAAAATATAAATGTTTCCTGTGATTTTTTTTTTGGACGTATTCCACCAATGGAACTGAAAGCAATCAGCACTCCTAAAACTGCGTTCAAGAGCTGTCAGAGTTAATATTCTTCAACAATAATGATATTGATATTCTATAATTATATCAGAGACGCAGTTACTATTAAGAATTTCATATTTTAATCCTATTATGATTCTGCTAAAGTAACCATTTTAGAGTCCTTGATCGCAACAAGTTTAATTGGTGTAATACGACCTTAGTGGTGTGTTTACTTAGAATTTTTTTTTTCAAAAAAAACCTAGTGTATGTTTTAATTTGCATGCAATGTGTACATTTACTTAGATTCAGCTGATTGGCAACTATCTGAATGTTTGTTAGATTAGTGTTTGTACCTAACCTTCTTTCAAGATATTATTTGTGTATACAGATTTTTAAAATTTTGTTCTTATGTTTATTTATATTATGTACAAAAATCTTATTAACAAATATCGTTCTTATCTAAATTATAGAGTAAAAAATCCAAAAACCATAGACCCACCAAAAATATATAAAAAAACATTCATCGTCCAACTTCTGCTCCACGAAAAAATTATGACTTGGCTTAATTGTCTTAATATGAATTAATTTCTTAAAACATACCATCTTCCGGCTACAAAGAACATGAAAATTATTTATAAGTATTATACTATATAAAAAGGTATATACCGTAGCTGTAGCTACCCTTTACTACCCTCTCCTGTTCCCAATGAATGGACCACTCCATTATATCCTACTAACACTTAATAAATTAGTTTATTAAATCAATTTAGCCCCACTTGCACCATAAATCACTAAATGCGTTTAATACTAAATAAATTATATTTAAAGTTTATCTGTCTTGTAGTTTGTGAAGTGGTTGCAAGCATGAGGTCTTGGTTTCGATTTCCGGGTCGGGCAAAGTATTATCGGGATTTTCAGTCAGGAATTTCTCAATAGATATAAATCCAGACTCCAAGGTAGTCTGGATCCATACCCGGTTAATGGCTATAGGCTCACTACCGATAGGTAGTGATATCTCATATGATAATATGAGACTAAAAACTTAACTGGCGAAATGTTGGTGTACTATTAGCTACATCTCGGCCTAACTCTTCGGTGATTACGGGCGTGATGTTATGTTATGTTTATTAAAACAAAATTCTGTCTCTATCATCATCAAACGAAGGACAGAAACAGAACTATGTTTTAATTACGTTTAACGCTAAACGCAGTTTGGTGTTTCGTGGTGCAATCGGGCCTTTATAAGGTCTTGTAAGATATTAATTAATTTATAATTAATGTTTTCACTGCAATGGTTTGATAGTCACTTGATTTTATGTCCTGTGGTGTGTATTGTTACAGTCGCCTAAATTATGTAAGTTTTTTTACAAGTTTTGATGGAAGCTATTTTTTGCTTTTAGCTACTTTTTCTTCCAAAGATTAATTGTTAAATCAAGAGATATTTGTGTCCGTCGCTTTAAATGTTGCCTTTCATGGTTCTACTTTATTATTTTCTTCTAAAAAGGGTAACGGAAACCCTTGTTTGTTGATGGTTAAAATCTGATGTTTCTGATCGCCATCTTTAATTGATTGTAATAGCTCTCTTATTTATAAGCGCGTCGCACATCCAAAATTCGCTGTAGATAGAAACTTCCTTAAAACTAATTAATTTTGTAATATTTATCATGGGTATATTTTTTGTTACTCCTACTTCTGGGCAAAGGTATTTCTATGGAAAGCCGCATTTTCATTGGTTTAAATTAAAAAAATAACTTTTAAAAAGCTTTTACTTGAAAAGATAAAAATATGTTTATCTATCAGTATTGAACGCGTATACAAAGTTTCGTGTCCATGCTACTAATCGTTGAAGAGTTCTGTTTATCATTAAACTGTTTTTTCACCAAAACCAAAGGTGTGTGCAAAATTTCAGCTCAATTGGTTGCGGGAAACTGGTTCGAAATTAAGTTGCAAGATTTACATACATTCCTAAAGTTAAAAGAACCAAGAGTCAAGGGTTGTTTAAAATATATTCGGGAGTTTTATTTAAAACTGGCTCTTTTATACCATCTGCAGATTTGTACCGACCCGTGCGACGCGCTCTTTTCACCCCCAAGGCATCTGTAACGATACACATCACGAGATTCACCACACCACCCAAAACTGAACTAACCAAACTTTCCAGACGACGAGATTCCCTCGCACCGCAGCGCTTCGGTGGCAAAGGATCACTTCTTCGACGATTCTCCCGTGGTGAAGTCGCCCCCTGAACCGACCAGGGTTAAGTCTCCCGAGCAGATGAACATGCGGTCTCCAGACCCAGTGAACTGGACCGTCCCACTGGACACCGGAAAGACGTTCACCGTCACCCAGAATGTGAAAAGCGGTGAGTGTAGGACTCTCCTCAGATTGGGCGGGAAGTGTAGTTAGATTTAAAATAGGAATTAAGGTGGTGGAACTGGTTTTACGAAAGTACTTAGAATAATTCGAAATTTTTTGTTTAAATGTTGGTAACTGACCTTCCGTAAAATATTTAAAATAACTATGTCGAGAATATCCTTTCTTCGTGAGGTCCGTTACCTTTTTCGTGGATAATGTAATTTTATGCTATTTATATATATTATTGAGCTTCAAATTAATGGTTTTAGGAAGAGAATATGTAAATTGAAAAACAGTTGGAGAGTTCGATCGGTATGACTGAGTTAGGAAATAATAAGATAGTAGATGAATATAAATCAATACCCTTCGTAAGATTAGTTTCACGTTTTAATGTACAAAGGAGTATCTTTTTCTCTTTGTAGGTAATTATTATTAGATTGGACCTACTTAATATGGTGATGGTGTTGCCATGTAAAAAATCGCACTTTATTTTCGATTCTATCAATGTTTTACGAATAAGATACTCTTCGAATGAACAGTATTCTAAACTTAAATTTAAAGATCATTGACTTGTTATAATATTGTAGGTAAACTCTAGGAAATAACTTTGAAGATCAAATTATAAGCCATCACACTATCATGTCACAACACTGGTAGCAACAAGGTTCATTGTCATTCAACCATTTTGAAGTGTGACCACCCTAGTAAGGAACAAGTAGAGCTTGCAACACCAACACAACTGAACACAATTTAAAATCATGTGCATTGATACTAAATAGAGGGAAACACTCATTAAAATTCTGATCATCGAACATTTCACATCTTTTGTTCGTACACTACAGGTGTTTTATTTAATTACTGTTCTAAATCCAACGAAATTGTCAAAAGCAACTTTACACTACATGACAAACAAAAAATAACAATTTGACTTTATTGGATTCACAAAATGTAATAACCTCTGCCTAAAATAAGTGTGAACTGTCACTTTCCGTGGACATAGAACGTAACGTTAGTTCACTTCATCCGACCATACAACTCGCTCACCATTTCAGATGAGAGCATTAAGCGCCCTAGCTCTGAGTTTAAGGGTGGCTCCGTTGCCGAAGAAGCCACCGTGAAGCCGGCAGGTACGACGAACACAGCCATCGCCTAGTCCATCGGCCATACACGTTTTAATGAGTGTGACAGACGATGCGACAGTGAACTCTATCTACTAACAAAATAGAGTTCACTATCACATAAGCACGACACACGATCGACACCAGAAAAAAATATATAATCTGTTTTATATTATATCTATTGAATAGTTCATGATTAAATTGTGTTACTCCAATAATTGAGATGCTTTTATTTATTTTGACCGTACTCCGCTGAGGCGTCGACCACGTATGTATTCACTTGTCTGTGTGTGTCTGTTTCGATGTTTGCGTACACTGTCACTGTATGGCACCTGAATTCTTATTGTTTTCCCCATGTCATATAATCGTTCACTTTTGCATGCTGCCTGTCCTTCTATCTATGGGAATCCTTCGGTGTATGCTTCCATTTCATGAGAGTAGACTTGTTAGACTCATAATGGCCTATTTGTCAGTTACAACGTTTATGAGCTAGTTAACTAGGAAACGTAGGTCTTATGTACTTTGTTAAATGTATATTCTTATAAGCATTAATATTGTTACTGCATATTCATAAAGATTTTTAATAAAAGAATAGTTTGCATGTCTTCTTCGTAATATATAACGATATTAGTCGAGCTATTTATTAGCGTTTAAAAGTTTAGAAAAGCAATATACGCATGATTTCTTGTTAGGGTACTCAAATATTAGACGGGAGCATGTATGGTTGGAGTAAAAGAGTCAATATTACAGACTGGAGAAAAACCAGTTGAGAGAAAAATCACTTAATTAATCCTAAATGCCTAATATTACGAGGTAATAATATTGCTGTCCCTTAAGGAAACGTAGGTGAGTAAAAAGAAATAGATGCTGAAAGTAAAAGTTGAGCACCCTACAATTACAGGCTAGGAGACATCTCAACCTGTCAATCTTTCATCCTCCTTTCTAAAACTACTAATATATGCCATTAATATGATATTCTTCTTTAATATTCAAACTTACTGTGAAAATTGGGAAAAAAGGGTAATGAAAGATACCTTGTATGTGCTTAATTGGTGTATAATGGGAGTTTCAAAATGTAAAAGTAATTACTAACTAACTCGAATTAACTAACTAACTTATTAATAATGTTTAACACTCTGTTTTAGACACTATCTATTAAAATTAACCACAAAACTTTTGCAACTCCCAAAAACTTTAATCACAAGAGCAAATGACTAAATAAAATTTAAACTGTTCCAGAAATCGCTCCAATTCATCACCAGCAAATGTCGCCAATACGTTCGCTGAAAAAGAGCGAATCACCCACAAGCCTCAGCAAGCGCACAGACAAGACACCAACCACCCCGATTAGCCTTACCCCCATCGATGAGACCAAGGCCTTGGACATGAACAAAGTAAACGGAATCAATGGAATAAATGGCGTTAATGGCGTCAATGGAGTGAACAGCAATGATATAACCCCTGAAACCCCAACCGGAGAACCAATCCAAGAGAAGGAACTCATCAAGAAGTCGACTGAAGCTACCCAAATAGCTCCTGGAGTGGTTGATACCAATGTGGTGAATGAGACACCAAATACGGGCGGTCTGACCGCCTCAGAGATATTAGACAGAGCCCGCACGAGGTTCGATAAATTCTGGGGCAAGAAGGAAGAGGACAACGTTTAGTCTGTTAGATTCGCTTTTGTCCGTGATTGTGGCTGAATGGAATACCAATTTATATGTTAATGTTTATTTGTATTACCGGTTAAAATAATTGCTCCTTAGTATTCAACAAAATTAAATAATTGTCATAATACAAATAAATGTTTGACAAACTAATAAAGCTTTAAACTTAACGATCTTAGCTAGCTAATTTTGATTCCAAATAGCCAGAATTCTGAGCAAGAAAAGCCGAAATTCAAAGAAAGTAGGGAAAAATTAAACGCAATGTTTAAAACGAATAAAAATATGAAAAAAAGCTTCGCTTTATAACGACGACTGTATAATATGTATTACTATTATTTGATATGTATTATCATAATAAAATCACTGTCTATTTAATAGGAGTGTGGTGGCTTGTGATAGTAGTAATGATGACGACTAGTTATTAATATTATTGTATTTATTTATTATTGAGGTTTATTTAATTAATTTATTGTATTTATTATAACGATGTATGACAGATTTAAATATTTATAGAATAAAACCCAAAATAATCTTGTTGAAACTTAAAACTTGGTACACTGTTTCTTTCCAATTGCTGTCCTGTTTTACTTAATGTATTTTAATGAAATTGTTAAAGCGTAGGTACATATTAATTAACGTTAAACTTTACTACATATTACCTGAGATTATTTTAAAAACATGTTTTTTTTTACTAGTAAACGCGAAGCTTAGCCCCAACTAATCATTTAATTTCAATTAAACATTCCAAACGTGATAAGTTACATTCTACTGATTCAACTTAATAATAATTCGTTCAAAAATCAAAAGGAATATTTTGTCAAGTACACAACAGTTAATTTCATTTCTAATAAAAATAGGAATGCAATTAATAATTTCTTAATAAAATACAATAAACAAGGGCAAAGTATACATAACATAATTGAAAGCCGTCCATGTAGTGTTTACTGGCGAAAATTAATTTTAGTTGTCAATGCAGTTTTCGAAATAAGATATTAATTCTGAACGTTTCTGAGACTTAGCTTACGTATCCAATCACAGCGCTTGTCAATACTTGTCATACATGTCATTAGATTTTGGCGCGAAACTAAAGTTAACAAAAATAAAATAATTATTTAGTGGAATTATATTAAAAATCTATATAAAATGGAAATATCACGAAAGTCATGTCGTTTGTGTCTGACAGAGACTGAATTCAACGTGTCTCTGTACAGTACTTACGGTCGAAGAACCAACATGGTAGACAAAATCCTGGTTTGCCTCAAAATAGTGATCGAAGAAAGCGATTTTCTTAACACAATTTGCTACAAATGTGCCGAAAACGTCGAAAGGTATTATGATTTTGTTATGTTCATTAAGAAATCACAGACAAAGCTGGTCGAACCGCAGCGTAAAATAGAAAGCTCTGTCAATCGTCGTTTGATAACGTCGTACGTACGCCAACAAGTCTATGACGCAGACTACACGTTCTCTTTCCTAGACAACGAAGAGAAAAAAGAACCAAAATCATCTAGTCCCTTCTTTTCATATTTCTCGCCGCCAAATATGTTGATAAAACGTACTGAGGATGAACCTGTGTGGAAAACGCCTAAACCACGAAGGGACGATATAGAAAAACCCGAACCAAGACAAAATGATAAGCTGAAAAGACAATACAGGCCTGAGAGGCCTCGGCATCATTCCAGAGACTTGTTTGAGTCTCAATCTCAAGATATAGAGGAATCTGACCTAAAGCCTTTAGACTGGAAATTAACTCCAGATGATAATATTATTAAAAGGGTCAGGGATAAATGTTTTGGACGATCAGATTTTTAGATTTTATGTTTTAACCTATATTACACTTTAAATTCCACCAAGTAAGGTTGATTTTTGAATTATTTTACATGGAGAAACTTTGAATTTGAATGTTATTATAGTATTTCATTAGGAGCCTATGTTATTGTTATTAGGTTTTATAAAAAGAATAAATTCCAATTGTATGACTTCATATCCTGTCGTAACTATTTTTACATTAAAAATATGATATTGACAGCGAGAAGTCACATATCTACAGATTGGCTAACATTCTTAGGAAGTTTTTAAATTAACCAAAACTTTTAAATGGCATAAACCTAGAAGTTGATTTTTAAAATTAACAATATTGAAGTTCCTGGCATAATAGTTGTAGTTTTAAATTGATGATAGCGATGAAATAGTTAAAAACATAGTTCCTCATAGATATTAGTATGTTGTTCTGTTTATGTCCAAATGGGGTATAATGATTAATAACTTATTACATATTAATTCACAGAGCAAGCATGTATTTTTTTTTAACAATGAAGTCAACATTGCCCGTGACTTAACGGCACATCTTAGAATGGGACAAGATTATCTTTTCACTCTCATTTATAACTGTTTCACCAATGACTTGTCTATACTGTGTATTATTGACTTTCCATGGCTATTTATAAATATGAGCATTTTTTATAAATGTTTGATTATATTGTTGTAAATGAAAGTGTAATATAGGTTTAATAGTTTTACAATGTCATTGTTATGTTTGATATATTAATTTATTAGAATTTTAAACATTAATGATTATATTATATTTAAATAATGATTTCAGAGGAATTCCATAGAGACAGGGTACTCATAGATGTTGATTTTTTTTATTACTAAAGGACTTTGTTTGTTATGTTACTACCTACTTGTTTTCAAATATTGTTTGTATTGAGTGTAAAACTTGAATTTATATCATGAAAACTTAATAATAATATTTATTTTTGGTTGTTAGTTTAGAAGCTGACTGATTATATCTCCTAATAGGTCTTCTGTGGTAGCCTATAAACAGCCTATACCGAGTTCAAGTTTAAACATTAATTCAACAAAATTATTACCTACATAAGACATAAAACAAGATGTGCGAACACCACAACAAGAAATGCCCATTGATTTGAAAGCTCATGCAAAAATGTATGGATTTGTATTGAATTAGTAAAAGCATCGTTTTGTAAGAAATGTACTCAATTGTGTAGAATGATAAAATGTAAACGTAAAAATTAATATTTTTAATTTAGTTCCTATCGAAGTCCATTCTCGCATCCTTCCATAAAATATTAATAGTTTGTTCAAATGGAAATGTCATTATTTTTTAAAGCTTTTTGCTCCTACATATGGAGTTAAGTACTTTGATATAGGTATTCTACCAACCTTGAAGCTAAGAATATTTTAAGGAACTTGTGTTTACCTACACTCTACCATAGGCTTGTTGTTCCCTCGATTTTATTGAAAATATCTTCAACAGAGAAGTAATGAGTATTGTGTATTTCAATCTTCCATAGCTTAAAGAATTGAATACTAGGACATGCTTGAGCGCTTGACCTTTATATTATCATCAGGATAAACAGAGATGATACTATTCTGTAACTCTGAGATTCAGAAAATAACAAGAGTGTTTAAGAATTTTGTTGAGAAGCCTTTTTCAAAGTACTTAACTAAACATACGGATACTCCATCAAAAATTTACTGTATAATCTAGAAATGTATGTACCTTAAGTAAACTGTAAATGTATGTAATGGTCTGATAATCCTGGATCGTTTTTGTTAATAGATACCTGTTATACTTTATTTTATGGTCCCAAGTTGGGTGCCAATTGTTGATCAGTTAAACAAATTGTTTTTAAGTAAGTTCCTATAAATGTCTATTTGTTTTCGCACAAAATGTTTTATTTTCTTCTATGATGTTGTATGAAGCCCTGCCCAGTAAGAATCTAGTAATAAATACTCCCTCAATAGCCGATAATAATTACAAAATTTTTAGCTTTGCTACGGGTTTATAATAGCGTGTGTTAATTTTCAGTTGTTAACATCAAAATGGACACCTAAATAAAAATCTGAAAATGTTTTTGCGTTTTATTCATAAAACTCTATCTACAGACTACACTGACTACACACTTACACAGTTAGATTATCTCGACCAAAACCAGTTTTCGCCAATATCTCTCTAAAACTAGAAGTCCTTGGTCAAAAATAATGAAAAAATCCTATTAGGTGATATAATTCTACGAATTAATGGATTACCTGATAAAAATGTTTTTTTTTTGTTTTGGCTTTTGGTGACCTAAAACGGTATTATAAAGTTAAATATTTTTATCCTAAGATCGCAATTTAGGTCAGTTCACGATCACAATCTGCAATATGACAAGAGCACGGCAAGCATTGTAGGGTCATAATGTGAAAAAGCAGTTGCTTCCCAACCAAGTATGTTGAGGTCAGCGTCCAGTCTAACCGGATGCAGCTGAATACCAGTATTTTACATGGAACGAATGCCCATCTGACCTCCATAACCCAGTTAGTACTATCGGCGAGAAGTCCTCTCTAAAGTTGCGTCACAACAGCACAATCAAGTTATAGGGAGCCAGCATTTTTAAATAATTTGGTAAGTATTTAGGATGTTTAAATCAAACAAAACAAGAAACAGTTAAATCCATGACTTTATTTCATTATCCATTCAATTCATACACATATTCGTTACACTAGAGAAAATATTTCCTTGCTAAACATATTTCTCGTTTATTTATAAATCACATTTAACATTTTAAACGCTAAGTTTACATTTAAACTATTAATGAAGTACAATTTATTTTGTATGGCAGACTACACAGTACATGAAGAGTAAAATGTGAAAGTATTACTACTACGGGACACTACAAGTGACGTTTCGTTCGCTTGTGTGTCCCGGCCTGAACACGCGCATTGCTATATCTGCTTAAATCGTGAGCAAATTGCTCATGAATGTTCAATTCCGTAACAATTTAGATTGCTTTCATACAATTCATTAAGAAATAATTATGATATAATCAAATAACATAGTTTTCAATGTCGTGGTCCCGAAAGCAATTTATAAATACATACAATATGCTCAAAAAGAATCTACACAAAATTCATTGTTACATTTTGGTCTTCATTTAAGAAAATAGTTGCCATAACAATAATTGCTCATAGCGCGTGAAATAAACGTTTTCATGGGTAATCATATTTCCACCCTGTGTTACCATGCACAAAAAACAAATTTTAGACTTAATTTACAAATAATAACCGATGAGTATTAAAAACAATATTTTTCACGAAATTAGTCTCGAACAATGTCAAAAAAACATTTTTTTAACGATTTTACGTACAAAATTGTCCTTACTATCAATATTGATTGATTAAAAATTGATAAAAGGATACTTTGATTCAGAACTTACCATTTTAAAGCATTAGTCTATAGTCTGATGTGGCAGAAAATTGGAAAAGTTTCACAATATTTTACTTCAAGTACAAGAACATAATTATCTGAAACAAACTATAAACTAAAACCGTGTAACAAGAACAGGTGGTCAACCATGACGTCTTAGACCAGTTTTATATTTATCTAATTCCAGTGAAAAAACAGATGGCGCTAGACAGCCTGTATAGCTCTGTCTCCTTCCCGCACTGGAATGACACTAAAACTTTACTGCTATAAGGCGTCATGGGAACCCCATTGAATTTTCTAAAACATATTCGTTGTGGCATTTCTGATAAGCAGTTAGTCTGAAAACTTCATGAAACATGAATAGACCACTTATTCATTCTTGCAAACGTACAAGAAATAGACAAGTAGTCTATTTATAAACATTTTATTAAATAATTATGTATGGTCAGGGAAACTAAGTAAATAGCAAATTGACGAGTCTTATGTCGTTCTTGAATAGTTTGTATGAAATGATTTCATCAAAGCAAATTTTCGAAATGTGTCAATTTTGCTAAGACATTAATTTACCTGACGCTGTTTAGGTACAGTCAAAATTTTATATAATCTGAAAAGATATATTCATATTCAAGATGATTTTTTCACGGAATGTTATATTTTTCTAATTAATGATTCTAATACATTTTCGTAAATTTAAATTATTAGCTTCACATTGCTTTTAAATTATCCTATTCAATACAAACCAAATATTTTTTTAATAACCAGGTTTTTCTTTTAACGTTACACATAAATGAATATTTTCGTTTCATTTTGACAACAGAAAATATAAATGTTAACAAAACTTTTTATCGGAAGACAGTTAAAGAGACCTCTATTTTGTTTTCAAAAGATGTTAATAAAAATAATTATTAATAGTAAAATTACTCAATTAGTAACATTTAACTTGTATTCTCAACAAGGTTGGCAGAAGTGTAAGCCCACATTTAAGTTCCAGGTAATAGGGGTGACCTAACTACACAATATCATGCCTGTAACCCCGAAGGGGTGTAAGTCCAATGTAGTTAGGGAGACCCTACTGCCCTGGCACAAATGTGCTACTCCAAACAACGTTTAAACAATTCATGTTACTAAAGATACAGTCAAACCGATAGTGAACTGAAACGGACATTCGACTTAGAAAAAAATATTTGGTGGTCGCGAACGTTAAGAATCAATTTTCGTCTACTCTATTGATTTAATTTTCATGTTACGTAACGAAACCAATATTTTGGAACCAGTAGGTCATATCTTCGTTGGATGCGAGACGGCACGGAACTGTTAAATATGGCGAGATTTGGGGGAGGTCTACAACCAGCAATCGACGTCTTTCGGCTGAAATCATGATGATTTTGAGGCTTAAAGTTGCAATCGTTACACGAGAAATTCTTGTTTGAAGTTTGACAAGTGTATTAGCCCAAAGAATTGCCAGAATTAAGTGGCAATGGACAGGGCACATTGCTCGCAGAATGGATGGCCGATGGGGCCGAAAAGTTCTGGAGTGGCGAACGCGAACATGAAGACGTTACGTTGGAAGACCTCCCACTAGGTGGACGGGACTGGTCAATGGAGACTTGGAGGAGGAAAACACTTAGGGGAGCCCTATGTCCAGCAGTGGACGTCTTTCGCTGAAATGAGGACGATGATGATGATGAAGTGTATTTGCTCGTGAGTGTGTCTAATGTCCGCAATCTGTCCTTACCGGTATGACCGAGTTTTAACTGAGTAAGATTAAAAGGTGTTACAAGTAAGAGGCTCTGACTATGGCACAGATATTCATTAACTTACTGGAATGTTGGCTAACATTGACGATATACTCTTTATTAGGTAGGCAGAAGTGTTAAATACATTGATTAATTAAATGAAACAATAATGATTACATTAAAATAAACATATTAGTTAGAAAACGCAAAAACAAACTTGTCTTTTATGGTGTACATAAATATCAAGTTTTATTGTGAAAATCAGTTGTTTAAGTTTAGGATAACATAACATCACGCCTGTAATCCCCGAAGGATTAGGCAGAGATGTACCAATTAATTAGTAGACCCAAATTTCGCCAGTTATGTTTAAGTCCCATGTAATAATGTGCGTGCAACCGGGCACAGAAATTAAGTAAGTTAGGATAATCTTTTAGTTTTTACTTTAAAAGACAATTCACACTTAACAAGCCTTCTAAGAATCATATTCAGTCAGATTATGAACTTTATACACCATAAAAGACGAACAAAAAAAACATAACTAAAAAAAACCGGATAAAAAAATAATGCATTTAAAGATATTAAAAGAAAGCATTTTATCAAATATATCACATACGTCACAGGCCCTGTTCTAACACGATTAACACTTAATATGTCGCTTGCAAGTAAAAGGGGCAGACAGACTGAGTAGTGAATGTCGATTTGAAAATGAGATCTAGATAATTATGCAGTCGAATAATAATGTCAATGTCGAAATATTTCAGTCGCGAAACTCCACAGACTTAATAGGAGAATATAAAAAAAAAAAACAATTAAATTCATTCAAAACCCCAAAAAAATACAACAAATCATTTTATTTTCATTTTATCAGTTTTACTAGTTAAACCAATTTGACTTTGTACATTACTGACGACTACAGATTATCTAAATGATCATTCGTCAGCCCGCCCGTACCCACAAAAGAAAAGTTAAAATAAATTATTTACAAAGAAAAACGACTATTTTAGTGTCAAACAGTAGAACAGAACAAAACTAAAGCCTAAAAATACAACACTACAAGCTAAAAAACTAAACTAAAAAAATGAGATTGAATAAAACTTACAATACAAGACGAAATGATAATAACATCAGTGCGCGAACAAACTCCATGTTTTTTGTAATAGATTTAGATTAATTAAATAAAAAAATGATGTTTTTTTTTAGTTTTTACCAACGCATCAACTTTGTAATACTGAAAAGCGACATTTACAAATTAAATCGCGGCTAATATTCGTGCTGGCAACACTTCGGGGGACGCCATTTTGAAAACTAGTTGTTGTACCAAAACAATAGATATTTAATGTAGCACTTTGGATTTGGTTGACAAATATCAGGGTGGTGAAATGAAAATACCCCTATCATATTGTGCCTAGCATTATCAGCCTCTAATGTTCCCACAGTTGGGACACATTCCTCCTCGCTGTTGGAAGAAGTGGGCTTTAAACTACCACGCGGGCCCAGTGTGAGTTGGTAAAAGTCACGTGTCTTCGAATTTTCGCAAAAGTAAACTTCTTCAGATAACTTAAACTTCATAATTGAACACGGTGTCTGATCAGTATTTGATTATATTACACTCATATACAGGGTGTAAATCAACCCATCACACAGTCGTCAACAAAGCATTCTGTACATCAAACTGTGAGGTTTTTTTTGTTCAAAAATTTTACGGTAAAACTCAATGTAGCACTGTTAAAACATTGTGCTAGTGGATGCTTTGAATACTAAACGGGTCATGGAGGTAATTTAAGTAAAGTTATAACCTGAAAAACTAGTATTTACAAAAACAGCTGTGAAAAATTTGGAACTTTGACCCCCAATATCTTCGTAACTAGGGGGTTCTCAGGTAAGGTCTAGAACAAAAAAAAGATCGCAGTGTTGGGGAGAACAAGTGCCCTTCGTTTGCGTTAAGGGTACTTTAACACCCTATATTTGACAGTCATCCCCCAAATCTGCTACCAGCACGAAAAAAATATCTAAATTTTGCCTTTATTCAACTAACACTATGAACAGTCTAAATAAAGCTTACATATTTTTTACAATAGTTTTTATTATTTTTTTCAATCACAACACTGAACGCCGGTTTGATACACTTATGAATATTTGATAATTCTTTGATAACCTTCACGAATGTTTCCTCTACGGAATAGGGTGTTTGCCAAACGTGTATTTTGCAAGTTATGTTTTTAAGTCACAAGTAAAGCTAACGTATTCCTATTATTTTCTAGAAACTGCTATCTTAAATCCTCCCATAGAACATCATTTTTTCCCGATCCAGGTATCAATCTTTGGACCATGAGGAGCTGCGTTTCTGGCCACTATACCAATGATTTCATTCAGCAAAAGAATTACAAAATCTTCATAAGTGTTAAATGATAGCTCGACTGAATCTGATACATTTTTATTAATTAAATTTTACACTAATTACGTTTAAAGGCAGAGTAACTAGACTATTTAAATTAAAGTTTAATTTCAAAATACAAAACCAATTACGCTTCAAAGTTTTTAAACGAGTTTGCTTATTTTTATAGTATTTAAATCAGGAAATGTCGTATTGTTAATAAGTATTAAAAAATTGGTCAGATTATAATTATTCAAGAGTAGAAAAATACTTTATTGATAACATTATGGTTTGATGTGAAATCAAATACGAGAACAAAGCAATACCCTTCTGGGGTTGCATACTCGAGTTTAGTCTGAAACTCTGCCTATTATTTATCTAAATATCTATGTACACAGTCTAAGAAAAATGTCGAACTACCCTCAAACCGGCGTATATACACGTACAATCATTAAAACACGTAATAAACACATAACCCTTCTTTAGCCTACTTCTCACTACTTGTCTCGCGACTTAATTATCTGCTTACCCCCTTAAGCAGCTATGATGATCATAAGAACTGTTTTTGATATACAGCCGTTTATTTTTTATACAGGGTGTGTATTTAAATTAGGTTTTTTGATTTAGTTTTAGAAGACAATAGGAAAACTCATATTTCATTAAAGGCCTTATTCCATTGTTGAGTTTACTGCGTCTTAATGATAGTAAGCAGAACACATTATAATTTTCATACACACCCTGTATTTACAATCAAGCAAAGCTAAACACATCTAAAAATACGATATTAGACGCTAAAATATCCCCCACCCATCAAAATCGCGACCTTACTATAGTTACTTGACTTAAAAGCTTAATTTGACAGCGAACAAATTGATACATGTCTTTCTCACTCGCACTTAGTAGGTTCCCAGCACTAGTGCTTCCTATATTGACAGCGTTTTGACAGGTATATGTTGGTCTCACTCGCACTTAGGTTATATCCCTTCTTTTATACATTTTCTCAGCTATCTATCTCTTTTACACTTCACAATTCCTCACAACTTGTATAAATGAACTGTCTTTCTCTCTCGCACTTGTAAGGATTACATATGTCTGTCTTACTTTTCACCTGATGAGGAACTTGAAGCTCTGCCGCGTCCTTTCTTGCCTCCTCTCTTGTCGTCCGTGGACTCTTTTTCTAAAGGTTTCTCTTGAGGAGACGGCTCAGACTTAACTGGCTGCTGCGGTGTTGGGGGCAGGTTGGCGCTCTGAAAGTTGAAAAATCATTTATTTAGTGAAACGAATATACGCATATATTATAATCTATATAAAAAAAAGGTTCCGTCGAATTAAGACCCTCTTTCTTTTCAAAGTTAGTTAATAAGCAAATACATAATAGGAAATCTAAAAAGGGCACCGGTGACTGAAAAACTGCTTGTTAATCGCTTATGTGGTATGGGCATGTGATTGATGCGGAGGAGAGAGAAAAATGTCGTGAGGAAAGTTTTCAGTATGAATGTGGAAGCTGAGTAGAGGAAGACCAAAGAAATGATGGATGGATTGGTCGGGGCTGTGGGTTGTTCGCAAAAGATACCGCGGCCTCGACATGAAGGGCTAAGAAGGAACATGGGTGGTTTTTAGTCAGTAGAAGTCTGACACTCCCTTTCGCTCTGCCCAAGAGCGGGAGGGGTTATTTGATGATTTTCCACCAGAAAAAAAAAAAAAAAAAAAAGGGGTGATATGGCAAGAGTGTCTGATAAAATGTTGAGTAATAGAGAAGTATGGAAGAAGAAGACATGCTGCGCCGACCCCAAATGAATTGGGATAAGGGCAAGAGAATGATGGACACTCTTGCCTTAGACGTTCACCGTGGTTCGCAGACTCTGGTTTGTCTAAAACAGACGTGGTGACTGCCCTAAGACTTCGGTCCGGGCACATACTACTAAACAAAATGTGCTGAGTGTGACATAGTTGAGGATGTTTACCATGTGTTGGCTGAGTGTGCCCGAAACGAAGTTGAGAGGGTCAGATTTATGCTGGAATATGATATGGATCTGCGGGAAATGGGCATGTGTAATTTGAATCTGGAATGATAGACACTGCGCAGTGAAATAACTCATGTCCATCATCTTCATACGACTCTTGTGTCACGCTGATCAGCTTGCTCGCCTTGCGGTGACCCTCAGATCCTGGTGCAAGGAAGGGTTCTTACTTTCTTCTTGGCATGTTTCTCCTTCTTGCTGGCTCTGTCACGGGTACCCTTGCGGCCCATCAAGCTGAGGAGTTTGATCTTGCTGCGACCCTCGGATCCTAGTGGATGGAACGGTTCTTACCTTCTTCTTGGCCTGTTTCTCCTTCTTGCTGGCTCTGTCACGGGTACCCTTGCGGCCCATCAAGCTGAGGAGTTTGATCTTGCTGCGACCCTCGGATCCTAGTGGATGGAACGGTTCTTACCTTCTTCTTGGCCTGTTTCTCCTTCTTGCTGGCTCTGTCACGGGTACCCTTGCGGCCCATCAAGCTGAGGAGTTTGATCTTGCTGCGACCCTCGGATCCTAGTGGATGGAACGGTTCTTACCTTCTTCTTGGCCTGTTTCTCCTTCTTGCTGGCTCTGTCACGGGTACCCTTGCGGCCCATCAAGCTGAGGAGTTTGATCTTGCTGCGACCCTCGGATCCTAGTGGATGGAACGGTTCTTACCTTCTTCTCGGCCTGTTTCTCCTTTTTGCTGGCTCTGTGACGGGTAACTCTTGCGGCCCATCAAGCTGAGGAGTTTGTTCTTGCTGCGACCCTCGGATCCTAGTGGATGGAACGGTTCTTACCTTCTTCTCGGCCTGTTTCTCCTTCTTGCTGGCTCTGTCACGGGTACCTTTGCGGCTCATCAAGCTGAGGAGTTTGTTCTTGCTGCGACCCTCGGATCCTAGTGGATGGAACGGTTCTTACCTTCTTCTCGGCCTGTTTCTCCTTCTTGCTGGCTCTGTCACGGGTAACTCTTGCGGCCCATCAAGCTGAGGAGTTTGTTCTTGCTGCGACCCTCGGATTCTAGTGGATGGAACGGTTCTTACCTTCTTCTCGGCCTGTTTCTCCTTCTTGCTGGCTCTGTCACGGGTACCCTTGCGGCCCATCAAGCTGAGGAGTTTGATCTTGCTGCGACCCTCGGATCCTAGTGGATGGAACGGTTCTTACCTTCTTCTTGGCCTGTTTCTCTTTCTTGCTGGCTCTGTCACGGGTAACCCTTGCGGCCCATCAAGCTGAGGAGTTTGTTCTTGCTGCGACCCTCGGATTCTAGTGGATGGAACGGTTCTTACCTTCTTCTTGGCCTGTTTCTCCTTCTTACTGGCCCTGTGGTCATCGTCGTCTCTGTCGCGGGTACCCTTGCGGCCCATCACGCCGAGGAGTTTGCTCACCATGCTGTTCTTGCTGCGACCCTCGGATTCTAGTGGTTCTGGTGACTGTGGGACAAAGTGTTTAAGATTTAATTGAGAATGTATTGGAAGTTTAAATGCGTAAGATATTGTGGAGTTTAGCTGATTTTTATTATAAACTTGAGTCACTGCATGTGCAGTAAAAGTGGGAATGAGGTTCCTAACTCTTAGGTTAAATTTTTGTCTTACTAGCTGAAACATTGGTAACTAACTAAAGGATAAACTTTTCTTCTCAAGTGTAACATTCTAAATGTTTTTCTTTACTTTTCTATATAATTGCATAAGGGTGCAGGAAGATCGAAGTCAAACGACGACATTTCGAATTAATAAAGCTTGGTTTTGAGTTTTAAACGGACTATCGGACTATTGGTTGTACTGTATTATTATGATGTATGAACAACCCCAAGATTACAAATTTACTTTTTATTTTTTGTGTTATTAGAATTTACTCAATATCAGGAATTCGTCAGTATTCGTAACGGACTCAGGATTTATAGCTCGCCCCCTTTATTAATTTAAAACATAACTGGCGAAATATAGGTGTGCTTTTAACCTTTCGTATGCCGAACGTAGATCCACGCGAGACACAATGACTTTTTAATTGTGTCTAATTACACGGCATTCGAAAGGTTAAGTACTACTCAACCCTACGGGGATTACAGACGTATTTTATGTAGTGTTATTACAGTTTTAAAATGAAACTGACCTTAATCGTGTCAACAGACTCTTGCTTCTTAAGCTCCGCCCTCTTCACAGACTCACTCCTCTTAGCTTCCATCTTTTCTTGTTTCTTCTCTTTCTCCATTTTCTTATCCTGCTGCTTCTCCACTTTCTTTATAGACCCAGTCCTTTCCATCGCTTTGTCTTTGGACTTATCCTCCTTCAAAGCAGCAGAATAATTCCTCTCTTCATGTTTTTCAGGTAAAGAATCCTGTTTCTTCATTTCAGGTTTATCCTGTTTTTTAATTTCAGGCTTGTCTTGCTTTTTCATTTCTGGTTTTTCCTGTTTCGACTTCTGTTTGTCTTTCGACTTCAAGTCTTCGTCTTTGAGGCTTGAGTCAGACTTCTTCCTGGCTTTCTGTTGGACTTCCACGGTGGGTTGTTCTTGGGTCGTTTGCTGTTTTTTGGGTTTGTCATCGATTATTATGCTAGCGTCTGTACTTGCGCGGCTGTCATCTGCAGAAAAGGAATTGTTTACAATCAACTACAGTTTGCTACGAAAATATTGTGAATGAATTAATTCTTAATAAATGGCGCCTGCCAGATTGAGAACCATAGACGAACAAGAACTATTTTCTCATCTAGTGAAACTTGTCCTCAAAATTAAAATTACCTTGTATTTTTAAAAAACTTATGAATTTTTTAAACTTTTGGCCTCCTATATTTCCGTAACAATAAGGTTCCCAGGCATGGATCAGAACAAAAAAATCAGCGCAATGAGGGCGAGAACAAGTGCCTTTAGGCTTCATTTAGGGTCCAGTTACAACCAGTTGTTTACTGCCATTACTTCTTAAGTAGTTGTTAATCTATAAGGTCTTATATACGGGCATAATTCTAAACTACACAAAAAGCACTACTTACCCAAATAAACCTCTCTCGAAATATCCAAGTTGGACATATCAGCGGACGTGTCGATGAAGGACTCGTCGGACAGCGACAAGGACGCGAAGGACGTGGACGTGTCGAAGGTGGACTTGTCCAGACTTGTCTTAGGCGAGGATGTGAAGATACTGGGGGTGGATTGCTTAGCTGGTGTCCTGTGGGGTAAAGGGAATGGTTAGTAATTGATGTTTGTGTTATAGCTTAAAATTACAGGTTTATGAAGTGTGAGATGTTCTGCTTAATTTAGGTAGGATTGCGGGTTTGCCAAACTTTGGATTGTTGAATTAAACGTTTCACTATAATTCGAGTAGGAAATTAATATAAATTCAAAGTAGTTATAAGGCATATTAGGATTGTTTCCGATTTATTTTGGTGATGCTAATATTAATAGGAAGGATATTTAGGAAGTTCTATAACAATTACATATTGAACCCCGAAATCTTCAATCTAATTTAAATATACGAACAAAACGGGTGCCTTAAACTTTCTATTCGCAAATAAAGCATATCGGAGCATTTTGAAGGCTTGGAAGTTAGCTTTAGTTTTACTTAAAATTAAAGACAATCCCATATTTTACGTTACACCTCAGGATTGAGATTGAATACAATCCCATATTTTACGTTACACCTCAGGATTGAGATTGAATACAATCCCATATTTTACGTTACACCTCAGGATTGAGATTGAATACAATCTCATAACAGGAACCATTCTCTCCTGAGTTACCAACATGTTCCACCAACTCTCAACAACCAGCATACCTGTTCGGAAGATTCCTCGCATGATGTGTAGGCGAGTCTTTCTCCTCAGCTATACGCGGCAGCGGTGCGGGCACGTCGTCTTGCTTGTCTGGTGGTGGCGGGGTGGGGGACGCGGGGGCTGCCGGGGCCCGCCACACGACCCCACGCCGGGGTCCCGTGGGCCCGGCACCACCGCCCGTACCACCGCAGCATAGTGGAGAAATCGAGCATTTGGACTCCGCTGAGCGGGGGTGTAGTCTGTGCGGAAAATTAAAGATTTATGATTAAAATTCTTGATGTATCGATCGATTATGTGTCTGACTTTCATCACTATTAAAGTTACGGTATATTTTCCTGGTTCATTGAAATGCTGCTAGACGACATTCAAAAAATTTGCAGGAACTGTAAGATTTATATGACAGGTAGTTTCAATCTTAACGAAGTTCTATTTACTAGTATTCTTTGTCTGAATAAAAGCAATTTCAAGGTCAAATAAACAAATTAAATGCTAGAAATTCCATAAAAACAACACACAAAATAGAATAACGAGTGACATGACAACATAATTAAATGAAAAGCATGCGATTAACGCAAACATTTAAAGCACATAAAACATACAAACAAAGCATACACGAAGATTATTGTTACAAAATAAATACATTCCTATAAAATACTATACATACCATGTAATTTGATGATTGCGTCATAGACAAAAGTCTGGTACATAATAACAATTCCTAAAAACCGATCATTAGACGAACAAGGTACTCTACTACAAAACTAGTCAAATATTTTTTTTAGCTACTCGAACGGATTAGCTAACTCAAATACTCGGATCTAACCCTCTTCGCCTTCATCAAACAGTGTTTTTTTTTGGCGGGTGGTTCCGCTCTTGGGCAGAGCGAAAGGGAGTGTCAGACTTCTACTGATTAAAAACGACCCATGTTCCTGTAACGTCAATGAAATACGTGGGTCAACGACAGACTGGTTTATTTGCGAAATGACACTAAGTACCCACCACCATACAATTATCAGGAACGACCTATATCACAGTTCCTTCTTAGCCCTTCATGTCAAGGCCGCGGTATTTCTTGCGAACAACGCGCAGCCCCGAAGGGAAACAGAGAGTGCTGCCAAGCGCATTCCTGCTCTGTCTCTTGCTCGCCGCTCGCCTTTATCTGACAAGCTACAACTAAATATGGACTGAGCTGTCTAATGGACCGTAAGCTACTTTTCTGAACTGACTGGTGGGAACTTACCTTTAGATAAAACTACTGGATCACACTAGGCTTACGTGGTTCGTTTGAACCAGGGATGTTACGAATGACATATTTTAGATATTCGCGAATGCGAATGCGAGTATTTGAAAGGCGAATGTGCGAATGCGAGTGCGAATGTTGAGAAGGAGCAAAAAAAAGAAATATCAAGGTATGATTTTAATCACCGATTTTATTTATTTAAGATTATACAGTGTATATATATAATATACACAATTAAATTAACAACAAACAAATTTAATAATGAATTTCAATAGGGGCAGATTATATTTTAAAAACAATAATTTAGCTACTTTATTACCCATGAGACGATTTCTTAACGGCTCATATATCAGGCAAGCTGCACTAAATAATTGCTCACTTTGTACACTGGCAGGAGGAATGCTGAGGTACTTACGAGCAAGTTCTGTCAATTTGTCAAATTTGGATTTGGATTTCCACCAGTTCAATGGATTTTTCTCAAGATAGATTCGCCCGCTAAGCTCCGCCCATTTCTACTTGTCTCGACCTGCATACACTCGCATTCGCTAAACATTCGCATTGTTTGATGCGAATGCGAGTGTTTGAAAGGATGCGAATCATTCGCATATGCGAATGCGAACGCGAACATTTGTAACATCCCTGGTTTGAAGTAGTGTAAAAAGCCGGCCTCACCTGTCTGGGGACAGAGCTCTCCTCAGCAGCGGCGAGGCAGGGTCGCGGCGCGGCCAGGCGCGGCGGGTGCCCGCGTCGCGCGCCAGCGGGGAGGGGCTGCGGGGCTCGCAGCGGCTAGGGGGGGGACTTTGTGCGAGTTACTTGCTTATGGTGCCCACATGCTGGTAGATACGTAGGGGGACTTTTTAGAAGGGAAACCGTGTGTTTTGATCTGTCGGTTAGTTAGTGTGTTCATAAATTGGAAAGTTTATCCGATTTTTGATTATTTGTTTATACAGAAATGTTATGTGTCTATATAGTTTTTTGGTATGCTATAAAAGAGGGACAAAGTTTAGAGGAAACACAAGATGGGAATTCTCTATATACATAATTGTGTTTTTTTGTTCCTACGTATTTTTTTAACAAAACAAACGACAAGAATACGATTAAGAAATTATAATATTATGAAACCAAATGACATAAAAAACGTAAAGTAAAAGTTTTGCAATTAATTCTGAATGAAGAAAATTGCGTTGTTTATAATATTATTATATTTATAACAATCTGCAGTTAATCACAGGAGCAGGACATGAAGTTATATTCCGTAAGCCTAAATTTCTTTTATTATGGTATTTTAGTCACACATGCACATAGATCATAGACAAACACAGACATATACAAGATGAGAATGTGAAATATTTTCCGTGACAGTATGTTGTATGTAATGCTTTTATGAATGCCTAAAAATGGAAATATACAAAAAAAAAACTTCTTTAGTAAGAAAATCTCGTGGAAATAAAAAAAAACTCGCCAAATGCATAATATTTTTGAGTCAGTCACATTATTATTTTTACAAACGGTTTAAATAAAACTTAAAAAAAAATTACAATTGGTTTTAACTCATCTCAAAAAAAGTAAGACATGCATTTGATTAGTTTTTACCTCCATTTCATAAAACAGAGTTTTGGAGACTCTTAAAGTCGACTATAGTTTTACATCCAGTTTTCGAATCAAAAATATTACGGACGCGTCAAAATAAAACGCAAATCATTGCTATTGGCTGTTAATAAATCCAATGAACCAACCACAGCAGTTGTAATACACATGTTCTACTGTTCATTTTTTGAAATTTAAACGAAAACAAAAACGTGTTTATTCCTCGGTTTGATTATTGAAGGATATAATTTTGTAGGCCCCCAATTTAACTGTTTTACATCGACATTGTTCTTTCATATATTATATTCCTTATCATCTATCTCTGCTTACCTCGTAGGCGAAGCAGGTTGTGGCTGTGGCGAGGGCGAAGGTGTCCTGGCGAGCGGCGACAGCGGCATGTGCTGCAGCGACGCACGTCGGACTTCGCCCCCCGAGCCCACTGTGCCGGCTACTAGCTTGTGTTTGAGCCCGTGGAGGGACGATGGGCTGGGAAAAGAATATTGGTCATAGAGAGTCGATATTTCGTAAGTAATTTTTCGACGGCACGGTTAGCGCAGTGGCTGAGCGATTGGATTGCTGCGCTGCGTGTCGCGAGTTCGATTCCCGCACGGAACAAATATTTGTATGACCTACAGATAGTTGTTTCGGGTCTAGGTATTTGTGTATGTGAGTTTAAATGTTTGTAAACGCACCCACGATACAGGAGAAATTCCTAGTGTGGGGCAACGTTTTTAAAAAACAAAAAAAAAATACTTTTGAGGCTGCAAACGACGACGGGTTGATTTTATTTTCACTTTTGCCAGAAAATATGTTTATGTATTGTTTCATTAACAGAGTCAACTGAGATATTATTTTATTACAGGCATGAATGTCAGAAAAACCCAGACAGCGAAGTTACAGTCACAAGGCATAATAACTTGTGAAAGTACTGTAGACGAATGAGCTAGAAACTACATGGACATTTTTATCATGCGATTTGCTCTCATCTCTGGATTTATAAACTAAGATGTTATGTTCACCCGTCCGGGCTGCGGGTTGTTCGAAAGAGATACCGCGGCATCGACACAAAGGGCTAAGAAGTCATGAGTGGTTTTTAGTCAGTAGAAGTCTGACACTCCCTACCGCTCTGCTAGAGCGAGAGAAATCATTTTGATGATTTCCCAACCACCAAAAAAAAAAGATATTATTATATTGATGTCCTGGTCTTGAAGTTTCTTTTTGGAACGAAGTTCCTTATCGCGCGTTGTGAAAGGGGGCTAGACGGAAAAAATTCTTACGAAAAGTTGTCGACACTTTTTGCTATAGTAAGCTATTGTAAGCTGTGCGGCGTCGCATGTTTCTCTGTCTGTCTCTCTCTCTCTCTTATAGAAAGCAAGCCAGATATTTTCATTTCTACTTTTTTTTTTTTTACATAATAAAAAATAATAACAATAACTTCGTTCCATCCGGGTGTTCCTTGACACCTCTCAAGTTTTGTTTTTTATAATATATTTTAGAACAGTTACCGTTGATAGTGTGTGGTGGTAGTGTTGTGTAGCGGACTGTCGGCCGCGGGGGACGCGGGCGCGGGCGACGGGGAGGACGCGCACTCGCCTGATGACACCATCTGTGTGGAATACATACACATATTATATTAGTGATTGCGTTGTTTAAGTCTATACCTAAATTCATCATCATTATTCTGCCCTTATCCCAATTTATTTGGAGTCAGCGCAGCATGTCTTCTTCTTCCATACTTCTCTATTCCTCGTCATCTCAGTAGTTACCTCCTTTTTAGCCATATCGTAAGTCCCAAGAAATTAAAAACGGTCCTTGGTCAATGAATATTATTATAGTGGCTAAAACCTCTTGCAGTTTGTATGCAAATCAACAAAATAGTGTCCACACACAGGCAGACAAGGATGGTTGCGAATAAGGAAAAAATCTTTTGTCGTAACTGGTTATGAATCTTAATCATCGTTATGCCTAGTTGCAAACAAAGAATAAAAAATCTTAATTCGTTACGTAACGCAGTTGCGAAAACGGCCGGATGGGTATATTTTGTATAATTGCCTAAAAGCAAAGTAGAATGTTTTTTATCAACACGTTTGATGCAAAATAAGTTAAAAACTGTTAAAGTATATAACACACAAAGGCATACCTGGTGCATCTCCTGCGAGGCCCTCTTAGTGGATATCCTCCTGAACAGCGAGCAACGTCTGCGCGGACGTGGCCGTGGCGGCGCTGTGGCGCGACGTCCGCACCACGCACGACGACGTCCTCCTGCCTGGGGGGGGGGGTTAACTTTACAGCAGGAGCTAGGATTTCGAGGTGCGTGGCTGCCTAATTAATTCCACCATCTTTTTGTATGTATGTTACGTCATAACTCCGTCATTGATGAACAGATTTGAAGAAATTCTTTTTTTTTCGATAGGTACGAAATATCCGTGTAAAAACATCCGCAAAAAAACAGAGATAGGTCTTGTAAGACACACGTTTTTATAAATAAAATATAACTTTAAAACGAAAATCGAGACATTTTTAAGATATCAATTACCGTGATTATATCACCACTAATTAATACCCTCGACTTTGCTCGCGTAGTTCATTATTTCTCCCACGGAATCGTACTACCGTAAACATTCGCAATTATAATAGCAGAATAAAGATGACATAAGACAATATAGGCACTAGTAACACTGTGAGGTCACCTACACTCAACAATCCAAGTCAATCACGACGATCACAATTATTTATTAAAAGAATATTATAATAACAATAATCATACCTGTATAGTGGTTTGATCTAACGGAGTAGCCCGCAATGTGGCGTGCGGAGCGGCCAGCAACAATCGAAGAACCTGGACAAATACAAAACAAAATGCATAAGAAACGGTTTAACAATCACAAAATATAAAACAAATTCACATCAAATAAATAACATTATAGAAGTTGTTAATTAGAAATACTATAACGGATCTTGAATGTGCAATAGAATTACGGCACTGCCACTTTAATTATCATGACAAAGAAGTTATTTTACCTACGTTGTAAAAAGAGAAGGCGAAATCCAAATAAAGACCATACCTGTGTGTGCAGCAAGCCCTGCACAGACTCTCCGTTGAGTTGTGTGATGAGATCTCCGGCACGTAGACCGGCAGCCCACGCTGCACCTTGCTCGTTCACAGCCTAGAAATTATAAACGTAACATTAGTATTTAGTATCATCATCAGAGCATATTACTTTGATAGGGGTGATAATAGGGGATCGGACAAAAAAAAACTAATTAGTCCGTCAGATAGATTTCCAAAACATATTGAACACATATTTTTTCTTTTTTCACATAAACAAAAAATTAAGACGATACAGTGCTTCGAAAACTCGTGATCTCTTCGAAAACGTCACATGTCAGTACATTTTTTACCTACAAATGACGTCACAACCCCCCACTTATGATCTTTGACGCGTTTTATCGTCGTCAATTTTTATTAATTTGATAAAACAAAAAATACGTATCCAATATTTTTCGATAACCTAACTGACGGACTAATTAGAATCATATTTTTTTGACTCAGTCCGATCCCCTATTACCTGGCAATGACGAATAAGGTTCTTTTTTTTTTTTTTTAAAAATCAACTATGTTGAAGTCGGTTTTTAGTCTAGGCGTATGCAGCTGAATACCAGTATTTTACATGGAGCGATTGCTTATCTGACCTCAACAACTCAGTTATCGGGATTTGAATATCATTATTTTACATGGGGCGTTTGCCTATCTGATCTCCACAACCCAGTTAATACTGGGTAATATGATACCCTTTGATAAGACTGGTTGTCAAAGTTTCGGGCTACTGACTAAAATAAAATAGAAAAACTGTCAAAAATGTACAAAGAATTACTCTTATCACTGATTGCTAATGACCACAGTAATTTGTGTGAAATTAATCGTTTCTATGGCTAAAACTAAGTCGTAAAAAATTCATAACTGGTACTCACCGAGACCAAATGATGCATGGTGTAATAGTCAGTATCGCCGTAGTACACGCGGACTGTGTGTATGGTGAAGCCAAAGCCGCGCGGACCGCGACGTACCACTATCGGCGGCTTGGATGACTGGATCAACCTGTTGATGTTACAAGTGTAACAATATAAATTGGTCTTTTTTATCATCTGGTTACACAGTATACAGTACTAAACTGCTTTCGTGGTCGACTGGTTTAAGTAATTGCCTTGTGACCCGGTGGTCGTTTGTTCCTTTCCCACGGGAAGCATACTTTGTAAAGTTGTTTCTAATTTGGCTAGGACAGGCTTGAATCACCTGATTGTCTGATAAAAAGATGATTCCGTGCTTCGGAAGGCACGTATAAGCCGGTGGTCCCAGCCGCCAAATGGCGGTCGTCAAACCATGTCAGAGGCCCTTTTTTTTTTGACGGGTGGAAAATCATCAATCGTGGTTCTTGTGGGTCGACCCACAAGAACCACGCGAAACGAGTCCCTGCAAACAATCTACTGATTAAGACAGCTTCATCAATATATATTATTATTGTTACTAACCATTATGGATTATTGCTATCTGACATTAAATAAATTATTATTAATTTATACTCACGAGTGACTAGGCAGCGCGAAGGGCGACGGCGGGTCTCTGCACGGAGATGAGTCTCGCGAGGAGTTGGTGGACGATGTGTTGCCGGCGCACGGGGAGCCTGCGCCTATGCTGAGAGTGCTGTCATCTGCTATGGGAACAGGTCGTTAGTTCCCTCTTGTTACGTTAGTTTTATAATATAGGAATTGCTAATAATTATTTTGTTGTACCCGTGATCGTAATATCTAGTCTGTAGAATTCTGTTAGAATGTTGTCTTAACAAATAAAAAAACAACTTGAAAGGAAATCGTTTATATTGTTACGGAGGTGTAATGAAGAGGGGTTCCTCTTAGACAGTCCCTCTCACATGAGACGAGGGAGACTAAAATAGAGATGTACAAGATGGATGGAGAGGGAAAGAAATCCAAAAGAAAACAAAGATGGATTCCTGTGTATCCGAATGCGTCATGCGAGACATTCGGTGGTGTCAAATGACGGCACGGTTGGCGCAGTGGCTAAGCGATTGGACTGCTGCGCTGCGTGTCGCGGGTTCGATTCCCGCACGGAACAAATATTTGTATGGCCTGCAGATAGTTGTTTCGGGTCTGGGTATTTGTGTATGTGACTTTATATGTTTGTAAACGTACCCACGATATAGGAGAAATTCCTAGTGTGGGGCAACGTTTAAAAAAAAATGTCTCGCCTGACGCATTCGGATTCTTTTGCCTTCCTTAGCTTCGCTTCAACACGTCTCGCATGACGCATTCGGATACACAGGTCAGGGGCCGTTCAAGTATTACGCAAGCACTATAGGGGGGCGAGGGGGTCTTAACTTTGTTTATTTTTGATGACATTGGGGGTGGGGGGGTCTACTTGGTTATTACAGTCAGTCAGCAGTAGTTATTTACTTTTTACACATATTGCAACCCACACAGTGTCTTTGCTTGAAAACGAAACGCATTTTCAGGGATTCCCATGAATCAATAAAAAAAAACAATACATTATAAGAAAAATCCATTAAGCAATGTTTACGTAAGTATGGGGGGAGGGGTTGAGAGCTATGATTACTTTTGCTGACAAGGGGGTAGGAGGGGGTAAATAATTGCAATTAATCTGTTTACGTAATACTTGAACGGCCCCTTATCAGATATGCCTGCCTACACACACACTTAAGTGAATCACACTCCTGTGGCTGGTTCGGAGCCAAATATCACTTAGAATCTAACCAGCTAAGAGTATAGCGTGGATAAGTGTGCTTGAGAAATTGCAATTGGAATAGGGTAGTTAACAAAAAAAATCTAATTAGTCCGTCAGATAGATTTCCAAAAAATATTGGACACGTTTTTTTTCTTTTTTCACGTAAACAAACAATGAAGACGATACAGTGCTTTGAAAACTCGTACGACGTCATATTCTAAGACATAAGTATGAAAATTTATTCCCCACTCAAATTTTTGACGCGTTTTATCTTCGCCAATTTTTATTAATTTGATAAAACAAAAAATACGTATCCAATATCTTTCGATAATCTAACAGACGGACTAATTAGAATCATATTTTTTTTAGTCAGTAAACATCCCTATTGTTGGAAATAAATGAACAGTTTACCTGGGTGAATAACCAGCGACAATCCAGAAGTGCTAGCCGACCGTCTCATAGACTTAGCTACGATAGCATTGGGCCTGGATTTCTCTGGTCGTTCCGGTCGCTCAGGCCGTTCCGGTTTGTCTGGCTTGTCGGGCCGGTCCAGGCTTATGCTCTTGTGTTCATCCTTCCGCGACATGTCGGAGCTGAGGAGAAAGAATACATAGTTGTAAGAATCGTTTTAAAAGGTCCTTAGTGTTTTTGGATTACCTTCAGATAGAATAGATTAAAAACATAGACAGGTAGCCAGTATTTTTCGGCATTTTTGTCGTATTATAGGTTAGGTTGGTGCGCCGCTAACAGACAAGACGCATGCGTGAAGCTCGTACAATCCAGCTTCAAAGATGATGATATTGGAGTCATAATTATTTTCCAGGACTGATCCTGACTGTTAAGCTCTTCAAGTCTTACTGGATCCAGTATTTTAAATAGAGAATTTGACCTCTAATCTAACATGTGACAACATTCTCTTGCCCGTAGTGCACAACTAACTGCTTAAGGACTTGAATGAAGCAAACAATTCCAGGTTGCTACGTACGGGTCGGACATAATTTGAGTTATCGATTCGAAAGTTATGGAAATAAGAAACCACCTGGATACGAGTTGCCATGGCTGACCTGGAAGTCTTTAAATAGACTCCGGATACAGGTTTGCCTTAGCAAGGGCAACCTGCTCAGGTGGAGATTGGTGGATGACTCTGCCTTGGAGAGCAAATGTGGTGTAGCCCCACAAATTATGGCAATTGATATCGTAACCTGTTATTTGCACATCACAAGAGCTGATGGAGACTACTAAAAATGCCAAACACCAGGCCGTCTCAATTTAAATCGTCTTCGAAAATGCTAAGAAGAAGATTCGAGAAGAAGAACAATACTCACAGTCTGGGCACCAGCGCCATACTGTTCCCGAGTGGCGGCGGATGCGCCAACAAGGTGGAGTGGCTGCCAACGTGCGCGGGCTGCGCCAGCGGGTGCGTGTGCATGTGCGCACGCAGCGCCACGCGGCGCCGCGCGGCCGGCGACACGTCGTCGCTGTCCGTCTGGGAGGACTCGGCCGTGGACGTGCCGCCTATCATCTGGAAATTAGAAGAAGTACAAATGAGTTTGACGAGAAAATGTATGGCGACATGAATTTGGTGGTGAAGTTGGGTTTACTGCCGCCAAGATACAGACCAAGTTTTTAACTATTTATATATATCACTGCTTAATTAAGACTTGTTATTGTTGTATTTTAAGGTTTTATTTGTAAGGAGGGAAGGGAGACCTTTGCCCTGCAGTGGGACAGTATAGGCTGATAATAATAATATTGTTGTATTTAAACAGTGGTAGTAAACAATTTATTTATTTTTTTCTACACTGGAACAATAAACAATTAACCTGCTGCGTATAAAACCGTTTTATAATCCGTTTATACGTGTTTGGGGTTAGAAACGATGCTATAAACAGAACCAAAATCGACATTAATAATAATGGTGAAATTAAAGATCTCCAAAATGTCCAATTCTTTTCACTTATAATGCAAGAACATATACTTATAATGCAAGAACATATACTTATAATGCAAGAACATATACTTATAACGCAAGAACATATCCGTCATTCTGAAATCTCAGAATGTCACATAGCGTAAAGAACACACTTACAGAGTGAGTCCTATTCTTAAACAACTAAATATCCACTTAGATTTTAGAAAATAAAAACTTAGCTTAAAAGAAAACAAAAAAATAGAATATTCCCACTCACCGGACACTTTGGATGATGATGCAACGGCGCGGTAGGCGTGGTGGGCGGTCCGGCACTGTCCGGCGTACCCGGCCAGCTGTCCGTACTCTGTAGGAATAACGGCAAATAAACAAAGAGGTCTCAAGCGATAAACATGGACTAGTGAAGAAAGAGATGGGAAAATATAGGGTGACTGGCAGTCACTGTCGCACTCAGAGAGCTTTAATGATTACTTAGGCCATCACTAAGTAAAGGTTTTCACAGTTTTGTCATACAAAAGTATGTCAAACCTTTACTGTGTTTGAGTTTGAAAGGCGGCGTAAAGATGAGCTCGATGCTAAACGAGATGTGCTTAAGGCCCGACCACCCGCGGCCATCTAATACATTTAGGTCGGAGGGGTGCTGACTCGCAGTGAATGTGGACGCACTTTCACGGAAAAATTGGCTATGTCAGTCACCAGAGGGCACACCAGCGATGCTCTTAATAGGCAGACCCAAGTCGCTGTGGCCGAAATCGGTCGGGATCATATATAAGTGACGGCTTAAGTAATCATTAAATATCTCTGAGTAACGCAGTTAGTGCCCGATCCTTAAACAGGTGATTGTACTCATGATAACAAAAAACTTGTACTGGCTAACTACAAAATTACTTTTATCAGCTTTTCGGTACATTTTGACTAGTTAACTAGTCAAGTTTTGTCTAGTTAGTTAGTTTTGGTCAGTAATAGGGATGTTTCCTGACTAAAAAATATATGATTCTGTTTAGTCCCTCAGTTAGATTATCGAAAAATATTGGATACGTATTTTTTGCTTTATCAAATGAATAAAAATTGACGAAGATAGAACGCGTCAAAGATCATGAGTGGGGGCTTGTGACATCACTTTCCGGTAAAAAATTACTGCTATTTTCATACAAGCCTAAAACCTTAGCTTGCCCTTTTAACCTACTAAACTTCATCGGTGTACTATTAATTACACCACTGCCTAACCCTTCGGGGATTACAGGCGTGATGTTACGTTATGTTAACAATGAAAATAATTTATGAAAGTTATTTTAAGTCGCACACCAAGTCTACCGAACTTCCCTAGTACGTCTTACTATGAAAGTAAGGGAATTCTATCTTAATTTACATAATAAACCCATTAAAAAGCATAATAAAATTCCCGGAATATTTTTTACTTTTTATTAAATAGCAAAGGAACATTATGTAACAAGAAATTTTGAAAAAAAAACATCATCAAATTTTTGTTCGAAATTAGTTCTCAAGTTGCAACTAGATGGCGGTGTCGTCGAATTAGAAGTCGCTATGGTTACGTTACACCGGTTTATATGGGTGGCGGAGGAAATATTTTCTCGACCTGCCCACAAAAGCTGGACATAGGCCTCTTCTATAAGATATTTTTGACAGCGAATACGTTGCTATGTGCAACGCTCGCTTATAAAAACCCATGAGAAAAATGAGAAATTGAAAATAAATAATTTTATTTATATGTGTAGAGTGAGTAGATGTAATTGAGTTTATATAACCATATTTAATTTTAAAAAATATCTCGGAATGAGGAGTCGAATATCAAACGAGATATAAAAATTCAGCCTATCGGCATATTCGGCATCGGCAGGAATAAAATTACTGAATTAGGCCTAATTTTACCGCAGTCCTCAATAGAAGTGCTGTAGCATTTATATAACAGCTTTGAGATATTCATTTTATATCGGTATTTTATGGCGGTTTTTTTTTTCAATTGTAGAGCAAAGATAGTTCAAGTTTAGTAGGGTATTGTGGGCAGACGATATTGTTGCCATTGCGGGAATAATATAAATAATTCTGGGTGAGGCTGTCGAAGAGCGTGGTGCTTGACTCAAGCAAAGAGAGGTCTATACCCAATAGTGGGTGAAGTTGGCCTGAAGATGGTGATGATGATGATGGATTATGACAGTTTTTAGAAGACAAAGACTGCGGCATTTTGCAAATTATTGGATCCCACTACGACTGTCCCATACAGGCTCATTGGGTGGGAATAGACACGGGAAGATTGTGACATATTATATTGTGTACTTTTTAACAATTGTACGTGATGATTGTTTCGGTCAGTTTAAATTTAGGCGTTTCCCTTGTGACCCGGTGGTCGTAGATTCGAGTCGTTCCCACGGGAAGCCTACTTTGTAAAAATGTGCCAGTTCGGCTAGGACATTGCAGGATTGAATCACCTGATTGTCTGATAAAAAGATGATTCCGTGCTTCGGAAGGCACGTATAAGCCGGTGGTCCCGGCCGCCAAATGGCGGTCGTCAAACCATGTCAGAGGCACTTGAGGAGGTTTTAGAAACTCTGACACTAGGGTGTGTGGGGTCGTTAGACGTTACTGTCCACACGATAAGAAGAAGAACAAACAGTGTCGACCCATACGTGTATATCAAGCGCCTAGTTTTGTAAAACGGGCTGGTATCCGAAACTCCACATCCAAAGCACGTATTTTGCGTACGGCAGCAAGAGCCTATTTGGGAACCTTTAGTTCCTCGTAAGGCCAATCCAATGAGCATGACAATGTAATAGAATTATTGGTAGTTGCTTTATCAAAGACTTATAATATTAGTTTGATTGCAAGGTAACTATGATGAATTGAAATATAGACTAGCATCATTCGAAGCAAATTAACAAAAATCAATGAATAATAAGTAATGTAGAGTCTACGTGTGATATCTAGTAGAATTCTATGCCATTGGGAAAAGCACATATTACACAGAATACCTTTATTTGTTGTCACAACTCCTGGACTGATGAACAGCCTCGTCTAAAAAGCTCAGCATTGTGCAGATTTTAGCTGAACATAGGCCTCCACAGGATTAAATTATTTTTTAAGATACTATCAGTTACTTACAGTTTTGATGCCCCGAAGAATAACATCTAAATAAACATACGTGTCCCGAAACTGATGTTGTAATGGCTCCAATAGCCATGTACCTATGTCAGGTTGGAACCACTTACACAAAATAAAGAAATCTCGTCTTTTTCTTAATAGTGTATCTGTCCCGGAGGCTCAGAATCAGCACCCCAATTACGTAACACACTTTTTTATCATGAAAAATATTAATTATTGCTTCATATGCTTAAAAAAACACAACCCGCCACACTATTCCCAAACCACTGTAACTCCTGAATGCCAGAATAAATAGCGGCGACAGTGGTGATAGAAAATTTCATTTACTCGACAGAGCATATAACGCAAGAATTGTTGCAGAAATTATGACATTATAAGTGTATCACGCAACTAGCCCGCACAGGTGTCTGACATGTGAGCAACCTAGCTGTGTTTTCCTAGGCTGATCCCCTCTGCAATAAGCCTATAGTGGTACTCACCCTAGAGTCATGCTCCACACAGGAGTGGTTGTAGTGTCTCCTCCACTGAGGAGAGGTGGAAGAGAAGGCGGCGAAGAGACCAGCTTCTTCAGCAGGCTCGGGAGGTTCCGCTGCCTCGTCTGTGTCTACTTCGCTGTGGTTGTAGCGGTCACAACGAGCTGGAAAAGAATTGGTTGCCTTTAGGGTTTTTGCTATTACCTTTTGTTTCCCCTTAGTTGACAGTAGCTGGTCGTCGAGTTGAACACAAGACAATGTTTGTTATTTATGTTCTTTCTCCAAAATTAGTTTACTGATATGTTATGTCTTTTTTATGTTTTATTATTATCTACTTTTTTTTATTATTGATTGTAGTCAATCGTAATATTAACTTAAACCTTACTATTGTATCGACTCTGGTTCTTATAACCAAACAGACAGATGTGTTGCTGGGGAGTTTGTTCCGCCACTTCTTCTTTCCAGCAAAAACAATAGGAAGTGTCGAAGGGTGGGCGTTTTGGGGGACTGTCACTTGTAAATAAGTAAAGTAAAGTAAATTTTGACGTTCTAAAATTGCTGATTATCAGCCTTGTTTGAATAAATGAGTTTTGATTTTGAGTATGAATGATACTTGATGTTTGTCGCCGTATAGTTAACCGATATTTCCCGTTTTGTTTGTTACGTTCGAACGATAGTCTTCTTTCTCTCTCAAGTGACATAACACCACGGCTGTAATCCCCGAGGAGTAAGGCAGCGGCGTATCGAGGCGGAAGGCGTAGGTAGGCGAGCCTTCTGCTATTTTATTTTTACAGCAATCGTTATTTAGGTATTTAACAAAAAAAAAGCTTCATGGCATCATTTATGCGGATTTAATGGCACAAAGAATTCTCTATCAGTTTACCTTTGGGAGACATAGGACAGCATTGATTTTTATAAAAAAAAATAAACATATAAATAGTGCTTACTGTCAAAGTAGCTCGTATCCTCGTCGTTGTCTAACTGCGGAATGAACTCAGCTTTCCTTCTCAGCAGGTTGTTCCAGTCCAGACCACAGAAGTATATGTGATCCTGAAAGAGCAAAAACAACATGATTAGGTTCCTTTCATGAAATTTGTATAGCGTTTTTAATATACAAGGTGACTATACTGATGTAATATTATAAACGCACAACCTATCGTGTGGTGTCGCGCACCATGAAAGTGACCAACTTTGGTTGTATGCGTTTTTTAAATAGGGGTTTCTATAGGAATTGACGCGATCACCTGATCAACATGTACTTAAATAAAACTTTAAAAAAAAAATGTTTTTTTCATTTAAGTTTTTTGTACCTTAACTTGATGTGTACCGCCAGTCCCCAGCCTGTCTCGAGGGTTGCGGGAGAGCAACTCTGTGATGATAGCCCTCGCTTCTACTGCGATAGGGAAGTCCTCTTCTGATGGCCACTCGATGTCGTCTAAAATAAACCAAGATTAGTTGTATTCGTATCTATGTGTTTTAAAGACCGTTGATAAATAATCAATTCTAACGCGATCAGCAGCATCATCATCTGCCTAGCCTTTTCCTAACTGTGTTGGAGTCGGCTTCCAGTCTAACCGGATACCACGACCGGATAGTACCAGTATTTTACATGGAGCGACTGGCTATATGACCTTCATAACCCAGTTAGTACTGGCTAATATTGTGATGGTAGGCCTGGTCCTAAGGCCAGATCCTGTAACGGTAAGGATGACGGCCTGTGTTGTCATCATACCAAGGTTCTGTGTTGGCTCGCGTTGATCGTCTAGTCTGTTCGTTTTCGTGAGTGGATATATTGAGAAAGAGTCAACTTTCTTAATTAGCCTTTGGTGATCAATACTGTGTTTAATCTAGGAAGGATTGAACTTCCTTACACCAGTGTTTAGGAAACAATACTGTATCATGAGAGTCATTTCGGGGTTTTCAATCAACAATTAGATTTAGATTGGCTACAGGTCAATCTTGAGTACACTCCACTGTGCGAACAATGTAGACTTATCAATCATTCTACTCGATAATGCGGAGCTTGTCTCAACGCGTCTATATTATTATTTAGTACAATACTCAATCAGTCTTCCTCGGATTTAATAAAGGATTTTACAAATCAAACTCAATTAGATACGTTAGAATGATTGTGTAAGTTGATACATGTGTGTTTGTGCTTGGTTTAGCCACCGCGTCTGACTGATATCGTTCTAGCATGGGGAAACCAAGCACAAACATTGTTGATTGAAAACCCCGAAATGACTCTCATGATACAGTATTGTTTCCTAAACACTGGTGTAAGGAAGTTCAATCCTTCCTAGATTAAACACAGTATTGATCACCAAAGGCTAATTAAGAAAGTTGACTCTTTCTCAATATATCCACTCACGAAAACGAACAGACTAGACGATCAACGCGAGCCAACACAGAACCTTGGTATGATGACAACACAGGCCGTCATCCTTACCGTTACAGGATCTGGCCTTAGGACCAGGCCTACCATCACAATATGATACTTAGCCCTTGGTGGGACTGGTTTGGTAGACTTTCAGTTCACTCACTACTTGTAACGACTGTAACGTGCTTTATGAGCACCATATACCTAATTTATTTTGTACCGATTATAGTTTTCAACTAGCTAATAACCTAGGCTTACTGGAGAAAGAAAAGGATTTCGTACATTATTGGGAGTTTGTTTCGCCACCTCATCCCATTAAAACACTAGGAAATAGCGGGTGTTTTGTTTTTGTTGGACTGTCTTTTGTAAACTTTGACGTTCAAAAAGTGCCGATATCCTAATTTGAATTAATGACTTTCGACAAGATTGGAGCCTTTGTTTTTTTGCTCGCAAGATTCCGAGACTCACCAATCATGCTTTGATCAAAGTATAAAACATTTACCATTCACAGTGTGTGCGAACAACTCCTCAGGCGTATCACCGAAGAAGGGCACACATCCGACAAGGAACTCGTATAGGATGATGCCCATTGACCACCAATCCACTGGCTTGCCGTAACCCTGGAACGAACAATTATGTCATTAGAATCAAACAACATAACAATGACTATCATTAGCGTGTGATCAAGAAGGATTTACAAAATGTTCTTCATTTTTGGTACAAAATTATAGCATGATAGCTCAAGCAGTTACAAAATATTAGGCAGTCTTCATCAAGGTACTGTAATTTTGTTAAACGAAACCATTTTAAAAGAGTAACCAACCCGAACCATGCACCTTTTTGTCGACGTTTTATACGTGCCTATGGAGGCCTATGTGAAATAAAATATTTTGATTTTTCGATACAAGGTCTGCTTATGGTGTGTTTGACATAAGCTTCATCTTAGCTGAATGACGTCCACTGCTGTACATAGGCCGCCAACTTGCGGCCCTGTGCGTCTTGCATTCAACGGATCCCCACAACATTCGCCAAGTTATCATCAAACATATTTAAGAAATCATTAAATTATCTTACCTGTCTCAGAATCACCTCCGGTGCAATATACTCGGGAGTGCCACACACTTGCTTATCAGAGAACTGTCGAGCCTCCCTGTCGGCGTACTCTTCGTAAAGATTCGTCGCCACTGGAAAATACAGTTTTTTATTTATTTATAAATAAATAAAAAACGACTTGTACAAAAAAATTGTAAAATAGATTCTTGAACAATGTTCAATCAATCAATCATTCTTCTTCTTCTTCTCAATTCAGTCTTCTATATTGATCGTATTTATTAACTTATAATAATTCAAAGTTATATTTTCAAGTTTTGGTTTTCAAACATTTGTATTCGGCTTTATATCGCGGCCATTCAGTAAGCAGTGTTTTGACATCTTTGATTTGAATTTATTTTTGCTCTTTTATATTCTATCCTTATAATAAATGTATTTTATTGACTTACATGACATAAGCCCCATTTTACTGAGACCAAAATCTGTTAGCTTGATGTGACCGGTCGCCGTGATCAGCAAACTGAAAAATAAAACATTTGGTTAGCGTTTTGGATATTTATTTTAGTTATTCAAATTATCATTTCGGCGAATTGTAGAATAAGGGGAGAACCGTTTAAGGGAAATTACCAGTATGGCTTGATATGAGGCTTAAATGCATGCAACAGGTAATTGGCTCGCCTCTATTTCATTGGTTTTGACGACACGCTTAGCGCAGTGGTTGAGCGGTTTCGAACCCCGCACGGAACAAATATTTGTATGACCTATTAATAGATAATTGTTCCGGATCTGGTTGTTTGTCTGTATAGTTTAAATGTTTGTAACAGTACTTACGATACAGGCCAAATCACTAGTTTTTTTTTTTTAATTACAAAATGGACCTGCTCTTGACCTGGATCACGCCTGATGGAGAGCGATGGACGAGGTCTATGATGGAACAAGTAAAGTACGTTTAAAAAAAATTTGCGATGTTATACTTACTTGTCAGGTTTAAGATCTCTGTGCACAATTCCATAGGAGTGCAAGTACTCCACAGCTAACACAGCTTCAGCGAAGTAATGTCTCGCCATGTCGGCCGGTAGAGGGCCGGCGCGCAGTAGGGTCGCGCAGTCGCCGCCTTCCACGAATTCGAGCACGAAACAGAGATGACGCTTCGTTTCGAATGAGCAGTACATTGTTACCTGTAGGAGTAAATTGGGTAATTTTGATGTAATTGGGTGATCATTTTGATGAGATTGGGGGATGTGGTATCCCTGGCTGATTGTCTTAAAGACTGATTGATATTTGTTGTTGATATAGTACCAACATAACTGTCTACCTATTACGGATTATGAGATACAGCCCGCTGACAGACAGCCAGACGGACGTACGGACAGCGGAAGTTTAGTAATTGGTCCCATGGATTACCCTTCGGGTACGGAACTCTATAAAGTATCTTTCTATAACCTGTCCCTAATCTATAAGGTTTCATGACGTCGACTGAGAAATATAAGAGGTGCACGGAGGACCTTAGGTCATTTAAGGCCGATACATTAATAATGCACAAACATTTTCACCCGTTCCGTTGTCAATGACTTTCGTTTCCAAATACTATCACAACGTGTAAGTCATCAAATAAATGCTACATTAGCAAAACTTGACCTACAGCATTACTTTTAGAGGTCAAGTTTCAGCTTATTAAACATGACCGCGACCCTGAATAAGGACGAAACCGATTATAAATACAATATGTATGTGCTTATTTCACGGTAAATTTACTCAACAACAATCTTATCGAAAGTTACTGTATTCAATTCGATTCAACATTAATGGTATGAGGTGTGATTTCTTGTTTATTAGCTGCGCATATTAATCTATACAAACTAACAAAATTGTTTGCATTTTATTTAAAACCAACAGCTTCTTACTGAGCGCATAATATGAAAGAAAGTTCCTTAAAGAAAGCTATCTGCCAATGAAAATCTTGTTAAATTTGGTTCAGCCGTTTCGAAGATTAGTTGGTACAAACTGACAGGTAAAAATAAAAAAAGACAATATTTTTTTTTTTTAACCGAATTTAACAAGATTTTCATTGGCAGATAGCTGATTTTATAAGGAGTTCTATGCTTTTATTTTGGGAAAAAAGGATAAGAGTTCCGTGCAATAAAATTAAAACCCCTGAAATTGTTAATAAATCCGATTTAAATACAGAACTAATAATTACACGCGAACGAATGTCGCGGGCAACAGTAGACCACTGGTGTAAAAAGCTGTTATTTTGAAATTACAAACAGGAACTACAAATAATATTTATTTGTATGGATAGATAGTAAAAACTCACCACAAAAGGGTTGTCAGCAAAGCTCAGGATGTCTCTCTCAGCGAACGCTTGTTCTACTTGATTCCTCAGTATCAAGTTGTTTTTACTTATTTTCTTCATGGCATACCTGCAAACGAATTTCAAAGAATTAATAACATAACTACATGTTTTACGGTACCACTCAATGTCATCATCTTCCTGCCCTTATCCCATTCTATTTGGGGTCGGCGCAACACGTTTTCTTCTTCCATTCTTCCCTGTTACACGTCAAGGTGGCATTTATTCCTTTCTCATTCATATCATTCCTCACACAATCCATCCATCTTTTCTTTGGCCTTCCTCTCCCTCTCCATCCATCAATAATGTAATGCACTCAAAACATTGTGCTCATAGGTGCAATGAATAGTAGTAATTTTAATCATGGAGGTGTCACTACATAGTATAAAACGTCGCTATCGCTGTCTGTCCGTCCCTATGTATGCTTAAATCTTTAAAACGACGCAACGGATTTCGAAGCGGTTTCTTTTAATAGATAGAGTGATTCAAGAGGAAGGTTTTAGTATATAATTTGACCGACATCCACGCGGGTGAAGCCGCGGGCATCAGCTAGTTTAAAATAAATTGACAACATTTCGAACTTTAATTTTTTTTTTAACTTGTGTCCCCAATATAACTAAAAGGTTCCCAGGTATGGTCTACAAAAAAATTGAGCGCAATAACGGGGAGAACAATTTTCGACTTCGTTAAAGGTACTTTTACACTAATTAGGTCTCACTCCAAATTACCCAATGACAACTGGGTTGTGAAGGGCAGATAGAAAACACAACGAAATTGGAACGAAGCAGGAAATTTGCTCTATTTCATAGTGTGTTTTTGACATGTATAGACAGTCGCCCATGTCGCTCCATGTAAAATACTTTTCAGCTGCGTCCGGTTAGACTGTAAGCCAACCCCAACATAGTTGGGAAAAGGCTAGGCAGATGATGATGAGTTCTGACTACAAAAAGGTGACTGGGACAGACTGGATGTGGAAGGCGAAGGACGGGAAGTTGTTAATCTTGTTACCTCGTCCTAGTCTGCTTATGTTTGACTAGATAGACGGCGCCGTAGGCCCCGTTGGAGATCAGCTTGATGACGTGGTAGTCGTTCTCGGAGGGCGGCGCGTTGCCCTGGCCCGAGGGTGGGGACTGTCGGCCGCGGGTTCTGGTAGGATAAATGGGAAATAATTAGAAAAATGTAACATTTATGAACCATTGTTTATATTCCAGCAAAGACAGATTTTATTATTAACAAGAAACTATAAAAGGGCATCAAAAAACTGCTCCTCAACGCTGTCAGCGGGGAATGTGCCCAAGAGACTGGCGGCATTGCCACGTTGTATAACACTTAGCCTCTGGCCAAGATAAACTATTATTCAGTTATACATACGACAATAAATGAAACCACTGGTAGTTCAGAGTTCATAGGAACATTATTAAACTATCAAATAAATCTTAACAGCAAAATAAAAAAAATGAAAAAAAAAAACAATAAAACTAAGTAGCATAAAACTGTAAACGAAATACATTACAATGTATAAACAAATATTGGTTTACTAACCTTAGGAATAATTTGCACCGATATACGTATGGAAATACAATGTAACAAACGAATTTGGCAAAGACATTTAGGTAGTTTATTGTCGTATCGTCGTCACCACGACGGTGTTAGCATTTATTTGATATTTTAAAAATGTTCCTATGAACTAGAACTACTAGTGGTTTCATTTATTGTCGTATTGTCGGCACCACCCTGTATTGAAATTGACCCATTCAGGCCCCGTATTGAGAAAATATTTCAATTAAATTCGTATTCGGAAAGTCAAGCCAATGTCGCCTATTTTCAAAAAGATAGATCTACGACTTATCGTATCGAAGCGTTTGTGTATACGGAGTCTCTGAAAGGAACCGGTGTAATACACAAAAACCTGTAAGTTTTGTTAAATATCTCCTCTGATCACTTTGCTCAATTTATTACAGTTTCAGTTTCACCTTAAAGTCAGTAAAAATAGCCCTGTTGTTGTTACTTTACGCAGCGGGCGAACAGCGCACTTCGCGTGCAGTACAACAATGCTTTCAGGATACTGTTAGGGCTTCCACGGTTTTGTAGTGCTTCGACTATGTTTGCTGAGGCGCGGACTGATGATTTTTTCGCGATCGTCAGGAAGCGAAGCGCTTCGCTATTGGGTCGCCTACGAAGCAGCTCGAACAGTGTCCTGAGGGTTTTGTCCGAGCGGTGGGACCTACCACTGATGAAAAGGTGGATGCAGCTTCATGTTAGCGCCTCTACTCGCTTATTTTGACATTTGTGTTTGTTTAATTGATTAGCGATTGTTTTAATGTGTATTATTTTAATTTTGATTTAGTTTGTTTGTACTTGACATTGGTTATGTAATTTTAATGTGTTTGTGTAATTTTATTTTTGTTGATTATTTTAATGTAGTATTACTTGTGTTTTATATAATTTTAATATGATTTAATTGTGCTCGACATTGATTACGTAATTCTAATGTGTATGTGTAACTTAATTTGTTTTGATTATTTTAATATTGCATTTGTGTTTTGTGTATGTGATTCTATTTTGTATTTCTTGTATGGACTGTGTCTGAATTAAATAAATATTATTATTATTATTATTATTGTGGGTCTATCATCTAGATTTTATTGGTACTTACTTGGAAGGTGAAGTATTTTGTGGCAATGGAGGAGGTGGTGGAGCTTGCAGTTCTGCCAGTGGGTCCCGCGATAAGCCCAGCTTGTGGATTATGTACTGAGGGATGTCTGTAGTTATGCCCTGGGGAAATAAGTATAATAATTAGTTAATTGAACCATTCTTTCAACATTTGGCTACGTCGAGTTTAGAAAAAGCGTTGGATCACCTGTTATAGACTTTTTCTATCTTTATCACAGCAAGTGTCTAGTGTAATAGTGGTCCCCTGAGCAGTAAGACAGCTTTGTTGTTGCTTGGTGCTAAAAGTCACTGAAGTATCACTTGATAATAATCCTCGAATCATTCTAGTTGTCGTTCGAAAAGTTTCACACCTGTCACTAAAAGTACCACTATTGAAACTAACCTGCTGATATTTCGCATGGCCCTCTGTGGCATTCGACGGTCTGTAGAACCGCTCAGGATCGAACTTAAGACATTCTAAATGTCGTGTCAACAGTTTCACACCAGTCACTAAAAGTACCACTATTGAAACTAACCTGCTGATGTTTCGCATGACCCTCAGTCGCATCCAACGGTCTGTAGAACCGGTCAGGATCAAACTCAAAGCATTCTAAATGTCGTGTCAACAGTTTCACACCAGCCACTAAAAGTACCACTATTAAAACTAACCTGCTGATGTTTCGCATGACCCTCAGCGGCTTCCAACAGTCTGTAGAACCGCTCAGGATCAAACTCGAGACATTCAAGAAGTCTTGCCGGCCGTGCCATCGCGAGTATTAACCGTGTCACTAAAGGTGCCACTTGGTTCCCTGCTTCGGCTGACTTTTCTCGTGTCTGTAAAAAATAAATGCATCAAACTAAAGCAGTAAGTATTTGAAATGATTAGGTAAGCAGATATGAAACACAAAATAATAACATTTAAAGAAATGGGTGAGCTTCGAAGTAGAAGACTAGCTAAGTTTGACAAAACTTTCAAACTCAAACTCAAACCATTTATTTCAATTAGACCATTACATGCACTTTTGAATGTCAGAAAAACAAACAAAACGAAGCTACAGTCCCAGTCAAAGGGCATAATAACTTGTGAAAGTACTGTAGTTGCCCATTCCCTAGCGTAGATCTCTATGGAGAAGAACGGGCAAGAAACTCCAAGGACACTCTTTTAAATCAGAATATTAATTAAAATTTTGGTTACATCATTCATGTTGAGATGGTATATTATGTGAGAACTATGTAGGAAGATGTGCAAGTTAAGAGCGTCCCTTATATTATGTATATAGGATTTCGGCCCACTATACTACTTCATCATCTGCATAGCTTTCTAACCGGATTCCAGTCTAACCGGATGCAGCTAAATACCAGTATTTTACATGGAGCGACTATAAAAGATACAACGGTTTAGCGTGCTTTCCGAGGCACAGAAGTAAATCAATATGTCAAGGATGGTCACCCATCCACGGTCCAACCTAGGCAAGCGTGGCTTAACCTGCAGATCCGCTCAATGACTGATAAATAAATGTTGATGCATTTATAAATATGTGTAGCGGGTATTTCCTATAAAATATTCACCTCAGCCAGCAGTCTATCCAAGCTGTCAGCCATATCGTAGAAGTAGGTGCTGGTGACTTGCTTGGACTCCGACTTGTGCAGACAATCGCGAGCCATCTCCAGAACCTGTAGACATGTAACATAAAGCCTGTAAATAAACAGAGTGTGTGTGATGTGCATTCTGTACATCAAAATAAATACCCCTACACAAAAATTTTTGCTGGGAAATTACTTTTTTTTTTGTTCGAAAGTCACATTTTACGGTAAAACTCAATGTAGCACTGTTAAAACATTGTTCAAGTGGATGCTTTGAATAGTAAACGGGTCATGGAGGTAATTTAAGTAAAGTTATAACTTGAAAAACTAGTATTTACAAAAACAGCTGTGAAAAATTTGGAACTTTGACCCCCAATATCTCCGTAACTAGGGGGTTCCCAGGTATGGTCTAGAACGAAAAAATGATCGCAGTGGTGGGGAGAACAAGTGCCATTCGTTTGCGTTAAGGGTACTTTTACACCTTATAGACCTTACCTGTCTCTGAACAAATCTCTCGATTGGTGGTCGGTCCGGCTTCTTATCTAATTCCAACACCTCATCTATTAAGCCACGTAACCTGAAAATAATGTTCTTAGTTGTTTTATTTCATAAAGATGTTTTTATTGTGCAATTTCGACATAAATTATAATATCACATTTATGTTTTTTTGCATCATACTGTTATGAACTTTTGGAAGCACTATGCTTGACCCTTCTGAACACCCGATATTTTTGTTGCACAACAATAAAATATATTCAGAAATCTTCTACTTATATCTTTTGTGAATGACCAAACAATCTTACATACACACTTTATAACAAGAAAATTAATAAGTCGGAATTCGCCACCACTGAGGGTCTGAGGTATGAACAATCCTCAATAGTTGAAAGTGTCTTGAAATTGTACGATAATACCGCGATTTATAACACGTTCAGTACGAGATCTTGTATTATTTTACAACCTTAGACAAAATGGATAAGCATTGGGGTTGGAACAGTTCAATAAATGTATGTTGAAAATGAGTATCTTGTGTTTGCTTTTTTGTGCGTACGAACCTAGTTTAGAAGTTCCAATTGTTACTAACCTTCATTAACCATTGTTATCCGACATTAAATAAAAATAATCATTGGCTAAATATCACCATACATACTTGTCATCCATCGCCTTCTGTGCAGCGGGAAACCGTGCCGCGAAGAGCGCAGACATGGCGGAGACTGCGTCATCTTTGGAACCGGAGCCGCCGCTTGAACCGCTCCCGCCACCGGTGCGGGATGGTGAACTGGAGACAATCATGAAATTAGAATAGAATAAAATATTCGCTTATTTGCTCACAAAATATTTACAATAAGGTGGTTACAATCATTTAAAAAAATCCTTGTATATTCTAACATTGTCATTAGGAATGGTTAAAATCAAAAAAATACTGCACCTGAAACTTTGATTCTATAAAAGCGATAGATTATATTTTGTCTTTCGATGTTGTATTTCATCACAACTGCGACAGCCAACACAAAATTAATCTGTTTACTGCTAGATCTTGAACGGTATATATAAGCAACCCAAGTCTCAAAAGAAATAAAATGAAAACTTATTACTTTGAGCACCACAGAATCGTCAGAAAAATAAAAGATAGACACACGACAATAGCAGCGCTTTTTCATGAATGACTAACTTATGACAGTGGCTTTGCCGGTGTGGTTTTCGGTATTTATCCCACGGGATTGCACTACTGGAATAAAAAAATATCCTATGCGTATTATATATTATTCCGGTTATAAACAATATGTGTGCCAAAATTCACTGAAATCGGTTCAGTAGTGCTTTCGTGAAAGAGTAACAAACATACACTAATCCATCACAAACTCTCGCATTTATAACAGTAGGACGATATTATGATGAATTTCAGTACAAGTGGCTATCTGCAGCCACTCCAGCCTTTTGTAACAAGATGTCTAAGACTGTGTATACCATCACTTATCGACTATTCAAAACACGCCCACGCACTAACAGCACATGCATCAGCTATTACACAGTAAACAATACGATTGCCAAGATTCCTAACACTCTATGCAGTTAATGGGGCTTTTTATTTTGTTGATGGGAAATCATCAAATGACTCTCACACATAAACCTTACATCAGATGCATCTAACCGCTGCTCAGTAAACAACAGCGTTGCCAAGATTCCTCACATTCACTGCAGTCGCGAGTGACTCACACACCTGCCTACCAAAGTTACACGCCTGATAAATTATTAAGTTTTATTGACCGCGACGTTATGTCGTTGTCGTAATCGGTAAGGTGGCGTGGAGCATTTGTTAGTAACTGTTTAGTTCTGCTTTTGGCTGCTGCCTAGATATATTATGGCATCTTCCAATCCAGTCTTGAATATGGGCCTCCTAAAGGTTTTTTTTTATTATATGGATCTCTCTATTCTCAAACCACGGGAACTCCTGAAAGTCAGAATCAACAGTGGCGACCTCCAGAAAAGCGCCGAGACAATGATGGTTGACGAAGTTCCAGAGAAACAATTTCTGTCTTGGATCCCGCAACAAAATTAATCAGAAACGAATAGCAGAGGAGTAAAAATATAATGTCCTTCATATCAGCAGGAGATAGATAGAAATTCCTAATGAACTGTTACATTGTAAAGTCAGCTGGTCAAGACGTAACAGTCACTCATCAAAAGCAGACTAGTGGAGCTTACTGATAATAACTTAATTATCTGAGTCTTTTTATCATCATAATTCTCTTGCCATTATCCCAATTCCGTGTATCATGGCGCGTGTGCGCAGGAGCTCCACGTGCTGATTCCGCCATCTCCTTTCTTCCATCGAGAGATTAGACGTACCGCAGGTTATCACCCATACCTTGTCGATGTTCCGCACATTCGTTCGAAACGCTTTGCTAAGTATTTTACTATGCGCACAGCCAAAGAGTGGAACTCCCTGCCTGCGACGGTTTTCCCGAGTAAATAGGCTTCTTCTGGGTTAGCTCGTTCCATCGTCGCCCCCATCTCTGCCCCTGGGGCAAGATTGAGATCAAGTGTACACCCATCTTACATATTATATTAAAAAAAAACTTGTCTTCTACTTCTATTATTCTTCAACGCAGCAGTCACCTCCTTTCTTGCCATATCATCATTTACAAAGTTCATCCATCGTTTCTTTTGCCTTTCTCTTATACACATTCATACTCAAAACTGAGTCTTCTTTTTCATCGATGGCTACTAAAAACAGCAATGTACAACCAGTCATCCTACCATTTAATATATATAGTGGCCGAGTGACTGGCTGCTGCGATATGTGTCGCGGGTTCAATCGCCGCACGTAACAAATTTTAATATTACAATATGGCCTACAGGTAAAATTCCCAAACTATCGTATCGTAGGTTTGTAAACGCACCCACGATAGAGGAAAAGATTCTAGAACCAACATTAAAAAAAAACCTTGTAGCTTGCTCTACATACTGTATTGCGGATAAAACTGTAGGTCAAATAGTAGCAATCACACCAAGTATAAATGACTATCAGTAAACAGTCCTTACCTCAAACTCCGACTGCGCACGCGTCTGGCAGGGCTCTGCGGTGACGGCGCCCGCGCAGCTGTGTTCCCGCTCCCACCGCTGTCTGACAGCGACGCCCAGTTGTTCATACCACTGCCTTGTGAGCTGCTGCAAGGTGAAAGGAACAATATGATTTTTATGATTTTTGTTTTTTTTTTTTTTTTTTTAAAACGTTGCCCCACACTAGGAATTTCTCCTGTATCGTGGGTGCGTTCACAAACATTAAAACTCACATACACAATCATACCCAGACCCGAAACAACTATCTGCAGGCCATACAAATATTTGTTCCGTGCGGGGATCGAACCCGCGACACGCAGCGCAGCAGTCCAATCGCTCAGCCACTGCGCCAACCGTGCCGTCAATATGATTAGAAAAATATGGATAGAGAAACGTTTGTTCGTTGTATTCCATTGCGGCTCTGAAAAAGTGGAAGATCTCATCGTCGGCAGAACATTTAAAACTACACTGTCCTGGAACACAACTTCAAAAGGAGATCCTAGTCGGTAGACATCGAAGCAAGCATCTTCATATTCTTCTTAGCGTGTCGATGGCATTCTGAATTGTGTCACTCCAGAACTGAACTACTAGTTTAGCGCTTACGGTAGCGTGCATCAGTTCCTGTGATGAACAAACAACAGGACTCGCAGGATAGGATATTAAATGATCCATCGTTTGTGGAACAGCACCACATTTACACTCCAGGGCAGAGTCATTAATGAATGTCAAGCACGAAAACTCAGCAGGTTTGGTTGTCCACATTGTTTATGTCTTACGAATCACATGAGCTCGAAAAAAGTGAGTAGCCCTAATTGTGAACAGTGCGAAACTGTGGAGGATGTGCATCATTTGCTAGTGGAATGTGTCCGTAATAGCAGAGAAAGAGGCTTTGATGACCGAATTACACACTAACAAGCTAGATCTGGGTGCTTTTCAAAGCCTCATATCAAAATCCCTGTAGTGCGGATGCTTTGAGAATATACCAGTTTATTTACAATTCTCTTTAATAAGTAATAAGTAGTAATCTTAGTATAAGTATTATAGTTTTATTTTAAGTATTCTTGTAATCATATTGTGATGTGTTACGATGGGACTGACATGGTCAGGTATGTATGACCAAAAGCCCCTAAATAAATAAAGACAAAAAAAAAATATGAGCTCGTGCAATAGAGAAAGAAGACCAAAACTGTCTAGGTACTTACTTGAGCGAGTTCTGGTGCTGATGGCAGTGAGGACACGGCGCTCGCGGCGGCTCGCACACCGCCTGTACTGCGAGCAGCCTCTCCTGGGATGAGCATTGCGACTGCAACAACATAAGACCACACATTAAGGTGATAGATTGAGAAAAATGTGGTTTTTCTAGGTCTAGGAACTTGTTGAGTATGTAGAATAGGGATTTGACATTTTGGTGAATGGTTTTTGACTCTTTGGTCTAGTATCGACGAAAATGAATACACGATTCAATGAATTTTTCTCGATACAAAAAAATTGCTAAGTTATATCAATTTTTTTACTTTCTTAGAAATCACGGTGTAACACTTAAGAATTATTCAATGGAATTGACTTTGAAACATAGAGAATTATTATATCAAGTATCCAGGAAAGTAATTTAAAATTTTATTTAAATTTTCTGTTAAAAATGGAGAAAATTCTTTTTGGCACATACGTTGTTTTATTCCGAGCAGACGCACATTATTGTCATCTCTTCTTTTGCGTTTCAAAAGTATTTGCATCACTTTCGCTCGCTTGTCAGATCAGTCGCCCGGTGGGCTTCATCGACGCAGGACCTATGACATTTTTTTACAAATCTGTGCCATCAGATTTTCGTGATTATAATAATTGATTATTCGTAAAAGATAGTAGAATGTTACTTAATTAGTGTTGAATAGGTATATAAAGACTATTCTTGAGATTTAACAGTACCTATAACGTATCGTTTTCCATTTGTGATGAGTATTTAATTGTTTATAAATAAAAATGTGAAGAAATATGAAACCAAAACTAAATAAAGTACAACGTTTGAAGTTCCTGAGGGTGTGGGCTCAGAAAATGAAAGAGAGTAAGAAGTAAGTATGTAGTTATGTACAATAATTAATAGTTTCTATTTTATCAGTAACTATGAGCACGTTTTTAGCTGCAATCGAAGTCGCCACCTCCGCTCATATACTTAGATAATCAGCTACAACCTATATTTGCCCCGCAAAGTAATATTGGGTAAGCATTCTATTTGCTAGAGCAAAATATTTATGAAATAAAAATAAAACAGGCTAAAATGTACTAATAAATCATTTTAGGTTAGACATATGTCAACAAAACATCATTAATACGTCAACTTCTATTACCGCGTGTGAAGAGCACATAAACGAATGGAGTCACATTTGAATTGCAAAAAGAGGTGAGTTTAGTCGAAATTATTTTTTTGGTCTTTAGTGAGGTATGGATTTGGAGTTTATTAATCACTAGCTGTTGCCCGCGACTTCGTTCGCGTGGAAATTTTGACTCTCTGTTATTGGGACTGCCTCTGGATGTACTATGTCAAATCGAATGCCAAATGCCAATCTTGATTATATTCCCATAAACCAGCCATGTCGTAAAATCTGTTGCTACCTGACATGTCTTAACTATGTATAATCTTTCTCTCTACCAATTTTCAGGTAGTCTCAGAAACTCTTGACTTACTAAATTTCAGGTCGATAATATAAAAAAAAAATCATAACTTTCATACAAACATGTTAGCGCCTTTTATTTTGAAGGAAATCATCAATAGACTTTTTGGAGGGTGAGAAATCATCAAATGACTCCTCCCGCTCTAGGTGGAGCGGAAGGCATTATCAGACTTCTACTAACTAAAACCCACCAATGTTCGTTATGAGTCCTTTGTGTCCGGGGCCACGGTATCCCACTCGACCACGGAGGCAGTTGAAACAAAAGTATATATTTTTTATATACTTTTGTTTTATTGTTAATTCAACCATCTGTTATTTGTTTTGTCCCGTGTGAGTCTAAAAAATACTTTTCTTTCTTTTTTAAAAATACTACTAACGCCATCTATTGTCAACATTTAGAACTAAAAATTATTTTGGGTTCAAACTAATACATTTACATCCTCCATCATCCCTTATTTTATCCCCATGGGGGTTGAATTTATCAAAATCTTATTTAAGCGGACGTCTTCATCATAGTAACTCCAATCTTTAATTTCAGTTCAATCAGTCGAAAATCTAAGAAGATTTATACAAACTTTCATCCCCTATTTTATCCCCTTAGGGGTGGAATTTATCAAAAATCCTTTCTTAGGGGATGCCTACGTCATAGTAGCTAAAGCATGCAAAGTCTCAGCCCGATCGGTTTAAAATTGACAAATTTTCATACAAACTTTCATCCCCTATGTTATACCCTTGGGGATAGAATTGATCAAAATCCTTTCTTAGCGGATGCCTACATCATAACATCTACCTACATGCCAAATTTCAGCCCGATCCGTCCAGTGGTTTGGGCTGTGCGTTGATAGATCACTATGTCAGTCAGTCAGTCACCTTTAACTTATATATATTTAGATTTTAGATTTCCTTACAAGTAGAGTAATTTTTTTTGTGATTTTTAAAAACCGTAGAACAAAAATTATCAAAGATAAAAAACAATCTGAATGTTATTATGCTCCAATGTATGTTGATGAATGTTGATGGTTTTTATTCCAGAAATAAAAGGAAGCAACAACATGATATTGATAACGAATTTATAGAAGTTGAAGAAAACGTGAGTTCTCTCATTTTATTTACTTCTAGCTTTTGCCCGCGGCTTTGCCAACGTGGATGTCGGAAATATCAAAAATGACGATTTTCCATACTACAAACTTTTATTCCCTGTTTCCCCTTGAGAGTTGAATTTTGAAAAATCTTTTCTTAGTGGATGCTTACGTCATAAGAGAAATACGTGTGCCAAATTTAACGTTTCTTGGTCTAAGGGTTTGTATCCTCGGTCAGTCAGCTTTGCATTAATTTTATATATACAGATAATTAACATCTTCCCAGTACTAGAGCTTGGCATAAATAGTATTTTTCCAAGTTGATTTATACTTCTTTCAGGGTTCTAAAACTGCCGACATCAGCGGAATAATAATATTAATAACAGTCATCAAATAATTAAATTTCCAAAATGTCCAGCTACTTCTGTTGCTGACAGTGCAAATAGATACAAGATGTAGTATCTGACGAATGGGAAGTGATGGCTTGGTAAGAGATGAGAAAATCGGGGGAACGGGAGAAAAAGCGGCAGACAAAGTAGGAAAGGTTACTAAAGATGGTTACCAATAATAGATTTGTAAACTTAGATGGTTGTTGCGGTAAACGTTCATACAGAACTAATTATGCTGCACTATTGGCGATTTCGTAAAGTTCTTTTCATGGAAGTTAAAAACAAATACTGATGTATTTGTGCTTGAGTGGGAAAGGTAAATGAGATAGTAAAACAACATGAGTGTTTTAAAAATTATAGCGGATCTTCAACAGCTATGGAATCCACTATTGTCGCCGAAGAATTTAAACAGTCTATAGAAATGCATTCGTATCTATGGAAGATCATAGCTAATGGAGACAGTACCACTTATACACAAATACTTGACAATACTGTATCTCTCAATCACGGTCGAAAAGATTGGTTGCAAAAATCATATATTTAGAAAGAACAATGTGCAAAAATGTATGGACACCGTCCCCGAAAACGAAATCAGTAACAATAATAATAGGGTAGTTCACAAAAAAAAAATTAGTTCATCAGATAGATTTCCAAAAAATAATGGACACATATTTTTTCTTTTTTCACGTAAACAAAAGATGAAGACTATAACAGTATACAGTGCTTCGAAAAGTCGTGTGACGTCACAAACTTAGTACTTTTTTACCCTGAAAGTGACGCCCCTCATAGTCTTTGACACGTCTTAGTTTCGTAAATTTTGATTAATTTGATAAAACAAAACACACGTATCCAATATTTTTCTAACAGACGAACTAATTAGATTTTTTTGGTGAAACACCCTATTATGTTACCGATCCCGATGCTTGTTTTTTTTAATTATTACTGTGGAATGATATCGTTCGTAGTGTTCACACCTCGGAACCTCGGAAAACATAATTTAAAAATATTAACAACAAATAAGATTTTAAAGATACGAAAGTACATAAATGTATCGCCATAAAAAATCATGGCTTACAAAATCTGCAGCAATCAGACAACATAAAAAATCTGCACCAAGATATTACGAATGCCATTTATCATGCATTTGAAGCCACCTCAAATATTTTTATTACAAGAATCATGGTGATTCTTGTAATAAAAATATTTGAGTTGGCTTGATACAGGTAAAGGTCGCGCCATGTAAAAAGAACGCTGGCTGTCAAGCTGCGCATTATGCGATTTATCGGCCTATTTGGTGGTAAGAGGTGGGGGTGGTATTTATGTTCTTTCTATAAAATTAGTTTACTGATATGTTGCTTTTTCTAAAAATATTTTGTGTTATTGTATACTTTTGTCATTTCGTTCCCATTACCTATCGTAGAAAGGAGGCCTGTGTCTCAGCAGTGGGAACATTATATAGGCTGATGATGGTGATGATGATGATGAAGTTTAAAATAGGTTCTTATGGTTTTCTTAAAATAAAGTTTTTATTTTATTTGTTGTGTGGAGCTCTGTCATATTTCGATTTTATAGTTATAAGTCTGTTAATAAGATTGACATCTTAATATTATGTTCTACACTAAATCTATACGTCTTGGGCTTCCTAGAATATACCAGAGAATGAATTAAGTATTAAAATCGGTTCAGTAGTTTACGATGAAATTGCGAACAAATATTATTATGCATACAAATAGACGAGTTTTTTAAAAGTAGATTAAATAAAGATAAAAGTAAATTAATGTGTTAAAAATATTGATGATACATGCACCACGTTTTTATTATAAGAACACAAAAAGAATAGAAATAATAATTTGTTATCATACCTTCATTACTTAATGAATTCGTATTACATATTAAAAAATGGTTGAAAATTAATTATTTGTATTATTTCATATTTGTCTGCTCCATACCTCCTGTGTGCTAATATTTCAAGAATTTCAAGTAGTGCGTGACAAGGACAACCGCGTAAACCCTCGTAAACTGCATTGCGCGCGCGGGGGCGCCGAGGAAATCACGCCCATCGAGCTATGACTTATTTTCGACATAGCCCGTTAACTTAATATTCATAATCCCGCATTTTACTAATGCGGCAAGTCTCACAAAACTACTCTAAAGTTTTCATTTTACAATTGTCCTGTTTACAGTCTGAATTCGTCAATAACTGGCCATTTGACGACGAACAACAAAAGACATTTCTACGAGTTCCTCTGATCTAGTGAACTGTTACCAAAACACTTGCTCCGATCGTAATAATTCACTTGTTCAGACGACTCCTTTTATAAGGTCTGGTTAACGGATTGACCAAGATGCGAAGACTCTAGTGTTTCCTGCATCCAAAATACGAAAATAATGCAATCAATCTTTCTTCAAACTGTAATCGAAGCAGCAGTGTCTGGGAACTTTTTACTCTTTTTATAAGAGCACTTAAAATTGGCTATGGTTGAAGGAGGTTTTTGGGTCAGCCACCGACCTCATGGGACCTGCGGTACTTACTAGGACTTGTCATACCTCACCGAAACGCACCCATTTTATACGATGACTTAATACGGTCAAAGGTGACAAACAACATCATAACAGTGCGTGTACAAATACACAATTGTACGCCATTGGGAATTGTAGGTGTGGCAGCATTCTAATTTATTTGACACACGTCAACAAATGTTTGCGAGACATTTTAATTAAAAAAGTGTGAATTTTAATAAAAAAACTCACAACTGAGAGTCTCCTTTATAATAGACTACAATGTCCCTAAAAATGAGACTTTAAGGAGTTTATGTTTGTCTTTAGTTATCAAAAGACTAGTTCTTACTGCGGTACTCAGAGATATTTAATGATTACTCAACCCGTCACTTAGTAAAGATTTGACATACTTTTGTATGACAAAACTGTCAAAACCTTTACTTAGTGATGGTCTACGTAATCATTAAAGCTCTGTGAGTGCGGCAGAGACACTCTCAGTTTATTCATCTCGTCGTCAGTTGAAGGTCGAAGGACTTCTTCTCATTTTTTTTTTTGCAAAAAGCTCTGGCTTCTGACCCCGATCACGCATGATGGGAAGCGATGGACGAGGTCTATGATGAAACGATCGTGCCCAGAAGATGCCTGTTGTCACTTTCTTTGAAGGCAGACGGGTTAAATGTGGGAACACTGATGCCGGCAGAGAATTCCACACAAGACCAACGAGGCATTCCAATACAGAGATTAAAATGTCATTTTATTAAAACTCAAACGTTATAATACTTATAATGTACACATGAATGCAATAAAGAATTTGAGTTTGAGTTATTTTGGGTCTCTTCGCTAGAACATGAAATGTTTAAAAACAATCTTTGTCCTAATGTAACCAAAAATACAAATGATGGAACATTTTGGGACCGACCCGACCGGTGCAATCACTTTAGATTCAAATAACAACACATCGACCGTTTCACATAACATACAACAAATTCAACATGTCGTAAAGCTTGTACGGTCAGCAACGAAAAAGTACTAAGGAAGAATGTTTGAACAGCTCTGCATAACTCTTTGAAGAGAACAGGCGTGATATTATGAACATTATGTCGTTCAGGAGTTAAATAGGTGATAAAAGCTTGCAGGAAAGTTCGTAATTTTGCCAATGGGAAAATTGCGAAACGTCATCGAATGCCAAGTTTGTAACAGACGATTTGGATTGTAATTCAATGTGTTGCTCGATAATGAAGCTCGGTTAAACCGTGCTTGCCTACGTTGGTTTATGGATGGGTGAGCAGTTGACCACCCCTAACATACTGAGTTTCTCCGTGCCTCGTAAAGCACGTTAAACAAAATATTTTATTTCACATAGGCCTACATGGGCACTTGTAAAACGTCGACAACAAGTATAAATTAAAAATTTTAAAAACCCCCGACTCAATTATTTTTGCGAAGCTTATTTAACCCATATGGTATTAATCTATATCTAAATCGGCCATCTTGGATTTGAAATTTGTCATAGTGTTTATTATTCTACTAATCAAGCCCTTTCATTTGATACCCATATTGATAAAGTTGTGAAAAAATATGTAATCCGCCATTTTGTGGCGGCGGCCATCTTGGATTTGAAAATTGTCATAGTGTACAGTATTCTACTAATCAAGCCCTTTCATTTGATACCCATATTGTGATAAAGTTGTGAAAAAATATGTAATCCGCCATTTTGCTACATAGCTAAGAACACTCTCGACTAATTCACCTTTCAAACAAAAAAAACAGAATCAAGATCGGTTCATGCGTTCGGGAGCTACGATGCCAGAGAGAGACAGACAGACACACCCACATACACACACACACGCACACACACGTCAAACTTATAACACCCCGTCGTTTTTACGTCGGCGGTTAAAAAGGTGCACGGTTAGGGTTTCCTATGGAGAAGAACCGGCAAGAAACTCCATGGTAACTCTTTTAAAATGGTTAGGTTTTGCCATCTTTGACAGTGATTTCAGCTGTCCCGAAACTCTGACCACCAGTGTTACCAAAGGGTATCACTTACAGAGGTCAGATGGGCAGTCGCTCCACGTAAAATACTAGTATTCACTATTCAGCTGCATCCGAATGCCCTGGGAAGCCGCCCCTGACATAGTTGAACAAAAACTAGGCAGATAATGAAGATTTAAAATCCGAAATGTCAAAACGACTTTCGTCGCCGACCGTACAGCCATCAAATCTCAAGTTGGTAAACAAAGGGTTTCTCGTTACATGCACTAGTAAGTATGCGCAAGAGTTTCCTCGTCCGCACCGCGAATACTAACGGCTGTATTTTGGTTGCGCTTGGACACGATCTTCAAGAGACAATGGCTTTGTTTTTTAGTGTTTATTTTATTTAAAACTGGCTACTGACTTACCGCCGTACTCAGAGAGCTTTAATGATTACTTAGGCCATCACTAAGTAAAGGTTTTGACAGTTTTGTCATACAAAAGTATGTCAAATCTTTACTAAGTGACTGCTTAAGTAATCATTAAATATCTCTGCGTACCGCAGTGAGACAGTATTTTGCAACTAAGATAATCTATAAGTATGCTAGGAATGGTGATGTCTAGATTCACATTCTCTGTCCCTAATATGTATTGACAACAGTACTAAAATATAAATGTCTGCCGTTCGAGGTGGCCTATTGTATTGAAATATGAATGGTCATCATCATCATTTCAATCGAAATATGGCTACTGTTGATAATTCTCCCTAAGTATCGCCACATTGACCGGTCCCGTGAGTCTCGCGTCCAGCAGATCCTCACAACCTTCACCAGGCCATCGCTGCATAGGTCCACCAAGTAAGAGGCTGCCACTCGTCAACTTTTCGACCTCATCTGCCATACTTTCTGCAAGCACATTGTCCTGCCCACTGCAACTAAAGTTTAGCTAAACAATTCTTTGCGCTACGTCCAAAACATTGGTTCTTTTGCGAATGTATTCATTTCTGATTCGACCACCAAGGACACTCCAAGTATTCATTGCCCTTCGGATGGCTTTACAGCCATCCGAAGGCCTTCTGATGAGGTTCATTGTGAACGACCACGTTTCGGTGCCGTATGTAATCACTAGCAACACACACTGGTCATAGACTTTCGTCTTTCACAAGACACTACAGTAAATTGGACGAAAAGATACCGCGCAACTTCCCGAACCCTGCCCAGGGGAATCGGATTTGACGATATCAACAGTGAGATTAAACAAATCAACACGGTCACTACTCACTCTTTGGTTCAAACTAATACGTGTGACTTGACGCCTATCCATCATACTAAATTCTTTTGACCGTGATTATATCATTGACTTGTCATCTAAATATGTTTCAGTTATAATAAATGTGTGTCAGACAACTATGATATCTTAGAAAATATATCTCACTAAACATTTCTCAGGTATTAATAGATATTTCTTGAGATAAACACAGCTTTACCGATCAACAACACGTCTTGGATATGTTTCAAATTATCTATGACATTTCTGTGCTAAATTGATAATGAACTCTATTTCATGAGAGATTAAGGTTTTGATTCCGCTGATAAGATGTTGTTTTGGCAACAGATATACACCTGATGATAATTTATATTTTGTATTTTGGTTCACATTAAGTGTGTTAATATTAGTTTTGTCAACAAATATGAGTTGGCACCTATTTCTTTACTGTGCTCGAAATTTTAAATTAGGCATTCCATGAATAGCAGAAATCTTTCATTTTGCTCTAGAATCCTGATGGCGTTTTAGGCCACTGCCTAGGGCTTGCGGATCAGTATAGGGTCAAGTAACTAATAAGTTCAGAAGTCAGCACATAAATCTAGTATTCTAGTACAATCTGTTAAACTTCTTCATTCGAATTTCCACTTTATCGCTTACTAGCTGATGCCCGCGGCTTCACCCGCGTGGATGTCGGTCAAATTATATACTAAAACCTTCCTCTTGAATCACTCTCTCTATCTATTAAAAAAAAAACCGCATCAAAATCCGTTGCGTAGTTTTAAAGATTTAAGCATACATAGGGATATAGGGACAGAGAAAGCGACTTTGTTTTATACTATGTAGTGAAGAGTTATCCTGTCCTAACTACCTAATAACATAAATATTATTAATTTTGTTTGAACATTCGGTAGAACATTCCCATGGGCCAATTTCCGAACTCTACGACTAACTAAAAATTAATTAAATATATTAATCGCTAACAGTAATCTATATCAGTCAAATTGTGCTGACGTCTGCTGACGATCAAGGTGATTGCAATTAAATCAAAATTCGTGTGCAAAAGCGAAAATAAACTGATTTATCAACACCTTCTTCATTCTTTAGACGTCGTAGAAAATGTTCCTACATAAGACTTCTGTGTATTGGAAACCTGTACGGTTACCCTATTTAACCAACAATAAGGTTAATACCCTAACATGCAGGGGTTGGAATAACCCTATGCAGGTTATTCGCTTCACTTATTTATCTGTAATGAAGCAAAAAAGTGAGGGGCTTCTGGTATTATTGACCATCGTAACAGAAACCCATGCATATTGCCACGTGAATAATTTTCATTAAATGTACCATGTTAAATGTATGGATGAGGGACTTTACTGTCCTTGTTTCTCATCTCATACTTGTTCTTGCCTATTTAAAATAATACAAATTCACGTAGTAGTTGGTTAAATCAACTATAACTTATTAGTTGATTTGACGAACTACTTAATAATAACTAGGTGATACAGTCAGTTTAGCGGTTTAGAAACTCTGACACTAGGGTGTGTGGGGTCGTTAGACCTTACTACCCACACGAGAAGAAGAAGAAGAAGAAGAATACAGTCATGTCACCCAGGTCATATTAGTTTCACCTGGAAGAAATGAGGACACTAAACCTACCCAACATTAAGTGATTCCGAGCTGAAATGACGATAATAAGTGTGCCATTCTTACTGCAACCGTAAACCAATTGCTACGAAAGGCCTCACGCAATCCCGCCGGGGCTGCGGGTTGTCCGCAAAAGATACCGCGGCCTCGACATGAAGGGCTAAGAAGGAACATGGGTGGTTTTTAGTCAGTGAAAGTCTGACACTCCCATTCGCTCTGCCCAAGAGCGGGAGGGGTTATTTGATGATTTTCCACCCACCATAAAAAAAAGGCCTCACGCAATATATCCACCGGTAAGTACCACATCTTCACTGCAGTGAGTTCAGAAATTGTCAGGAAAAAGAACAGTAATGAAACAGGCCATAAACATCTTATTTGTTTCGGATTGGCATGTCTAGACTAGATAAATTAAGGCAAAATATTTTTAGTGTCGATCGATCTACAAAGCTAGCTGCTGTTTTCCCTATATGTATGCCCAAATATACAAAATTGTCTTGCTTTAAAAACATCATCATCATCTGTCTAGCTTTTTCCCAAATACGTTGGGGTCGGCTTGCAGTCTTACCGGATGCAGCTGAATACTAGTATTTTATGTGGAGCGACTGCCTATCTGACCTCCACAACCCAGTTAATACTGGGTAACACGATACCCTGTGGTAAGACTGCTTAAATTAAATAATTGCACCTGCGTTGCGGCATGAGACTCATAATTATAATCAAGATGTACACTGAAATTGTCGAGAAACATGATGAAACCAAAAAATAAATAGATGATTTTCAGGACGATTTGAAGGAAGTCCTCAGTGGATGTCCTCCGTGTTTCCTCGCACACACACTTCTGTTTACCCCTGCCCCAACATAATAAGCACGAGGCAAAACCCACAATGATGAGACAGACCTAATAAATCGTCTAAGAAAAGAATAATCTATTTGTCTTTCATTAGAGAAAGTGTACGAATAATAAAGAATGCCTCTTTTCTGGCTTTTTCGTGGAATTGTTTTGCAAACACGATTTAGTTGGCACATGTTACAGAATAGATAGGATACAGAAGGCTAGCTCCATATAATGAACACACGCACACAGACGCGTTGATTAGTCACCTGAAATACTTGACCCCTCTACGATGCTAAGATAGATAGAACAAGTAACGGCACCGACGACAATGATCTCGATCTATGCATGCCAGTCTCCCAAATAGGCTTGTCCTCTGAATTCATCAGCTGTCAATTTTTATCACAGATTTCATATTCTCTTGTGTTTATCGATGTATCAGAGACATTGGGGCAAGAAATATCTTTTTTTTTTAAATGTTGCACGACAATACTAGCGACATTAGCCATCAGGTGTACGACGATAATGTAGTCTCGAAAAAAAAACACGGCGACAGGATATTGAAAACAAGTTATAAAGATATTTACACCAACCCGCACTGGGCCCACACCCATCATTTAATTTGATTTAGTTTAATGTCTATAGATATATTTAATTATGCCTTTAAAAATAAAACTTAAAATTATGTGTGGTATGATCACACTGATCACAAATCCGAATCTTCTGTTATAGTACCACTAGCGGACGTCTTCCGTGGGAATACAGGGATAAAAAATAACCTATGTTACCCGGGGATAGTATAGTTTTCCAGTGGTAAAAGACTTTTTTAAATCGGTCCAGTAGTTTTCAAGTTAATTCGTTTCATACAAAAATACAAATCTTTCCTCTTTATAATATTATATAGCTGATACCCGCGGCTTCGTCCACGTGGATGTCAGTTAATTATACACTAAAAACCTTCCTCCCCACTCTAAAACAGCAGGAAAATCTGTGCAGTACTTTTTGAGTTTATCGCGAACACACAGACAGACGCGGCGGAAGACGTCGTTTTATAATATGTAGTGATTAGTATAGAAGTATAGACTTGCTCATAGGACCTTCTCATAAAAAAAACATCACTTTGACGTTCTGACGACAAATTGCTACAAGTGCACGTAGATGCGTGTCTATGTATGCGCGTGGTTTCACCTGTTGTATGCAGCTGGCCTTCTGAATATATCTATTCCGTGACACATATGCCGCTCCTATGTGTCACTATGTCGAGTTCGGTAATTAGTTTCAGAACTGGACGACAGTGATTCATTGTACACGGAACTGATGCATTTGTTACCGATATTATGTAGAATATTAATAGCCATTTATGTAGGCACATTGTGTGGAAAACAGGTGTTTGTAATCCGAGTCACGATTGATTTCAAAACTTAATCAACTGTCCCTGTATTGATTAAATGTATCGAGTTCGAAATACAACGCTGCGTTTCAAAACAGGCATACAGTTTGTTGGCAAAATGGTTGGCAAGCAAACTGATTAAGGTTTGGGTGGATAACGTCAGTTTTCTATGTTACCAGAAGAAGGACGTACACAGTTATTGCCAGAAGATGAGCGTCGCCGAGACTGGCCTAAAAAGAGGTGGCGAGACGACCTGACGCGTACCGAGAGTATATTTCAGGTGGTGCGGAAAAAAAACTTCTAGGATCACTTTGGGAGGCTTTTGCCTAGCAGTAGAACACTGGACACTTGGACAGTGTATGTAAAAATGAATGTAGTATAAAATGCATAGAGTATGTGAAAGATAATACGGCTAAAAAAGTGAGGAATATTTGGCTGTTATTTTTCTTCCGTCCACAATTTTGGCAATCCCATTTGTACTTGAAACCGCTGGCGTAAGCGTGACCCATGGATAAAATGTTTGTATGATAAAAATAGGTGTAGTAGATTAACCATATTAACATGCTTCCACACCAGGAAGTATCCCGATAAGCATAGTCCTTGAATTGACCGCGACAAGCTTGGATTAATCCCACATTTAGATCGATTTAAGCTGCTGCCTTGGAACACGTATGGGTGTATAAGAACATCAACATTTCTACATGTCTCATTGGATTAGAGATAGTCACTTCCTGTTTCCGTAACCGAGCATTTTATAATTGTCCCTGGTTTCATGACCATCATCATCCTTTTTTTTTTTTTGGTGGATGGAAAATCATCAAATAGCCCCTCCCGCTCTTGGGCAGAGCGGAAGGGAGTGTCAGACTTCTACTGACTATAAACCACCCATGTTCCTTCTTAGCCCTTGCGCCGAGGCCGCGGTATCTCTTTCGAACAACCCGAGCCCCGATGGGCACGCTCTGAAGCCTCAACCTCGATTTCAAATTAATTTTAAAAAGTCCTGCCCATCTTTTGGGCAGTTTGTTTCTAACCCCATTGATTTACAACATTGACGTCATTGTCGCAATTGCGGGAATATCCTGGATGAAGCTGCTGGCACAAGAGCATTGAGCTCGGGACAAGCAAGAGGCCTATACCCAGCAGCACTTAGGTGAAGTCGGATCTGATGATGAACGCCATCCAGGGTTCCATAATCAGCAGTTGTAGGGAAGAAATTTTGCTAGTCTAAATAACTGTGAAATAAGATGGTTACTTACTGAAAGACTAGAGCTCCCCGGAGTAGTCCCGTAGCCCGACGACGGGAGCGATGCCACCGACCACCTGCGACCATCGCTGTACACAAACAAACATACATTAGTATTACATACGTACCTACACGAGTTATGAATAAGAAAATGAAAGAGAAAAATGCATGAAAGGTTACTCTTGAAAGTAATGCCGATAACGTATCTCTATCTCTTGGAGGACAATGACGGCTCAGAGGTCACGGCCACAAATTACAATTTGAAGTTTTGAACTCAAGCAGGCACTTTGTGTGAGTTATTTCATCAAATCTTTAGAGCATAACATCGCGCTTTAGAGCATAAACCAAAAATTCTAAGAATGTGAAATCCGCCAGGCCCAGGTAGTGTTTATGGGCCATCCCCTCTCAAATTGAGGAAGCATGTGTCCCAGCAGTGGGACATAGGCTATGCTATTATGTTACTTCTTCTTCAAATCAAATCATTTATTTGCATAACACAGGTTCAGAGGATGTTACAAAAATAATATAATATGTTACACTGTATTATAACCATACGAGGTGTGCAAATATATTTTTGGAATTTATGACAGAATAAGATTGTTCAACTTATCAAATTACAAATTACATTGACATTCAAAATAAAAAGTCTATTGTATTACATATTCTTTTGGCCTTATTTGGGGTCGGCTCTCCTTATCATTCTTCTCCAATGTCATGTCTTTACTAGCTCGTCAATGGATCAATATCGCTATTTACTAAATCTTTCTTAACTACAGACATTCATGTAGGTAAGTCGGGGTCATCCACGCTGACACAAATGGAATATTGTTTTCATAGTAACATGTTGTCTCATCATGTTACTTTTTACCCGACTGCAAGGTAAGGGTAATGGTTTTCGCGACTATCTTTGTTTGTAATATTCTTTATTTCATCATATCTTTCAAACTACTCGATGGATTTCTTTAATTAAGGTATCGTTAGAATCGCCTAGTCCAAGTGTTATTAGATAGTTGACATAAAAATAAATATGGGGGCTGCTAGATTTCATTGTTTAAGGGGAAAAAAATCTTTTTTCTTCCATTATTTATTTTAATGGAAGAAGCCCGCTATGCTATTCCCAAAACACTGCAAGGTCTGAAAGCCAGAATCAACAGTGGCTCATCTTGTTACTATGACACAATATAAGGAGACAAGTCATAACATGGCGTAAAGAAAGGCCAGACATCAAGAGTTAGCAGAAAATATAGTTCGCGTCAAATAACTTTGCCCCTCTGAAGTTAGCCATTTGCAAAGATCGCGCAAGTGCAGTCACGTAGAAAATTATGTAAACAAAATAAATACATATTTTTAAAAGATAACATAGTTTTGTATAAATGTTGTATAGTTTTTGACTGCTTTTTGACTTTTTGTTTCGTAAGTTTGACTGCTGCGCAGCCACTCGTAGCCAACTTCAGAGGGGCACAGTTATTTGACGCGAACAGTAAATGGAAATTGAAACCAAGAAGACAATGTGACATTGTACTGAAATTACGAATGACAAAGCATTTGTTACGCATGAAATTAATTAATTAAGTCTTCGTAATTAATTTCGCTAGCAATGTTGCACGGTTCAGCACTTAACTAATTAATATGCGAGCCTAATTTCGTATTCAAATGCTGATAATTATGATCGGGATTAGTTTCAAGAGTAAGCCTGTTGAATGGAAGAAATATGAAGAAGACTGTGCATATAAAAGAAGAATAACTCTTTAGGGTACAAGAGAATTATTGTCTTCTGAGTCCTGAACACGCGTTCATGAGTAACATGCCCAGTGATTCATCAATACAACACTGACGACCGTACCTACACAAGAAACTACAAAATATTAGTTTCATTACGTTACGAATCTAATATTCATAAACGTATTTTAATCGAATACGACCCCTATTATCATAAAGTTGGTCATATCTCAAAGTTGCAATCGTTATTTCACGAGAAATTCAGGTTTGAACTACCGACAACGCAGAGGATAAAAGAGAGAATTAGAAGGAAGAAAATTTTATTATTTTTCTTTACTGATTTAATTTAGGAAATCATCTTCAGATTTCAATGCTTTTAAATAGCTTCATTGTATTGTTGTACGGTTGTAAAGACTAGAAACTGACAAGTCTTTTAAAATACGCAATGCACTGTCCGGTTATTAACTAATTCATTACATAACATCTAGTTTGTAATCCCCTAAAGGTTAAGTAAAGGTGTAAGTACCTAATGGTACACTAACATTTCACCAGTTATTATTAAATTCCATGAAATTCTATCAGAATACCAGCGCTGCGGTATTTGTTTTTTCATCTATCGCAGCACCATGCTGAGATAGGAGCCTTTTTGGCCTCGCACAGGTCTTTTTTTTATTATTTAGTTTTAGATTCTTTTTTTATTATTTTTGTAGTTCCTGTGCTTGTCCCAAATAAATATTTTTCTTTCTTTCTTTTCTTTCTAAATAGGGAGCAATTCAATTGCCATCAACCGGGTACAAACCAGGACTATGTGCTGCTATTGAGAAATTCCTGATGGGAAAATCCAAGGACAATTTGCCCGACCTGAGAATCAAACCTAGGACCTCATGCTCAGCAGTAGCGATTGCGGCTACTAGACCAACGAATCCTTACATACAAAATTCTCTTGGCTTTTAATTGTATCTACATACGTGCCCTGAGTAAGTAAGTATACGGAAGTTCTTCAGCTGATTACTCTTCAGAAAATTACGGTCTTCGCAAACGTTTCTTCTCATAAAATTCTACACACATCTTCATTACACATAATTATGCTGCTAATGAGAACTAATAACGACAAAACGACACTAATTACAGTAAATAAAAGAATATGGACAGTACACATATACTTACATATCCTTAGTTCTAATTCGGTTAGACATGTAGGCAATACAATTGAGACATTAGACAATTCTGTTACGTATTTAGATTTTGTTTAATGGTTTGACGAAAGACCAACTGCAGGCTTGAACTCGGAAGTGTCAGGGGTTCTACGCTCGGCACATCCGATTCGGCAGTATTTACCGAATGATAAAACCGACCCGAAGTATTTATCGCCTGCCAACACTATGCGGCCTACAATTGCTGAGTCAAGTTCAGGAGGGATACACCATGAGGTCTTATAGCGGGATTGTTTTTAGCAGTTTGGGAAAGCCACAGAGCTATACAAGACATCTGGGTTATTCACCAACTGGACACAAGAAACTCGACACCCGTATGTCCAGTTGGTGAAACTCAAAATTAGTATCAGTTATTATTTCGTCATCTGGACTCTAAATGATTTTTACGCGTATCCACATAGTGAAACTTAACTAGCGCCTTTTCTACATCCCTCGAGGACAGTTAATTAGAGCTATCCATGGAGTTTCTTGTCCATTCTTCTGCATAGAAATCTAGGCTTTACAATGGACAACTATCGTACTTAAGAGTTTTTATGACTTGTGACTTGGACAGTAGCACTAGTTATATTTCATTGTTGTCTTTGTTTCGCCAATTTTAAAATGCCTGTAAAAGGGCCTATTTGAAATAAATCCTTTGACCAAATAGTTTTTACCGCGTAAGTTATTTATATTTGATTTTGGCGCCCGGCTGTGCCGTATAATGCTGACCCTACCGAAAATAGATGTAGCACCCCTGACGAATTATGACAATTTTTCTGTTGAAGATACGACAAAATCCGTGACAATCCTCATTACGACCACACTTCATATCAAGCCTGACGTTAGTCTTTGTATTGGATGCAATAAATAAACTTGTAGTGCTTTGAAATGTGGCGAGTTTGATTTAGAGACCTTTGATGAAAAAAAGTCCATTTTAGGACATTCCCTTCTCCCTAAATAACAGTACAAACGGTTTGTTGACCAGAGAGAACGGGGAACAAAAAGGTTTTAAAAAACGAAATTGCTAGATGTTTTTTCGAGAAATTTTTATGAACTGAAAATATTTGAAAGAAAGAACTGATATTGAAGTTGTAGTAAAAGTGATTGCAAAAAAATACATGATTCAGCATCATGCAAAACTAGGTTCTGACGAAGGTTTCAAAAAGCCTAAGGCCTACCTAAGTTAAAATTCTGAAGGTATGAAAGAAAATTATCATAAATTGACGTAACGATTGATATGGGTATAAATCTACTGATCCTATATAGAAATAACCTGAGCCAGAAGTTTGTCCAATGTTGCCGTACATGAAACAGTAAAGTTTACAGAAAGGAGAATTCACAGATAGGCAATAGAACAGTTAAAGCATTTTAGTGTACAGACACTCACACACACACATCAAGCTACTAAAACGTTTAATAGATTTTAAACATTATCGCTAAAGTATAAGGTTGAAGGTTGGTTGGGAAAATTTACCAGGTTCAGGGAGCCTGATGTGCTTGCGTCTGTACAAGAAAGTCTGCAGAGTCGGCGTCGTTACAGTAAGTCTTTTTATAGTGTCACAACATGTGAGATTGGTTCTAGAAGACCATTCAGATGATCTTTCAATCCTCGTATTCATGGTAAACAAAAGTTGTTAGAACAACGTATTGGTGAAAACACACTTTACATACATTATCATCATCTGCGTAGCCTTTTCCCAACTATGTTGGAGTCAGCTTCCAGTCTATCCAGATGCAGCTGCGTACCAACTTCCACACTGCTAACTACATGTATGTATGTTGTACAAAGTTTTAGAACTTTTGCTAACCATTATCGAAAATCAATCATCTCCAAAACAACACAGAAAAGAACCAGTTGGTATTCCTGTCAGATACTCACAGCTCCTTCCCTCGCTTGACGCTGGATGACAGAAGGGCGTGGTGCAGTGGATGTGGATGGTGGACGTGTGGCCAGCGTGGTCCCTCGGCTGGCGATAGTGGCCCAGTGCCCGGGGAACTGCAGCGACCTGATCCGACCTGGAGATGAAAGAGAATAGACGTGTTATTGTGATAGGACACAATGCTTTCTGTATCGTATTTACGAATAATCTAACCTTTTTTGGCAGTCATATTATTTATTTAATGCACAATTTACAAAACCATAGTTACACGCTAGGCTTAAAACTAGTGTACATGACCCTGTTAGGTCGCAGCAAGATAACTCAAAATTAATAATATTGCAGGATCGATTTTGACTCGCACACAATGGCGCGATGGCATAAAACAAGCCCTGGTTTCTGAAAAGCTTTTCGAACATACTTTGTTGTAATCTATGCTAATATTTTAAAGTTTTAATTGTTTGTAAATCGGAGTTATTTCGGTCGGATACCTCGTATTTGATACTCGGTGGGTTCACTTTTATTTATAGAATTTTTATGGAGGAGGTCTTAGAAACGACTGACCACATTTAAAAAAATCTTTCACTGACGGGGATCTACATACATTATCCCCGAGTGTCATAGGGTATATTCAAAACGATCACATAATTAATTATTAATTTCCGTACATAACCGGATTCGAAGCCGAAGCAAAAGTAAGTTTATCTTAAAACTCGTCATCTGCATAGATGTCCACAACCCAGTGACTATCTAATACGATATCCCACTATTTCTCAGACTGATCAAACCCGTAATGATCAAAGATCTAGAAATGCCAGTAAAATTAATCACCTGCTATTATGGAAAGAACATAATACTTTGGAAGTATATAAAAGCATCTCTCCTTTGTTTTCCCAGTATTTACGTCTTTCATGCCACTTCATTAGAGCTTTTCATTGGAAACCCTATTTTAATGAGCAGATTAAAAAACCATCTTTCGTTTGCGATGTTCTCCACATGACACGGTCAATTTTAATTTCACCTACTTGGCAATTATCCAAAAGATATTCTTTAATGTATCATTAACGACCTATCAGCCATATAATCGATACTTTTATGTTAGTTTTATATCATCACGCGTACATAACGGAGCTACCATAAACGCAGGCCTTGAGTTCCAAAACTTTTTTTTGTATGTTGGTACAGAAGTTTTACTTCATCCAAGAGTTACCAGCTATAATATAAGCAGAGGAGCGACATAGGAAGCATACCTTCAACAGAGATTGAAGTCTTTCATCCAAGAGTCACAGAAGTTGAAGAAAAAAATGTAATTAGTCCGTCAGATAGATTTCCCAAAAATATTCGACACATATTTTTTCTTTTTGCACGTAAACAAACAATGAAATGCTTCCTCTCTCCTAACACCGACAGGGTCCATTTGATCTAATTATAAGTTTTACCACCTAAGTTTACATGTGGAATGCAATAAAGTATTGAGTATTGAAGACGATACAGTGCTTTGAAAACTCGTATATCGTCATATTGTAAGACATTTTTTACCGGCGAGTGACGTCTCAAGCCCCCACTCAAATCTTTGACGTGTTTTATCTTCGTCAATTTTTATTGATTTGATAAAATAAAAAAATACGTATCCAATACTTTTCAATAATCTAACAGACGGACTAATTAGAATCATATTTTTTTAGTCAGGAAACATCCCTATTAAAGTGATTGGTAGATTCCCACACGTCTCCTCTCCGCTCCACACAGGTATGGGCGAGAACCGGCCATAAAACTTATTTTTATTAACATTTATTTAAAGAATATTTAGTACAGAAGTGTTACTTACTTCTAAACTCGCCAAACTTTTACGTTTGATGGCGAGACTTGAAATTCGTATTTGATTTTAAGTCATATCTTTTTTTTTCATATCCCGTTTGAAGTAGAACTACTGATATCAATTTACGATGCCACAAAAAAAATTTAAAGAGTTTTTTTTTTTGCTATTTATCAAACACATCTCCCTACCTAGTGCCCATCAATACGCGTACGAACAAACTAGTTTTGTGTATGAGTACAATGGCCTTTAGATAGACCGCGAATTCATTCATTTATTCAGCCTAGCATGATCCTAGATTTTCTACACTATGGGTCGTGTCGTGATGCGCAAAGGTAGTTGTACAAAAGCTGCCATTGGCTTTTTTTTTAAATGTATTTTTTAATAAAGTAAATTGCCTGTTAATCACACTCCCTTGGTCTATTAGTCAGAAATGGTAGGTATTGCTGAGCATGAGATCCTGAATTCGATGCTCGGGTCAGGCAGTGGTATTCTAAGAATTGCTCAGAAACCTATTTTTCATAATTAATTTATTTTGGCGGGTGAAAAATCATCAAATAACCCTTCCCATTCTTGGGCAGAGCGAAAGGGAGTGTCAGACTTCTACCGACTAAAAACCACCCATGTTCCTTCTTAGCCATTCATGTCGAGGCCGCGGTATCTCTTGCGAACAACCTGCAGCCCTGATGGCCTCAGAATCCTGTGGTCTGGATTTGGGTGCGTATGATTTGTGGTAACTTGCAATAAGCGCCCCCAATTACATGGGACTAAAAAATAACCGGTAACATGTTTATGGGTGATGCTGATGATACACCATGATGATTACATACTCAATCTGCCTGCTTTTCTCCCAACGATGTTGGGATCGGCTTCCAATCGAACTAGACGCAGCTGAATACCAGTATTTTACATGGAGCGACTGCCTATCTGACCTCCACAACCCAGTTAGTATTGGGTTATAAGTTACCCCTTTGTGTCTTTCTACTGACTAAAAACCACATACAAGTCTGCATCATCGTTGACCCCATCGTTACTTATCATCAGGTGAGGTATTAATCTCAATCTTCGTCTTTATCGAGTGGTTAGTGTCTAACCTGCTGTCAGAGGTTTAACCAAGGGCCTCTGACGTGGCCTTTTTTTTGGGGGGGGTGGGAAATCATCAAATATCCCCTCCCGCTCTTGGGCAGAGCGAAAGGGAGTGTCAGACTTCTAATGACTAAAAGCCACCCATGTTCCTTCTTAGCCCTTTGTGTCGAGGCCGCGGTATCTCTTTCGAACAACCCGCAGCCCCGACGGGAATAAATAGGTACCTGAAGTTAAATATCTACAACTGGACCCACTCGAAATGGAACGGCGGCAAATATTTGACCTGGTCGACTGGAACCACTACCTAATTTTATTTAAAACCTGTTAAGCCGGCTGAGCGTAATTGAGTTTATTTATTTATTTATTGTTCACAAAATCCACAGCTCTTTGAAATTTTATCTTAAAAATATAAACTTATTACAGCCAATTAAGGATTTACAATTTAATAGCTATACATTTACATTGCTAACTGCGGTACTCAGAGATGTTTAATGATTACTTAAGCCGTCACTTAGTAAAGATTTGACATACTTTTGTATGACAAAACTGTCAAAACCTTTACTAAGTGATGGCCTAAGTAATCATTAAAGCTCTCTGAGTGCGGCAGTAAGAGTACAGCGTGTATGAGTGTGTAAGTATAGTGTGCCTGAGGAGCGTAAATAGGTGTGCGAGTGTTTAAACCATATTTGCCATAACCATATTTCTGGTGATCTGCTATACAGTTGTTCCTAGTGCAGACACCAGTCTCTCACAAACTTATTTATGTAAAGTAATTTTAAGCTCTATTTATACATGTTTGTGAAGAGATGATAAATAAATTTGAATTTGAGATATTTGCTCATCCCTAAGAAACACCGGGATCAAAAGTAGCCTATTTGTTAATCCAGATTATAAGTTATCTTGATACCAAATTTCATCCCAATCCGTTAAGCTGTTTATATTTTGACTAAACAATTTTGCACTCGACTGTATCCGCTGGTAGGTTTAAACAATAATTTTTTTTAAAGTTTGCATGTGGGTCCAGTTGACCAATAAAAATATTGCAAAATAATGATGTGGTCAACCGGACCCGCGGGTCCAGTTGACCAAAGACTCCTATAAGATGGCAGCTTAAAGTTTTGTTTTAAAAAAACAGTTACAAAGTGACCTTTAGAAGTTTATGTTATACAGTGTATAACATAAACTTCTAAAGGTCACTTTGTAAAACCAATGGAATCACAACATAACTGCGAAGTTCGCAAGAGGAGGTCGGGGAAACTTGTAACAGTTCAAAGAAAATGTTTTAAAATAACAACAGAGTTCTGCTTTAGTTCAAAACATAATAACGTCTTTGTTGGTCGGGAGTTTGTTTTCATTGTTATTTAATTTAGCAGGGTTTTATTGCTTTAAAACTTGAGATATTTATGCAGGTAGAAAATTCTACGTATTTTAGGGAAAATCTCAGATAACCCGAATATTATCATCTGATTAGCTCATATTTCTGGTAGTCTGGGACTGCGTTGAAGGGTCACAGAAAAAGTCGTTCAGTTAGACTTGGCAAATGATGATGATTAGCTCGCATTGAGATTAATAATAAGAGTAGTATTGTATAATTATCACTTGCTTCGGTAAAGGAAAACATCGCAAGGAAACCAGCAAGACTGAGAGAAACTCGATGGCATGTAAGGCCACGTCAGAGACCCCGTCGGGGCTGCGGGTTGTTCGCAAGAGATACCGCGGCCTCGACATGAAGGGCTAAGCAGGAACATGGGTGGCTTTTAGTCATTAGAAGTCTGACACTCCCTTTCGCTCTGCCCAAGAGCGGGAGGGGATATTTGATGATTTCCCACCCCCCCCAAAAAAAAGGCCACGTCAGAGGCCCTTGGTTAAACCTCTGACAGCAGGTTAGACACTAACCACTCGATAAAGACGAAGATTGAGATTAATACCTCACCTGATGATAAGTAACGATGGGGTCAACGATGATGCAGACTTGTATATTAGTAATCTTGTCATCCACGGCACGGAGGCACACTCATTACTTGTTTTACGGGTGTATTGGCTTAGATTTAAGGTTGAATGGTTGCCAGGGTCATTCTCTTATTATCTTAAGTACTCTTCAAGGTTCTCTTTGTTTGATATCACGGCTCGTGATTACACCAAAAAAGTTCGTGATACACGTTTTTCCTACATTCATGGTGTTCAGGTTTTTGCTATTACTGTTAATTTACTAAGGAAGCTGTTCTTCGAGATGTTTTTGACTTCCCTTCCGGATTCAACAGGTAGCAAGCATTTTGATTTCTTTAGCAACTAGAAATACATTTCTGTATTAAAGTATCATTTTGTTAGCAACTGGATTGAGTGATCCAAATAAATTAGGATACGGGTAGGAGAATGGTGATGTTGTTAGAAACAGGTTTGAGGTCAGATAGGAAGTCGCTTTATTTAAACACTAGTATTTAGTCAACTTCATCATAAGTAGATGGGAAAAGGCTTAACAAATGATGAATAGAAAAACGCTTATTAATTTGAACACTAAACACTTACACACTCATTGTACACTTAGTTCGCAATAAACATTTTGACTTGGCTGCATAGAATTATCCATGATAACGCTTTACTCTCTTCTAAAATAAAGACCCGATCTTTAATGAATTCCTCTTTGATTATCAAGAAGATGGAGACAAACCTTTTAACCGAGATGCATACAGATTGAAGATTAAAGTCCACCTTTTATATTCCTTATTGATCACCCCATAAGCTGCAATCTACATTCATTAATGATGAGACGTTTCTAATTAGCTACCAGAGATAGGTCTAGGGACAGAGTAATTAAGTGAAGTTATTACTTATCTCTTAGTAAACACATATTATGTATTATATATTATGTTTACGTTTATATACCAGCTGTGCGCTACACACCCCCGATAACCTTTAATTAATACTAAGATGTTATTAATAACCTTACCTTCAGAGTATTAGATGATTAATCAAGAACTTGAATAGGATTAGGAAAACTATATTTTGGTGTAGGATCAAGATATGTGTAGATATATACTTCTCTTCTAGTTTTCACACGTTATAGTCTACATTATTATTCAGTTCTGCCGAAAGTTTGTTTTTTTCGAGGAATAAGCACTGTTCTTTTTCAAAACTTATAATGATATGTCGATTCTGCATGTTTTTTACAGTACAAGTAAGTTGCAAATAGGTTTTTACAAACACTTTTACTATAGTTGGGACCGGTGTTTCGCACCTGACTTCTCTGAGAATTAACAGGCGCAACAAACTTTTAAGGTCCAGACATAATCTTGGGCAATTCACATGAGGACTATGCAGATTAGTGTCTGAGATGGTCTTCTGAAGAAAGAACCACACAGTTTTGATTGGACCCGTCCAGTTAGTGCAAGCATTTGTCAGTAACTCACTGTGAGTGCATAAGTAGTAAAAAAGTAAACCAAATATATACCGAAAGGTGCTTAACCTTTTCATACCGCGACATCCCCCCCTAAGACGACAAAGTGACCGCGACTTCACTTCCTATACGAGTCAATACGAGTCAAACAAGACACAATAAATCGTCCACAAAAAAATAAACAATGCACGAATTTTCCTCAACAGAGTTCTAGAGCAATCTAACTAGCCTGCAGTGCTCATGTAGGTACTTTCGACCGCAAGTATAGGTATGGTAACTATTGGATTTTAACAGAACGAAGCATTCGCAACCAATTTGCATTTATGACGAGGTGTATGAACGTGAATGAGGCAAAAGGAGTATGTATTCCTGACGAAGAAATGTACCTCTTTCAAGTAAGTGGAGATTTCAATACAGAGGCGTCGGAATTGTGTTATAATCGATTGTCGTGGTATGGTCATGTGATGCGGAGGAAAGCGGAAAATGTTGTGAGGAAAGTTTTGACTTTGAATCTGGAGAGGTAAGAGTAGAGGAAGACCAAAGAAACGATGGATGAACTGTGTAAAGGATGGCATGGCAAGAAAGGAGGGGTCTGATGAGATTACAAGTAATAGAGAAGTATGGAAGAAGAAGACACTGCGCCGACCCTAAATGAATTGGGATAAGGGCAAGAGAATGATGATGGAGTCGGAATTGAATCAGTAATATTTACGAAGACCTAACAACTGACTTCGCGTTAGTCGTACGTACAGTTTTTTTACTCAAAACTTCACCTTGACAGATCTTTGACTCCATGACTCACCTCACGGCATGACCATAACAGTTCGCCACGGGCATTTGTTATTGTTTTTATGAAGGAACTCGTTATATTTGTTATAATTCAGTTTTTTTTGCTATATCACTACTAGAAGATGGAGTGATAATATGCTAAGTAAGTGACATATAGATTGTCTGATTATGTCTGTACAGTAATTGAATAATGCGATAAGCCGTTTGAATTTAAATGTTAATTTTATGACATTTATCTATACTCATCATCATATATCAGGCCGTAACAATCTACAGTTGAACATACACTGGCTTATAAAACACGTGTATACTTCTAATTATGTAAGCATTGGAGAGAAGACATGTTGTGCAAACGACTCTAAGTAATATGATACAAGGGCAAAAAGGTTTATGTAAAGTATTTTTTTTTTGCATATATTGTAGCTATATAAAATAGTTGATGCCTGCGGCTTGGCGCGCCCCACCATTGGTGAAAACACCACCCATCCATTGGTGAAAACAGCATGAAAATCGACGCAGTAGTTTTTGAGTTTATCGCGTACAGACAGACAAACAGACGCGGTGAAGGACTTTGTTTTGTAACATGATGTAGTGAAGATGTTACAATATAAAATGGCTGAACCTTGTACAATGCAACTTATATTCTCTAAAACATTAATGAATTGTCAATTAAATTAAACAATTAAACTAAAATGAAAGGAACGTGATAATGATGATAATGTTGTCTCTGGACTCATAAAAGGTAGAAAATTAACTAAATTCCCAAAATAATATCGCCACACGAGAAATCATCAAAATAACAAAAAAACTACCATCAAATAAAATATGTCCATATTTCCCCAACTCACCCTTCAAAAAATAAAATTCCCACTGCTGGGACAGGCCCCCTAAGAGAGGAATCGTTCAATTAAATATCAAAGTAGAAATCAACTTTCGATACCCAAAAACAAAATTAAAAAAAACCAGTTTAAAAAAAAAACTTGTCATCTTCAATCAAGAACGTCCAAATGGAAAAGTTTTGGAGATAAGAACACACAAACCGATAAACAATTAATGACATTACGATAGGGTTTTGTGCGGATTAAAATAGAAAACAATAATTATTTTATGATCTTGAATGCATCAATCAGGTGGTACAAGAAGAAAAATATTTCTATTTTGAAATGTGGGTGTACTATTAGGTACATCTCTGTCTAAGTCTTCGGGGATTACAGGCGTGATGTTGTGTAATTAAAATATTTTTATTGCACGATTTATACAGGGTGTAAATCAACCCATAACACAGCCGTCAACCAAGCATTCTGTACATCAAACTAAGTATCCCCACGCAAAAATTTTTGCTGGGAAATGACTTTTTTTTTTGGGGTCAAAAATCACATTTTAAGGTAAAACTCAAAGTAGCACTCTTAAAACATTGTGCTAATGGATGCTTTGAATAGTAAACGGGAGCATCTCATGGAGCTAATTTAAGTATAGTTATAACCTGGAAAACTAGTATTTACAAAAACAGCTGTAAAAATTTTTTAACTTTGACCCCCAATATCTCCGTAACTAGGAGGTTCCCAGGTATGGTCTAGAACAAAAAAATGATCGCAGTGGTGGGGAGAACAAGTGCCCTTCGTTTGTGTTAAGGGTACTTTTCTATAGGGTTAGGTTATAACTATACTTAAATTAGCTCCATGACCCGTTTACTATTCTAAGCATCCACTAGCACAATGTTTTAACAGTGCTATATTGAGTTTTACCGTAAAATGTTATTTTTGAAACAAAAAAAAAATCGTTTCTCAGCAAAAATTGTTGCGTAGGGGTACTTAGTTTGATGAACAGAATGTTCGGTTGACGGCTGCGTGATGGGTTGCTTTACACCCTGTATGAACGTGGAGGTGGACTGCATCGTCGGTCTTGCGGTCGCAAGCGCGACTGCTGAGCTTGGTCCTGAGTTCGATTCCCACGTCGCAATGCTTTTTTTTTTGGGGGGTGGGAAATCATCAAAATAACCCCTCCCGCTCTTGGGCAGAGCGAAAGGGAGTGTCAGACTTCTACTGACTAAAAACCACTCATGTTCCTTCTTAGCCCTTCTTCGAGGCCGCGGTATCTCTTGCGAACAACCCGCAGCCCCGACGGGACCATAATTAAAGCCTCGTTTTATAAATGTTTAACTTACAACCTTTTTACTGTAATCTAGCCACAAAGCACGATTTGTGTAGAAAACTGGTCGTCCTCAACTCAAGTCAACTAGTATGATTTCTACACAATTTTCTAGTTTCACTTTCATAGTTATTTACTTGGGTGTTTTAATAGTTTCTTATTTATAAGAGAGTTCTTCTTTTTCCTCGCAGTTTATCTCAATGTAATGGCAACTAATTGATACTAAATTAAACGTAACGAAGTACGCAAGAATTAGGACCAGGCCAAGGACAGTTTAAAGTTGGTGGGTCAGGGGCATAGATATAATATATTTCTATGGTCAGGGGCATTCGCCAATATTTTACTTTTGATTGACTGCCTCATTGGTTCTTCTAACCAAACAGACAGATGTGTTGCTGGGGAGTTTGTTCCGCCACTTCTTCTTTCCAGCAAAAACACTAGGAAGTGTCGAAGGGTGGGCGTTTTGGGGGACTGTCACTTATAAATAAGTAAAGTAAATTTTTACGTTCGAAAGGTGCTGATTATCAGTCTAGTTTGAATAAATAATAATAATAATAATAAAAAAAAAAAGTAGCAACCACGGAGTCAGGATTTGTGCTGAAGTTTGGGTGTACTTTCTATTAGGAACACCTTTTTTTTCTTGGATTGTGGGAAATCATGAAATGACTCCTCCCGCTTTTGGGCAGAGCGAAAGGGAGTGTCAGACTTCTACTGACTAAAAACCACCCATGTTCTTTCTTAGCCCTTTGTGTCGAGGCCGCGGTATCTCTTTCGAACAACCCGCAGCCCGAACGGGTATTAGGTACATCTCAGCCTCAACTTAACTCTTCAGGTATTACAGCCGTGATGTTATGCTATAATTAATTCAATCTAAACAACCATAACCCGATTGCTCCCCCAAAATCAAAGACTTCACCGCTAACGGCAGCCATGTTAACAGTTTGTAAGTAAACATGGCAGCTATTATACGGGTCGTGACGCGAACCCACTTAACAAGCTTAAGGCGATGACGTGGTACGATATGTGAATGGTTCTCGCTGATGTTGTTAGGAACGCGGCAGTAATTAGCTTGTTTGCTGATGAATGGAAGATGTTACTGTTAGAATATTAGCTGTTCTAAGAGAAGTCAGTGTGACAGGATTAAGACAGACGTGTACCTACTTAATCAGGAGCGGATCCAGGATTTACTTCGGGGAGGGGGGGGGGGATTTTGAGAATGTGTCATTTTGCGAATGTGGCATTGCGCGCCTAATCCATCTAGAAGTAGCTACTTCTCTAGATGAGGTTCTTCATGCATAAAGAGATCAAATCATCTCAACCTACTTTATCTTAGTTAAAAATAAACACCCATTTAAATAGCAAGAAAACTCCTGTAATTGGATTACTTTTACTACCTTTACCTCGAGTCCTGGACTTATTTAACTTTTTACATTTCCCGAGGATCCGAACCAATCCTAACCCTTTTACTTCGTTCATAGTCGCTAGAGGAAACGGCTGTAAAACTTTAATTGCATCGTTTAAATATTGATGTAATAAGAACAGTAGTAAAAGTTTTTAGGATTTTGTTTCTATTGTATTGAAAAGGAGATATTTTTATACAAGGTTTTTCTTACATGTCACACATTTTAAAAACTTTCTAAATACTTTTTTTTTCCACATTGATTGCCTCGTTGTTCAAGTCGTGGCAATCGCGGATGTGAACATGAGGTCCTCGGTAGCTTTAAAAATGCCGAAAGTTTCAATCTGTTTTTTTTTTTTGGAAAAAAATACAAATTCTCGTTTTTTTTCTGTATTTTTCGAATATTGCCGTGAAAAATTCACAGTACGAATCATTCGGAAAAATACGGGAATCTTTCGAATGTTGCATTGAAATATTCACTTTTATGAATTTTTCGGAAAGTAACAGGAATCTTTCGAATATTTCGCTTCTTTTGCTTTAAAACAAACGAGTTTTATTGAAATTCAGCACTTCTGTAGTCGGCCGAAGTCGGCCCGCGTCGTAATTTCTGTTATTATAATCCGTGCATGTTATATGATGTTTTTTCGTATTATTCGAAAAAAACGTGAAATTTACAGTTCTTGAAACTTTCGAAAGTTACATTGAAAAATACAACGGCATTGGAAAGAAACGGGAATCTTTCCGGCTTTTTTCAACGCTAGTCCTGGGTTAAATTACCGAGTCGGACAAGAATTTCTCAGTCCAGATCTGTGCACGGTTGATGGCCAGGCAATAGCCTCGCCCTCTATTACATGGGACTGTAACATCTGGCGACATGTGGGCGTACTACTAGGTACACCCCTGCCTAACTCTACGGTAATTACAGCCGTGTTGTTATGTTTGTTTGACCAATCGTTTTCCTGAAGAGACTCAAGCCGTAGCAATTACGTCCATCTCATAATCTATTATAATAGTACAGTTAAACTGCCACGTTTCACGTTAAATGTACAGCTAACTAACTGGTTATTAGAGCTCATATTATATTCCGAAACTAAATTTTAGATCCAGTTACCAAATCTAATTTCTTGTTGTGGAGAGATTATTAAATCAGGTCAGTTCTTCAGCAACGTTGTCGGAGGAGAATGGAAGAAAAAAGCAAGTAACAAAGCAAAGTAACAAGGGTAGGAAGATGATAACTTCAGTAGAACGTACTCTTTAAAAATAATCATAAACCAATTTATGTATTACTAGTTGATGCCCGCGGCTTCGCCCGCGTGGATGTCGGTCAAATTATATACTAAAACCTTCTTCTTGAATCACTCTATCTATTAAAAAAAACCACTTCAAAATCCGTTGCGTAGTTTTAAAGATTTAAGCACACATAGGGACGGACAGACAGCGACAGCGACTTTGTTTTATACTAAGTAGTGATGTTTGAAAAATAGTATTATCCTTATTATTTTTTTGTACTCTACCACATTTTTTTGTACGCTGTCCTATTTGACCCAAAGGTTGACTGGTACAGAATGCCTTGTGGCATTAAGTCCGCCTATGTACAGGTACACTCTTGTACATGAAGTTTAAATAAATAAATGATGATGATGATGATGACCTGAGAAGGATTGCCAGATCTTCCATGTTCAGTTATTGGGAAACACGATACCTAACAACCCCACCAAAAGTCATAGTTCTAAACAATTCATATGAAGCAACTCTTTACATTCTTAAGCCCTATGAATAGACGATGGAAATGCTTTTAAAGTAAATAATACGCACGGTCGACGAGCCAGGACCGAATTCCTCACATAACTGATGCACACTTGTGGTCATTATACCGCGGAGTTTATTACTTACTGTCTATATGTCTGGTCTCCCTTTAGTCTTGGTGTCCTCAGATTATGGTACTCAGGGGAATGGCGGTTGACCTATTCTTAGATGAGCAAGCAGTAACAATGTTGCCCCTTCTCAGATTTGATTTAAATCTGAAAGGAATTGTGTCAAGAATGGGGCGGCCTCGCCAGGAGCATTTGCATGTCATGTGTAATAATCTAAGATTCGATTTTGTATAGAAACAAGTAAATCCGAACTGCATCAACAGTTCAGCTGCCTGCCTTGTCCCAACTATGTTGGCATCGGCTTCCAGTTCAACCGGATGCAGCTGAATATCAGTATTTTACATGGAGCGACTGCCTATATGATCTCCACTTACTCAGTTAATTATAGGTAATACGGTACTCCTTGCTGGTAACGAATATTGTTAATTATCAAAATGGACCGCAATATGATTCTGAGGCTGTTACGCAAATACCCCGCAGTTCTATTTCTATCATTCAAAATTCCAAAGCTAGACACAAAAGACAATGCCTGAACTCGAAATTAATCCTCATATCCAACTTGGAAGATTCAATAAACAATAGCAAACAAATATAGGAATTATTAATCATTCAGAACTATATTGACGTAGAACTTATACAGTATGCTAATTGATAGTTCAATCTAAGGTTAAATGAATAGAGTCATTCCGATCGATTAGTGGTGGCCATCAGACGATCATGGCTGCAATAAAATTTGTGTCTAATGTGTGCCCATGACTAACAACCGGATGGAGGAGCTTGCATACTCATTAAGAAGTTTAAAGAAATGTGTGATTCAGATGTGCATCATCTTGGAGAATAGATAAATCTTATGTCATACATGAGTGCGTACATAAAGGGTGTAAAAGTACCCTTAACGCAAACGAAGGGCATTTGTTCTCCCCACCACTGCGATAATTTTTTTGTTCTAGACCATACCTGGGAACCTCCTAGTTGCGGAGATATTGGGGGTCAAAGTTCCAAATTTTTCACAGCTGTTTTTGTAAATACTAGTACTTCAGGTTTTAACTTTACTTAAATTACCTCCATGACCCGTTTACTATTCAAAGCATCCACTAGCACAATGTTTTAAGAGTGCTACTTTGAGTTTTACCGTAAAATGTGATTTTTGACCCCAAAAAAAAAAGTAATTTCCCAGCAAAAATTTTTGCGTAGGGGTACTTGGTTTGATGTACAGAATGCTTGGTTGTCGGATGCGTGAAGGGTTCGTTTACACCCTGTATAGGTTAACTAAACATTGCTGTCATACAATCAGTAAAACACCTGAGGCACAATTCTCGTTTCTCTAATCTTAATGTCAAAAGTTGTAAACAATACGAAATTCATCAAATCATCATCATCAGCCTATTAATGTTCCCACTGCTGGGACACAGGCCTCTTCGAGAGGGAATGGGCTATGATCTACCACGCGAGCCCAGTGATGGATGGGTAGATGTCACAAGTCTTCGATTTTTTGGTTCTAGGACATGCCGGTTTCCTCACGGCGTTTTCCTTCACCGTTGTTGAGAGGGTTTGGGCGCAGAACGTCAGAAACGCAAAATGACAGATTAGCAAATTGTCAGGTGTTAGATTTTTTTCTCAAATGGTCAGAATCGCAAAATGACAGACTAGCAAAATGACAGGTTCGCGAAAAGACAGATTAGCAAAATGACAGGTTCAGTGGTGATGAAATAAATGTTTTTTTTTATTTAATACGAAATCAGCTAAACAAAATTAAACATTGTGTCATACATAAACTGAGGCAGCCCCAGTAACTTACTTGTACTTGTGTCGGGGCTGGCTCACTCTTCGTTTAAGTAGTATCGTAGCAAAAATGATATTATGTCTATGATAAAGCCAGCTAATGACATACCTCATAAACCCAGTTTCAAATGTTCTATGAATTCACGCCTTAATTGTTAAACATATCTGGATGAAATGCATGACGTACCGGTATACGACAACCGTCTTGTCCTGGTATTCAGATGTTTAATTTTCAACATCCTCACAGACACAGGGAAAACCGTGGACAAAAGATAGTTATCAACGTCATTCCCATTCTCCTGTCCCTAACTAATTTAGCTATTTCAAAAGCTACTAAGTATTGTATTAACAATCTAAACCGTAAAACATGAATACATTACGACAACAAATCGCTACAACCCAAAAAATACTTCTTCATAATTCTAAATCAACAACAGCTAAATCTGAAATATCACCTGGCAGAAAATCAGAAACACTTGTACTAAATAAAATAAAAACTAAATAAGCTTGCTGACGTCTGTGGCTCGCTAAATCGAGATCCACAATCTTATAACGAACTGACAACGGCTTGATAGTGCACAATGCGATGACTGATATACAGGACAAACACTAAAGTCCATTTCACGAAAGAAGTCCCGCGGACAATTGTGGAACTAAATTTAACAGATCGGCCATGTTGTCGTTTGTCGATGTTATCAAGGTGCGTTTGTTGTAGTAGATATTTTGTGAGTTTATTATTGGATTAGTGCGTTATAAGGTTTATTTACGATGCCAAAAGTTGTGAAACAACATTATGTCGCGCGACATACAGCGCTGCGTCTGCGGGACTTCTTTCGTGAAATGGACTTTATGTGAGGTGAGCTATCGTACATCTACAGTTTCATGGAGGTAGAAGTTGACACCGCTAACTCGGAAATATGAGACGAAAAAAGGCTATTTTGATTAGGACAAAAGTGGACACTTTACTTCTTTATTTATTTATTGGCCTATCTACAATCGTTACACTGTTAGTTCTAGAAATACAAACAATATGATACAAGCATAGTGTATAATATAGAGCGATAGACACAGCATGCAAGAAAAAGAAACTAATTTAGAACATAAACAAAATACTTTAATAGTGCAGAAATAACACTGTCAACAACAGTGGGTAGTTCTAGGAATAAATACAGTAAAAACAAAAATGACAGAAAAGAAAATGAAAAAGTTAGTTTTGATGGACTTGGCGCTTACTTTGAATAAAAATCTTATTAGGTGAATACAGCATGTAAACGGACCTTTCACGAAGTCGTTAATCAAGGACTCTACAGGGTGTAAATCAACTCATCACACAGCCGTTAACCAAGCATTCTGTACATCAAACTAAGTACCCCTACGCAAAAATTTTTTGCTGGGAAAGGATTTTTTTTATTGGGGTCATAAATCACATTTTACGGTAAAACTCAATGTAGCACTCTTAAAACATTGTGCTATTGGATGCTTTGAATAGTAAACAGGTCATGGAGGTAATTTAAGTAAAGTTATGACCTGAAAAACTAGTATTTACAAAAACAGCTGTGAAAATTTTGGAGCTTTGCCCCCCAATATCTCCGTAACTAGGGGGTTCCTAAGTATGGTCTAGAACAAAAAAATGATCGCAATGGTGGGGAGAACAAGTGCCCTTCGTTTGCGTTAAGGGTACTTTTACACCCTATATACATCAATCTAAGTAACCCTACGCAAAACTTATTGCTGGAATAAGTTTTTTTTGTATAGGCTCTTTCCCAAATAGCATTGCATCTTAGACCTCAAACCTTGCAAAATATTTCTCCAAGACGAAAACACTTTGCTCAACATTCATTACTGTTATTAATTTATCATTCAATTTACAAACTTCATCACTCTACATTGGATTAAGTGTAACATTATTTTCGTAAGAACCAAAGTTTTTTGCTTGTTTCCTAAAACGCAACGCAACCGAAGCAGTGGCTTTTTTGTCTAAGTTTCCATTTAAGGCCCCCGAATTGCGTTTGATAATGTAATTTAAGTATTTTTTACTTGTATTGGCTATACAATGGTCTTTGTTAGATACAGTTCAACGCACAATACGCTTTGTTAATCTTCAAAGAATATCTACACTAATATTATAAAGAGGAAAGATTTGTTTGTTTGTTTGTAACGAATATGCTCCGAAACTACTGGACCGATTTCAAAAATTCTTTCACCGTTGGGAAGCTACACTATCCGTGGGTGACATAGGCTACTTTTTATCCCTGTATTCCCACGGGAACGGGAACTACGCGGGCGAAACCGCGTGACGTTCGCTAGTATTTCTATAAAGTTCTTGTATTAGGGCAATCGCCCGATCTTTGAAGTCTTAGATCTTATCATCATCATCTTCCTGCCTTCATCTCGGCGAAACATGTCTATTTCCTCTAATTATCTCTTTTGAAAATGATGTTTTATTTTGCAAATATTACAACCGGTAGATGAAGCTTGCATACTCATTTAAAGAGTTTAAAGAAATATGTGATTCAGATGTGCATCATCTTAGAGAATAGATAAGTCTTAAGTCATACATGACTGCACATATAAGGGTTAACTAAACAGTGCTATCATACAATAAGTACAAACACTTTTTTTTTGGTGGTGGAAAATCATCAAATAACCCCTCCCGCTCTTGGGCAGAGCGAAAGGGAGCGTTAGACTTCTACTGACTAAAAACCACCCATGTTCCTTCTTAGCCCTTCATGTCGCCGCGGTATCTCTTGCGAACAACCCGCAGCCCCGACGGGAAGTACAAACACCTGAGGCAAAATTCTCGTTATTCCTGCCCTAATCCTTTTCTACTTTGGGTCAGTGCAGAACGTTATCTTCTTCTATTCTCCCCTGTCACGGCATCATTTGCGCCTTTCTCTTTTTTATCATTCCTCACAGTCCTCAAACAATTCATCCATTTTTTCTTATCATTCCTCACAGTCCTCAAACAATTTATCCATTTTTTCTTATCATTCCTCACAGTCCTCAAACAATTCATCCATTTTTTCTTATCATTCCTCACAGTCCTCAAACAATTCATCCATTTTTTCTTATCATTCCTCACAGTCCTCAAACAATTCATCCATTTTTTCTTATCATTCCTCACAGTCCTCAAACAATTCATCAATTTTTTCTTATCATTCCTCACAGCCCTCAAACAATTCATCCATTTTTTCTTCGATCTTCCTCTCCCTCTCCATCCATCAACATTACAAAACAATATTGACGAGTAAGGATATTTTTTCACCACAGCAGCGGTACAAGATTATCCAGAATAGCACAGGACTCACACTTCGGAATCTAGACGCCTTTGACAAACATAACTAGATTTAACATACAACACATCGTCTGAGCATTACCGGTATTGCATACTTGTTTATTTTAGTTCCCAAGCAACACGTAACGCTTAATAAAACGTGGACCATCTTGAAATAATAGTGTGCAACCACGCGATGAGTATATAAAAATGTATTTACGTTCTACTGAATTTTTTATCTACATTAATATTATAAAGAGGTACAATTTGTTTGTTTGTGGGTATTCTCCGGTACTCAACATCTCATCGTTGTTGCCCTTATTTTTTTTTTTGGCGGGTGGAAAGTCATCAAATAACCCCTCCCGCTCTTGGGCAGAGCGGAAGGGAGTGTCAGACTTCTACTGACTAAAAACCACCCATGTTCCTTCTTAGCCCTTGCGCCGAGGCCGCGGTATCTCTTTCGAACAATCATGTTCCTGCCCTTATCCCATGTTATTTGGGGTCGACATAACACGTCTTTTTCTTCCATTCTGCCCTGTCTGTCGTCACGCTATCATTTATTCCTTTTTCCTTCATATCATTCTTCACACACTCCATCCATCTTTTCTTTGGTGTTCCTCTCCCTCTCCATTCATCTACATTTATATTGATGATCTGAAAATTCTTTTATTGGCAGAAAGCTACATTGTAGGTGGGTGCTATAGGATATGAATTATATTTATATCATGCATCTAAGCGGCGTTATCACAATTTTTGCGGACGGAGTCGCGGGCGAAGTGCTAGTTGGTGATAATTTTGGTGGGATCTCGTCTTATGTGTGGGACATAGTTTAGTCTCTCTGCTGGCGTTATTCTTGATTTATAATATTATGCTGAAGTGACGTATGCGTTTTTATTGAGTACGCTTTGTCGACCATGCGCTCAATGCGAAACTGGTTTGCTTAGACACGGTATAGTTGGATTCTCAAGTTCATGGTTCTTTATGGAGTCTCCATGGAAATCTCATTCGGTTCGGACGGCACGGTTGGCGCAGTGGCTAAAGCAATGGACTGCCGCGCTGCGTGTCGCGGATTCGATCCCCGCACGGAACAAATATTTGTATGACCTACAGATAATTGTTACGGGTCTGGGTATTTGTGTATGTAAGTTTAAATGTTTGTGAACGCACCCACGGTACAGGAGAAATTCCTAGTGTGGGGCAATGTTTTATTAAAAAAATAAATAATAAATAAATACTTGGATGCACGTCCATCGTATACAGTCACCCTTGCTGCTACCTTCATCATCGTCTTTCTGCCATTGTCTCCCATGAACTTGAGAACAGTGCAATTTGTATTACTTCTCCATTCTCTCTCACGGTATCATTTATTTACTCTTCTCCCATAATATTCCTCACTCAATTCAATCATCTCTTCTTTGGCCACCCCCTCCCTCTTTTCCATCCTCCACCACATCATTCCATAATAGTACCATGCTGGCAGGACACTACTATGCTAGAGCTATTCTCGCAATCAGCGGATCCTCGCAAGCTTCACCAGGTCATCAGTTCACCTTGTGGGAGGCCTTCCAATGCAACCTTTTCCGGTTACGAGACCCACAGGACCGGTCAATATGGCGTCTCTTGGGGGTGGCCTATAACTAGCAGTGGATGTCTTTCATGATGAGCATCGATAGCCCTACCCACGACGTAATCCTACAATCCTCAATCATTTTTTACGTCTCTTACAAGAAAATAAAATTCCAAAGCATTTGGTAACTAGGCCACCGAAACCCAGTTTCCGACTTCCTCCTCTTCCGAGCTCACCAAACCAAATCAAATGACTTCAATGTTTACATCCTCCAACCATCAACCCAAATTCAAGTCTTACGCCAAACGATTGCTTAATCCTATTAATATTATAAATGCGAAAGTTTGTGAGGATGGATGAATGTTTGTGTCTGTCACGCAAAAACTACTGAACGGATTTGGCTGGAATTTGGGAAACAGATGGTTTATAAACTAGATTAACACATAGGATACTTCTTATCCCTGTAGTTTAATCCCATCGGGCAATTATCGAACACCACGCGGGTGAAACCGTGGGCATAAGCTAGTACTTTATAACGGTGCTGTAATTAAGAGCATTTCCTCTTGTGCGCTTGACCTTAACCGTCATGTAATCGTTGATTATGTAAGTTGCATAACAACCATTGTGGAAACGATTTTCTGCTTAAAACAATGTACGATTACTGTTATTTGCTTCATCTAAGGATGTTGCGATTTGAAATTTAAAGTGTTTGTAACCAGTCGTTTGGAATAGAGAAGCAAATTTTTATGAAGCAGTATAAATAAGCTATTTTTTTCTTTTTTTTATTAGTCTACGTGGTACCCCACAGCTGGGCAAAGGCCTCCCCTTCCATACCTCATTCTCCTTCCATACCTCATTCTCCTTCCATACCTCATTCTCCTTTCATAACTCTCTATCCTGTGCGATATCTGGCCATGTTACCCCCGCATGCATTATCAGATCCCATCGGGGCTGCGGGTTGTTCGAAAGAGATACCGGGGCCTCGACGCAAAAGGCTAAGAAGGAACATGGTTAGTTTTTAGTCAGTAGAAGTCTGACACTCACTTCCGCTCTGCCCAGAGTGGGAGGAGTCATTTGATGATTTCCCACCACGCCGCAAAAAAAAAAAGCGTGATCAGATCGTCACGCCACCTTCCTCGCGGTTGACATTGACGGTGCTGTTCGTCCTCAGGCGACCAGTGTGTGACGATCTCTGACCATCTCTCAGGTTGCATCCGTGCTATGTGGCGTGCCCACTACCACTTCTGCCTGGCTGTTTTTCCTTTTACATCCGTTTTTGATGTTATGGAGCGCAGGGTGGTGTTTAACTCCTATTATGCTGCAGTTCTTGAGTTCGATCTTGAGTTTATACTTCTGTTGTTTAGTAAGTCATCAACTTTGTGCACCGTAGGTTAGGACGGGCAGGATGCAAATGTGACGAGTTTTCTTTTCAATGTAAGTGGAAGATTCATAAGCTACGATTTAAAAAACAATGTACGAATACTGGTACTTACTTCAAGAATGTTGTGAAGTTTCAGATGGATTTGCAAACAGTGAAACAGGTAAATTGAGAGGCAAAACTACACTAGAAGCCAGTTCCGTTCAAAGACAAATATTCATAGACAAAATCTTTTCTGTAGGCATTGTCGCTACCGGAAACATACACAATACCAAAGCAACGTTTGTATAGACGTTTTGTAAAGCTATTATTTATACTCTCTAACATTTTTGGTTTAGACTGAGCACCGGATGACACAAGGCTGGCAGTCATGATGATGATCACTGTTAAGCTGCCAAGCAGTTGACAGCACGAAATATAGACGTCACAAGCAGAACAAAGTTTACAAACAAAAATTCCATTTACACCAGAAAACTGTTCGATAGAGCCATAAAGCGACAAGTTTTTATTTGTCATGCACAAGATAATGCAAGCGGCATGTATCATGTATGTTTCTCCTAATAAGGTAACTAGGACAGTTTTTCATCTCAACGATGTCAATAGTAGAAAAAGAACCTTACTAGTATAAAATTAGCATTTTCGTATGGGAATGAAAGAAACAATGTATCAATTGGCTTGTCATCTTGTTAGTATTGAGTATCTTAATTGATGTACAAAAAATATGGAGTAGCAAACCCTGTAGCTTGTACAGAATTACGGTTTTTACTTTGATTGACAACTGTATCTATTCCGTTAGGTATCTTTGGAAAGAAGACAAAGCGAATCGTGTTACCACGTAGTAACTGGGTTGTGGAGGTCTGATAGGCAGTCGCTCCATGGAAAATACTGGCATTCAGCTGAATCAGTTTAGTCTAAAAGCCGACCTTAACATAGTTGGGAAAAGCCTAGGCAGATGAAGATTAAAATGTCCCTACAGAAAGACAAATTTTTGCCCAACCCCATGATGTGAAAACGCATAAGTTTATGTGTGCATGAAGAATTCTTCTCGTCTTATCAGGATAAGGAATTCTAAAGCAGGAATCCGGATATTCATGTTTGTTTTGTTCTCTGAACATCACTAGTCACGGTGCAAGCACACGTGTCCAATGTTTTCCACACGTTGACCCTGAAACATCAAACGACAAATCTGGGAACGCTATTGTGAAAACATCTGGTCATGGCGCCTGAGATACAAAACAATACTTTTGTTTATCACAGAATTAATAATAGGTAAACAATTTAGGAGAACCGATGACAGGATGGATCGACGATATAATTTAGCTTGTTGCGAAGACTTAAACCAGAACGCGCGAACGGTCTAAAGCATTTTGAAGAATGGCGCAATAAAAACAACGGCGGATGCAAAAAATGTTTACGACAATGCTTGACAATCCATGAGAAAAATTGAAATTAATGTCAGACTGAAATTACCAACTCGTAGTTACCATCACGCTATCTATGAGATAGTTTAATTTGCAGTGAGAAATAACACCTGCATTATCTCAGCAGTTATTGTAAATGTCTCTAGCTGTCATTTGTGAATCTTTGTCAGTCGTTACAGGTAGTTAGTGGCCCGAAATTCTAACACCCAGTCTTGACACGGGATATTATATTACCCAGTAAGTACTAACTGGGTTGTGGAGGACAGAGAGGCAGTCGCTTTATGTAAAGTACTGGTATTCAGCTGCATCCGGTTCGACTACCCCAAAAAGCCAACAACAAAAAGGCTAGCCAGGTGATGAAATCTTTACAGTTAACGGCAGCCAAACAAAAGAAACAGAAATGTGGAGGCAGAGAGGTCTACATCCAGTATTGGACGTGTTTCAGATGATTTATGAAACTAACACTAAAAACTAACTTTATAGAAGATATCAGTATCAAGCAGTGACCAAATGAATTTAATATTAGTTACGTGATACGTTTCCTATTACGTGGTGATGCGGTTGCTGCAAGGACATTCGGTATCATTGCGGTGAAGTAAGAGATCCGTTAAATAGATACCTAAAGAGATAATGTTTATTTATTATGTTAGTATTATTATTTATACTATTAATTATTAGTACATGTCGTGACAAGGCGCTATTAGAAGGCTTAAGAGTATTTAAACCTACAATATCTAACGTCTTACTGACAACTTAACTTCTATTTATCATCACTGTTTTCAGTCGGATGATTTGTACTTCTTGACTGAAATCTGCTTAATTGTCACCATTATCCTGCTCTTTTACTAATACAATTTATTAGGGGTCGGCGTTGCATGTCTACTTTTTATTCTATATTTTTTTTTTATGAGGCGCCATCTCAATATCCGTGTTTCGGGATCTTCCATCGTTTTTGCCCTACTGAAAATTGCTTTAAAACTAACTAGGTCATCGTCATCCAAGACCAAAAACAACGTTCTGCATTTAGTAAATTGTACAAAGGCTTAGCCATAATCTTCTTCGTGGCACCAACCAGTTCATGTGTTAAACTGTTTACATAAAAGCAAGAGTCTTTCAAAATCTCATCAACAACCTTGGTATGACATTATGAATGACATCAGACTCGCGACATTTATGGGGTACCAATGAGTAGCTTTATCTTACAAAGATATCTATCTACTGATTTAACAGATTCTGATTAAATTCTTATCGATATCCACTAATAAAAGTGAAGATATAAGGCTTCAGATTGAATATTAATAGTTGAAGAAGTTCGCAGTTTAGTAGCTTGCAAGATTCTTATCTTGAATTAAAGACTTATCAATTCAATCTCGTCGCTAATCTTTCTCTTTTAGACCAAGCTTTGTTTACCGAGCCACATATTTTCACAAAATCTTTGGAGTAAGTAGATTTTTGCACGCCAATTTCTTGGTTAATATTCAAAAACTCACTCAAGTCAAGAAAGTATAGCACAAGTAAAAGGGTGGGGGATTTTTAAGCAGTAGGTGACGCAAGGGAATCAGTGCTGTTGATAATGAATTTAAAATAAGATGCAGCCGGAATTTCCTAATTAACTGATTTGTAAAACAAATACAGAGGTCACAGTCTCTTTGATAAGTCAAGACCAAATGTTTCACTGTCCTCTAAATATTTAATGTCTCCAGGGATATCACTAGATCAAAGTAAACATTTCAAAGGTATTCTGCGTAGAATATTACGTGGGAGTCTAAACTGAGAGCTCTCCTGCAAATTGCTTGCAATGTCACGTTCCTTTAGAATCTGAGAATGTCAGATCTATTTGATACTCCGTAGAAGTTATGAATAGCAAGTTTGTTTCTACTTACCTGTTAGATTATTTTAAAGAGCGTCTATTTTTAAGGTTGTTCAAAATTAGATTCGAGTGATTCCGAAATATTTTTTTAATTTCTACCTGTTTTTACCTGCACTGTTGTCGTCTTATTTAAGGACCGGGTAATATGTCTTTTCTTCCATTCTTCTCATTCAGCTGTCACTTTATCAATCAATATTTTTCCTTCGTCATCAACATTTCCCTGCCCTTATCCCAATTGTTTAGGCGTTGGCGAAACAAGTGTTTCTTACTATTTTCTGTTAGTTGCTCTTCTAGTAATTCCTTCATATGATCTCGAATTTCTTCATAAATCTTTTTTCTTAACTTACTCTCCCATATAAAATTCTATCACAGAGACGAAAATTCAAACAGACAACTCACTCCTTATAAAATCTAAACAAATACCACTATCCAGAAAAGAGCAAGGTACTTTATCACCTTTTACAACTCTAGAGAGTGGGTACGAAACAAATTAAGATTTATACCAGTGCGAGAGTTAATGTCCCTCTAGCGTATTACGGACCTTCGCTACTTTACAAAGTTTGTCGAAACTACGTTAGTAGGTATCCTTCACATATTCACGGTAGAAGGATTCCTGGTAATACTCTTAGCTCGCAGTTTCCGAGTTCCGGGTTTTTTAGGTTTAAGACTATTACATGGAATGAATGCCGTTTGTGGAACTTTACTGTTTGAAGATGAGAATAAGGGTAAGAGAATGGTGATGATGATGATGATGACTGTTTGAAGATGAATTACAGGAACTACAGATATTACTAGAAACTGAAACATTTACTACTGATTACAAAAACTCTCTAGTTAAAGAAATATTGTCACAGGAATAATTTTACATATTTTGACCCCAAGTAACATAGGAAAAGCGCTGAAAGATCATGTTTCGTCATTATTTAAATTAAAACCCAATCTGCGTAGTTAAGATTTTTTCTTTGATGTTGTTGTTAAATAATGTAAACAAAGCATATTATTTTAAGGTAAATTGCACGATTTATCTAAATAAGAACACTTTCCGAGTGAAAGTTATTGTTTTGAATGAGTCACGTTTTATCTTTGTTTCATTTTACAAACATGAAAATTCTTACTTTTATTGTAGGTAATCTTATTGGGATAAATTGAAGAGTTATTTCAGTTTCATATTTCTTTTTTTACAGGTTCGCATTTGTGATAAAGATACAATATTAAACAATATTCTTGTGATCTTCTTATTGTGAGCTTAAAAGTCTTTGATCAGTAAGGCCTGCTTGCACCACATTTGAGGGTGTCGAGATGGGAATTTTTCGTAGACATGATAAATAAATTCATGGGTGCCGAGATGGGAAGGTGCCGAGATGGGACTAAACCGGCGCAGCATGTCTTCTTCGTCCATACTTCTCTATCACCACAAGACACTTTCTTTCTTGCCATAGTTTACACAATCCATCCATCGTTTCTTTGGTCTTCCTCTACTCTTATACAGCTACTATTTGCAACGTATAAACATATAAGCCTTCTACAAAGCTACATATAAGTCAGTAAGTAATTCCTCACCACTAGAGAGAGCCGGTGGTGCGGTGGCGGTGGGGGCAGCCTCGACGGCCGCCGAGACACCGCACACGTCTCCTTCTGCAACACATCATCATGCATATTACTACTTCTAAGCTACTAATATACTATCTACGTCATAACATCACGAAGGACCTAATCCCGAATCCCGATCCCGAGGGTTACCTATTAGTACACCCACATTTCGCCAGTTATGTTTAAGTCCCATGTCATAGGGGGCGACCCTATTGCCATCAACCAGGCACTCCGTGGCTACTGCTGAGAAATTCCTGATGGAAAAACCCGAAAGAATTTTGTCCGAACCGGGAATCAAACTTCATGAGTCAGTCAACTGCAGTCGCGCTTGTGCCCACTAGTTGATCTTGATGAGAAAAAAAAAATCTAGAGTCTAGATGACGAAATATTAAGTGATACTTATTCTGAGTTTCACCAACTGGACACACGTGTGTCCAGTTTCTTGTATCGAGTTGGTGAAGAACCCAGATCAACGAGGCAGTATAAATATGTACTAATATTTTATAGAGGTATTTGTTTGTAAGTTTTGTTTGTAAGGGTACTCGAAATCTTCAGAACCTCTGATCCGATTTCGAAAATTATTTCACTAACGGGACGCTACATTATCCGAGGGTGTCAAACGCATTTAAAACATTCCCGTAGGTTAATTTACGTACATAACGGGAGCAAAGCCACAAGCAAATGCTTGCTCATTCATAAATCGACCCCTGGACCTCGTCGGGGCTGCGAGTTGTTCGCAAGAGATACCGTGGGAGGCGGAGCGGGAGGGGTTATTTGATGATTTCCCACGCCCCAAAAAATAAGGCTTCGAAGGTTATAGTCAAGTTAATCTAAGACATATTACAAACTTAACGTGTGATGTACAAGATCGTGCTCTTCTTAAATAACAATTCGGTCCTCAACGAGTCCTCAACGCCTACATGAACTCATTACCAAGTAATTATAATATGTTTGTACACCCACGCTCCAGTGTAGTGAAATTGTTCCAAGAAATAGCTAAGTAGAGAAATTGTTGGGTTCTTAGAAAATTTAAAGTGGGTGGTGGTTGGGCGTCGCTTTCTTTGTGAAGACATGGGTGGTGAAGAAGTGGAAATTAAATCGTCGTTTAACTTTTGTTGTTCACGTCTATAAGTAGAAATAAATAAAATTAGAGTGTCTTTGTTATTTTAAAATAACAGCTTTTTAGTGAATGTGTACGAAAGTATATACGGTACTTAACAAATTTTCGTCGGTGTGTTCCGTGTGTTCATTCAGCCGACAATCCGAATCGGCTGGATTGATTTTGACGGGTATTTCTTGGCCTGACCTTTGGAATACCCGTAACATTTTTTTAAACAAGCACATAAGACGTTAAACTGCTTTAATACTAGTATTAAAGCAGCGACTGTTACTCGCAGATAGCTCATATCATAAGAAGTAACTTATGCTACCTACTTTTATTTTATAAAATGGATGAGGGTTCGGAAGTTTCGACTTAAGAAACTCGTCATCCAATCTGAAACATTCTTCAATGATGGAAAATCATACTATCACCGAGTGCTAAGTTAGGATATTTGGTTTGCCCGTCGGGGCTGCGGGTTGTTCGCAAGAGATACCGCGGCCTCGACATGAAGGGCTAAGAAGGAACATGGGTGGTTTTTAGTCAGTAGAAGTCTGACACTCCCTTTCGCTCTGCCCAAGAGCGGAAGGGGTTATTTGATGATTTTCCACACCATAAAAAAAAAGAGGATATTTGGTTTTCTCGTGGACGAAGTTAGCGAGTGAGAATAACGGTAGAAAAGGTAACATCCAAAATGGCAACGCTATTCTGGTAACATTTCAAGAATAATAAACACAAGTTACCAAAACAATCTCATGCCTTGCTATGAACAGATGGCAATTAATAGTACTTAACAAGACAAGTAATGAGTCACTGTACAGTTTCCACCCACCAGTTGCTTTGAAAGTGAACTTATATGGCGCTAACTAGTCGTAGTAGCCATCGAGTTGTTATTTGTTAGTACAGCAAGCACTATATAGGTTGTAAAAGTACCCTTAACGCAAACGAAGGGCACTTGTTCTCCCCACCACTGCGATATTTTTTTTGTTCTAGACCATACCTGGGAACCCCCTAGTTACGGAGATATTGGGGGTCAAAGTTTCAAATTTTTCACAGCTGTTTTTGGAAATACTAGTTTTCAGGTTATAACTTTACTTAAATTACCTCCATGACCCGTTTAAATATTATTCAAAGCATCCACTAGTACAATATTATAAGAGTGCTTCATTGAGTTTTACCATAAATTGTGATTTTTACCCAAAAAAAAAATCTATTCCCAGCAAAAATTTTTGCGTAGGTACTTAGTTTCGCCGATTCTTCCACCAAGGCCGACAGTCTTGCCAGTCGCATGCGCGAGGTGCTGACCGAATTTGATGTGATAATTTCACGTCCAACCAAAAGAGCTGAAGCGAGGATCATGGATCTCGATGATGCTGTAACGCCTGATGAAGTGGCAGCTGCTATCGCCGAAGTAGGGGGTTGTTCCCCTGAAGACGTAAAAGTAGGTCAAATCCGTCGTCCGCCTGCTTCTCTAGGGCACGTATGGGTTCGTGCCCCCCTGACGGCTATAAAAAAACTAACGTCTGAAAAGGGCATGCGCTTAGGTTGGACTGTAGTACGGGTTCAGATCTTGGCCGCGCGTCGTATGATGTGCTTTCGGTGCCTCGAGCCCGGACACGTCCGCTGCCGGTGCACTAGTGCAGTTGACCGCAGCAACCAGTGCTATGCTTGTGGAGGTGCTCACAAAGCGAGAGAGTGCACGTCGATGACCATGCACTGTCCGTTATGTTCAGATCATGGTCTTCCAGCAGATCATCGACTGGGAGGAAAGAAGTGCGCTCCGCGCAAGAAGCAGCCCTCGTTTGTCCCCGTCTTATCACAAGGATCGGTGCAAGCACCACTGGGTGTAGTCCCTGTGGAGGAAATGGACGCCTCGCCTTCCCAGCCTTAAAAGTTCTTCAATGCAACCTGAACCACTGCCGCAACGCACAAAACCTTTTTATGCAGACTATTGCGGAGTGGTCGGTTGCCTTGGCGGTGGTAGCCGAGCCCTATGGCCTTCAGGATCACCCACGGTGGTTTCGGGACACTATGGATTCTGTTGCCGTTTATTGGTCTGTTGGGAGTGGTGGGCCTCACTGCTCTATTATAGATAAAGCACAAGGATATGTTGCTGTGGAATGGGGACATCTAGCAGTAGTAGGCTGCTATGTATCTCCGAATATTACTCTCGTGGAATTCCAAGAATATCTAGACAGGGTTGGTAACTGCATCCGGCGTAAATGCTCACCACGTCCGGTGCTCGTCCTAGGTGATTTCAACGCTCACTCTAGAGTTTGGGGAAACACCCGGGACAGGCCCAGAGGACGAGCATTACAAGACTGGGCGGCGTCACTAGATCTTCGTCTTTTAAATCAGGGGTCAGTTGCAACATGTGTTCGCTGGCAGGGGGAGTCAATTGTAGATCTCTCGTGGGCAACTGCTTCTGTTGCTCGCATGGTGTCCGAATGGAGAGTAGCGGAGGAAATGGTCACACTATCCGACCACCGCCACATTGTCTTCAAGGTGACTCTCGACCCTTCCGGTAGCCCCAGCCGTTCAAATTCTTACCTACCGGTGCGACGATGGGCCCTCAAACGGCTCAATCGAGACATGCTTGTCGCAGCCGCCAACATTACAGCTTGGTCGGAAGATACTCGTTCCCAGGCGGATCCAGAGGAAGAAGCGGCTTGGTTTCGGGAAACAATGTCATCAATTTGCGACACTTCTATGCCCCGAGTCAGGAGCGGCCAACGACTTGGTGCGGTTCACTGGTGGTCGGAAGTCATCGCGCAATTGCGTGTTTTCTGCTTAAGATCACGACGCCAGTATCAGCGCACTAGGCGCAGACGACAACCGAGAGCCACGGAGGAAGAAATAGCCAGAGATTATAGAGCATACCGAGAGGCGACAATGAAACTCCAACACGCCATCACAGACGCGAGATCAAGGTCCTGGAGGGAGCTCCTCCAAGGGTTGGAAAGGGATCCATGGGGAAGACCTTATAAGTTAGTTATGGCTAAATTACGTCCATGGGTCCCCCCTATTACAGGAACTATGGACCCAAGTCTGCTGGAAAGAGTCCTTAACACTCTCTTCCCAATAGTTAGGGATAGTCCCTCGCCATTATTGTCACCTGTAGACTGGTCTGATGAGTTGGGGGTGACTGAAAGCGAGCTGGATAGAGCCGTTAGACGTTTGGGGACTCGTAACACTGCGCCGGGCCCGGATGGTATCCCTGGTCGGGCTTGGGTTCTGGCTTTGCCTGCTCTCGGGGATCGCCTAAGACGACTGTTTAACAGCTGCCTCCGTACAGGCGTATTTCCCTCGGACTGGAAGGAGGCTAGTTTGGTCCTGTTGAGGAAACAAGGCAGGGACTCAGATTCTCCCTCTGCATACCGTCCAATTTGCCTGCTCGACGAAGTCTCCAAACTATTCGAGAGAATACTTGCCGAAAGACTCGCTGGACATTTATTACATGTTGGCCCCGACCTTGCCGATTGCCAGTATGGCTTCCGGCAGCAGCGTTCTACTGTTGATGCGATCCTACGCGTCCGCTCGGTATCGGAACCGGTAATATCCCAGGGTGGGGTGGCGTTGGCGGTGAGTTTGGATATCGTCAACGCCTTTAACTCCTTGCCTTGGGAAGCGATCAGAGCGGCACTTGTACATCACAAAGTGCCGCATTATCTGCAATGTATCATCGGCGCTTACTTCCGCGATCGACTCATTCGCTACGTAGATCGGGACGGTACCGTTCATCGTAGGGAGATAACGTGTGGGGTGCCGCAGGGGTCAGTTTTAGGGCCTCCTTTATGGAACCTCGCTTACGATGTGGTCCTCCGTGTTGACCTTCCCGCTGGTGTTCATGTCATTTGCTATGCAGACGACACCTTGGTGTTAGCCTGCGGGGACACCTTCGCAGAGACCATCCAGCTTGCCGAGCTCGGATTGGACAAGGTCGTGGCGTCAATCCGCGAGTTGGGTTTAGAGATAGCGCCTCATAAAACTGAGGCACTATGGTTCCATAAACTGCCGAAAACCAGAGACCCACCTAGTTCGGTAGTCAGAGTTGGAGATGCGCAAGTCACGGTGGGTCGAAACATTAGGTATCTCGGCTTAACCCTAGACGGTCGGTGGAGGTTCGAAGAGCACTTCGAGCGCCTAGTTCCCCGAGTCGGGAAGGCAGTGGGTGCATTGCATAGACTGTTGCCAAATCTCGGGGGGCCTCGAGAAGAAGTTCGCCGCCTTTACGCTGGGGTGGTGCGATCAATGGTTCTTTATGGGGCGCCAGTTTGGTCAAGTAGGTTGTCTGGAGTCAGACGCTGCAGGACTAAAGTCAACAGCTTGCAGCGTAAAATGGCTATTCGTATCGCACGAGGATACCGTACTGTGTCTTTTGAGGCGGCAACACTCCTGGCACGTTTTCCTCCACTTGACATCCTGGCAGATATGGACGCGAGGGTTTATAACCGAATCCGTGCCATCCGCCAAAGTGGTACCGGCGTGCCAGAAATTGCTGTTGTAAGGCTGAGGCGGCAGGAATGGCGACACGCGCTCGAACAGTGGCGTGAGCGGCTGCAACAGCCGCAATATTCACGTAAGCGCGTTGTCGAAGCCGTCCTGCCACACTTAGAAGCCTGGCTGCAGAGAGGGGATCGCATCTCCTACAGGCTTACTCAGGTACTGACCGGGCACGGTTGCTTTGGCGAGTACCTGAGTAGGATTGGGCGAGAGGCCTCGGCGAGTTGCCATCATTGCGGAGCCGGCATGGACTCAGCACAGCACACGCTAGAAGAGTGCCCTGCTTGGGCCTCTGAACGACGAGTTCTGATAGCCAGGATCGGCCAAGATCTGTCTCTGCCCGCAGTTGTTCGAGCTATGCTGGCGGAGTCTAAGAACTGGAGGGAGGTGGCTTCTTTCTGTGAGACAGTGATGGTTCAGAAGGAGGCTGCGGAGCGCGATCGTGAGAGGGCCGATCCCGCTCGGAGAAGAAGGCGTCGGGCAGGCAACCGCCTCGATGCCTAACATGCCGAAACCCCACCTGCACAATCTAAAGCTGGCGGGAAAATGGGGTCGCGGGCGTTCAGAGTGGGGACTCTGTCCGCCTACCGAGTGACCTCGGAGAAGACGGCGGCACAGTGGTCACGTGCTGCCGTGCACAATTGCAAAGCGAGGCTCAGGGGAGATCACTTTACAATCTCCCCAGGGATGTGCATAACAGGCGTTGCACAGAGGGGGCTCCGGACAGGTCTTTTAAGAGGAAACGGTGCCTCCTCCCATGTGCGGATGGTGGCCACCGGGGTGGTTTTAGTGCGGTAAAAATCCCACACTCCCCGGTCTTATCCCCAAAGGCCGGTCGCCTTTTGAAGGTTTCCCCCCGAGAACAAAAAAAAAAAAAAAAAAAGGTACTTAGTTTGATGTACAGAATGCTTGTTTGACGGCTGTGTGTATACCTAGATAACGTAAATTTTAAAGGGGAATGTGTGTGTAGTGTATAACCGTATAGGTTTTTTTTTTTTGAAAACGTTGCCCCCACACTAGGAATTTCTGTGCGTTTACAAACATTTAAAGTCACATACACAAACACCCAGACCCGGAACATCTATCTGTAGGCCTTTTTTTTTTTTTGAAGGGGGTGGGAAATCATCAAATAACCCCTCCCGCTCTTGGACAGAGCGAAAGGGAGTGTCAGACTTCTACTGACTAAAAACCACCCATGTTCCTTCTTCGCCCTTCATGTCGAGGCCGCGGTATCCCTTGCGGACAACCCGCAGCCTATCTATCTGTAGGCCTTACAAATATTTGTTCCGTGCGGGGATCGGACTCGCGACACGCAGCGCAGCAGTCCAATCGCTCAGCCACTGCGCCAACCGTGCCGTCGTGATTGGTGAAGTCTGATAAAAGCTGTGATTCCTCAGACCCCCCTCCGGCTCACTGCTTACCCTACAGAAAATCTCCCAGCGGGTCAGCAACAGCCATGGCCCACCTGGAAGACTCTTAACCGACTTAGAAGCCAGGTGGGCCACTGCAGGTACAACTTGTTCCGGACTCCGGTGGGGGTATTCCGATAAAACTGGGGGCGACTGCCGGTGGTGGTCATCACAGGTCTGCTTTGAGCAAATGCCACAATGGTCATAAAAGTATTCTACCTGGATGGAACAGTATGTGGAACTGTGTCGCAAACTATGGTAAACCTTCAATTCTGCCTGGTACGCGCCAAAACATGCAGCCATCCAGACATTTGCGCTACTACCAAAGACGCAGGGTTTTTGTGGATGGGATCTTGCAATTCAACCTAGGAAGCTGTCGGCTGGTTAACCGGGCTATCCTGTGGGTACCTTGCGTGTAAGGTCCCCAGCCAGGACAAAAAACTTACAAGCTAAGCGACTACACGCTAAGGGCACCTCCTGTGGGGTACGTACGAGTCTCGATTTAGGGGTATCGCTGAAAAGCCAGGAGACAGACAGGATTTGAGCGGTAACGGCGCTGAGGAATTAGCGCAACAATATATAACTCAATGTCGTGCCAGCAACAGAAGTAACTTAACATTTCGGAGTTTTAATTATTTTATGTACTGGATGTATTTGACCTGGTGAAGGTTGCGAGATGCGAGATGCACGGGACCGGTCAATGTGGCGACACCTGGGGGAGGCTTATGTCCAGCAGTGGACGTCTTTTGGCTGAAATGATGATGTACAGGATTCCAGCTATTAGTTTTAATGTTTCAGAAGATTGTTCTTTAAAATCTTCCTTCCTCTTCAATAACTCGTCAGTAACGAGTAATATCTAACAAGTTTTTATTAAAAAAAAACTGCTTTTAGACTATAATAGTGTTAATCGGTTTCTGCTGCGGTATGTACAACCCATGTGGTATATAGCCATGCATTAAAAATACGAAATAAACAAAATATACTCACGACGTGAACAGAGAGCGTGGGTGCAGACTTCCCGAGCGCAGACCTGCGCATACGCACCAGGTTCGACACTCGAGGAGTTTTCGTAGCATCTGTAACAATACATAGAAGATTTATTAATAAAATATTGCAGTATTGGTTATTAGATACGTAACATCATCAAAACATCACGCCTGTAATCCCCAAAAGGGGTGAGGTAGAGGTGCCTAATAGTGCACCAACATTTCGTCAGTTAAGTATATTTAAGTCCCATGTAATGGGGCGAGCCTATTGCCATGAACCGGGTATATTATGTAAAACTCCAACCGACTAAAACCGACTCAAAAAATGAGCTTTTCATGATATGGTATATGAATGAATAAACGAGAACTTTTAAACCTCAAATTAACTGGATTCTGACTTACGATTGGAAGCCTAGTTTTTCCCCAGACCATTTTGGCAACCCAAGGTACGCGGCTGTTTATTTTATTTTGTGGTAAGCCGGATTAAGCTCTGCAGCTTGACCTCGTTTGGATTTTCAGCTTGTTTGATACTAAATAAAAACAGTATTCCATACATTCTTTTTTAAGGCAAATTCTGCTTTAGTTAGCAAAAATGATAGGAGAACCAGAATAGCGTATTAACAAGCTTGTTTACGTTTGTTAAAGCTTTTAATTATGAAGATGCTTCGAGATCCAACATCAGATTACATAATTATAAAATTCGAGATAATACAACTAGTTGCAACTACAAAAATTGTGATTTCATCATCATCATTGGACAACACATCAACGTAACAAATAAACTGCGAAACTGCACACTTCTGCCTAACCCTTTGAGGATTGGAGGCGTGATGTTATGTTATGTGTCATATCAATTGAGAGACATTGCTATGCTCTGCCGTTGACCTTTTTTCAGTCATAAATAACAGTAATGTCTATTTTAGAGGATCTAAAAGTGTCGAAATGTATTGAAAATAAACAGTCATTAAAATGCAAATAGCTTCAATTTAGGGAAATGTTGAATTTGTAGGTCAAGGACACGCATATAAATGATTGAGATTAGGATCGATGTAAGTACATATTTTTCTTATTTAACATGTAAAACTTTTCATATTTAATACTCTCCGACGCGCGCTCTGATAGTTTCAATTAGAAAAGTTGTAAGAAAGTGATTTTATCTCCTACAATAAAAGCATCCCATATCCTATAAAATTATCCGCCGCGCCTTTATTACATACTATTTTATTAAAAGAATCTGATATTTTTATCCGTTCAAAATATACAGTATATTTTTATCCACTTTCCCGTAAGAATATTGAACACAAACAAATGTCGGTGTAAAACTGTGAAGTAGTCTTTATTTTTCTCGCCAAGGGCTTGTTTACGGACACGCGGGGCGTCGCGCGGCGCGTTGTGCGTTTTTAATTCAAACACATGGCGATGTATGAAAACGTTAACGATTTCAAACGTCGATTTTACGAGAAGCGATTTTTCGCTCGTTAGTTTAAAATGCAGCGTTCGTTGCGGTGGACGCGCCTCTCAGTAAATGAATAAAAAAGCTCGAGACGAGCCTTCTGCACGCGCCGCGCGACGTCCCGCGTCTCCGTAAACGAGCCCTAAGCTCTTTACAGCCACTTCGTACCATAATGTTATCTTATTTACTCGCTACAATTTCTTTGTAACCCAAATCAAAAGTTTATGCGTCTGAAAATCACAACATAACCTTTTTTTTTTTGGCGGGTGGAAAATCATCAAATAACCCCTCCCGCTCTTGGGCAGAGCGAAAGGGAGTGTCAGACTTCTACTGACTAAAAACCACCCATATTCCTTCTTAGCCCTTCATGTCGAGGCCGCGTTATCTCTTGCGAACAAACCGCAGCCCCGAATCACATCATAACCTAACACAGTGTACCTACCCCAAAAAGTTCTGCTGTTCACCTCTTCCTAGTTCTTTATTTGGGAAGAAAGAAGTGGTGGAACAAATTAACCAGCAATACAAATGTCAAACATGAGTATTGTTCTACAATCGCGATACTACGGAGGACACTTACTTACCTTATCTTTCAATTAACCTAAAAACTTATCAATAATTTAAGATATTTTTGTACTCATAACATTTTCCCAATGCTTATGTGAGCACACTCAATGTTAGCACAAACAACTATGTATCCATGATTTATTATAGATTTTAATCACGCCTGCACTTACGTCTTTCGTATAATGTATACGAGTACCTACTGAAAGCGAATGTGAAGAGAAAAGAGCATCCTATAAATATGTAAAGGGTGCTTTGTGCAATGGTGCGGACATGACATAACATAACATCACATCACGCCCACATTTCACCAGTTATGTTTAAAAAGTCCCATGTAATAGGAGGCGAGCCTATTGTCGTCAATCGGGTACAAATCCAGACTCCGTGGCTGCTACTGAGAAATTTCTGATGGAAAAACCCAATAACACCTAGCTAACTGGTGCAGACTCGAGGAATGAAAATGTCAACTTTTATTTACACAGTGCATAAGGACTTAAAAGAATATGCAATAAGTATGAAAAGGCAGAACGGAGAAATGTGGTTAATTTGTTGCCACTTTAAAAAGTCGATATTATTATTATTAAGCCTTTATTGCTGAATAACTAAACACAAGTACAATTCAATAATATAAAAATAAAAACTTAAATCTAACACATCGGGTTTTCCGGTTTAGTGATCAGCGTGTCCTGTGACACATAGGCCTCTTAAAGCTTCTTCCACTCATTTCTGTCTCTAGCTTTCCTAGACCAGGTAGCGCCTCCAATTTTCCTTATGTCATCTATCCATCTCTTTGCCTATCTTCCCTTATTCCTTTTGCCATCGCGTGGTTGCCACTCTGTTATTGTTTTGGTCCATTTTTTCTTACTATCTCTCGTCATGTGTCCTGTCCATCTCCATTTCAACTGTCTTACTTTCTTTATTGTATCTTCTACTTTGGTTCTGGATCGTATTTCAACTGCTCTTAGTCGATCTTTTTTAGTGACACCTATCATGCTTCTCTCCATTCCCCGCTGACATGATCTCAGTTTCAAAAGATGCTTTTGGTTTAGAGCCCACGTTTGGCTCCCATAAGTCAGGCAAGGTAAGACGCACAAGTTGAGGACTTTTCTCTTAGCTGCCATGGAAAAGTATTTGCTTTTAAATATCTCCTTGAGTGACCAATATCTTTTCCATGCACTAGCAACTCTTCATTCGATTTCCATGTCCGTTTGGTCTCTGAATGAAATTAATTGTCCCAGGTATGTGTAACTTTTCGCGTAATCAATGCTTTCGCCATCTACTGTTATGGCTATTTCTTCCCTGTTTGTCATTACGTTGGTTTTAGACTTATTGATGGTGAGACCTACTATTCTGCTTACTTCTGTTAATTGTTGCAGCATATGTTGCAATGTACTAGCGCTGTCAGTGATTAATACCAAATCATCTGCGAATCTTAAATGGTTGAGTTGTTCCCCGTTGATATTAATGCCTACTTTTTTCCACTCAATGTTCCTAAATACATTTTCTAGGATTGCAGAAAAAAGTTTTGGGAATAGGGCAAATCGACGCTGTGAATTTTTCCACGATGCAATTCAATTGCAAAAGTCAATTTGCCATTTTTTTTCAGGGCTTCACCTTTTAAACAACTTGTATATTTTTTCATCATAACTCTTCGAAAAAAGATTGATCCTTGGCAACTCTTGACAAAGGTAGTTAGAGAGTAAAGGCCTTTGTCCCGCAGTGGGGTGATACGGGCCTTCTTTTTACCCGACTGCAAGGAAAGGGTAATGTTTTTCGCGACTATCTTTGTTTGTAATATTCTTTTTATCCTCTGGTTAGTTCCTCACCTGGTGTCAGAGCTTTTATGTCGCCCATGGGCCTCTCCACCAATGGCTTGGCATTACACGCCGACGAGAAACATATCTCAGGCTCAGTGAGGATTTCTTCACGATGTTTTCCTTCACCGAAGCAAGTAACAATTATACAATAAGCACATGAATCTGAAAATTCAGAAGTGTGATTTAGCAGTCCGACGGTCACATTACTAGGCAGTCACTGCTACGGGCTAGTACAGTAGTAAACGTGATATTCAGATAATTAAAGCTTTTCAATTAACATACGCATTTTAGTTTTTCTTTCATCTACTATATCTATTGCTCGCAGAACGGATGGCCGATAGGGCCGAACGATCGCGAACCGGAAAACGCTGCGGCCGAACGACCGCGAACCGGAAAACGCTACGTTGGAAGGCCTCCCACTAGGTGGACCGATGACCTGGTGAAGGTTGCGGGGATCCGCTGGATGCGAGACGCACGTGACCGGTCATTGTGGCGACACTTAAGGGAGGCCTATGTCCAGCAGTAGACGTCTTTCGGCTGACATTATGATGATGATGACTATATCTATGTTCTGCGAACAAAACTGCCCGGTATTAAACAGTAAATGCCGTAAACGGCACTATCTATCTGAAAGCTGACTAAACGGGTTCTAGCCACCTAGAACTTGTATACTAGCACGTTATCTTAAACACTAGCATATCAATGAATCACTGTGTTGAGTGTGCGTCTAGACGCCTAGATGTAGGGTTGACAGAATCTTGGTTTAGCCGGTTTGCTGAACAGCATGTGAATTGATTAAAAAGAGCTTGGGTCCCGGGAGCCAAATCATCATCATCCTGCCCTTATTTCAATTTATTTGGGGTAGGCGCAGCATGTCTTCTTCTTCTACCATACATGTAAGAGTATATTACTCATCATCTCAGCAGTCACCTCTATTCCTAGCCATATCATCCTTCACACAGTCTGCCCATCGTTTCTATGAATTAATTTAAAGGTTACATCATCATCTAAACTCTGGAGTATGTTCTGGATATTGATGTAGCAAGATCTATTCAGATGGACTGTCTAAGTGTCTACCTTAAAAATGCGGCTGGGACAGACTAGATGCGGACAGCGGAAGGCAGGATGTTGTGGTGCAGCTTGAGAGATGGGATGAGAGTGAAGATCAACAATCAATCACACACAAACAATCTATCAAACAACATCATACACATCAATTTTTTTTTTTTTTTGTTTTAAAAAAACGTTGCCCCACACTAGGAATGTCTCCTGTATCGTGGGTGCGTTCACAAACATATTAAGTCACATACACAAATACCCAGACCCGAAACAACTATCTGCAGGCCATACAAATATTTGTTCCGTGCGGGGATCGAACCCGCGACACGCAGCGTAGCAGTCCAATTGCTCAGCCACTGCGCCAACCGTGCCGTCAAAATTAATTAATTTGTTCATGGTCTTATATTTTATTGTTGCGGACTATTATTATTTTTTATTTTATGTTTTTGTTTATAATGTAACGTCATACAGGAATAACATTGTGCAGGTTAAAACTAAATATTTGCACACCATATGTAATGGTAGAATGTATGGGAGCCATTATAGTTTTAAATTCAAACCCTGTAAATCTACATTCTGGCAAATAAATGGATTTCATTTTGATTTGATTTGATCCATTCGACCGAGTACCCAAGTAAAAGATCTCAGTTTGCGCACAATCTAAGACGTATATCAGAGAAATTAGCCCAAAGACCAAATGAAGATATGATGATGATGACGCGGAGAAGAGAAAACTCTTGAAAAAACATAACACTCTTTTTTTTGGGGCAGTCGTGTAAAAACTACTGACAAATAATTTTACAGGAAAAATTTCAGGCCTTTAGTCTTCTGCCAGTCCTTTTTGAACAACCCTAACTACGAAGCACATAATTGTGTACTCGTGCCCCTAAAGTCCGCCTGTCCCCGTAAAGGGATGAAATATGGCACTGTTATTTACTCAAACGTCCAATTCCAGTAATGAATGTCAAATAGGTACGTCCCTTATTGCTTCAGACGGAGAAATGGGTTTATGAAGACAGAATGAGTGAATAAGGAGTTCATGTCCCCTGCGATCAGAAGAGGACGTGTGGTGAGAAGTTTTAAGATTATTAAAATTATAGTAGAAGCGCCTTATAGAAACAAACGGAGCTTTTAGCTGCGAATAGTTACAGCAGTGATGTCTGATGTCTCCTTTGCTGGCAGATGTATCGAGCTGGTGGGGTCGAAGAGTCGTGGTTTTATGGAAAGGAGAACCGTTCCATCGTTTTGCCAGGCATTTTACACAGAGTGTTGGAACGCCAAAGTAAAACTGTGCTAAGTGGTGATAAGGGCAATAATTATATTGCAAATTGCATCATCTGCCTAGCCTTTTCCCAACTATGTTGGGGTCGGCTTCCAGTCTAACCGGATGCAGCTGAGTACCAGTATTTTACATGGAGCGACTGCCTATCTGACCTCCACAACCTAGTTAATACTAGGTAATACGATACTCTTTGGTAAGACTGGATGTCAGAATTTCAGGTCACTGACTACCTGTAACGACTGCCAAAGACCTATATATGGCAGCCGGGACCAAAAGCTTAACGTGCTTTCCGAGGCACGGAGGAAACTCGGTATGTCGGGCGGTCACCCATCCACAAACCGACCTAGGCAAGCACAGCTTAACCTAAAGATCGACCCGAGTGGCAGTTCTTATTAAGCCACGAGCTCCTCCATTGCAAATTGCATATATCTATTAAATTAGAATGTTCATGTCTCCTGTGATCAGAAGAGGACGTGTCGTCAGAAAAGTTTTAGGATCAATCAAAATAATGGGAAAATGATAAAAGAAACGATGGATGAAAGTTTAAACTGAGATGGCAGCTGACAAAGATGGATGGACGAATACATGCTGAGAAGATCGCAAAATAATTTATCGTACAGCTAAGTATCCGGCTTGCATTAGCGGTTAACTCTTAGCAAATATATTTTAAGAGCAATAACGTGTTCTGTAATGCATGAAAAATATACGTCACGTAAAGGTTAAGTTAATGGCTACGTATTTATTATATTATATTCTGATAATTTTTGTGACTTGGCAAATATTGAATGCCATAACAATTGTTCCTTAAACCTTGCGTTCAATGTCTCTATGATGAATGACTGCAATGGCGTCAAAAATGACACCGAATTACGTCGCTTTAATTAAAATAAATAACGCCAGTCATCAAATATGCGAAATAAATTGTATGCTTGCTAATCTACATTGTTTGTTTCCAGTGATATTGACAAAGTCAAAGATAATAAAAAAAACTTCGTGGAACTGAATTACTGCTGCGTCGTAACTCCCTGAAGCCCTTTATTAAAAACCTACGGACATTCTAGCTGGGAATATTTATAGGTTCATTATGTCTCCCTTGCTAGACAGATGTATCGAGCTGGTGGGGTCGAAGACTTGGTTTTATGGGAGGAGAATCGTTCCGTCGTCTTTGCAGGCATTTTTTTGCCTAGAAATCACATCCTCTTTTGAAAAGTACCAGGCTTCCAGACAATCTTAAGAACCAACAGCAACGGAACATTTTCAAGGCGCGGCAGGAGTGTGTCACAGTTGATATTAAACATGAAAACTGCAAAAACCCATGGTCATTAGTGGACGCATTAAGTCAAGTCAATTTATTGTTCCAGGCAACGCGGTAGGCCCTGAAAGAGATGGCGTGACGAACTGGAATCTTTTCAAAAGGATTGGGCCCAAACAGCCATAGACAGAGTTAAGTGGAAAGACGGAAGGAAGGCTCATAATATATTAATAATTAATTTTTTTTCAGCCAAAAGATATTCACTGCAGTCATGTGAAGAGTCCAAAACCCTGAAATACTGCGAAAACTTCTTCGGAAAATTACAACATTATCATTTTCCTGTCTTTATCCCAGTTTATTTGGGGTCGGCGCAGCATGTCTTTTTCTTCCATACATCTTGTAACTCGTCATCGTAGCAGTCACCTCCTTTCTAGACTTCAGAAAATTACATCTTAGCATAAAAAGTACCAGGCTTGCAGACAATCGTAAGAGCCAACCGCAACAGAACATAATAATATTTAAGGCGCTTCAGGGGTGTGTCACAGTTGATATTAAACATGACAGAAATACTGCGAAAACTCCTTTGAAAAATTACATCTTCGCATAAAAAGTACTAGGCTTGCAGACAATCATAAGAGCTAACAGGAACAGAACATATTTAAGGCACTTCAGGGGTGTGTCAATAATAGCTGCACCGGGGGGTCACTCCGTTGCCGCGGCTAATTGTTGCGCAGCGGACAGACCTCCGGTGCGATCTCATGGCGGCATGGAAACAGCGACTGTCGCAACCCCGTGCAGGGCACGCCACGATAGTGGCGGTAAGTCCCCTCTTTGAGGAGTGGCTGGAGGCGCCACGGCGCCCTCACCTTCCGTCTGACGCAGGTACTCACCGGACACGGTTGTTTCGGGAGGTACCTGCACCGAATCAGGCGGGAGGAAACGCCCGGTTGTCACCATTGTGAGGATCGGCCGGAGGACACGGTGGAGCACACCGTGGAGGTGTGTCCCGCTTGGGCGGAGCCCCGCCGTGTTCTCGTAGCGGCGATCGGCGGCGGCGACCTCTCGCGTCCGGCCCTGGTGCAAGCCATGGTCCGGGGCGAGGAGGAATGGGACGCCGTCGCCTCCTTCTGCGAAGCAGTGATGCTAGCGAAGGAGGTGGCGGAACGTGAGAGGGAGAGAACCTCTCGTCCCAGCCGCCGCGGGAGGCGCTCCGGGCGTCGGGGGCCACGTGATGGCTTCCGGCCACCGTAGACGCGGGCCTGTGGACGGTGAGTGATGGGTAAGCTCGCCGTCCGTCCGTCTTATGACGACAACAGGCCGTGTCGACGGCGCGTTCGTGTTCCACGCGCGCCTCAAAGAGATGTCAGCAACATGGAAGGGGCCCGCAAGGGCCGACGCCTGTCGAGGCTGCGGGTTGTCCGCAAGGGATACCGAGGCCTCGACATGAAGGGCGAAGAAGGAACATGGGTGGTTTTTAGTCAGTAGAAGTCTGACACTCCCTTTCGCTCTGCCCAAGAGCGGGAGGGGTTATTTGATGATTTCCCACCCCCCAAAAAAAAAAAAAAAAAAAAAAAAGGGGTGTGTCACAGTTGATATTAAACAATCATGACGATTATTGCAAAATAAATACTGCGAAAACTCCTTTGAAAAATTACATCTTTGCATAAAAAGTACTAGGCTTGCAGACAATCATAAGAGCTAACAGGAACAGAACATATTTAAGGCACTTCAGGGGTGTGTCACAGTTGATATTAAACAATCATGACGATTATTGCAAAATAAATACTGCGAAAACTCCTTTGAAAAATTACATCTTTGCATAAAAAGTACTAGGCTTGCAGACAATCATAAGAGCTAACAGGAACAGAACATATTTAAGGCACTTCAGGGGTGTGTCACAGTTGATATTAAACAATCATGACGATTATTGCAAAATAAATACTGCGAAAACTCCTTTGAAAAATTACATCTTTGCATAAAAAGTACTAGGCTTGCAGACAATCATAAGAGCTAACAGGAACAGAACATATTTAAGGCACTTCAGGGGTGTGTCACAGTTGATATTAAACAATCATGACAGATTATTGCAAAATAAATACTGCGAAAACTCCTTTGAAAAATTCCATCTTCGCATAAAAAGTACTAGGCTTGCAGACAATCATAAGAGCTAACAGCAACAGAACATAATATTTAAGGCGAGGCAGGGGTGTGTCATAGTGACTATTAAACATGACAATTACGTATAAATCCGTGACAATAGTTCAACAGTTATCTCTGCTATAAATAAAGATAAAGCTGTGCTTTGTTTGTTAATTAACATCCGTTTAAATTGTTTATGGTTCGCGTAAGACTGTCTGGGTTTATTTTTGCAGGTTCAAGAAAAAAATACAAGTACTTACACGAATACTATCATATCTACTATTGAGTAGAGAGCATTCAGAATATTTTATTCTACATGGGCACTTATGGTATATCAAAAGATGGGTGCACGGTTCGGGTTGGTCGTTTCCTATGGAGTAGAATCGTCAAGAAACACCATGGTTGCTAGTACTGTAGCAATAGATGTCCAAAAAATATTGGACACGTATTTTTTCTGTTTTCACGTAAACAAAAAATGAAGATTATACAGTGCTTTGAAAACTCGTGTGACGTCATATTCTAAGACATTAGTATGACATTTTTTACCGGTGACTGACGTCACAACCCCCCACTCAAATCTTTGACGCGTTTTAGCTTCGTCATTTTTTATTGATTTGATAAAACAAAAAATACGTATCCATTATTTTTCGATAATCTAAGAGACGGACTAATTAGAATCAATTTTTTTTTAGTCCGTAAACATCCCTATTTAAGTCATTTTGAAGACCTTATTGTTATCTTTTGCATTAAATCTAGGTACAATGAATAACTGCCTCGTTGGTCTTGTGTTTTCGGGTTTTTCCATCACGAATTTCTCAGTAACAGTCACGGGGTCTGATTTGTACTCGGTTGATGGCCCCTACGACATGCGACTTTAAACCATAAACTGGCGTAATTTAGATATTAGATACAACTTGTTTAACCCTTCGGGAATTACTTACGGACCAGTTCTTATCACTACATATTATAAAATTCGCGTCACGTGCCGCGTCTGTCTGTCTGTTCGCGATAAACTCAAAAACTACTGCACCGATTTCAAGCTGTTTTCGCCAATGGATAGAGTGGTCCTCAGGGAAGGTTTTAGTATATAATTAACCGACTTTCACGCGGGCGAAGTCGCGGGCATCAGCTAGTGTTATAATAAGAAGCATAGTGACTGTGCAAAGTCCCTTTAATAATTATCTAACACGCCTGTACACCAGTGGACAGTAATAAGCTGTTGACTGATCAATTACTGAACAAAGATTCTAATCAGTTGTCACTACACTAAACGCATTGACAACTGGTCTAACCTTAGAATGCAGGTCAGATTGGTCGAAGGTCAGACGACAGTTGTCCGCGTCAACACTTCAACAATCAGACAGTGTACCTACTTGTACTAAATGTAGGTCAATTTTATTTTCAAAAACTGTTGATGAGAAACAGCAGATCATACAAAAAACACTCAGAAACACACAGAAACAGTCAGAAAGTGGAGCTGATCACTAAAACTTGTGTGGTACTTAATCAGTTGATGTACAAGCATGCGGAAAAATGAGAAAAATGTCGTGAGAAAAGTAGAAAGGCAATAAGAGTAGAGGAGGACCAAAGATGGATGGATTGTGTAAAGCATGATATGGGTAGAAAGTTAAAGATATGGGTATGCTTCACCAACCCAAATACGTTTGGATAAGGGCAGGAGAATGATGACCAAAACAATCCCATCTTTGTCCAAAACCCATTCTACTCGAAAGGTTTCTTTTCCAGAGCACGATTTGAACCAAGATCTCCGGATTTCGTGCCGCTTGGTCAAACGTTTGATCAGATACGGCCAATACGCCAACACGATTCCACGACTCTATGATTATAGCCGATGACTTAGATAGATAATTGTGGACTTGAGATATTAAGCGAGTTTCGCTAAATATTGTAAGTTATATTAATCATGTGGCGACAGCGACATCCATCGCAACACATGCGAACTAAATTGGCAAATCCTACATCGCGCTATCAACTTTATCCGCGACATGTATAGAAAATCCCGACTTACATAATAATATTATGTCGGGCAGTTAGCCCACCAGACATAACACCCGTCTGGTCGGAGGATCCTCCCCTTTCTATGGGGGATGAGAAACTTTACTCCCACACACCCTCCAAAATCATTATAATTTTCCTGGTTTAGCCCATTCTATTTGGGGTCGGCGCAACACATTTTCTTCTTCCGCTCTTCCCTGTCAGACGCCACGACTTCTCTTTCATATCATGCCTCACACAATCCATACATATTTTCTTTAGCCTTCCTCTCACTCTGCGTTCATCAACGTTAATATTCATCACTTTTTTAGTCACATGGCGTTGTAAGTATTACTAATACTGAGTGAAAATAGATGTAAATAAAAATAACTTCAGTGGGTAGGGTATGATATAAATTCGTGAGGACGACCAGGAATAGATCTGGTGATGAATATTGTGGGTGGCGAAGATTTCTACTAAGTCAACGGATTAGCAGCAGACACTATAGTCAGGGATTGAAAACTTTTTAATGAGGAATTTGAAAGTTTTAGAGAAGAGGTTTTAGAGGGACATGAGAAGGTGATAATGCCGCAGACATTGATATAAAAACTAAAGATACGGTCGTCCGAACATTTGCTCGACGCGTTCGCCATACAGAGAATTGGTGTAGTCTGCTCGTTAACGTAACCTTGTATAAGCGGCGTGGTATTTTCGAGGTATAAAGAACATAAATAAAGCTTTTAATAAAATTTACGACCGCACCCGAAGAGAGCCGATCGTGGACTAGTTCACTTCGGCTTAGGAAAGACCTCATTGGAACCACGTTTGTGGCGTCATTTTAACATGCCGTCCGCCCAGTCCTTACGCAGTAATATATAAGTCAATGGCCGCAGAGATAATGTCAAACCATACAGACATTTGAAAAATCCTGTAAGAGTTAGTTAAGTTCCAAGTCCCATGTAAGCAAAAGACACGCCCTCAGCGAGACTATTGTCGTCAATCATCATCATCCGGACACAAACGGCAACTGGCAAAGTCCTAATGGAAATGCCCAATAAAACTGACTAGGGACCAACTCTGCAGGGCTATTGCGTATCTTTTTAAATGTCAGTGGCTATCATAGTGTCCATCGATCAACTGTCAAATGGTTCCATTTTGTACCAAACCATAACCATTTGACAGTTAATCGATGGACACTATGATAGCCACTGACATTTGAAAAGGTGCTGTTGGGCCTCAAGCGCAGTAGTTGCTTTTGACCACTAAACAAGGAGATCTAAGAAACTTGTTTTCAAACTTCGATATCAATCGGAAATAATATCCAGATTCGGAGATGAGAACGGTTTCCATTTCCGGTATTCGACCCTCAGCAAGATTATCAAAATCGATTAAGATTTTAGTGTAATCTAGTGGCTTTTAAGATGTTTTGATGATTTGATTTTGTTGTTTTGAGAATAATTTATAAGTTACGGTACAGTAGCAATGACCTGTCTGCTTGATAATTAAAATGCTGTTAATTTACGATCAAATCTGCGTAATTATGAGTTTATGAGTCAGCCTTGGAGATAATGTAAATTGTTTATTTTTTGGATGGCACTGACAGTGTGATTTCTCCAATTTGACTGCCCCATTAGTCGACTGGTGAGTGCGGCTTGGCTTCGATTCCCGAGTCTGGCAAAAGTGGTATTGAGTTTTTTTCATTAGATTTTTTATTTTTTTCACAAGTAGCCCGAAGTTTGGAAGTTGGAGATATTTTTTTTTATAAACTTTGCCCCACACTAGGAATTTCTCCTGCATCGTGGGTGCGTTCACAAACATTTAAACTCACATACACAAATACCCAGACCCGAAACAACTATCTGTAGTGTAGGCCATACAAATGTTTGTTCCGTGCGGGGATCGAACCCGCGACACGAAGCGCAGCAATCAACTGCTTGAGTTTGAAAAATATGATTCTGTTTAGTCCGTTTGTTAGATTATCGAAATATATTGGATACGTGTTTTTTTTATCAAATTAATAAAAATTGACGACAATAAAACGTGTCAAAGATCATAAGTGGGGGCTTGTGACGTTACTTTCTGGTAAAAATTGTACCAAACCGTGGCGTCACACGACTTTTCGAAGCACTGTATCATCTTCATTACCCGTTTACGTGAAAAAAGAAAAAAAATGTGTTTAAAATTTTTTGGAAAATCTATGTGACGGACTAATTAGATTTTTTTTTAGTTAACCTCTGGCTAAGCTCTGTTTATCAGCACACGAGAACCTAACTGTGACTGCAGCAGTAATTTAAAATAGTAATCTAACCGGACAGCGTTATTAACTTATTAAACATAACACAATATGAGTTATCAAGTAATTAGAGTGTTGGCGAGATTTTATCGTTGGAAATATAAATAAAATCGTATCATTAAAACGTTACGAGCGTAGTGGAAAATACTGTAACACGATGGCATAGAATATCTTTTAGCGTATGCCTCTTGTTGTAATGGTTTATGTCTACGAAATTATGTGTGAGTAAAAGGGCTTATCTATTCTTTTATATTACTCGTACAATCATAATATTATGGCAACTAAATAAAAAATAGACAAAATAAAGGAATAAAGCTGCCGTTTAAAGTAATGCGCTTTGGAAAAACCGCTGTAGGAATCAAATGGATATTAATGCTTCAAAAATATCCGGGTTAGGTTATTTTCAGAAACGTATAAGTCTGAAATTTCTAGCGTAGACCTAAATAGGCTAGACCGAATATGAATAAACCTAAATATGTAATCTAGCGTGCATACCTCAGCTCACGTGTTTGTATCAAAATACTCAGCACGTGGGGAACTGGGCGCGTTTCCAACAATTTGTTTTTTTCTAGCTTTTACATAAAACCGATATCAGACGGTGCACTTTTCGTTCATTTTTGACACCATTCACTCGGAAATGTACTGAGCACAACAATACTCAAATGTGAAACAACCATTCACTTATGAACCGACTGAAACTACGTATATGTAATGTCAAAACATTATCAAATAAAATGAGAGAATCAGAGAAAAGGACGAACATTCATGTAAAATAAAAAATCATAAAAAAAAATAAGTGAAATACCAGCCGTATTTCAGCACTTTTTGAGCGCTAAAATTACGTAAAACAATCCCCGAAAACCTCCACCCTTCGCCATTTTCTAGTAAGTTTAAGTATTCGAGCTGTAAAGAAAGTGGCAGGAAAAACTCCCCGCAACACACCCTTTCAGGTTAGAAGAACTATTCTGTAATGTTATCGATATAGTGAGAATGTGGATTGAAAAGAAACAAAAATGTACACTCACTGGAGTGAAGCGTCTGGTATCGACTTTATACTCGACTCGACTCGTAACTACAACCAACGTATACGTCGTGTTTTTCCAGCACTCAAATTATATATTACGATGATTATGATACTGATATTGTTTATTTATTAGACAGTCGTATTTCTAATTCCGATGATAAAATTGTTAGGCTAGACTACTTAACCGTAATTCTATTTTTAAATTTATTTTTATAGCTACTTATGTTTGAATGTTTGTTACGCCATCTGTTCTTCTCATTTTCTCTAGGAAGTGGTGATATTATGTTCTAATTGGGGTTTTGTTACTCTTAATAATTAGTATTTAATGATGTGCCGATTTACTTCTTAATAGCATCTTGTTCTTCTTTTCGTATCAATAAAGGAACCAATAATACCACATTTTGCCAGAGTATGTTGGGCCTTAACAATTTTACTTCGATATTACATAGGTACACAGTTTGGGCCCACTTGTGGCCACGTTTATAGTACTAGCGGCAGAAGCACTATTCCGGTTGCCAAGGGTACAGGTAAACGGAGACCTGGGACACTTCAGCAAGTGGGCCATTGTTTTATCCGGAGCGCCACACTCGCACTTGTGATAAAGAAACCAAAAATACTTTATTTCGCCCGATTATGATTGTTGCAAGTGATCCTTTCTCGTTTAAACTTGGAAGCAAGCAAGACATCTACGAAAAATAGAAGAATAAACTTTATTGTAAACCATAATTATTACACAGTAACACAGCTCTTTTCCAATAATTCTTATTATAAACAAAGTTACTAAATTATACACATATAAAAACAAACCATCATAATCATAACACAGTCACAATCTGACTTGAACGAACATTTCACAACCAAATAAAACACCGTCTAACAAACTTGTTTATTCAGCTCTCACACATTCCCTTCAAACGACGAACTTCTAATCATGTACCGTATATTTTCAGCTTTCAAAATTACCCGTGAAAGCCAAGAAATGCCGGAAAATTTCCACCTATTACCACACTAGATTATATGGTTTCACGGTTTCACTAATAAAACATGTATTGTAGACCAAATTGTAGGGTATTCACAATCCATACTAACGTAACTTCTAATATACTCGTAGAATAACAGAACAGTCACTTAAAGTTACTTTAAAGAGTCGAACTTTGAAGAATTACCTATAAATAGAACGAAAAGAAAAAGAAAGTTCTTTTGAATTAGAAACTTTTACGTAAGTGGTGAAGAAATACGAATCTAAAAAACAGCTTATTTCAAGAATAAAGAAGAATGAAATAATGAAAAAATGTCACCATCGTGACTTCGGAATCATTGGATATTGTATTACCGGTACGTTAAAAAAACATTTGTAAACACTACTGTTAGAAAATAACACATTTACGGATATTTTAATCATAGCGGCAAAATGCCAACGTTGGCTCTGCGACTGCATTTCCAACTGTTTACTTCTTTCAAACTAAAGTACATCCACTTCCACACACTACACTTCCACACTTGCATTTTCTGAGGAAGCTTAAGAATCCGTTCACACAGACCAGCTCGTAGAGGAGAGCAGATTTTTATGACTTCTTTTGCTATTGAGAATTCTTGACAGCAAATCTAACGCGTAGTGATAGCGACACATGTAAAAATAAATCTTATTACAATGATTCAAAACTCTGTTTTAAACGTGATAACAAATCTGCCTCCAAAGTTCCCATGTCGAAAGGACTCTTTCGACAAGAGTTGACCCTGCCGTCTTCAGGGCCTGCCGCGTTGTCGTTTAGTATCTCAAGCAAATTCAATTTATCTACGAGTTTAATTTCGGCCCCAAGGTCTTGTCCACACAACTGATTGCCATACTACCTCCCCTAATGACATTTCCCAGAGCAGTCGAGGCCTAACTCATTAACATGAACCCAAAAAATGTTGTCGATAAGAAACAAAAATGTTTACAACGCTTACTCACTAATGTTCACGATATGAAAAGAATTTCCCACCAAGGTTGAGTTGTAAATCTGAACAAATACGCTGGCAAAATATCAAGCAAATATTTGGAGCATCCAGCGCTTTTATTTGAGGTCATTTTCGGTGCAAGATTACAAAGCCATACTAATGTAAATTCGAAAGTAACTCTGTCCGTTTGTTTTGTTACCTTTTGAGACCTCCATACATAGTTAGACTATATAATTATGACCTAGGATATCTATCCTAGGTCATAATTCTACTAACTACTAATACTCGACTCTCCATCAGTCGGGGCAGTCCATATGGACTGTCCCGTTGGTCGAGTAGTCGCAAGCGCGACGGATGAGCATTCGGTCCTGGGTTGGATTCCCGGGTCGGGCAGTGTTATTAGGTTTTTCGATCAGAAATTTCTCAGTGACAGCCACGGAGTCTGGATTAGGACCCGGTTGATAGTAATACGCTCGCCCCTTATTAAGCAGGACTTAAAAACTAAATCTGGCGAAATATGGGTGTACTATTAGATACACCTCTGCATGTCAAACCCTCGGGTATTACAGGCATAAAGTTGGATATTTTTAGCCCAAACCAAAAGACGAAGCCGTGACCAAAAGCTAGCGCTAAAATAAATAAAAAGACAAATCCCAAATACTCGTAGATACAGGAGAATACAATAGAATCACAATCATAATATTGACTTTTCTTGTAAAATACACAAATTCAAGCTAAGAAGCCTCATTTAAATATAAAACCAATTGTAAATTCACTTCGTGAACTAAATCAATTCGATAGCAAAGTATGTTTTACTAAATAATTCCGATTGATTAATATTTACGACTACATGACCCCACTTTGTATTATATATCGAAAATTCGAAACGTACTGAAAGTAAATTATTCTCTGATAAAACTACTCGCTCGGGATTGTTTAATATTGCTATTTTATTGATACTTTGTTCGGTACGGTTGATACAGTTGGCGCAGTGGCTGAGCGTTTGGACTGCTGCGCTGCGTGTCGCCGGTTCGATCCCCGCACGGAACACATAATAATTTGTATGCCCTACAGATAGTTGTTCCGGGTCTGGGTATTTGTGTATGTAAGTTTAAATGTTTGTAAACGCACTCACGATACAGGAAGAATTTCTTTCTAGTGCTGAGACTCAGACTGCCTTTCATCATTAAATGACTCCTCTAGCTCTAGGCGGAGCGGAAGGGAGTGTCAGACTTCTACTGACTAAAAACCACCTGTTCCTTCTTAGCTCTTTGTGTATGGGGCCGCGGTATCTCTTTCGAACAACCCGCAGCCCCGGCAGGATACTACTACGGCGACTGCCTATCTAAATAATCCTGTCTTACATATCGATACCGATTTATACGAGAGAACACAATATTGAAATCCCTGTTTACACAGTTCCTGAATATCAAATATGGCATCGTAAACGTATATCGTTTATGCAATATTCCGATCCTATACAAATCCGCCGCATAAGGGATCAGGAGACACAAAACACGGATACTGTAGTAGTAAGCTTGCAAATACATCGATGGTTTTAATAAAAGATAAGACGATTGACATAAAGGTATTGAACCATTGGATGTTGCGTCCGGAGAATATGTGCTTCGTAGTCGCTTTTATAGAAATTTAAAGAAAGAAAGAGACCCGGAACCAACGGTGAGTAAAAATCAAATCAAATCATTTTATTGTCAGGCAAATGAGGCCCCCGTCGGGGCTGCGGGTTGTTCGGAAGAGATACCGCGGCCTCGGCGCAAGGGCTAAGAAGGAACATGGGTGGTTTTTAGTCAGTAGAAGTCTGCTCTTTCTTTTTTCTTCTTCTTTCGCTCTGCCCAAGAGCGGGAGGGGTTATAATAATATGATGATTTCACACACCCCAAAAAAAAAAAAGAAAAAAAAGGCAACTGAGGCCCATAAATAAAATACATACAAACAACACACACACACATCTTATACAATAATAAACAAAGTCATAGCCGGGCGGGAAGAGTCGGGCTGCGACTGATGCTGATGAAACGCCTATAAATGTTGAGTCTGTAAATCTACTCAGCTTTCAGATCACGGAAGAATGGACTATCTGCCGCACTCAGAGAACTTTAATGATTACTTAGGCCATCACTTAGTAAAGGTTTTGACAGTTTTGTCATACAAAAGTACGTCAAACCTTTACTAAGTGACGGCTTAAATATCTCTGAGTACCGCAGTAAGAGTTCAAGAAAACACCGTGTCAAAATCGGTAAAACAAAAAACATTTGCACACCCAAACAACCTGCATAACGCATTCACGTTCGCGTGTGGTCAGGGTTTAAAAGGCCGGTTGTTACCGTTCTGCATTTGTACAGAAAAAGCACATGTTTCATTCAGGAATGTTCCACATTCTCAAAAATTCTACCCGGTACAGCCATTCAAATACAATCGCTTCTAGTATTGTATACACATACATGCTATTCAAATGGGCTTAGGAACACGCCACCATGTTGGATGCAGGGAAAGGGGAACCGTTTAGTAAGTAGGCCATGTGGGGGAAGCCAATGTCCTGTCTGAGTTGCGTTGTGGATAAAATAGCTTTAATATCCTTTGTTTGAATAGGAAGAAGTTCTAACCATCTAGACCACACACTTTCTTTAAAAAGAAAGAAAACATATTTATTTAGCACATGCCACAAGTGCACACAACAAACAATATAAAAATAAACTAAACTGAAACAGTGTGTGCATCTCACGGCTGCGCCAAATAGGACCAGTTCAGCAAAATGCCGAGCAGCTAGTGCCCGTCGCTGGTTTTCAATGGGCCCTGAGATGGTGATGTGGCGAACGTAAAACAGTTTTGTACTCTGCGTCGTTTAGATGATTCGTCTTGTTTTTAAAAGGTCTAAAACCGGTAATATTACTACAGTTTCTCAAGTGGAGATTCATAGACGACTCTACCCTGGAGTATAAATGTGGTGTTGTCACAAACGATGGGACACTTGATATCGTGTTCTACCTGTCCCGTTACTTGCACATCACAGGAGCTGATGGACGGAACAGAAAATGCCAACTCGTCGCTGAATTTTGGGCTGACTCGGTTTAAACATTGGCATCGACACGTTAAGAAGAAGACTGGAGTTTATGAGGAGGAGCAGAGAAGAGGTAGTTATTTTGGTCAAGTAATCCAACTAAAACCCCGAAGGTTCTACTTCAATGGAACCACTTACAGGCACTTTGGAATTGCCAAAGAACTTGTCAGTCTTGCAAAGAAGAAACAAACTCAATGAGCATTCTTTTAAAATCACAATATTGTCATTAAGATTTTTAAAGAATCTTTCTCTACTCAATCTTTGCAGATTGATCATGTTTAGGGTAGACCTCTTACTCTTACTACTTTTGGCGGGTGAAAAATCATCAAACAACCCCTTCCGCTCTTGGGCAGAGCGAAAGGGAGTGTCGGACTTCTACTGACTAAAAACCACTCATGGTCCTTCTTAGCCCTTCATGTCGAAGCCGCGGTATCTCTTGCGAAAAACCCGCAGCCCCGACGGGAACCACCACTACTTAAGTTGCTAACTTGCTACACAGTAATGGATTCTCTATACACAAATAAAACCTTTACGTACACAAAACATTTCAGCCTCGGAACAAATATCAGCGAGCTCAACAAATATTTGTCTTTACACGGAAATGAAACACGCTACCCTGAGTTTAAGCACATGCGACACAGTGCCAAGACACACAGAAAGTCAGGTCATGGAAAGTGTGACTTATAAAGGGTTTTAGTTTTAATATTTAAAAGACTTTTTTTTTAAACGTTGCCCCAAACTAGGAATTACTCCTGTTTCGTGGATGCGTTCACAAACATTTAAATTTACATACACAAATACCCAGACCCGAAACAACTATCTGTAGGGCATACAAATATTAGTTCCGTGCGGGGATCGAACTCGCGACACGTAGCGCATCAGCCTACTGCATGAGCCACTGTGCCAACCGTGCCGTCTATTAACAGTGCCCAAAGATTTAGATGTGATGGATATTTCTAGTTTTTATGATGAAGATTAGAAATATGAAGAAAGATGAGGACGAATCACATGTGACAAAAAGAGTAATCATCTGCCTAGTAATTTCCCAATTATGTTGGGATCAGCTTCCAGTCTGACCGGATGCAGCTGATGTGACCAAAAGAGAGATGGATGGAGAGGGAAAGAAGGACCAAAGATAGATGGATTGTGTGTGGAATGAGACTAAGGAAAAAGGAGTAAATGATAGCGTGACGGCTCACAGGAGAGAATGGATGAAAAAAAGGCGTTGTGTCTCCCAAACGACATGGGACAGGGGCAAGCAGATGATGATTCAAAATATGAAGAAAATATAAGTCAGCGTTCACAACTAACAACGTTACCATGCCACATTATATTTAAATTTAGTGCACAAAGCAAGACGAATACAAGTCCGTGATTAGTCCTGTCGTACTGTATGGATCAGTGCTGGGCTTTGAAAAATATGGATAAAAAACGATTGCATGTAGCGGAGATGAGAATGTGTGTGTGTGAGATGGATGTGCGGAGTGACAAGAATGGATAAAGTAAGGAATGAGTATATTAAAGGAAGTTTGAAAGTGGCACCTGTTACAGAAAAATTGAAAGGAAGTCGTTTATCTTGGTATGGTCATGTAATGAGGAGGGATGAAACGCATGTGACTAAAAAAGTGATGGATATAAATATTGATGGATGGAGAGGGAGAGGAAGGCCAAAGAAAAGATGGATGGATTGTGTGAGGAATGATATGAATGAGAAAGGAATAAATGCCACCTTGACGTGTTACAGGGAAGAATGGAAGAAAAAAACGTGTTGCGCCGACCCGAAATAGAATGGGATAAGGACCAGGAAGATGATGCACAAAGCAAGACGAATTCTTCGACACTAACATCACTCAAGTCAAGAAGCAAAGACCCAATAAAATTCAATCTAAACGTTCCAATTCACTGACGCGTAACGTAATACAGTAACAAAAAACGACGTTACATTGACAAACGCACGCAGCTCTGCATAGATCACGGAGTGGAGTGCAAGCGTGAATAATCTATGGCGATACGGTCTAGTGAGCCGAGACCCTTAGCAACAGACCACGAAATATACCACTTAAGACCTTTTATGGGGCGGATGTGAGTGAGAATGAGGGGCCGCATTGAAGGACGTTCACCGATCTTTTTTGTGTCCTTCACAAAGGTTGAGTTCAAGGACTCATAAAATCAAAGGACATGCATGACAATAATCAGCTCAAAATTAAAAGAACCTGGTACAATGCAATAATAATATAACTTCACGCCTGTAATCCCCGAAGGGTTAGGCAGAGGAGTACCTAATAGGACACCCCACATTTCGTCAGTTTTGTTTTTTAAGTCCCATTGTTATGGGGGGGGGGCGCCTTTTGCCATCAACCGGGCGCCGTGTCCAGAGTTCCAGACTACGTGGCTGCTACTGAGAAAAAACCAGTTACACTTTGTCCGACTCGGGAATCGGACCCAGGACCTATGCTCAGCAATCACGCTTGCGACCACTCGACCAATGAGACAGTCGCAATAATGCGATCATTAGCAAGTATTTAGAATTTAATTTAATTTTATCAATTATATTTCAGTGATTCAGTTATCAATAGCCTTAACTGCAAAACAGACACAACATAACAGCTGTTTTTGCCATCAACAAATAAAGTATTATTGATTGTATCATATTTATCTAACCGCATACTTGTTCATATTTTTAACCGACTTTCCAAAAAGGAGGAGGTTCTCAATTCAAGTAGCTTCTGAAGTCGGTGGCAAAAAAAAACGAAATCAAACAAACAAAATGTCACCGACTTCAGAAGCTACTTTTTCTTGTGAAGTTTATTTTTCACTTTTTTGTTTTACGTTTTTGTGTTTTTGAAGTCGGGTTTTTTTTTTGGCAATTTTTTTTTTTAAATCGATTGACCGCCAGTTCAGGCCCATTAGGTTCATCTGGAATCACAGCGACGGTTTCTTTTACATCATCAGACCAATCCGCCAGAAACCTTAGATCATCTCTTACAATTTGATTGACTTGGTTTCCGATCTTATCTCTTTGTTTTCAAGGTCTTAATTATCTAAGAAATAAAACTGTAATACCTCTCTTACCTAAACAGTACCTAAATATTGCCAACCACACATACAACTAATTCATATTAATAGCTCACTATATCTTTCCCTACCCACATCTCCCACACGATCTTAACCTTCTCCCACCTACATAATAAACACATAAGCAACATAGACCTGACCTCAGCAACAGAATCTATAATACACTCATCCATCCAGTCAGTAGTCACAAATCAGACGGTCACCAAAATGTAGCGGTAGTGTTGATAGACAGGGGATTTTATCTCTTGTTTGTGACAAAAAATCGTTCTAGGGAAAATTTTTGGGACATGAAATTCTTGGAGAACTTTTTGGGGAAAATTTCCCTAAATTACATTTACCCGCACGCATAGACGAAGAAAATCGTATATAACCCAATACTTGTTACAACTTAGTAACAAAAGTCGTTCTGTCTAGGGTCATACGCTCGGTTGTCAGGTAACATTCGTGTGTCAAAATCGATGTTCGTGATCAATTTTTTTTAATGATAAGATTCCCAATGTTCACTTAACTTTTTCTCTCTCTTTGGCAACATCTACACAGATTAAATTCTTGGTATCGAATACCTGGTAAGACCTGGTGTACCTACCTTTGAATAAAATAAAATAAAAATTTCCTATTTGAAAATAGAACGGGGAGAATTTGGGGAAAATTCAGCTCGCACTAGCAACCCTGACATAACGCGTCACGTAACAGCCGCGTCATTGGGGCGACATTGAAAACGATGCCAAAACTTTTGTGTATCAACAATAGTTTCGTTTGTATTGCATTCGGCTATTGCAGGGTTAAAGGTTAATTAATTGATTGCTTAGGTTGCTTGGGTGTTTGTAATAGTATTTTTTCGTGGGTACTTTCACCACTAGTTCCTTGTGTGTAAATCAAGGTCAAGCCGCAAATTTTTTATCATAGAAATAGTTCAGGTGTGTACCTTTTATCAAAAGGTGCTTTAAGGTCATTGATATAAAAACTAAAGATACGGTCGTCCGAACATTTGCTCGACGCGTTCGCCATACAGAGAATTGGTGTAGTCTGCTCGTTAACGTAACCTTGTATACGCGGCGTGGTATTTTCGAGGTATAAAGAACATAAATAAAGCTTTTAATAAAATTTACGACCGCACCCGAAGAGAGCCGATCGTGGACTAGTTCACTTCGGCTTAGGAAAGACCGTTTTGGGACCAAGTTCGCGGCGTCATTTTAACATGCGGTCCGCCCAGTCTTTACGCAGTAATATATAAGTCAATGTTTAAGGTGAATGTGGGTGATGAAAGAAAACTTAGAAGAAATCATCATCTGTCTAGCATTTACCCAACTATCGGACGGCTTCCAGTCAAACTAGATGCAGGTGCATCTGGTTTGGATTTGACCAGTATTTTTCATGAAGGCGCTACTTATCCGATCTCCACAACCCAGTTAGTACTGGTTAATACGATATCCTTTGGCAAGTCTGATTGACAGACTTCCATAAAAAAAAAACCACGAGCTTCTCATGCTCTCTGACTCCACTCCTTGTTAGGAAGAAATATTATCATCACTTCAGTCGGGAATTATCTACTCCTGGAAAAAGGCTTCCTCTTTCTTCTACCATACTCAGATGACCTAATCATCAAGGGTGCTGCAAAAATGACATGGCCGGATTCTGCCCTCAAAACTCAATCCAGATTTCATACTGTACATTAATAACTATTTTATGAAAAATTCTTCTAAAATAAATAAAAAATAGTCGCAACAATTACGTTTCTCTAAAACAGGCGAGGAAAATTCCTAAAAAAATAAATGTTTTTTTGGTGATTTCCCATTTGATTCATTGCTAGGAAGAGACAATTGCATCGACGTTCGGAAACACGCATAAGACAATCAGTGTACCTGTGTAAACTATGCTTGATGGTCATATTAAAATACTTATAAAACGACCGTGACTGCCAGAATTGTATGCTAATGATCTTATCATTAGGATAATTTACCACTTTTCGAATGGCGCGCGTCTTGACGCGACTCACGTACCACTTTATAAATCGATAATAATATATTTAAAAGTGCATATCCAAATGTCCTAGAGTTATTTTGACGTTTCTGCGACAGTTAAACTTAACAGTCAAAGCTGTCAAAACTGTGCAGTCTTGCGTTGATCTTATCACGTATTACTGTGTTCGTTACTGTATTGGATTTTGGATATTTAAACTCGACCTCACGCTATCGTTCATCGGACTTTCGTTTACGCTTTTAATGTTTATAGTATTCTTAGTAATAATATTATAATCATGGTTTTCTTAAAAGACCTATAAAACAAGTAGAACTACACTCAATAAACATAAGTACTTAAATAAAAAATTCTAATACTGTTGTAGTTGTCTAGTTGGAAATCGGACAGTCGGGTGTTGTTGCCATATTACGGCATTGTTATGGTATTTGGGCTGGGCCAGGCACCAAGCAAATATCCATACAGCATAATATACCAGCCTCTTTTCTTCATAATATTTTGTTGACCTTTGAAGATGAATAGGAAGATGATGCTGACCTTAAAAGTGGATGAAAACATTGAATGTGCTTTGTCTGAGTAATTGCAATCATGTTTTTCTTATAAGACATATAAAACAAAGTAGAACTACACTAAATTACATAATTACGTAAATAAAAATTCAAGTAGGTATTATTTAAGTGTTTCATTGTCAATCCAATTGCGTATTTTTTTTAGCAAAGTTGCTCTAGAGATATTATAATATTCAGAAATATCTGTAGGAAACGAAGTTTTCTTCACTATCGTGGCATGTTTTGACAACTCGCAACGTTTGAAAGGTCTAAAAATAATAATAACTGAGCATTAACCTCACAAAACTGACCATTATCTAGGAAGTAACAAATCTAATACGTGCCTAGTAAATAAATGGCCTTTATAACACCCACCACCATTTCTTGTATTGTTTTGCCTCCAACTCGTTGCTATTCAAAATGTGCAGGCACATTTTTTTAAATCCTATTTGTATATCTCTCGCTTCTTCTCTGTTCATCAAACTTAAACTATTATAAATACATACCTGTAAGCTTTATTATGAGGTACTGTATGTCAATGTACATGAATATTTTTTGTCAGGGCAATGCTCTATACAAATTCCGGCCATGTCCTTTGCGATCGAAGATAAAACATACGAACATGAAATCGTACATTACAACAAACCCCATGAACGCTAGTTTAAACAAATAATCCACGCATTTATACCAGTCCGAACAAACTAAATAAACATGAATACGTTATCATAATAATACGTTGTCTAATAACAATATTACTCAGCTAAAATTGAGTCTTAGTAATAAAAGACAAGTTGGCTTTGATATCAAAACGACTGAGTCCTCTAAACAGGTCAATACTTATAGATACGAAGACTTTATGGCTAGGTTATAAAACGCACTATCTACATAAACTTTGTTTGCTATTTTGAACCTTATTGCGTTGAGTGAAAGTGTAGGTTGGAGATATTGCTTGAGATAGACTTCTAATGCAGCCTCGGACTAGTAGATATCTAACGGTGCGGTTCAGGACTCTATTGAACTTAAAGTATATTTCGTCCGGTGCTTAAACAGTGCATCTAGCCTAGCACAATGTGGCACAAAATCAATGGACAATATTAACCTCTACAAAATCTCTGCTCTGAAGAAAGGAACTCAGATGAAGTTGGGCAGGACACCTAGCAAGACCCGATGATGGCAGGTGGAGTAAAGGTGTGTCCGAATGGCGTCCCAATACTGGGAAAAAGAAGTGTTGGAAGTCCGGCGGCGAGATGGGTCGACCACGTTGTTGACGTCGCGGGAATATCCTGGATGAAGTTAGCATAAGAACGTGGAGCTTGGCACAAGTAAAGAGAGGTTTATATCCAGCAGTAGGTAAATGATGATGATGATGGCAATTTAGGAGTTAATGCGGAATGAAACGATAAACTCACGACTACGACCTCTATTGCAGAACCGTTCCATTGCAAAGAAACAGTGCATACATTGATTGCACAATAATGTTGTCATAACTAAATCGATTTCGAAAGCTATTTTGAACACAAGTTATTAAATACTAAAGACGAACCGACAATGGAAAAAGTTAAATGGTATCTTTTAACCAAACAGACAGATGTGTTGCTGGGGTGTTTGTTCCGCCACTTCTTCTTTGCAAAAACAGTAGGAAGTGTCGAAGGGTGGGCGTTTTGGGGGACTGTCACTTGTAAATAAGTAAAGTAAAGTAAATTTTGACGTTCGAAAAGTGCTGATTATCAGCCTAGTTTGAATAAATGACTTTAGTTTTTTTTTTTTTTTATTGATTCATTTCTATTAAAGGTGGTTACTACCTAAAGGTTTCTTGGTAGAGATGAGGAATGCGAAGAATCGAAAGGTGAGATGCCACTCAAAATCTAAATCATTTATTTTAATTAGGCAAGTTACAGGCACTTTTGAATAGTCAAAACAAAGACAACAATAAAACGAAGCTGCATTCTCTGTCGCAAGGCATAATTACTGAGAAAGTACTGTAGTTGCCCATTTCATAGTGTAGATTTCTATGGAGAAGAATGGGCAAGAAACTTTATGGACACTCATACCTACTGATAAAGGGAAAACCTTTAAAAGTTGCACAACAAAGTAAAGTAATAAAGTACTCCAATATTAACGTAGCTCTACCGAACATATAAAAGTACCTTCGATACCAAAAGGAGTACTACAAGTGCTCTCCCCACCGTCCAGAAATAGATTTATTTAACACGACTCTATATGAATTCCTCTAGTTGACCATGACATAATACAAGATAACAAAATCACAAATAACCAAAAAGATGATAAAGGGTCGTAGCTAGTGGCGTTCTGCAGTTTCTGTCTATCCACCATGGAAAATAGATGTGAGTTTATGCTTGTACTACGAACAAAATTCACATCGAAATAAAACATAACTTTGCTGAACGTACTATGTTGTTTAAGCTCTCACTGAGATTAGTATTAAGTGCTAAAGTCCGGGTAGTGACGTCACACGTACCAGGAGCACATAAGCTGAAGTGCCTGAAGCTTAGTTAACTTGTTGCTGAGCTGACCAACTTATATAGGTCACGTACAGGGGTTGTGTGGATGGAAAACATTATCGAGGGAGATTATATAGTTGAAAATGAAAAGCTACTTTTATAGCTTCGAACTCAGCTCCTTTTTAAGGATTCGAAATGTAATAGTAGGAAAAGATTTTAAATGATATAATGAATGATGATACTATCGGCAACGGTGAAAAATAAGAGAGGATGGTAGATAAATAATTTGGTGAAAATATAATTAAGGGACGTAAAGCTAAGGGGTTGAAGAGGGTCTCAAACAACAACGTAGAAATAGCGATAGTGGTAATACTATCCCTGACGAACCCCTTTTCTCAACGGGTCCACTACAAGACTCCGAGATGGAAGTCTAAAGAACTCAGGACAGTAAGACAAGATTTCAAACCACTTACAATTAATTAGAGCAAGAAGCAGTTTCGCAACAAACTTTCAAAAACAACAAACAGCGGAAGGATAAACGAATTTCGGAGGCATCGCACATAAAAATTTTCAAGATTTTCGCAATGCACGTTCGGATGATATAACTAAATACGTGCCGCGATATGCTACGGTGCAAAAACGTTGAATTAAACATTGAAGAGGAAGCAACATCTGATGAAAGTTGTCCGTCACGACCCCGTTATATGCCTCGATTGGAAACCTATGCCTTTCGATCAATGGAGAGCAATCGCTCAAAGAAATCTGGGTCGACCGCCTACCAAGTAATTTTATTGATGACTAATGTAATGATTGGTAAATAGTAGTTAAATGCTAGATTATTGTTTTGCTTGTAATGATTTACGTAGTATTAAATATTCATAAGACGTGTGATTGAGGAGCTGGAGGCTAAATAATAACAGTCACTCGGGTCGGCCTTCAGGTTAAGCCACAATTGCCTAAATTGGTCCCGTGGATGTGTGACCACCCATTACTTACCGAGTTTTCTCCATGCCTCGGAAAGCACGTTAAGCTATTGGTCCCGGCTGTCAATTGAAGATCTTTGACAGTAGTTACAAGTAGTCAGTGGCCCGAAAGTCTGACAAGGGGTATCATATTACCCAATACTAATTAGGTTTTGGAGGTCAGATAGGCTTCATGTAAAATACTAGTAATCAGTTCCATCCGGTGAGACTGGAAGCCGATCCTGACATAGTTGGGAAAAGGCTAGGCTTATGATGAGTCGTGTTATTGAAATTGGTAAGGTTCTGACTTCCTTGTTGGGTTTGTCATGGTCGTATGTATGACTAGCCATCATTACTAAATTATATCAATAGTCATGTGACCTTTGCTAGAAAATCATACAGTATTAGGGTGCGATACGAAAACCTTCACTAGTGACGACATTAAACGTTCGTCCGGCGCACCCTGGGCGGACACGTCATGTCCTAATATTTGCATAATAGAACGTCGAAAAAGGTAAAGGTTATTTTTGTTTTAATTAACTTCTGCTGGCCAAATGCCTTCTTCTTTCTTCCAGGTAATCTTTTGCAGCGCCGTCTCGAAGCAGCACTGATAGTCCGTGTGACAATTTGGCCGGCCTTGACAACACCTTCAACATTTTACAGGGTCATAATAACCTTTCGGCTATCTCCCTGTATTACCACACAATCTTGGAGATAGCACATTAAACCGCAGCACACCTTGACTTTGTGCCAAGGTCCGTTCCCAGACCGTATTATGGGTAGCCATTACTCTTACATTCGCAAACACTGCACTATATCTGCCAAAATGCACGCAAAGCAAATAAACAAGCCGCTGAAATAATATGAGATATTTGGAGATTTATTATGGTACTTGAGGATACTCAACTGAATTTGGAAGATCAATTTGGATCAGCTAAGTGGAGATGCAGTTCGTTAGGGATTGTGATGTAATGACAACAAGGGGAACGTCGAAACGAAAGAGAAACGTTAAGGAAAACATTGAGAGATAGAGCCAACAACACTGTGAGATCTCCGAAGACATATGCCAACTACTAATCCCCACTAGTCCTGCGAGATGGAATGACCGTTCCGTCTCAGAAAGGAGAGACCTGTGTCCCAGCAATGGAAACTTTACGGGCAGATTATGGTAAGGCAATAACGGGATGACCTTGTAATTCATCATTTGTGAAGTATCTTGAAGAAGGGGTCCTTTACCAACTTGGTTAAATTGCCTGATCCAAGAGAGATCTTTATGCAGGCGTGTAGTTTGATTATCCTAAGCTCTTAAGACATGACTTTAGATAGCAGCCAAATGTTTACGGATTAGTAACAGACCTCCCAAATGGATCTGGTAACAATGTGCCAAAAACTGCACTGGTCCCATAAAGGTAAGCTACCATCCAGATACGAATAGAAAAATATGCAAAACGAATCCAAACAAGCTTTTCAATGGCAGGATATTAGCTCATCGGATAAAGAACATACAGTATACCACAAACGATGATGTAAGCTAGTTTCCGGAGTCTTGGGCCATTGATTTTTCTAGGGAAACACGAGCATTATAAATATAGAATAGCAAAATTCAGCCTTTACGAAAGACAGACTGTAATCATAATAGACATGAAATGAATACTGAACTTTGATCTGAAGGAAACACGACTGAACATTGAACAGATCGTGAGGTTTGAAGTCAGATTAACTTGCCAACTCAAACAAATACACATAACTATTACTAAACGGTCAAGTACGTGCGGTAAATATGTATCATATATTATGTACAGTAATGATAAGCATCAGTGGTAACTGATTTCATGCGATAATAGACAATCGTTCCATGTAGTGAGAATAGGGTTGTCATATCACATATGTCGTAGATTTCGTGGAATATTGATTGGGAGATTGGGCAAAGTTTATGACATTTTCTTGTAACGACAGTACATTCTGAGGAACAAGATGACTACATTGACTACTGACTAGATTGAGTCAGTAATATTTAAAGCATTTAACAACGACCGTTTCTTTTAATCTTGTACTTTCTCCAGGTGTGAAATTTGGTATGTCCACAGTTTTAGTCGATATTTTAGCCTTAACCTGCAAAGTCATCTTCGGATATTTGTTTATCTGTAGTCACTTTAGTCACTGATGACTAGGGCTTTCAATACCGGTATTACGGGATCCCGTAATACCGTGATCCCGGATTAAATATGGGCCTTTTTCAATACCGGTATTGACGCCTCAATACCGTGATCACGGTATTGCAAACATTACATGTATTATCGTAAAAAATGCATTTTGTTATACAAAAGACCGAAGAGTATAACATGCCTCTCTGTTTAGCGTTTGTGGACTATGCGAAACCCTTTGATTCGATCCAGACTTGGGCTGTACTGCAATGTCTCCAACGGTCCCAAATCGACTGCAGGTACATCGAGGCGTTGAAGTGTTTGTACATAAACGCACCATGTCAGTTTGACTTCAGGACCAGACCCACCTATTTTTGTGTGACAGGGAGACGTCATATCTCCGAAACTGTTCACACCTGCACTGAAGGATGTCTTCAAAGTTCTGGATTGGAGAGGACTTGGCATCAACGTCAATGGCGAGTACATCCCCCACCTTCGGTTTGCCGATGATATAGTGCTTATGGCTGAGACCATGGAGTACCTCAGTAAAATGCTCGATGACCTCAGTAGGTCTTAAAATAAACATGGACAAAACCAAAGTCATGTTGAATATCCACATGACACCCACACCTTTCAAAATCGGAGACCCTATAAGCCTATACACTCGAAGTTGTGGACGATTATGTCTACCTGAGACAAATGGTGTAAATGGTCCATTTAGGTAGGTGTAACTTCGCGGAAGAGTGGTAATCGTCGAATCCGACTCGGCTGGGCAGCATTCGGGCAGTAGCGCGATATCTTCTCGTCCAACTTACCGCAGTGTCTCAAGACGAAAGTCTATGGTACTGGTCATAGACTTTCGTCTTCAAAAGACACTGGTCTGTTGCCAATGAATAAATACGGGACCGAAACGTGGTCGCTCACACACAATGGGCCTCATCAGAAAGCTCGAAGTCACTCAAAGGGCAATAAAGAGGGCTATTTTCAGAGTTTCCTTGCGGGATCAGAAATAAAGACATCCAGCAAGAGCACCAAGGTTACCGACATAGCCAGAAAAAAATCCAAACTTATGTAGTAGTGGGCAGGGTACATTGTTCGTAGAACAGATGGCCGATTAGGCCTAAAGTTTTGGAGTGGCGACCGCGAACCGAAAGGCGTGTTGGAAGGCCGCCCACAAGGTGGACCGATGGCCTGGTGAAGGTGAAAATGCAGACACATCCATCCATTCCTATCGGCAGCTTAGAGATATTTACTGTCTGTGGTACCTACGACTATTGAAGCAGAGCGTGCTTTTTTCAGTAGGCTCTTGTGAATGATAGCTAATAGCTAATTAAGCTATACTAACATTTCTACAAATATTGATACCTATGTTGATTACATGAGACATTTCAATAAAAATAAAAACGTATGCTTTCTTGATATTTGTACTTTTCAAACTCTATGTGAAATGCCTTCCCACAAAAAGACTTGATGAAGTTTAAGTTTTGAATATGTTCCTAAATCTTAGTCCTTTCTAATTAAATATTCAACCAATACCAAATTGTTATAACCGAGAGCTATTTATAAAAGGTATTTATCTATATACATATAATAAATCTGTAGAGAAATCGTTTTTGTACATCGAAAATATTTAAAAAAAAAATTGTCAGGGTATTAAAGTATAACCAACAGAACACATTTCCAGCATTTTTGGAATTTTTGTCTGTTTGTCTGTTTATCTGTTTGTCTGTTTCGATGACTAAGCATCACGTCAAATTTACGAAACGAATGTAGGTAACTTTTATATATAAATATTGTGCGTAACTTGGGCTATTACTTAGTCTTTGTTTCATCGTAATCGGTGCTCTCTATCAAAAGATATATGAATTTATAGTTTTCAAGAAGAACTTATCGTTATGGTCAAGAATGAGACAAGCAACGACATCTATTGAACGAATATGGTACTTATTACTAAATGCCTTCACAAGATAACTTTAAAAAAGTTATGATAGCAAAAGGTACGTAGATATAAGTCTAAATGACGCTGCTTTCAAGATCTACATAGCCTAAACCTTATAGTGTTTGATCGCTCTTTTTTAGCAGTTTATCTTCGTCTTCGACAGATGGCGTTATTCATTTGATGTCATTTTCTGAACCGCGATGATAGTAAACATACACACATTATGTTTCGTGAATAGTCAACAAATAAAAATTTACCAATTACACAGTATTAAAATACGATTTTTTTTTAAACTAAATTAAAATTAGATAAAACCCACGACATATTTTTTTATGTACCGTGTGGGATTCGAACCTGCGACACGCAGTGCTACTGTTAATCGTCCAGCCATTGCGCCAACCATGTCGTCATATAGATGTGGTGTGTTGTTAGCCCTATGTGTCGAGGCCGCAGTATCTCTTTCGAACAGCCCGCAGCCCCAACGGGCGTCGGTCCTTGGGGGCCCCTTCAATGTTGCTGACATCTCTTTGAGACGCGCGTGGAACACGAACGCGCCTCCATCGTCATAGGACGGACGAACGATTAACTAGCCCGTTACTCACCGTTCACAGGCCTGCGCCTACGGTGGCCGGAAGCCATCACGTGGCTCCCGATGCCCGGAGTGTCTACCGCGGCGGCTGGGACGAGAGGTTGTTTCCCTCTCACGTTCCGCCACCTCTTTCGCTAGCATTACTGCTTCGCGGAAGGAGGTGGTGGCCATTTCAGATTCGATGTCCCAGATTCGGTACAGGTACCCTCTCGAAACACCCTCTAATCCCCCCTTTTTTTTGTGGTTCGTAAATTATCAAATGACTCATCTCGCTCTGGGCGGAGCGGAAGAAAGTGTCAGACTTCTACTGACTAAAAACCACCCACGTTCCTTATTAGCCCTTTGTGTTTCGGGGCCGTGGTATCTCTTGCGGACAACCCTCAGCCCCGGCAGACGTCCCTTTGGGGCCCCTTAATTGTTGCTGACATATCTTTGAGGCGCGCGTGGAACACGAACGCGCCAACGACAATCTGTCTGCCTGTCGACTATAATGTACCTGTTTCAAATTTCTTCAAGATCCGTTCGGCCGTTCTGACGTGGTTGATTAACAAACACCCATCCATCTAAACTTTAGTATGAGATATAGTCAGTACTTTGCATTACTCTCTTCTTATTTTCTACAGCGTCAGTAAGTTAACGCAGGGCAATGATTAAATGTACTTTTATCTAAGCGACGCATTTTAGTTTCCGACAAGCACGCGAACGAAGTCGCGGGCACAGCTAGTAATAAATAAGAACAATAATGACTGTTTTAAAAATAAAAATACGTACTTTAAAGGTTAGTAGGTAATACCGGTATTAATACCGTGATCACGGTATTGACCTCCAATACCGGTATCGATACCGGTATTGAAAACATCCGGTATTTGAAAGCCCTACTGATGACTAAACCATTTAGATTTCTTTTAATCTTTGACTTTCTCTAGTTGTGAAATTTGACATGTCGACAGTTTTACTAAATACCTAAAGTAAGTATTGACTAAAACTGTTTCGTAGCTATCCAAGCTATCTTGGGTGTTTCTGTATCCTAATAGTGTCGCAGACAGAGTTGCATGTTCAATTAAAGTTTCGCTCTTTCAGCATGTACCTAAATAATATTTTTGCGGACAGGAGAGCGGTGGAACATTCTTCATCTAAAGCCTATTAGAAATCTTTAGTTGTAACGTTTCACTGTATTCTATCTCAACAACATGGCGGCCTTAACTGACCGTAACCTACATGTGGCTAACATCAAATAAATCACAATCAATCAGCTACAATACCACGTGAAGAGCGTCTTAGAAGCCCTGTTTCTTCTTCATCTTCCTACAAATCCGCCATCTTTCTCCATTTTCTGCTGCCAAACATGGCGGCCCTAATTGACCGTAACCTACATGTGGCTAACATCAAATAAATCACAATCAATCAGCCACAATACCACGTGAAGGGCGCTGAACTGCTAACTAAGTCACGGTCATTAGACGAGTTGTCGTTACTTGAGGAATTTATGAGTCGTGTCTCGACTGTGACTTATTTGGGCATACGTTTATTGATGTTTTCCACATTCTTGAAAGCGATATTATAGAGTTTGTTGTGCCGTATGGACGTTTTTGGGCATGACTTGGCTATGGCAACTCGATTGGAACGGTGGGCTACTGCTGTTGACCAAGAATGCTATCATTTATCACCATGTGGATCTCTGAGAGTCCGTTATGGGTTGTCAGAAGTCTGAAAGTCTGACAATCGGTCTTACCAAGGAAATAGTGTTTCTCAGTAGCTGGATTGCGGAATCCAGATAGGCAATTGCCTGGTATCCAGAATTCTAGAGAGACTGGAATCTGCCCCAACTAGGTCATGAAAACGCTAGGCAGATGCTGTCTTAGACTTATTTGGACATACGTTTATTGCAGTTTTCCACATTCTTGTTAATTATATTGTGGTGTTATGGGCATTTTTAAGCATAGTAGTGAATCGATTGGAGCTGTGGATGAACAGAGACTTTTTTGTTTAAATTTCTTGATTGAATAAGAACATTTTATGGACTGCAGAATAATTACGTTTGTTCTATGATATTGGTGTTTTTCAGAACTATCAAACCCGTTATCAAGCAACAATATAAAAGTGTTTCACTAGACTTATCTTCGCTTTTCGATCTGAACGAAAAGGAGGTCATCGTTAATCAGCTAGATCAATTGATAGCATCAGAATTAATTACCAGCAATAGCATTGTAGTCTGATAATAATTAGGTCCAATGATAATTTAGAGATTCTGATTAATGTTGCTAAGATGAAGTAATCTTGACGATAATAATGACGAAATTACCTTCTGAGTTAAATTTGTAGCACAGCGAAGATAGCATTAAAGTGATAAATCATTAATCATATTATTTTATCAGTAAAATGGTTTTACAAAAAACTTTCACATCATGATATGTTTTAAAACGACAAATGACTAGATAATTGTGCTACAACATAGAGAAACATTTTGTAAAAGTATAAATAAACATTCAAAACACACGCATATATGCAAAGCAGGCTATTAACATCAGCCATATAATTATGTATGCGGTTTGGGTAGCTACTCGTTCTGAAAATTGTACAGAGTACAAATTAATTGGGTTAGCAACGAACACCTGTAATTCTGTACTGACCACGAGAATGGTTATTGGTTTGTATTGATGTTCTATACTGCCCTGCCCTCGTAACAGCAAATTAATTCAGTAATCGACCTTTTTACGATTTTGTGTTTTTAATACAAAGGAAAAATGCAAAATTTCGTAAAAAAAACATCACTTAGCAGCGTTTTTGTCGAAACCGCCATTTTGCAAGTACTGCATTACTGTTACGAGGGCACTATAGGAATCCAGTATTGACCGCAGGAGTATTTCTGTAATGTGTTATGAGAACCATCGTCTGCCTAGACTTTTCCCAACTATGTTGTGGTCGGCTTCATGTCTGACTGGATGCAGCTGATTACCAGAATTTTACATGGAGCGACTGCCACAACTTAGACCTTTCGAAACATTTCGATTAGTAAATGATCGTTATGAAGCTATTTTCATTAGTAGTAAGTACCAAAAAAAAGGAAAAACTTGAGAGGTGTCAAGGAACACCCGGATGGAACGAAGTTATTGTTATTATTTTTTATTATGTAAAAAAAAAAATGTAGAAATGAAAATATCTGGCTTGCTTTCTATAAGAGAGAGAGCGACAGACAGAGAAACATGCGACGCCGCACAGCTTACAATAGCTTACTATAGCAAAAAGTGTCGTGACAGCTTTTCGTAAGATTTTTTTCCGTCTAGCCCCCTTTCACAACGCGCGATAAGGAACTTCGTTCCAAAAATATGTCACCCCCGAAATTCGAAAATTCGGTTTTTCCCGGCTGTTTCTCATAAATAAACGTTAGTAGGTAGTGGATTGTAGTGCAATTTTATTCGTTAGCAGTAAAATAGAAAAATAATTATTGTTTTGTAGTACTGGGTAATACTTTCAGCCACTAACTAGCTGTAACGACTGTCATCAAATATCTACAAATGATAGTGGGAACCATCAGCGTTCCGTACTTTCTGAGGCACGGCGGAAATTCAGAATGAATTAGGTGGTCACCTAATTACGGACCAACCAAGGCAAGCGCTGCTTAACCTAAAGCTGCTTAAAGAATAGATACACTGCATATTAAATATGAATAAATAAAAAAAAATGAAAAAATATATAAATAAATATATAAAATAAATAAATAAATATATAATATTATATAAATAAATATACATATAAATGAATTAATAGGATCTAATAAGATAGATATAGAAATAATACCAAATTAATAATAAAAGTCTCTCTACTTATACAAAAATTTGCTGTGCCCGACAGGGTCCATAATTGTGTCTAAAGTTGTTTTATTTTCTATCACCTGAAAATGTACATTATGGATTGCAATAAACGATTTGAATTCGACCGGAGAAGCTGTTATTCCAATCGCATAATGTTCCCACTGCTGAGCTTGTTGGTCGTGGTTATACGACAAGAACAACTAAGCGTTTTAGATGACTATTGATAATTTCTATCGATACAAGATAAAACAGTTCCGAGCGGTGTCCATTGTTTATCGTTATCAAATGCACTCGAACAAACATTGACCGAGTGATATTATCAATACGTATTCGATAAGAGATAGCGGGAGCGACTGTTTACTCCAAAGCCAAAATGTTTTGTTGAGATTTATTTTTGTTTATTTAACTTTGGTACCTATCAGTTAATAAGACAAAGAATATTGTGTTTTTTTTTTAGGTTTAATGTCATAATATTAATGTTATCAGTTTTTTTTTCTAGCAGCCGGTACAAAGAGGTCTTTGGCCTGATGTGTTATTGTTTATCTTTATAAAACCTGAACCTAAGGCTGAAACTCACGCAATATAAAAGAACGGTGATCCCTAAAGCGACCCTCTGACCAATATTTCTACCTTATTAGAGAAGCAGTATAAGCGTGCATCCGGTTAATAGGGTAGTTAACTAAAAAAAAATTATTAGTCCGTCGTCAGATAGATTTCCAAAAAATATTGGACACGTATTTTTTCTTTTTTCACGGAAACAAACAATGAAGACGATACAGTGCTTCGAAAACTCGTGTGACGTCATATTCTAAGACATTAGTACGACATTCTTTACCGGTGAGTGACGTCACGACCTCCCACTCAAATGTTTGACGCGTTTTATCTTCGTCAATTTTTAATGATTTGATAAAACAAAAAATACGTATCCAATATTTTTCGATAATCTAACAGACGGACTAATTAGAATCATATTTTTTTTAGTCAGTAATTATCCCTATTCCGGTTAGACTTGAAGCTGACCCCAACATTGTTGGTAGGATGATGACGATGAGAGATATGGAGCGGGTGATGCACCACATGGGCCCAGTACGGGATGGTGGGCTGTCTTCGATTTTTTTTGATTCTACGGGAAACTGGTGTCCCCGACATCTGCCACAAGATAATCATCCTCCTGTCGAGGCTCCGGGTTGTTCGCAAGGGGTACCGCGGCCTCGACATGAAGGGCTAAGAAGGAACATGGGTGGTTTTTAGTCAGTAGAAGTCTGACACTCCCTTTCGCTCTGCCCAAGAGCGGGAGGGGTTATTTGATGATTTCCCACTCCCCAAAAAAAAAAAAAAAACTTGAGAGGTGTCAAGGAACACCCGGATGGAACGAAGTTATTGTTATTATTTTTTATTTAAAAAAAAAAAAAAAAAAAGAAATGTAGAAATGAAAATATCTGGCTTGCTTTCTATAAGAGAGAGAGAGACAGACAGAGAAACAGGCGACGCCGCACATCTTACAATAGCTTACTATAGCAAAAAGTGTCGTGACAACTTTTCGTAAGAATTTTTTCAAATTTATGTTCGAGAAGAACATAAAAACATTTTTTATAAATAAATCAATTTATTAGTACGTACAGCGCTGAAATGATGACAAGAGAGAGAGAGAAGACAATCAATCTTTTTTCTATAAACTATAGATAACCATAAAGTGCTAACGAACTCCTTATGTTCTATTTTTAATTGAACATAAATTGGCGGGCCAACACGACCTTAAACGCCTTTAAATATTGAACTAAATATTACTTATTAAATATTAAGTTAAACTATTCTATCTTTATTGTAAGTACTATTAATATTTTCAATAAATTTAAACTTTGAAAACAAAAAATCAATCTTCCCTATCAATGGGCAATACGGCCACCTTATTTATAGCTCTTCTATGAGTGCCTCGACCAGTTTTGACCTCTATTACGCGCACTAAACCATCAGACCCACTAAATAAATTTATGACCCTAGCCATCGGCCATTGCAATGGAGAACAATTTTCACCGATTAACAAAACTAAATCACCAATTTTAATATTAGAATGGGCATTATGCCATTTAGGGCGCCTTAAAAACTGTGACAAATAATCTTTGTGCCACGCCTTCCAGAAGTCTTGCTGGATCTTAACGCATTTTCTCCAAAATTTTAATCGATTTATATTCTTAGAGGTTAAATCTGGTTCAGGTATCGCGTTTAGTGGGCGTCCACAATTTACCCCTTTCACAACGCGCGATAAGGAACTACGTTCCAAAAAAAAAGATAATCATTCTCTTCCTGCCCTTGTCTCATTCCACTTTAGGTTGTCGCAACACGTTTTCTTCTTCCTCTCTTCCCTATCAGATGCCACTGCATCATTTAATCCTTTCTCTTTAATACCATTCCTCATACAATCCATCTATCAAGCCACAAAATACAACCGATGCGTAGTTTGTGGCTCACCGATTATTTATGACACAACTGTTATGTTTCCATTAATTAATCAACTCATTAAGCCATATCAGAGGTTCATGGTCGGTATAAAAACTTAGACATCAAACTTAGGTACTAACCACACGATTAAGAGAAATAAACTTATTGCTATATTTTCATGGCCTTCCGCTCCAAGGATGGATGGATCTCCTGCAAGATAGTAATCACCAAAAATAACTACCACCTGTACTTACAAGCAGTTATAAGTACAGACACCACGCCATACAAGTACCAGAAACTGTCATATTTTCCCATCCAATCTTGAACCTAATTTTTTTGGGGGGGTGGGAAATCATCAAATAACCCCTCCCGCTCTGGGCAGAGCGAAAGGGAGTGTTAGACTTCTACTGACTAAAAACCACCCATGTTCCTTCTTAGCCCTTTGTGTCGAGGCCGCGGTATCTCTTCCGAACAACCCGCAGCATCTTGAACCTAATACTCTAGTGATATAGACTGTGGAGCCTCTTCTCAAACCTTGCCCCACCTCCTGCCTCTTTGTGCAACTCCACCTGCACTATGAGAGACCTGTCTGAAAACACTACAAACGCTCAAAAACTTAATAACAATGGGAATTATCTACACGACGAAGAAGTGATACAAGTTGAAAATCTTATTTTTTTTATTTATTATTTCTTCTTTTTTTTTCTTCTTTATTGGTTCGTTTACACAGGCTTTATGCTAAATATTACATGCCAAAATGTTAATGCAACAGTGCAACAATCACTTACAGGTTACAGGTAAACTCCGCATGCATAAAGAAGTTGTACAATTTATCATATTAATCTAATCAAATTTTAAGTCTAGTTTTACATTATTACTTAACTAAAGAGTCTAAATAATAAAGTTTTATAGATTGATATGCTAGCATCTGTACATTCCACATCACCTAGATAGTTTTAACTTTTAAGTAACAACATGACATCACCGACTTGGAACACTTGTGCAATCAAAGTACAGTCGGCTACCGTGCTATCTGTGCTATTAATATTAGCGGTACTTATTGCTAAATAACCGATTAGTTGAAAGGTGTTTAGAGGTTGATTAACCGAGTTTGATAGAGATTGGTGGTAATAAACTTTATTACATTATTCAGTAATCGTAAAGGTGATTAAATTGTTATGACTGTTGTGTTGTTTATTGTTGTTGTAAATTGTAGGGAATAACAAATTATAAAGAGTACCGTGACTGTGATAAATGATGATATGGTAAGAAAGGGGGTGTCTGACCCCGTCGGGGCTGCGGGTTGTTCGCAAGAGATACCGCAGCCTCGACATGAAGGGCTAAGAAGGAACATGGGTGTTTTTTAGTCGGTAGAAGTCTGACACTCCCTTTCGCTCTGCCCAAGAGCGGGAGGGGTTATTTGATGATTTCCCACCACCCAAAAAAAAAAAGGGGGTGTCTGATCGGATGACGAGTAATCGAGGAGTATGGAAGAAGACATGCAAATGAATTGGTATAATGGCAAGATGATGATGACCTAGGCGACTGAGTTCTGCTCGGGTGAAAAAGAGTAAACGATTTTTTCCAGACATGAGACCTAGCTAGATGCCCGTCGGGGCTGCGTGTTGTTCGCAAGAGATACCGCGGCCTCGACATGAAGGGCTAGGAAGGAACATGGGTGGTTTTTAGTCAGTAGAAGTCTGACACTCCCTTTCGCTCTGCCCAAGAGCGGGAGGGGTTATTTGATGATTTTCCACCCGCCAACAAAAAAAATAAAAAATGAGCTAGCTAAATCGATTTTTCACCCTGTAAACCTCTACATGCAAACTTTCATCGGATTCGTCACAGCCGTTGTCGAGATTACTGGATGTACTGGGTTGTGGAGGTGACATTGGCAGTCGCTCCAGGTACTGTTATTCAGCAGCATCGAATTAGACAAACGTTGATGGGTAAAGGCTAGGCAGATGATAATGTAGCTGCATTGGCTTAAAGTGATTGCGAACTCATGACATAAATCCGTAGAACACGACGTATTTCAAGAGAAATGTGTGAATTAGAAATGTAAAGAAACTCAAACCCATTATTGGCAACAACATAGAAACCGACAGCCGAAAATATGAGTAATTCTGAACGTAACATGCAAGTCTTATATAAATCACACATCATAACATCACGTCTGTAATACCCGAAGAGTTAGGCAGAGGTGCACCGAATAAGGCACTTACTTAAGACACATATATTTCAGCCGGACACGAATCCAGGCTCCGTGGCTGCTAATAAAAAAATACTGATTGACGAATCCAATCGGAGAAACTGTGCCAACCCTGGGAACCTCTACAGTATCAGAAGGGTTTGCGACCACGGGACCAATGAGGCAGTCGTAAAGCGAACAAATAAATAAACAGAACGAACACAAAAGAAGAAAAAAAGTGATAAAATAATATTATCGAATCATAATCATGTTTATTTATTTGAGACATGACCAGAACGAGGCTAAAGCAATAAAAATAAAAATGTCAATGATAATCGTTTTTTTATAACAAATCGGAAGATCGTATCGCAGGAAACGCCGCTAACATGATGTTTGCGTAACTAATACAGTCACAAACATTAATATTTATTATAATACGCGTTTTAGGCACAGTTTTAGCCTAATTTCTCATTTTGCTCTCGCTAGTAGTGGCGGTACTTTCTTAATCTAAGCCAAAGAACTTGGCTTGTCTTTACAGAGCCAATTTTATTAATTTGTATTAGATTATTATAATAGCGTAAAGTTACAAAGTGGCGTGTCTATGGGTCAACAATACGGCAAGCCCATAAGGCAAGCAAACCCTATCATGAAGAATAGTAAGCAGGTTATAAACGCAAGCCAAGCTTGTATAAACTTACCGTCACTAGATGTAGCCACTTTCTGGAGCCCTGACACAGCCAGAAGGCAATCGCGGCAGACCTCGTGAAATATTTATTTGTTATTTATTTATTTACCACTAATTATAGCAACATGACAGATCACACATCCAATACGACACAAAAAAAGAACAATGTAAAAATAAGTAAAATTAAATATATATCCGTTAAACATGACAAAGTTTATAGTTGTATCCCTTTTTGATATTGGAACGATCTGGACTAAATATAACTAGCGACCAGTGGTCCACATTGGACTTAGATCAAAACTACTGGCAGTCACAGGAAGAGGCCTCCCAGCAGTGGGCGATAAAGGTTATCTCAAAGTTGAATAGTAATTCCGCGAGAAAATCACTTTAGGACTCTGAGTCTTTGGTCAAGTGGACCCACTCGAAGTGGACCCCCGAGATCAGCCGAACAAATCACATTTTAAATTGTTTTATTGTCATAGTTTTATTGTGGGCCCAGTTACAAGCGGGTCCAGTTGACCAAAGACTCGTCTGCTAAGTGAATAGGCACATTTAAGCGTTCGTGACTGTACATACGGTACACATACATGTTGACACAGTAAATAATATACCGATTTGTATCTAAATCAGGTATCGATTAAGTAAGATGGTAGCATTCTAGCCATACGTTTAATTTCCCTTGAGTTAGGTATGTAGAACGAGTAGATACTAACGTACTACCGAGTTCACTGAGGGTCGACCACTTTTCAACCTTATTATTTAGGGCATAAAAGTGAAAAGTGGCAGACCGGCCGGCAGTGAACTTGAGAATATCTAGAAGGCGTATTTTTTTGGTGATTAAAGTTACAGTGCTTATGGTCTTCAATCTAGCTAAAGTTACCGTTTATTGCTTGGAAGGCACACGTCTTCATACGCAGTCGGTACTTTCGCAAATAAAATTACATTGTGGCCTTCCCCAGCCAAAAGAAGTAGACCTTTTGACTGGGTGAGCATTTGTTTGCGCATTTATCATACTCCTACCTCTTTCTCTGTATTTTATTGAACTAGCTTAACTTTAAAATGCATCCTATGACAATCAGTGATAATAAATTAATAAGGCAGCTTCCCGTTAGTGAAAGAATTTTCGGGATCGGATTTTTAGTTTCAAATATTACCCCCTACTTACAAACAAAATAAATGTTACCTCTTTACAATATTTGTATAAATGTTGCTGAACACAAGCTAATAAGTACGCAAACAAGTGCTATCTGATTCTGAACAACGTCAATAATAAAGACGGTAGTGAAACATCGCGTGCTCTCCAAAAAATAATACGCAGAATTCGGCAAAAAAAACAGAGAACAAACTACAACCAACGAACAGCTTATCCAACGCCAGGCTACAGAACATTAATATTGCAAAAGAGGGTAGTTACTCTTGCCCCTAGCGCGGTCGGAATACGAATTAATGTTTTAAGACCCCATTAAAATTCCTATCGACTTCGTGTGCTTAGGGAAAACTATCATGAGCAAGCAGTTTGGATGTTAATCGTAGTGTTTTTGTGGGCGAAAAAAAATACATTAAAAGTATCTCAACATCATTAATTAACAATAACGAAATTTTAAAGACTAACTGCCGCACTCAGAGTGCTTTAATGATTACTTAAGCCGTTACTTAGTAAAGATTTGACATACTTTTATATGACAAAACTGTCAAAACCTTTACTAAGTGATGACCTAAGTAATCATTAAAGCTCTCTGAGTGCGGCAGTAAGAAAGCAGTGCAACGGCACAATATAAATATGGACAGTACGGAAACTACCTACAAACGCTCGAAACCGCACACTCACACAAACATGCGCATCGACGGGGCACTTAGCAAGTCTTCGCAGTGCGCTCAGTTGTGCGTGCCGCGCCGAGACGAGTGGTCAGTTGGTCACGTATAAGTTCATATCTCCCGATATTTTTTTAAATGCAACGAACGTATTGCGCGGTATACGGCTGTGTCAACTCGGCTTCATCAGCAGAAGAAAGTATTTTTAATCGACTTCCAAAAAGAGGGAGGTTCTGAATTCGTCGGTTTGGTTTTGTTTTTGTATCATATTTGTTTCCGCATATCTCCCTCAATTATGAACCGAATTGAAAAAAAAAAAAATTAATCGAAAAAGTATACTCCCGAGATGGTCCCACTGTTACCATGTCTGGATCTGATGATGGAATCTTAACGAAATCGAGGGCAACCATCAAATTTTATAGGCACGTATTACGCGTTTCGTATTTTTTCTAATGCTATTTAAGTATTTACATCTGGCAGTCATTACCTCATGTTGATGAGCTGATGATGGAAGGAATAACTCCTTAACGGTTAGGAGTTGGAGGATAATTCTTAAATAAAATCTTATGGGGTTGTATTCTTTCAGGTTATCTAGGTGAGCTGATTGTGGAAGGTACAACTCCTCAACGGTTAGGAGTTAAAAGCAATTATAAGAGAATCTTGAAGGTTAAGGGTTAGGTTTCTTGGTTGAATGTTAAATGCATCGTAACTATTAGTATAGAATATTACAACTAAAAATGGAAAAATGAAAACAACTATTTTAAAAAAACAGCTTCTGAAGTCAGTGACTTTTGTTTGTTTGATTTCATTTTTTTTTCATGAGCATTGCCCGCGCGCAACCTGTGCCGCAGCCGTGGATAGCGAGCGCGCACTCCAACGAGCGCACGAAACGTTATCGAGTATCGTCCAACCGCGGCTCGCTCCCGCCAAGACTTGTAACAGGTTAAGCCGCGTGCGCCGTTATGACAAAGTTAAAGATCTATAGTTCTACAAGTTGTTGTGTACTAAACTGTTTTCCGTGTTTAAACTACATAAATGTCTTTTGTTGAGATTAACCGACGCCATAAGATAACCTATTTAGATTGTATTTGTAAGCTAGCTTTTTTTAATTCGATTGATTGATCACAACAGAATAAAAATGTTATGTTGAGAAGTTATCTAGGGACTTCAGCAACCGTGCATAAAAGGGACAACCCTATGGCTTCAATGGAGCGTAGGTAGTTATCGCATCAACTAGGCTTAGTTTCGCTACTGTCCATATTTATACTGTGGCAACGGTGATGAAATAAATTACACCCCCACCCGCCGCCGCCGCTGACCGCCTGTCTGGATTCGAACACACGACTTCATCATGTATTTTCTTTCTATATTTATCAATTACTCATCACCCCATCAGACACCTACTTTCTTGTCATATCATGATTTGGACTTAGTTATGCAAAAATGTTTCAATCCACAGTGACTTCAATTTGAGATAAACGCAATTTAGTGTTTCAGTGGTACACTTTTTTGCCTTGACTAATACATACTTATAGGACACAATAGGGTAGTTGACTGACAGACTAAAAAAAATATGATTCTGTTTAGTCCGACTGTTAGATTATCGAAAAATATTGGATACGTGTTTTTTGTTTTATCAAATTAATAAAAATTGACGAAAATAAAACGTGTCAAAGATATGTGTGGGGGCTGTTGACGTCACTTTTTGGTAAAATATGTTCCAAACTATGACGTCTCTCTACTTTTCGAAGCACTGTATCGAATACATTAATTGTCTACTTGAAAAAAGAAAAAATACGTGTGCAATATTTTTTGGAAATCTATCTGACGGACTAAGATTTTTTTTGTAATCAATGCTCCAGGCTGTGCGAACGCTCAATGGTTATTACAAGGAAAAAGCATAATATGAAGAATATGAACGCCAAGATGACCACTGATGAAATTGTGTGGACAAAAAGAATCTTTTACCCCGAAATAATAAATCGGGGTCATAAGGCCAGGTGCGCAGCGATTGCTGTCGTCAGCGATTTTTCAAACCATTGAATATAAATGCCGACACAAAATCAGCGTCCAAAGTGCTTCAAAGGTTGTAAACGTCCGGGAATATAATTAAAAATGCAAATTCTGACCCCCAAAACCCTGCATTGCTTGCACAGGCTGGGTAATGGTGCATAGTCAGCATATTTTATGGGTTAAAGAACATTACGAGAAAATTCGATGCTATGGGTATTTTTGGTGCTATTATTTTAAATGACACAAAACAACAAGTCAGTAATCCCGGAATTCTTCTTCCTATTCCGCCGCCCGCGCCACGTCCGCGCCCGACGTCACTTATGTGTGGCCTGCGCCTAAGGCACCCACATTTCGCTGGTTATGTTTGAGTCCTATGTCATAGGGGGTGAGCCTATTGCTGTGAACCAGCCACAATAGGGATGTTTACTGACTAAAAAACCGGCCAAGTGCGAGTCAGACTCGCGCACCGAGGGTTCCGTACAAACCTGTAGGTATATAAGTAAAAGTTATGGTATTTTGGTATTTTTATATGATATAACTAAAAATGTATACTTTTCGCAATTTTTCCTATATCTCTGCTATAAGACGTTGCTTCATACCAAATTTCAAGATTCTGAGTTCACGGGAAGTACCCTGTAGGTTTTGATTCCCTTGCGAGTGTCGAAAATTTGCGGCATAAACGGGAGTATCTTTTGATCGCGTTGACTTAGAAGTTTGATTTTTTCACAGCTCCAAGAGACCATAGACTTGAGTATTTGATATGAATTTCAGCTTGATACCTCCACGCGTTCCTGAGAAAAAAGGTCTTGACAGACAGACAGACGGACAACAAAGTGATCCTATAAGGGTTCCGTTTTTACCTTTTGAGGTACGGAACCCTAAAAAAATATGATTCTAATTAGTCCGTCTGTTAGATTATCGAAAAATATTGGATACGTATTTTTTGTTTTATCAAATCATTAAAAATTGACGAAGATATAACGCGTCAAAGATTTGAGTGGGGGGTCGTGAACTCGTGACGTCACTCACCGGTAAAGAATGTCATACTAATGTCTTAGAATATGACGTCACACGAGTTTTCAAAGTACTGTATCGTCTTCATTGTTTGTTAACGTGAAAAAAGAAAAAATACGTGTCCAATATTTTTTGGAAATCTATCTGACGGACTAATTAGATTTTTTTAGTTAACTAACCTATTCCAGACTCGGTAGCTGCTACTGAGAAATTCCTAATAACACTTGCTACCACTACTAGACCAACGAGCTAACGTTTCAAATATATCTTATTCATGTCTTGCGAAGATTGACTATCGCAGTTTCGCACGATGTTTTATAAATCGTGACTCGTGCCTTCCTGTGATTTTCTCTGACCTTTCAAAGTTCAGCCTTCAATTCTTGTCTCTTGACCTGAAAGTGGGTCTTAGCGGTCCAACAGACAGAGAGAAAGAAAACTGTTTATTTATGACCAGCGACAGCCGCTGTGACATTTGTCAAAAATGTTGCAGCACCATGCTTAGATAGTGGCCTTTTGGCCTCGCACGGGACTTATTTTTAATTCTGTTTTATTTTTTAAGTGTTCCTCTTGTTTTCTTTTTTGTAAATTTTTTATTATTAATTTCCTGTCCTGTGTGAGACCAATAAATACTTTTTTTTTATTTTTTTTTTTTATTTGCAATGGGCTTGCTATTTCTTTCTTTTCTTTCAAGACAGTGACGTGTTACTCGGAAGTTTTTTGTCACTTCATTCTAGCTTAAATACAAGGTAGGTCCGGTAAAGGGTTAGCCGTTATGAAGTTTTTTGATACGCTCAAAAAGTACTGATTCGCCTGTGAATGTGCCTGGACTACCTGATCATATTAAAAAAAAGGAAGGGATACCGTTGCTCTGAAATGTTACAGATAGGCATAAGATAATAATGATGTTCCTGACCGCTGGTAGCTTGGATCCTGTTGCCGAGTCAGGTGAGCTATTGAGCTCTTTTTTAATATTTTTTAAGGAATCGGAGGACCTCATTCTTCAAGGATTGGTCGGACTAGGCAAATTGTTGTAAAAAAAACTGTGAAAGCCATGGCGAAGAACGCACAGAAAGCTGAAAGAAAGGAATAATTAAAAATGTAACAGATCTGCCTAACCCTGAATTAGGTCGTCAAACCGGTCTAGCTCTCCAAAAAGATCGTCTAAACGAACATTTTCAGTGGAAACCAGACCTCTAAAACAGACAACACGTCACCATTCTAGACTAAGAGACAAAAGATTTACAACAATACAAGGCACACGGTCTGATTCACGTTAACCTGAACAGACAATGTTTTTGCTTAGTATATAATGGAAGGCACTTACTGTGCAACTGTTCTACATTTTACTGTTCATTTCTAAAGTTCCGTGCTTCAACCTATGATACTGATTTCTGCTGAACACAACGCGCCGCTAAGGGCCCTCCTGGTGTATGAGCGAGCGGCTTACATAAGCCGAGGCTCGTACCAGATCCTGTCTTCCTCAGTGATCAATGGGGCCTTAGGGTGACCAATACGGTGGCAATTGACCATTGATGTCATGAAAAGAATTCGAGTTGAATCGAGTATTGTAAAAATATTTTGAATTTAGGTGCGAAAATTGTGAATGTTTATTTGATATTTTCACATTTTTCCTGTCATTCATTTATGATATCATCGTCAACACAAATAATATTGCAGCAATTACTAAAACATTTTTCAAAAACCACGAAGTTTTAAGTCAGCATATTTTATGGGTTAAAGAACATTACGAGAAAATTCGATGCTATGGGTATTTTTGGTGCTATTATTTTAAATGACACAAAACAACAAGTCAGTAATCCCGGAATTCTTCTTCCTATTCCGCCGCCCGCGCCACGTCCGCGCCCGACGTCACTTATGTGTGGCCTGCGCCTAAGGCACCCACATTTCGCTGGTTATGTTTGAGTCCTATGTCATAGGGGGTGAGCCTATTGCTGTGAACCAGCCACAATAGGGATGTTTACTGACTAAAAAACCGGCCAAGTGCGAGTCAGACTCGCGCACCGAGGGTTCCGTACAAACCTGTAGGTATATAAGTAAAAGTTATGGTATTTTGGTATTTTTATATGATATAACTAAAAATGTATACTTTTCGCAATTTTTCCTATATCTCTGCTATAAGACGTTGCTTCATACCAAATTTCAAGATTCTGAGTTCACGGGAAGTACCCTGTAGGTTTTGATTCCCTTGCGAGTGTCGAAAATTTGCGGCATAAACGGGAGTATCTTTTGATCGCGTTGACTTAGAAGTTTGATTTTTTCACAGCTCCAAGAGACCATAGACTTGAGTATTTGATATGAACCAGACCTCTAAAACAGACAACACGTCACCATTCTAGACTAAGAGACAAAAGATTTACAACAATACAAGGCACACGGTCTGATTCACGTTAACCTGAACAGACAATGTTTTTGCTTAGTATATAATGGAAGGCACTTACTGTGCAACTGTTCTACATTTTACTGTTCATTTCTAAAGTTCCGTGCTTCAACCTATGATACTGATTTCTGCTGAACACAACGCGCCGCTAAGGGCCCTCCTGGTGTATGAGCGAGCGGCTTACATAAGCCGAGGCTCGTACCAGATCCTGTCTTCCTCAGTGATCAATGGGGCCTTAGGGTGACCAATACGGTGGCAATTGACCATTGATGTCATGAAAAGAATTCGAGTTGAATCGAGTATTGTAAAAATATTTTGAATTTAGGTGCGAAAATTGTGAATGTTTATTTGATATTTTCACATTTTTCCTGTCATTCATTTATGATATCATCGTCAACACAAATAATATTGCAGCAATTACTAAAACATTTTTCAAAAACCACGAAGTTCTATGTAATTAGTGCTTGCGTTCAGTTAAACTATGCATCACCCTGAATGGATGTCTAAGAAGTGTTATTGCATAGGTATTTAATTTAGAAGGCTAGACAGACAAGACGATGAGGCATTTAATTTAAAAGTTGCCTAGCTTTTGTGATACGGACAGAAACTGGATTCTCGTAGTTTCATTGTGTAAAAGAGAACTAAAAAAATACTGCACTTTACTTAATAAAACAAGTAAATAACGTTATTATCTGGGTCCTTTCTCGTACACATCAAGCTATACTATCCAATATTACCTCGTTTTGCATAGATTTCTCTTGCAATGAGAGGTCTGTTTAAACTGGTTTTGTATAGCCTAATAGGTCGTCGTGCATACAAGCCCATTAACAATAAATGAGTATTTAATAAAAAGTTAAATTGTAGGCGTTGGGCCAACCACATGTCTGCTGACACAAATTAGTTTACATGTTATTAAAGTGCTTGAGCATGTTACGTCACTCACCACTTTTGTAGATAGGGATAACCAAAGGAAGACATGGTTGGTATGAGGTCACCAAGTCTTATGTAGTTTGGAAAGGCCCTACGCCGTTCGAACGGTCAGCTGATTCTGCTGCCTCATTTTCAGATGAATAGTGTTGTAATGTAGGACTGCTCACTCATCCAAGAACCAGGCTAGGCAAGTGCAGCTTAACCTGAAGATTGACTCTTTAACCACGAGCTTCTCCCACGTATACCGAGCATTAGGTACCAAATGTCCGTTATAGTCGCAGGGCGAAGTTGCAGGGAAGTCATTAACAGAAACAAAGGCAATAACTATAATAAACAATAACAATTTTACGACTGGGAAAACCGCCAGCTTATTTTGGTATTCATTACCATGTAAAACGGTATTTTACTTACAAAGCAACACCTTCATATTCCCATACACAAAGTTTAAAACTGTTATTATGGAATTTATGGTCAGACGTTCTTTTTGGTCAATAGGCTGGTTCTCACACGACTTAATTATAACTTTTATGGGCTACTTTATCGACACGCTAAAAAGAAAAAGATGGGCTACTAACCTATAGAATCCAAAATTTGAAGCCCAGTTTCTGTAATGGCCATTCTTAAAAATGAAGAACTTTGGCCCGTTTTCACAGGTGGCACTTAAATGAATGCCTAGATATTCTGGCACTGCTGGAAATTCAACTCTCCGCGTCGAGCTGAGTGGTGAAAATCCAACAGAGCGCTTTTATTTAGGTGACTCTTATTGTTTGTGTGAACAGACATTTAATGTTATGCTAGTTGATGAAGATAATCGTAATTATATAGTGGTGAACACTCGTGAATTATTATTATTTTGTGGTACCGTTTCGGAAAGTAAACAGTCTTGTGGCAGCCAAAATGAGCGGTATTTACTAAGCAGATGGTGATAAGTTTGTGCAGTGGAATTAAATAGAAAAGCAAGGAGTGTATAGGGAAAGTGGCAACGGCAAAATACTGCATCAGGTGTAGAAGAACAGGTTTTTAGTTTCAGACTCCTCACGAAAGGATGCGGAGAACAAATCGGACGTATCTCCGAAGAATACTAACTTACTTATGTGATGAAACAACAAGAAGGATAGTATCTGACACTTTTTCAGGATCTCATTGAAAGAGAGAAGACTAACGGACAATTAAGAGGAAGAGGATGAAGTATTCCGTAGGTACAGTCGAACAAACTAATATGTATAATATGATCTTTATAATTCTAGTACACAAAAAATATTGATTGCAATTTTGTTTTATAAAGCGCTTTGCATTAAGCAATTGATGTCAAACGCTGTATCATTTCACATCAGTCTCTAACTGCGGTACTCAGAGATATTTAATGATTACTTAAGCCGTCACTTAGTAAAGATTTGACATACTATTGTATGACAAAACTGTCAAAACCTTTACTAAGTGATGGCCTAATCATTAAAGCTCTCTGAGTGCGGCAATAAATGTATCTGTATAATCTTAGAAACAAATGCAAGTTAGCTGGCTGTATAAGTGTACAGCCAGCTAACTTTACTTACAACTGAACTTACTGTTGAACAAGCTAATTAGTATTAGCTTGTTCGACTGTACTTTGGCCAAAAGTCTGATTCCTGGACGAGGTGCAGATAACACGTTGGTATTAGCACCACGAACGCCTTAAAGTTAACGTTGCGGCGACTCAAGCAACTGCACTCTCGCCACGTACTTGCTGGATTATAGTTCTCACAGAGACGAATGTCCCAGGCTCCCAGCACTGGAAACATTATAGGATTATGCTAGCCACGAGGTTTCTGTCTACCTTCACAAGAGACATAGTCAAGTAAATGTTACGTAGGTACTCCGCATTAAATCTGTTTGCGAGGTAGCAGCTCTCAAAGAGACGAGGCCTATGTCCCAGCAGGGGAAATAAGATAGAATTTATGCTAGCCACGAGGTTTGTGTCTACCCTCAATTATAGGAGAATTAAACTAGTCAATGTTACGTAGGTACTCCTACTTGATATGTTTTCGGGTCAATGCGTAGCCTAGGGTGTAAATTCTTACGTCATTTCAAATTAAAACATAAACATAATCAACTGGTTCTCCACGGACTTCGCCCAAACCCACCTGACACGCAATAATTAATTAATTACCATACTAATTGTTGTTCGTATGTAATTAGGTGAAATGCATTGTTTCTAATTTTTTTTAACTTTATGTGCTTCATTTCTTGTTTGTTTAGGACTTTAGGTGTAATAATGAAAACATTGAAATTAGAAATATGTATAAAAGGCAAAGCTGACTGACTGAGGATCAACGCACAGGACAAACCCTTTTTTTTTTTTTTTTGGGGGTGGGAAATCATCAAATAACCCCTTCCGCTCTTGGGCAGAGCGAAAGGGAGTGTCAGACTTCTACTGACTAAAAACCACCCATGTTCCTTCTTCGCCCTTCATGTCGAGGCCTCGGTATCCCTTGCGGACAACCCGCAGCCTCGACAGGACAGGACAAACCCTTAGAGCTAGAAACTTAAAATTTCGAACACGTATTCCTCTTATGACGGAGGCGTCCACTAAGAAAGGATTTTTCAAAATTCAACCCAAGGGTGTGAAATAGACGCGGGCCTGTGGACGGTGAGTGATGGGCTAGCTCGCCGTCCGTCCGTCTTATGACGACGACAGGCCGTGTCGACGGCGCGTTTGTGTTCCACGCGCGCCTCAAAGAGATGTCAGCAGCATGGAAGGGGCCCGCAAGGGCCGACGCCCGTCGGGGCTGCGGGTTGTTCGCAACAGATACCGCGGCCTCGACATGAAGGGCTAAGATGGAACATGGGTGGTTTTTAGTCAGTAGAAGTCTGACACTCTCTTTCGCTCTGCCCAAGAGCGAGAGGGGTTCTTTGATGATTTCCCACCCCCCAAAAAAAAAAGGGTGTGAAATAGGACATCCACGCGGGCGAAGCTAGTTAGAAATCTGTAGTTAACTGATTCTGCTTGTGCCCAATTTCTATTGATTGATGTGATTTGGCTAGACTCGGCGCAGCATGACTTTATCAAGACATCAGCTGAAAAACGACTCTGTACATGAATCTCCCCCAAGTGTCGGATTTTGTATTCTTAAAGACGCGCGGTGCGGGGAAATGTAGATAGTTTATGAATTTAAAATACAGAACTTTTGTAGAACAGCTGGCAGATTTTTTACAATTCTTGATGAATTATTTCTATGTGGATTAGTTTAAAAAAATGTGGTTTAGTATGATTATTGAACACAGGTTTACCATTTTAGCGTTGCCCTTCCACCATATATTTTACCATCTATTTTTCACTGAACTTCAAATGAACGACTTTATTTCGTGAATATATATTATAGGTATCCCAATGACGAAAGGGAATAATCTGCTACTACATTTCACAACTTCCAAGATCATTTTTTTTAATAATTACGTAAAACATAATGTTTATGTACTCAGAACTAAAGTGAGTGGCTTTAATTATAAGTAATTACGATAATACTATAAATGTTAAAGAGAATATTACCTGTTAGATAGGAATGCGAAGTGGGTGTGCATCTTGTGGAATATTATCATTACTTATCATTCAACAGCAGGGATTTCCAAAAAAATGAGCCAGTAACTATTCATAATAACACGTAGAAGAATAGAGGTTGAGAAAGTCTCAATGACTTATAATAGCAGTGATAACCTAGAGTGGTGTGACCGTCAGACTGTCAAGTCGTATGTCTCACATTCGAACCCAAGATATGCATCTCCTATTTTTCGGATTCATGTGCTTAATGTATAACCTACCAGTAATTTTATTAGTCTTTTTTTGTGGTTACCAGGTTCGGCACTAACCACAAAAATTAAAATCCTACCTCTATCTTTAGATTAATGTATGGCACATTCCTGGCAGTCAGCTTTTAAATAATTCTACAAGTTTTTAAAAGTTTTTTTTTAATATGAAATGGACCTACTCATGGCTTGAATCTTATCCTGAGGACAGAGTTGACGTTGACGATGCAATGAAACGAAGAGTTTCCAGTGACATTAAATACATATTGCTGCTATTTAAAATCCGGACAGCGCATAATCAAGACCAATAATGTTGCCAATGTACGCAATACTACCTAAAGTAACTACAAATTGTTATTGTTGTTCATTTATTTTGTTGTAAAAATTATCCTCATTTCCTTATTGTGTAAACATAATAGTGTGACAGTCAATGTTAGTAAGCAACACAGTCAATATTTATTTATAGTAGCTTTGCTTTTGTGGGTGGGAAAAACATGCATTCAAATGTTTTTCAAAGAGGAAATACAGTTAATTGTTTATGGAAGTCAGGAACATCCGGAGGCTTTTAACTACACAATGCATGTCAGGAGCATGCATGTAGTTAGGATTTGGTAGTTTCTGCCTAGCCACACGGGATAAATGTGAATGTTCATGTATGAAAGTGGCTATAGCCTATGCTATGGCAAAAGGTAAAATATCACATAAATTACTTACTTGTAAAACAAAATTTAATATTACAATATACTGCAAAAATACGGATGGATTTTTCAAGAACACACATAGTTTAGTTTAGTTTAACTAGGTTTTTGTCCGCACTTAGCCTCTTGATTGGGCCATTGTGGGTGATGAAGAACACACATGTGTGAATACATAATTTATCCAAACATGGGTAACTAGAGCGACTCTGCATAATTATTTATTTTTGTATTAAACTATATGTCATTGGCTGAAACATGTGATCAAGTATAGTCACAGTTATAATTGTTTTACTGCCCATAAAATAATGTCATAAAGAAGGCCTTCAAAAGAGTACAAGAAACAAAAACGATCACCTGCCTAATGTATTTAATAAATAAACCATTATTTCGCTATCAGGTTGGGGAACCCCAAAAAACATAGAACAAGGGTAGGAAGACGATGATGATCCTTAAGTCTATAACACAGAAATAGAATGAGAATTAAATAAGTTATGGATAAATATTACATCTACAACTTCTTTATATATTTTTATCATTTAATATATGATTCCTAATTTATTGGTCAATCAATAATGTCAACTATGAGCTAACTCGACAGCATGGTTGGCGCAGTGGCTAAGCGATTGGACTGCTGTGCTTCGATCCACGCACGGAACAAATATTTGTATGGCCTGCAGATAGTTGTTTCGGGTCTGGGTATTTGTGTATATGACTTTATTTGTTTGTAAATGCACCAACGATACAGGAGAAATTCCTAGTGATGATTTAAAAACTCGAGATTAGACATTAATTGGTTGATTAATTTAAGTTTTTCAGTTTTTTTAAGTAGGTATTTCATAGTCAATTAACGCTCCAATTCTGCTTGACTGAACAGTTTAACAGTTATGTTGATAAGCTGATGTTTATCTTTATTTATTAGTTTGGCAAGTAGCTACTTAAGCTCTATGTTGCATTATTTAAAAATTGCACATAACTGGGCATAAACACGTGAATTAAATGTGCAATAAAAATTGTTCAAGGCTGTATGCAGTTGTTGTAATCATTCATGTCAAGTCAAAGATAAAAAGTATGTTAAATTTATGGATATAATTTACACCGTTTTTTTTTAATTTGCTCTGTAAATAGATAAGCATTTGCCATAGTCATAAAAAGTTGTTAATAATTGTATAGTATCAGAGAAATGATCATCTAGGTCATTGTAATGCAATTAAAGTTTCGCAATCACAACACGATCGTGGGGTAGGCGTCAGTGATATTATCTTGTAGTTTTACTTTCCCACACAAAATCTCCCCGCCAATGAGCACCAACCGTTCATTCACGCCCTCGCAATTAAATTGACAGAAGATAAACCTTGAAAACACTACGAAATCGCGCTCCAATCACCCAGTTCACACATATTGCCAACCATAATATTGATAATTTCACCGACCTTCAGCGCTCTGGTTCAACGACAATGGCGCTCCAGCCGTTGTAAGATCCTTCTTCTGTCCGACCTTAGGCGGATCAGAGTCCGAATCGTCGAACACTAGTGTCCGCACGGACTGAGAACACCGACGATCCATCGTTAACTCTCACTGCACAACACAGAAATGCACTAATAATACCCCCATTTAACACCCCGTATACAATTTAACGATACCGCGGCCTATTTACATGACACCGTTAACATAAAGCACGCGTACACATTGATTAAAATCAAGGTATTCATAAACGATTCGCGATTGTAATGCAAATATTTTTTATGCCATGATAAATAACGCGAACACACGACTTCGCACAGATCGAAAAATGACACTTGTGAAGGGCTCACCAGTATTGCCATAACTCAGAGAAATAGTCCCCAAAGTGTTGTCAATACTATTATTTATTTAAAAAACCTGGAAAATTTTATTTTACTGTGCACGCAAAACGATCTGCATAGATTATGGTGCTACTGTTGCATTGGTTGAAGCAATAAGTACTAGGTAGGTATCTAAATAAATTAAAAAACTCTAAAGAAGTTTCTCTATAATGCACTCCCTTTTCCATACACCCTTACAACTTATTATCTTTTTTATTGTTTAAATGTATAACAATACAAGAGATGTATGGACTGTGAAGTTATTATATATCGTCGAGCACTTCCCTCATGCTGATGCATGAGAAGACGATCATAACTGTAGTATCAGGTCATGATAGAAATTAAACTCAAAAATCAGCGTTGGACGCCTACGTAAAAGTTTTGTGTAAATGTCATGATTTGAGGAGTTTTTTGTGTGAGGAAACGATCCTCGCTGCAGAATTAGCTTGTTACGTCTGGCATGAAAACGTATTGTTTGCCAAAGGTGTGTATAAAATTACAACTCGAATCAGAAACCAGGAAGAGGGTAAAATTAACTTGCAATATTTGATAACAGACACACAGACACACTGTCACCTTGAAAGTTATTATTATGCTTGTAAAATAATATATAAGAAGTCCTTTTGTTCTAATTTTATGTAGTAGTGAAATTGTTTACAGAGAAAATTTATACCCAACATGGTACACTGATGCAATAACATTTTCTACTACATTTTTACTACATACTAAGTATTACTTTCTACTACTATAATAAAATACGAATACGCTACGTGAAAACATTGCTCTTTATTGTTTGTTCCACTAGCGCCATGGCCACTTATTACTACTAGGCTTGATGGTTTACCCTCCAAGGTTATTATGGGAGAACACATCTTGTAAAATGGAAACACTAATCGCGTTCCAGTTCACTCTGTAAAACCAATACAAAACAAGTTTCAGATTACTCAGCGAAATAAAAATTAGATTTATTCTGAATTAGCAGTAATAAAACAGTACTCGCCCTCGGCTTGCATATAGGCACAAAGAGTATTCGACAGCGGGCCCCTTGGACAGTAAGTAATGGGCTAGCTCACCATTCATCCGTCTAGTGACTCGCCTGGCCGTGTCGACGACACGTTCATGTTCCACGCGCGCCTCAAAGAGAATTCGGCAACAATGCAGTAGCATGTCAGTAGAAGTCTGACACTCGCTTTCCCTACGCCCAGAGTGGGAGGAGTCATTTAATATTTCCCACCCTCTAAAAAAAAAATAGAAATATGAGACCGAAAAATTACTATTAATTATTGAGCAACGGAGACGATGGCGTTATTCTACAAAGCCAAACATCGTACTAGCTATTCCAATCGTTTCTGTCACTTCTTTCGTTTTTAAGGAAAAGAAAGTCTTTTTAATAATGCAAAAACTATGTACTCATTCATTTTGTACTAGTCTCGTCTTTTTGCAACTGTATAGGGCAAAATAATTACTTTGTAAAAATGTAGAAATCTTTAAAATAACACAAACATAAACTCACACCCTTTACCTATGGGAGAAGTATATTTTATAAAAAAATACTCAGTGTAGATATCATTTTTAGAAAGATGTACCGTTGTAATAATGCTTAGAAACCTAACAATTTAATAAAAAGTAAAGCGTTTTTTTATTACTGGCATCATTATAAACTAACAGGTGTAAAATCCTTCATCCTTTTATTTTCTTATTTGTTAATATGCCCTCTATCGGTATATTTTGAGAAGTTTTGTAACATTACTGCCATATTTAATAAATAAATAGTTTGACAGTATAATGTTACTAGGTTATCGTTTTATTACAACGGATAATTCATTATTTTAGCATTTTCTGGAGATGATTACAAGTGTTTTGGAAATAATAAAAAATACTGAATTCAATACAAAAAACTTGTTTTCAAAAAAGAGCCGATAATTGTTAATATTTTTCTAGCACATTACGCCATCTAGTGGTCAACAGTCTCAAAATAAACTTGTTCCGTCAAAAGAAACGGAAAAACACGAGTGTGCGTCGCCTCGGTAGATATCAGTTGAATTATTCGGCTAAAATGCCCTGGCACGGGCATACGTAGTCGTCGGTCCGCCATTACGACGCAGCCGAAGACACGTTCGTCGTATTTAGTTAAATATTTTCGTTTATAAATGAGTAATAACGCTCATGAACTAAGTAATCGACTTCTGAATGCGTTGGATAACAATTACAATGTAAGTTTCAGAGTTTTGATGATCGTAAGTCCGATAAACTAGATGAGAGATACGAAACGGTCCACGAGCCCATGACACCCGACTCGATGTTGCGATTCGGACACTCGCGAGGTTGCCTCGGAAGTGCCTTGTGCTGTGCTAAGATCACGAGATGTGTTGATAACCGTTCAAACAAAAAATCGGAATATAGTGCGGATCGCGAAGCGGAAACGGACCGTGTGGATACGTGAGCGTGCGAGTTAGAGGGGCCACTGACGTCGCAAGCCCGCCGCCCCGTCCCTCCGTCCCTAGTGCCAAAAATTTTGCAATGTGAAAGTACGGAATTGTGCCACGCGCGACCTTTCCCGTTTATCTTCTCCGTTGGTGTGACTAAGCGTCTGGACTGCTGCAAATATGTGTTATTTTGTACTGATTGACCTTACGTGAGTACGAACGTAGCTATAGGTGGTGTGGCGGCACCAGGCGCCCCGCGTGCCGTATGCTGCTCCTCATCACGCATTAACCTTCTTTGTAGTATATATTTGATAGCCTGTACTTGTTTACTGGTTGTGCAATTAGTATTTGGTCGTGTTTTGGCGATAATTTAGCACAATGGTTTTTTTTCCTTGCCTCGAGACTGTTGCTAAGGCCTGCATGGGAGCAGGTGGATTGGTTGTTGAGGCAAGTGGCCAGTGTTATGACAGTTGTTTTAGAACTTGAATATTATCTTCAAAGTTGTTATCATTGTGGTGTGATTATTTTAATTCTGCTATCTCATTAGTTGTGAAGATTGTTTCTTTCCTTGTTTGGTCTTGTTGGGGTTGCCATGCAAATATGTGCCTAAATGGTGGAATTTGTGAGGTTAGTTTCTGTATAAACTACCCGCTAAAACCTGCTGCTTACCATTGATAAATTGATCAGTTAAATGTTGTATTAAAGTCGGTCCCATGTGATGCAACCTTCTACCTTTCTTTGATCATTATAAACCTTCTAAGGATATTTATTGGTTTTCATCATGTTTTACAGGGAACAAGCTCAGCAGTTACACATATTTACACCTCTTAAAAGTTTCTGAAATGAGGTTATGTAAATCTAACAGCTGATTGGTTAACATAGTAACTATCTCACAGAAACAGATTACTAATAAAAGTGTTTTACAGAAATGTAAATCAATTGTAAAAACCATAATTCTCTATTGAACTGAATATTACATCAAGCCTATGATCCATAATAGGGTTGGGCAGAGATGTTCAATAGTACACCCATGCTTCAGTTAGGTTTAAGTTCCGTATAATAGAGGGTGAGCCTATGCCATCAACCGCACATTAGTACATTATTTTATGCCCTTTACCTATAGGATTAGTAGAATCTGAAACTCGCATGTTATCCAGAATATTGCGATTGGTTAAGCCAATTTTAAAATATCAGCAAATTTTTAAAAGTAGCCATAATACAGTACCAAGTACACACTGCACTGCAAAAGTAATTCCTGATAAAAGAATAGCTATCAAGTTTCTGAGAAATATGATACACATACAAAATCAATGAGGCAGCATTTACTACTAAGTTACATTTAAAACAAGTACTTATTGTGTACTTATAAGCACCTTTTTGTGTTACAATGTTGCTTTCATATTTTATTGAATTAAATATGCAATATATTTGGGTTACTTTAGCTCCCCAGTTAATACTGGGTTGTGGAGATCAGATAGGCAGTCGCTCCATGTAAAATACTGGTATTCAGCTGCATCTGGTTAGACTAGAAGCTGACCCCAACACCGTTGGGAAAAGGTTAGGTTAGCTAGCTTTAATTTTAATATTAGTGAACAGTTTTCATTTCCTTTGAATTCTGGCTGTATCTGGCTGGGGCTGTATCAAAAGATCAAAACTATCTTACCAAATAGGTTATGCCTCATTGGTCTAGTGGTCACAAAGCGTGACTGCTGAGCATGCGGTATTAGGTCCCATTCCCAGATCAGGCAAAGATGACTGGGATGTCTGAAATATTGCCTGGTTGATTGCAATAGGCTCACACCCTGTTACATGGGACTTAAACATAACTAGTGAAGTGTGTGTGTGATGTTAGGTACTCCCCTGTCCACCCAATTTGATCAACAGGGTAAAAGTCATGCTTCACTAAAGTAAGTTATTGTTCAGTCAATAAACTTGCTTGTCTTCAAGAATTAGAGATAACTAGAAACTCACACTGGGCCTATGAAGTGAATTGTGGCCCATCTCACACCTCAGAGAAAAGATCTATGTCCCCATGTCCTTGTGAACAGTGTTATGTGACATCCAGCAAGCCTCTTTGGGCTGAAGACTGCGGCCCCAGCCAAGCTACTATTTCTGTTTAAGATGTTCCTTGGACAGAATCAATGTTTCGTTCTGTACTGTCCCATGCCTGTATAGAGCTTTCTTCTTAGACTGGTTGATGGCAATATAAATTGTGTCGACCCAGAACTGAGCCACTTGTCCTTCAGTAGTGTCTTTCAGTTTCTGTGATGGATAAACAACTGGACATGCAGGACATTAAGTGGCCCATCATTTGTGTAATACAATTGCAATCCTCGAAGGGTTAGGCAGAGGTGTACCTGATACTACACCCAATTTGTGTAACAATAGGGCACATAATTTAAAAGTTTTGTCCTTCAGTATGAAAGTAGATATATGTTATAAGAGCTGTGTGTGCAGAACTTAATATTGTGAAACATCAAAGGATGTTTCACAATATTAAGTAATATTCACTTGTGTTACACTCATACTTTATTTGATATGTCCAATATAACAAAAAATACGAAACATTTTGAGGTACATTATCATGGTTCAAGTTCAAATTAATATACTCCTTATTGTCAGCCAGAATGTGTCTTTCAGATCAGTCTTGTGACACAATCAAGTCTTTTGGTGTAAATGTTAACTTTCAAAAGTACCTCTTCTTGACAAAGCCTTTTTCCACTCTAACCCACTGCTAAGAACTATATTTTGTTGTAATATTCCAGTTCCTAATAGTCCATCTTGTCATCCTAACATGGGTCTTGCACAATATGTTGGAAGGAAGTATCAATTTCATATTCTGATTGAAAATCTTATTGGTTTATGACAACTTCAAGTAAAAACGAGGTTTTGCATGCATAGCATGTTACTTATTGTGGCATTAAATGTCCAGACTACCTTAAAAATCTCCTTATTCCTCTTCTTCAACACATTCTGCAAATCCCTAGCCCATATACAATCACATTACCATATCTTTAGCCAAGATGTTATCACTTAAAAAGGCCTTTAAGTATAATAAACAATGGATCTTTTTGTGGTCAAGCTGGCAACACATTATTATTCATTAAATGATAGGGTAAATGACCTCTTTTATTTATAACATACATGTGAATAATGCCTTTTATTTATGCATTAATAAACAGGCAATTTTGAAAGTCAATGATTCAGGTAAATAAATCCTATAATATTAACTTTTTTAAAAACCAATATAATCCGCTTTATAATTGGCTTTTTCCAAGCTACTCCATATTGTACTGACCTCCCCATTCTGCATCCAGTCTGATTCAGGCACCATTTTGAAGTTGTTGCCATGTAGTAGTTGTATGTTAGGCCTACGCCACTTTTACAAATACATGGTCTTTGATACAAGATTTGCACATCACAGCAGCTGATGAAAGCCTCTCAAAGTGTCAAAATCGTCGCCAAATTATGACTCAATTTAAATTTTCATTGCCACTCTAAGAAAAATACAAGACTCATTTTGGACCCATCAGCAATTGGTTCTTCGACGAATAATGCCATCCCATTGTTATTTCAGCTAGTTTACCCTGCAAGCTATGTCTGTGACTCGAGTTAATTTTCTGATAGGTGACATTTTGTGTTTTCTGCATACACCCCCATAGAAAATGCCATGAGTTTTTGTCTGTATGTATTAGCTACACAAAAGATTGATACTGTCTACATCTTATTCTAAGTAACTATAAGGCTTTGAATTCCTCTTTCCCATTAGAGGTTAAACAAGGAAATTGTATGCATAAGAATGCAGTAAATGCTCAGCTTGTGATTTCCTTTGAGTTTTATTTTAGACAGGTGCTATTTACTCACATAGATGTGGTTTCTGTATCTAAAATACCTATTTTTCTAACTTATTCCTTATTTGTGGCTCGAGTATTATGTTTCATTAAACATTTCTCCCTCTATAAGTTACAAGTTACATTGTTCTCATACTCTGGCCCTTACATTGGTTTACTTTAAATCAGCACAGTATTTGTTTTCATTATCATCCACAGTCTGAATTCACCCACTGCTGGCTTCAGGCTTCTCTTTTCTTGTGACAATCTGCACGGTCCTGTGCCAGCCTCATCCAGGTTTACCCCCGATGGGAACTATGTCATCTATCGTATTTGTTTTGCTTCCATAGAACTCTGTTTATGTGTAGGTCAAGAAGTGGAAAGGTCTTCCAATTTTCTGTGTCACATCCTGAATCAATCCTTTGATAAGATTACTAAATAATTCAGATATGTATTTTCTTTCCACCTATAGACTAGCTCCTAAAGGCAGCTATTGCAGCTTAATTTTGCACAGCAACTCAATCTAAAACTGTTGTTAGCCTAACAACTAATTAGAGAAAGCTAGAATAATAAATCTAGTCACATAACTGTTCCACTTAATTTGGTTTTTTATTTAGTTGGAACTTGATTTTTATCTTCAAATAAAAAAGCTTGTAAATTAAGTGATAGACTATATTAGCTGTAGATTAGTGATACACACTTCTAAAGTCAGCCTATCTAACAGACCAAGGTTGGTTCTCGACTCCTTAGCCCCCGAGGGGCGATGGTAGCACTATTTCAACTGCCCCAACTTACTTGTCATTGATAACTCAGGTTAAGGTAGCTATTAATACCATTTATTTCATGACCACTGCTAACACCCAGTACTTACTGGGTTGTGGTGGTCAGATAGGCAGTCATTCCATGTAAAATACTGGTATTTCAGCTGCATCCAGTTAGACTGGAAGCTGATCCCAACATAGTTGGGAAAAGGCTAGGCAAGGCAGATGATAATAATTTTCATTACCATTGCCCCAGGGCTCTGTCCCAGCTGTGTGCTCATTATGTGTTAGTTTGAAGCACGCAAGTCCTCATGCCGTTTAAATCTAATTTTACTACATGCATGGTTACCTCATGACAACTACATCTTCCATGACTAATTGTTGGCTACGATCATCTACATGGCCCTTTTTTTTTTGGCTGGTGGAAAATCATTAAAAAACCCCTCCCGCTCTTGGGCTGAGCGAAAGGGAGTGTCAGACTTCCACTGACTAAAAACCACCCATGTTCCTTCTTAACCCTTCATGTCGAGGCCGCGGTATCTCTTGCGAACAACCCGCAGCCCCGATGGGGTCTACCTGGCCCTTACCCAACTATGCTGGTCTTCACTTCCAGGCTAACTGGTTGTAATCTTAGTTTACATGGAATGGCCTAATTTTTGGCTACCAATTCATCAAAATCCAACCAGTACTTTATGAGGGCTCTAAAAATACTTGCTCTTATTATTAAACTTGCTAAAAGTAGGTGAATTATTTAAGAAATGCCCTTTTCATTGCTTTATTATTTCTCAAAGCAAGCTATGTTTACAATTTCTAATTTTGCCTTGACCTAAAAACCGATTTTCTTTTAAAGAGTTCACTCTGAAACTTGAAACACTGATCCAACAATGGTTTTACTTTTCTAAAAATAGTTTAATTTTGTTGTTATGTAACTGAATATTTACTGTGTTTTTCTTTAAATATTATAAGAGAGAAGAATTTAGAAGATTATGAGGAAAGTTTTGAGTATAAATGCTAATGGATAGAAGAGTAGAGGGAGACCTGTTTTGGGGGGTGTCAGACTTCCACTGACTAAAAACCACCCATGTTCCTTCTTAGCCCTTTGTGTCGAGGCCGCGGTATCTCTTTCGAACAACCCGCAGCCCCGACGGGAGTAGAGGAAGACCTAAGAAACGATGGATAGACGGTGAGAAGGATGATATGGCTACTATGGCTAGAAAATGTGTCTGATGAGATGCCAAGTACTAGAGAAGCATGGAAGTAGACATGCTGCGCCAACACCAACTACATTGGGATAGGTCAGGACAAAAGATGATTTTTAATAAGCTTGTAATTGGAATTAATCCTTTTTGGCAGCTAATTTTAAAGTCGTGTCTCAAAAGCACATACCTACAAACTATATAAACTCACGCCTATTTTTTTTGGGATAATAGAACACCAGGTACATACGATCCTTTTACTTCGTGAACCCGGGTTCACATAAGCTATACATTCCCAGTATAAAATTGGTCTACTTTGCTTTTTTTATATATTTCCCGTACAATGAGAGATCCACATAAAATACGAGTACGAGTTAATCGTAAATGAAATGATCGAAGTTTTTAATTACCTAAGAATCATAACTAACTAATACTAAGGCAGAGATCGTAATAGATACCTACCTAGTTTATTTGCCCACATGTAGATAAATACCTCCTACTAATTTCAGAACAAATATATTGGAAATTAATGAAAAGACAAGGGCCGACGCCCGTCGGGGCTGCGGGTTGTTCGAAAGAGATACCGCGGCCTCGACACAAAGGTCTAAAAAGGAACATGGGTGGTTAGTCGGTAGAAGTCTGACACTTCCTTCCTCTCTGCCCAGAGCGAGAGGGGTTATTTGATGATTTTCCCGAACCCCTAAAAAAAAAAAAGGTTAGGCCGATGATGATGATGATTTCGGAACTTAAAAAACATTTTAGGACAATTTATATGGAGATATTATCCACATGTTACTTAGTCCTTTGAAGTTTAGACAAACTGCATAAAACGTTTTTTTTTCTATCTCAGAGGTCAACCTATGGAGCTGGCTTCTGCTTAAGCGGACAATCCTATGGTCTTGAGTTTAACGCTTCCAGCCAGATCGTAAATACTTATTGACAAAGTACTTACAAGCCTTATAATTATAAAGTTATAACTTAAGAGCCGCATAGAACTCTGCGCACGCGCCGCCGCAATCATAGGAAACGGCCGATAGTTATTTTTTTCTGCCATTGATTGCGGAACGTCGTAAAACGTAAAACTAAGAAATACCATAAACCAAACCAAAAAATAACTGTGACTTTTTACCGGAATTTTATACATTGTACGTATGTATTTCCTTTAACATTTTTATGAGTGTTTTTTGTTTAAATTTCTCGTATCCATGTTTTCTATAAATGCTGCAAAATATTTCCTTGTTCAATCGAAAAACTTAGCTGTTTAAATATTTTCAACTAACTTATTTAAAAAGTCTCAATTTATATATTATCACAATAAAATAATAAACCTCAAACATCAACGGTGTTGAAGGCAATACAATTCTAGAGCAATCTATGCAAAAGGCTTTTAGCCGAACCGCACAAATTGTATTCTGGCTCACCCAAACATGTGAGTACCTCCCTTTGAAGGCTAAAAATGATAAGCACAGACTCTATCACATCACATTCAGACATTATTTTTTTTTACGAGAATCCTGCTTTCTGAATTATCTTTGCTTTCAATGGTTTTTACACGAAGTTTATCAGCCCCATTAAGCATATCTTGTGATCTTTATCTATCACACGATATACTTCTCCCTCTGGGTTGCATCATCATTTTCTGAAGAACAGAAAGTTTTGTGTGATGTGGGGATTATGTTTTCTTAACCATACAAACTTAATTGTTCTCAATGAAAACTTCGCTGGACCTTTTTTTTTTGGCGGGTGGGAAATCATCAAATGGCTTATAAGTACGTGTCAGACTTCTACGGACTAATACTACCCATGTTCCATCTTAGCCCTTTGTGTCGAGGCCGCGGTATCTCTTTCGAACAACCCGCAGCCCCGACGGGAACTTCGTTGGACCTTGCCTCTTCTTGCTTCAGTTTTCTTCTTGTTAATGAATACCGATAATCTGATTTGACTAAGAGTAGAACTAGGAGCTACCTGAACTCTGTCGTTTAGCATTATCAGCAAGATTCCGGCTGGGTAAGAGGCCTCCTTTTCTTGAGAAGAGGTTTTGGGTACTTCACCACGCGGCCCCAGTGCGGGTCGGTAGTTAGTAGATGCATCATTTATTCGAATTGTTGGTACTAGAAAGGTTTTTGGCTCTGTCGTTAGATTCCTCGGTCAATAGGGTCGTCTTAGGGGCGGATTCCTGATAGAATCAAAATTTATTTTCAAACTTGACAGGCACAGATGATAGTGCATCTTCATAAGTCCTATGAACTCAAGTTCTGCTTTCGTGTTTGCCAAGCTCGACTGTCTTGTGTTCGTAAATTCGTTGCACAAGTTGAAATCGCTTATCCCTTTATGGTTTTGAGGAGCCATCTTTATGCGCTTTCGGATTTCTGGTAATAAACTGCATAGGGCATGTTTATCTGTGGTCATTTTAGGTGTTCATGGGCTCGATATATGCGAAATTACAGTAGACCATTTGTAAAATTGCGAAGATTTTGGCACTATTCTATGAAAAAAAATAAGAAGGGCCTCAAAAACTGATTCAATTACTATTATCGTTCTTCAAATACTATTTAAGTACCTACTGAAGTACGTATCCAAAGTTAAGAAAGTAAAAGGAAGAACAAACAAAGAAAAGTCGTATCTTCAACAAAATGTGTCGTCGCAGGGTTCAAAATGCATAATTTAACACATCGCAAAGACTAGATATTGATTAATTTTATCTAGGTCATCGAAACGACCTAAACTAGCTTTATTTCTAAAAATACGTTCTGCCGTTTATAGTCGTGGACGAATATGAACTGGGTAAGCAGAGATATTCTTATCTGTGACCTGATTCTAATCCCGGTATTAAAATTAGTGAACTTTGGCTGATTTATGTCCGTTATCATAAACGAATCCTGGCGAAAGGCCCATTGTAGCCCAGAATTATGTATAATCATTTGAATCATCAATATAACCCCTTAAGTTCACTGAATCCCAAGCCCAACAAATAACTATCATATGAAAAAGACATTTGATGGGATTAAATGGGCTTACAGGGTTGTATTTCATGATTTTAATGATTATAATTCTGTGACTACGTAGGGCGCGAATCATATTTTTATTAACATACAACCTGACGACCTGCGAACTGCGAAAAAGAAAAAATTGAATTTCGCGAGCTGTCTTGGCAACGGGCGCTTTCACCTTAAGTTAAAAGTTCATTGTGTGTTTTCTTCATTCATGTAGGTAGGTGCTTACCACTCACTATCGTGAAAACGGACACTTACGGCGTTTGTATTGAACTTTGAGCAGAGTTTTTACGTACAAGGTCCTTCGCCCACGGCTTCCGTTCGGAAACAGTCGCGTTGCGTTCTTCGCGACAGCATCGCTGTAAAAAATCGTGGTCTCCAAGGGCCCTAACTTATTTTCGTGGTACCACTGAGTTCACTGAGGGTTTCTTAGAAAATAAGGGTGCAAAGTGCAGACTGTCAGTGTCTGTAGTACATCCTGGTGTAGAAGACAACGCTATACAAACCTGAACTTTTTCCAAAACTCGATTTACACACAAGCTATACATATCCAGCATAAAATGGCGTCGCTTTGTATATGTCGTAGGATAATTTGATACTTCGAATCTTCGCGGAAATCCTAGGGGTTTTGCGAAAACGCGGATAATTAGACATAGTTACCAAAATGGATTAATGGTCACCAAATACGTCGAAAGCAAAAGCTTTTTCAACGCGCGCTCGCTTCGCTCGCATATTAAATAACACTAATATCTTCTGTCCCCGAAGTGCCGGGCCTCCGCCGGCCTCCTTCGTCGGCCTACGGCCCGGCGGTGCCCATGCCGCCCCTAAAAAAATTTTTCGCCTATGTCTAATTATCCGCGTTTTCGCAAAACCCCTAGGATTTCCTAGGATTTCCGCGAAGATTCGAAGTATCAAATTATCCTACGACATATAGATTTCCCGTACAATGGAGATCTGGTTATACTGGTTATGCATGGCTTGATTGGTGTTTTGCGTACAATTTTCCTGATGGAAGATTTTCTTTGACCAATTGGTCGACCGGATATAATTATGTTCTAAGCTTATAATTTTCTTTTGTAATTTTCAGGTTGTCGACATGCATACTGTTAACGAAATTATTTCCGTATTGGAGAGAATCAATATCACAAAAGAGCTGCTGGAGGTAAGATATTAAAAAATATGATTAAGAATCATTGACACTATTCTATCATCGAGGGCTGGTTTTTTTTTAATAGTTAACTGACAACGAGAAAAGAGCTCATGGAAGGAATTGGTTGAGGCTTTTGCCCAGAAGTGGGACGCTAACAAAAAAAAAAAAACCGAAAACCAGTCTTACTAAAGGGTATCGTATTACCCAGTACTAACTGGGTTGTGGAGGTCAGATAGGCAGTCAACCCAGCCAAATTCAGCTGCACCCGGTTAGACTGGAAGCCGACCCCAAAAAAGTTGAGAAAGGACTAGACAGATGTTGAGCCCTATGGCTGTTTGACATACTCGTATTTTTTATAGCTAAAAGCTGTCAAACTACAATTTTTATTCTCCAGTTAAAAGTTATTTGAAAATTCCAAAGATCTCTGCTCTTTCGCGACTTCGTATCATGTTCTAGTAAAATTAATAGCTGGTAGATTTTAGATACAAAATTGTTGACTCATACTCAGACATAGTACACAGAAATAACTAGATTTACATTCATGACTCAGCTTTTTTTACGATATGGCCCAAAGATCATGACTGTAAACTTTTTTACAAGCTTTAATCGGCCCTATATGCCTACAAATTATCCTTAACTAGCGCTAGTTATAATTATCAGTTCCCGGAACGTCCCCTGATTATTTTTTTAACCATTAATTTAATGTCAAAATAAGAAAAATAAATCCATTAAATAATGACTGTTGTTAAGTGAATAATAAGGTTTCAAATGCGAAAGTTAAAATAAAAAGCATAATTATGAAGTTTATTACCTTATTAGTAAACAGTAAAAAGATTTTAATATGGCTGGCGGTACTTGTTGAATGCTCAAAATAACAGTAATTTGTCTCTAAAGTGTCATAATCATAAAGTTAATGACCCTATTAATAAACTTGGTAAACAATCCTAAACAGATTTCAATGTATTGTACTGATGTTAATAATATTCGCGCCTTTTTTTAAGTGATAAGTACAGGTGTAGGTACTTTAGTAGAACCGTTATTTTCATTTAATTTAATTCCGAAATTTCTTAGTAGGCAACACTGTATCAAAAACCGTAACTGTGCACGCTTAAAAATAATTAAATTGTGCAATTCGATTTAATTTATGGTGCTACTCTGTTTTTGTCTATGGTTCATCTAATTTTTAAATGTGTTCGATGCTTTTTGGCGGCAATCTGGTAACTTGGATTACATTATTCCGAAAAAAGACAAAAGTTTTATTAAAATTATCAGCTAAAAGTATCTAAAAATTACAAAAGAGCAGTACCTATCTAAAGTCTAATCAGTTGGCCTTACCGTGAGGCCAAACGAGATTCATAATTATGTGGGGATTTGGCGCACAATTACCCACTGGTTATTAATTTGTGTTGTTTTTTGTTGCACTAATATTATACTTTATGTTCTTACTTTTACTTTTAGAGCGAGTCGCGTAATTCGGTTTTTTATAAAAGCAGCAACCCGCACTGGGGCCGCGTGGTGGCCCATCCCTCTGAGAGGAGGCCCGAGTCCCTGCAGTGGGAACATTATAGGCTGATCATGATATAAGTCGAGAACCAATACATTTAATATTTACAAGCAATAGACGGGACAAGACGAATAAACTTGTAATCTACTACTTGTTACTACATAGTAACAAGTCGGTATGTCTAGTGTCATGCGCCCACTTCTCAGTGTTGATGCATTCATAATTATGTCAAAATCGTCACAAGATCTTTGACACGTTTTATTTTCGTTAATTTTTATTAATGTGATAAAACCTAACATAACAGATAATCTAACAGACGGACTAAACAGAATCATATTATTTTCTTTTAGTCAGGAAACATCCCTGTTACTGTCTTTGGACCTCGCCTTTTAGCAAGCCCTTCCGGGCAAGCCGTGTGAGTGCCTCACTTAATATATTATTACCCTCCATATTTCCAGACCACCCGACTGGGCAAACACGTGAATGAGCTTCGACGGAAGACGACTGACCCGAACCTTGCGCGCCGCGCCAAGGTGCTGGTGAAGCGATGGCGGGACCTCGTCATACCTAACGTTGCGTCGCCCGGACATACAGGTATGTTAGGGGCTTAGATTTTAGACTGGAAAATGGGTTTAAGCTGTTGCTGGCCAACTTCTAGTTAAATGCAAGACCAGGGCCCCGAGTCTGCTATTCAATCGTGTCAGAATGGTCTATCAGTGATCTCATAATTGTTGATTTTGACAACACCAAACTTGTCAAAATCAACAATTATGAGATCACTGATAGACCATTCTGACACTATTGAATAGCAGACTCGGGGCCCTGTTCCAAAGAACCATGTTCTTCATAATAACTCGTATAACAGCATGTAACACAGTCTGTTACTAAACATTAACAACATATGGAATGACTGAAATAGGTCAGAAATATATACATTTAAAATAATTCAATTCTAACATGAAAAAGAAGTGTATACCTATTAATTGTGAAAAGTTAACTGAAGGTTGCTTATTGCCCGTTTTTCAAAAAAAAAACGCTTAGGCACTGGAATGGTGGTTTTTGTCGAGACTACAAGAACCCTGAAGATGCAACTTTTAACAAAATCTGGTATATGAAACCGATTTTTCCACAACACGAGATTTTTCAATGATCCTATTTAGTCTCCCTCATCGCCACGAACACTTTTAAACCAGGGACTGAATTACCCAAAAATTACGGTACCTTTAAATTTCGGTATGACGTCATACCGTTAAATAAGGGTTACCGAAATATTTCGATACCGTTATTGTTTTCGGTAGCGGAATTTTGAGGTTGGAAATGCATACCGGTATATTTCGGTAGAAGGACCGTAACCGTTATAAATGTATCGGTAGCGGTACCTAAACCTTAATAAATAGGGGTTTTCTTTGACGCACCGCCTCGCCACTCACACACACAACAAAGAAACAAGTAAAAGAGTAGCAAACAAAATGTACAAAATACACAAGTTCTAACGTTTTTCACCACGCAAACGCGCGCCGCGCCCCGTCTCGCATGCATTTCGGTACCGAAATCGTGTAAGGGTTAAATAACCTTTTAGCCCAACCTTTATTTATAAAGGTACCGGTATAGCTCAACCTTTATTTTAAACCGGTACCGGTATATTTTTGAGGTATCTTAACCTTTAACCGTAACCGCTTTCAGTCCCTGTTTTAAACAGATAAAAATATGCATATCAACTGACCACCATCATTTTTCTAAAAACGCCATCTACCGGCCATCAATTAAAACCCCGACACACCCCATCGCTCTCTCACAAAAGCATTTCGCAACCAGCAACCGGTTGCCACACAGTCGTGATCGAACAATTCGATTGCAATTAGTACTAGCAACTACCAATGTTACCTTATGAAACACTGACTCACTGTACACTTATGTAATTTTGTGTATTTTTTGTCAATACCATGGCCGTTTGGCAATGGGAAATAGATAAATGTGAGTTAAGTAGTTTAATGTGGTGGTTTGGAGGTTAGATTTACTAAGTTGTGTAAATAAATAAATGTAAAATACTAAAATGTATGTAGTATACAGTAAGTAGGAAAGAGCACTTCATGACGAAATTTAAGCCTTAAATTACACCATGGACCACCATGGATTGTGTGAGGAATGATATGAATGAGAAAGGAGTAAATGCCACCTTGACGTGTAACAGGGAAGAATGGAAGAAGAAAACGTGTTGCGCCGACCCCAAATAGAATGGGATAAGGACCAGGAAGATGATGACATTCTAATAACACCTAACCTTGTAAATAACACAATATGTTCAATCCTCAGGTTCAAATCGGTCGTCGGCAGAGCGGACGACAGTGCGGGCACGACTCGGCGGCAACACCCCTTTAACATCGCCGGCGCTCTCGCGGGTACGACCCCTTCTTGTCTGGTATCGTAGACTGGTTCAGATAAACACATACAAGTAGTTATTTGGATGAATAATACAAATAAATAGGTAATAGAATAGTCAGTGACAACCCGTCTTACCAAGGATAACGTATTACCCAGTACTAGCTGGGTTGCGGAGCTCAAATAAGCAGTCGCTCCATGAAAAATACTGGATCTACATCCGATTAGTCTGAAAGCCAACTCAAAAATAATTGAGAAAATTCTAGGCAGAATCTGTTTATAAATACAATTCTCAATCATTGGTCTACCTTTACTATAGTAGCATGTCTGTAACAGAATACTTTTTTTATGGATTCCTGGTGCATGATTGGTGGTATATCCGCCAATTATGATCTCCCTTCACAGGTCAGGCCTTCTTCACAAATAAAGGAGGTCTGATCTGCAAAAAATGCAGGACCTGTTCGTAGATTACGAGCAGACACGGCAAGGCGTATTTTACTTCAAAGCAAAGAGATTGTCTTTTCGTTTTATTTCTAGACACAACAATATTCTTGGACAAAATCAACGCAAATAATAATACCTACCCGATTTTGCATATTGTCCGTATTTAGTCGTCTCACAGCCAGCAATGTCTGCAAATGAAAATTGTATTCTCAGTCAGACATTTTCTACCTCCGTAGTAAATGATAATATATGATATTACAGCAAGTGGTGAGTCCAGCGGTGAACAGTCCGCGACCACCGTCCAGACCGGGTCAGTATCCACTCTTTATTTACGTTGCTTCTCTCTTTAGTACACTGCATTGATTACATGTCTCAAGTACAGTTCACGTCAAATAACTTTGCCCCTCTGAAGTTAGCCATGCAAAGATCGCGCAAGTGCAGTCACGTAGAAAATTATTTGAACAAAATAAATACATATTTTTAAAAGAAAACATAGTTTTGAACTCGGGTGAATTGAAAGAAAGAAGAAAGAAAACAATGTGAATGTCAACAAGAAATAAGATAACAAAAAAACAAATAACAACACGTACAATAATGCAACACTTGTGGCATCGAATGTTTATCGTACGGAGTAAGCAGGACGCAAGCATGCATGGAACGTAAAAGAGCGACAGAGACATAAAATCGCGCCGCCATAATGCCCGCGTCCATGACTCGCGCATGCGCAGTTGCAGTTTTGTTCGTAATTTTGAGCCACTCGTAGCCAACTTCAGAGGGGCACAGTTATTTGACGCGAGTTGTATAGTGGCAACTCAATGCTAAAATAGAGAAATCTGTCGCATTTGGTTTTGTGCACTGTTTCTGCTTTGTCTCACTACCTTACAGTCTGCAGCACCAACATGTATACACTTGGCAATGTTAAGAAGCAATTTTGGCGTACCGTATTGATTACATCTCCATGTTACGTAAATAAACTAATATTTGGGAGCCATAATGATCATAAAGTTGGTCATATCTCAAAGTTACAATAGTTCTTTCGTGGAGATCTATGTCCAGCAGTGGACGTCTTTCGGTTAAAATGATGATGATGACATTTTGTGAAGCGGACATTTCGCATCAGTCGCCAGAAAGCTACCTGCAACGACCCTTACATCCTCCTTTTATCAAGATATTAACATAATTTCTCGCAACATTCCAGCCTGGGGCGGCTACGAATCAGACTCGCAGGATGTGATCCTGGTTGACGACGAGCCGGCCCCCCCGCTCCCCGCCCCGCCACTACCGCCCGCGCCCTCCCTGTTGGCTAGTGCCAACACACACAAACCGCTGACACCGCGTAAGTACTGCACCCTTATATATTACAACTTACTCATTCAAAATTTTGACATTCATTTGACCGTTTCTGACTTTAATTGTCACTGTCAGTTTTGATTTTATTTTTTTTTGAATTAATTTTCAAATTTTATTATAATTTTTAATTGGTATTGAATAGCCCTGTTAGCTTAAATTTTATTGTGCATGTTGTGGTCTCCTGTAAGTGAAGGAGTACACTTACTTGATACTTTTGCCGTCGATTATGTGTTTAACATGATCTGTGTATATCCTTTGTTGGAGATCCTAAATAAATAAAACACGTGACAAAACTATCGAAAACATCACCCCAATGGGGGACGTAAATACCCTCAAAAAGGGATGGGGAACTGGAGACAAAACCAGACGTCCGGCTGCTGCTGACAGCGAGGCATCTACGGGCGATTAAAGTTAAAAGACAAAGAGCATTGTGCATGTGTTTACCTGTAATTGGTTGTGCAGTAAGATTTAAGACACTACTTAAGTATATATTCCTATCTGTAAAATATCTGTAACAACTGTTGGTAAACCTTAATTAAATAAAAAAAAATAACGAAGCCGAAAGGCACTAGTTCTCCCCGTTATTGCGGTCATTGGAACGAAGTTCCTTATCGCGCGTTGTGAAAGGGGGCTAGACGGAAAAAAATCTTACTAAAAGTTGTCACGACACTTTTTGCTATAGTAAGCTATTGTAAGCTGTGCGGCGTCGCATGTTTCTCTGTCTGTGTCTCTCTCTCTTATAGAAAGCAAGCCAGATATTTTCATTTCTACATTTTTTTTATTTATTTTTTTTAACTTAAATAATAAAAAATAATAAAGTTTTTTTTTTGTTCTGGACCTGGGAACTTTCTTAAGGAGATATTAGAGGGCAAAGTAGTAGTAGGCAACTATTACACAATTATTTTTGTAATATAAAACCTTCATGACTCCTTTACATCTGCATCTATCAACACGTTTTGAGTACGTTATATTGTGTCTTACCGTGATATGACATTTTTCACTCCGAAAAAAGTCGTTTCCCATAGTTTTAGCGTAGAATATCTTTTCGTAGCGTATCTTTTTAAATGTCAGTGGCTATCATAGTGTCCATCGATTAACTGTCAAAATATGGATATGGTTTGGTACAAAATGGAACCATTTGACAGTTAATCGATGGACACTGTGATAGCCACTGTTATTTAAAAAGATACGCAATATCCCTGCGGAACGTCGGTGGACGGCTTTGTGAAGAGCCCTTTTATTTCTGTATATAATGTTGATTACTTTATCATATCTATAGAAACTAATAAATACTGTGAAACTCTAAAAATAAACTCGGGTATTTTCAGCTCTGACTAACAGAACCCTGTAATCGTTCAAGTAGTACTTCAGAATGTAGTTTAAGTATATAACGTCATAATGTGTTTACTAGTAAATAATCATTACGTTACAACTACGTGAGCAATCATAATGATGATAACATTGTGCCATTGTTATTGATAAGAGCACACAAAACAGTTTGTAAGGGTCAAGGTAACATCCTGCCGGGGCTGCGGGTTGTTCGCAAGAGATACCACGGCCTCGACATGAAGGGCTAAGAAGGAACATGGGTGGTTTTTAGTCAGTAGAAGTCTTACACTCCCTTTCGCTCTGCCCAAGAGCGGGAGGGGGGTTATTTGATGGTTTTCCACCAGACAAAAAAAAAAGGGTCAAGGTAACATCCCGCCGGTGCTGTGGGTTGTTCGAAAGAGATACCGCGGCCTCGACATAAAGGGCTAAGAAGGAACATGGGTGGTTTTCAGTCAGTAGAAGTTTGACACTCCCTACTGCTCTGCCCAGAGCGGAAGGATTCATTTGATGATTTCACACCTACCAAAAAAAAAAAATGTCTAGGTAACATTCCATACATACAAAAACTCACACCTTTTCTTATGGGCAGAAACCACAGATAACCATCTACGATCACACATCGTCACGATGTACTATAATTTTGACGTGACAACGTCTTATAAATTGGTTTGCCGGGTGACACTTCAAGAAACTGCGTTACGCTCCGCTCACGTTATGCGCTCACAATGAGAGCGAGTGAGAGGCACGCGTCCAGAGCGAGAGAGAGAGAGTGAGAGAGATAGGCATACACACCGGTTCATGTCTTGCGCTTCTATTTTCGTTGTCACGTAAAACTTTCGCCCGTATACCGACTTTACAGGCAACCAATTTTTTTTAAACAAAGAACTTCTACTAAGTTACGTAGCGACAACTCGATCCACAACAAAACATTCCGAATATCGTACAGGAGGGCGCGATCGTTGATCTGACGAAGTATGTAGTAGTGTCAGCTGCTCCAGAAGTGGGCGTAATCCAGACTCGTCAAAAATCAATATCAAAGCATTTACTTCAAGGAGGCCAGTTCCAGGCACTTTAGAATTGTCGAAACAAATACAAAAAAAAATAAAATAATAAGCTACAGTCCCAGTCACAAGGCATAATAACTGTAAATGTACTGCAGTTGTCCATTCCAAAGCGTAGATATCTATAGAGAAAAACGAGCAAGAATCTCCACTGGTATACTATTTTAAATCCGAATATTATTTATTACACAACCTTGGTTACATCATTCATGTTGAGATGGTATGTTATGTGAGAACGATGTAGCAAGATATGCACGATAAGTGTCAAAAATCAAATCAAAATCAAAAGTCATTTATTCAAACTAGGCTGATAATCAGCACTTTTCGAACGTCAAAATTTACTTTAATTTACTTTACTCATTTACAAGTGACAGTCCCCCAAAACGCCCACCCTTCGACACTTCCTAGTGTTTTTTTGCTGGAAAGAAGAAGTGGCGGAACAAACTCCCCAGCAAAACATCTGTCTGTTTGGTTAGAAGAACCAGACTCTAATACAATAGAAAGGTGTAACTTAATACATGTCCACAGTAAAGTTAACAACGACGATAATAGGTTAGGTTAAGTTTCGAATTATCCAAAATCCTAAGTTCATTTTCCCAGCTGATGTATTTTCTCTCCTCTTACATGCAGCTGACTGTGTTTTTAAGTTGTAGGTGACTCCGGTCACCTTCAATCTAAAATAATTGTCCTATAAGGTTTGACGCGGTATGAAATCGTTTTTTTTTATCATTTTTTTTCAATTATTCAAGCACGCCACATAAACGTCTGTGTTCTCCAAAAAGGGTCGGCAGACGTATAAATATCATATTCCTATCGTAGCTCTAAAAAACAACAATGGTTTGTATTGTATTGTACAACAGAGTGGTGTCCGTAAATCCACATCCAAAAAGCGTATTTTATCTTTTAAATAATTACAAACAAACAAAATAATGGTGTACAACTGCAATATTGACCATTGGAGTTTAAATAGCCAACTATTGAAATTCTTAGTGTTACAAAATAATTTAAAATATTGTTTTTATTACAGCCGTAAAAAGGCCGCCCTCGCCGGAACCTTTGTTTGACGAAAAGAAAGCGAAAAGAGATAAAAAACCTAAGAAAAAAAGGTGAGTAAACATTTCAGTTATTTTAACTACTAGTAACGGCCACTTGACAACTTAACTACTTATAGCATAAAGGGGAAAATTAGCAGACCCTCAGTGAGCTCAGTAGTAACTGCCGCACTCAGAGGGCTTTAATGATTACTTAGGCTATCACTTAGTAAAGGTGTTGCCAGTTTTGTCATACAAAAGTATGTCAAATCTTTACTAAGGGACGGCTTAAGTAATCATTAAACATCTCTGAGTACCGCAGTAAGTGTAGTAACTCCCAATTTAGAAGACGGTGCCATACAAAGTTGAACTTTTTGCAAAACTCGTAGTATCAATCCTAGTACAAAAATTGTTCACTTGTTATAAATCTATCCTGTTACTTAGGGGGCGTCCATTAATTACGTGAGTTGTTCTAGGGGGGGAGGGGGTCAAGCGAAATCTTTTCAAATCTCACTTAGGGGCGAGGGAGGGGGTCTTAGCAAATATCACGTAATTTTTTTTTCTAGCAGAAAACGAAGTAAAATTGCGTGAAAAATTATTTCGAGAATAAAATATGGCCCAATCTGACACAATACTGTTCGTCGTATTCGACTGAACCTCGCAGAGCAACAAAGTAGCGAAAAGAAAGATTTTAAATTACGGTAATATTCACAAATACTAGTCTTTGCTAATCTTCAATATAGGTAATAAAACAAGTTGTTTTTGTTTTTTTTTTTCTCTATAATCGAACACGTTTACAGCCAAAACATAAATTTTAAAGAATCTCACGTGAGATTAAGGGAGGGGGAGGGGGTTGAGGAAAATCTTACGAAATCTTACCAAGGGGGGAGGGGGGGTCCGAAAATTATCAAAAATGCCTCACGTAATTAATGGACGCCCCCTTACCCATCAAAAAGGTTCCCATCATACTGACTAACAATATATCCGCAGAGGCCACAGTCGCGCCGGCTCGGGCACAGAGGCGACAGGTCCCGCGGCCCCCGCGCCGCTACCGCCCGGCGTGCCGGCCGCGTGGGCCGCGCGGAACGGCAGCCACGAGCGACGTCGGAATGGGACCAAGCGGGATGCACTCGACTCCTATGCTGCACTCGTCAACAGGATGCCGCCGGCTGGTGCTAAGAAGGTATGCAGACAAATCTTCATTTCTTCTTTGTATACATCTGGAGCAGGCGGTGACCCAGTAGGAGCAGCGGTCCCACGCAGGTGCATTACTTTGTGTAATTTATGTCATCACCGCTGCTATCGAAGACTTTTGATTATAGCCCATCCCTCTCCTAAAGAGGAGGCCTGAGTCCCTGCAGTGGGAACGTTATAGGCTGATGATGATGATACATCTAAATCCAAGGACTGGAAAGAGAACTGTTGACGAAATGGGCAGAGACTTTACTGAATATATCCGGATATATCCGGGAATGTCCTGATTGAATCCAGCCTGGATGAGGCTGCAGAGCTTGGCCCAGGCATCTTTACCAGCATCATCATCGCCATCTTCATCAGCATCGTCATCTTTAGCGGCATCTTTTGCAGCAGGCAGCTATTACCTAACCCCGTCGGGGCTGCGGTTGTGCGCAAGAGATACCGCGGCCTCGACATGAAGGGCTAAGAAGGAACATGGGTGGTTTTTAGTCAGTAGAAGTCTTGACACTCTTTTTCGCTCTGCCCTAGAGCGGGAGGGGTTATTTGATGATTTCCCAACCCCCCCAAAAAAAAAAAAGCTATTACCTAACAGTGGGTGAAGTGTGGCTGTAGTGATGATGAAATGATGATTGGGTCATCCAAACCTTAACTGATGAATGTGTATTGAACGCTATATTAATGGATCCATAAATCTAGCAATAAGCATACCCAAAACAGGTTTTAATTTGTAGTGTTTGCAAAATTTGTATTCAATGTTGTGAGTCAGGTCAGCACATTTTGAACAAGAAGTAAAGTCTAACTGCAGCGGTACTCAGAGATATTTAATGATTACTTAAGCCGCCACTTAGTAAAGATTTGACATACTTTTGTATGACAAAACTGTCAAAACCTTCACTAAGTAATCATTAAAGCTCTCTGAGTGCGGCAGTAAATTACATAAAAAAAAACAAATTTTGACTTAGTTTTTCTCAGTTTCCATTAAAAAGTCGTAAAAACTTACTTCACGAGTATCGCAATATTTCTTTTATTGATCGAATTCTTTGTAACTAATCCTCAGGTGAAAACGACCAAGGAGTTGTTAGAGCAGATCCAGTCTCGCGGCAGCAAGCCGGCCGCGTCGCCCGGCTCTCCGCGCTCTCCCGCCTCGCCCGATGTCATGCTCATAGAGCCGGACGGTACGTACGCACTAGCATAGCGCATATACGACTTTTTAGTGTTCGAATAAAGTCGACACTTTTGTGGGAAGTTTGAAGTATAGCCATACAAATGCGAATTCTTGACATTGATGTATGTACCTAATTATATTTTGCGGAATAAATTTAAAATTTATAAGATTGTCACATCAAGAAAACAAGATGCGACTGAAAATAAAGTAAACAGGCATTCATTCATAAAGTTTACGCGGAATTTACTCGTTTTGCTGCCTAGAATGCGTACTGAAACTAGACGTACGGGTATCACTAGCTGAAGCGATGGCATTATGTTGCATTTTTTCAACAAAGTATCTGCTGTAACATTGTTTTCTGTCTCTCAACAGTCGTGAAGGCAGAGTCTCCCCTCCGCAACGGTGCCGCGACGTCCCGCCCTCTCTCCCCGGCCGCCTCCCCCTCGCCGCCCCCCTCACCGCTGGAGGAGCCGCGCGAGTGGCACACGTGCACGTGTGGGGACGTGCCGCTCGACACGTGCCCCGCAGCCGACACGCGCACCGTGCGGCCACGCCACGTGCACGCACTGCACCACGCGCACGTGCCCGGCGTCAACGGCACGCGCGCGCCCGCACTGCCGCACCGGTTCGCCGTGCGGCCCATCGAGGACCCCGAGCGGCCCGGCCTGTTCTCCAGCGTAGTGCCGCTCTACAAGTATTCCGACTACGCAGACGACTACTGCGCCAAGAACCTGTCGCGCGTGCAGCTGTGCCCGGACCTGCCCTGGACCAGCTTCGCGCCGCCACCGCCCGATCTCCCCCCGCTGCCGGAGCCTCCACCGCTCAGGCCGTACCCGGAACCCGAACCCGACCCCGAGGCTGCCGAGCACGACGAGGACGCCGACGAGCTCGAGGTGAAGCCCGAGGTGCCGCGGGAACCCGAGCCCAAGGAGGAGATCGAGGTCGAGGCCGAGATGGTCGGCGTGCCGACGCTCGAGCCCAGCGAGAGACTGAAGGCGCCCATCCTGATGCCGGAGGACGAGACGTCGTTCGGCGGCGCGGCGCCGGCCGGGCCGCTGGCCGTGGTGTCGCACTCGGCGCACACGCCCGCACACCGCAGCGTGCCGCGCACGAAAGCCCCGCCCGGCGGCGCCGCGCTCGTGCACGCCGTGCGCGCCGCCAGCGCCGCCGTGCCCTACTGCTACCGCGAGCTGGGCTGCGCGCCCGTGCTGCCGCGAGCCGCGCTGGAGGACGAACGTTCGCTGAGCGAGGCGCTCGCGAGCGCGCCCGAGGCCCGCGACGCGCTGGGCCGGCCCGAGCCCGCGCTGAAGTTCGCCGAGTGGCACGAGTGCGCGACGCTGGGCTCGCTCGTGGCCTTGCCCTACGTGGTGATCGACTGACCGTCTAGTGCCAAATGCGTGTCGCCCGCCCCGCGCCCACACCCAAGTGTCCTTACGTTAGTTATAGTGGCCGGCCGGCGGATACATGCCTAGTCATATATTTATTTTGTCGCAGGCCGATTAACAAAAAGAATAGCGGTCGAGCCCGCGCGTTGTGATATTATATAGTATGTGCGACTGCCGCCCGGGCTCGTGTGACGTGTTACTGTGACGGCCATACATTCCCAGTCGAGCGCACCCGTGCGTCGCGAATAGAGCCGCAGACTGAAGCTTTGTGCGTGCGATGATAATATGTTGGACGCATTCTAGTACATTCATTGCTCACTTGATATTGTCAAAGATATTGTGCGTGATCAAAGTGCCGAGTGATGGACTAGCGATGGCCGAGCCGTCCACACGCTGGCCACAGCGCACCCGGTCCACACTTTATTTACGTATACATAGAGTTCCCAAATAACAATTCAAATCATAATCTCCTGACTGTTTCAATAAGTTTTCGTTACCTTTTGTGATTTTTAAAATGAAAGAAAGAAAAAAATTAGGTAATTAATAATTATAATTAAATAGGAGTTCCAATTGTATATTATACATAATGATTGCATGTATCGTGCGTCGAGATATCAATGATAAGGGAAAAAGAATGTTAAATTTTATAAATATAAACATTTACTATACGAAAAGTTGTACCAAATTGTTGTTATTGATATGTCGGTGAGCGCACACTGTTTTTAAACTGTTACGTCGGAACAACACTTTTGTATATAGTTTAGTTTACATACGAGTTCCACATGAGCTTCCGCAGTGCAATCTAGTTTTATATACTAACTTGCATTTGTACACATTTAGAGATGCTTCTGTCTGTCTGTCTGTCTGTCTGTCTTCTGTCTGTCTATCAAGTGATGGCAGTGTGCGCCGACCGAAGTTAAGAATCCAAGTGTCTGTTACTCTGTAATGAACCAAAAACAATGAATAAACAAAAATGTAATATAATAAAATGATGATGTTCCTAGTTTTGATTATGTTCCCACGTGAATGACAATTTGGTATGAATTTTTCACCATTTCTTGTACGAAAAGACTTGTGTTGTGTATCTATAGTTGAATATTGTTACATACAGTTTGTTATCACGTTTACAAAGATGCCAAATGATAAGATGACTACTGTATGTGTTGTGTAATAAGGCGAATTGTGATGCGTGTGTGCGAGCTGAAGTTTTCGCTGAATAATACGTTTTTGTGTTAGTTGGCGTGTTTATTTTGAATGATTTCCGTCAGTCGTATTGTGTTGTTTTGAGGGATGAGTGTTAATGGTGAAGTTGCAATAGTACACACAGACATACATTGTGGTGATATTCAAGTATAGATAGGACCGTGTCTGACACTGACGGTCTAAGTGGTATCTGAGACGAGTGTGCAGGTGTCGCAGTGTGTCGGCGCTCAACGTTGGCGGGCAGACCAGGAGGCTCGCCTAGTGTAGTACAGTCACTGCGTCCACTGCTCACCCCGTCACTGCCTTGTTGCCTTGTTGGCGTTGTTGCCGGTTGCGTTGTTGCGTTGTTGACAAGCGACAACAAACGAAAATATATATATCACAGTGTTTTTATTATCAACGTGTTTTATTGCACCCTTGACGCTAATACATAATTATAGACAGGCTTGTGCCAAGCTAACACCACTTGACAGTGCTGCCAAAATTAGAGGTAAAATAGCTGATAAAATTTAGATTTTTATATAATACATATAGTATAAATAATCCCACACATAGACATACGTACATACATAAACACAACCTTGTCTTTGTAACCGGCAAGGCTTCTGACTACTGAACACTCGAGAACCGCTGAACAAGGGTCTAAAATGGCCTTTTTAGCAGATCATAATATGAATTCCGTTAAAATTTGTAAAATGGACTATTCATAGCACTAGTCTGTGACCATTTTAGAATGCCAACGCAATTCATTTTATGATCTGCTGAACTGGCCATTTAGGCACAATTTCATTGGTATACAGCATACGGGGAGTAAATATCATACATAATTATAAAAACGGTTCTCCGAATGCGGGCCCTTTGTTCGCATTCCCGCACCCCGCATGTGGGCCCTATCGACTAATGAAATTGCGCCATTTTAGACCCCCTGATTTGGATTGCGGTTTTGCAAGTCATGATCGGCGTTTCTACAAGAACATTTAAGTATAGTAAAATTGTCCTAGTATCTAAAATCTAAAGGAAGTGAGCAGTCAAGTTATTAGTAATACAAGTCCTGGGTTCAATTCCCAGCTTAGGCAGTATTATTGAGTTTACATAACAGGAACTTACCAGACTGGAATTATGATTTGTTTCATGGAGGGAAATTGGAAAAAGGCTAAGTAGATAGGTTCTAGTAATAAAGTAATTTACCCTGGCTGGGGGCCTTAATTTTTGTGAGGTCACCACAGGATTGTCCGGTTAAGCAGTAAACCAACCACTCTAAAGATGAACTGCGAGTGGCCCCCTTACAATAAAAAGGGGTCCATGCCCCCATGGGATCTTTGCCTTTGCCTTAGGCCCGGTTTCCACCAATGCGGAGAGGAGCGGAGACGAGAGAGATTTAAGCGGAAATCGGCCAATCACATTAGTTAAAATTTACACATCTTGTCTTTCGCCCTTCCTGTGGTTGGTCTCTCGAATTTGGCACATCTCTCTGCGCTCTGCTCTTTTTCACTTTGGTGTAAACCGGGCCTTATCGTATAAAGAGGGAGACCCCGTGAGCACCAGACCTTAGTAGTCTTTTTTAAAAGCTGAGACTTCTATAGAAATACTGAAGTACCTTACAATAGGTAAAAACAATCATTAGTACCTATTGTGATAGGTACCTACAGCCCTTGGTAAGACTGGTTGTCAGAGTTTCGGGTTACTGACTACCATAATGACGGCCGGGAACAATCGGGCTAGTATACTGATTCAACTCTTGCCAGACATTATATAGAGCCATTTACGGCTACGGAACTCTAAAAAATCTGTTTGTAGTACGTTTAGCAGTGTTATTTAAGCACATCTTCATTAGGGAGCGCAATTTTAGGTGACTTTTGATCCCCCTTCGCCCCATGTACCGCGCCGTAACATTTTTTGGATCCCTCTCCCTCCTAGTAAAACGTTACGTAATTTTTACCTACATTTTGAAAAAAAAAAAGTTTTAAAAATGCGTGACAAAAAAAAAAGTTTCGTAACGTAGTTCAAAGTGGTTCAAACTCCTACTTTCCGCGCCCCTGTGACACATCGTAACGTTTTACAAGACCCCCCCTTCCCCCAAATCCGTTACGTAATACTTGAACGCTCCCATAACGCATCTTCAATTTCTATCTACCACGATACTATATCTATCTCTACCACGATGTCCACGATTCCAAGACTTTATTATTATTATTATGAGCATACGGTAGGGAACTTCCACAGAAAAACTTTCAGCTTTTATAAAATTTTTAATTGTTTTATTAAAATAATGACCTATATGTTTTCGAATAAAATGATTCTGATTCTGGAAATAATTGAAATACCTACAAAATATTTACATTAAGGCCATAAAAACTATAGGTATTGGTTTCTACCTGAATCTAAAATTATTTCAACTATTTTTAACGCAAGCATGTTGTGCTCCTAAAACATCAATTCTTGGTCTTTTCTTATAGGGTTCTTCCATTTCAGGCCGGAACTACTTAGCTGTGATAACTGTCTTAGTTTTTCAATATCATCTTTTGTCTACGTGCTAATAATAACGCCCCCGACGTGCAATTTCATTTGTTCTGGGCATATTATTTTTTGTACCAAAGATTTAGTGTCGTCAACTGTCGTCACTTCACTTTGTTTCAATTTACCTGTTGGATAAATTGCAATAGAGCTGAGGTTATTCGGGCGCAAGTAATTTGTTCTTATTTGTTTCAACCATGTCAGCAAACGTAACTTTTTCGGACGGAGTTGTTTTATTGCAGTTTTCCTTTTGCTGGAAATTTTCAAGGCAATTCGTGTGGTCTCGTTTTTATTTCAACACTAGAGCAGAATTTTGAAATTCTTGAGCAATGAGACATAGTTGATCCAGGTATTTATTGATGGAGGTCAACCAGCTACTAATATCAGTAATATCGCTGGTTTCCACTACTTCTGTTCTTCCTTCTGCCACATGATGGGATGTTTGAGGTTTGGTCGCAGGGCTGCTCGGAGGTGGAATACTGCGAGGGCTGTTTTCCATATGTCACATAATTATCTAGATAGTTCTTACATATTTGTCATAACTAGGTAGGTACTTGTTATTCAATAACGTAAATCACAAACTTAGCACAAAAATGTGATTTGGTATCTAGGTCACAGAATACTCGAATACTATTTTACGTCATGTAGGTAATTTATAAAATCGCTAATACACACGTCCGCTCTACTTGAGTGCTAGCAGAGCATTCCAAAAATGACGTAGGTCTGGCGTTCATGGGATCTTGATCCATTAGGTTTTAAACGCGTGGTCTTATGTGTGTATCTACGGACTGCATAAATATTATGAAATGTAAGTACAGCCTACAGGGACTCCTCCGCCCAACCCAACAGGGATTATAAGGCGTGATATAATTTTATGTAAATTAAAATATGTAGACTCAATTTCAGAACGTTTATATAAAAGAGAGTGAAAATTTCATTGTCTTTAACCCTAGCTAGGTCCCTAGGACGAATAGTGTTTTAGATAATAAAACAAAGTGTAAAGTTAATTAAGTTTATTATTAATAAAAAATGACAATATCGCTCTATACACACTACAACTGAGCACAATAATTTATTCGAAAAAATACACATATATTAAACTTAGTTTCACATGTATTACATAGATGGCAGCACTGTCAATTACTTTTGTGATTCTTATACATTTGCGCTCAGCAGTAGTTTTTTTTATTGATTTATAGTTAAAAATATAATTAATGGCACCATGTTAGTTTCAGCTTTATTGAGTACAGACATTAATTCATGTGTCGACATTTATTTCACAGTTAATAAATTTAACAAATTTTATGATGTTTTATTATTTTCCTTCATTTTCTCTGAGATTCGTTGAAGTATTCGTTTTTGCAAGCTCTAATACACTTTCTTAGGAGAAGCATATAGATACTTACACCTTACTTATTATAAATAAAAACATTTAATGTTCCGATATACAGCTTTCAAAAGGGTGAGCTTGACAATACGATAACCTTGCTCCCAAGGTCAAGTTGAAGTTACATACTTTGAGATTACCTCATAAATTTGAATAACTAAGAGAGCTGGAAATGAAAATGACCTTAAATTTTAAACCAAGGTCAATCCAGAATTCTATCTTGAGATAGCTGTCTAAACTCACTATAAAATTATTACATAAGTACAAATCTTAACATTAAATAATATCAACATTGCTCATAGTCTTGCCCAGATCCACCCAAAAAATATTGCAACTTCACCAACAAATATTGGGTAGTTACCCATTTTTTTGGTAAAACTGGAATATTTTACCTAACTTGATATAAATGGAATCTGGATAGGAATATGAACTTCCCCCTAGTTTTTACATTATCACGCAAGGCATAGCGCAGCAAAGGGGTAAGCAGATAGGGACGGCTGTTTTGGTCTCCGAATGCTTTTCTTTGCTTCGGGAGCCGGATTCGTACTCGTACATGCCGCGGCCTGCTGCGTAGCTGCCGCCTCCTTGCACCATCGCCTGATGAGAAAGTAAATTGTTACTATGGCAAAATTGTCTTTGTTTAAACCATTTTATAAAGGTTGAGATCGTGTACATAAATGTAGTAACATAATATCATCGTGGGAAACGAAATGGCAAACTAAAAAGATAATAGGTGTAAGTTATCATCCCAAATTTAGTTGGGTAACGCCTAATATATTATTGCACTGTTGGAATTTCAAATATCAACACCGAACATCGAATAGTGAGCTATAAAGGTTCACAAAAGTAAACTGCAGGTCATTGTACATACTTCCAGAGAAGAAATAATTGCGATCGGACGAGGTTCCTACACATCAGTAGAACAAAACAAATGGTTTTGAATTTAAAATAAAAGCTACTCACACTGCTAGCCTGATAACCTCCACCTTCCTTCTTCTGGAAGGGCGTATGTCCGGGTGGGTAGTACACTGCAGGCCCGGCCACGTTGCGGCTGTTCGCGACCAGCGGGGTCTTCGCTGGCGGACTGGGGGCGGAGTCTCGGACGTCCCGCGTGTCCCTGTTGAGTGTGGAGCCCTGCGTAGAGCTCTCGTGGGTGACGTGCACGTTGCGCCGGACTATGCCGTCTGGTTGGGATGGGTAGCGCTGAGGAAAAATAAAATGATTTAATGACAAGGTTTGATTATGTAAAGCTAACAGCTAGACAGTACTGGGATACACCATTTCTTTGCTAAGAAAGTGCACCTTTTGCTTATTTATATTTAGAGCATCAACACCTGCTCAGCTTTGAGTGACAAATAAAAATAATCTCGATGGAGCCCTGATATTACATAATTTACATAATAATATCATAGCGGTCGCATATCGTTGGTAACACAAAACTGTAGTTAGAACTTTGAGTGCTTCGTGCTTAAATATAAAGGCCACCTTGGTTTGTTAAAATTTGGAACACTTACTCACTGACTTATGTCCTACAGAACTACCGACTGATCAAGTTATTACGCTCCCATTTACCCGACTGCAATTAAGTCCAAAAGGAGGGTTATTGATACTTTTTTTAATGATGCTTTCTGCTAAGTCTCTAAGAAATTGCTTGTTGCGATAAAACTACCTTGTGCACAGTCTAAGTTTATGTTCGTAATTCCAGTGTACCTACATTTAAGAATATTATCTGGACCTAGATTAGTAATCTGTCATACTCACAGCTTCAGGAAAGTCAGCCAGCAGATCATCTAACTTCTTGGGGGGTTGCTGCGTGCCGGGTGAGGGGGTGGTGGGGCGGGGGAAGGGTCCGGGGGAGGGGGAGGGCGTCAGGTGCAGGGTGCGCGGGGGGGAGGGGTAACGCTGCGTCGAGTTCTGTGCGGAGTACGTCGTCTCCGAGAACTTGTATGATGATGGACCCTGTGGAAAAGATTGTTTGGTGAAAACGGATTTCTTCACTAGCTGTGTTGACTGATTACTAAAAAATAATATTCGAAACTCCTCAAAAGATCGTTTCCAGATATCGCTTCAGCTAAGCTGATACTTTTATAAAATTTTATTTTGAAAAGTTAAGGGCATTTAGCAATTTTATGCGTGTATCTGTCTAAAACAGAAATAGCTCTACTTGCGCTTGTAGCATGTAAACTCTGGTCGACATGACCGAATGGAATAGTGCACATAATATTTTTTGCCTCAAAAGAGTTTTGATAAGGCAAGTCATGAGTCTCAGGACAGCCAGCTTTCCATATCACTTCTAAGTTCAATGAATCAATCTGTTGTGTACTTAGGTATTACTTACATATGGGCCGTGTCCATTGTGCGGTTCTGCGGGAAGTGTGTGGGCGGGAATCACCTTGATCTCGTTAGCGGGAGCACCCGGGTATACCATGCGTTCGTTAGTGCGATCTGAAACAATGTTTAAAAGTAAATAAGGAAGTCCTCATTTGAAACAAGAGGTGTAAGAGGAGGAGAGGCCTAAGTCCATGGACTTGGACCTTTCTCTCCAAAGCCCAACCTTGCTATAGGCAGGAGTAAGCTGAACATATCGCTTGAGCCGGTCAAACTTATGTCAGAGCATTTTATCTTTGCGTAACAGGATCTCGATCCTTACTAATTAATATTATAAATGCGAAAGTAAATCTGTCTGTTTGTCTGTCAAACTTTCACGCCAAAACTACTCAACCGATTCAAATGAAATTTTGTACACAGATAGTCTAGAGCCTGACAAAGGACATGGGATACGATTTTAACGCGAAAAAGGGTTGTAAGGGGTTGAAAAGGGGGGATGAAGGGATAACTTTTGGTAGCGATAACGCGATATCAGCTAGTAGACCATACCTAAGGCATCACCATTCCTTTCACGGCATTGATCATTAAAATCTGTGTATTGTTATCACTAGCTACGTTTGAATTTACATTGATGAAGATGAAAATATGCTCTGCTCTATCGTCAACGGTGAGCGCTGGTCATAAAGCTAATGGCGGGGCCCAGCGTTGTACCTACCAAGTTGCGACATCCGAACAAAAACGAGATGAACTATATCTTTTTCGTTTTTATTGGAATGGAATGTAATGAAGCTTGACTAAAACCAATTACTCGTCGGTATTCGGTAAGTGTAGTGAGAGCAGCGGTGGCGGCCCCGACTTACGAAGAGTTAGTCTTGGGTTCGAACCCAGGCAGGGGCATTACTTTGTGTAATTTATTTCACGACCCCTGCTCTCAAAACGGCGAAGGAAAACATCGTAAGGAAACCGGCGTATTTTAGAACCAAAAAATTCGAAGACATGTGACATCTACCAATCCGCACTGGGCCCGCGTGGTGGATTATAGACCATCCCTCTCCTAGAGAGGAAGCCCGAGTCCCTGCAGTGGGAACATTATAGGCTGGTGATGATGAAGTGTAGTTAACTTTTTACTCACTAATAGATGAGTACCCATTTCAATTACAAGAGGTTCTTATGAAAATAATAGCACACCCACCATCGCTGGTAGTAACAGTGCGGTACTCCCGGGTGGAAGTGTTGCAGTGTGAGCAGAACTGGCAGCCGTGCGGGCCAGGGGGCGCCACTAGTTTTACGGGAGTAGGCGAACCGGCTGTTGTGCTGAAATTATAAGTTTTTGGTAAGATTAGCAAAGTTTTATTATTCCATTTATATTACAAAGCATATTATACCGAAATGTGTTGAAATCCTTAAAATAAATTCTGGAACTACATTTTACTATAATATTGGCAATTTGCTACTTTGACAATTTTACCAACCATACCAAACTTGCCAAAACTTACTAATAACGTCTTTTTTGATTGATTAGATTAAATGCAATCTAGGCAAACTCATATACTAGACCAGCATTACCAAACACACGAAACCTTACTCCAAACATACTTTAGGTATTCTGAAACCACATTTAAAACAATAATTGCTGTTTTTGACGGCTTTGGTAATTACACAAATATGACCAAACACAAAAAATCTATTTTTTCACACCTTTTCCACGCCTCATTAGCACAAAAATTTGCTATTTTTGTCAATTTTGGAAACTTTCCAGCTTCACCAAAATTACCAAAGTAGTTACTCACGTGGTCCTGTTATGTTCGGAGCTGACGTAGGTGTGCTGATGTTCCGCGTGGACCGGTATCGGCACAGTGGCCGGGTCTTGGTCGGCAGGCACCTCGTATGTGTACGTTTTGACCGTAGTCGTCACTTTGTTCATACCTGGTGTACCGCCGCGGGATAACTATAAGGAAAAGTTGGTTTTGAATTAATTGGCAAAAGTGGTAGAACTTTACCTGTAATAATGATTTGTTTATATTTCATTTGGAAAAACCTACAGTAATCAACAGATTTGGGCGTACTCTTGACCTCAATCTTGCCCTAGGGGCAGAGATGAGGTCGACGATGGAACAAGCTAACCCAGAAGAAGCCTATTTACTCGCGACTTAAATAGATTGGGGTTTTATGAACTCGGAAAAACCGACGCAGACATTCCGCTCTTTGGCTGTGCGCATAATACATGCTCCATGCCGGGCCGGACTTGAGCTTTATATAATACTGAAAGCTGTCCAGGCTTGAAGTATCGCTTAACCTTGTTTAGGATACCCAGTTTTTTTGCCGAAGTTGAGCTGTCGAATCAATGTGGGCGCGGCAGTTCAGATTCGCGCTCAGCTTCGTGCCAAGAAGCTCGAGACTATCAGTAACTTGTACAGATACTTTAGAATTTGCCCCTGAGAGGAACCACTGACACAGGAGGTTAGGCATGTGTATTGTTTGTATGTATATGTGTGTATTTTTATTCACGGCTACTCAAAAAAAATATTTATGTTAAAAGATCATTTAAAACCAGTAAAACAAATATCAAGATGGTGGTTAAATAAAAATGGGGTTGCTTTAATCCCAAGATTATTCATCATCCTCTACTGTTTTACCAAGAACTGACTCTGTAGCTTCCAACTTTTCTAATATTGTGGGTAGGTACAAATAAACTTGAGAATTTATTGCCCTGACGCCTGACGGACGCATTCGGTGTTTTTATCTATTCAATTTTAAAAGTTCTTTCTTACGTTCAAAAAGATGCCGCTTTATTGCTCGACTTGGCGGGTGCACTGCCGTGCCCCCAGATATTTGAATGACTTCCAGGAATAAAACAATTGCTACCACTCGCCTTGAAAATAATCTCCAAGTTTTGTTAAATTTCGTATTTCGGAAGTTGAAATAGGGGTCAAATACGTTTAAAAAAAGGGGGGGTCGACTTTTAACCAACATTTGGTTTTTTCATCGTCCTCTAAGGTAGAATTGGGCCTGTTACCAGGTGTATACTGCGTGATGGTATGGATGTCTTGCACTGATATTTACCGCCCATACGGGTCGAGTACGTCTGAGTGAACGCCAAGTTAGACCAGCTTGGCGAGTACTGGTTTTCCTTGAGGTGATTGACCCCCGATGTTTAGATGAAGGGCTCCGTAATATATGCAAAGTTGTGTGAAAACTTTGATTGCGCGATGTAGGATTCTTCTTATACGGTACCTTTGGTATTTGAATATAATTATTTACTAAAAAGAGTTAAAAAAAAAAGGATTAGAAATTGATTTTTTGTAATATTTTAGCTTAAAATATACTTTTGGAAAGCTGTAAAATGTCTATCTTTAGATTTTAGTACTGGAAAAAAATACAAAAAGAATTGCAGTGGCGGGGGTTCGAACTCATGATGACACGGCCCTTTACTACATTTATTTTTAGTGTCATCGTCGAAAATGTGATGTTTTCGAAGAAATTCTATCTTCACGCCTGTGTTTCGCTTTCAGCAAGGCAGAGGTGTACCTAAAGTACACCCACATTTCGCTAGTTATGTTTAAGACTCTTAAGTGATATACAATTCTAAACAAGGTGTAATTCATCATCACATAGTATAAAACAATGTCGCTGTCGCTGTCTCCCATCCCTATGTATGCTTAAATCTGTAAAAGTACGCAACGGATTTTGAACCGGTTTTTTTAATAGATAGAGGAAGGTTTTAGTATATAATTTGACCGACATCCACGCGGGTGAAGCCGCGGGCATCAGCTAGTAGAGAATATAATCAAACGGTCTCTTCGCAAAGCCGAGAACAAAGCACCCGGGTGGCTGACAGAAATTTCTGATGGAAAAACCAAATAACACTTTGCCCGACCCGGGAATCGAACCCAAGACCACCAGACCAATGTTAATGATGAAGTCGCATCGCCATTACATTCACATTTTTTTTTACGTTGCCCCGCACTAGGAATTTCTCCTGCATCGTGGGATTCGTGGGTGCGTTCACAGACATTTAAACTCACATACACAAATACCCAGACCTAAAACAACTATCTGTAGGCCATAAAAATATTAAAAATTTACATTTTGGACCAACAAAGGGCAGTTATTGGTTGGTAGGCCAACCTCCTTGCAGGACTAAAACGCTATCTTGTGTTTAAATAACTGGTTACTTACAGTGCCGGTACCAGATGGCGGCTGGTGGCAGTGCGAGCACATCGGCTGCGGCACCAGCTGTGGCACCGCTGGGGAGATCTGTGATGGTATCACGCGGGACTCTGCGAATAAGGATATTTCACTTTCAATAATGAATAATAAATACAAACAAATAAATAAAATTAACAGCTTTTTACTGAATGCTTATGAAAATATAAACGGCACTATAACAAAATCAAAATTATTATCTTTCAATTTTTTGTCTGTCTGTTTGTTCCGGCTAATCTCCGAAACGACTGGACTGATTTTGACGAGACTTTCACTGGCTAACTTTTCTTTTAGAATAATAATTTAGGGTTCCATACAAAAAATAAAACCATTGAAATTGTTAACATAATCCAATTCAAAAAGGGAAGTAAGTAATATTTTTTTTACGGGCAAATAAATATCATTCTGATTTCAGTTGAGATGACCCGTAGCCTTAGTGAGGAAAAAAACATTAAAATTGACTACCTACACCGCCATCTAGCGACAAAATGTCTCAGACAATAGATCGAATGGAACTAGCGCGAAGGTACTTTTATGGCAACTTTATTTTGAGAAGTTGTGTAGCTGAACGGCAATCTCTCTGGACCAGGGGGTCTAAAATGGGCAAAATGACCACTTTAGCAAATCATAATATGAATTGCGTTAAAAAGCGTAAAATGAACCTTTCATATTAGAAACTGCGTCTATGACCATTTAGGAAAATAGATCGTACCTAATAAGAAACTAATAAGCTTCCATTCCGTGCGCTGCGTAAACGCTTTAAGGTGAATGCTCCAACCACCCCGCGAAATTCAAATTTTCTTACGTTTTTTGCAATTTGCGGGCCAGTGCTAGTTTGTATGTTGATTAAAATATAAATTGCGGCTGTAAGACGTATGTAGTTACAGAAATATAATCATCAAAATCATCAATACAAGCCTCCAAGTTCATAAAGGTGCAGGAACTTGAAAAAGTCATTTTTGCACCTTTATGAACTTGGAGCATTCACCATAAGTTGCGCAAATATTGTGTATGAAGGAATTGTTCCTCTTTAAAAGTTCTAAAAAAAGTCCGCGACATGATGGTCACAGAGATTTTACGCAATAGTGATGTTTACTGAGTAAAAAAAATAAGATTATAACTAGTCCGTCTGTTAGATTATCAAAAATATTGTATATGTATTTTTTGTTTTATCAAATCAATAAAAATTTACGAAGATAAAACGCGTCAAAGATTTGAGTGGGCCGTCGTGACGTCACTCACCGGTAAAGAATGTCATACTAATGTCTTACAATATGACGTCACACGAGTTTTCAAAGCACTGTATCGGCTTTATTGTTTGTTTACGTGAAAAAAGAAAAAATACGTGTCCAATATTTTTTGGAAATCTATCTGACGGACTAATTAGATTTTACAAGAAAGAGGGTAGGCCGATTTGTCTGCTCATAAACATCCACCCGCAATGACTTCAGTTTATCCGTAATCATGGTGCTTATAACAGCGCCGAAATATCGGGGACTCGAAACAATCAGTAAACATGGTAAATATCCCGTTTTCAGTATAAATAATAGTGCTAGTGACCATGTCAGTTTAAAATCTAAATTAGATTTTTTTAGTTAACTACCTTATTCTCATACTATGGTCTGCTAAAGTGGCCACTTTAGCAGCGTTAACCTCCAGGTCTTCATCAGTTTTAATAGAAAGTCGATATCCTAAGCTTACCGGTCTTCTCCTCCCTGTAGACTTCCTGCCTCACCTCTGCAGCCCTGGTGACAGTGGGGGGCGGAGGACTGGAGCCCCACGAGGAGGCCTCCAAGCGTTCCTCTCGCTTGAGGGTCGAGTAGCCACTAGACGGAGCCTTGGCTGGGGTGCTGTCGGTAAGAGATTATTGTGGTTAATATTTTGACGGCCAAAATGTATGTTTAGGCTGTCTTTTAAATTTCCAATTCATCAGTGTCGCTATTTGTGCGCCTGTGGCCTATCCATCCTGTATAATAAAGAGATTTTTATTAATCCATCTAAATCTAAAAACCTCCAGTCTCCACGATTCTTTAAACCGTGATAAAACCGAGACGACTACAGATAATTAGCACCTACCTAAGTTTTTAAAAAGTTAAAGTCTAATGATTTGTGGCGACAGTGACATCTATCGCAACACATGCGAACTAATTGGCTAATCCTACATCGCGCTATCAACTTTATCCGCGACATTAGCTTAGCGTATATAGAAAATCCTGACTTACATCTGTCTGGGCAGTTAGCCTACCAGACACAACACCCGTCTGTTCTGAGGAGCCTTCCTTTTCTATGGGGGATGAGGAACTTTACACCCTGTTCCTCATACCCTCCCCCCCCACATTTTCATAGAATATGCTCCTGCTTACCCTTTCCTGTAGTCAAAAGATGTGCTCTCAGCCGTATCTGATGTGTAGCCATCTGTAAAATAAATAAAATCTGGTGAATGATGAATCAATCAATTTATTAATTCCACGGACATTACATTTCGAGGATTGTTCCACCACCTCTTCGAGAGCGGCAGATAAACAGTGTAGTCAGAAGATTCTGAGTTCTCTCTATGAGACCATTTGCAAGTAGCCGGTATGATTTACAACTATTATTTCAAGTAGAAACGCTTGTGGCTAAATAAAACAGCCGAGGGTCGATCTTTATTTGTCAAGGTCGGTCCGTGGATATGGGTGTCCATCGAGCGCCGAGTTTTTGCGGCTGTCAATTGAAGTTCTCCGAATCGTTACAGGTTGTCAGTGACCAAGAGCTATCGAATCTATTGTATTACGAAGTATTAACTGGGTTGTGGTAGGCCATCGCTCCATGTAAAATACTGTTTTTGGAGGATGGCTGGATGGTTACTGGATGGAGCGACTCCAACATGGTTGGGAAAAGGCTAGGCAGATGACGATCAACTGCGACCTAAAACTCAGATCACATGACAACCGTCTATCTACTACTCTGGACCCTAGAAGACCTACCATAAGTCTTACTTTTGTACAGTTGCCTCTCCTGGTCCTTCTGCAGATCATCCAGGAGTGAATCCAGCTCTTCTACGTTCTGTGTCAGGTCTTTTGTGGCCTTCGAACTCTTCACTTTGGAGTAGCCTGGAAAATGCAAAGAATTTGCTTGTCAAAATAACCGGGGCTAGCGGACGTCATGCGGTTTCACCCGCGTAGTTCCCGTTCCCGTGGAAATACAGGGATAAAAAGTAGCCTGTGTCACCCGGTGATAGTGTAGCTTCCCAACGGTGAAAGAATTTTTCAAATCGGTTAAGTAGTTTTAAAGTTTATTCGTTACATACAAAAATACAAATCTTTCCTCTTTATAATATTAGTAGTCTACAGGGTGTAAATCAACCCATCACACAGCCGTCAACCAAGCATTCTGTACATCAAACTAAGTACCCCTACGCAAATTTTTTTGCTGAGAAACGACTTTTTTTTTTTGGGTCAGCATTCGCCTGTAATCCCCGAAGGGTAAGACAGAGGAGTACCTAATAGTACACCCACATTAAACATTTTGCTAGTTATGTTTAAGTCCCGTGTAGTAATAGTGGGCGAGCCTATTGCCATCAACCGGGCACAAATTCAGACTCTTTCACAGCTACTGAGAAATTCCTAATGGAAAAGCCCTATAATAATTTGCCTGACCCGGGAATCAAAACCAGGACCTCGTGCTCAGCAGTCGTGATTGCAACTACTAGACCAACGAAAGGTAAACATCGATTGGTGATAAAAATACGAACTGCATCATAAGTTGATAATTTATAAATAAGAGTCACAAGATCGTATGTTGGGAAAACACGGAGTCAACAGAAAAGTAATCGTTGTTTATTTTTTATGGGACCAGCCCGCCACACCATTCCCAAACCACTGTAACTCCTGTGCGCCAGAATCAACAGTGGCGACCACCAGAAAAGAGCCAAGACAATGAAGCTCGACGAAATTCCAGAGAAACGAAAGAATAAATAAAGAATCTTTAAACAAACAATTGAACTGTCTTGGATCATCATCAGCCTGTAATGTTACCACTGCGTCCCTCTCAGGCCTCCTCTCTAGGAGAGGGATGGGATAATCTACCACGCCGGCCCATGGCGGATTGATAGATCCAACATGTCTTTTTTTTTTTGGTTCTAAGATAGTTTCCTCACGATGTTTGTCCTTCATCGTTTTGAGAGCAGTGTTTATGAAATAAATTACACCAAGCAATGCGCCTTCCTGGGTTCGAACCCATGACTTACTGTTCGTAAGTCGGTGCCGCTACCACTTGGCCACTGGGTCACCACTGTCTTGGATCCCGCAACGAAATTAATCAGAAAGGTAAGGAAGCACTATCAATACCTGGTGTAGAACTGGCAGAAGATTCATAATTATAGGTGCGGGTTCCCGAGGTTACGGCGGGCAGATCCCTCTCCTCTCTCTCGTAGTAATAGCTGGCTTCCGAAGACTTTGGAATAGACCTGGGCGGGACTGTGAACTCCTGGAAATAAAGGACATTGCGGTTTAAAAACTTAGTAGGTGAGCGTAAGCAGGTTTAAGGCGAAACAGTCTCCACTTCAAGTTTTCGCCTTGGTCCCTAAACGTGACGCCTAGACGCGTACAATAGCAATTTTCGTATTTCTGTGATAACTTTCATCAGAAATGAATACAGATAAACTCCCACACATACACCCACATCTCACCAGTAATGTTTAAGTCCCATTTAATAGATAGGGGCTAGCCTATAGCCATCAACCTGGCACAAATCCAGACTCCGTGGTTGCTACTGAGAAATTTCTGAAAAAAAAAAACTCTTTGCCCGACCCGGAAATTGAAACCAGTACCTCATGCACACCAGCACTAAAGAAAACGAGGCAGGCATACATAAAAATAGAGTCTACAAAGAAATCAGACGTCAAGAAAGGATACGAGGGCTGTGGATGGCTGGAAACCGGATTATGCAACTTAGAAATGGCCAGCTATGTTCAAAACTGGACAGTGTGTTTTACTTATAATTTATTAAAATACATTCTATTCTATTATACGTATCTAGTTCTCGTACGTGGAACCAGTTTACTATAATCTCAAACATTCTAAACGATTCGGAACATTATTATGTAAAACTGAGCGGAAGTATAAATAACCAGTTTTAAGCTTAAAACCCTAACGTATAGATCCGTTAGTATAATTAGCAAGTCAGTGAGTAATGCACCGAGCCACTGAGGCAATAGTGATGTCATTCTTGCATTTCAGATGTTTATAACCGTTTTTATAGCTGGACGGCTGTAAAAGCTGATTTTACGATTAAAAATAACATTGGTTACATTAACAAGTCCGAAGCAAAATGGCGAATGTAACCGAGATACAAAATCGAGTAGCTTTGAGAATTTAACTGCATTTGGAAAGAAAACTAAGTAATTCACTGCCTAAGACAGGGTTCGAAACACCACGCTGCGTTCCAAAACGCGCATAGTGGACGTTGGCAAGAAGACAGCTAGGCTAAATTGCGATTGAGCGGTTCCCGTCAGACGCATGCATGATAACCGCTGGGCCAGTCTCCACACGATGTTTGCCGAAAGATGGCCGGCGCCACCGAGCCCTGACCAGAAAGAGGTGGAGAAGATCTGGACGTGTACAACGAGGGCGGGTTCGAGGAGGCATGAGAAAAGAACACTAATTAAGAGATTTAGGTCAAAATTTATTTGAATGTCTTTGGTGTAGTTCCAGAACATCAAGCTCTTGCAATCTTTTTTTTAAAGATTTTTAACTTTATTGCTAAACTATTAGGTTCAAGCTTGATTTGGAAGTTGACAGTTTCGCGTAGCGGTAGGTGTGCTGGTAACAACCATCGTCAAACATAAATTAAAACAACGAATTATGTGAGTGACCCGGATTCTCACCTCAACAGTATGCAGATCCTTCCTGTCGTACTTGCCGGAGGGATGCTTCTCCTCCTTGTACTCGTAGTGGTACTCCCTAGTACCTCCTCCTCCGCCGCGCCCTAGGGAGTCCAGCTTACTGCCCTTCGGGATCAGCTCGGATTTTATCATGTCTGTAAAGAGGTGGGATAAAAATTAGTCTATTTCTGATGAAAAGTAGTCGTGTCAGGACTGCAGGAGTCGTCGAAAAAGGAAGGCTTCGGAGTGAAAGAAAACTATGCCCCACTGCTGGGACTCCAGGCCTCTTTCAGAGGGAATAGGCAATAATCCACCGCACGGGCCCAGTGGGGGTTGTTACATGTCACATATCTTCGAAGTTTTGGTTAAGTTGAGGCCGCCACCACTGGGCCGCCGCTGCTCCAGCAAACAAAACTATATTTCTCATAAAACCAGTTTCCGTGACTGCTGCTAAGTAATTCCTGCTGAAAACCCCCAATAACACCTGTGAATCGAGCTCAGGACCTCATGATCAGCATTTCAGCAGTCGCGCTTGTGGCCACTAGGGCAAACGACGTGTATTAAAGTGAGTATATTATAAAAGGTAATCTTACCGAATGCCTCATCAGTGTAGGGGGGAATGTTTGCACTGCTGGAGTACTCCTTGTACTCCTTGTGCTTGCTGTACGACTTGGTAGCCATGGTGACTTCTATGTGTTAGCTGCAACAAGAGAAACCAACGTTTAATGGAAAGCATAATAATAATCATTATACGAAGTATAAAGGAAGAGTAAAAGGTTGGTTCTCAATCTCTCTTCCCGAACCTTGCTCTTGCCAGCCCGCGATGCTGAGCCAGTAGTGCTAAACCAGCCCCTAAATAATCTCTCTCAGATACAGCCTGTCTTTTTGACTGCCGTGACGCCCTAAGCAGAGATTTTACCCTTAGTCTAAACGTTTTGTGCCCTGGCTGCAGGTAGTCATTCATTCAAGTCATCCACGGGTCCGGTTAGGCAGAAGCCATCCTCAAGTTAACCCGCGAGAGATGTCAAATCTTTGGAATTCAAGAATGTTATTTTTATTGTATTATTTTATCATTTGTATGCCCAAGTGGGTGATCATGGAATTGACATTATAACCTTATAATTATTGTAGTGAACACCTGTATGTAACCCATGTATCACAAATAAACGATTTAATTTGATTTGATAGAAAATAAAAGGTTTGTAATCGCAATGGATATAATTATATTAGGTAGTGCTTCAGACCTAATTTTTGTGCAGAACGGAAACGACCTCAACATTGACTAATGAGTACTTAAACGTATAGTATATTATGTACATAATTTTTTGTTGTGTTGAATCCTTGAATTATTCACGCTCGCACGCAATACGCAGTTTACATTCTGATATCTCCCACATTTTCTAACCAAAAGTAGGAATTAGGTTGAGAGACGTTCACGCAACCGAGATTTTTGTATAAAGTCTACAAATACTGCAGCTGCAGTCAAATGCAGTCACTAATCATGACTTAATCAGGTCCATATAGAGCGGCATCTCCATCAATGGTGGCTGCTGTTCATTGCACATATTTGCATAGTTTGAAGGCAAGTCTTGCAAATTGCAACATGTTGTGAAGGTATTTTTGAACAAACGTTATTTATTTGTTACCTTTGATTATTGATTGTGATTGTAAATAATAAGGAAATAACAAACTCCATATATTTCTCTTATGCCCAAATTGGAATGAAGCTGTTGGATTAATGCCCAATTAAAATAGTAGATATTATGTATTAGAATGTATTTGCATACAATGCTAGTATAATCTTTATTCATTCGAACAAAAATGGGTTAACAACAACTTCTAACGTACGAGTACGAATTAAATGAGCAGACTCAAATGTCTTTTGCAGAAAGACCAAGAAAGAGGAAAAGGATGGATGGATTGTGTGAGGAATGAGAAAGAACACGGAGTAAAGTCCATTTCACGAAAGAAGTCCCGCGGACAATTGTGGAACTAAATTTAACAGATCGGCCATGTTGTCGTTTGTCGATGTTATCAAGGTGCGTTTGTTGTGGTAGATATTTTGTGAGTTTATTATTGGATTAGTGCGTTATAAGGTTTATTTACGATGAATTAAAAACCCTTGAAAAATTTAAAACACTTGAAATTGATAATAAAATCCGATAGTGTAGATCCGAAGTTATAGTTTTTTAATAATTACACACAAACGAAAGAAATTTGTTCTGCGTACACTACAAAATTATTTTAGATCTACAGTGCCACCACCTATAAAGAACAAACTTGCACCTACCTACTTTACGTCCACCAACTTGTCTAGGCAAGCCTCACCTTATCTAATTCATACTCTAAGCTCCTATCGGCAGAGGTCGCGCCATATTAGGCGGTGAAACGTAATCTGGTCGCCACAGGTGCGTGGGCGCAATGCCTTTCATTTCTCAAATGTCATGCGTCTGTCTGTCTGATTGATGGCAACACTGGGGCAATGAGGTACAGGATCGCTGGGTAATGAGGTAGCTTGGTTCGTTTAGGACTTGGTAAATGGAAATGGGATTGGTTCTTCATGTGTAACTTTCCAAGGCCTGGTGGTCCGGAGTTTCAGACACTGGTTTGACAAACGAGGGTAACTGAGGGTCTTGACCTACATAAATACACAGCTGATGAAAGCGCCAGGGTAGATCTGTACCGTTCGTCCGTCTTATGACGACGACAGGCCGTGTCGACGGCGCGTTCGTGTCCCACGCGCGCCTCAAAGAGATGTCAGCAACATGGAAGGGGCACGCAAGGGCCGACGCCCGTCGCGGCTGCGGGTTGTTCGCAAGAGATACCGCGGCCTCGACATGAAGGGCTAAGAAGGAACATGGGTGGTTTTTAGTCAGTAGAAGTCTGACACTCCCTTTCGCTCTGCCCAAGAGCGGGAGGGGTTATTTGATGATTTCCCACCCCCAAAAAAACAAAAGGGTAGATTTGTACCCCGCGAAATAGAACTACTTTTTAAAATGGGAATAAATGAACTTAGAAGGTTGTATTGATGGTTTTATCTAAATACTTGCGTATTACGGCCGCAAATCATATTTTGTGCAACTTACATCCTGAAACTGACCGGCAAATTGCAAAAAAAAATGTAAGATAGTTTGAATTTTCGCGGGCCCCTGGTGCTTCATAAAATTACGCCATTATTCAATGGGGGTAGGTAGATGCTAAAGGCTTCAAGTTTCGATCCTTTAATGCACCTTTTGCTTTGCCACATTCATACATCTGGTCATACACGCAAACTGGTTGCGACCCTTTTTGTTATGTGATTATTTAAATAATTTACTCAATATTTATACCTATTTAGACATTCAACCCAATCTAGACATGACTACACAAAGTAGATTCGAACCTGTGACCTTTAATAGCAAAGTACATAGGCGTACCGCTAAGCATGCATATCATTTGAACAGCTGCCTTCCAAATCTGGTATTGTTTAGATTGTGTCAGGGCTAGTAAATAAATGCCAACGTGTTCAGATATTTAATGCTCTGGTATGAATTGTAAAAGACCATAACATAACACCACGCATAATTTATTATTAATAATGTTTTTTACTCTTTTCTTTTTGCTTAATTTTCTAAAGGTAAGCTGATGAATGGGCTTAAAAATCCAATAGGATTTTTTTAAACTGAACTCCATTTCTAATAAGAATCCGTTTCAAATGGGAAAGGTATATATTTATATAATAACTAGCTGTTGCCAGCGGCTTCGCCCGCTACAACTCGAAAATGATCCCACGAGAAGATAAAATCGGGATAATAAAAACTATCCTATGTGATAAGTGTAATCCAGGTTATAAACTCTGTATACCAAATTTTATCCAAATCCGTTCAGTAGTTTTTGCGTGAAAGAGTAACAAACACTCACACACAAACTTTCAACTTAGCCCTAGTGTGATTTCACGCGGGCGAAAGGTCGTGGGTGGCCAACAGCTAGTGACATCTGGCGTCAAGCTCAAGTACAAACGAAGATTGTGACGCGACGCTACGCCAAAGGCCGCAGGATCGATCCCAGCATCAAACATTTCTTTTTGTATTTTTATAAATCATCTTATAAATTTTTTAGAGAAAAACACTTTAGTCTTGAATATAATCTGGCCCTAATTTGTAAATTAACATAGCAAAACAGTATAACAAACAAAACAGTCTAGGAATAGCGGGTATTACACAAAAGGTTTCTACATCGCGCAAGCAACTTTTTCGCGCGACTTAGCATAAGCATGGGGTCTCAACTCGAACAAATTATAATTAGTCTTGAAAAAAAACAATAGATGGCAGCATAGGTAGCAGTAATGAAATTAACTATCACTAAAATGCGTTATACGGTAGATATCGGCCGAAATAAGATTAGCAAAAATCAAAAGTTCCTTGTTTAACGCTAATTTATCTAGTTACACTCATTTATCAAGTTATTTCAACAAAAAAGACAAAGGAGGACTTTTACTTCAATTCGCACCCATAGTTTGATAAAGTTGTCAAAAGTCAGACATCTGTAAATCATTTTCTCTAAAGCGGTATGCAATAGATGGCGTTTTACTCAATTTGTCACATACAATTATAACCACAATCGTAACTAATTTACGTTTAGTTGTTTCATTTTAATTAAATTTAAACAATAAAAAACATACATATTACTGTTTATAGAAATATAACAAATCTTGTATCATTTCTAAGGTAAATAATTACATGTTTTTCTTATTTTACTGAACCCGGAACTACATAACACGAAACGTTCTACAAGTAGGTAGTTACTCTCTGTCAGTGTCAAATGTCAATTCTGTTTCCGTCACGTCTGACTCTCAAATCTCAATTGCAGTTGTTGACATATATTGTTTGCTCGTTTCTTTTATCTTCTTCGAATGCGTTTTTGTTCTCATCTAACCGACCTGGCTTTGAATTACGGATTTTGGAAAGGAGTTCCTTATGGTTTAAGAACTTTATTATTCCTCATCAAGAATTAACAATAATTCACTTACTGAGAAACTAAATTTAAATAATAATGTTTGAGCGTACAGAGATCTACGTTCAAATCAAACACTAAAATCTTAATAACTAAATAACAGAAAGAAAATAAAAGTAAAAAACATGCACACAAAAGAAAATGTAACAATAAAAACAAAATAAAATCTAAAACTAAATGTCTCGACGAGGAAAAAGAATTTATGTAACTGGGTTCGAACTCGATAGCACAGTACTGGCAGTTGGCGTATTATGCCCCGAGACCAACTGGCTTCTTAAGGACTGTGACGAATATGTCGATCTGTTTCGCGAGAATCCACACTATATATCACTTCATCAATTGCAGCCTGGCTTCCGGCCGGCTTCCACAATATTGTGTCTGATTGAGAAGCGATATATAGTGTGGATTCTATATATTTATCTATACTAATATTATAAAGCTGAAGAGTTTGTTTGTTTGTTTGTTTATTTGTTTGAACGGGGTAAACTCAAGGACTACTGGTTGGAATTGAAAAACTCTTTTAGTGTAGGATAGTCCATTTATCGAGAAAGGCTTTATTCTATATAACATCACGCTAGAATCAATAGGAGCGGAGCATAAATGAAAAATGTTGCAAAAACGGAAAAAGATATTCCTTTTTGAGAGCTTCCGTTGCGTGCGCTGCGAAAACGGTTTAAGGGGATCACCAGGGTGCTCAATCTTAGTACAAAAAACTGGGGACAGAATGGGGTACAATGATACTAAATCACGAAGTATGTGTAGTCCCTGTACTGAATGAGTTTAAGTGTGTTTTTAATTTTGTCGGATTATAATCGCTCAATTTATACCAAATACAAATAAGAGATGGCAGCTCTGTAGCTCATTATTACTAAAAAAATATTTTAAACTAACTTATTGTTTATTTTAACCAAAGAATAGCATCATTAACATAAATTTGAATTGCATTAAACTCACAGAATTATTTGCACTAACGTTCATTGGGGTGTTGGTAGAGTTTTCTTGATGGTTTTAATTACTAATAAACTGGTAACCCCAATACAAATGTCTGCAAAAATCTAACGCGTGCGCCGGTGTTTTGCGATATTTTGTTTACTTTTTTATTCTTTCTGTGTTATTTTGTGTATTGTTGTTGTTGAGCGAAAACTCCTCCGGCAAATCCCTACCTGTGACCAGAAAGGATTTGTGAGTGATTGTGTCACAACTGAGATAGGACTCCAGTGTTGTGATAACTGCAACAAAATTGTAATTTTCGAAATATGTATCCACTCCTCCAGCCATACAAAAAATACCATACAATGTTAAAACTTTAATTTGATAATAAAAACATGATTTCCTAAATTGTATTTCATTTATCAATCCTTGAAATCAACACTATAAAGTACTAATAAAAATAAATATATCTGCATAGCTATACATATTATGTAGGTATCCATCCAAGGGTGTAGTTCTAAATAGAAATATCAGATGGCGCTAGTTTCTTCACGAACGCAAGTGACCCTGTTTCACAGCACAAGATTGGTCTCTATTTCAATATAGTCTAATGTACTCTGTGGGGATCACAGCAGTGGATGACTTTGACGATTTGACCTCTGTACTGGCTTTTGTTTATTTTTCGGCCCCTACCGGCAAACGACTTTACTACAGAAAAACGTAACAAAGAACAGAAATGTGTCGCAGAGTGGTCATCGTATTTGCCTAACATATTTTGTTTCTCTTGGAGTACCTACATCATAATGTATGAATAAAATATTGAATAATAAATTATACACTTTGACTAATGAAGTAATAACCTAGCTTTCATTAATTATTTCACAGAGCACAGGTACTCCTACGATACATTCTTAAGGTCTGATAAAGATCAGGTAACTGCTTATCGCTTCTCAGTCACGGAAATAGTCAGAATGCTCCAGCTTTCAGCTAACTGAGCTACTACTTGATAAATTTGAAGGTCTGACGATGACCACCTAAGTGCTTATCGGTTCTCAGTGACTGATGTAGTTAGAATAACCTAGCTTTCAAATTTTATCTGTCTGAGCACGGATGCTACTACTTAATACATTTTGAAGGTCTGATGATGACCAGCTAAGTGCTTATCGGTTCTCAGTGACGGATGTAGTTAGAATGACCTAGCTTTCAAATTGTATCTATCTGAGCACGTATTCTACTACATGATACATTATGAAGGTCTGATGATGACCAGCTAAGTGATTATCGGTTCTCAGTGACGGATATAGTTAGAATGCTCCAGCTGTCAGCTTTTATCTTATTGAGCACGGATGCTACTACATGATAAATTTTGAAGGTCTGATGATGACCAGCTAAGTGCTTATCGGTTCTCAGTGACGGATGTAGTTAGAATAACCTAGCTTTCAAATTTTATCTGTCTGAGCACGGATGCTACTACATGATACATTTTGAAGGTCTGATGATGACCAGCTAAGTGCTAATTGGTTCTCAGTGACGGATATAGCTAGAATGACCTAGCTTTCAGACTTTATCTTATTGAGCACGGATGCTACTACATGATACATTTTAAAGGTCTGATGATGGCCAGCTAAGTGCTTATCGGTTCACAGTGACGGATATAGCTAGAATGACCACCATCAGGTAAATGGCACCATCAGTCTCCAAGGCCTCTTCGAGCTCTTTCAAATGAGTCCACACACGACGGTTCTACGTGGTGCCATCAATGAGATCCTATAATTACCTTCGGAGTCTACCATCAGGTAGCTAGTATCATCAGTCTCCAAGGCCTCCTCGAGCTCTTTCAAATGAGTCCAAACACGATGGTTCTACTCAGTGCCGTCAATGAGATCCTATACCCACCTTCGGAGTCCACCATTAGGTACGAGACACCATCAGTAATCCAGATCTCCATCTTCCATCAAACGAAATTCTCAAGACAAAATAATTAAAACGATAAAACAATTAACACCATTAAAACAATAACATACATTACATAACATCGCGCCTGTAATCCCCAAAGGGTTAGGCAGAGGTGTACCTAATAGTAGACGTGATGTTATGTTATGTATGTTATTATTTTAATGATTTTAATTGTTTATCGCTTTTACCGATAAAACAATTGTAGCAAAAAACAATTGTAGTCGTTCTTGTAGCACGGATGCTACTACATGATACATTTTGAAAGTCTGATGATAACCAGCTAAGTGCTTATCGGTTCTCAGTGACGAACGTAGTTAGCATGACCTAGCTTTAAAATTTTATCGATTTGAGCACGGATGCTACTATATAATACATTCTAAAGGTCTGATGATGACCAGCTAAGTGCTAATTGGTTCTCAGTGACGGATATAGCTAGAATGACCTAGCTTTCAAATTTTATCGATCTGAGCTCGGATACTACTACAAGATACATTTTGAAGGTCTGATGATGATCAGCTAAAGTGCTTATCGATTCTCAGTGACGAATGTAGTTAGAATGACCTAGCTTTCAGATTTTATCTTATTGAGCACGGATGCTACTACATGATACATTTTGAAGGTATGATGATGATCAGCTAAGTGCTTATCGGTTCTCAGTGACGGATGTAGTTAGAATGACTTAGCTTTCAGATTTTATCTTATTGAGCACGGATGCTACTACATGATACATTTTGAAGGTCTGATGATGACCAGCTAAGTGCTTATCGGTTCACAGTGACGGATATAGCTAGAATGACCACCATCAGGTAAATGGCACCATCAGTCTCCAAGGCCTCTTCGAGCTCTTTAAAATGAGTCCAAACACGATGGTTCTACGCAGCGCTGTCAATGAGATCCTGTACCCACCTTCGAAGTCCACCGTCAAGTAAATGGTATCATCAGTCTCTAAGGCCTCCTCGAGCTCTTTCAAATCAGTCCAAACACGACGATTCTACGCAGTGCCGTCAATGAGATCCTTTACTTACCTTTGGAGTCCACCATCAGGGAAATGACATTATCAGTCTCCAAGGCGTCCTCGAGGTCTCAACACCATTAAAATAATAAGATACATAACATAACATCACGCCTACTATTAGGTGCACCTCTGCCTAACCCTTCGGGGATTACAGGCGTGATGTTATGTAATGTATGTTATTATTTTAATGGTGTTAATTGTTTTATCGCTTTTAATTATTTTGTCTTGAGAATTTCGTTTGATGGAAGATGAAGATCTGGATGACTGATGATGTCTCGCACCTGATGGTAAACTCCGAAGGTACCCACCTTCGGAGTTTACCATAAGGTGCGAGACATCATTGACGTCACTGAGTAGTTCCATCGTGTTTGGACTCATTTGAAAGAGCTCGAGGGGGCCTTGCAGACTGATGATACCAGCTACCTGATGGTAGACTCCGAAGGTGGGTATAGGATCTCATTGACGGCACTGAGTAGAACCGTCGTGTGTGGACTCATTTGAAAGAGCTCGAAGAGGCCTTGGTGACTGATGGTGCCATTTACCTGATGGTGGTCATTCTAGCTATATCCGTCACTGTGAACCGATAAGCACTTAGCTGGTCATCATCAGACCTTCAAAATGTATCATGTAAGTAGTAGCATCCGTGCTCAATAAGATAAAATCTGAAAGCTAGGTCATTCTAACTACATCCGTCACTGAGAACCGATAAGCACTTAGCTGATCATCATCAGACCTTCAAAATGTATCATGTAGTAGCATATCCGTGCTCAATAAGATAAAATCTGAAAGCTAAGTCATTCTATCTACATCCGTCATTGAGAACCAATAAGCACTTAGCTGATCATCATCAGACCTTCAAAATGTATCATGTAGTAGCATCCGTGCTCAATAAGATAAAATCTGAAAGCTAAGTCATTCTAACTACATCCGTCACTGAGAACCGATAAGCACTTAGCTGATCATCATCAGACCTTCAAAATGTATCATGTAGTAGCATCCGTGCTCAGATTGAAAACAATTTAAAGCTAGGTCATTCTAGCTATATCCGTCACTGAGAACCAATTAGCACTTCGTTGGTCATCATCAGACCTTCAAAATGTATCATGTAGTAGCATCCGTGCTCAGATCGATAAAATTTGAAAGCTAGGTCATTCTAGCTATATCCGTCACTGAGAACCAATTAGCACTTAGCTGGTCATCATCAGACCTTCAAAATGTATCATGTAGTAGCATCCGTGCTCAATAAGATAAAATCTGAAAGCTAGGTCATTCTAACTACATCCGTCACTGAGAACCGATAAGCACTTAGCTGATCATCATCAGACCTTCAAAATGTATCATGTAATAGCATCCGTGCTCAATGAGATAAAAGCTGAAAGTTGGAGCATTCTGACTATTTCCGTGACTGAGAACCGATAAGCAGTTACCTGGTCTTCATCAGACCTTCAAAATGTATCATGTAGTATGAGAGACCATCATTAGGTACGAGACATCATCAGTCATCTAGATCTCCATCTTCCATCAAACGAAATTCTCAAGACAAAATAGTTAGATAACATAACATCACGCCTGTAATCCCCGAAGGGTTAGGCAGAGGTGTACCTAATAGTACACCCACATATCGCCAGTTATGTTTAAGTCCCATATAATAGAGGCGAGCCTATTGCCATCAACCGGGCACAAATCCAGACTCGTGGCTGTTACTTATAATTTCCTGATGGAAAAACCCAATAACACTTTGCCCGACCCGGAAATCGAACCCAGGACCTCATGCTCAGCATCGTGCCTACTACCACTAGACCAACGAGGCAGTCCAAAATTAAAATAATATCATAGATAATTATCTAGATACCAAAATATCTACTAAGAAACGTAGGTAATTTACCAATAGTTTTGGACAGCTCGGCCACGAGTCACTTAACGTTTATTAGGCATAGTCAGCTTAGTCTATGATAGGTGCAAACAACAAAACGAAATTACAAACTACTTTAAATATATTTACAAACTTATTTTCTGTTCTTATTTTACGAAATATTGATAACTATACAATTTACAATATGTTTTAATTCAGAAAACATTAAAAACGTGAACTTTTGAATTTTATTTGTGAAGTAATGACATGCGTGCAGTCCACCCGTGACAATAGTCATCGAGACACTGGCGCAGCGCGTTCCGAGTATGCGGCGACGGGTCTCGCGCCGCATTTGCCTCAAAATGTCGGGAATTAATTTATTATTTTAAAATTTTATTACAAATCAGAGAAAATAAACAATACGGATTGATAAATACATCACTACGTATTTTTGGGTATAAAATTCATACCGAACTATTCAGCCGTTACAGAGACAAAATTCGATTTAGGTTATGACATACTACGATTTTTTATTAAATAATGTGAAGGTTTATTAAAATTTTAAACAATACGAATTATTTGTGATGACTTTAAGTATAACATATATTTTTTATATGGAAATCGTACGGAAGGATTCCTCAACAAATTTCTTTAAACATACGTCGTTTTTGGGATTTTACCAACGCAACGGCCTTAAGTTACGTAAATATCATGTAGGAAAGAATTGTTCCTCTTTAAAAGTTCTAAAACAAAGTCCGCGACAGCATATGTTTATCTTTTACGATTGACTCACTGTAACCATTTTTTTTATATTAAAATGTTAGGTTAAAAAGATATATATTTTGCGAAGCTTATTTAACCCATATGGTATTAATCTATATCTAAATAAATGTGTTTGCTAGCACGGAAATTTAATATAGAATATTTGTGCCCTTTACTCTATACAGTTTAAACAAATATCTTAGAAGATATCGCAATGTAAAAATATACGGGCGACAAAATAATTAGCGCGTGGCAGTCATTCGGTCCGGTGCGGTAGGTACGTGGGGATTCTGGCCTCTGGGGGCTCCGGAGAAATTCAAATTCAAAATATTTACTGCACCATAATGTTTACAAGTACAAGGTGTTACTGTATATTAAACAGTAAGAGATACCTATAGTAATTGTTACTTTAATAATATAATCGAAGTCAATCTAAACTAATAGGTATTTTATAGAGGAAAGGTAAGATTTTTTGTTTGTTACGAGTACGATATAGCTCAATTTAATAAGTTGGATAGTCGATTTATCTAGAAAGGTTATAAGCTATATTATGTGTTGCAGACGAATTTGCGTGGGTCAGCTAGTTCTATATATTTTCAGATATAATACCATACCTTCCATAAACATCAGAATATCACTTAAAGATCAAACAGTTTAATAAATTATGTACCTATTAAAAATTTGTTTTTGCCGTGAAAAAAGTTGAGGACGAAACTTCCAGACAAACTGCATTAGTAATCACGATTCACGCCTGTGTTTGCCATAAATAAGGTCAACTCAAAAACTCATACTGTATATTGTTACGTCGGTCATCTAGAATCTTCAAGAAACCTCGCTTATAATTGTGTAGTGTCTAAAACACTCCAGTACATTCTGTAGGTATAATTCCATTATGTTTACAAGGTCAGCACGGCGGGCGTCGGCGACATAATTGCCATTGTAATTTCGACCGTATGCCGAGTGCGTAACGTAACTTCTTCCTTGTTGGTTCTTTTATCTTTAAGTTTATTTTTTAGTTATTTTTCTTTGTGAATATTGTATTCATTTTTAGTTAATAATAGGGAATTTTCTCGAACTTCTTTTGTGTGTTTGAGTATAAAAGGACCAACAGAGGTCGGAGCAGTCAGTCTACTTTTAAAGCGAGACAACGGAAGGTTCGAAGAGATATCTAGTGCGATAAAGTGTTCAGTAGTGTTTTTGTGGTTCTGAATAAGTGTTTTGGAGTAATAAAGTTATTTCGTGTGTTTAATTGGTAGTGTTTTTATTTATCCCATACCCAGCTCGTAACAATATCATCATCTGCCTAGTCTTTCCCAACTATGTTGGGGTCGGCTTCCAGTCTAACCGGATGCAGCTGAATACCAGTATTTTACATAGAGTGATTGCTTATCAGGGAGTTTAAAATGGCCGCTTTAGCAGAATCATAATTAAATTTGAATCACGTTAAAAATTTAAAATTCTTAAAATGGATTTTATGGTTATGATTATAAAGTCTATTTTAAGAATTTAATTTTTCATTTTTTTAAATTGCCCGCTGACCTCCACAACCTAGTTATTACTGGGTAATACGATACCACTTGGTAAGACTGGTTGTCTGACTTTTTGGGCCACTGTAAAGACTGCCAAACTCATATTGTATAGGATCAAATTTAATTAGGTAGTAACCGAAATTTTATCACGTGTTTCGAAACGATATCAAAAACATAAATGAAACAAAACCAAAACATTTTTTTCGGAAGCTGTCACGGTTAGAAAAAATCTAAGTAAAATCAAAATAAAAAACCACAAAAGCAGCCGATATAAACGCGGACACAACCAGGCCGCGCGACGCTCGCTGACCGATTGCAGGCATTGACCTCGTGTTATTATTTATTATTTTGGCGCGTTTCGATCAGCTGATTTTGAGACGCTAGTACATCATCTATTCTGTGTTATTCGTTTTGATAAGTATTTAGGCAGTTAATTGAAATATTAAAATAATTATTTAAAAAAAATTGTTCGTGTTTTATATATTTATGTAGGTACTCCTACTTTCTATTCCATCTTACATCGTCATATTCCTAGTACTTACCTACCTGATTCATTTCATGTCCTTGAGGGTAGCCCGCGAAATTCAAATTTTCTTACGTTTTTTGCAATTTGCAGGCCAGTGGTAGGTTGTATGATGAAGTTAAAATTATCGTTCGCGACTGTAAAACGTATTTACTATGTCTTACAGTCGCGAACGATATTTTCATCAACATACAACCTAGCACTGGCCTGCAAAATCCAAAAACCGTAAGAAAATTTGAATGTTCATGAACTTGGAGGATTGTATGTATGATTCTGATGATTATAATTTAATCTGTAACTATGACGGCACTGTTGGCGCAGTGGCTCAAACAATGGACTGCTGCGCTGCGTGTCGCGGGTTCGATCCCCGCACGGAACAAATATTGTATGACCTACAGATAGTTGTTTCGGGTCTGGGTATTTGTGTATGTGAGTTTAAATGTTTGTGAACGCACCCACGATACAGGGGAAATTCCTAGTGTGGGGCAACGTTTTTTAAAAAAAAAAATAAACTACAATACGTCTTACAGTCTCGAACGATATTTTCATCAACACACAACCTAGCACTGGCCAGCATTGAAATACTCAAGCATTCACCGCAGCGTGAATATTGCTAACTCACTCATACAAAGGAAATGTTCCGCCAACTCGAGACTTATGTTGTATTGTTATTATTACATTTTGTACTCGTTCTTGAACGCACGGCGATGCATGTTGAGAATCTATATAAAAACAGCGCCATCCAGTAAATGCAATGCCACTTAGTATCGAAACAACCTAGTATCGAGGTGATCTCCTAGATGGCGTTGTAAAACTGCAGTCTGTGGCAATTAGTGAGACGCTAGTGCTGCCATCTGTTGAAATAATGTAGGAAACAATATAACCCGAGCAATAGCCTGACTTAGGGAGGTGTCATTTCTTTGTATGGGATTGGGTATCTGTACGAAGTATTATAATATCTGTGCTGAGGGTTATCAACTGGCTGCATATGAATGTTCACCATTTAGACCAGCTTGGCGAATACTGCCATCCTTCGTGGCGACTGACCCCCGAAGAATATTGTAGGCAGACACTCACATTTCTAACGGGGTGAACCTATTGCCATCAATCCAGACTCTGTGGCTGCTACTGAGAAAGGAAAAACTCAATAACACTTTGCCCGACCCGGGAATCGAAACCAGGACCTCGTGCACAGCAGTCGCGCTTGCGACCACTAGACCAACGAGGTAGTAAAGTAATTCATATCGTATAATCGTACTATATAAATAATAATTCTTGCGGACATGTTATGAGAAGGGACGAATCGCATTAACTAAAAAGATGATGGATAATTATAAATGTTGATGGATGGAGAGGGAGAGGAAAGGTCAAAGAAAATATGGATGGATTGTGTGAGGAATGATATTAATAAACTTTAATTTCATTAAACTTAGCCTATGTTTACAATTTATAACAACATGTATGTTTAAATCACACAGAAAGAAATAATTTTTACAATTGATGATGGTAGGTACTCGTGAAACTTATTGGCAAGTTTTGTGACAAACAATTAGATAACTACCCTCCGTACTAGTTATAAACTGTACAACGCCAGAGGAGTCCGGCCAGTTTGTTGTCTCCGAAGTAGTATAATAATATGCAAACTTAACAGATTATCACTCATCATCTGCCTAGCCTTTTCCCAACTATGTTAGGGTCGGCTTCCAGTCTAACCGGATGCAACTGAATACCAGTATTTTACATGGAGCGACTGCCTATCTGACCTCCACAACCCAGGTAATACTGGGTAATATGATATCTTTTGGTAAGACTGGTTGTCAGACTTTCAGGTCACTGACTACCTGTAACGACTGTCAAAGATCTATTTATGGCAGCCGGGACCATGTTTTCCGAGGCACCGAGGAAACTCGGTATGTAATGGGCGGTCACCCACTCACAGACCGACCTAGGCAAGCGTGGCTTCACCTAAAGATCGACCCCGAGTGGCAGTTATTATTATTGAATATGAAATATAAAGGAGTAAATGCCTCCGTGATGTCTAACAGGGAAGAATGGAAAAAGAAAATTTGTTGCGCCGACCCCAAATAGAATGGGATAAGGGCAGGAAGATGATGATGAGGGGACAAAAGGGGGGTCGCGGTCACTTGTTAAGTGTTGTCAGCCTCGTAGGTTTGAGTATACCTTCTCAGGTTAGCTCAGTCTTTAGTTTCATCGATGTAATCGATTTAACTTTCCCTCCTTGAAGTTTAACCGCCCCCTTTCGGGACAGGTAATGTATTACTACATCACCGCGGAACCGCTTCGATTCTGTTTACCACCTCTAAAGGTTAGGTACATCTTAATGACCGTCAATTTAGCCCAGCTTGACGACCACTGGCTCCCCTCGAGACGACTGACCCCGAAATACCATTCAAAGGTACCAGTATGTATGCAAAACTGCGTGAAAACTTTACTTGCGCGATCTAGGAATCTCCATACTTATGTTCAAAAGTGTGCGTGAATTTGACAAATTACATCTTAAATATTTGTTTAATTATACATTTTTAACACGAAAATCTGTCTCATATTAATTGACAAACTTTTCGTGGCTTTTATAAAATGATAAAATGTGCAAAAATAATTGCAGGTCCTGGGATTCGAACTCGGGTTAAAAACCGTTTTCGTTGACTTTGGATTGAATGCACATACATTGAAACATTATTTTATAATGCGTCTTCGTATGCAATCCAAAATCCAAACTCGACCGAAACGGTTTTTAACCCGAGTTCAAATCCCAGAACCTGCAATTATTTTTGCATGTTTTATCTTTAGAAAAACATATTAAAAACACCAATTTGTATAATAAGACAGATTTTTTAGTGTAAACTGTATTATAAACATTTTTTTTTTGATAAAATACGAGTAAAACTCACACAGTACTAACCATTAGTATAGAGATTCCTAGATCGCGCTATCAAAGTTTTCACACAGTTTTGCATATAATACTGGTAATCGTGATCGGTATACCGGGGTCAGTCGCCTCGAGGGAAACCAGTAATAGTCAAGCTGGTATAGTCAAAATTGGCAATCAATTAGATGTACCTTACCCTAAAGGGCGGTAAAGTAACAGAAGTGGAACCGCGGTGACGTAGGTAGTAACGTTGCCTGGCCTTGCGGTTAAACTTCCAGGAGATTGTCGAATTGATTACATCGATGAGACTCAAGACTGTGATGGGAACCTGAATTGGGATACTCAAATACCTAAGAGGACTGACAAACACTGCTCAAGTGCTCTCGACCCCACTTTTGTATTTTTTGATGAATAGGGTAGCTCAAAGAAAAACTAATTGGTCCGTCAGATAGATTTCCGAAAAATATTGGATAAGTACGTATTTTTTTGTTTTATCAAATCAATAAAAACATGACGTGATGTCTCCGACCCCGACTTCCTCGACAAAGTTTTTTTGATCAGTTTTCTACCACAATCTCTCAAAACGGTAAAAGACATCTAGAAACCAGAACCAGAGGAAAACAAGGGGGCTTTTTTTTTTAATAGGACAGGCCCGCCACACTATTCCCAAACCACTGTAACTCCTGTGAGCCAGAACCAACAGTGGCGACCACAAGAAAAGCGCCGAGACAATGAAGCTCGACGAAGTCCCAGAGAAACGATTTAACTGTCTTGGATCCCGCAACGAAATTTTTCAGAAAAGAATAGCCGAGGAGTAGGAAAAACATATAACATGCTTTCCGAGGCACGGAGGAAACGCGGTTTGTAACGGGTGGTCACCCATCCACAGACCAACCTAGGCAAGTGCGGCTTAACCTAAACATCGACCCGAGTGGCAGTTGAATCATATTTACCGATTCACTAATCACATGTGTCATGAGTTCAAATCCCCAGGCCTGCATTTCTTTTTGCAAGTTAAAAAAATATTTTATAAATTTCTGAGATATTACAAATAAGTTTCGTAGCAAAAAAAAACATATAAAAAACCCAATAAAAATATCTAAATACTTAAATTACATTATTTAACTTAGAAAACATTTTTGATACTGGTAAGTCCTGCATCGCGCAAGCAAAGTTTTCGTGTAACTTTAGACATATACTTTGACCCGGTACATGTAATCCGGGGTCCGTCTTCTCAAGGGTAGCCAGCAGACGCCAAGCTGGTCTAAGTTGGCGGTCATTGAGATGTACCTAACCCAAACGGGCGGTAAAAATAATATGACGAAGAGAATGATGATGAAGCAGCGTTGTATATGGTGGTGGTGATGTTGATGATGTTGATGGCAGAAAAACACTATTACCTAAGAGAGGACACAATAACTTAACAGTTAGCTCGACCCCCCTTTTTTTCAAATGATTCTATGATTATAATTATTTATAACTAACTGTATACCTGTTGTTAAGGCCATATTGTAAATATTTTGTATTTAATTTTTTTCAATAAACAATTTAATTTAATTTTATTTTTTTGAAGCAGCGGTGCTCCAGTGGTGGCGGCCTCGACTTACAAACATTAGTACATTATGGTATAAGTGTGTAACGTTGGTGATTACCGCTGAGGCGCCTTCGAGACCCGAGCCGTTAGGTGAGGGTCTTAAGAGAGCCGAGGACGGTAATCATCAATACACACGTGTATCATACGACGTTTTTCAACACACTTGTGAAGAAAATAACACAAAAAAAACATTTTTAACATGTTTTCAACAGTTAAAATGACGCATCTAACAATGGCGATCGGCCATAGACTAAAAGGATGAGGTTTCTTTTTTTTGCTTTTTGCGGATAGTGTTTTAGCCACGTAAAAAATGAGGATTTCAAAGTTTTTTTTATTACAGAGAAAACAAAAGTTTTATTTATTGAAAACGTATGTATAAGTTGAAATTATCTATTTAAATTCGAAGTTGCATGAAATGAGCAAGGAATAAGTACATTAATTTATTTGTAGTATTGAACACAATCTTTTTATTATCGAAACTTTTTTAAGAACAGAGCAACTCAACCAAAAAATTAAAAAAAAAACCTATAACTCACTTGTGAATAATGGTAATGAAAAATTCACAGTTTGATTACAGGTGTCATTATATGCCTGATTGCGGTGAAATTAGAGCCACTTTATGAGCAAGTGTGTTGAAAAATACATTACTGTACAATAAGATGTACAGACTCCGTGGCTTTTACTGACAGATCGATTTCTGATGGCAAATGGTCTTTCGCCCTTCCTGTGATTGGTCGAATTTGGCACATCTCTGCGCTCTGCTCGTCTCCGCTTTGTTGTACACCGGGCCTTATAAAACTTTATAGTATTCAATCACCGTTTGGCTAGGTGCTACAATTCAAGCGACATGTGTCATTGTGAGCATGCGTTGCATATTGATTGCATATCGTTGCATATTGACATGCAACTCGTTTGCTTGACTGACATAGTGTTCCGGTGTCCTTTGGGAGACAAGACAGGTTCTGTCTGACTAAGGTCGTTTGTAAAGGGCGATGCGGCGATTTGTGATTCGATTGGTGATGTTGTTTGTTGATGATTTCCCATTCTATTTTTTTTCTATGCTTTTCTTACAAACTTTCTAAAAAAAAAACTTCCCGACCTCTTTCTCATAGGTACCTACCTTATTACCTACCATTTAATCAGAATATTAATTTCGTGCTTATAAAATAAACAATGCATGTCAGATCACCTGGTAAGTACAGTCAGCAGCAGCAGTAGATTAACACTACACAGTTTCAAAGCAGGTGTTTTATTAAAATCTTTTTAGAAATGACTCGTTACTAACAAGTTATGAAAATTTTAAAGAATAATCTTTTCTGGAAACATTAAAAATAATAACTGGAGTCCTCTACATCAAATAATTAAAATTCCGAAATGTTAAGCTACTTCTGCTGCTGACCGTACTCCAGACATGGCTCGTGACTATCTTCCTAAAAGGGTGATGTACCTCATAGCCTAGTCATCATAGCCCTGAGATGAGTAATGAGATGACAACACGGAGATGACAAATACGCGGTACGTGGAAGGGCATGACCTGAGAAACAGACGATGGAAGGGAGGACTTATTTCATAGTTTGTTGAGTAACAATATGATTATCATGACATGAATAGTTTTAATGAACGTGTGCCGTGCTTGCCTAGGTTGGTTCGTGGATGGGCCTGGTATGGTACCGGTTGTCATTTATAGTTCTTTAGACATTAGCGCATGTAACGCTAACGTCAGCGTTATATGTATTCAGTGGCCTGAAAGTCTGACAACCAGTCTTACCAAAGAGTATCATATTCCCCAGTATTAACTGGGTTGTGGAGGTCAGGTAGGCACCACAAAAAATTACTTATCTGACCTCCACAGCCCACTGTAAAATACTGGTATGGCTGCATGCGGTTAGAATGGAAACCAAACCCAACATAGTTGGGAAAAGGTTAGGCAGATGATGTTGATGGTCAGCAAAACAGGTATACTTAGAAAATAATCATTAATTTATATCGTTAAGTTCTTCTTTTAAATTATCCAATATGCTACACAAATCGTAACATTACAGAAATAGCTTTAAAAATAATTAATGTTTCTTCTCTTTCACCAAGACAGGCAACCATTCAAACTAACATAAAAATAACTAAGCCCATCTATTTTAAGCCCAATTAACGTTCTACGGAGATAATTAATCGGAATTAGGGCATTTCCAACCACGTTCATGTTTCATACCCTTTTGATGTGTCCAGGCTCCTTATAACCGTCTTGGCATAGTAACAAACGTCTTAAACGACATTGAATTAGTTGTTGGATTTTCAACCTTCAGTTTTGGACCTAAAGTTCAAAATTCAGCCACATGCTCCAAATTCTTTAAGACGTTTTAGAAATTACTTCGGTCTATTTTAGTATGCTCACTTGTTTGGACTAGATTGGTAAACAATGCTAAATGTGCACTAAAATTATACGCAAATCAACCTAATTTCTTCGTTTATAAGGTGTAATTTTGTATAGCAGTTCCTAATTATGAATTTTAGTGGTTCGGAAGTGTGAAAAATTGACTGACATGAGTTCATCGGATGTTTGTGCTGGTCTATATTTTGACAGCATTTAGAAGTTGTTCTTCATTAGAATTTCCTCCAATCTGTCTTGATGCTCCTAACTAGCATAGGAAGTAAGAGAACAGAAGGACAAGCGCTATTGCTGAAATAAAGGTCCCAGGTTCGATTCCCACGTCAGGCAGTGTTATTAGGGTTTTATTTCAGGAATTTGTCATAGCCGAGTCTGAATTTGTGTCCAGCTGATGGCATAGGGTTGACTCCCTATGCTATGGGAATTAAACATGACAAGCGAAATGTGGGCGTACTATTAGGCACACCTCTGCCTAACCCTTCGGAGATTGCCGGCGTTATGTTACAAGAAACCGTTTTATGTTTTCAACCAGTGGGAGTTACCGCTACCAATATTAAACCATACATTTTATTATCTCATAAATATTTCAATAAGTACAAATCCATGGAAGTCACTGTACAAGAATGCGTTACAAATAAGGCTTCGTCGTAAGCGCGGGTGCGTAGGCGCATGGTTGCGTCACCCATTCACTGCAGGCCAACTGCCCACGCTTACTATAAAAGTTCGGTTGTCAAAGTACTACACCTTTCTATTGTATCGAGTCTGGTTCTTCTAACCAAACAGACAGATGTGTTGCTGGGGAGTTTGTTCCGCCACTTCTTCTTTCCAGCAAAAAACACTAGGAAGTGTCGAAGGGTGGGCGTTTTGGGGGACTGTCACTTGTAAATGAGTAAAGTAAAGTAAATTTTGACGTTCGAAAAGTGCTGATTATCAGCCTAATTTGAATGACTTTTGATTTTGACTAGAATAAACTTTTATAGTAGGCCTTATGCATGAAGGAACACTGAAGCACAAACGGTTCCTACGTATTTAAGATGTTCAGTACATCATTCTGAACAGTCTTACCAAAGGGTATCGTATTAGCTGCGGGTTGTTCGAAAGAGATACCGCGGTCTCGGCGCAAGGTCTAAGAAGGAACATGGGTGGTTTTTAGTCAGTAGAAGTCTGACACTCCCTTCCGTTTGCCCAAGCGCAGGAGGGGTTATTTCCCACACCCCAAAAAAAAAGAAAAAAAAGATGGTTATGTCCTGTAACAATTTCCTGATCCCTTTTTTTTTTTTTGACGGAAGCTCAGAGCGGAGCGGAACGAAGTGTCAGACTTAAACCTACCCATGTTACTTCTGTTTGTGTTCCAAGGCCACAGCATCTCTTTCGAAAACTTTCGCAGCCCCGGCTAGGCAGGAATTTCCTGATCCTTTTTTTTTATAACCCCTCCCGCTCTAGGGCAGAGCCGAAGGGAGTGTCAGACTTCTACTGACTAAAAACCACCCATGTTCCTTCTTAGCCCTCATGTCGAGGCCGCGGTATCTCTTGCAAACAACCCGCAGCCTGCGAACGACCTGATCCTAACGAACTCTTTACGCAGCAAGATCTACGTTGATAACACTACAATAATGCTTCATTCATTATCATTAGGTACCTACACAGATCATAATAATCATTATAATGTAGCCAAGAGGAATTACTGCAATTATCTGATAATACACATTCTTAATAGTCATAACAATTTATGTTTGTAGATTGTCCACATAAAAAGAGTATTAATACATACAGGCAGGTTTTTTTTTAATATGTTTTATCTATCTACTATCATTCTTGTGGGTACTTAATTAAAACAGTCATTATGCACGTAGCTAATTTGTTATCAATAAAAATTTAAAAACATCGTGTGGGTATTAACATAATTTTCAAGTCAAGTAGTCAAGTCAGAGGCCTATTTGGCGGCATAAAACTCTGCCACTAATTTAAGGACTATATCCACACGATTAAGGAACAATAGGGATGTTTACTGACTAAAAAAAATATGATTCCGTCTGTTAGATTATCGAAAAATATTGGATACGTATTTTTTGTTTTATCAAATCAATAAAAATTGACGAAGATAAAACGCGCCAAAGATTTAAGTGGGGGGTTGTGACGTCACTCACCGGTACAAATTGTCATACTAATGTCTTAGAATTTATGACGTCACACGAGTTTTCAAAGCACTGAATCGTCTTCATTGTTTGTTTACGTGAAAAAAGAAAAAATATGTGTCCACTATTTTTTGGAAATCTCTGTGACGGACTAATTATATTTTTTTAGTTAACTACCCTATTATGAAAGTTACTAACTAACCAATTATGATTGTGTCGATGGTCTAGTCATTTAGTGTTCGCAATCGCGGCTGCTGAGTATGAGGTCTCGGTTTCGATTCCCGGGTCGGTCAAAATAATATTTTGTGGTTTTCCATCAGGAATTTCTCAGTAGCAGCCACGGAGTTTGAATTTATGCCCGATTGATGGCAATAGGCTCGCCAACCCCAAATGAATTGGGGTAAGGGCAAGAGAATGATGATGATGATGGCAAGAGAATGATGATGATGATGATGGCAATAAATAAATAAAATAATAATAATAAAAAAAAATAAAAAAATGCCATAACTGGTGAAATGTGGGTGTACTATTAGCTATACCTGCCTAAAAGGTTATAACCGTGATTTCATGTTAGGTTTATGGCACTGAAAGCCTGAAAATGTCAGTTCGACGATTTACCTCGCAAAGGGCAAGGAGACATATTCTGAGTTACCTTGGCTGTTGACATTAAAAGAAACAGAAGAAATCATAGTCATTTTAGGAATCGCTGGCGAAAACGAACTGTTTCGCCTGATGAAAAACATAGACAAAATATGCGAACTAAAAATTGACACAGACAAGAAATGAGTAGGAGAATCAAAATCAAAAAATCATTAATTCATCAATTTTGATTTGGATATCGGAAAAATAGGGGTCCCTAAACTAGGCTGCTCTATATATTGTTGGGAAAAGGTTAGGCAGCTGATGATGATGATGAAACTAAGATGAGCCATCTTTAAATTTTAAAAAATTGTCGATGTGGTAACTGATCTACCCTAATATTATAGAGGAAAGATTTATTTGTTTGTTTGTAACGAATAGGCTCAAAAACTACTGGACCGATTTCAAAGAATTTTTGAAAAAAAACTGAAAAAGTAGCCTACGTCACTCGGGGATAGTGATCCCCGGGTGACATAGGCTACTTTTCATCCCTGTATTTCCACGGGAACGGGAACTACGCGGGTGAAAACGCGTGAAGTCCGCTATTAATTAATAAATAAACAACACATTTTGGTAATAATTAAAAATGATAATCTAATTGATAAATAACGAGATCTTAACAAAATCAACCACCAATTTAAACTCGATACGACCACAACGTCACTCCCCAAATATAGCCACCGTCGCAGGCGCAGCTTCACAAAACCGCAAGGATTTCTCAGCTGCATGTTATCTATATTTCTTATACCTATGTTTTCTGCTCTTGTGTTATCTTACAAGTATATACCCTTGACCGCTATCCGACTCACACGCATGACATCATCCACAAGTTTGCTTGCTTTTTCATTTATTTTTGCGCGTACGTCTGTGCCCAGCATAATTTGACCCCTCTTCTCACACCACTCCTAGTCCTCTTCTTCTTTAATACGATGGGTCAAGTAATGCTGGGTTCTGACTGTACTTCCATCTTTTTCACTCCAGTATTGAGAATATAGCTGCCTCTTTCACACATATGGTAATTAATATCGGTTTTAGAATAAAGGGCTTTGTATAGAGTCTGTTCTTCTAAGTAAGCGTGTAGCTGTACGTATGGAGGTTCGATTCTCGTTCGTGGAAATGATTTGGGATTCAGAATGTGTGTGGATTTCTAAAGTTGTGTGAAATGAATGAATTTTTCGAGGTTGCTAAATCAGACTTCGGTTGTTTTAGTGCGAATTTATTTCGATGTGATAAACATGAAGAAACAGGTTGTTCGTGTTTTGGGATATTACATTTTAACAAGAATAAAAAGACAAGGTTACTTGGAATATTTTCAAAGCTACTTTACTTTTCTTTCTTTTTTTCAGAAGAATTAGAAAAATTATTTACAATATTTACAAACTACAATTTACAGAACTAAAATTATAATAAAATATATACAAGTTTCAAAAAGAGAAGAATTACATGGCATCAAAAAACTCGTCCACACCGCTGTCAACAGGAAAAGTGCCCAGAAGGCTGGCAGCATTCCCACGTTGGATGGCAATGCTGATTCTTTGGCCAAAGAACAGGCCAGCCCTCTGGTCGCGTGAAGAATCGACCAACCGCTTGGCAATTTTTTCAGAATAAATAGTAACTTGACCAGGATGAGAGTGAAACTAGGCATGGTATGGACATAATCATTATAACATAACATCACGCCTGTAACCCCCAAAGGTTTAGGCAGAGGTGTCCAACATTTCACCAGTTATGTCAAAGTCCCATGTAAAAGGAGGCGAGCCTATTGCGAATAACTGGGCAACCAATTATCACTATCAAAGCAAAAGGCTACATAATAACCCCATTCACATTTACCACAATATCTTCTTCATACTAATTAGCAGAGTTCATTGATCACGTAAGCAATTAGCAGCGTTCTCGACACCCATCTTGCTGCAGGATTAGTCACCACCAGTAATTACTCAAAATTCGTCACAGTCATTAGAAAATAACAGTTAATAACAGAAGTCATGGTTTTAAATGTGATGTAGGAAGGATTCTACGAATTACGATATATCTGAAATATAAAATGTATTTTTTGGTGTTGGCATTCGCGGCTCATCTGATGGTAAAAGCTCTAATGTTCTGACATCAGCATCTGCTTAATCTTTTCTAACTAAGTTAGAGCCGTCTTCCAGTCTAACTGGAAGCAGCTAAATACTAGGTTTTTATCATGGAGCGACTGCCATAAAAACTCAAATGGATGTCATCATCGTGATCATTTTCAGCCGAAAGACGTCCACGGGTTATGTCCAGCAGGACATAACCCTCTCCCAAGTGTCGTCAATTGACCGGTCTGTACATCTCGCATCCAACGGATCCCCGCAACCTTCACAGGGTCATCGGTCCACCTAGTAGGAGGTCTTCAAACGTCTTCGGGTTTGCGGTGGCTATAATCCAGAACTTTTCGGCCATCAGTTCTGCGTGCAATGAGCCCTGCCCACTGCCACTTAAGTTTGGCTATTCTTCGGGTTACGTCTGTAATACCACGGACATCAGTATTGCCATCACAAACGCTACAAATATTCCCTTCAAATTGGAACTGCTTGGCTGCAGAAAGAAGTATGGTGGCTGTATTTTTCCAGAGGAGCTACTCCTCTTACAGGATAACTCGATACTAAAAAGATTCAAGTCATTGACGATGCTGACGAACCGTTTGTAAGTGCTAATTAAAGTGACCTCTTTAAGGTCAGTCCCGCTGTATAAATGCATGCATTAACATCATTTACAACGCTAATTTTGTGCTACCTCCAGCACAAACACCTGTTTTAGTAAAGACAAACAAAGTTAAAAACTGTAGGGGCATTTCATTTTGTTGTTTTTCTTAATTTGCCGCTGACTTACAAATTAATGGTTTTTTGCAGGTACCGATACGCTAGGCGCATGGCACGCGAACGAAACAACTGGCGAAATGTGGATTTCACTACTGAGGTACCCCTCTGCATAACCTTTCTGGAATTACAGGCGTGATATTTAAGATATTTTACGCATTTTTAAAACAATCATTCTGAAATCTTAAAGTAAAACTTTTCAAGACAAAAAGGATGTGACAAAACAAACACCCAAAAACAGACAATATTTGAAAGGATATTGCCCATCTTTCTTTACAGACTAAATACAAAGCGAGCACTAGTATTTGCAAGGAAACTAGTAAAGATAATGTGCTCAGGCGTATGTGATCAACAACTTCCTATTTACGGACAGGGGACAGACAGACCGGTTACTTGCAAGGTTGGTAGTTAACTGGATTTGTTGTGTAATGTGATTCAATTATTTATTAATGAATCTGAGTATCAATAGTTCGATACTATAATACTTGTATTCAGCTGCATAAGTTTTGACTGGAATATTTATTTAGGATAGTGCATGCTAAGGAGATGAAGGCCTTTTGTCATCAGGAGTTTGGATTGGATTTGTATAGATTTCAACTGCGTTCGTTGGTCTAGTGGTCGCAATCTCTACTGCTCAGCATGCGCTCCTGGGTTCGATTCGCCAGTCGAGTAAATTATTGGGGTTTTCCATCAAGAATTTCTCAGTAGCAGCCACGGAGTCTATATCTGTGTCCATTTGATGGTAATAGGCTCGCGTCCTATTACAAGGGACTTAAACATAACTCGCGAAATGTGGGTGTACTTTTAGATTCCTCTGCTACTGGTGTGATGTTATGTATGTCCTATTATATAGATAAGTACTCGTGTTCGTTTGGCTGTGTAGGAAAAAAGCAATTACTGAAGACCCCGTTCTGCAAAACCTTTTGGTAAATTCCTATTGAGAGATTGATCTGTCAGCATGATGTCATCTCCCACAGATAGAATGCTGTTGACCTTCTACGTAATGTAAGAAGCCTATATTGTCCCGCTACAAGGCAAAGGCCGCCCTCACTATTCTTATCAGATATCAATGAATTAATCAAATGAGCTTATTGCAGTCCACAGCTGGATATAGCCTCTTACAAGGTTAACCACGACACCCTGCCTCACAACCCCTGTAACAGCCTGGAGTTGTCCTAGCTAAGTTTAAGGAACCTCGCAGACTACACGCCGTGATCAAGACTTCTGGCCGTAGAAGCTCCGACCGGGAAGAAAGTTTGGTCAGGGTTCCTTCAAAATAGTGGCTGCTCATGCGACATGTCGTGGTCATAATTGCGTAGCGCCTGGTGGTTTCTTAAGGTCCACCACTGATCCGACGTACGTTTGCGGATTCACGGTTTCCAGGCCAGGATTTGTTTGTCCCATACCCCATTCACCATTGGTCACTTGATAAACATAGCCAACCCACCGCTACTTCCGCAATAACACCGATAATCTTCTGTCAATACTTTCACCTGTACAACTTTTACACTCTTATGAGCTCCAAATAACATGGTCATGATCATTGACAGCCTTGTTTCATCCACTGTTGTGTGAAGGTCTCAAATTTTGGTTCGAATTCTTCCCTGATCTGCACGAGTCTCAACCAAATCTTACCCGTGATCTTCTCACAAGGTCGGAAGGAGCCATTAATAACAAAAACTTGTTCCGCAGAGCTTTAAAAGTATGACATCATACTCAGAGGTCGAACGTATTGCAAACTGACCTCGACAGATGTCATTTAATGGAATCACCTGGGTCAAGTTTGTATGAACGCCTGTTAATACCTTATCTGTAAGACTTATTAAAGGATAAATAATAACTTTGTGAATGTAAAAGGTAGAGCTATTAAGCATGAATGACGTAATGAATTCAGATGCAAGATTATTTCTGTTGAATTGAACAGATTCATTTTTCCGGATTGGCGGCTGATGATTTCATAGTTTGATTTGATTTGAACTTGGATTAGTCACGGTTTAGCTCTTTCTAACTAAACTATCCAGCTAAGGCAATCATTGTAGGATGACTAACAAGGAAAGTTAAGACTGCGGTAGTCACGGTCTAACATTAGCCATCACCATTCGTTCTCTTGCCCTTATCCCAATTCATTTGGTTTCGGCGCAACATATCTTCATCTTCCATACTTCTTTATTATTCCTCATGTCATCTTTTCTTGCCAAATCATCCTTTACGCAGTTCATCCATCATTTCTTTGGTCTTTATCTACTCTTATTCTCGTCCTTATCATAATCCACATTCATACTGAAAACTTTACAAAAAACCATTGTGATCATACACTAGCATTAAACATTCGTAGCGATTGACTTCTGAAAGAGATTATGTCTGCTCTTCCACCACAGCAAGTTCAGTAATACATGACATTTCTAGAAGCATTTTTGTGTTCTGTAGTGTAGTCTAGTCACTACATGTATAATACTGGTATTCAACTGCATCTGATTATACGGGAAGCTAACTTTAATCTCTCTCAGTCATGTAGTTGGAAAAACACGAGGCAGATGATAAGTAAAGATTTATAACGAGGTATTGCAGCTACCTCAATGCAGTACTGAAAACAAAAATAAATACTCCACAGTTGATATCAGTAATGCACTTGTCTATGAGAGTCCTCTTGATCACGATAACACAACGCTTGAAATATAATCCATATAGTTTTATGAGTTTGAATTAATTATCGTTATCAACTTTACTGCATGGAGATATCATGTTTGGTTGTATCTATTTGAACATTAACGATGCTATGGATAGGTTCTCAGGCATATGATATGAACACGAACATGTATCTGATGTATCGATTCCTCATTGCAGTATTTCTTACGAGGAAAGAAATAATGATTTGTTCAAACTCAAAGCATTTATTCAAAGTACCAGTTTCAAGCACTAGTGAATTGTCAAAAACAAGACGTCAAAGACGAAACCACAGGCCAGACAAAAAAGCATAATAGCTGTGAAGAAACTGTTGCTGCCCATTCCAAAGCAATAAGTAATTTATCTAACATAGAAGCAATTGGGCTGGGAGATCAAAATTGCTTTTTTATGGATTCCTGTAAAATTCTGGCACTCATCTACACCCTGTTTGACTAGAAGCCATCCACAATAAAGTTGGAAATACCTACATACAATAAGTAGATGACGGTTCATCGGTTTACCTAAATTGCTATAGCACATCGTACCCATCTTTGTGAAACTGGTGTAAACAGTGAATTTTATATAGCAGTCAGATAAGATAGCCTAGAAGAACAACCTAGGGATATAGATTAAGATAATGATGATAATTTTCATAACACCAACCCACATATCCATCATAATTTAAAACAGAACTGTGCCAGCAATAATGTCCTTGTCAACGCTTGTCTTGATGATCGTACACCTACGACTGAAATTAACTATAAATGTGAACGAGCATTGGACAATAGTCTGTTAGACTCGATTAATATTAATCGAGGCAGGGGTCAGGTTGCTGAATAAGAGCTATTAGCTATTAAAGGTCTAAGAATTATTGATGTTGTTGCAATTTACGGAGAGAAACGGTACAGGTCTTAGCAGAGAACTCTGTTCCTAAAGATTTGTCGCGTTACTATTACTGAAGTACCTACATATAAATATATCTAGATCGTTACGGAAATTACAATTCCAAAAAAAAATGTTTTTCTTAGTAATCTTGCTTTGTACTTTTTTTCCAGTCAAGGCGCATAAAAAGTCTGCAGTAGGTATGTTGCTCTTCTGAGCTGCTTTGTCATAATAACTAAGTAACCTTAAACCTGTGTTGTCGCAAAGACTTCTAAAGAGAAAGAAAGAACGTACGTGTTTTACTAGTATGCGCATGGACAATCCTTTGGGTTTCTTAATCCATACTTAGTTCCTTGATCTTTCTCAGTGGAATATGGGCATTCTCAACATTTAATCACAAGACTTCTTCGTGTATTCTTCAACATTACACAACCTTTTTCCCAAATATCAGTTCTGAATTTCTGATTCACTTATTGCAAATTGCAACTGAGTACTTGAATTACTCACAAAATGTGGCCCACCTTTACTGCATCCATTTCAAAACAAATATTGCGTAAGTCCAGTCTACTGGTTACGATACTCGAGCCTGGTGGTGGGCGGATGGGTATCAGAATGCCACCGCCCGCCCACGTCCTGCCCTACCACTGGCTATTTAAGTATTAACCTGGTGTTAAACCGGTGGTGGCTTATTAGCTGTACTGTACTTATATGGTATTGATAATAAGCGGCAATGAAGGTTTTTATTATCATTATTTGTGGTAGCAACTACTCCAATAGTACTTAATTTATTTAAATGAAAACGTTAATCTACATAAAATGCATATTTTCTTGACAGCAAACTACTGTATCGTTGAAGAAATACGAATCTCCGTCAAACCCTCTTTTCAATCAGTCGACACCTCGTTTCCTCTTGTTGTCACCAGCCCGTATACTTATAGATTAAAGAGAATTGCTTTAATAGAATCACTGCCATCGGTATAGGGGAGATTATTTATTGAATCAATAAGTTGTACTATTGCGTCAACATAATTCTGTTCTTCTGTAATCTAAGCACGCACTTGAGAATAGTTCGTGCTTTTCAAATTCTAAGCCATCAAAAGGTAGTAAGATATTATATAACATTGAATCGTCTTGATTCAGCCCAAAGATATGCTCGGCATTGCTCGGCAGGAAAAGCCTCCCCAAGCATCTACCTAACTCCTACTTCTATACTTCTTTCTCCTCTGGATGAGCTGGTGAAGACCAGCTCATCGGTCCACCCTTTGGCTGGATCATACAGCAGAAGAATTAAGAGAGGGTCTGTGTGGCAACGAATTTAAGTATTGCCACTTCATCATCATTATCATTATCCTGCTCTTAAATCCCAATTATTTATTCGGGGTCGGCGCAGCATGTTTCTTTCCTCCATACAGCTCTAGTATCGTCACTTGTAGTCTACAAGTTGTAGATGTTAATAATAGTACCATCTCCTACATCTTGAATGAATACATTCTCAATTTCCTCAAGTTCAAGACTATGTAATGTTCGTAAATTATGTTCATTGTGTAAACTTGTACAGCATTGTACTAGGTGAGTACTTTGTACAATTATTTTATCGGCTTTTAAACCGCGTGCACGTGATAATGCTACTTGCACGTGCCTTAACGTAAGGAGTATGAGTGTGACTATGAATATTCTTTGTTTAATGTATTTATTCAGAGATCCAGTCATTGCATCTATCGAATATTGTGTTCGATCATCTACAGCAAGTCTTCAGGTAACGTTATTTTTAGGGTGCGTTAAAGTAGCTTCTATAATTGACTGAAATAATGTTTCGTCATTTGCGGAGATACGTCCAGTCTGCAGTCCAAAGCCTAGTTTATAGTATTCTAGTGTTAATTCCCCCTTGCTTGGATCGGTCCTTGGATAGGTGACCACCGATTTTATAACGAGTTTCCTCCGTGCTTCGAATAGTACGTTGCATGCTGGGCTCGGCTGTCATTTGTAGATTTTGATAGTCGTTACAGATGGTCTTACAAAGTTGTATCGTATCCACCCAGTACTTACTGGGTTGTAGGGGTCAGATAGCTAGTCGCTTCATGTAAAATACTGGTCCATCCAGTTGGGCTGGAAGTCGAACCCAACATAGTTGGGAAAAGGCCAGGCAGATGATCACCCTGGGCGTCTTCCTGTCTGTAACGTTGCTGCCTAATCATGTTATGATCTATTCTCCAATTACTCTCTCTCAGTTCCGATGCCGTGAAAGGAGCTACTGCAACACCAAAATGACACTATCCTAGAGCAAGAAATTGTTGCGTGGCGCTGCCCACGTCTAGAGAATACTAATACAGTTCGTGGCGCCAAAAGTGCGTATGTGAGTTGAACGCACAACTTTAGCCACAGACGTCATAGTCTCTGTAAGTCCGTACTCTTTGGCCAATACCCTCAGTCCTATTTTCGATTGATGACTCGAAAATTACAGTTACTTTAAAACACCACAATTTTTCTCGCAAAATAGTTCATCATCTGCCTTTGTCCCAACTATGTTGGGGTCGGCTTCCAGTCTAACCTGATGCAGCTGTTTTACGGAGCGACTGCCGATCTGGCTTTCACTCCACAACCCAGTTAGTTCTGGGGAATAAGATTCTCTTTGCCTGACTGGTTGTGAGACTTTTGGGCCAATGAGTACCAGTAACGACTGCCAAAGAAGTACGAATAAGAGTGAAGACCAACGGCTTATTGTGCTTTCCGGGGCACGGAAGAAACTCGGTACGTAATGGGTGGTCACCAATCCACAGGCCAACCTAGGCAAGCGCGGCTTAACCTAAACATTGATGCTGCTGTTATTATCTAACCACAAGCTCTTTTCTTTCCTCTTTTGAAAAATATTGTTTGAATACACAATTCGGTTTCTCCGCTGACTAATCTATTTAGATTTATTTATTATGCTCCAGAATTCGAATATCATACATATGCACAAATATTATGTACCGTTTCTAGTACATGCTCCAAATAACCGTGAAGGTTGATTGCATTCGAAAATAGTTTTTTATTCGGCAATGAGACTGGAATCCAGAAGTTTTAGAAAAGAGAATTTTGCTTGAGAACTAACGCAGCATGACGATTTCCTTTAAAAATTACTCAATATTTTGAGATTTTTTGTTTTTTTTCTTGTTAGATGAATACTTAAGCTTAAACCTTTTATTTGTCTGTTTTGTTAATCTATCTTCTACGCACTGCTTGTTTGGTCGCTAGCGCGTCTGGTGTGCATGAGTTCTTGAATTCTATTCCCGGATCGGGTACAGTGCTATCGGGTTTTCCCTCATGAATTCCTCAGCAGCAGCCACAGAGTTTTGTGACCAGGTGATGGTAATAGGCTCGCCCCATATTACATAGGACTTAAATGGTATTATAACTGGAGAAATGTGGCTGTAGGTAGCTACCTCTGCCTAACCCATCTGGGATTACCGACATGATGTTATGTCATGTGCTCGTTGTTACCTGTTATGATGATTGCTAACCAAGGACCTTCTCTCGTAGAAGGTACATCTTTTTCATTTTAATTTATTTAACAAACACGCATATGAAACAGCTGGCTAAATATTATGTTCACTCGTCGAAAAATAACCTCTCCAAAACTTCCAATCCCTTTTCATACAGGTTAAGAATCTTAAAAATAACTAAATGAATATTAAGAAACTAACAAAATGTCACTAGATCTGTCACGAAACTCGATCGTTAAAACATATTTAGTTGCTATGGTAGTTTTCAAGAAACGTCTAAAATAGATACAGCGGATGTGCGAACAACTCCTACGCATACACCTTTACAAATAATCTTCTGTCTCCTTCTCTCGTAGAATGTTTGTTGATATGCCTGTCTCTTTCTTCGCACCTATGTAGGTGATCTCAAGGAGATTTAGTTTGTAAAAACGGTTTATGAATGAGTGTTAAAGTGTCTGTGTGGGTAGAGGTGATCGATTGGCATTAATTAGTAATGATACTGTGACAACAACGCCATGTTGGCTTGAGTTTGGATTTAATTAACATTTAGCAGATACTGTACGAACATACCATACGAGTAATGATTGCAGTGATGATTGCAGCAGTTCTTCAAGTTGAAGATCAGTTAGTGGTACCTATTTCTGGCTCTAAGGGTTCACTCATGCCTAAGAGAAATAAGATATTCCTTCAAGGGAATATTATATTTCTTGCTTTGGGTACTTATTGATGAGAAATCATCCGTTCCTTCATAATGTTATTATAAAATTGTACCTACGAAGCCACTCAAAAATGTATGGTGCATGAATAAGTGATGAAGATAGGTAAATCCTGACTTCTTATCTTTAATGTTGTGAAAAAAAAATGTATAATGAAGGAACGGATGGTTTAGAAGGGAAAAATGATTTCTGGACTATCGATAAAGACCAAAAGCACGTAAAAGACGAACGTTTAGGCAGTCATAGAGTTCTACGAATTATATGAACCTGTTTAGTATACAAGTGAGAAGATAACGCTTCACAGATAATCCATTATAACAAGCATAACATTTTTATGACTTCATTGTATACCAACAGAATACATCACAAAACCGGTTTCGAGACAGACGACCGAAGAAACCGCGAAATCGCCATTTTCTAATCTTTTTATACTATTTATGAAACATTTTGGGATCCATATTAGGAATGCATTTTTTGCACGCTCAGACATCTTGATATTTATATGCTAATGCGTTTGTTAATTATAAATTCTAATATGAAGAAGTAGAATAATTTTATAAGGTAGTAAGCGCATCAATGAGATCACCATTCGCTTCATCATGACACTGCTTTATCTTAGATTGTTTTAATCATTGTCAATTATTATGATTGTGATAAATTGTCAATTAAACTTGGGGACAGAAGAAGGACGATGTAGGAATTTGATGAGACTTGAGGCTATCTCTCAGAAATCTGTGTGTACTTTATAATGGTCTCAACTTTATTATTATTTTTCAAGTTCTGGTGATTTTTAGAGGCTGTTAATTTGGATCGGACTTCGAAATACACGATAAACATGGCCTGTCAAGGTACCAGACTCGAATATTTATAACAGGTCCCGAAATAGTCCCTTGGGGTAACCCAAAGTGATTTGTGTTTGGTTCCTTTAGTTACGTGCAGCAGCTTGATATTTTTGGTAGATATTAAATATGAAATATTGTTTCACTATGAACTACTCGATACTGCTTACTATTGGTCAACTGGTGACTACGAAGGACAAAATAAGCATTTAAATGCCTCATAGCAGACATAATTTTTTCAGCAAACATTACTGGCGAAATAAAGGCGACGTCAACATAAGTCGTCCCTGACTTACATTTCAGGAAATAAACAGACATGATGTGTGTAAATTTTTTCAGCGAAAAAATTAAACTTCATTAGCCATTCAAATAGGAGTTACGTCACTTAATTAAAAAGAGTCGTAAATAGTATGATAGAAGATAATTTTGCTCTGTGGCGCTTACTAATAAAGTCAAGGTTATCAGGCAGTCTGGCCCCGCAAAAAATAAATTTAGTGCACGCAGAACATGAGAGACCGGTTTTGGATAATGTAACATATTATAACATCTCGCTGGAATTCACCGAATAGGTAGGATAGCAATATCCACATATCGCCAGTTTTCTTTACTTGAATCTAATGTTCCCACTGCTAGATTATTTTCCTGCTCCATTTCTTATGATATGTCATGTATATTCCTTGGACACCGTTTTGAGAGCAGTGGTGGAGGAATAAATTACCGAAATAATGCACCTGTCTGAGTGCAACTTGAGCCCTAATCCATTGAGCCAGGCTACGTTTCCTACCATCATCATCATCTTCCTGCTCTTATACTATTCTATTTGGGGTCGGCGCAACACCTTTTCTTTTTCCAGTCTTCCCTGTTAGACGCCACGGTGGCATTTACTCATTTACGGCTACGTTTCCTATATTTTATAATCGTCTATAGAAACCGACGGGATTGCGATAAGATGTAGACTCTGGGTCTCTACAGAAAACATCTTTTGTGAAAGAATGCAACTCTGATCCACCTGATTACCTCACCCAGGATTCCATGATCTCATGCTATTCATACTCAGCCAGTAAGACCGACGAGGCAATCTTATTAATCCAAGCAGTCCTACATTATCATTCACAGCAATTCACCCGCTGCTGGATATAGGCGTCTCTTTGTTTGTGCCAATACTATTTATAAAGAAACATGGTTTATTGGAAACTTCTTGATAGGAAGCATGGTAAATATTTCATTTTAATGGATTTTTTATCGTTCACGATATAAAATGTGTTGGTTGAATGGAACCGTTAGACGATTTAATAGAAATATAAAAGTAAGCATTGTCCATTGAGAACTTGTGATTGTCTGATAGAAAAACTTAATAGAAACGATAGATCACTTTGATGATTTTATGTGACAAAGTTATTAAACTAAAGACACCAGAAAAGATTTAGAATATAACATAATTACCGTAGGGATAAGATAACGTGTACCTAATAGAACACCCACATTTCGCCGGTTATGTTTAAGTCCCATGTAACAAGGGCAAGGTTATTGCCATTAACCGGGTACGAATCTAGACCCTGCTACTGAAAACGTTACAATCTAACCCAGTACCTCATGCTCACTAGACATTTCAAACAGATAGGTAAGTAGTAAGTACCTACATGTTTTAAAAGTCTACCTCGTTGGTCTTGTTTTAGTAAAAACAAATGTTTTCTACTAAACTACATTTATATTGACTTCTGTAACTCATATCACCAATTCATTCGACTATGTTCATTTAATTTAAAATTGAGACCAATCAAATTGTTCTTGTAAATTAACCTCTTAAATCTATTGAATTACTGAGTTGTGATCATTCATTTTATTGATTGTATTCAGTTGGAGTATTGTTGGGAATTCGCTGGATGGGAGAAGAACAGGGATTGAGTATAGTGGCGACGCTTTAGGGGAGCTAATGTTCAGCTCTGACGTATTTTGGGTTTTTAAAATGATGATAATACTTATTGTGTTGAAAATATGAGGAGCCAGCCAGACGAGAATTAGCTAGCCAGTTTCCACTGAATTATCTCAGACAAAAAAATAATTTTATCATTAAGTAAATTAATCGTAGGTATATTGACAAGAAATAGCACAGGAACATGGGCCAACATTCTCTACCACCATCATCCTCATCCTGACTTTAGCGACTGCTAAGTATCGGGAATTCCCTGCCAAAAATAGCACGACGGACCACTTTACCCACACCCAATCGTGCATCCAATATATTAGCAAAAACAGAACAAAAGATAAAACGCGTTCCAAATTTCTATCATTCTCCGGCAAGCGAAATCCAAAAATAACAGTTTGTGTTGAAACAATTTATCCAAAATAAAACACAATTTCACCAGAGCTGTGCCAAAATTCCCAAGCACGTAGTTTTAAACTGGATTCTTGGTTTTTTGGTTCAATAAAGCAAATTAATGGAAACGAACTGGACGCTGAACTATTATTTGAAACTACGTAGATGTAATAATTATGTATTATACGAACGATCTGGGAAACTTGGTATCTCTGTCTCATTTTTCTGGTCCTCAGGACACCTTTTACGATCTCTTCGACACATCATCAGCCTACAGTAGTCCACTGCCGGACATAGGCCTCTTCAATCGCACCCCACTCAACTCGATTCTCGGTAACTACAAAACACCAGTTACCACCAGGTATCAGTTGCTACCTGGACCAATCCCAATGATGAAAAAGGCAAAATTCATAGTTTGCCATATTTGACAGGCTCAATCCGATTCTGCCTCGATAGTCACTTTACACTCTTTGGTTTTGAAGAAATCTGCATCTGACGTCCAGAATATCTTCTTTAAAGTCTTTGGATCCTTAAGTGTACAACTAACGTGATTAAAATAAACCATAGTATCAAATCTAGACCAGGCTAGTACAGACGAATGATGTAACTTCCTGATCAAACCACGGATATGAGCAGCCCCAGTTGGCAGCCACAGCCGCAGGTAACAGAAATAAACTAATAGTATCACTAATTATAGCCCAACACGTCATTTCGGGGAACACACATGAATTGGCATTATGTTTTGTAGTTTCTTTGTTCTTTTCGTCTTTTGAATCAGTGTTTATTTACGTAATGTCACCGTTTTACTCGCTTTTAGAGTCTGATTTAGTTGATGTTAACATTTGAAGTACGTCTGACATTTTAAATAAGTATGTCTTTCATATTATAACTGACATTTGACTTCACAATTGTATTTATGTTGGTAGATTCTGTTTTAAAACACTCATTGGATTGTTTTTATTTCTCAACGTTTCTTTCATTCCGAAAATCACATCTCAATTTGTGGTCCTTCGAGTCGAACCCCGAAAGGGCTACAAGCTACAATCATTTGTTCATACTTAAAAGCCATAACTCAACCAGCATGTTACATGTTTATCCACTGTTTCGAGAAGACCCTGACACAAATAGTTATTTCAGCCGTAACAGCCAAGCTTACTAATGTATTCCACGTACAAGACTAGACACCGAATGACCTTTTGAGGATTTGAGGAGGGAAAAAGCAAAGCGGTATATTCGCAAGGTCATAAATTACTTTTAATGGTTCCAAGTGGTCCCAAGGAAAGAATACTAATATTTATACAGACAGTAATAGGTCTTGTGGAGGGAATATTGTTAAATAACAAAACTCAGAAGCTCTTGTGCGAATGGTAGCAATTGCGAAGAGTCGATCCCACCTCTGTTTTGTAGTTCGATGTTCTATTTTCAACGGCTAATATATTAAAGTGGTATTCGGAAAGCGCGTCAGAATGTTTGGGAGGACTGAGCGATATTTCTCGGCTTTGTGCAAACACTTCGATACAATAAACATAGCACAAATAACTAGTTTCATTTGTGTTCTGTTTCTCCGTCAAATCTAAAACACTTTCCATTTTATGATTTATTCAGCATATGTTTAGAAGCGTCTTTCCAACGTTATTGAACTCTGACCTTGGATTCTGATAACAACACCTCGAAGGCTTCAAATGCATAATGGATAGTCTGGCGCAGCATCAAATCTAGTGTTTTGGGACAATCGCCAAAAGTGATTCCTAGAAATTCGTCAATCGCAATATTGAACGAAATGACGGCACGAGATGATTTCATTTGTTTATACATTTAGAGTCAAATGTTATGATAATTTATTTCACCTCGTGGATGGAGCAAGGACATTGCATCAACTATCATTTTGTGTTCTTATTCATCGTTTAAATTACATAAAACTATTTTTTATTCTGGTACTTATCAGTATTTTAAACAATTGGCATTTTTTCGGGAAACTGTCTACCAAGCCAGGCACAACAATGCCCGAAAAGGGTACTCCGATTAAATAAAATGTGATTAGGGAGCCACAGCACAGATGATGCTCCTTGTGTAACTCCACCTGCACCATGATGGCATAACCGACGCCACTACAAAAGCTATCGAAGTAGCAAAGTTCTGTTGGAGATCTTCTTCTTCTTCCTGCCCTTGTCCCATTTTCTTCTTCCGTTCTCCTTTCATGGCATTATTTACTCCTTTCTCTTCCCCCGTCATGGCATCATTTTCTCCTTTCTCTTTCATATCCTTCCCCACACAATCCGTTACACATTAAAGGAATCATCGATTAAACAAAGAAGAAGATCCCCAAAACGTAGGAGGTATGTTTAATTTGGCACTGTATTTCGGCACTTATGAAGGTATTCATAAGTGCCTTCGTCATGTTGACATACGTCAATTGAATTGTAAAGAACATTTACATAATAAATCGCCTCATTAGCGCTAAAATGTATTGTTTAGTTTATGTTTGAGACTCTTGAGCATTACATTAAGTAAACATGCCACTTTCTATTTGAATACCACAGTCTTACAATATGTTAATTGAATCAATTTTATTTGAATTCTTGTATACAATTTTAATATGACTGGGGACGTATAAGCAATATCTTCTGATACCTCTTTACTAGGATTCTTCCATTCATTGCTTTTCAGTACGTTCCCCAATTGGGTAACATAACTTCAAACACAACTCTAGGGATTTAGAAAGAAATCCCTAATCTACTGCTTTATTTGTAATCAGGTAAGAGAGCTTTTTTGTTTGACAACGTAATTATAACGCTTCGAATGTCATTCAACTCTCAAAATGAATGGCATTGCATTTGTAAGTGTGTTACGCAAATACCCGCAGTTTTGCACTTGCATCATCATTGGTCCTAAGTACTTAGATTTTATTGTCTCCTTCACTTGTCCGTTTATGTCAGTGAAAATTTTCATTGTTCAACATCTGCCTAGCCTTTTTCAAATTTCTCATCTTTAACATTTAAAAATTTATATGACAATTCAAAAATCGCATCTTCCTAACTTTTTCGTTTGTTTCTTGGCTTTGTATCCTTAACACCTAAAAGGAATTAAATGACGTGATCCCCAGACCTACCTACACTTATGGCAAAATAGTATTTGTTTTCCTCAATCACATCAATGAAATGAATGACGATGGCTTTGCAGTCATGAATGATACAGGAAACTTACGTCAAACGATATACATAGGTAAGTCTATTTCTCACGCCAATGTAGGGATAGTTCTTGGAATACATAATGATGCTGTCACTAGTCAATGACATAGCCTCGCAGGAGCAGTAGTTACCTACCTAGATGACTGTTTATGTTGTTTTGAATTGAACATGGATTGATGGATGACAACACAACATAACATCATCATGCCTGTAATTCTGGAAAGGTTAGGCACGTACACAGACATTTCACACGTTGTCGTTCTCATGTCATGGGAGTTGAACTGAACACCATCAAGACTGACTGACTCTGGGTTGCTCTTGCTACTAAGAAACTGCAAATCGATATAGATATAACTGAACTCTATGTGAAATTTTCATTTTGTTGGTGGGCACGATAGTGATCCCACAGACATTGGTTTGAGTTAAAAATCTAATTGCACTTTGTTGGAGGCCGTTATTAGTTTTTTTGTTTATTGAATATCACAAGCCTTTTCTTCAGTTTTAGCGAGTTTTGCAAAAAGAATACTTAATGAGGCCAAGAATATTTTTGTTTTATCCGCATCAAAATTCTTCTCCAACCCGTATTTTCGTTATTTTCGATACTAAAGTATTACAAATTCCGTCTAATACCACAATCCTAGTATGATCCATGTCGATGGTCGGCAGTGGAAGCGTGGAAGTGTGCCAAGTTTTAATATTAGCGGCCTGGTTGGCTGATGTCATCGGCTCAGCTTTTATGTTTACTCACGGAATTGGTAACATATTGTTTTAAACTTGCGTGATTAGCGGAGGCATGAGAAATGAGGAGAATTGAGGACGACGGCTCTTTGAGAAAGTATTAGCTTCTGTTTAGTAACTTAGCAAGTTCTTGGTGGTGGTCAATGTTTGCGTGGTGATTGTAACTCTGAATTAGTTTTATGGTAGTCATGTTTTACCACCGAATTTCCTTCGTACCTCGGAAGGCCCGAAAGTCTGGCAACTAGTCTCACTCACCAAAGGTATTAGACTAACTGGATTTTGAAGGTCAGATAGGCAGTCGCTCCATGTAAAATACAGGTGTTCAGCATAAATGCGATGAGACTGGAAGCCGAGTGAGACTAGGCAGATGATGATCAGGTATTGTGGAAGAAACAGCAGAATAAAAATGTGAAACTCTTAAAGCCGTTATAAAGTGACTTGGTCATTCATAATCTATCTTCCTACCTCTAGGAAAACAAGTGAAAACTTCAATAACAAACAAACATTTGAGTCAGTTGTTTTGTACCAAACGTTACTCCTTACTATAAAGGTAAAACCATGGTTAAACCCAACACACAATCAACATAACAGTACCTCCTACAGAAAAAAAAACCATAGAATCTGTGGTGACAACATGAATGAGTAGAATTCTGACTCAGAAAACCTTGCGGTCACCACCACAGCTGCCGAAGGCTGCGTAAATCTGACAAAACATTATTTTCACAAAATAAAGAAACAAATTGTGCATTTAATAAACCAATTCGATGATCTTATGCTGACGCACTCCTTGCGGTTTCCAATACGTTCTCATACACGTTTTGTAATTCACCAAAATAGCGCGTGAGCAATGCATAAGATTGTGTAAATGAGAACAAGGCTTTTCGAATCCTGGAATTGTAGGTTTTGGTGACCTAAGATGTGTTGATGCAAATAGTAGTTATTGTTTTTGTAATTTTATTTTCCATGATGATTTTGAGAATAGTGTGAGTCAGTTTCAGTTGAATTAATGAAATAAATATTAGAAGTATGATTTGCTTAGAAAACTTAAACCTTGTTTAATTCAAAAAACATAATATTGGTATCTCGACTATACTATGTATTTCGTTTATTTCTAAGTAATAATAATAAGTAAACAGCTATGAGCAACCTTGAAAAATAAAGTTAAAATGACCGTGAACATTTAACGATAGTTATTTCTAAAACAAATAAACGTAGTTTTGAAACCAAACAATTTTTTTTCTCTAAATACTGAAGCCCCCGAAATCGTCAGAACTCCATTGTCCACTTATGATGAACTCAGTACTTTTAGCGACAGTGTTCCAGAAAATATCCTTTTCCTAAAGAAGTAATTTCATATTTTATTACCCAATACTAACTGGGTTGTGCAAGTCAGATAGACAGTAGCTCCATGTAAAATACTGGTATTCAGCTGCATCCGGTTAGACTGAAAGCCGACCCCAACATAGTTGGGAAAAGGCTAGGCAGATAATGATGGTTACTTTTATCTAAATGCAGAACAAATGACAATCACTCAAGCTTGAAAGATATAGCTACCGCAGATACTTTTAATAAATAAGTATTAATTAAACCTCAGTCATTTAGATTCTTATTAATGAGTAGACTAATACAAAATGATTGACTAATAAATCTGTCATTCATAATGTCGAAGTAAAAACCCCATTTGAAAAAAAACATAATTTACAGGTTCAGAACCTTGTAACCTACTAGGTACACGTGACTACTAGCATGTTTCATAATTACGAAATCTTAGAGTGAGATGACTGGGTTTTTACATGGAGCGACTGCCTATCTGACCTCGAAAACCCAGTTAATACTAGATAATACGATACCCTTTGGTAAGACTGGATGTCAGACTTTCAGGTCACTGACTACCTGTAACGACTGCCAAAGATCTATATATATATAGCAGACGGGACCGCTTTCTGAGGCACCTCGACGGAAACTCGGCATGTAACAGGTGGACACCCATCCACAAACCAACCAAGGCATGATAACCTCGTATGTCCGGAATCCAAACTTTACAGGAAGCAAAAAAAAATTTTCATTTCCTCAATGTTTTTGTAGTATATTATATTTTTTTTGGCATTAGAAGTCATTTATTGGTTTCACGGTTTCACCGTGTTATAAAATATGTGGCTTTCATTCGATTTTCACAAAAAAGAAGAGAGAAGTTCGTTTTTGACATACGTGGTTTTCATTCTACAGTGACGCTATATAATTTAGTTAGAGAAAGAGATTCGACAGTCTACAGACACAGTTAAAAATGGTCATAAAACTGAGGTTACACGGTCATGTCATCCTTTCAACATTGCTTACACTCAATTCATAAGTAAATACACCCACACCAAAAAAATACCTTAACCGATCATAAAACCATATTTAAAACCGTATAATGTATGATTTACAACGAAACCACGGGCGTAGTAGGTGTCAATATAAATATGGCCTTACACACCTAAGGATCTGCCCACCTTGTTCAAACAGCTGTCGTCGTGGGGGCGACAGGAAACGTACTATAAACTAACACAGAACTAAATTCAAATAATGAATAAAAAAAAGATCGTCGACGAATTGAGAACCTCCTCCTTTTTGTCAAGTCGGTTAAACATTTAAATGAATAGAATTAACCTATTTGAAAAGACATTTATGTGTAGTGGTCGCGATCGCGATTGCCGAGCATGAGGTACTGGGTTCGATTCCCAAGACGGGCAAATTGTTTTGGGTTTCTCCATCAGGAAAATAATTACTCAGTAGCAGCAACGGAGTCTGAATTTGTGCCCAGTTGATGGCAATAGGCTCGCCCTCTATAGGACTTAAACTTAACTGACGAAAGGCGGATGTACTATTAGGTACACCTCTGCCTAACGCTTCGGGGATTACAGGTGTGATGTTATGTTATGATAATTAACCAAGTATTCAATTAAGCATACTTCAAAGTTATCAAACCGACAAGAAGCACAATAAGATCAGTTAATTACCAATTTAATATTGACCTCAATGTTTTCCTAGACCATCTGTGAAAATACAATAGATGAAGATTTAATTATCATCTAATTAATTAAAATAACATAGCAGACCAGTTATATCATCATCACCCTTTCATCACCTAGCCTTTTCTCAACTATGCTGGGGTCGGCTTCCAGTCTAACCGGATGCAGCTGAATACCAGTATTTTACATGGAGCGACTGCCTATCTGACCTCTACAACCCAGTTAATACTGGGTAATACGAGACCCTTTGGTAACACTGGTTGTCAGACTTTCAGGTCACTATCTGTAACGACTGCCAAAGATCTTTATAGGCAGCCGGGACCAACAGCTTAACGTGCTTTCCGTCCATCCACGGACCAACCTAGACAGGCGCGGCTTAACCTAAAGATCGATATGAACGGCTGTTATTTTTGACCCACCAGTTCCTCCTGCCAGAGGCAATAACTCTTTCTTTACCTTTTTTTTTTTTTGGGGGGTGGGAAATCATCAAATAACCCCTCCCGCTCTTGAGCAGAGCGAAAGGGAGTGTCAGACCTCTACTGACTAAAAACCACCCATGTTCCTTCTTCGCCCTTCATGTCGAGGCCGCGGTATACCTTGCGAACAACCCACCTACATCAAGTATTCTATTTGAACGGCCACTTGCACCAGGACACGGTCATTAATCTCCTTAATTAGTGACAAGTGATGCCATCAATTAGCGAACGCACGACTTCTGACGTCACCCTGTACCTCGATACGATAATGACGGGATTTTACGCTTTTCTACTGACCACATGATCGTGAAATGTATTGGTGACAGGTGAAGTCCTGGGTTCGGTCCCAGGCAAACCGTTATTAAGTTTCAGACCGATTTTTCTATGTCTCGTTGTTCTAGCCGCAAGCGCGACAGCCAACTGCTGAACATGTCTTGATGGGTTCGATTCCCGGGTCGGGCAAATTGTTATTGGGTTTTTTCTTCGGGAATTTCTCAGTAGTAGCCACGGAGTCCAGATTTGTGCCCAGTTGATACTATAACTATCGAAATGTGGGTTAAGGTACACCTCTGCCTAACCCTTCGGGGATTACAGGCGTGATGTTATGTCAAGTCTTAATTTGAGCTAAGTAAATGAAACTGGATTCATCGCTTGTCAAATGTGGGTCTACTTAACACTTCTGGCTAGCCCTATGAAACTTGAGGCGTGATGTTATAGTGAGTTTGAAAGTCTCCTACATGACCTGAGTAACCCTGAGCGAAAGCAGGTTCTTCTATAGGATGTTATCAGCTATGGAAGAGCTTGCTCACTGCCCATTTGTTTCTGATAACAATCTTTCAGGCGCCCGGGCGCTAAGACGCGGAGTATCTTTGTTTAAAATATCACGCCTATAGCCCCGAAAGGTTAGGCAGTAACTAATAATAGTACACATACACCATTTTCACCAGGGTTGTGGCTTAGGGGTTGACCCACACATAACATCACAGCTGTAATCCCCAGAAAGTTAGACAGAGGTGAAGGTTAGGTATCCATTAGTACAACCACATTTCACCAGTTGTTAGAGTCGGTTTTAAAAATGAGGAGTCCAAGCTTGGAACAGTTCAAACTATTTATTATAAAATTTTATACACGGATTACACGGATTAGGAAGAGAGAATGAACGATACAGAGACAACTATCATAGACAACTTGTGTTGCTAGCAACACCAGTTATGTTTAAGTCCCCAATAGGGGGCGAGCTTATTGCCATCATTCAACTGGGTGCATCCAGAATTCCAGACTCAATTGCTGCAACTAAGATAAGCGAAAAAAATCTTGGTAACCGAACCCAGGACCATACTAACCAGTCTTCTATGAAAACACCTTTTTGTAAGTAAATATTATATCATGAATAGCTTTATCTTTATGTAAATATATAACAATAAAACTAGGTATATGAATTATATGATACATAAGACGTGTATTTTAAAACGGAGATAAAAACGAAGCATATAAAATAAAGTTTTAAGTGTGTTTCTTTATTACCTGGCTGCTATAAAAATAAGTGTTTAAAATTTAATTGTTTTATTCAGAAACCAATGTTGTTGTTTTTTCCTTGTTATGGTCTACACACTTATGTAATTACAATCAATCTTATTGGTTTTAGTTCCATCTGAAATCCCAATATATCGGTTCAATGTCAATAAGCTTATGTGATTATAAAAATCGCATCAAAGTAGAGCTATCAATTTAGGAGCATTAAAATTTGTGAAGATTACGAATGCCATAAAGTGAATGATTACATTGCGTTATATCTTATTTAAATTAATTACGTAGGCACATTCTTTAGATTATAATTAAATACATCAATAATGTTTTTAATACCTTAGGTACGTGAAATCGAACATAAATCCAACGTTCTCTATGATCTTGTAAGATAAACAGGCATATATACCAGCTAACTTTACCTTAGTCCAAGGAACAATACTGCTAAGTAGAAAGTTTTATCTTAAATCAATGCAACTCACAATATTGTGCACTTGAAAGTTAGCCGCGAGCAACTTAGATCGCACTTAGTAGCCCTAGACGACTTAAGAGCAATCTAACGCCATATTTGTGGAGATAACGGCTATACCCCGCCTTAAAAGGCTATACAAGATATCTACAAGAAAAATCGACCACCTTTACAATACTAACATGCATTTTCCGAAGGTTAAAATTCGCAGAAAATTTAAAAATAGAAAACTAAAAAGAAAACTTACCGATCGTTTAGAAAATTCACTGACACAACACTTCACTATTATTCACAAAGAACTTCTTATTAAAACACTGCACAGAATAACAACAATCAATTATTATTTTTATTTACCATAGATTATTTTTCGTTTTTAATTCGACAGTTCGTTTTTCAAACTGCGCGAGAATGCGTTCGCGCGCGGAATGATGTTGCGCGCGCACTTGTTGAACGACGCGCGGGAAAAGTTGAACGGAAATATCAAGTATCGAGTGAAGCACGCCCACGTCACGATTAGCTAACTTCACGTCGTTGAATTTTGAAAGAGAATTCTTGGAAAATTGAGTCAATTTTATTTTACATGTTATTATTATTTTTTTCTTTGTAAAGGTACTATTAGATGTAGGCAAGTAGATTCTTATGAAGTCTATGTATGTTAGGGGTCATCCTTCTCGTCGGGGCTGCGGGTTGTTCGAAAGAGATACCGCGGCCTCGGCCCAAGGGCTAAGAAGGAACATAGGTCGTTTTTAGTCAGTAGAAGCCTGACACTCCCTCCCGCTCTGCCCAAGACCGGAAGGGGTCATATTTTGATGATTTCCCACCTACCCAAAAAAAAAAAAGGTGTCGTCCTTTCCTCCTTTAATCACGTGAGGTGTTTTAGGGCACTTTTTATTTTACTCCTCCGGTCTCGCTGCATTACGTGTAATTTTTATTATTTATGGAAAAGAGTGTTAAATATAGAATCTGTTTGAGTAAAAACTCGGTCGCAAAATACAAAAATAACTAGCTCAAGTTATTGATTTAAAAAAAATATGTTACAATTATGTCTTACGGACATAATTAATTATCACATGATTTAAGGACTGCCACTCGGGTCGATCTTTAGGTAGAGCTGTGCTTGCCTAGGACGGTCTGTGGATGGGTGACCGCCCGACATACCGAGTTTCCTCCGTGCCTCGGAAAGCACGTAAAGCTGTTGGTCCCGGCTGCCATATATAGATCTTTGGCAGTCGTTACAGGTAGTCAGTGACCTGAAATTCTGACATCCAGTCTTACCAAAGAGTATCGTATTACCTAGTATTAACTGGGTTGTGGAGGTCAGATAGGCAGTCGCTCCATGTAAAATACTGGTTTTCAGCTGCATCCGGTTAGACTGGAAGCCGACCCCAACATAGTTGGGAAAAGGCTAGGCAGATGATGACATGATTAAAGGACGACGCCGAAAAGTATTTCGGCGTAACTAGCAATATTTTTAAAGACCTATCCAACGACATCCCACACTATGGACTTCGCGAGTAAAAAATATCAAACCCACTTTAATGTGTACTGGAGATACCCAAAACAAATATTTTTTTAATATTTTACTTTATCACTTTGTCGGCTTAACTCATTTGTATCATCATCATCATTTTGGCCATAAGACGTCCACTGTTGGACATAGGCCTCCCCCAGAAGGGGGGGATTTGCCATAATCGCCACGCTTGGCAGGCGGGTTGGCGATCGCAGTATGGTTGTTACAAAGGCACAGAGAACGCTGCTGCCCATTCTCTGGTAAGGTCCTTAGTCGCCTCTTACGACACCCTCGGGAAAATATGGAATGGTGCTATTCTTTACGTCCGACACCATACGGAACGCATTTACTTGTATATTACAACTTTCTAGTAGATACTAAGAGTCGTTGGGATATAGTGCGAGCGGACGGACGGACAGACAGACAGACAGACGGACTGTATAACGAAACTATAAGGGTTCCATGTTGACTAGGAACCCTAAGAATACGGTGTCATAATTTTCTGCTTCCTAAATGTAAGTGTAGATGGCGCTGTAGCAATGTTGATTCAAAATAGTGGCCTCGGTTAGATCAGTTGCCTGTTTAGCTCATTACTGCAAGAACAGCTAGAGGGCGCTTATTTCAATAATGTATTAAAAGGCGAAATCATCTTGTTTTCTTTGAAAATAGTTATAATTATTATTCATTTGAAGATCAAAACTTAATCGAAATAATTTCTCAATTAAATAGGTTTTTTAACACTCAAGAGTGAACTATGAAAAAATATAAATAGGTAATGAATCACAATTTTAATTTGTTCAATCGTGTACAGTGGCTCTCAAACTTTTTTGTTAAATCTCAGTAATCAAAATCTATATGCTGCGAGTTGTTCGATATTAAATTAAACGAAAACATTATCATAAAACTGAACGCGCGTGTTAGAAGCAGGGTGATTTGTGAGGAATAGGGAAAACCAAAATTAGGTCTAAAAATAGAGCTATGTGGTCAAAAGATCATAGCGTAACCAGTTTAACGGTTCTATGACCACATAAGATTTAGGTAAAATTAAACAGTTAATGCAAACCAATTTTATTTCAATTTAAAACCTCATCCAAGAGAAAATCAGGTAAGTAGATATCCCACTAATAATTATACTATATCGGTTTTTCGAACTAGCCTTACGTATATTCCGTATTACAAATATTCTATAAGCGAAAGTTTGTGAGGTTGAATGGATGGACGGATGTTTGTTACTGTTTCACGCAAAAAGTATTGTACGTACTGGGATGCAATTTAGCACACAGATAGTTTATAATCTGGATTAGCACATACGAAACCATTTATCCCGGTAGTAAGATCATGTGGGACCAGGGTTAAATAACCCAACGCGGGCGAAGCCGTGAGCATATAGGCTGTATTATTAAATTACTCTGATATAGACGTTCCGGAACAGATTACCAGATAACTCACTCCATACAAAATGTTCAGTACCTACCGCTATAATAGCCTACACTTTCAAGTCGATAGGTCGATGAGGGATTTGTAGTATACTTTATAAAATATGATATTATGAGTTAACGATACAATTTTGTTCTAAATTCTAATTTTCCTATTTGTCTTTTTTACACACTGTGTCTATATTTCTAATCCAACTTTCCTCTCACAGGTCTGCTGGATGAAATTTCTTATGAAATAAGCAGTACCTTTGTGCTCTTCTATTTTTATGTATTTTCCTTTTTTTTTTCGCCGTACGGCTCGGGTGTTCATTCCGCCTCGAATGCAATTACAAACTTTCCGCACTTGTATCAAAATGTACATTTCCCTTCTCTAAACTTTAGCTTACAAAATCTTTGTGTAACTTCATCCTTAGCTTGGAAAGTCAACCGCTCAAAAGCTTGTAAGTCCTCCAATTGAATTGAATTTTTTAAGTTATCCAATTTATTTTGAGGTCTTCTTCTTTTTAGTTTTGAATCCTTCAAATCCATTTTAAGTTTTCTTTTTTTCGGGGTGTTGGATTACAGGGCTTTTGTAGTTTGTACGAATTCTGATTTCATGACAGCATTTTTAACAGTGACGACGATACAGTTGAATTTTTGGTTTGTGTAGAACATTCTTTTGTTTTTGTCTCGTTGGAGTTCGATGTGGTTGGTTGAGATGGCAGTAATTTTGTAGGCATGGCATGAGGTTGTAATTGTGGTATATATTTAATCACAGATGGATCAAAATGTAGCGAACACACAAAATGAACACTTCTTTTCGTTTCTGTTCTTGCTAAGTCCGGTCCAGCAATTAATTCTATCCAGGTTTTGCGACTGAAAAGAAACAAGCTAAGTTTAAAACAAGTTTTTATTACTTGTTAATAAAAAGAACTACCAACCTATTAACTAAGAACAAAGCACTCGTCAAGACGAATCATACAAGTCAAACTCGATGGGGTTGCGTCGTTTTATTACAGAGTTCCTATGGCCAACTTCCAGACCATCATTAGATGAGCTTCATGTCATCGTTATCATCATAATAATGCATTGTCACGTGATATACATATACCTAACCTACTAGGTATTACGAGTGCATCCGCACAATTGGAAGCCGGGAAGTGGGTCTTTAATTAGCAAGATTTTATTACAAACAGATAACGGAACAAGTGAAACTAAATAAAATCTTGTAAAAAGAAAGAAAATATTGTCTTTTTTAAAACATTGTCCTACACTAGGAATTTTTCCTGTGTCGTGGGTACACACAGGGTACATATTTTAAAAACATTGAAACGAAACATCAATGGTGAAAAAATGTACCTTCGTACAACTATTTAATAAACGACAGAATTAAATGGTTGTAGGTAAGTACATTTTTTCATAACAAAAAAAACTTACATTTCTGTATCACAAGGAAAACTGAAAAAAGATAACTTTTTATCTCTTCTCTTGCTGGATCTACATCCATCCACTGCACATAATACATATAATTATACCAGTTGTGGCCATATCTTAGGATTTCAAAAATATTATTCTAGTTATTTCTAAAACCTGTTAGTAACGTATCTAATGCCTAATGCCTAAAATCTACAATTCATGCCGAAGCAAAGTTAATTCGAACTCGAACCTAACCTAATAGGGATGTTTACTGACTAAAAAAAAATTTGATTCTAATTAGTCCGTCTGTTAGATTATCGAAAAATATTGGATACGTATTTTTCAAATCAATAAAAATTTACGAAGATAAAACGCGTCAATGTTTTGAGTGGGGGTTCGTGACAATCGTGACGTCACTCACCGGTAAAAAAATGTCATACTAATGTCTTAAAATATGACGTCACACGAGTTTTCAAAGCACTGTCTCGTCTTCATTGTTTACGTAAAAAAAGAAAAAATACGTGTCCAATATTTTTTGGAAATCTATCTGACGGACTAATTAGATTTTTTTAGTTAACTACCCTATTATGGTCAGACTCAATATTTTTTTATTAGGACCCTTTATTTATATCCCTTTCAGCCAGACCTACAAAATAATGCTTATTGTTTTTACCCTTTATCTTTTCATAGGTCAAAAAAAATTACCATAACAAGGAAAAACTTAGGTAAGTATGTATGTTATCTTTAAATGTACACATTCGGTCAGTAGGTACTAATCAATCATTTTATGAATAAGTTTCTGTTTAACTCCATAAAATAGGTCACTGTTAATTTCAATATTATAAATTCTCAATAAGTAACTTGATTCATTGATTCATTTGTTTACTCAATTATGACCTTGTTATAATTATGATAAGAAGCAGAGCATTTATATAGGCATTCTACGGTACTAGTAGTACACTTAAATTTACTAACTTAGTTGGTACCTAAATAGGTAAAACAGACAGAATATAAGTAGGTATGAGTCAGCAATACACTCCTGTAACTGAAAATTTCATTCGCGTGTCTGAAGGAATAAAACTATTGATCGCAGTTTGCCTGGTACCATCTAATAATAGAAAAAAAGGTTGAACATCGCTCCATAACGATAGTCCTACCTGTGTGAACACGTTTTGCTTGTGTGCGTAGGAAATCCGCCCGACTGTATTTTGCAATGAAATAACAGAAAATGTTAGCTTTTAACGAGAAAAAATTACGAAAACCGATTCCTTTTGACAAAATAGAAGTATTGCTTGATCAGCTTTTGCCTTGAATTCAGCAATTGTTAGTAAAAACAGTCCAGACTGTGCTGCACACAACAAAAATAACGTTTTCTTTTGTGTGCATGTCGCCGGCTGAACACATTCAAAGCGAGAAAATAACGATCTTTTTAGTGTTGTAGCTTTGTCCTGCTTTGAATCAGCATTTATCGATACTGTATTTTTTTTATTTTAATGCGGCACTATTAACTCAAAGTAAATATTTGAAAAAAGTACTTTAAACATTGTATTAATTTCAGTCAGTTTGTAGCACCTGATATGTTTACACATGGTAATTCATACTTTTATTTTACCACCATAAGTAAGCTTGGGTTAGACAGGTATGACTATGGCATTACCGGTCAATGTAGCGACAATTGGGGGAGGCCTATGTCCCAGCAGGGAACGCCTTTCTGCTAAAATGATGATGATGATTGATGATGATGCATTATTTTCTCCAACATTTTACTTTAAGTAAGTGGTGGCGCAGTGAGTCATGGGTTCGAAGTTAGAACCCAGTCAGGCGCATTACTTTGTGTTATTTACTTCATCACCACACCACTGCTCTCAAAACATTGAAGGGAAACATCGTGAGGAAACCGGCATGTCTTAGGACCAAAAAATTCAAAGACATGTGACATTTACCAACTCGCACTGGGCCAGCGTGATTGATTATAGCCCATCCCTCTCCTAGAGAGAAGGCCTGAGTCCCTGCAGTGGGAAGTTGTGAACATTATGGGCTGATGATGAAGAGGAAGAAAGAGTATGTATGTATGTCTAATATGAGTAAATAAATGTTTACTACCTGATGTTTAATACCTGAAATAAATGTTTTTTTTTTTTTAATACCAGTTCAAATATTTTGAAATGAGTTAATTAGTAAGACCGTTATCGAACCAACTGTAAGCTTTTCCGTATGCTCAAATTAATCATGTGATGCAGGACCACAGACTACAGTCGTGTTTAGTGGGACTGCTGTCTTTGTATGCTAATTAGGTTTGAGTAAAATGTTGCGAATAGACTTCATGTATAGGCACCTACTTTTCCACCTCATAATCTTTCTCTTCTTTCTCATCTTCCTCTGTTTTACTCCTTCCTCGTATTATAGTATGACAATATCACGAGATGATCAAATAATTAAATGATTCGTTATTATTTTCGCCATCAACATCTATACATAATTACTAGGTATGTAATTTTTTGCTTGGCGACGGGTACATTTTAGTTTGTACCAAATGTACCTAGTAATTGCTAAAATGCAGTTCTTTTACTGCGTATCAGACGAATAACAAGTCAGCCATTAATATTAAGTAATATTTATTTGTAAAAGCAAGTCAGTACGTCATCAATTCGATTACTTCGTGATTTAGAACAACAAAATAAAAAAACTACTAGTGCAGCGGAATTGTTTATAGTTATTTTTGTAAATGTTTATAAATATTATATGTAAGACACATCACATTTGTAAAAATTGTGACTGAATTCATGACTTTCTTTCTAATTACAATGAATTAACTCACAGTTTTCGATATCGACATAACTCACTTCTCTAAATGGCGTTAACTCGAATGATTCACCAACCCACATATTCCCGCAATGGTGATATAATGCAGCTTTGACCTTATTGGCTAGTCCGCCCATGCGGCAGTTGAATCCACCAATCGGAGAGCTTCTCGGAAGCGTCGGTCCCCCGCAGCGGGTGCCTTATAAAAGCGGCTTCAACGGAATTTCGTCAATCACATTCGTTTGGCAAACCTCTTAACCGGTCGCGCTGAACGACGACTGATATTTAAACTAATTTATATTCTACGTTAAGTTCAACAAAACTCAATTCAAAATGGTGAGTACACTTTTTCTTCTATAATCATTTTTATTTCAGGGATTCAGGGTCCTTCTTCGCTTTATTTCACGTGTTTCGAGGAACAAAATACCGGGTGTGCACGCCACCATTTTGTCGGCATATTAACCGACCAAGTTCAATATTCCTTAGCGTCACTTGAATGTTCTAGTAGTATCGACTTCTCAATTTAACATTTTAATCATTTCCAAATTGTGATCTTCACGTTTTTCTAAATTTACGTGTTTCTATCGTGACTTTAACTGCTAGATGTGCTATTGTTTGATGTCAAGTTAGTTCCTCGTCTTATTTCTCATGATCGCATTCAAGGATGCCACGCCGGTTGTCGCCACGCCCAAGTGATTTTCCTCTGAAAAAAGACTAGTTCTACGATAGATTTACTTTCCTAGGGGTAAAACTATTTATCCAAATCTATTTCTGAAATAATTCGCTGAATTTTCCTGTTTTTCGTTTCGACTATTGATTTCGCGGTGACGTGTCGATGACCTCATTCGAGGTTACGGTACAAGTACATACTAGGTACCTACTTGCCTACCTACTGTCGCATGTTCTGGTTTGAGATATAACAATTTACCTACTCGTTTACCACGACCTTGCCGTCAATATGATACATTTTTGGTACATAGCAACCGGTTTATCACACACGCTGAATATTCAATGATAAACAGTCATCGTCAACAAGATTAGATCATCTTTTCGCGGAACCCATAAAATTATTGTCGGAAATAGGAATTATTTCAGTAACAGTATTTGTAGGTCGTAATTCAATTCATTCCACCGCTTGGACATGAAAACTTTCATAACTAAGCTTCCAATTTTCTTCCTCTCTGTTCTCTACGACATTCACTAAGGGTAGGTCCAATCGATATCATGACCTCACCCCACCATTCAAAATGGCGGCCGGCGGGCGGTTTCCCATCGATCGATAGTGCCGGTGACTGACATGAAGCTTTCACTCGCCCGTTCTATAAACCAGTACTTATTTACTTGACTGGCTTTCACCTTTCTCTTTAAAAAGAGTACAATGCTGAGAAAATTGCTGTATAGTTAATTGGTGCGCCAGGCCAGATATGAACTTGGATCTTTATCATGGGATGACGCAAAACTTGTAGTGGTCATACTAGATTTTTAGTCAGGGTCTCTAATGTCTTGATTAGGATGTCCGGTGGCTGCAATTAGATGAAATATTGGTAATTGAATCATCATCCCTTAAGATTTTCTGTAATCATAGACTTGACCATTGTCTGTTTAATAAATTTAGTCTACAATAAACAGTTCATAGAAGGAAGATAATAGTTTAGAGAAATGCTAATAATTTTGTTTCTTTTGCCAACAGCGTGAGTGCATCTCAGTACATGTTGGACAAGCCGGAGTCCAGATCGGAAATGCCTGCTGGGAATTATATTGCCTTGAGCATGGAATCCAGCCCGATGGCCAGATGCCCACAGACAAGACCGTGGGCGGTGGTGATGACTCCTTCAACACCTTCTTCAGCGAGACCGGTGCCGGCAAGCACGTCCCCAGGGCTGTGTTCGTCGACTTGGAACCTACTGTAGTTGGTAAGTAATCAATAGCAACTTCGACACTTCAAAAATGCCCTTCAAAATTCAGCTTCACAGAAAAAGAACTGATTACTTCAAAGTCTCTGAACAAAGATAATTGCACTATGGTTCAATAACTAACTGAATTTCTTTTTTGCCTACAGATGAGGTCCGCACTGGAACATACAGACAGTTGTTTCATCCAGAACAGCTTATCACTGGTAAGGAAGATGCGGCCAACAACTACGCCCGTGGTCACTACACCATTGGCAAGGAAATCGTAGACCTAGTCCTCGACCGCATCCGTAAGCTCGCCGACCAGTGCACTGGCCTGCAGGGCTTCCTCATCTTCCACTCCTTCGGTGGAGGTACCGGTTCCGGATTCACCTCCCTCCTCATGGAGCGACTCTCCGTGGACTACGGCAAGAAGTCCAAGCTGGAGTTCGCCATCTACCCGGCGCCTCAGGTGTCCACCGCCGTCGTGGAGCCTTACAACTCCATCCTTACCACCCACACCACCCTGGAGCATTCAGACTGCGCCTTCATGGTAGATAATGAGGCCATCTACGACATCTGCCGCCGCAACCTCGACATCGAGCGCCCCACCTACACCAACCTGAACCGTCTCATCGGGCAGATCGTGTCCTCCATCACGGCCTCCCTGCGTTTCGACGGCGCCCTCAACGTCGACCTTACCGAGTTCCAGACCAACTTGGTGCCCTACCCGCGTATCCACTTCCCCCTGGTCACGTACGCGCCCGTCATCTCTGCCGAGAAGGCGTACCACGAGCAGCTGTCGGTGGCTGAGATCACCAACGCTTGCTTCGAGCCCGCCAACCAGATGGTCAAGTGCGACCCCCGCCACGGCAAGTACATGGCGTGTTGCATGTTGTACCGTGGAGACGTCGTGCCCAAGGACGTAAACGCGGCCATTGCCACGATCAAGACCAAGCGTACCATTCAGTTCGTGGACTGGTGTCCTACTGGTTTCAAGGTGGGCATCAACTACCAGCCCCCAACCGTGGTGCCGGGCGGTGACTTGGCTAAGGTACAGCGTGCCGTGTGCATGTTGTCCAACACCACAGCCATCGCTGAGGCCTGGGCGCGTCTGGACCACAAGTTCGACCTCATGTACGCCAAGCGCGCGTTCGTGCACTGGTACGTCGGTGAGGGTATGGAGGAGGGAGAGTTCTCCGAGGCGCGCGAGGATCTGGCTGCGCTGGAGAAGGACTACGAAGAGGTCGGCATGGACTCCGCCGAGGGTGAAGGCGAGGGAGCTGAGGAGTACTAAGCTGAACTTGTTCACTGAGCACTCGCACCGATACATTCCGGTGACATGAAATAAACAAAAATTATGTTGAACTCTGTCGTTTGATTTCTTACTTGTTACCTACCACAAACAATTACAAAAATACAACTTTTTACTTATGTACACCTACTGACACACAAGAACAGCAGTCTGTTTCGGCATTGAGATTGCTTTGATCATTATTAGATAACTCGAAAAGTTACATATCAGAAAAATAATGCAACTTGCTTTGCAGTTCATAAGAGATCATTGTGCATGATACACACCTTATCGCTCACCGATAAGTAAAGGTCGAGTACCTTGGATATAACATCATAGTAGTAGATAAATACTCATCGACTCAAATAATTCTTCACTCTATAATCAATTGAATTTCTGGTGTTTTTAACCGACTTCTAAAAAAAGAAGGAGGTTCTCAATTCGGATGTTTGTTTTTTTTTTTTTTTTTTTTATGTTTGTTCGGGCATAACTCCGTCGCTTGCTAACCGATTTGAAAAAATCTTTTTTTGTTGGAAAGGGTATACTTCCCAAATGGTCCCATTGTCATCAAGTCAGGATCTGATGATGGAAACCCTGAGAAATCGAGGGCAACCCTCGAATTTTATAGGCACACATAGGTTTTTTCATATATTTTCTAAAGCTGTTTAAGTATTTTCGGCTGATAATCATAATCTCATGTGGCTGCGCTGATGATGGAAGGTACAACTCCTCAACGGTCAGGAGTTGGAGGATAATTCTTTAATAAAATATTATGGAGACGTATATATCGTTGTATTTTTTCAGGTTATCTAGGTGAGCTGATTATGGAAGGAACTAATCGTTCAATAGGAACCATTCTACCATCAGATCTAATGATGAAGCCAAGAGACAGGCACCGAAACTCCATAATAAGACAATGTATCCTAGCCGTGTTTGGGCTTGTTGGAATTGTAATGGTATGCACTTTCCAAGTGAACCAATGATAATTTATAAAAAATAAAATCAAAAAAGTTTTTCTTTTCCTTCATTAAAAATATCATTCTCCGGATATATTAATGTTTGTACGGGTATAACTTCGTCATTTATGGATGGATTTTGGTTGATGATTTGTTGATGGGTTCAGGGATAGGCAACATAACTTTTTAATAAGTGGAAGGCAGATGACCTCGTGATTTTAGCTGGAATTCGTTGGATGGGAGATGCGCGGCAGTGAATTTCGTTTGACGGAAATGATGATGATGATGATGAAAGGATGTCAGCTCATTGATTTTGTGAATTCGTCATGGCTGACGATAATTCACGTAATCTTGCCATTTCTGCCAATGCTCTTTCATCATGTGGCCTGTTTAATAATTTATTAGCGTCTAAGTCACACAATGCAATACCATCTAAGGTTTTCACGCGACTTAGAGCTACATATACTTGCCCTTTGGCGAAATTTTTCTTCCCTAAGTCAATCACAGCTCTATCCAGCGTTGTGCCCTGTAGCTTGTGTACTGTGACTGCCCAGCTCAAGATTAAAGGCAACATCCTTCGCTCTACATTGCCGTACCCTCTGGTTGCCTGGAACGTAGCTGTAACTGGGGTTATTGGAATACAGCCATCCAAATCTTTTAACCTATTGCCAACAGTATCGTCATCAAATTTTATAATGACAGCTTCAGGTAATTCACCATCCTCTATCTGCTCTCTTCGTAAAGCTGGCCATTTAAATTTTTGCACAATGCCCATAACCCCATTTACGAGCCCTTCGGAAACAGAAATGTTTCGCCTTAGCATAACTCGTGACCCTATACCTAATTGTACTGTTGATAAAAGACCTCCACAATTATTCACATCTTTAGGAATAACATTAGTGGGAGGTAAATTTCCGTAAGTAGCAATTTCGCGGGATTCATCGACTGCATTTATCGTGTAAATACGCTGTGTTTTCGCGTTGTCAGCTATCATATGTGCATTATAAGCGTCTACTTGGCGGACAGTAGGATAAATACGAACTGCCACTCCATCAGCAAATTCTCCAGTCAAAGGTACTCGTCGACGTTCGCAGAGTAACTCCAGTTGAGCCGTTGTCATTTCCCCAACACGTAAATTATTTAGTAGTTCAATGAACTCACTATCGTTTTGCTGACGCATATTTATGGTTAATTCACAAAATGAGAATTTTTTCCATAAGTCCACTTCAGCCGCCAACCACAGGGGTTGCAAAAAGCACCAGTGGCCTTTGACAGGAGGTAGCTGCATTATGTCACCAAATAAAATAATGTTTACCCCACCAAACAATTTATCGTTGTTTTTAAATTCTTGTAGACGTAAATGAATGATCCTTAAATTTTCATAAGAAACCATCGAAATCTCGTCTATTACAAGCCAATTCATGTTACGCCACTTGCGTCTTTCCTGTTCGAGTTTTTGTCCCGTCAAACGCTTATGGGTCATAGTATTTCCTTTTTTTTCAATAGGAAGCGAAAATAGGGAATGTAATGTCTTGCCAAATATTTGGCGAGCAGCCACTCCTGTCAACGAAGCAACTTCAACAAAACTGGGTTTCAGGAGAACGTCGACTGTTGGTGCATAGCAACGTTTAATATGTTGGACTAGTAATTTTAAGAGGTATGATTTACCACTCCCAGCACCTCCAGTGATAAAAAGTAGTAACTGATGTACCTCACCGCTTAGATCACTTTCTATTGCCCTAGAAACCTTTTGAAAGAGCTCGCTCTGCTGTATGTTAAGGCCACGTATATTCGCTAAGAACACATCATCAGGTAATGCTGCTCGATCATCTGGGACGTCTTCACAAAAATTATCCAGATCTTCTATAATTTGCTCATCGGCACAAATAATTGGAGCATTCTCTTGCACATGTATATTACGAGCAGCATTCAATGCTGTTGCTTGAGCAAGAGCTTGTTGAATAATCTGTTCAGCATGAGCAAACTGTTCTGCACTAACATTGGATTGCAATGGCCTTAACTCATTTTGCCGTCGTAAGAAGCACGCCTCTGCCGTTTCTTGATCTAATAAAAGCTCGGCTTCATCCCTAAATGGAACATGGCACACTATTAAATTGTAATAATATCCTTCTTTATCACTATTCAGTGTGTAGTAACGAGTTCGTAAAACAGCCGCTTTGTTTCTAATGCGCATTCTGGTATTGTCTCGTAATTTAATATACCGTGTTGGCTCGCTGTCTAATTGTCTCAATTCTGCATCGCCGTCCTCCTCACTCCACGTCGTATTTGACACTGTTTCAAAACGCACAGCAAATTCGGCTAAGCTTAAATTTTCTAAGTCGTTAGGTCTTTGTATATACCTGTCAAAGATGTTGTTATATACCGACGTTTCGTTACTTTCAAATCGCAAAAGCCGAAATCTTTCATTTGGCCTGCAGCTATTAATGAAAACGGTTTTACGAGAGCTCATTTTGAGAGGCAGATGACAAAGCCTATACGCACATTCAGGAGCACTCACCAAGCGTTGAGACAAAATGGCCATAGCTACCGAGAACAACTGGTTCCACACGGTACCACCTTGTCTCTTAGCTTTAGTTATAGATGCTCGTATAACCTCCCCCGTGTCATGGGGTTCACATTTGCTTACGTATTTTGCAACATAATATGAGACAGCCGTGACGTTGCCACAAGGTTGTACGTCTATATTTCCCTCCCATAGAAATAAAAGTTCTGAATTATAATTGTTAATCATAGTTTCATCTGAAGTCCTTTTTAAAATGCAAAAACGACCATGGTTTGCCAAGGCTTCATCAGGGCCTAAACAAGTTGTAGAGTCATTAGGTGCCCTTGGAAAACCAAACCGACATGTTTGATTATCACGGTTCTTGTAGCAAGTGCTAGTATGCTTATGAATCTGCACATTATTTACAAGGTCTTTTAATTCAGGATTTTCCGGGTTTGCACTGCATGATACTACTCTTTCAATAACTCTGATACCTTCTGGGGTTGCAAAATCGGGAACATTGCTACACCAAATCAACAGATGAAGATGAGGGCTTCCTCTGTTTTGGAATTCGATTCTGTACCAATAATCTACAACTGGACCTGATAAGCAATCATTATTAGATTTTAAGAATCGCATTAGAGCATTGACCCGAACTGAAAATTGTCGAGCAACGACTACTGGATATTTTTGAACCAAGTCTAAGCGCTGTTGGAATGTGAGCTGACCCTCTTTGCTTGAATCTTGATTATCTGCTAATAGCAATGCTTTCATCATATCAGGCCAGTGTAAATCATTGCAAGAAAATGTCAAAAACCATGTAGGAGGACCCAATGTCCTGACCATCGCAATAAGCTCTGAACAGCATCTTTGCCAATATGAAGCGGATCCTCTTATATTCCTCATCGTTAAATGCATGTTGTCAACAAGACCTCGAGGAGTATGTTCTCCTTGGCCTTGGCGCATTCGACAGGATACCGAAACACTAGACTTCGCTCGAAAGTACTCGACCACTGATAAGGCATAAAATAAATAATCGTTTCTATGAAAACGTTTATCAGTACCCATTACGCGGCTTTGAAAGTAATCCAATGGTGTTATATATACTTCTCTTTGCTCCTGATACCCATTTCTGCCATCCGGGAAAAGAAAGTACCATGCAAGTTCTTCTATTCTGCGCTCTCGTTCTAAATTTAAGGGTGGTGCTGTTTTTCTCGTGATTTCTGCCAGTCTTAATTGGGGTTCTGAGTCAGAATTAGACAAGTCTATAACACTATCTAAATTTGGTACTACTTCGTCAATATTACGAAGCATACTAGTAGTTTCTATAGTCCTTGTCTCGACTAGTGCTCGATGCTCGTTAACAGTTGGGGTATGTTCTGGATCCGCTTGTCCATTAGTTGCGCTTGGTATATTATTATCTTGAAGGGACGTTCCTGCAAGGGGCATTTCTGGAGTAATTTGTAAAGATGTTAATGAGTAAACATTTAATGTATAGTCACGGTTCACGGACTTTTTGACAACCAAATTTCGGCATATAATAGCGTGTAGTTTATCAATATTGTTAAACCGCATGCAACAGGAAGTGCCTCTTAATGGTGCTTTAACACCTTTAGCACCGCGTGCATGGGAATCAAACAGCCAATATGTATCAGATGTAGACTGACTTCTACGATGCACAGCTACTGTAGAAGAATTTATTGTTAACAAACCGAAAGAATGTTCTCTGAAAAAAATTGCTAACGCATTTTTTAAGTTAGGGAAACCGTTTTCACTGTCGTCATTAGTTATATGGCCATTGTAAATAGGTTGTTCGTAGCAGCTTATATGAAATGTTTGTCTGTTATAAACAACCCGTGATAGAAGTTCAGTAGCAGCAAGATATTCCGGATTGACTTCGCCAGTGCTAAGATGTGGTCGAGTGTTGATGCAGTCATGATAATAGTTATCTCCTACAATAACTATGTAGTCGATGTCGCTTCTGCACAATAAATTGGGATCATGACTACAAAAAGCTATACAAGAAATAGTTGCAATTGCAGTGCATTGCCTACCACGTGATTCAGAACTAAATCTTTCATCTCCTTGATGAAATGAACCGCGAAGAATAGCCACATTTTCGTTTAAACTGGTGTAATGACAAACAGTCGTAATTGTTCCAGAATTTCGGTTTGTTGTTGGTTCGTCAACTACTTGTACAATTTCAGTAATGTCTATGTTTCTGTTAAAATATGGACGCACGTCTCTATATAAAATATTATTTGTCATCAACCAATTTAAAGCTCTGTTTAATCTATCAGAATCTATTATGAACTCTTTGGAACGCTGAACGTTTTCTAAGCTTTCCACCACTAAAATTAATCCAGCCTGGTCAGGCCGAAGTGGCAATTGTTCCGCAAGCTCAACAACATCTTGAGCAAATAATATTGCTTGCCCTTTGCACCAATATTGACTGAAACGGTTTTGTAGCTTTATTATTTTAAGGAAGGGTACTACTCTACACAAAAACCGTCTTTCGATTTCCGTTAAATCAGCTAATTCCTGCGGTACAGAACTAACAGTTAACTTATTCCAATACGCTTGGGGTGGTGTTTTGCGTTTTCTTATATTATTGGAGCAGCGACAGCAAGTTATAATTATATTACCTACTAATTCTGGTGGCAAAATTGAGCTGTAAATCGTTGTTTGCAAATTTACACGCTGTTGTGGATACAAAGCCTTATTACATACTGTACATGGTACGTCTGCAAAAATATTGATCGCCTCCCGAAATTGTTCGATACTTAACATATTTCTTCTAATTCTGGCTGTTTCTCGAACGACATTTAATCTTTCGACTCTGGCTTCTGGCGTTTCATTAAGCAGCCTCTGACTAATACGAATACGTACGCCACTCAATCGTTGTGACCGTTCCTCTTCAGTTTCATTTGCTAGTCGAGCGTGTATTATAGAAAGACGATGGTGGTATTCTTCTCGACTTTCATTAGCCAATCGAGTATGTATTAAAGATAGACGGTGATCGTAATCTTCTTGACTCTCATTAGATAATCGATGGCGAATTAAAGATAGACGATGATCGTAATCTTCTTGGCTCTCATTAGATAATCGATTACGAATTAAAGATATACGATGATCGTAATCTTCTTGGCTTTCAGTGGCCAATCGAGTACGAATCAAACTAAGTCGACGATTATGATCTTCTTGACTCTCCTTATTCAACCTACGTGACATATAGGTCCTCTGCTTTTCAAGTCTATTTTCACGTTGGTCAGGGTTCTCATTCGAAATGCGTTGAGCATTTCTCTCTCTAATTTCTTTCAATCGTTTACTTTTTTGTTTCTCAGTTTCATTTCGACGTAGGTTTCTCATACGAGAAGCATCTTTACTAGGCCTACCCATGTTTTATAAGATTAATTTATGTCACTAAAAATTAACAAATAAAAAAATTTTTTACAAAAAAATAAAACCGACTTCAAAAAAACCCTACAAGCACTAAAAAGTTAAAAATAATACTATCACCTAACTATGCTAATAAACCTAACCTAACCTACGATTAACCTATAATAAAATTTTACAATTTTTTGGAGTCGGTGCCAAACAGTACCTACACCTACAGACTAAAACAAGAAAAATAAAACATAAATCTTACAGTTACTAAGTATTCAATCAAATAGAAAACAACAAAAATAGTTTAAGATAAATTACATATAACTAATAATTAGACAAATAGCAAAAATAAACTAACGTTAATGCTTAATAATAATGGTATATTATTACGTAAATTACATACAAATCAATAAAAATAAAATCAGAATTAACACAGTTTACACAATGTAACACTAACAACGCAAGAAAAGCAAGGAGTTCGACGATTAACTTCTAGATTTAGAGTCACGTGAACATAAATACCAGTTGTGTAGCAACCTTACTTATAGAAATGCCGGTAACGTAACCATAGCGCGATTCAGAAATGACAACGCCATCTATCGAGTTTTGTTGTACTAAAACGGATAAATACTCTGAAATTACTAGTCGTTTCATTACTTAGTTTGGCACCGACTCCAAAAAATTGTAAAATTTTATTATAGGTTAATCGTAGGTTAGGTTAGGTTTATTAGCATAGTTAGGTGATAGTATTATTTTTAACTTTTTAGTGCTTGTAGGGTTTTTTTGAAGTCGGTTTTATTTTTTTGTAAAAAATTTTTTTTTATTAGTGCGTAACACGGACACAAAAACATACTACTGGATAATGAAAAATACCTAGGAGAGCTTTTATATACTTTAAGGTCAGGTAGGGGGGGGTGTGATTCCAGGGCTCTACTATGTATCTCCCCTACACATATGTACATTTCTCCAAAACCGGGCGGCCATATCATCAACTCATATGGGCTTACTCTAGGGGGCACTAGCCGCTGTTTGATATGGTACCCAGGGCCAGCACGGAGCACATTATGTGTGGCTTACCTACACACCTATTGACAATAATAATGTAATTACACACATTAATTGTCGCTGTCTCAGTCGTCTCTCCTCCACACAAAACACACTATTTTCATCATTACCTTATCTGGAAGCAGCTGAGAGGGCTGAAACTTGAAAATAAGTACCTAGTCATACTGTCACCATCTGAACAAACAAATAGCCTTTTTTGGAACGAAGTTCCTTATCGCGCGTTGCGAAAGGGGGGCTAGACGGACCAAAACTTGTAACGACACTTTTTGCTTATAGTTGTAAGCCGCCGTGCGGCGGCGTGCGCGTGTTTCTCTATCTGTCTCTCTCTCTCTCTCTCATAGAAAGCAAGCCAGTTATTTTTTTTTTTGGCGGTTGGAAAATCATCAAATACCTCCCGCTCTTGGGCAGAGCGGAAGGGAGTGTCAGACTTCTACTGACTAAAAACCACCATGTTCCTTCTTAGCCCTTCATGTCGAGGCCGCGGTATCTCTTTCGAACAACCGGCAGCCCCAACAAACTAATAGCCTTCATCCTACTTATCGTATGATGTAGGTAGTACCTAGTGGTATAATAAGAGTTAACACACTGTACAAGTACATAACATACAAGTTCTACTGTTCAACACAGGACAACCACAACCCACACACAGTTATGATTGAAGGCCTGACGTAATCCCACATAACATGGACAAGATTGAAAGTAATGGGTCCAAGAACGTTCGACTTGTTTGTTTGTATGTAGGCGAGGCGCGGTGACATCATTGCACTTCCATATATGGAGATGACGGCGTTTAAAATATTCTTGACGACCAATCGTATATGGTCCTTGTTGCGAACGGTATGATCGTAAACACTTATTTGATGATGACTAAATTCTGGAAATTGGATGTTGTGGAATTGTTGATGGTACTATTAAATTTGGTAGGAATTTAGAGCTACGTCTTAACTCAGGCATGGTATACGGTGAATGCCGTGGATGGATTAATTAGCCTAATCAGTTAGTGGAATTTACTGCAAAAGGCTAAAGGCTAGGTTTATTTATTTATTTTGGTTTTCGTTAGTGTAGTGGTCGCAAGCGCGAGTCGCGACTACTGTGCAGTGTTTTTGGGTTGTTTGCATCAAAAAATTCTGTTGCAGCGACGGAATCTGGATTTGTACCAAGTTTATGACACTAGGCTCGCCCCCTATTACATGGGGACAAAAAAAAAACCGTTCGGAGATTACAGGCGTGATGTTCTGTAATGTGTTATATTTCCGTTTTGTTTGTAGGTACTATAATTTTACAAAACAATGAAGCTACATTTATAAATGCAACAATACGTTGACAAGTAAATGAAGGAAAAGCTAAAGTAATTGTTATTCATTTATTTATACATTTTCCTCGACAAAATAAGGACAACTGGCGTCAATACCAACAAATAAATAGTTACTACAGTTATACAGAAACATTGATGATACATGAATACAATAAGAATATGAAGTAGACGCCAGCCGGAGCCGTTTACAATGGAATTCTCTGAACCAAACACGGATTGTTAGTTCACTTGGCGAAACGCGCTCAATTTTGCTACGGTCGACAACTTGAAGCACGTTCGATTGACTACCGAGTTGGCATTTTGAGTGCGTGAAAGCCACATTTATTGTTCCAGAAATTTTGCTTGCCAGATTCATGCTAAATAAATCTTAGATGATTATAATGCAGACTCGTAGGTGCGTAGGTTAGGTACTGCTGTCCTGTTCTAGTAGGAAACTGTCCTGTTGATCTCAGGAGCTTAAGGACGCTACTGAAAGTGCCAAACTCGTTGTCCAATTACGGGTATAATTTGTGGGTTGTCCAACTCCAAAATTAAGAGGTCTCCCTCCCAAGTTGCATCATCATCTGCCTTTTCCCAACTATGTTGGGGTCGGCTTCCAGTCGAACGGGATGCAGCTGAATACCATGTATATGTGCAGCATCCATAATAATGTGCAGCTTCTGATGCATCCCTGTAAGTTTAGTCTGCTTCTTTGGGCAGTTTGGGCGTTCACCAGATTAGAAATTTAACAGACCTACAATAAATTAGTTCAATTGGCGATTGCAGCAAAAAATTTCAAATCTCTCCGACTGGAAATCTCAAATTCATCTCCGATCTCACAAGGAAGCTGCGTGTATATTTACGGATGAGCGTAAGGTTAGGGTTCGATGAACCAAACAGTTTAATTTTAACTCCGCGGCGTCGGCAGCGTGTTTTCATGCTTTTATAAGAGATCAACATCCTCGTATTGAAAGAGTTGGGCAAAAGTTTTCTTTCATGATTTAAACTTTTTTGCTTTTCAGCTATGTACCTATAAGAAGTTAGTTTTAGACAAGTAGTTAGTTTATAACTGCAAAGGTTAAAATAACATCACGCTTGTCCTCCCCAAAAGGTTTGAGAGAGCGGTACCCATTAGTAGGTACACCTATATTTCGCTTTATGTTTCATCAATATCCAGCCTATAATGTTCCCACTGCAGGGACTCAGGCCTCCTCTCCAGGAGTCCCATGTACTAGGACGCGAGCCTATTGCCATAAACACGAACCTACAAATCCAGACGTCTCTGCTATTGAGCAAATTCTGATGGAAAAACCAATTTGATAACACTTTGCCTGAGCTGGGAATCGAACCCAGGACCTCATGCTGGGCGGCGGGTTGTTAGCAAGAGATACCGCGGCCTCGACATGAAGGGCTAAGAAGGAACATGGGTGGTTTTTAGTCAGTAGAAGTCTGACACTCCCTTTCGCTCTGCCCAAGAGCGAGAGAGGTTATTTGATGATTTTCCACCCGCCAAAAAAAAAAAGGTCATCATGCTCAGCAATTGCAATCACTAGCTAGACCAACGAGACAGTCAAATTAAATGATCTAGTCAAACTTCACAGTTCGAAGCTGCAGAGTATGGCATATCTTGTACCTACTGTTCTCTACTTAGGCATTATAGCATGTAGCACGATACTGTCACGATACATGCAGGTATCGGGTGTCCATCCAATATCCCACGTCTGATAGGTATCATTATCAGTAACACAGTGTGACCGAATCTGATTGCGTCACAGCTTGTGTTTTGTTTCTCTTTAGGAATGAAGCTGAAGATACGCCTGCGCCAGACATCACTTATTTTGTAAAGGACAAAATGTGGGGCTTCGAGTAGTGTTTTAAAAGTACCTCCTTTTTGAAAGTTGGTCAAAAAGACCAATGTTATGGTTTTCTCTCAACTCCGCCCCAAGAGTTGGAGACTCAAGAGTGCAAAATATGTATGCGTTAATTAGGTAACAACTACATAGTTTAGGTGAAAATGTGCATTTGTTTTTCTGTGTACTTACAGATGATGATGTTTTAAAGACATAGTTAATATGGCGTTCAGTATCTAATCTATCTGCTACACACGTGTAACGATAATGGCCACTTGCCAAGTTCGTGTGTCGTCTCAAGTATTTTTTATCTATAACCCAAGTAATATAACATCTTTACCGATAGTAGTAAACTGTAGCATTTTGCTCACGACCATTTTGTAATTCCTCCGCAACACACAGGTAGCAATATAGCAACAACTGATTAATAACAATAATAATAATAGCCTTTTATTCAGATCTCTTTACAAATGTTAAACTTAAAAACTAACACTGAACTTATAAACTATTTATACTAATATCTGTTGTTTTGTTATTTTTCCTAGATCTGTTTGCCAGTCGGCAAAGGCCTCCTCCAACCTTTTCCATTCTTTCCTTTCTTGTGCTACTCTGTTCCACATGACTCCTGCCACTTGTCTGATGTCATCATCCCACCTTTTATGCGGTCTGCCTCTCTTCCTTTTGCCTTTTCCGGGGTACCATCGTGTCACTCTTTTGCTCCATTTGTCGTGTCCTCTTATTACGTGGCCAGCCCATCTCCATTTAAGTCTTTTGATTTTTATTATTACATCTGTAGTTTTTGTTTTATTTCTAATGACCAGGTTTTTCAATCTGTCCGACTTTTTGACGTTTAACATGCTCCTTTCCATTGAACAACTGATTACTTTTCACTATTTTCAGGCACCGGTGCCACTTTCAGGCATCCTCCTAGTGTACAGTCGCTAGCGCGTCAAGTTACCACAAAAAGTCCTTTTTTTCCAAATGATTTTTATCCATAAAATGTAAAAGGTTAAGTTTAAATTCTAATGGGAAAATTTGACAGTTGGAGGTACCTGGATGCGCTGGCAACTGTACTCATTTTCTTTATACAGGTGCTAGTTTTGACCAATGGTCTTGGACTTCGTTTTTAACACAGCCAGAGGCAGAAGGAGACGTGCTAGACCTCGCAGGAGACAGCGGGACGAGCCGGACAGAACCAACGACCAGTACTCCACATTAGCCCTGGATCCAAAGATTAAGGGGTCATGGGGGAAGGCCTTTGCCCAACAGTGGGATGAGGCTAACAGTAACAGTTGATAGTAGTAATTATAGGTAAAGAAAAGGCCAGTTTAATTTATGATACAATATGGTTTTATTTCGTTGATAACAACACAATGTAACAGCGCGTCATCAAGGCGCTGTTTAACGCTAGCCGTCGCTATTTAAGGCTCGCTACTCTGACTGAGACCCACGCATTAGCAGCTCATATTTTTAGATCTATGTAGTAGGTAGATTGTAGATGTATGCCTACTTGCACTAAAAATCGCTAAACACATTTAATGCAAAACGAATTTACTAAAGGAACTCACTGACATAACATGAGTACTAATGGGTACATCTCTGCCTAAACCCTTCGGGGATTACAGGCGTGATGTTATGCTATGAATTTGACAAATTGTCGTGTTTCTGACATTTGTTTGATGATGACGATGACCGAGACAGACTATGTTTTTACTTTGTTTTTTTTTTTGTTTTTTGTGACTTTGTTTGTTTGTTTCTGCTATCGACCTCCGGTCTCGGAGGGGAGTGATGTGGCGACAGCGACATCTATCGCAACACATGCGAACTAAATTGGCAATTCCTACATCGCGCTATCAACATTATCCGCGACATTAGACTATATAGAAAATCCCGACTTACATAATGTCGGGCAGTTAGCCCACCAGACACAACACCCGTCTGGTCGGAGGATCCTCCCTTTTCTATGGGGAATGAGGAACTTTACACCCTGTTCCTCATCCCCCCCAAATACGTTTAGCATTAAATGTACCGATTTGGCAATTGGTTGGAGCTTGGTCTCAACGCTATTATTTGACAATAAACTAGAAGTTTATTAAGTGAAAAACAGTGTAGAAGATGCAATTTTATAAAAGGATTCCTATCCTACCGAAGAAAGTATTGCAATAAAGAATGGGTCGATCTCAGTTCAAGCTACGAGCCTTCATTACAAAAATACTGAACAATTTCACACACAAACATAGTAATATTTTAATTACAGATGTAATTACATTACATGCAACACATCGAGACAAGATTTATATATCGTCATTGACAAATATATAATAAATGAAGTATAGAAGGAAGAGATGCATCTCAATACCAGCCACCAGCAGCTTCGCCCGGAGACGGATTTTCAGCCCCTATTTCATCCGCTTAGTTGTTAAATTTTCCAAAATATTTTCTTACCTCATAATAGTTATCTGTATGCCAAATTGCAAATTCTCAGTTGGTCTCAGTTGGTTTGAGATGTGCGTTAATAGTTGTAAGGACAATGGATTTTTAAAAAGTCATAACTGTATGGGCATAACTGTATGGGACTGACATAAGATCCCAAAACTTGTGAAAATTCCGTTGGAAGTCGTTGTAGTCACACTAAACGCGTTTAAAACGATTCCCACTTTTCTAGGCCTTCAGAAAAGACAATACATACCTAATTGACGGCACGGTTGGCGTAGTGGCTCAAGCAGTTGACTGCTGCGCTACGTGTCGCGGGTTCGATACCGCACGGAACAAATATTTGTATGGCCTACAGATAGTTGTTTCGGGTCTGGGTATTTGTGTATGTGAGTTTAAATGTTTGTGAACGCACCCACGATACAGGAGAAATTCCTAGTGTGGGCAACGTTTTTTTAAAAAAAAAAAACAATTTATAGTTATCTAAAATATCACGCCTGTAATCTCCGAAGGGTTAGGCAGAGGTGTACCTAGTACACCCACATTTCATCAGTTATGTGTAATAGGGGGCGAGCCTATTGCCATCAATCGGGCACAAATCCAGACTCCGGGGCTGCTACTGAGAAATTCCTGATGGAAAAAACCCAATAAAACTTTAAAAGGTAAGTATATAAATCGCTTCAAAAAGTGCTTTGGCACTGAAAAGTAATTGCAATATTCCTATCTACAAAATAAATGTTTGAAAGAAATATTGGCACTAGATATGTCTACTTTTAAGAAAATATTTATTTATTTATTTATCAATGACGATGTACCTGTAAACACATCTATGTAGTTATAAAACAATTTGTTATATTCACACTTTTTAATATAATTATGGAAGATATTTATTGTAATGTGATAAACGCAGAATAATCTTGAGAGTTAAAATTGGTTTCTTATTTTAGTTCACAAATATTCTAGCATATTGTTTATTTATCACTTGCTTTGGTGAAGGAAAACATCGTGAGGAAGCTAGGATGCCTGGGATATATTTCTCGATGGCATGTAATACCAAGTCTACAACAAGGTAGGCACTATAAACCACACGATGATGAAAAAGTGTAAAATAAATTAAGGGCTGATTTTGAAGTCAGTGGAATGCATTTGACATTGGTCAGTTTTTGCATGGAAACGCTGTCAAAAATACAAATAGTATTCGCTGGAGGAGCCTTAGAAATAGGACTTATGAAAAGGTTTTTTTTATCTGAAAAGATTTACAAGCTAAATATAACAAGCCCATGGTTAGGCCTTCTCTTTGTTAGGAGAGTGGGTCATAATTATGTAATTGCATAATTTAGTCCCAAGGGCTTATACCTACTCGCTGTGGTCCTAGAGTCTACAAAATACAGAGCTAGCTAATTTATACATACGGCAACTTATATATAAGTAAGTACTAGGTGCTTGCAATAATCCTAATTTAACCTTTTTTACTATTAACTATTGTTTTTTTTTGTATCGTGGGTACTAATAAGATGTTTTTATTAGGGCTTTAAATACTAAAGTGCATGCTACAATATAATACCTATATACATGTATTATACACATAAAATATTTCTAACAGCTAAGTCCTCTAGCGCCATTTTAAAACACAGAAACTTCTATCATGTTGTCTATGATTTACTTCTACTGTATAAAATGCTAATTAGCTTTAACAAACCCGGATTTTGTTCTTTCAAAATAATTCTGCGTTTATTTATCATATTATAAAGCTAAAAAAATATGGCTATTGACCATATTTCTGTTGTACACTAACATTTTTCTTGAAAAACAAAAGTAAGATTTTTTTTCTAACAAAAATAGATGACACTTAAATTATAACTTTGACAGTTCTCGACATCTCCTATCTCTTTCTTATTTTACTTGTGAGAAAGAGTCAGCTATACTTTAAGCGGTGTACACCAGAATCATTGTCATTGGCTACCTTACTATTGACATTGCACGTTATGAAAAATGTTTTAACACAATGCTGCATGGTTCCTTGACGGTTGACTAACATTGTCGGGAGAGCGCTATTAATATGCATCGTTTTTTAAGTTCTAACACTAAAATAGCAAGTTCTTCGTGGCAAGTCGATAGCAACCTAAATTGTCCCAGAACTGAGCTTCTAGTATGGCGCTTTCGGTAGCGTCCATCAGTTCTTGTAACGAACAAACAACAGGTCACGCAGAACACGATATTAGTTGCCCCATCGTTTGTGGAACAGCACCACATTTACACTCCTGGGTAGTCATTAATTCATCTCCATCTGGACAGGTTCTACCTGGGTCTAATAGCAACTTTATAAGAGTCATTCTCATTATTTTTGACGTTGTCTGTTTAAAAAAAAACAACTGTAGCCAAGAGTCAATATAACCATGGAGCATTATAATAATTACAATCGGTAACAGCTCACTGATTCGATTGTTTAGGAGGCTTAATATTAAGGCGTTGTGGGATAAGCAGAGAAGTGCAAAAATACGAATTTGTCAGTGTGTTTTTATTGCTAAAATAGGCATTTCTTGGCCGATTTTTTCTTAGAAGGTGGATGTTTTAAAACTTGTGTGAATATAAAGCTATGTGTAAGATTTTTCATTTGTATTTTTTTTTTATAAAAAATTAAGCACTTCCTATCTATTTGAGCAAAGCAGTAAATCACTTTTTTGAAGTATCTAATGCCCATTTTCGCTAACAATAGGCGACACCTAAGCAAGAATTTATATTTTTACGAGAGTTCACATTCCATCTCATGTCTTGCCCTTTTCCATACTTCTCTGTTACTCGACATCTTAGCAGTCACTGGCTTTCTAACCATAGCAACCTTCACACAGTCCATTCACCGTTTCTTTGGTCGTCCTCTTCTCTTATAGCCACCTCCATTGAAATATTTCTATATTAATTTAAGTGTCCCTTATAGTTAGTGAAACTGGCCATTTTTAATAACTATTTCCTATTTCTGCCACAATCTTAAGCCTCACATAAACAAATAATTACAAAAACCCGCTACGTTTCTTATCTATGGCTTCTTTCTTAATTTAAATCTAGCATTTATTTGTCGAATTTACCTTAGATTTATAACTATTTGCCTTTTAGCGATTGCCTTGATAATTTGATAGCTGCTTGAGATGTATCTTAGTGTAAATAATACTAGAAAATCTGTCTTCCAAAAAATATTGGATACATATTTTTCCTTTTTTCCCGTAAACAAAACTTCGTCATATTTCAGTACATTTACGTGTACATTTTTTTTACAATAAAGTGACGTCACAAGCCCCCAATCATCATTTTATCTTCGTAATTTTTTATAAATTTATTAATACAAAAAACACGTATCCTATATTTTTCGATAATCTAACTGAAGGACAAAAAATAATTTTGACCATAATTCCTAAAATAGGGATATTTTATGAATGATGGTCAAAATTTTCGAATAGGCCTATTTTTTGGTAGATCTGTAAGTTTGGATTTCAGCAAACTAAACGCGATCATAATATAACATCGCGCCGGTAATCCCCGAAGGGTTATGCCCAGTTGTACTTAACAGTACACCCACATTTGACCCAGCTATGTTTAAGTCCCAAGTAATAGGGGGCGAGCCTATTGCAATCAATCGGGTACAATACCAGACTCCGTGGCTCCTACTGAGAAATTACTTCTCTACTATTGCAATGAAGAGCTTGACAGGTCTTAAACGCAATTTAAATAAATGCTGATCGCGTTTAATTTGAATGGCAAATTCAATATTAACCCTAACTCCCACTATTTAAAAAAAATCCTTTTCAAATTTTAGTATTATTTATACCATGATACAGTTCCATAGTGTTTTCTTAATTACCGTGCAAAACTTTAATTTTAATTGCCTGCGTGAGATTTTTCATAAATCGCCAATAACAATAAAAACATAATACCTATGTATTTAAATTACAGTCCGTTATATACAAATGATAAAACTTATACCGACTGATTTTAAATAGGAATGCTTTGTAGGTCTTTACATAATGGTTCAACTTGGAGAAAGATTTTTTGTTCATTTTTCCTCTAATATTATTTTAAAACATCATCATCTGACAACCATCTTACCAAGGGGTATCGTATTACCCAGTTGTGGAGTGAGATCAGCAGTCGCTCCATGTAAAATACTGGTATACAGCTCTGTATCCGGTTAGACTGGGAGCCACACATTGTTGGGAAAAAGTTTGGCAGATGATGATGATTTTAAAAACATAATTTTGTCTTTGAAAACATGAAACTTTAGCACTTAATTTATTAAGTGATTTTTGGTGTAGGCAGGACTTATGGCAGGTGTAATGTTAGCTATAAAAGATGTTATGAGACAAATATGAACCATCATGTACAGAACCCCAAGAAACAATTTAAATAATAAAGTATTAAATTAATATGACGTTCCTTTTTTATAATAATCAAATAAACAATGTTGAGTTGAGATATTATACATATTTCAAAATAAGTACCTAACACGATACATATCTCTAATTAAGTTAAATTTTTGGATGATTTGGAGATCAAATTCGCTTACATTTTTATACGCGTAGTTCTAGTAATGTAGTTAGCCTATCCTAGTGGTGTGTCCGTGGGTCTACCAAGTCATCATCACTAATTCACTACATAGTATAAAACAAAGTCGCTTTCTCTGTCCCTATATCGCTATGTATGCTTAAATCTTTAAAACTACGCAACGGATTTTGAAGCGGTTTTTTTTAATAGATAGAGTGATTCAAGAGGAAGGTTTTAGTATTATTTGACCGACATTTACGCGGGCGAAGCCGCGGGCGTCAGCTAGTAAGTCACTTATATCACTTGCTTCGGTGAAGGAAAACATCGTAAGGAAACCAGCATGCTAGCGAGATATTTCTCGACGGCATTTAAAGCCCAGTCTGAGATACATGGGCGGTAAAAAATGCTGACACCACGTTAGAGGAACAGTTCTGCCAAACACTTCACTTTCATACAGGGATGGTCCCGACAATACGACAATAAATGAAACCACTGGTAGTTCTAGTTCATAGGAACATTATTAAACTATCAAATAAATCTTAACACCAAAATATAAAAAAATATCAATAAAATTAAGTAGCATAAAATTGTAAACGAAATACATCACAATTTACAAACAAATATTGGTTTACTAACCTTAGGAATAATTTGCACCGATTAAAGTGTGGAAAAAAATGTAACAAACGAATTTGGCAAAGACATTTAGGTAGGTTATTGTAGTATCGTCGGCACCACGACGGTGTTAGGATTTATTTGATAGTTTAAAAATGTTCCTATGAACTAGAACTACCAGTGGTTTCATTTATTGTCGTATTGTCGGCACCACCCTGTTTATAGGCGTGATTTTTTGTCTCCATTTTAGAATAAATCTAATATCAAGTTAGGTTTAAACCTTGAAATAGTGTAACATCTCGCTCCAACAATTATTTCTATCTATATAAAAATTAATCTAGCTATTAATAACTTAATATAAACGGTTTCTAGTACAATATATTAGTTTTATATCATAATATTACTTCATATAGTTCATGTTGTATACCTAGTCATAATTATCGGTTTGATGCGCCCTCTGTGTTCGCGTCGCGGCAACTCCTTCGAGTTTGACTTCACTGGAAAGAAATATAGTTTTTAAACATTGATATAAAAACTAAAGATACGGTCGTCCGAACATTTGCTCGACGCGTTCGCCATACAGAGAATCGGTGTAGTCTGCTCGTTAACGTAACCTTGTATAAGCGGCGTGGTATTTTCGAGGTATAAAGAACATAATTATAGCTTTTAATAAAGTTTACGACCGCACCCGAAGAGAGCCGATCGTGGACTAGTTCACTTCGGCTTAGGAAAGACCGTTTTGGGACCACGTTTGAGGCGTCATTTTAACATGCCGTAATATATAAGTCAATGTTTTTAAACCATTTGGTGGACACACGTACTTGTTTTGTGTTTGACACAGGGTGGAAGAAACACCTGGCCTTCTGGTAGTTTGTGAAATAAAATCGCTATATCTATTTTCAGTTAAAGTTCTAGTCTTCAGATAAAGTAATAAAATTGTTAAAAGTGGTGGTCTTACTGCCGCACTCAGAGAGCTTTAATGATTACTTAGGCCATCACTTAGTTAAGGTTACAAGTAACCTTTACTTAGTGACGGCTTAAGTAATCATTAAATATCTCTGAGTACCGCAGTGAGAATAATATTATCAAGTTGAGTAACTGTCCGTGGACAACGAGAATACTCATGTTTCAAAAATGAGTCACTGTTCACCAGTGGTAGCCAGCGGGGATATTAAAAAAATGTCATGTAACTGTCCACTATGGGGTGTGAACCGTGAATTAGTTTTAGTTAATGTTTCCCTGTCTACCACTGATGCACAAGTCGGTGTTGGTCACCAGGAAACATTTTTATATGTCCCATTTAAAGCTTTATATATTAAAGTACAAAAAATGGAAAATTGTATGTACAGTCTGGTCAATGTAAAAAACAAGATAAAAAGAAAAGATACAGTTTCCAAGATCAAAACAGTATTTTTAGATCAGTGCTTTAACGGGTACTAAAGATACTAATTATAGACATACCAGTGTCGGCCGCTAGAGCTTCGTGCTCTAGATGTGTATCGTGTAGAGCAGTCGGCGCTATAGCGGCGCCGCCAGCAGGCCGCAGTACTGCAGCAGCGCCTCCCGTAGGGCTCCGCCTGCGCCCAGGGCTCGCGCGCTAGCTGCCAGACGCACTAGCAGCGGGTATAGACCTGCAGACAACAGGACGATTAGAATTGCTTGCTCCACTTACATCATTTTTAGGGTTCCGTAGCCAAAGGGTAAAAATGCGACCCTATTACTAAGACTTCGTTGCCCGTCCGTCTGTCTGTCACCAAGCTGTATCTCAAGAACCGTGATAGATAGACGGTTGAAATTTTTACAAATTATCTATTTCTGTTGCCGCTAATACAAGAAATACTATAAACAAAATAAAATAAATATTTAAGAGGGGCTCCCATACAACAAACGTAATTAATCGTTCTGGTATGGCACCCTATTTTTTTTTTTTGGGTGTGGGAAATCATCAAATAACCCCTCCCGCTCTTGGGCAGAGCGAGAGGGAGTGTCAGACTTTTACTGACTAAAAACCACCCATGTTCCTTCTTTTTGTTGGAAGTTGGACCGATGACCTGATCAAGGTTGCGAAATCCGCTGGATGCGAGACGCACGGGACCGGTCAATGTGGCGGCCCTTGGGAGAGGCCTATGTCCACCAGTGGACGTCTTTCAGGTGAAATGATGATGAATCATCTTAACGTCAATTATGAACGTGTGAAAAGACCGCCGAGAATGATGTCAAAGGCATTTTTAAGATCTAGAGATGCAGTTATACATTTTTTTTTATCTTAATCAAGCTGTTCGGTTATATATATGTATGACTATGTGCAGTAACTGCATCTTCAGTGGAAATCCTGCGACGAAATTTAAATTGTGACTCAGATAGTTTTTCTATTATGTTTTGTTATAGAGGGTAATACAGATATGGGCCTAAAGTTGGAGACATCGTCTCTTTTCCACCCTTGTACGTAATACTAACCTATTAACTTCTGCCACGCTACAGCGTCCACCTTGCCAGGCGGCGCCTTCTTCATGGACTCGGTGAGCGTCGCCACCGCCTTTAGCACGAACGATATCTCTGATAGTTGGTGCCTGTGGAAGGAATACAGTCAATCGGATACCTTCCTTAAAATTTGTTCCATTGTCGACCTCATCTCTGCCCGTAGGACAAGATTGAGGTCAAGAGAAGGCCCTTCTCATATAAAAAAAATAGATACCTACACAAAAATCCGAAAGTCTGTATTAAAAATAGTACATTCTGATATAGGTGAGGAAAGGGGGTTTGAACTTTTTTGTATGGACGCTGGAATATCGACTCACCGACATTTTTATTTTTTTTTAGAAATCACGGCCTACGATAAGGCCAAGGGGAGGGGGGGGGGTAAATAACTCTATTTTTAATGATTGTTCTTTACTTTCAAATATTTTGTTCGTCTATATGTCCTCTATCCATACATACCACTTTTCAAATGGCGGGCATTTATTTATTTATAGCATTCAAGGCAGAATTTGTTATGGAACCAAAAACTGCAGTAACAAATCCGTACAAACGTGTATCAAACGACGTCCTTCATACTTTCGAAGAAATAAAACGAAAAGTATTTCTCTCATTAATGATTAAGAAACTATGATTTATTTCGCTTTTTTCTGATGATGATGCTTCGTGAAACACGGGCTAGTTTTATTACTTACCTAGGCAATGGTTCAGTATTATCCTCGTCTTCCGTATACTTAGATATCACTTCCTGGAACCTGTCCAGTAACGCTACTATCGCTAGGGGGTCCGTATCGTCTGGAACAAAAGCAATTGTTAAGTATTTTTAATGTTTTTTTATACCCCATAACTTTTTTTAGTGGAGCTCGTGGCTTAATAAGAACTGCCACTCTGGTCGATCTTTAGGTAAAAGCTGTGCTTGCCTAGGTCGGTCTGTGGATGAGTCGCCTGACATACCGAGTTTCCTCAGTGCCTCGGAAAGCACGTTAAGCTGTTGGTCCCGGCTGCCTTATATAGTTCTTTGGCAGTCGTTACAGGTAGTCAGTGACCTGGAATTCTGACATCCAGTCTTACCAAAGAGTATCGTATTACCTAGTAATAACTGTGTTGTGGAGGTCAGATAGGCGGTCGCTCCATGTAAAATACTGGTATTCAGTTGCAACCGGTTAGACTGGAAGCCGACCCTAACATAGTTGGGAAATGCTAGGCAGATGATGATTTCATATCCCATAACTCTAAGGTATGAATGAGACCATATCAAAGAATAAACTGGCATAATATGAATTATTTTTCTATTGACATGTATATTTTAAATCTTTCATATAAAACTATTCGAGAAATACGTGCATATAATACATTCTTACGTGAAATATGATAACGTCACATATTCTTAGCTTTAAATATGAATGAAAATGAATTACAGTATTCTTAGCTTTAAATATGAATGAAAATGAATTACAGTACCCGGCGATAAATATTGCACATCGACCTTTGGAAAGAGGTGTATTTTATACAAAGAAGAAGAAAAAGAATTATCAAAAGAAGCAAATCATAATTGTTTTAACAGCTCCTAATAGATACCGGACTGTTTGTATTTCGTGCGACAGAGATAACGCTCTACGAAGCCGAAATTAGCCGATTGTCTCTTTCCAAAGGTCGATGTGCAATAATTATCGCCGGGTACTGTACTCGTATTTATCAAAACTATGCACTTTTTAGACCACATATTTTAGAACTTTTTGTGTTATTTTTACTTACCTTCGAATTATGAAATATGAATAAAAACGTTGTACTTGTATGTTTTTTTTTAAATATAATAAATAATGTAATGAATGTGTTTGAAAGATGAATAAAGGAAATGGCTCACTTTCTACTCCAGCGAAGGAGTCAATATCCTCAAGCATAGAGTACTGTAGAAGAGTCTCGAAGCACGTCCGCGCGAACTCTTCTCTTTCTTTTAGTTCTTGTTCGTTTTCTGTTGACAAAGTTTATCAATTATTATTTATTATGTCCTAAGAATAAGTTGATAAAAAAATAACGTGAACCTTAGAATATTTTGTCTTGTACAAAACTTGTTAAATATTATTTTATTGATTATGAGAGTAAACTAGCTATGTACATTAATTAAAAACTATTAAATATACTAACAAGAAACTATAAAAAAAAACTTGTTTGTATTGGTACCAGCATCATCGATTGAAATAAACTTTATGAGTGGCTAATCAAATTTGTAATGAAGATGCCATATGTGAATGGACTTTAACTTTGATCATAATAATATCTTGAAAACATGACACTTTAGAAGGCTTTGTCTCATTCTAAACTAGTTTGTTTGATTGTTTGTTTGTATACCAAGTATTGGTTAATTAAGTTTTACGCGTGTTCGCTAATTTAAAAATAAAATAAAATGGCAGTTCGGCAGGCCACGCTTCGTGTAAAAATCCTCTAACCCCATTACGTATGTTCATTTTGTCGAAAGAAATAATGATGATATTGCTTACGGATGGGCTGCGACGGCTGCGTATGTAAAGATCCTGCTCTGACGAGCGCTAGCAATGCTCTCAAGTGTTGGGGAGGCAATCTCGGCCGCGCCCGCAGCGCTTGTTCACGTACTGCTATTACTAGTTGGCGGGCTGCGCGGCCGCCGCCAACGCTATTAAGAAAAACATTTATTTACAATACTGCAACGATATTTCGCGCTGGACTAATGTTGGTAAGGAAGCACTGTATTGCTTCTTTAGCAACGTCAACGCTTGTGTTAGTTTGTTGGCATGATAGAGTATTTTTCAAGCATGGAGAACAAAGTTACAAAAAAATCTCAAATGTATTGACAATATATAAAAACTTTTTTATTACAAACATGTTCACAAACGTGTTCGAAATAAAATATTGCAAATAATAAAACATTACATCACAAGATTTAGTCTATGCAGACAAAACCGACTTGAAAAGTATCAGAATGATTTATACGAATATTAAACTATGCTTTTCTTGTAAACAAATTAGTCTATTTTAAAATCGTTACTATAGGGGTATACAAACAGGATGTAAAGTTCTCCATCCTAGACGGGTGCCTGGAGGGCTCCTGACCGTCAGCTGTTGTTGTCGGGCCGTGAAGAAAATGAATAAGTAGCACAATTCAGAATTGCGCAGTAGGACTTTTTTTAACTGGGGAAAAAGGTCGGGGCTACGGGTTGTTCGCAGATACCGTGGTCTCGACATGAAGGGCTAAGAAGGAACATGGGTGGTTTTTAGTCAGTAGAAATCTGACACTCCCTTTTTCTTCTGCCCAAGAGCGGGAGGGGTCATTTGATGATTTTCCACCCACCATAGAAAAAGGACTTTTTTAACTGTAGTACTTTTTGTGGTGTCGCTACATTACAAAAGAAAAGTTACTCACGGTGGTTCAAACAGAAATGTCTCGAGCACTTTGGGTAACGTTTCCCAAAACTCTTTGTACACATCGGGCTGTTCCCTCGCTAACGGCAAACCTGTACCTAATACCTACAACAAAAATAAATAATTAAACAGGCAAACATGTGATGGTGTAACGGTTTTAGGTTTTTTATGAGAAGGTATGAAACGCTTTGAGGAAAAGGCTGTTACATGAAGGGTGTAAAAATACCCTTTAACGAATTCCTGTCACATAGTGATATTTTTTTGTTCTAGACCTTCTCGTTACGGAGATAACATTGAAGGTCAAAGATCCAACATTTTTTTTTTCAAATAAAAGTTTTAAATCTTAAGCGTGCTCTGTCCCAGTCGTGGGCAATGGCCTCCCTCCCTCGATTACTCAATTAAAAATCAAATTTTACCATTTTGATAAAAAATGTTTTTTTTCCAAAAATGTTTGTCGATTGACGATATATTATTATGTTACATGAGCTAAAGACATAAAAAAAAACATTGATTTGTTTACCTGTAACAAAAGTGATGAGATTTGTGCAACCTCGTCCATTTGTTCTGCTGATTTGCGTCGTTTGTCCTGTCCGTATTTTTGTACTGATGTGTGCAGCGCCTAAATATGATTAAAATATTATGAACGAACTGAACGAACTGGGTAAAACCTGAGAAGGTACATTGTACATTTAGAACTGGTAGGTCAGTGGCAGTCGGTCTAAGATGACAAGGTAGATCGGATAACAAAAACATGCAAGTAGAAAATAATTTTCTGTTTACCTAAACATACACATATGTGTTGTTGATGCATATTATCTTTTTTTTTTTATAAAACTAGAATAAATCAGATGCAGATCAGTAGATAAAACTTAAATTAAAAAAAGAAAACTGAATTTCACGGGCTTCCCTGAAGACTTCTATCTTAAGCGCACATCACCTGTCACGGATTGCATGCCAGGTTCTTTAAACCTGGCATGCAAACCAAATATGTCATGTCACTTATACATGACATGTTTGGTTTGTATTGAAAATAATAATGTCATCTTTTCATCCGTGTCTGGACCATATCCTGTCAGATGCTTGTAATAGACTTCAACATGTTAGGGCCAGCGGAAGTCACATTAGATCTCGCTGTCTCCATTAGCAAGTGTGCGAGGGAATACCGGTGACGTTTCAGTCAGCACGAGCCTGACAGACCCCTCCGCTCTCCCCAGGGCGTAGGATATCCCCATCGTGAAAATGAAAAAATGCTTCTACATGTTCCCATGTTTCTATTGTCATAGTTACCAGCAGCAAATGCGGCAAGACATCCACAGCAGCTTGCGGCGCGGCGCGGTACAGCGCGGCGGCCGCCGCAAGGCAGCGCGGTGCGGCGCCGCCCGGCCGCTCGCCGCACGACGCCGCAAGCGATGTCAGTGCGTTGAACAGCGAGGGGAGGAGCGAGTGGCGTTGGAGGGCTTCCTGAAGACAAAATTAAAGAACTGCTTGAAATAAATCTTTTGAGAAAAGGTGATCATGGTTGCCAATGACTTGTAGCTCGAACTATACGACTTGCACTGACTGGACAGACCCAAATCTGTGTGGTTCTTACTTCAAACACCATCTCAGACGCTAATTTACCCCCGTCCGGGCTGCGGGTTGTTCGAAATAGATACCGCGACCGCGACACAAAGAGCTGAGAAGGAACATGGGTGGTTTTTAGTCAGTAGAAGTCCGACACTCCTTACCGCTCTGCCCAGAGCGGGAGGAGTCATTTGATGATTTTCAGAATTTTAAACTGCTCAGTAGTTTCGGAGATAAGGGGAGGGGGGAATGGTCGGACAGACAAACAGACACACGAGTGATCCTATAAGGGTTCCGTTTTTTCCTTTTGAGGTACGGGACCCTAAAAATGATATGATAATCGTTACCTTATGCACTATATCTAGACAATGCAACGCGTGTACACTGACGGGCGCGGCGGCGGCGAGAGAGTCTAACGCTGATGCTGCAGCCGAGGGCTCCGTGCTGCACACGTGGGATAGGCAGGAGCCCAGCTTTGTTACGTCTGCTGGAGTGAATCTGGAAAGATATATTCAACGTAAACGTATAGCTATGAGAAAACTGAATGTAGCTAGATAAATGTGAATATGTGCAGAAAAAACCTCAGATTAAAAAGGTGTATTTTGAATGGAACCCAATACAACCGAAAGAGATAGAAAAAATCGCACAAATAATATCTTATAACCCCGAGTTACAATTACTTATTATTTAAAAAATCCGAATTCGAAATCCGGATTCGATTTTCGAATCCGGATTTGAAAGTCGAGTAACGGATATCCTGATTTTTAGGACTATGGATAGTCCGGATTAAAAAGAACTGCCACTCGGGTCGATCTTTAGGTTAAGCTGCGCTTGCCTAGGTTGGTCTGTGGATGGGTGGTTTTTAGTCAGTAGAAGTCTGACACTCCCTTCCGCTCTGCCCAAGAGCGGGAGGGGTTATTTGATGATTTTCCACCCGCAAAAAAAAAAGGGTTTCGTGAAGGTTCCGTTTATTTTGCATAATAAAAAGATACTCACGTGGGTCGTATGTGCTGGAAGATGAGAGGGAAGATCTGCACGAGAGTGGTGAGGAAGTTCAGTGAGGGCGCGTACACTTCCACTGGTTTACCGTCCTCGGATGCTAGGAACGAAATAGTACATTTGAAATAAATATATGAAAGAAAGAAAGAAAATATTTATTTGGGACAAGCACAGGAACTACAAAAATAATAAAAAAAGAATCTAAAACTAAATAATAAAAAGAAGACCTGTGCGAGGCCAAAAAGGCTCCTATCTCAGCATGGTGTTGCGATAGATGAGACACAAATACCGCAGCGCTGGTATTCTGATATATAGACTTCGTTTGGCCACATGTATACATTGCAGTAGGTACTATCACCAAAAAAGAGTCTACTTTTTTAAAACAAAATCTCCTGCACAGGATGACCACATCTGTTTACTGTGAGGACCAATAGTAGTAAAACAAAATAGTACCCTTTTAGTGCGAATAGTAAAAGACCGAAAAATATGCGAGAATTTTAATTATGGTAATGATTTTGATAGCAGATGTTTGAACACCCTTTTTAGAAACCAATAGGAATAATAAAGGACCAGAGAGTGAGACAAGTAGTAAAATATTTCGTCGGTTTAAAAAAACAACTGTTTCGTACAAAACTGCAATACTTACACATTCAAAACATAGAGAATCAAACTAAGCATAATGTAACATCTCACAAGCAGTGTAACTACCTATGTTTACAAATAAAATATTCTTATTCTTATCAATTAAATTCCCAAGAGAAAAATTGAAATGTGGAGGCTTCAGAATGATGTACTGAATACGTGGTAACCATATCCGCGTCGGTGTACTTACGATTTTTGTACGTAAGCTAGGCACGCGAAGTGTTGCTCTTGCGTTATCTAGGTCTATCTATATCTGTGGCCGAGACGATGAAGCTCGACGAAGTCCCAGAGAAACAATTTATTCCTGGATTCCGCAGCGAAATTAATCAGAAAAGAATACTGAAGGAGTAGGAAAAACACAATTTCCACTTACGTGGAGGGTCCGAAGGTGATGCAGCTGCTATATTACTCCACGCTGCCCAAGCGGCGGCCCACACTCTTCTTTGTAGGGAAGCTTCTACCTCAGTAGCCCGGCCAGCTGCTGATACCACTTCTTGGAATGATTTGAGGGCGCCTACTGACACCTGGGTGCAGGAGAGAAAGGATTTAAAGAATAATGACTTATAGTTCACTAACATCCGGTACTATCGGAGACCTATACCCTATCACTACATAATTATTAGAAAACAAAATCCTCCAACGCGTCTGTGTTGTCTGATCGCGATTAACTCAAAAACTACTCCACCGATGTTCATGCTGTTTCCACCAATGGTTAGAGTGGTTCTCGAGGAAGGTTGTAGTAAATAATTTGACCGACATTCACGCGGGTGAAGCCGCGGGCATCAGCTAGTATTTTGTAAAATTTTTGTACGTTAAACTTATACTACCTTAAAGTTATGTGAATTCAATCCATTTGATTTGTTTTATTTCCTCATACGTTTTGTATCGTTACCATGGCAAGATGCACGTAGCGAACGGCAAGCACGTCGTTGAGTTCGATAAACTCTGTAGCAAGGCAGGAAGTGAACGGCTGATTTCACGAAATCGTTGGAGTACTTTCAACATCCATTGTTGGTTTATTTTTGTCATATTTACGTATGTACGATAGCGCAATAAATTAATATTGTACTGATAAATAAAGGAATTCGTGCGAAATTATTCCCTAACCATTCCAAAATATTCAAAAATGCACAACGTTGTTCAAGTTTCACTTCTGCCAGCACTCCCGGAGTGCAACCCGTTGTTTTTTATACGTATATAAATGGAGTACAGCGTACAGAGAATGTAATTTTACATTGAAATAATGGAAAAGTAACTGTAAAAACAACAAAAAAAGGGAAATTTTGGTAGCGTATGATTCAAAATAAGAAGTTGAATGCACGTTTTCTGTTTGCGTCATCCTGTATTATAGTGACTCACAAATGGTGGCTTCACCCGACTTCGACATAAGATGTTCTGTGATAACATTCCTAGCAAAATTATCGACATAATTAAAATCTCCTCACCTCATGACTCCTCCTGAGCGCGAAGTCAGTGATATAATCCAGCAGAGCTGTCCAGGACCTGTTGAAGTCACCCACGGTCGTGAGCAGCTGGAAACGCGAATGGAACACCCGGGACACGCCTGATAGGGTTAGCACCTAGGGAATGTAAGATTTTGGTTTTATTTGCATAAAATACAGAGACATGGTCATCGACGGGTAAAAATCAGCTGTTACATTTAGCGCGTGTCGATATTGCATTTTTGTATAAAACAGCAGAGTTTTTGCATCGATGACCTAGCGTGTATAGGCCTCTCTATTGATAGACAAATCTAGAAATATTTTTATGTTGTAGAATTACAAAGAAAAAAAAAACTTCAATAAACAACGTCTATTTTTACACGACTGCCCCAAAAAACAGAGTGTTATGTTTTTTCTCCACTTTGCTGGGCAAAGTGGGAAAGATCCATTAATTTTGATAAATAAATTAGTTTTCAAAACTAAAATTGCTGGAATACTGACTTTACCAGTCTTCCAAAAACGCATATGAATAAAATTTTCATAAAAAAGTAGTAATTATGTGTAGTAGCAACACGTACACAATATTCTTTTCATACCTGTGTTTCAGCCCACTGCTTCTGCGCCGTGTTCCTGGTATGATGTATTAGGATATGGTCTCCGGTATCCACCTTCTCTGAACTCGCTATATTGGACTGCTTTTGAACCTAGACGAAAAAAAAAACATTGGGCTTATTAATTTTAAAGGATAAATGAAGCTTTGTTGAGAAGTTCGGATTAGCTGGTCGAGGTAAGTCGGATGCTCACAGAATTATTATATACTAGCGGACGTCACGCGGTTTTACTCGCGTAGTTCCCGTTCCCGTGGGAATACAGGGATAAAAAGTAGCCTATGTCACCCGGGGATAGTGTAGCTTCTATTCTCTTCTTCTTGAAATCGGTCTAGTAGTTTCGGAGCCTATTCGTTACAATCAAACAAACAAATATTTCCTCATTGTTATCGTGTAGATTTAGATAAAATGTTGAAATCAACAAGCTGCATTACAATGCTGTACAGTCACTAGCTCCAATACACACAATTAGCAACGTTTGTAAGCAATTTTCGCCCACTGTAATGATTTCATTTCCATGTTACGTAACTAAACTAATATTATGGAAACCATATTATCACAAATTAGGTCATATCTCAAAGTTATTTCATGATAAATTTGCGTTTGGTTTTTGCCAAGTGTATACATATTGGTCACTGGCATTGCGTTGTGTAGGACAATAGGTGGGGTAATCGGGTGCTTAAGTGGAGGCCTAGAGTAGGGCATAGAAATGTAGGCAGGCAACTAATGCGTTGGACCGACGACCTTGTTGGAGTGGCCGGAAAGGACTGGATGCGAAAGGCGCAAAACCGGGAAGAATGGCGTGCATTAGGAGAGACCTACACTCAGCATTGAGTGGTGACAGGTTGAAGAAGAAGAAGGAGATTGCGTTGTTACATTATTATAATATTTTAATTAAATTACGTTCATCATTGAAATGTTTACTAGGTTCTTACCTGTTCCAACATCGGGAATAGCACAGCCAGTAAGGCTCTCCAGGCAGGCTTGCTGAGCAGGGTTCCGTGAGCACCTATACAGCTGAACAACGTCTGGCTAGCAGCCCGACGTACTGGGGCGCGGGGTTCCGTACATAATTCACCTGAAATTAATAACTGAAAGTAGATTCTTTGCAATAGGAGCATCTCGAAAACGTCCTTTTTTTAATTTAAGACAAGCCCGCCACTCTATTCCCAATGTACAGCAACTCGTGTGCGCCAGAATCAACAGTGGCGATCACCAGAAAAGCGCCGAGACAATGAAGCTCGACGAAGTCTCAGAAAAATAATTGAAGTGTCTTGGATCCCGCCACGAAATTAATCAGAAGAGAATAGCGGAGGAGTGGTAGAAACATAATGACCACTTCACCATATTAGGAGGAGACCGAAGAGGATAAAGTCAATCAATATCAAAATATTTATTTCAAGTAAGCCAGTTACAGGCACTTTTGAATAGTCGAACAAATACTAAATAAACTAAGCTACAGTACCAGTCACAAGGCATAATAACTGTGAGTGTACTGTAGTTGCCCATTCCAAAGCGTTGGTCTCATGAGAATAACGGCAAGAAATCCATGGACACTCTTTTAAATCATAATATTGTTACAAAACTTTGGTTACATCATTCATGTTGAGATGGTATATTATGTGAGAACTATGTCGCAAGATGTGCACGATAAGTCATCATCTGCCTAGCCTTTTCCCAACTATGTTGGGGTCGGCTTCCAGTCACGGCACGGAGGAAACTAGGCATGTCGGGCGGTCACCCATCCACAGACCGACCTAGGCAAGCACAGCTCTACCTAAAGATCGACCCGAGTGGCAGTTCTTATTAAGCCACGACCTCTTCATTAAGCCACGAGCACCTCAGATGTGCACGTTAAGTGTCCACAGTAAAGTCAAAAACGACAATTCAAAGATAAATACGCACAAAGGGACGTATACTACTGGGATAAGCCCAGTTGCGTAGCACCTCGGATAAATAATATGATTAATATTAATGGGTCCTTTTTTTTTTGGGGGGGGGGGGGTGGGAAATCATCAAATAACCCCTCCCGCTCTTGGGCAGAGCGAAAGGGAGTGTCAGACTTCTACTGACTAAAAACCACCCATGTTCCTTCTTCGCCCTTCATGTCGAGGCCGCGGTATCCCTTGCGAACAACCCGCAGCCTCGACAGGCATCGTCCCTTGCGGGCCCCTTCCATGTTGCTGACATCTCTTTGAGGCGCGCGTGGAACACGAACGCGCCGTCGACACGGCCTGTCGTCGTCATAAGACGGACGGACGGCGAGCTTACCCATCACTCACCGTCCACAGGCCCACGTCTACGGTGGCCGGAAGCCATCACGTGGCCCCCGACGCCCGGAGCACCTCCGGCGGGGGCTGGGACGAGAGGTTCTCTCCCTCTCACGTTCCGCCACCTCCTTATATTAATGGGTCTTTAGTTGTGAGCTGTGATGTCCTTCTATATTTCATCTTAAGTAGTTTATCATGATACTGGTATTAATATACTTACTGAGTCTGATGTAGAGACACATCCACAGTTTGTCCAGAGGCGGTAGTTCAGCGTGGTTGGGCACTTCGGGACACACGGCTGTATCGTTCGCTAGTGCTGCTACTAACTTGTCCCGGTTGTGGTATAGGTAGTCTGAAATGTTCCACTGTAGGACGAAAGAGATTAGTTAGAAGTAGTTGTTTACGTAGTTAAGATTTAGGTACACAAATACAGACACTATCAGTATGGCAGTTATGTTAAAGTATGAAGATAAATTGAAACTCTGTGCTGCCTTACTCACATATAAAATTGTAAAGATTTTGAGCAAGTGTCTTAATAAAGAAATACACTCACAGTAGTCAAGTTTTCTAAGTATTACATGCATCACATCAGGTAAAGTAATAGTGAAGTGTAACCATTTCTAATAAATACATTATTTTGGAGATCGGTTTGAGCTTTAATTTCTAAAGTCAACACGACGCCGACGTTACGTGTCTACTTATAGTTTAATATGTACTAGTTTGCTTTTGTTGTATTGTCTTACTTTGTGTATTTTACTCGTAAGAATATTATTAAGCTATTGCATAGCTTCTATCGCGGGCCTTGAGCGTGGAGACCGAATCCAGAAATTCCGTTACGAAAAAACCTAACACTCATTTATTTAATAAAAGAAAAAAAATGTTTTTTTATCGGTCACCACGCTCAAAGTGTAACTTGAATTAATATCAAAGAAAAAAAAAACAAAGGAAAAAAAATACTGCATTAATAAAATAAATAAATAATTATAATTGCATAAGTTGATAAAAATGCTATGCAATAGCTTTACCGCGGCAGTCTCCGAGTGCCACACGTCTTTTTTATATTGACAAGACGAATGTTTACACCCGAAACAACTAACCTATTGTTGGCTGTCTAGTTTTAGACAAAATATTAGTAAATATAATATATAGCTATTTAAGCTTCAAAGAACTCGCCATCAATCCAACAGCCGTAAGGCTAATATTGAGCTCCTTGGTCTGCGTGGCGAAGGCGGCGGCCGCAGCCAGCACCTGGCGCAGACAGCGCGGGCCCGCGCAGCCCAGCAGGTCTCCCGCCACCACCTGCGCGCACTGGAACGCCGAGCGGATCAACTGCTCGCTGGGGGGGGGATTACAGATGTTAACGTTACGGGAGTAAATATGGATAAGGATTATTATATACGAGCTGTTGCCCGCGTGTGAAAGGAAAGTCCAAATTGATTCTCATACATTTATTTTTGTTGAAAATAAATAATAATCACAATGCGAATACCATTAGTTATTAACATTCATTACACTTTATTAAAACAGTGTACATACCTTAATCCTTTTTGAACAGCACTTAAACTTAATTCTTTTCAAACAGCCCTTTTACCACAATTTCGGTTATGAAACTATCGTAGACTACGACTTATTTTTCGTCTATATATTACGGGTTCCGCAGCAAGACTGACTCGATACCGCTGGCCGTTGCGTCGGCGCTTAAAAAAAATCCCCTCCGCTACTCGGTGGTAGTGACGCAACGGAGCGGCGAGCGAGTCAGTGTTGCCGAGATAAAAGTAAAAAATAAGTATAATAACTAATTTATACATTTAACTATTTTGTAAGCCTTGAACGGAAAAATATTAATGACGGTTCCTAACAGCTCGGTCATCCTGCAGTTTTAGCGAGTCCCTTCGCTTTGATTTACTGATAAGCTAGGTAGTTATATATCTAATCCATTCAATTCAATTAAATAAATTGATTTAAAGAAAATAACTGAAGCATAACCGATATAATCACCTTGTACGACAGTAAACAATTGTAAATAATTTAATATTTCATTCGTTATTGTATAACACATAATAATATGTACTCGCAGGTACATTAAACATAGGCAATTTAAGTAAACAACTATTGAATGATAAGTTTATAATAAGACGAATACATATCTTAATCTAGACAGCTTAAACTATCTTAACCAGGTGTCTTAATCTAGGCAGGTATCCAAATCTAGATCTCACAATCGAGGCATTTTAATGTAAATATCTTAACTTTTTTTTTTTTTTTTTTTTTTACGTTTTATAATATTTGTTTTGACATAGCGTGTAACTAAGGTTAACGGTTAGGTAACTTATTTTATCATTTATGTATCCAGTACTGAATACAAAGTACACATTGCAAGTCCTAAAAGAGATACAAAATAATGTTTTTAATCGCTATCAGATCTCTGATCATCATTTTGAGATATAACACCATCATCAGAATTTTCGGAGGAATCATAATTTTTATTGAAAACTAACCAAGGTTTAAGTTTATCTATTGCAACAATATTGTTGTATAGGGGCCGGCCAGGCTTGCGTGTCAATGGCGTGTCTTCGATTGCAAGTCTGTCATTAGGTAGTAGTTTAGTTACACGATAAGGACCCTGATATTTATTAACTAGTTTTTTTGATTTTCCGTCGCTAGGAACCTCTCTTTTTACACTTACTAGATCGCCCACAGTATAATCATGTTTGTTTTTTCTTTTGGAGTCGAATCTAGCTTTATCTTTTTGTTGTTGTTCAATAATACGCGCACTGGCATGTTCTCGAATTTGATCTAAATTATTGGTAGACGCGTCCCTAGTATCGTCTATGATGTCACTAAGTACGTTTTCGGAACCACTATTAATTTTGAAACCAAACAAGAGCTCAGAAGGACTTTTACCGGTTGTTTTATGGATAGTAGTATTTAGCCCTATTTGGATGTCAGGTACGTATTCGTCCCAGCTTTTATCATCCATGCCGTGAGTTTTGGCCGACAAAGCGTCTAGAATTGTTCTATTGAACCTCTCGACTTGGCCGTTAGCACGTGGCGTAGCCACTGCATTGAGAATATGCTTAATACCGGTGGATTTTGTGAATGAACGAAAACTGTTACTTGTGAACGATGTTCCCTGGTCTGTTATTAATCGAGTAGGAGCACCAAAATAACTTATGTGTTCCTGCAAGACCTTGATAGATGTGCTACTTTTTGTATTCCGAACAGGTGTAATGTTGATAAACTTAGTAAAACCATCTATAACCACTAAAAGATAGCAGTTGCCCTTTTTACTTTTAATGAATGGGCCAAGGTGGTCTGCGTGAATGGTGTGGAACGGTACCACAACTTTTGGTATTGGGTGCAATTCGCCCTGTTGCTTGCCTGAAATCCCCTTATGATATGCGCATTCTAAGCAAGACCTAACATACTTCTTTACAAATCTGCGCATTTTGGGGAACCAATAAGACTGTTGTATCCTAATCAGTGTCTTCTCAAAACTAAAATGCCCTACATCATCGTGGTTCATCTTTGCAATCTGCCATCGAACGCCCTTTGGAACTAACCATCGAATATCGTTATTCCCCTCCCCCACGATACGATAAACCTTGCCGTTTTTAAGTTTAAAATTCTTTAAAACCTCCACAACTTTTACTGCGTTCGAGTCGTTTAAAATCTCTTTTATCCGAGCTACTTCGCTGTCACTTGACTGAACAGTCGCTATCCAGTCTTCAGTGCCTACGTTTAGAACGTCTAAAACATGGAGTCCTTCAACCGCATCTCCAACCGGGTTTCTACTTAGGGCGTCTACGTGTTGCATGCGAGAGCCTGGGCGGTACTCGATTTCGCAATCGAATTCTTGGAGTTGTACCCACCACCTAGCTATTCGGGGAATAAGATCTCTCTTTGTTAAAGTCGTTCTCAGGGCATTACAGTCTGTCAATACTTTGAAAGGCGTACCAATGAGGTAGACTCTGAATCTATTTAGGGATGATACTACGGCGAGTGTCTCCAACTCAAACGAGTGATACTTTTGTTCGTCGGGAGTTGTCTTGCGACTGAAATAAGACACTGGTCTCAATAGGCTGTCATCATCCTTTTGAAGTAGGATTCCAGCTAAGCCATGCTTGCTGGCATCAGTATGAACCTGGGTCTCTCTCTCAGGATCATACAATGCCAGTACGGGCCTTTTAGTCAGAATTGACTTGAGTTGCTGGAATGATTCGTCTTGTTTTGCCCCCCAAGTCCACTCGCTATCTTTCTTAAGAAGGTCCGTGAGTGGTCCTGCAACAGTAGCAAAGCCTTGGACAAACCTCCTGAAAAAACTAGCGAGTCCGAGAAATTGGCGAAGCTCATGCTGTGATTTGGGGACGGGAAATTTGGTTATTGAATCCGTTTTCCTAACACCAGGCTGAATTCCACTCGCACCTATTTGGAATCCTAGGAAGTCTATCGAATCAAGGAAAAATTTGCATTTAGCCAGTTTGAGGGTAAGACCTCCCTTTTTTAAGAGAATAAAAACTTCTTCCAATCTGGACATACCCTCTTTAAAAGAACGGGCAGGGATAAGGACATCATCCATATAAACAAGTGCGTATTTGGATTTTACGTCTGAAAGAATTTTGTTAATTGTTCTCTGAAACACAGACGGAGCATTAACTAAACCAAATGGCATCCTTGTATACTCATATTGGCCATCAGGGGTCACAAATGCAGTCTTGTCTTGTGATTTTTTTTCTATAGGAATCTGGTAATACCCAGATGCTAGGTCTAAAGAAATAAACAATGTGTTACCAGAGAGCCTATCTAACTGATCCTCGATAAGAGGGAGAGGATAGTGGTCCTTTTTGGTACGTCGATTCAATGCTCTGTAATCGACGCACAACCTTTTTTCGCCAGTTTTCTTTTTGACCAGTACGATCGGGCTCGCGTATGGCGATGAAGATTCCTTGACAATTCCGGTGTCCAGCATTTCCTCAACCATTTCCCTTACTTGGGCTCTTTCACCATAGGACAAACGGTAGGGTCTGTAAACCACTGGGTCGGAATCTTCAAGTTCAATCTTCATCTCCCCCGCGGTTGTAAAACCCAGATCTTTTAGGCCTGAAGAAAAACAATCCGAATATTTGGCTAGAAGCTCCTGTAACTCCTTTTTTTGTTCAGGAGAGAGTTGTTCTCCGCAATGTACAGATTCTTTTACCATTTCATCATCAAAAGACACATGTAGTACGTCAAAACTACGAGTAACAGGAACAGCACGTGCTATGAGTGATCCTTTTTGCAAAATAAGTTCGTTACCGCACAAATTGTGAACAAGGACTTTCCCTGAACCGTTTTCAAGTGTATACGCACCAGGAAGCAAGTAGTGTTCTTTGTTAACCTGTCCTCGTACGTTACCGTTCACAAATATTGTACCCTGATATCTAGTAGGACTTTCAACTGGTACCGCTACTAACTCGTTAGGTTTTAGTTTTGTATCCATACAAGCCATTAGAAAAATTTTGGTATTTGGAAGCTTCTCGAAAATAATTTGATTTGCAGTTTTTGTTATCGTAATGTTTGGTTTCTCCGTGAACGTGTGCCCTAATAACACGGGGTATTTTATGGTTGAATCATCTACAATAAGAATTTTAACCTTTTCTTCTATACCTTGTACTAAAATGTCAACGTGAGCCTCTCCTAGTGGTTGGACATGAAAACCACCTATACCTCGCAAAATCGGTAATTTGTCAAAATAATAATCGAGACCCAATTCTTTTGCTATAGAATCTTTGATGAGCGTACACTGACTTCCTAAATCTACATGTGCCATTAATGGTTTTCCATTTACTATGATTTCTATTACATATTTTTCGTTAGTCTCTTCACTATTATCTAATAAAGCAACTTGTTTTTCTTGTTTAGTTTCAGAGGTTGGTTTCTTTTCATTTACATTATTATTTTGTTTCGTCCTACAATACAAGTCTAAATGCCCTACCCTACCGCAAAATGCACATTTACTAGGCGGTTTACCACATTTGAAACTTTTATGGCCGTCTTCGTTACAATTGTGACATTTTATTTTATTTGAAAAATCGTGAGGTTTGGATTTATTCGTATTAGTCTGACCCTTTCGTTCTAATTTTGCCTTTTCGGACGTTTCCCTACTGTGCCCTGGTTTTACGGTCTTTAAGTATTTAAGAACATCTTCTGGCTCTTTAAACTGGGCAGCTTGTGCTCCCACCCTAATAGCACGGTCCTCGATACCATGAAGTAGACAATCAACAGATTTTCTACCTTTAATTCCACATCTGTTAATCAAATTAATTTTAGAATAATAATAATGTTCTAGCGAGTCCCCGTAACGCACGCGTTTGGCCAGCATTTCTGTTAAAAGTTCTGCATAGTCATCTCTACAAGGAAACGACTCTATAAGCTTTCTTTTCCATTCAGTCCAGCTGTAAAGTACTGTATCTAGCCCCTGGTACCATGTTTTAGCTATGCCAGTCAATTTCGGTAGAGCAAAATGTATAACTTCGCGTTCATCCCACCCGTAAATTTCGGCGCATTCCTCAACCTTTGTGAGCCAAGTGACTATAGTTTGATCCTTGGATGTGGGATCAAATTCTGGCAGGACGTTTGTTAAAGAAAGCTTAGAGGTCGATGACCCTTTAACATTACTTAATATATCTAAAAACTTATTTAAAATGTTTTTATCATCACTAGGCATATCTTTAAAATTACTGTTCACTTTTTTTGACTCGCGAGCGACGAGATCGAGACCGCTGACATCGTCGCTTACTTATATGCTTAAGATCGTCTTCGTTATCAGAATATGACCGACGCCGACGTCTCCTCGCTCCGCGTACTTCATCCTCAGAACTATATGACAATTCGCATGAGCTACTATAATCATATCGCGACCTTTTGTAGATCCGACGTCGTGGACGAGATCTTTGCGAGTTCTGTCGTCTATAGTGAATGACTTCATGCCGACGACCGTCTGTTGTGCATGGGCTACTTGGTATCGTTAAACTTGCCGAGTTTTGATGTCTCGACACCTCCCTACTCGGGCTTCGTGAATTAAAGTTATAAGAGCGCTTGTGGACTTGCCTTTCTCGAAGACTCCCATCCACTCCCTCGCTCCGGACTTGTTCTGAGCGTTTGTGGACTTGCCTCTCTCGTAGGCTCCCTTCCACTCCCTCGCTCATGACACTCTCAGGAGTCTGCCTTCCTCCGCTTGTATTATCGCGGTTATGGTTAATAGGCTCACCCTCCGATACAGCGTCTGGTGTAGTGTTATCCATGAATCTGAAACTTATTTCATGACCCTAGAATAATGTTAGGGTTCGCACCCTAAGAAAGTAAGGTAACATTAAGGTAAGGTAAGGTAACATTAAGGTAAGGTAAGGTAACATTAAGGTAAGGTAAGGTAACATTAAAGTAAGGTAACCTTGGGATAAGGTGACATTGAGGTAAGGTAACAAACATTACGGTAAGGCGATGTTAAGGTACCATTAGGAAACGTACCATTAAAGTAAGGTATCATTGAGGTAAGATACCATTAAGGTAAGGTACCATTATGGAAAGGTAGGTAGGGTAACCTTAGGGAAGATAAGGTAAGGTACCATTAGGAAACGTACTATTAAAGTAAGGTATCATTGAGGTAAGATACCATTAAGGTAAGGTACCATTATGGAAAGGTAGGTAGGGTAACATTAAGGAAGATAAGGCAAGGTACCTTTAGGAAACGTACCATTAAAGTAAGGTATCATTGAGGTAAGATACCATTAAGGTAAGGTACCATTAAGGAAAGGTAGGTAGGTTAACATTAAGGTAGATACTGTAAGGTACCGTTAGGTAAGGTACCATTAAAGTAAGATAGCATTGTGGTAAGGGACTATCAACGTACGTATGCCGTACTTACTTGAAATTATATAATGGCTATAGAAGCAGTGAGTTAAGTAAGTTATTCTGTTAAGTAAGAGTCGAAAGAATGAGAATGCATTTTATAAATTTGGCCATTATTCAGTTATGAAAAATCAATATATCATTTAATCAAAACTATTATGCAGGTATACTTTCTAGAGCTAAGATCTGTGTGGTGTTTTGGCGTTTACTAATAAAAGGATAAGAGAGAAAAAAAAACATTTAAGCGTCCTACAATAGAACTAGACTATAATCATTGTGCGCTCAACGGCACATTCCCAGAGGGTAGCTCTGGAAAAATAAAGTACCTAAAGGGAAAGAACTATCGGAGTGCCCCAATCTAAATCGATCCTTAATTATCCAACCACACAATATTATTACACATTACACAGAACCGGTGTAATATGCTATTGTAGCCCAGTAATTTAAAAGAAAAAGCACTTGTCAATAGTTATGCTACCAGGGAGTGCCCTAGCCAAGCATAACCTATGTCAATGCTAATTATTAAGAATAGAAACATGGGATTTATTGTAAATTTAAAACATTGCAGTAACATCAAAGTAAATATCTTGTTATTTAATGGCCAAATTCTTAAAATCGAGAATCAATTAGGGATCTAAAAGAAAAGAAAATTAAAGCCAAAAAAACAAAAAAAAGAGTCAAAAAAAATTGTGGGCAGGAATAAACGGGTAGTTTGCTAACAAAACCATGGAAGCAGAAACCCGCTTATCCCACTTCTGAGTTGAAAGGAAAGTCCAAATTGATTCTCATACATTTATTTTTGTTGAAAATAAATAATAATCACAATGCGAATACCATTAGTTATTAACATTCATTACACTTTATTAAAACAGTGTACATACCTTAATCCTTTTTGAACAGCACTTAAACTTAATTCTTTTCAAACAGCCCTTTTACCACAATTTCGGTTATGAAACTATCGTAGACTACGACTTATTTTTCGTCTATATATTACGGGTTCCGCAGCAAGACTGACTCGATACCGCTGGCCGTTGCGTCGGCGCTTAAAAAAAATCCCCTCCGCTACTCGGTGGTAGTGACGCAACGGAGCGGCGAGCGAGTCAGTGTTGCCGAGATAAAAGTAAAAAATAAGTATAATAACTAATTTATACATTTAACTATTTTGTAAGCCTTGAACGGAAAAATATTAATGACGGTTCCTAACACGTGATATAATTACAAACATAGCGACCGTAAAGTGTCAAAATATGATAAATACAAAAACACCACCAAGGAGCCTAACCCTATTCAAACCGAAAATCGCCAAAATGTTGGTTATTATCTAATGACACTTTTTTTTTTGTGGGTTGGGAAATCATCAAATAACCCCTCCCGCTCTTGGACAGAACGAAAGGGAGTGTCAGACTTCTACTGACTAAAAACCACCCATGTTCCTTCTTAGCCCTTCATGTCGAGGCCGCGGTATTTCTTGCGAACAACCCGCAGCCCCGACGGGATATATTGACACTTCATGATCGATATACTTCAAGGGTCCAAAGACGCGCGAAAGGCTGACTACCAGTCTTACTGGCCATTATTTGACACAGCAACTGGTGAAGCACAGCAGATGGTATGCAGAACTTTCATGTATAATACTGGTCAGCTGCATCATCATCATCAGCCTACAACGTTCCCACTGCTGGGACACATGCCTCCTCTCTATAAGAGGGAATGGGCTGCAATGCCACCACGCAGGCTCAGTGCCAGTTGGTAGATGTCACATGTCTTTAAATGTCTAGGATTTGGTTCCATAGAGAAGAGAAAAGTAAAGTAGGATAATATACCTGTGGTGTGAAGATATAGCTGAAATGATCTCCATCATGAGAGGCCAGGCAGCACCGAGCTGGTCTCCGCGAGAGTGCAGCAGTCTTGCAGCACATTCCAACTGTCTCGCTCTGACGTCACATTGTCGGACGGCACATAGCTCTGATAGAGGCTCCAGGAGGAGACGTTCGCGGGCCTGAAAAAAAAAATGATAAGAAAAAAATTGTAGGTATAAAATAACAGAAGTCTTCAATTTTAAACTAAACCAATATAAACTTTTGACTAGAATCAGAGCATCGAATCTCCTTCTTCGAGTCCTGGGCACGAGGTCCTGGGTTCGATTCCCGGATCGGACAAAGTGTTATTAGGTTTTTTTATTAGGAACTTCTCAGTAGCAGCCACGGAGTCTAGATTTCTTCCCGGTTGATGGCAATAGGCTCGCTCATTTTACATGGGACTGTAACATAACTGGCGAAAAGTGGGTGTAATAGGTAGGTACACCTCTGCCTAACCCTTCGGAGATTACAAGCGTGATGTTATGTAGTATTAGTAGGTATAACTTTTTCTGTACATAGAATAGTGCATGCAAGTTAATTCAAGTTTTCTTCTTAAAAAGACGACACTTCATCATTTTGAAGACATTTAATGACACCCGAAGTTCCTTTTGGCAATATACAAGACGATTTTTTAGTTACCGTCCTAATTCTGATATATTAATCTTTGTCGAAAATCATTGAATACGTGTTTTTTCTTTTAGTATCACTCAATACAAAAATATTGAGATATCACATCACAAAGTTTTAACGTTTCACGGAGAGCGGATAATTCTTTCGAGAAAATGATTTACCTAATATGAAAATTTTACTTATCGATTTTTTTAAAAAAAATGGTGTTAATGAATGATACCTAATGCCTAGAAAAAAATTGGACGGTGACTAAAACATTTGTTTGATTTTTTTTACATTGCTACTAACATAGTCTTAAGTTTAATTAATTTGTTACTAACAAAATTATGGACATTACCTAGTCTGAAATAAACACATTTTATTTTTATTTTATTTATTTTTTTAAAATCATCTTGTATAACACTTACCTCAGTAACGAGGACTGGATTATTATGATGGTACTGGAAGGCAGCCTGCACGAGGTATGTGATAGCCTCCACACCCCACTCTCGCATCCTGATGTGAGGGTGTTGACATACCTGCGAAAATCATACACCACATCAGATTCATTTTCTCATTTCACACTCGTCATCTGCCTAGCTTTTTCCCAACTATGTTGGGGTCGGTTTCCAGTCTAACCGGATGCAGCTGAATACTAGTATTTTACATGGAGCGACTGCCTATATGACCTCCACAACCCAGTTAATACTAGGTAATACGATACTCTTTGGTAAGACTGGATGTGAGTATTTCAGGTCACTGACTACCTGTAACGACTGCCAAAAATCTATATATGGCAGCCGGGACCAACAGCTTAACGTGCTTTCCGAGGCACGGAGGAAACTCGGTATGTCGGCCGGTCACCCATCCACAGACCGACCTAGGCAAGCACAGCTTTTACCTGAAGATCAACCTGAGTAGCAGTTCTTATTAAGCCACGAGCTTCTCATTTCACACTATCGTCTCTAAATTTATTTTTCACAAGCTGTTCCCGGCATGCGTTGCAATGCCCTTTTTCCTACCTACTACCTGCCTGTGTACCAACTACCTACCTACCTACTACCTCCTACCCTACCTACCTACAACCCTACCTACCTACTACCCTACCTACCTACTACCCTACCTACCTACTACCCTACCTACCTACTACCCTACCTACCTACTACCCTACCTACCTACCTACTACCCTACCTACCTACCTACTACCCTACCTACTTACTACCCTACCTACCTACTACCCTACCTACCTACCTACTACCCTACCTACTTACTACCCTACCTACTACTCTACCTACTACCCTGCCTACCTACCTACCACTTTCTCACCTTTTAAACCTTCCCTGGACTTCCACGAATAATTCAACACTATAATTAGCCAAATCGGTCCAGCCGTTCTCGAGTTATAGTGAGACTAACTAACAGCAATTAATTTTTATATTATACGCAAACACCATTTGAAAAATCGTTTTTCTATTGGGAAAGAAACAGTAATTATTTGTGATTATTGTGATCTCAATTGTGATAATGTCGTATGGTCTGTTTGAAGTTGTCATTCGTTGACTGAACAACTGAACGTCACTCAATTGTTTTGCCTTCCCGGAACCTCTCCACTAACACTTGAACTTTATAGTACGGTATTAAAGCTCAAATTGATTTGACGTTTTAGTTAGAAAACGTTTGTATGGGAAAAAGAAAAGGGCTGTTTTTAGGGCTTTTCCGGCCATTATTCGAATTTTTCTCGCCGTAAAAACCATCCTTGAACTTCAACGAACATTTAAAAAAAAAAATCAGCCAAATCGGTCAAGCCGTTTTCATGCCAAGTCGTGACAACGGAAAACGGGTTTCATTTTTATATATATAGATTTCTACTTTTCTTTGCCAGTTTTCTGGCAGAAATTTTGTAAGACATAAGCAGCACCTCATCATAACCTTTTCCCAACTTTTTTTGGGTCGGCTTCCAGTCTAACCGGATGCAGCTGAATACCAGTATTTTACATGGAGCGACTGCCTATCTGACATCCACAACACAGTTAGTACTGGGTAATACGATACCCTTAATGGGACTGGTTTTAGGATTTATGTCACTGGTATGTTGTACCTTGAGGCAACACGATTTTGAAATTGGTCTAAGAGTAGAGGATAATACCAAAGAAACGATGGATGAACTGCAGATAATGATATGGCAAGAAAGGAGGAGTCTGAAGAGATGACGAGTAATACGGATGTTTCCTGACTAAAAAAAATATGATTCTAATTAGTTCGTCTGTTAGATTATCGAAAAATATTGGATACGTATTTTTTATTTTATCAAATCAATAAAAATTGACGAAGATAAAACGCGTCAAAGATTTGAGTGGGGGGTCGTGACGTCACTCACCGGTTAAAAATGTCTTAGAATATGACGTCACACGAGTTTTCAAAGCACTGTATCTTCATTGTTTGTTTACGTGAAAAAAGAAAAAATACGTGTCCAATATTTTTTGGAAATCTATCTGACGGACTAATTAGATTTTTTTAGTTAACTACCCTATTGAGAAGTAAGGAAGAGGAAGTCAAGCTGCGCCGACCCCAAATGAATTGGGTTAAGGGCCAGAAAATGATGAATTCTTAGCGCATCCTACTTCAGAAAAAAGGAATGTTATAGTATGTTACCTCTAAAAGATGATTGGTGATTGGCCTCCACATAACTTCTATCCTGTGCATATTAGCTAAACCAGTTTCGAGTAACTTTGCCACGGCAAATAGTGATGGCTCCTGAAAAAAAACATAGGATTAAAAAACACAGACTAACATAATTTTTAGAAAATATACGAGATGATGACCTTGTAACCATGAGATGTGATAAAACAGTGTCCGAACAAGTCAATCCTGACCTAATTTAAACGGGCATTTGAAAGGTTCAAATCCCCGTTTTCACCAAAATTAGTTGACATTTAAAAAATGAATGCCCGCTTTCAAATTTTCACTCTGGCTGACGAAATTTTAGTGAGCCAGAGATGTAACTCGAGCAGCGCAAAGATTAGAGTATTGTTCAGATTCGGACCGATTTTATAAATACCGGAATAGGTATTAATAATATAATATTTAATAATAGCGATTAATAATCCCACAAAGTACAATTTATTACAATATTCTGTATATTGTAATAAATTGTACTTTGTATATTCTGGACCTATTTGGCGCAGCACACACAACATAATCTTTTTTTTCTATTTGGATATTTTGTTGTGCATTTGTAACATATATTATACCAAATAAATATGTTTTATTTCTTTCTTTAGATGTTACAAATATGAGAGGGACACTGACACAAAGTTTGGTGGGAATCATGGATCCAAACTAGGATACCCTGTGCTATGGACTTCTTGATAATTTATGTAAAAATGAAATCGTTTAATTTTGTCAAATATTCCTCTTACCCTATTAGAATACGCCAGCTCCATAGCCTCATTGGACAGCTTGCACAACGCATCAATCAAATGATGCAGCGCTACATCATCCAAGTTCTTTGAAGACTCAAACACGCGCGACAACATCGCTGAAAGCGCTGTAATTTACAACATTATTAAAGAGGAAAGACTAGATCAGTAGATTTTTATTTATGAATATGTAATGGTATTTTTAAAAGCGTTGTATGGAGTACACATAGATCTGTTTTATTAATGTAGGTAATAAGATAACTCCCGGTTTCTAAAAGGACGTTTAAAAATTGCTAACAGCTGTGAAATTTAACTTAATCGCTTTGATTGGCTGAATCAGCCAAGGAATTATATGTCTATCTGTCGTTCTGTTAAATATGTGTTGATTCAAACAACACAGACCGGCAGGCGTTTCAGAAACCAAGATTAAGATTATTTCAAACATTTTGATTATTAATTTAATACCTAATTTGTAATAATAATAAATTTTATAATCGTCAAAAAATTGTAACAAAGCGTTTCACAGTGCTTAGCGAGTGTGTATTTGGATAATAAATAAATATATTATTATAAAAAAAATTATAAATGACAAAAAATCACACAAGACATCACAACTAGTTTTGTTATTTCTAACGTTTGTATAAACATTGTAATCAAATCAACTTTTTCATATATTTTTTTTACGAGCATTAAAAACAGAACTATTCCACCACATAGTTGTTACTACAAAGACGGTATGGTGAGATTGAGAATCCGGTAAAGTGGAATGAAACTAACTGACAAAATATTATGCTTAAAATAAAGTTCTTGCCGAAAAGTAGCAAGATTGAAACTTCAACTGTCGACTTTCGATATAATGAATCGAAAAACTTTTGTGTTTTTTGTTTCATACAAAAAATTGTTCAGTAATCCATACGAACTGAATTTAATAATTGATAAAAGTTGTTTTGACTACAGTTCTTTATAGAAACGTATGCGACAGACTTCAAGACACACAAACGGCCAGCAAGCTCCATCCCAGTGCTCCTGTGTATAAGCTTTAAAAACCCCTAAATCTGTATACATTTGGAATTATTATAAGACATTTGTTGGATAATAAAGTGTAAAAAAAACAAGGTAACGGAGAAAGCAAGTCAATTTTTTAAACGGGTATTTAATGAAACCACCACTTGAATCAAGTAAGACCACCCAATTTTAACACCCTATAACTTAAAACGGAACAGGACAGGACAAAAATACCGACAAAAACTCGACACCAGTCCACCATAAAGGAAAAATAAACCTTATAACTTCATAATTCAGACCATTTTGACGTAAGACAGTTCCATGTAACGTGTATCTGTGTCCAGCAGAAAAGTTCTATGATTGGCTGATAAACATGATGAAAGAGACAATACGATTAGACAACATTGGAGCCCAGTCAACCAAACTGTAGTAAGCAGCAAAACAAAAAAGAACCTTCCACATGTACAAGAGAAGAAAAAAACCCGATTTTTTCATAAAATTGATTTGAAATCAGTATTATTAACTTCCAAATGTATACGTTTTACAAAAGAATGCTAGAATGCGAAGTAATACCACTCATCACTCCGAGTGACTCGGCCACGGGAACTTGCTGACCTGCAATCATTGCCGTTATACAAACATAGTTATACACCTTAAATAGTTTGTATTATAGACGGCTATTTTGGTGGGGGTGTGAGTAAGTTAGACATCAATGTGTTAGGGTTATTGTTAGTAAAAAGCGTTAAGTTTTGCTTGGATACTGAAAGTTCTAAAGCGGAGACGAACGGAGTTAAGAGGATACGTGGAAGATTCGACGGTTTGGTCTCAAAACATTAAAGTTACAAAATTGCCATATATTTTTTTTTTACACTTACACTTTCAATATTAAACACCAAATTGAATATTATAAGACATGGATGTTTTCAGACTTGATTGTTTTGCAACTTGATCGTTTTTGAGACGTAGATACATATTTTGCAACTTAAATGTTTTGTTACCAAAGGGATCCAACCAATCCCGTCGGGGCTGCGGGTTGTTCGAAAGAGATACCGCGGCCTCGGCACAAGGGCTACGAAGGAACATGGGTGGTTTTTAGTCAGTAGAAGTCTGACACTCTCTTCCGCTCTGCCCAGAGCGGGCCCCTCCAGCAGAGCGGAATGGAAGCTGGGCTTATTTGATGATTGCCCACCCATCAAAAAAAAAAAAAATAAAAAGGGATCCAACCAATCGCAATCGAAACGAGAGACGGACGTAGTGTGAATTTCAACCAATTGGATTAGTTGATTTCTGCACGTTTCCTCTCCGCTGTGCTAGTCTACGCTTTAGTGGAAACCGGTCTCGAAGGTTTGTGTATATCAATCTAGGGGAGTATTTTTTGTTGACCTCATACATAATCAGAAACATTGTCATTTTGTCTCATGCGCACTTATGACATCAAATTGTATGACGCTTAGGTAACAGTCAAACACAGGTCTACAACCAAAAACTGCCTAGTTATTCCTGATATTTATTCTAAAAGATGTATCAAGAGATCTACAATAGGGTAGTTAAAAAAAAATATATATATATATAATTAGTCCGTCAGATAGATTTCCAAAAAATATTGGACACGTATTTTTTCTTTTTTCACGTAAACAAACAATGAAGACGATACAGTGCTTTCAAAACTCGTGTGACGTCATATTCTAAGACATTAATATGACATTTTTTATCGGTGGGTGACGTCACAACCCCCCACTCAAATCTTTGATGCGTTTTATCTTCGTCAATTTTTATTGATTTGATAAAACAAAAAATACGTATCCAATATTTTTCGATAATCTAACAGACGGACTAATTAGAATCATATTTTTTTTTAGTCAGGAAACATCCCTATAAAAGAGTAATGTGCAAATCACATTGATAGCTACATCAAAACAACTTTTAATTTAAAATACTGACCAGGTAGATCGGCCATGACAGCGGAAGTGCTCATGACTGCGTTGGCGTCGGCACTCGCCCGGCTTGCTTTCATACTTCCGCCGGTGGAAGGTTTTAAACCTAGGATCCATACCTAGGTGTAACAAGATAGCCAGATATAATTAAGGGATTTGAGATCGCCACTACACGATTTTGCACCTGGAATACAAGGATCTTTTGTGTGTGTGTGTTTTTTATTATCTAAGTAGGTTTTTTTTTTTGCAAAATATTTTAGAATTTTAAAATGTGTTTGTTTATCGTATGGCACTCGTGGGCAGCAGCTGAAAATCAGCGTCAGGTGGTGCACATTGTGTTTCCATCTGGCATTATGCTGAGCTGAGGCCCTTTTGGCATTATTAATTTGAATTATATTGAATTTGTCTTGTTAATTTTTAAGGATTTTTTGCCAAAATAAACACAATTTTCTTTCTTTCTTTTGTTTTTATTTTTTTATTCTTTTTTTTATTACGATGCCGATGTTATTTGTGCACTGCTGTGGAGCTTGTCCCACCAATTTTTCCCAGCTTAAACTCTAGGATGTTAGAAAGTTACGTTATAATTTATGTTATTTCGACGATCAGGCTGCTTGTTAGCCAAACATGAATAAATGTTTAAATGTCGCCTGCTAAATCTCCGGATTTTTTGAAAAGTTGTTCTTTTATTTGGTTTTAAATTCGGTAAACTGGTGTTAAATATACTTGAAGTATCTAGTTGGGGTTGGGTGCCCCAACTCAAGTTCCAGGGCGTTCAGAAAAGGATAGGCAATTTTATTGCGACTGCTTCCTTAAAAGTTGTGGCAAGTTTGACGGCACGGTTAGCGCAGTGGCTAAGCGATGGGACTGCTGCGCTGCGTGTCGCGGGTTCGATCCCCGCACGGAACAAATATTTGTATGGCCTGCAGATAGTTGTTTCGGCTCTGGGTATTTGTGTATGTGACTTTATATGTTTGTGAACGCACCCACGATACAGGAGAAAATCCTAGTGTGGGGCAACGTTTTTTTAAGAAAAAATAAAATTAAAAAAGTGCTTGGACCTTGACATGCCTGGTCTTACTCGTTGAAAGGTACAGAAGATTCCATAATATTATAATACTAATAATAATTAGGATTATCAGGATTATCCACCAGCAACTTGCTTTGAAATACAACCTTGTGGAAACAGAAGTGCCATACTATAAGTATGCGCCCGACCCAGTTCTCGAAAATGGTAATATTTCATTGTATTGGGATCGACCTATCGTCACTGACAGGACTATTGTTGCCAATAAGCCTGACATTGTGGTGATAGATCGATCGGAGCGTCGCGCAATGATTGTTGATATAACGGTCCCGCATGACGAGAACCTCGTGAAAGCAGAGAAAGGTAAACAATTCAAGTATCTAGATCTGGCTCGCGAGGTTGTCGACATGTGGCACGTGAATACAGCAATCATTGTGCCGATAGTCGTGTCTGCCAATGGCTTAATAGCCAAGAGCCTCGACGAACATCTAAGGAGGCTCTCGCTTGGTAGCTGGATCAAGGGCTTGATCCAGAAGGCAGTACTTCTGGACACGGCGCGCATTGTCAGGAGGTTCCTCTCTCAAGAGCCCTGACCACCGGTAGCTCGGACCCTGTTCCCAATGCCGGTGGGCTACTACTTTTTATATTTTTAAATGTTTTTTATATCTTTTTTTTTAAGAAATATTTAAAAATGTATTTAGTAAGGAAATAAAATGAATAAAGGAAATAATAATAATAGTTTATTTCAGATAACTTAGTACTATTTAACAATGTAAGTGTGGCTGAAAAAAAACTGTTTTTTTGGGACAAGCCCGTCATTCTATTCCCTGCCCCCTGAAACTCCTGTGCACCAGAATCAACAGTGGCGACTAAGTCCCAGAGAAACAATTGACACGGTCTGGCGAGTTTTTGGCTCCTCAAATATTTCCACTCACCAGATGCTGAAGCGTAGTAAGAACTGGCAACCAGGCCTGCTGTATGGTGTCCCCGTCTCTTTGAGCGGCGCATAGCAGGGCTTTCATAGCGGTAACGTGGCGGGAAGTCACCATCACGAAGGACTGTTGTTGGCCTGAGTCGCAAACAAATATCACTACATAGTATAAAACAAAGTCGCTGTCGCTGTCTGTCCGTCCCTATGTATGCTTAAATCTTTAAAACTACGCAACGGATTTTGATGCGGTTTTTTTTAATCGATAGAGTGATTCGCAGAGGAAGGTTTTGGTATATAATTGGACCGACATCCACGCGGGCGAAGCCGCGGGCATCAGCTAGTTATAACATAAAATAATATCATCATCAGCCAGAAGACTTCCACTGCTGGACAAAGGCCTCCTCCATAGAACGCCATAACAAACGGCAACCTGCTGTTTGCATCCACCGGTTGCCCGCGACTCTCACGATGTCGTCGGTCCACCTGGTGACCTACCAACGCTGCGTCTTCCGGTTCGTGGTTGCCACTCGAAAACCTTGATGTGGCCTGCCCAGTGCCACTTCAACATGCATATTCCCATATACAGTTGATATATTCATCACGTTTTTAGAGTTTTTCGAGTTTCATCTCATTTTCCCTAGCTAATTTAATTTGAACTTGTATCGAGTTTGGAGAGTCTTTAGCATGTTTATAACATAAAAAATCTGCTCTGGATGGGTTGTAAGCTGCAATGGACTTTCACCTGTGGGTAGTGATGCTGAGGGCAGCGGAGTGCCCACCCACACGACCTGGTGCCTGTAGTCCGGGTCGGGTGGCGGGGGCGGTTCCCGTCGCCAGGGACACGGTAGGGCTCCTAGGGCTCCCAGTGCTGGTACGACGTACTGCGCGGGGAGGGCGCAGCGACAGAGGGCACTGACGCACGCGTCTCGTCCTACTGAGTGGCCAACCTACGGAAAAAAAGCTTTGATCATACAAAATATATTCTTCTCTTTGATTTAATTCTCAAAGGCTTTACTAAATATGGAGTGGGGGTGTACATAATTCGACACATAAAAGCGATGTAGATTTTAACCAATGGGATTGGTCGATTCAATCACATTTTCTCTGTCAAGAATGGTTTTTGTAAAAGCCTATTCATCCCACAAAGGTTGTCATCAACCCACAACGGAAAAACAAGGTATTTATAATATTTAATATATTTCGACAATTTATAAATTATAATCTAACAGAACGGACTAAACAGAATCATACTTTTTTAATCAGGAAACATCCCTATTGCATGTTAGATCTGTATCTTCTATATTTCCGATATGATAAAGATAGTAAAAAAAACTAAAAACAACACAACAACAAAAAAAACCAACTAAAAAATCTAATTAGTCCGTCAGATAGATTTCCAAAAAATATTGGACACGTATTTTTTCTTTTTTCACGTACACAAACAATGAAGACGATACAGTGCTTTGAAAACTCGTGTGACGTCATTTTCTAAGCCATTAGTATGAAATTTATTAGCGATGAGTGACGTCACAACCCCCCACTCAAATCTTTGACGCGTTTTATCTTCGTCAATGTTTATTGATTTGATAAAACAAAAAATACGTATCCAATATTTTTCGATAATCTAACAGACGGACTAATTAGGATTATATTTTTTTAGTTAGTAAACATCCTTATTTAAGAACTTACCTTCCCGCTGACTCTCGCCAAGGTCTGAATGGCTCGGAGTATGTTTTCCAGTTCACCTATACTTGCTTCAGCTAGTACTGACAAACCCCATACTAGGCCGCACCATGATGATTTCAGAACCTGTGTGTAGAAAAACAAAATGTTTAGTTTGGATGATAATGCATGGTAAGCTAAATGGCGTATTTTTTTTCTTTCAAAAATGATGCCCCACACTAGGAATTTCTCTTGTATCGTGGGTGCGTACATTTAAACTCACATACACAAATACCCAGACCCGAAACAACTATCTGTAGGCCCTACAAATATTTGTTCCGTGCGGGGACCGAACCCGCGACACGTAACGCAGCAGTCAACTGCTTGTCATTTATTATTTCATTTTTTTTCAAGTATATTTGCTTTGATGCGTTGTGGTGTAAGAAATCTGTCTCGCTACTCCGCAATCTACATAACAGTTCCAACACTGTCCTGGGGGGTTAAATTAAAAAGAAATGCATTCCCATGATATTAGGTGTCAAATGAAAGAGTTTGCTGAGAAGAATACGAGAAATAAAATGACCTCCCTCTAAACCGTATTTTTAGGTTTTTTTATGACTCTAAACCGTATTTTTTAGGTTTTTTTCAACTATAATTTATTTCTGAGTGGATGAGATACTCAATCCGGAATTTAAAGTCAATACTTTTTTAAGCAGTTATTTTGTGATCAGACAAAAAAGTACTACTATTCAGCTGAGTCCGGGGACAGGATGTATACCCCAATTAAGTTGAGAAAAGGCAGATGATGATGATTTTGTGGCCAAACGACTTGTGCTAGAACAAAACGAGAAAAACTCTATCATATTCTAGCAGTTGGTATTTATCTACTTACTTGCAATCTCACTTCCCGTTCTTTATTCTCTACCTCATTCTCTATCTTCTGCACCACGTTGGAGTTCTGATCCGCCTCCCCATTGTGTGAATTGTTCGTTATTAGTTTGTCCGTCTTGCTGTCTGGATCTAAGAAACGTCAAACTTTGAAATAATTCACCAGAAAGTGTTAGAAACAACGTTGGTTTGCACGACAGCAAAAAAGGGATAAAAAAACCAGTTTATGCAGATCTCTCATTGTACAGGAAATCTATACAAAGCGAGGTCTCGGTATACTGGAATGTATAGCTTGATGTATACAATCGATAACACTGGCGGTCGACCAAATTACATCCTTATTACCTCAGTTTAGTTAGAGGGTTGAAAAGTGGTCTACCGACAGTCAGAGCAATATCACGTTATAGTTTGCAAGAATTTTGGTGTAATTCAAATAAAAAACATCCCGTCTCGCAGGAGATGGCGGTACGATCTGAGCAGAACCAAAGAATAGTGGTCCACATTGGCCCTGGAGCGAAAGATTTGGAGGCCATGGCCTTTTTTTTGGGGGGTTGGAAATCATCAAATGACTTCTCCCGCTCTGGGCAGAGCGGTAGGGAGTGTCAGACTTCTACTGACTAAAAACCACCCATGTTCTTTCCTTGCCCTTTGTGTCGAGGCTGCGGTATCTCAGCAGTGGGATGACACAGGGTATCAGAAACAAATCAAAAAGTGGGAATTTTACACAGATTTTCGGCGGCCAAATGTAGATATCCTTGTTCTTACCTTTAATGTTTCCGTTCTTGTTAGAATTAATTTCTCTTTCTTCTGTATCGTTCTGTATGTCATCATACATTTCTTGAAGTCTGCAAAGTACACATATCTCATTAGCAGCATAATTATGCTATTACAAATGAAATAATAGATGTGTGAGTAACTTTTTTATTTTAACAATTTCCTTCTTTCTAGAAATTACTCCTGTATCGTGGTTGCGTTTAAAAAGATCCAGAATCAGAGACCCAGAACTTGTATAAATATTTGTTTTGTGAGGGGATCGAACCCGCGACACGCAGCGCAGCAGCCAATCGCCGAATGGAATAAGATACCGACAGCTTCGTGTTTGAGGTCCTGGTTCGATTTACTGTGGGGTGTTATTGGGTATATCATCAGGAATTTCTCAGTAGCAGCCACGGAGTCTACATTCATGCCCAGTTGATGGCAATAGGCTCGCCCCCTATTACCTAAACATAACTGGCATAATATGTGACCTAATACTACACCCTAATTATGAGGTACCTACATCTGCCTAACCCTTCGGGGATTACAGGCGTGAAGTTATACTCTAAGTGTAGGTGTACCTGAAGTATTCCTCGCCTTCGACACTGATGGCTATGGAGCGTATGATCTCCATGAGGCAAGCATACGCGACTGAGATGCCGTAGCCATCCTGTATTGTGGGCGCTTCGGCGCGGTCCAACATTTCAATGCTGTAAGAGAAGAAATTATGATTATAACTTGAAAGGAAACACTAATTACTACTAAAAACATTGTTTGTATGATTAATCGAGGGTGATTACAAAATGTATGGAAAAGGGTTTTTGCCCTGACACTGCCAGAAGGTGTCGCTAACCTTGTAGAAGATAGCGGGGCGAATTGGACAAAAACGATCTTCAGCGGTCCACACGGATCGAAACAACTGTAAGTCATAGGGAGAGGCCTATGCCCAGTAGTAGGATAACGTTCGCTAAGTATTCTTAGATAGTTTGGTCATGTGAGGAGGAAAGAGTAAAAGGCGACAAAACGACTAGCAAAAGGTATTTCCAAAGCAGATCCTCCCCTGTCTTGCAGTTGTTACGATCCTGGGCTAACGTAGACTAATGGTCGTTCGTTTTGTCCAACTCGTCCCGCCATCTTCTACGAGGTCTGCCAAAAAGCCTCCTGGTTGTATCATCGCCCCAGCATTCATCATTTGAATAAAAGAACATGTGGAATCTTCTACTATTCAAGTTATTTTAAGTTTAAATACTTACTACACAGATTTAGCAGTGCCAGGATCGAAGGTGACGCAGAGTGGCAGCCAGACACCCTTCCAGTAGAATCCTGATTGCTGTGGTATGCCTGAGTTGCCTGCAATTAAAAATATGGATTAGTTTCTTCTGAGATCTTCCGAGAGACTATCTTTCCCACTAGATGTTGTATTGGAAGGAGGGTTGGGATCTTTTTAAATCTTAACAAATACTTAAGGACTCTGGAGTTTAATTTCGGAACTCACTGACTTTTTTGCCATTTAGTTATTTCAGTCTATTTTTAACCGACTTCCAAAAAGGAGGAGGTTCTCAATTCGTCTGTATGTTTTTTTTTTTTTGGAAGTCGATAGTTTTATGGCATTTTTTTTTATTTTACCGTTTTTTGTTGTACTTTACCTCACTAATTTTACATTGTAACAATAAGATAATAAGAAGCATCATTAAACAAACTCCGGAACCGATATTCATACAATTTCTAATAGGATAAATCAGAAAGTTTGTTTGTTGAAGATAAAACGCGTCAAAGATTTGAGTGGGGGGCCGTGACGTCACTCACCGGTAAAAAATGTCATATTAATGTCTCAGAATATTACGTCACACGAGTTTTCAAAGCACTGTATATCGTCTTCATTGTTTGTTTACGTGAAAAAAAAAATACATGTCCAATATTTTTTGGAAATCTGTCTGATGGACTAATTAGATTTTTTTAGTTAACTACCCTATTGAGAATACCTTCTATTTTTGAAGTCGGTTAAAAAACTAGGATCCACGCTTGCATCTAGTAAGCTATGCTCATTGACTCAGTGATTGTCACTGACATTAGTGACATTGTTAATGTTTATGTAATAATAAATACAATGAAAGTGTTTATAAAATGGTTTTTAATAATGTCATCTGTAATACTGTTGGCAAACGCCCAATCTTCCACCACTGAAGCTGATACCGTAGAAGCAAGAACTACTAGTAAGTATAGTAAAGTTATGTCATCATCATCATTTCAGCCCAAAGACGTCCACTGCTGGACATAGGCCTAGGTCCCGTACGTCTCGCATCCAGCGGATCCCCGCAACCTTCACCAGATCATCGGTTCACCTAGTGTGAGGCCTTCCGACTTGGAGCACCTACCCACCTAACTACTATACATACGATACGCGCTCCGCTAAAGTTATTTCAAAATAGTGGAAAAAAGTGTATTTTAAAAGTTTTTTCTGCTTAAAAAGTGTTTTTAAAGCTATTACTGACAATGTGTTACATTAAAAACTGCTCTAAATAATTGTAATAACAGTGAAAACATCAAAAACAAAAGAGTTCGTTAGAAAAAAATAAGTGAAGTTGTTGACAGTGAACTAGGTGAACGAAACGCGTAAGCGACGCTCATTCCACGGCGCTTAAGACCTTTGTGCCGCGAACGACACATAGTAAGTACTGTTTACCTTTAAGCGCTTCAACCGCTGTGTCCGATTTGAAATACTAAACGGCTATCTGCTTTCCATCGCTTAATACACTGAATAACGTTATCTACGTTATTTGAATTTGGACGATTCACGAGTAAAAACATGGATTCTTGTGACAGAAACATCACGCTAAGGTGTAAACAGGCTAAAGGTATCGGTAGCCAGAGTTTTTGTAATGATAACTCGTTAAACACCTCATCAAGCACATATCTGTCGGACAGCGCACAGAGTCTACCCGATTTATCAAGGGCATTGCTCAACCATGAAGTTGAGGAGTTAAGAAATGAAATTATGAATCTGAAAATGGACTTAGAAAGAACCCACAATGAGGTGGATAATCTAAACTCGGAAAATCACACTCTTCAACAAATAATAACATCACAACAAGCTAAAATAGAAAAATATAAGTTACTTTGTACGAGTTCCTCCAATATAAATAACAGCTTAGTATCCTCTAAGAAACGCAGCCAAACAATAAAGTCAAGGTCTAACAGGGTAAAGAAAACAGTAAATTTAAATGAAAGCTACACCGAATTGAATATTAAAAACACTATTAGGACTCCTGCTGTGGCTCCTATTATCAGGCAAAATGACAGGATATGCAAATTGCCACATCATTCTGAGAAAACCAATAAGATTATCGTCTTAAGTAGCAACAAGATAAATAAAATAACTACAATTTCAAATGATATTCTGCATCACAAGTCGGAAGTATGTCACTACCTTATGCCTCACCGTAAATTGGAACAGATGATGTACGATATAGAAACCAAATTACAATCGTTAACCAAGAGAGATTTTTGTATAATATTAGTTGGCGAAGAAGACTTCAACACGGGCAATGATTATTGCGATATGATATGTGGAATACGATCATCCTTACAGCAACTCAAACACACTAATATTATTATCTGTGCACCGACTTACAAATGTGGCAACTATGTAAATTTGTTTAATTGGAGGGTAGAACATTTCAATAGTCTACTCTATCTTGATATATTGACTCACGAACATGCCTATTTTCTGGATTCTAACAAGAATTTGCTATGTGACTACTCAATGTTTAATAGACGTACTGGGAGACTAAATAATAACGGAATGCGAACTGTTTTTCATGATATAAAGGACCTCATGCATGATATAGATGAGTACAGTTCAGAATTTGTAGAAACAGACATAATTGCCAATACACAGGAATATGAAGTTAAACCCCACTACCCTAACACAGCCCAGTTTTTTCTTTAATAAACATATTTATATCATGCATCAGAATATTGCTGGGCTCATCTCAAAATCCGATGCACTAACGGTATGTTTAGAAGAATTAATTACAAAAAAGATAGACATTGTCGTTATTTGTATAACTGAACATTTCATTATGTCTGGATATGAACAGTTCTTATCAATAGCTAACTACAATCTAGCTGCAATCTTTTCTAGAAAAGACAGCAAAAGAGGGGGTTCTTGCATATTGGTAAAAAAGGGCTATCAATGGAAGGAAATTGCAGGTATTGGCAAATTCTCAATAAGTAACTTGTTCGAATGTTGTGCAATAGAAATGACTGAAAGTAATACCATTATAATATGTATTTATAGAATTCCAAATCCCAAGAATCTAAATATTTTTTTTGAGCAGTTAGAAAAATTGTTAAAATTTATTAATAAAACTAAAAAAAGAAATATTGTATTATGTGGGGATTTTAACATTGACATGTTGAAGCGAGATAGAACAACATTAGAATTAGAATGTCTACTACTTAACTCGAATCTTAAACTGCAAGTATATCAGCCTACTAGACTGAAAAGCGGTACATGTATTGATAATTTTGCACACAATCTAGGAAATAAATGTAAACCTGAAGTCGTGGACCTTGCCCTTTCCGATCATACCTGCCAGATACTAAAATGCCCAGTTAAAAAAAAAAGTTTGATTAACCAATGGTATATTCATCGTAGAGATTATAATCAAGAAAATGTGAACAAATTTCTAGATTGTATAAAAAGTATAAGCTTCTCTGAAGTTTATGAAATCAATGATCCAAATACAGCGTTCAATGTTTTTATAGATACATTCTTGTTATTCTATGAACTATGTTTTCCAATGAAAAGAATCGTAATTAAAACATATAGGAAACCACAATGGGTGTCATGTGGAGTAAGACTTTGTAGCAAAAAAAAAAGGACACTCCTATGGCGGTATAGAATGAACCGTAGTGATGCAAATAGAGATTTGTTTAAAAAATACTCTACAACGTACAAAAAAATTATTAAACTGACCCAACGCGCTCAAAATTCACATAGAATCAAAGCATCAGTAAACAAAATGAAAACTACTTGGGAAATAATTAACAGTTCGAAAGTGAATGTACCGAAGGAGATTATTACGCAAATTCAAGTAGGCAATAAAACAGAAACTAATCCAACTGAAATAGCAAAAGCTTTTAATAATTTTTTTATAGAAAAAGTCAAACCTGTTCCAGATTGTGGTAAAAATGTTACAAAAAATATATCCAAAAATAACAACTCCATATTTATGCCACCAAGTTCTCACCATGACATATCAAAAATTATTAAATCACTAAAAAATACAAAGAGTACAGGACATGATGGTATTTCCACACATATAGTCAAAGAAGCCGGTGATATCATTAGTAAACCTCTAAGCCATATTCTAAACTTATGCATAACTGAAGGTGTATATCCTGAACACCTTAAAATTGCCGTTATAAAACCACTTTTAAAAAAAACTGAGAAGATGTCAATGGAGTCGTATAGACCAATAGCGCTTGTACCTATATTATCAAAAGTATTCGAAAAATACCTATATGTAAAAATATATAACTTTTTAGAAAAAATGAACATTCTGACAGATGATCAAAAAGGTTTCAGAAAAAGTAAGACAATTAATATGGCAATATATGATTTCCTAAACAATGTGGTAGAAAATGTTGATAAAAGGCGTCCAGTATGCTCAGTGTTCTGTGATATGACACAGGCATTTGATTATGTGGACCATACAATATTATTAGATAAATTAGAAGCTTACGGTATCAGGGGAAACATTCTACATTTGATTGAGTCATACCTCAGAAACAGACAGCAGTATGTTGAAATAAGTCAATGCAATCATGTAACTAAAGAGGAGCAGATATTTTCGTCCAACCGTAAATCAGTTATGTATGGCGTTCCACAAGGGAGTGTCCTGGGCCCTCTACTATTCATAATTTATATTAATGATCTACCAAATGTAACAAATAACCCGATGTCACTTTTTGCCGATGATAGCACGGTAACTATTAATTGTAAAGATGATCAAAACTATGAAGATGAAATAAATAATACAGTTGAGTCCATAATCACGTGGCTAAGTAATAATAATCTTAAAATAAACATTGATAAAACAAAATTAATGTTATTCAGTCAGCGTTTGAACATTAATAATAACCTGAATATACATAACAATAGCAAACAGATAAGTAAAGTGGATGTAAGTAAGTTCTTAGGGCTTACAGTAGATAAGAGATTAAACTGGAAGCCACATTTAGAGGAATTAAGCAAGCGACTGAGTAAATCAGCCTATATGCTTTCCAAAATCGGTCCTGTTCTGGGTGTGGATGCCAAGCTCACGGCGTATCATGGTATAGTTGGTTCTCTTCTGAGATTTGGAGTTATCTTCTGGGGAAACTCAACCCTCAAGGAGTTCATATTCAGGTCACAGAAGAGATGTATTAGAACCATGTTTGGCTTAAAAACAACTGACTCATGCAAGCCATTCTTTGAAAAATATAAAATTCTTACCCTCCCGTCACTCTATATCTTTGAAATTGCAATGTTCGTAAAATCAAACCCGCATCTGTTTAAGAAACAATCAGATATGGATAACCGTAACCGGCGCGATAAATATAAACACAGGTTGTGTACGAGACCAACCAATACAGCACTAATGCAAAAAAGTGTTTTCTGCATGGCACCACGTATATTTAACCATCTTCCACAGGTACTCAGAGATTTGACTGTTATTAACTTATTTAAAAAAAAATTAAAAGATTATTTGGTAGCCAAATGTTTCTATAGTATTGCTGAGTTTCTAATGGAGAAAACAAACTAATTCTAATGTAAATTCTAATGTTGGACGAAGCTTGATTCTGTTGACTGCTGTTAGTTTTTTTTTTTTTATCTTATTTTGACACTTGTATTAATTTTTGATTCTGTTGACTGCTGTTAGTTTTTTCTTATAACTTATTTTGACATTTTGATAAATTTTTGACTTTGTTGACTGCTGTTAGCTTATTTTGACATTTGTATTATTTTTTGATTCTGTGGACTGTTCTTAGTTTTTTTAAATCTTATTTTGACATTTGAATTAATTTTGACTATACCACTTATCTAATTTAATTAATGTTTGAATTGCTTATGCTGTATGTACCTATATTATATTATGGAAATGTAATTTATTGTAATTGTTAACAAATGAATTTCAATTATTATTATTTTTTTTTTTTTTTATATATAAATATGTTTAATAATTAATAGATACAATGAATTGGATTATTGATCAAATGTATAATACATATTTGTACGCCGTAAAGGTAAAACATGACTGTGATTCTTTCTAATGTACTTAACATCTTACATGCTTTGTGTGTATACTCATGTTTCTGACAAATAAATGAACTTTGAACTTTGAACTTTCCAACGCAACGTCTTCCGGTATGCGGTCGCCACTCCAGAACTTTTCAGCCTAATTGGCCATCCATTCTGCTCTCACTTAAGTAACCTTGGTTCTCATGAGGATGTCTTCATTTCTGATTCAATCACGCAAGGAAACTCCAAGCATACTCCATTGACCTTTGGGTCACTAAGCCTTCTGATGAGGCCGATTGTGGAAATAGCGGAGTAAAAGAAAAGAAAGAGAAAGAGTAGTAAAAGAATAGCGGAGGAGTAAGAAAAACCGCCTCTTAGCTCAACACATACACGTGTGTGTTAAGCTCTGGTCACTAGAGCGTTGATGTATGACCGTCGGGGTCATACTACCGCTTGCTTGCTCGCTCGTGCATCGTCGGCTGCATTCGGAAATATCATCTCATGATATCAAAATGCACAGCCAAAACGATCGTTTTCAAAATTGAAAAAAACCGGCCAAGAGCGTGTCGGGCCACGCTCAGTGTAGGGTTCCGTAGATAATGAAATATTATGTAAACGAAGTTAAAAAAAAAATAAGGGCAAATGAAACTTGACCTCTGGATTGTATAGGCGCTCATACGATTCAGGGACCAAATTATATTGGTTAACTGCAGTTTCCATCTGTTGTTTCCATCCAAGTTCAAAATAATTTTCCTAGAAAGTCCTTATAAAGTTCTACTTTTCAGATTTTTTTCGTATTTTCTAAACTTATGGTTCAAAAGTTAGAGGGGGGGGGACGCTTTGTTTTTTACTTTTGGAGCGATTATTTCCGAAATTATTGACATTATCAAAAAATGATTTTAGTAAACCCCTATTCATTTTTAAATACCTTTCCAACAATATATCACACATTAGGGTTAAAATTAAAAAAAAAAACACTTCCCACTTTACATATAGGGGGGCTACCCTAATAAAACATTTTTTTCCAATTTTTATTTTAGCACTTTGTCGGCGTGATTGATACACATATTGGTCCCAAATTTCAGCTTTCTAGTGCTAACGGTCACAGAGATTAAGCGAGGACGGACAGACAGACAGACAGACATGGCGAAACTATAAGGGTTCCTAGTTGACTACGGAACCCTAAAAAATGAAAAAAGAACGATGAACGGTTGGTTCGAGGGGGGATTGCTTAGGGCATCAAGGAGTCTTAATTCGGCACTGAATGTCATCAGCTAAACTAGACGAGGCAAGAGCGACTGCCTATCTGGCCTCCATAACCCAGTTAATACTGGGTAATATTATACCCTTCGGTCAGACTTAAAGGTCGACTGCCCAAATATCTATATATGGCGGCCGGGACCAGCAGCTTAACGTGCTTTCTGTGGCACGGCGGAAACTCAGTATGTAATGGTTGGTCACCCATCCACAGACCAACGATCCAAAGATCGATCCCAGTGGCAGTTCAATCCGGCATTGAATGTATGATGTTATTTTCATACAGCGGTGAACAGCTTAAAGAATGATGTCTTGCTGAAGGGGGTGAAGATGCGATGCACGCGCCGGTTCACCCCAGGAGCTTGTGAGGAGAATGTGGCGCCTGTGTGGACCTTCGTGGTCATGCAGCAGAATTGCACGTAAGTTATAATATATAATGCTTTTTATGTAAGTTTTAACCTATTGAACGGTCACTTATAGCCAACAAATGAAAACGTAATTGTTACCGCTTTTTTGATACGAAATAGTGTCTGTGTGTGTATGTACAAGAAGATTTTTTAGTCACCGTCCACATTTTTTCTAGGCATTAGGTATCATTCACTAACACCATTTTTGAAAACAAATCGATACGTAAAATTTTCATATTAAATCATTTTCTCGAAAGAATTATCCGCTCTCCGCGAATCACTAAGACTTTGTGATGTGATATCTCAATATTTTTGTATTGAGTGATACTAAAAGCAAAAACACGTTTTCAATGATTTTCACCAAAGATTAATATATCAGAATTTGGACGGTGACTAAAAAATCATCTTGTATAAAAAGGCAAAGCTGACTGACTGAGGATCAACGCTCAGGCCACACCCTTAGGGCTAGAAACTTAAAATTTCGCACACGTATTTCTCCTATGACGTAGGCATCCACTACGTAAGGATTTTTCAAAATTCAACCCCCAAGGGGGTGAAACAGGGGATGAAAGTTTGTATGGAAAATCGTCATTTTTGATATTTCCGACATCCACGCGGGCAAAAGCTAGTTTAAAATATTTTTAACCCGACATTTAACATAATCTGCGATTTCTGGTTTCTAAAAATCATCAACTCATTGTTTTCAGTCAACGCCTAGGCTGCCCGGTCAACTTCCGCACAAACCGTTTCCGTAGCTACCTGATGTGCATGAGACGGTGTCGACCTCTGATAACGATGTACCTCGAGATGTTGCAGGTTGAGAAGAATGCTAATGCTTCGCTGGACCTCTCAGACAGCAGCAGTGACAGTGACAGTGACATGGCTAACTTGAGGGAGGGTTTTGAGAGTAAGTGATCTTTTGTTAAACCGAGAAGAATTGGCTACTTTCCTGGCTAAAAAAAATATGGTTCGGTTCAGACCCTCAGTAAGATTATCGAAAAATATTGGATACGTGTTTTTTGTTTTATCAAATTAATAAAAATTGAAGAAGATAGAACGCGTAAAAGCTCATGAGTGGGGGCTTGTGACGTCACGTTCCCGTAAAAATATACTGAAAGAGTTTTCGAAGCACTGTATCGTCTAAACTTTTTGTTTACGTGAAAAAAAAAAAATGTATCCAATATTTTTCGGAAATCTATCTAATTAGTTTTTTTTTTGTCAAGTAGCCAATTGCATTACACCTGATTTCGTTGGCAGTGCCGGATTAAGACTACTTGATGCCCTAAGCAAGCCAGGCCGGTTCCTTATCCATTGGTCTTTTTAAAACATTTACGTATTTATTTAAATAAAATAAATCATTACGTAACTTACAATATTTATGAAAGACGGAAGAGATTTTAGAGTTGGTTATTACGTACAATAAAAATCTTTTTTTTTTTCTAATTTAGATTCCCACAAAGAACTTCCAGAACAGAAACCAGCTCCAAGATCAACAAAATTCCCACTTGTACTCGAATACCAAGACGATGAAGAAGAGGAGTACAAGACTAATTACCAGGACACCAGGTTCGTGGTGTACAAGGACAGAAGCGCGAACGAAGATATAATGCCTGTAGATATAGACTATGTGGCTGGCGAGATTCGGTCAGAACTTGTGCAGTGGTGAAGTGTGTTAAAATAAAGTGAAGTTTTTTAACTGGTCGGCAGTTTTATTTAGTAGAAAACAATGTATCGCAGCATTGTGCAAAGCAATATTTTGATGTTGCAAGATGGTTTTTGTTTACAACCTGTTTCCCGCAACAAAAAACATGTTGCTGAAACATGTTGCACAACATTGTTCCAGTGAATATGTTTGTCTGAAACATGTTGCGCAACTTTTTTTTTAGGGTGTGGGAAATCATCAAATGACTCCTGCTCTGGGCGGAGTGGTAAGGAGTGTCAGACTTCTACTGAATAAAAAAAAAGCCCCAAAATGTTCGACATTCAAGAAATACTTGATAAAAAGGAGTACAAGACTAATTACCAGAACACCAGGTTCGTGGCGTACAAGGACAGAAGTGCCAACGAAGATATTATGCCTATAGATATAGACTATGTGGCTAGCGAGATTCGGTCAGAACTTGAGCAGTGGTGAAGTTTTGTAGTGTTAAAATAAAGTGAAGTTTTTTAACTGGTAGGCAGTTTTATTTAGTAGAAAAGAATGTTTCGTATTTGTGGCAAGCAATATTTTGTTTACCATCTTTAAGAAACTTTCGCATGTCACCAACACATGTTTCCCGCAACAAAAAACATGTTGCTAAAACATGTTGCACAACATTTTTCCATTGAACATGTTCGTCTGAAACAATGGTGCACGACTTTGTTTCGCAATAAACGCGGTTTCACTTACTATGACTATTATCAGGATAAATTATAATAAACAAAAAAATACTAAACCCAAGAATGTTCTCCGCTCAAGAAAACCTTGATGAAAAGGAGTACAAGGGGAGTGACCAGGACACCAGGTTCATGGTGTATAAACGAGGATATAATGGTATCACTCGTTACCAACAACATGTTTCCCGTAACAAAAACATGTTGATATACAATGTGGCACACATTCATTTCCCAATGAATACACGTCATTACTAGCCCTTCACCGTCTGATCATCTGTGGGTTCGATGTATTTGAATTAGTCTGGGCTGAAAAATGATGATGTATGTTTAAACTTACCAGCTTGAGTGTTAACATTAGAAGCGACGAACAGGCTCTGAACGTAGGCCCCGAGTGCATTCACTATGTCTTGGAAAATATTGGTGGCGTGTGGCTTCATGTCGTAGCACTCGCAGAAGGCTTTCAGGAGATCTAGGGAGAAATAACAGCATTTAGACATACATTATCAATCCTGTATTTACCGATAGGATTGGCAGAGATGACAGAACGGTCTTAAGAGGGAGGTAAGCCTATTGACAATAAATGGTTACGGAACTGGACTTCAGGGGGGCTACTGACCTGTCGAGGCTGCGGGTTGTCCGCAAGGGATACCGCGGCCTCGACATGAAGGGCGAAGAAGGAACATGGGTGGTTTTTAGTCAGTAGAAGTCTGACACTCCCTTTCGCTCTGCCCAAGAGCGGGAGGGGTTATTTGATGATTTCCCACCCCCAAAAAAAAAAAAAAAAGGGGGCTAAGGAATTTTCCTTGTCGACAAACTAACACTCTCGGATTGACCGCAGGACTCAATACTGCACATGCTTTGAACTCTGGACCTCAAGTCCAGCAGTCGCGCTTGTGAGCACTACACCAACGAGGCAGTAAATACCAGCTGTCGTTTTCCATTCGCATCAAAGTTCAAAAAGGTAACTATACTACTGATTCTCGACCCGAATCAATAGTAAAATGGGTAGGTAATATTTTTTTTCTTAGAAACGGAAATCCGTAAGTGTAAAACAAACGTGTTAAAACGCATTCCGTCTGATTGTCGTCCCATAACCGCGCTTTTACACATACATATTTTTTATTAATATAACTAATGCCCGCGGCTTCACCCGCGTGGATGTTGGTCAAATTGATTACTAAAACCTTCCTCTTGAATCACTCTATCTATTAAAAAAAACCGCATCAAAATCCGTTGCGCAGTTTTAAAGATTTAAGCATACATAGGGATATAGGGACAGAGAAAGCGACTTTGTTTTATACTATGTAGTGATAGTGATAGTGATTCTGTCGAGTACTCACTTGGTTGTATAGTCATCTTGTGTAGAACTTCTAAAGCCAAAGCTCTCTGCCACATAGGTTTGTCAGGGTCCAAGAATTTGATGGTGAGCGACAGGAAGATTTCGCACTCTGTGACCTGCGAATTAGGATTTACGAGTATTTTAGTTAATTTCTCGCTCTTTTTCCAACAAACAAACTACTACACGATCTCAAAATCGTATGTGTTACCCCGGCAGGAAAGTGGCTCCTAGAATGCTATGAGTGGAACGTATAATACGTGTGTAATCTGCTAAAAGAATATGCGGTTTGTCATTTTGAAAAAAAAGCTTTAAATTTTAAAAGCTATTCCTGCTGGAGTAACGTTGTTCCAAGAGGAACATTCAAAACAAATGATCAGAGATATAAATATTGTGCAAGTGCAGAGAAAATATGATTTGCGCGTCTTCAGGTATTCGAGGCAAGTACGTTTTCAGAATTGTGAATAAGTTTTAAAAAGAAAGCTTCAGTGCTCGTGGCTATAAATTATGAAACAAACCGCTCTTTCCCTCTCTACTTATACAAACATTTGCTGTGCCCAACAGGGTTCATAATTGTGTCTAGAATTATTTTACCTATTACCTGAAAATGTACATTATGGATTGCAATAAACAATTTGAATTTATATTAATATACCATGCATATTAGCCGACCTATCACATTTTTTGCGGACGATGTGCTAGATTTATATAACTAAGGAACAACGCTGCGCAACTTCTGGTTACAGCTGGATTTTACTTACCAGCACCGAATGGTACTTGTGCACGATGATAGACACGAGTCTGAGCAGTCGCATGGTGACGGGGAAGTGAGGCCGTTCTGCTGCAGCAGGACTGGCTCCACCACCTGCCGTGGCCGCGCCCGGGATGTGGAGCGCTGTGAATGCGGCCCTGGAGAGCAAAAATGTATTTATTTTTTGTAGTTTTGGTTATTGGTAATGGCAATAATGAGACAACGCTTAGCCGAAACGTCAAACTATCTGTAAGGCCCCGTTTCCACCAAAGCGGAGACGAGCAGAGCGGAGCGGAGAGGAGATGTGCCAAATTCGACCAATCACAAAAAAGGCGAAAGACCAGATGTAAATTTTAACTAATGTGATTGGTCGATTTCCACAGGTCTCCTCTCCGCTCGTCTCCGCTTTGGCGGAGTCCAGGCATTAAATTAAAGAAAAGAAGTATATTTTTTAAATCATCCACTACAGGGGCTAAAAAACTAGCTGTTGCCCGCGGCTTCACCCGCGTGTATGTTGGTCAAATTATATTTTAACCTTCCTCGAAAACAGCATGAAAATAGGTGCAGTCGTTTTTGACTTAATCGCGAACAGACAGACATACAGACAGAATATGTAGTGTTAGGTACAACAGGTTAGGGTTTTTATATAGGAGGTTATGGAACGAAGGTATGTGTGAGAGTTTCTCATGTAGATTATAAAAGTATGTTACCTGTATTTGACATTTGGGGAGAACAGCCGTATGATGAGAGCACACACATGTTCTTTTAACAAGAATCTGAATTCTGCTATCTGTAAACAAAGGAAATATACATTAAGTCTTACTAACGAAAGTTAGTCCAACTGTATACAACTAAAATTCTGCAAGTTTAGTTCGGCAGAAGGTTTTGATCTTTATACTGAACAACTTAAAGCACAGTTATCATTAGCAAATTATTTTTATATATCACGAGCAAATTGCTTTCGACCTTTGTTCTAAGAAAAAAAAGTGTCGGGGTTTCGTCCTCAGGTTATTGTAAACCCTATTTAACATTGCAAAAAGTTCAATTTTGGAAGCAACTAAGACTAAGATCTATCTTCACTGAAAATAAAGCTTTTTAGTTTGCTTACCTTGAAGAAAATAGGTGAGAAGTCAGTGAGGACTGTATCCAGTAGTTCCAGTCCGAAAGTCTTTGGCACGTCTGAGATACCGACCAGCCAGTGGGCTGAGTCTCCATTGACCAGTTGAATTATGTCCTGAAAACAAGGGTTTTAAGATTAGACTACATCATCTGCCTAGCCATGTTGGGGTCGGCTTCTAGTCTAACCGAAGAATTCAAGTATTTTATATGGAGCGACTAGGTACCCTTAAGGGACAGCCCCAAACTGACAGTGTGCATTCAGTCGTTTAAGCTGAACCATTTTTACCGGAATTTTCACTCGATAATTTGTATTTTTTAATCGTTTTGAGTTACTATTCCTTTATTTCAATGTAGGAAAGCACTCCATTTATGCAAATAATACGGCTTTAATGAAGAAAAGCTTATAATGGATGTTGAAATACTGTAACGGGCGATGCGACTCGTGATATCAGCTGTTCACTTCCTGTTGGTAACGATACATTGAGTATGGAGAAATCAAAATTCATCAAATTGGATTCCCTTAACGTTCCTGAAATAATTTCTTGTACTGGTCATACATACATGAGATGAGAATTTTGAGAATGGATAAGGTAAGGAACGAGTATATGAGGAAGTTTAAAAGTTGCGCCTGTTACAGAAAAGTTGAAAGGGAATCGAATGTCGAGGTATGACATGTTATGAGAAGGGACGAATCTTACCTGCAGTATAAGGTATGCATCAACAGCGCAAGGTTTGAGGTCCTTAGGAGCCTTGTTGTTGTTCTGAGGTCGAATGTCAGCGGGGTTTACCTTGAGAGCACCTGGAGAAATAAGAATAGATTGTATTGTACCTGATTACAAACATAATATTGTTACGTCGGTCATCTAGAATCTTCAAGAAACCTCGCTTATAATTGTGTAGTGCATAAAACGGAGATATTGGAGATGAAAGTTCTTTTCAATACTAGTCATGATTGTTATAAATAACTTTAATCTTTTATTTATTAATTTTCTCTATCTTACTATTATTATTATAGTGTTATCTAATGCGATAGTGTACACAATAAAAATATAAAGCTTTGTAAAATGTAATTTTTGTGAACTCACTCAGAGAACAATATAAATAACCCCCCACCCCCCACCCCACATGATGTTGAACTCCGCAAAAAGTCGTTTCCCAGCACTAATTTCTGCGTAGGCGTAGAGGTACTTAGTTCGATATACCAGAATGCTTGGTTGACGGCTTTATAAAAGGACCGACCTAGTATATTTAAAAATATTTCATTAATTGAGGGAAAAGAATCGCCATCGCAAAACAAGTCATCGATATTTCGACGCCTCAGATTCTGCCAGCGCCCTCTGAAAGACCAGCTCGTGCTAACGTCATGGCTCGTTGTACGTTGCAGGTTGTAATAACATTTTATATAATGAACATCTCACCCTCAGCTTCCGCGAGCGCCCTTTCAAAGACGAGAGCGACCAGCTGACGAACCGTAGCCGCAGCGGCATGGCTGGTGCTGACGTCACGGCTCTCCGAAGGTGATACCATGCGCATGCACATCACCATCGTCTGGGGGAGAAAGAGAAGCAAATATAACATAACAGAACCTCACGCCCGTTATCCCTGTGTGCCAAACAGTGCCGTCCTATCATTAGAAAGCTGTTAACTGACCAATGGTCAATTTTTACTTTTTGATACAGCTTGATAGAGTTCAAAATTCTCTATCTTTTTCTCAGAGATATCTCAACTTTTCAGGCCATTTAATATTAGAATTTATGAGGATTCCAGCTCTTGAAAGACTCTAACCCACACTTCGTCGCTAAATATACGTCAAAATACCTTAACTGCCTAATTTGACAATTATTTTTTGGTTTTTTACTTAAGTACAAATAAGTTTTCTGATTTTTTACAAACAACGATTCGCGCATTTTACGCCATTATCTCGGAAACTACTTTTTGCACTTAACTGCTTTCTAGTGAAAGGAGTTAAGTTTTCGGCATAACATTTCGCCAGTTATGTTTACACATGCCATGTTATGAGGGCAAGCCTATTGCCATCAACCAGGCACAAATCCAGACTCCGTGGCTTCTACTGAGAAAGTTAGTCCAGCTCGTATCGGCATCTTCTTTGTTTACCGCGTTACGTGGTTTCGTTGTTCAGAACCCAATCAGATGCAACTTTGGCCCAAATTTGATACGACATGCGGCAGATGTGGCGTGCCCAGTTGCTTTTTAATTTAAACTATTATTTTATTATTTTAAACTATTTAAACCATGTGATTATGGTCTTGAATCTAATTAAACTGATCCTTATACTGTCAGAAATGTTGACTTCTAATATTCTAATATACTTAATAAGTTTAAAAAGATAATTTATTTTATAAGTAGTAAAAAATAAAAATAAATTACCCCAAGCAGTCTTTCTCTTTCAGTTTTAACCATTTTTGTGAACTCACGCCCGTGAGTACCCACAAAAGAACTCATTTTTAAAAGCACTCCAGTTTTTTACATCAACTTTCACTACACGCTATTAATTAATAATAATTGTTTTAGTCTGTTAATGAAATCTTGTTTGATCTAATCTTATCAGTGATTTGTTTGAATCTAGTTCTGCACTTCAAAATATTGTTCATTTGACAGATAACGTTTCTGTTGTATTGTTATCTAAGTATCATATTTCCGGTCTGTGATAACCACTATGGTTTTAAGTTACACTAGCTCGTGGCCACATAATAACAGCCGCACGGTCCGTTCTTAAAGGTCGGTCCGTGGATGCGAGTTTCCTACATGGTTCGGCAATCGCGTTTTGGAGATATTTGACCGACATCACAGTTGGATACTAGTTGTTGCAGCCCAGTTTACTTGTTGCTGTATAATTTAACCAAAAGCAAACTGATTGAAAAGTGCGAGTCGGACTAGCTCATGAAGGGTCCCGTACCATCGCAGTAGGAGAGCACCTTGCATTATTGATTTATCTTTGTTATAGCTTCAACTAAAAAAAACACATTTATAGCAAAATTTCAACTGTCTACCTATTCTGGATCAGTAGATACACCTGCAAATAAAATGGAGGCTTAGTGAATAGGGAATATCACCATACTTTTCGGTTACACACTGTATTTTTTAGATTTCTTCAACTCACCCTAGCCAGCGTATCTCCATGCACCAGATCGGACGTGGTCATCAGCAGGGCAGCAGTCTGCAGCAGCTTCAGTTCCAGGACTCCGCCTTGCCCCAAGTTATAGAGGCAGTCCACGACATGTCGAGCGCCTTTCGCGTCTATGCCTTGCTGGGCGATCAGACGTTGGATTGTTCCGAGGCAGAACTGGAAATTAATTGGGACTTTAGGAGGATGAGTTAAGTATTTGTCTAAACATAGAGATTACAACTTTTAATTGGATCTTAATCTTATATCGTCATACTTGCAGAACAGTAAAGAAACTGACATAATTGTTAAACTTTACAAGACCATCTTTTTTTTATTTACATTAACTTGCAAATTGATTGACTTGACATCTAGAAATGCAATATACTGTGTTGAGCAATAAATGTTTGAATTTGAATTTAACTTTTTAACAATACTAATTGTGTACTGTTGAAAATGTACATAAATTTGGAAATAAAAGTAGGTTAAGTAATTTTACAGTATTCTAGAAAAATCACATGATTAATTTTACTTCATGTCAGATTGGTCCACAATTGTCACCATATCATTGAGATATGGTAGATCCATGTCCAGTTTGGCCAAGGTGTGTGGCCAGGTATGTCCAGCAGTTGACTGCAATAAACTGGTTTGATTGATTCTCCAGCAGTACATTTAACTATAAATACGTAATACACCTTACCTTAATAATCTTCAGATCCTTCGATTCGCAGCCTTGTACAAGTGGGTATAATATCTGGTTCACGACTCCATACAGCGAAGCCTGAGGATTGTTGGCGGCTAGAGACAGCTTCTCTATAGCTTCATCACATGCCTGGAAAGCAGAATTACGAAGTTTTAGTCATATTATATAATTCAAAACTTTAGAGTAAGCCTTTTTTGTGATGCTCTGAATGGACTCTCGGCTTTTTTAGTTTAATAGTTTAGTCCTGCTTCCTATTTCATTCAGCCAGTGGGTGGACACCAAGGCCTCCACATGCCCATTTGGCCAATTATGCTATATTTGGCCTAGGATAAACTAGTTTGCCCTGATATCGGGTTTGGGCAATATTTGGCTTAACAAACTAGTTTGACCTAAAATCGGGATTAGCTGGTAGCAGATACAAGAAGATAGATTCCACATTTGATAGTACAAACTTTTAAGTATTGCATCAGGCTCATTTGTTACACAATGTAGAAGTGTACACTCAATTAGGTAGCCATACCTAAATATAACAGCCTTGATATCTCAATATACTTATTTATAAATATCACATCATATGATGTAAAAGATTAACCAACATACTGGGGGTAATAGAATGAACAATCCGTTAAAACTTGAATAAAACATTGATTTAACAAACGACTAAAAATTAAATTTAGATGCACGCAATAACTAAAATCATTATGAAAAGAGTAGATTCTGTTCGTTAAAATACTGTTTACTGCACTGGTACTTATATTTTTATAACTCCACTCATTAATAAGGTCATAAAAAGGTCCTGTAGTGCATTAAACCTGATGGGTATCATTCTGATCTGTATTAGTAGTAATTGTAGATAATGAGAGTGAGTGCCGGCTTAAAAAAAACCTTAAAACTAAATAACTTGTGAACAATTTCAATGCAATACATGACAAAAATATTGAAATTTTTCCAATAAATTTACATGCTTCTTTAAGTGTTTTATACATTCAAATGATCGTTACGTGTATCCTGTGAAGTCCCAATTATGTTTTTCAATTATAAATAACAGTTAAACGATAAAAACCTCTCTTATCTGAGGATATTTCTTCTTGGTCTCCAAACTCAATGTCTTGAAATCATTTTGGAGGACGTCCATGAATTTCTTCGTGCAGTCATCGCCGGTTACAGCGCTTACGAACGCCATTATTTAATTTATTGCTGTTAATTCACTTATTCACATCATAATTTACGTAAAAAATTATAGAAATTGAATTTATGGCAATTTATGCCATGTATACAATCGACATCACAATTTTCAGTTCGGAAACGGAACCATTTCAAATGAGCAGAACATCTATTTCCAACATTTAAAAATTAATATGTGTCTTAAAAAAACATATAATCAAAAGATGTGATAACACAGGTTACAGATATGTTTGTAATGGCAAACAATCTAAAAATGTATAATAACTGTATTAGAATTGGTAAAATATGAGTTTTGGTTTTCTTTAGTCATTTCTGAACGAAATATTTGTCTCCATTCCTTTGCGCGTTGCACATTTTTTACTACGCACTTATAAATTGAATTTAAATATCAGTAACATAATATACATCTAAAAATATTGTGGATATATATTTGAAATTGAACAAAAGCACTTATTTTATATTTTTATATTAAAGTCCAACAAAATATATTTAAGTGAATTTAATTACAAGGATTAGTCATATCTATTTACGTGTAAAGGAGTTGAAGCCTGTCGATTTGTGTGACCAGAAGAAATAATAAATTACCACATTCAATAATTTTACCCACTTCCACTGTGAATAACCGCACTTGAAATTAATTAGATTATATTATTCGCGTGAGTGATTTTGTGGGATGACGCAAAGCTTTAATTAGATTTAACTCATGTAATGAATTATTGTCATTAAGTGTAAAAATGCGGATTTGATTCAAGTAACTTGTTTCTTGTTCAATTTGCGTAATATAGAAGAATATGGCTTGTTCGTACGTTCAAGTAAACAATACATGTAAGACGTTGACAGGATATTAGTAGTTTTAAATTTATACAGCAATATTCGATATGAGAACAGCTTCTTGAAGTGAAAGTGAAAGAAGAAATTAATGCAAGTGATCGATGATGACCCACTTTTCACGGAAACATTTTTTTCTAGTATAGCAACATCGATTACTGATTGTGCAGAAGAAAAAACAATGGTGTGATTCCAGATTTTTATTTGTAAGTATTTATAGAATCCAATATCAATTTAGCTAAAGTAACGTTTCAGTGTCGTTAAAAACGTCCCTCCGCCCGAAGATGCCGATACCGAGGTATAAAACGCATAATATCAACTAGAAATTAGTTTTGTGAGCTTGACGTGCTGTCATTTCAGTTTTTTATTCTATTTATTCAGCTTGATTCAGCTATGCGCCATTTACTGCATTAGAACGGCCGCTGTCTGCGGATTTTAGTGCTACTCGTAATAAAACTCTTCGCGGTGCAGGTGTGGAATGTATGTATAATAGTGTGTGGAATGTGTTCTCGCCGTGTGTCCTATTCGTGATAGATCGTGTTTAGTTTTTCATGCCGGCTAGTTTTCGTTATTCCAGTGTCGTTTGTATAGTTTTTTTGTCGTCAAGTGCGTCATGAAGTCTAGCGGTGGGTCTAAACCGGGAGTGAATACCCACCGTCGCCGGCCGCTCGTGTTTTTGCAACGTCTTGTAGATCTTTTGATCGTGGAATAGTTGCGCTGTAAACAATGCAGCATGTTCGTGCCCCGTTTAGTAAATAACAAAATCAGTGGTACCTGTCATGTTTGCACGCAAATTTTGTCTCTAAGTGAAAGTCTTGGTGTTCAAATAGTTGACTGAAGCGGGTAAGTAATCTTTGTAAAGTATGTATGTCATTGAGTAGATGTAGTAAAGTATATGTTTGTGAGTGTGATATATGTTTGATTGACATTGATACTATCGAATGTTTGTGGCTTCCTTATTATATGTCTGATCATCTAATCATTGTTCCAGAGCAAACAATTTGTTTTCCATTGAAATATTGACCTGTTAATCTTAGCGTGTTGGCTCTCTCGATAACGAGATTACAACTCATTGTGGAATTGGTGTTACGATTTGTATGTCAAAGTTCGTTATGGGTTAATTAGAGTGATAAAATGGATTGTTCCTTTATTCTTAATTATTAGTTTATATTGATTTGATAATAGTGTTAATACTTGGTAGCATTGCTCCTTTGCAGTTAAAACCACACTATTGTTTCAACGGGGTACTGTAATACTCAGTAACTGAGTTGTGAAAATCAGATAAGCAGTGACTCCATGTAAAATATTGGTATTTAGCCACATTCACTTACAATAGAAGCCAAGTTTATATGTATCGTAATGTTTAAAGTTTTACGGAGCTGGCATGATGGACAGAAAATCTTTTAAGGTGCCATTTATTAAAGAATAAGTTCAATTCTATATTCCAGAAGTCTTAATTCACAAATTTGCTTTAATTTCTGATTTACTGGGGTTACTTTGATGTATGAGGTGATAATTTTGATTACACCTGCCTTGGCCCATCAAATAAAAGCTATGCAGTCAATGAAAATGAAACATAAGAAACAGTACATTTTTTAAAATTCATAACTAGTCTTGATTTTCTAGACTTGTGACTTGCTTCCTTGCCAAACTTCATAAGATTATCAGTTCACGAGTCGTTGGCAGTTTGCATCATTTGAATATAATTAATCTTCAGTTCATAATCATCTTAGTTCTTTGATCTTATACTAGATGGCGCTCACAACCCTATAGTCAACATAATTATACATAAATGACATATATAAATATGCACTAGATCATCTTACAAGAAACTATACCATTGAACTAGTATAAACTTGTGTAATAATATATTTTCCTCGTGTTCTGAAAATTTGATCCCGAGCATGTCTCATACAACTGACCTTTGTTTCATTTTCTAATGAGTTTGAATAATGATATTATAGCTAGAAATAATGTCACTGCTGCGCTGAGATGACAAGTAATGAACAATCATGGAAGTAGAAGACATGCTATTTCAACCCTTAATAAACTATCATAAAATAATTGTGAAAATAATGAATGATGATGAGAGACCTTACTTTCTGTAATCTAAAATATTCTTTTAATAATAAAAAGTCATTATTCAAAACTTGAACAAAAGTTAACTCTATCTGACTAATATCATTGATAATTAATCTTTTACAAAGTCAAGACTAGATGTAATGTGAAATCCAGAAAACTATAATCACATAGAAAGATTTCATTCACAATCTAACACATTCTTTAGATAAGACAACAGAAACAATAGAAAATTAATCAGTTTATCAACCAGTTGCTACCTGCTACTGTTAGCTTGTGTGATCCCACTGTTGGGCAAAGGTTTTTCCTCATGACTTTCAGTATGGTAGTCCATGGCTACATCACTGAATCCTGGTTGTTGGTTTTGTTCTGCTCATATACAGTAGGGTTCAACAATCTGCTCCAAATCACAAATTACTCAAGTAACTGAAAGCTGCAGTTCTAAACATATTTTACGTCAGTCTACAAATTATCATTATCATCTCCTTCTCTATTTTCAACTAGATGCAACTGTGCGTCTGTTTCCTATGGTTGCATCTTCCTCCTAAATATATGCCCACTCAAATTGAGTAGCGCAATACTGCAGAGACCGAAATTCAGCATTGAGTCACTCACTGCTGAATTTCGGTCTCTGCAGTATTGCTATCTGTTGTAAAACAACAGACAGCAATACTGCAGAAAACCACTAAATATTCTGAATAATACCATCATAGTTTTGCTTGATACATATGTTTGGCTACTGCTTGAGTCTATCTAAGTGGTAAACCCTGATTTCCAAGACCTCTTGTTCTGCGAACCCTAGATCTATGAGACGAAGAAGTAGTTGTTTGTTTTTTTTTTTTTTTTTTAAAAACGTTGCCCCACACTAGGAATTTCTCCTGTATCGTGGGTGCGTTTACAAACATTTAAACTCACATACACAAATACCCAGACCCGAAACAACTATCTGTAGGTCAATATTTGTCAATATTTAAACAAATATTTGTTCCGTGCGGGAATCGAACCCGCGACACGCAGCGCAGCAGTCCAATCGCTAAGCCACTGCGCCAACCGTGTCGTCTAAGTTAGTCTAGTAAGTTAATGCCTAACCTGATGTGCAAGGTGTTTTTATGCCGCTGATGCGCCTCTGAGTTGGCCGTCGAGTAATATCTCAGGCATGCTGATTTCCCCGTCGGGGCTGCGGGTTGTTCGCAAGAGATACCGCGGCCTCGACATGAAGAGCTAAGAAGGAACATGGGTGGTTTTTAGTCAGTAGAAGTCTGACACTCCCTTTCGCTCTGCCCAAGAGCGGGAGGGGTTATTATTTTGATGATTTGCCACCCGGAAAAAAAAAAGGCATACTGGTTTCCTTACAAGATTACCTAATCAACAAGATTCATATTAGGGCTTCCCAAAAGCAATTAAATATCGACACACTTCATTAATTAGCAATTACACACGCGTGCATTTACCCCACATCGTTCTATCGAGTAAATAAACAGTAGTTAATCAATGTTATGTTCTTTATCTTGTACCTATTACACAGATTCTACTGATAACACATGTGAGCTGGTGATAAAGGACATGTGACGTCATTAATTTGTATGTATGTGTGAGAATGTTGTAACACGAGTATGTATGATGATTTTGCAGGGTAGATGGAAAATTTTTGAGTGAACTGTCATTGGTTGTTTCAGGATGTAGAGTCAGCTAATTAATGACGGTGATGTTTTATTTAAGTCTTATTTATGTCTGCATTGTAGAAACATTTTAGCTATCAGACAAACATGTAATTGATCATAGTGTGATGTAATTTGAATTTTTTTGTATTAATATTCCTACTCTGCTGGCGAGAGTGTATGACCGGATGTATGAATGTGGAGGGGAGGCAAAAGAAGTATGTAAGGATCGTAGCAGGCGGCTTTCTGTGGTTTCTGCCTACTAATATGGCAAAAGTGCGTCAGTTTATATATGTATCTATGTGTTCCTAGTCTTATTACATACAACAAAAAGTCTGGATTTGTTTGATCTTCACTCCGCATACGCGGTCTTCGCTTGGTGTAGTTATCAAGTGGGCAGATATGAGAAAGGTGGGATTATCCCAGTTAGTGGCTTAGGTTTAGTCTGTTTTATCCTAACTTATCCTATGTGATTGTATTTGTAATATAATTCTCTCTTGTTTCAGATAACATCAAAAATCCTGCAAGAAAACTTTCCAAAATCTTCCTGAAGACTGTTATTTTTTTTTATTAGATATTTAATTATTTTTCACTAGTATAATAAAGACAGTGCGGAGCGGTGACTAGCGGAAGATGCCAACCAAGCGAGAGAGAAACAAAAGACGGAATTAGCTATTTATTTATATTAATTAACTAGTGTAATCCATTGTAACTGTTATTTTTTTTTCAAGTTATTACTATATACTCTCATAAACGCAAATAACGATATGAATTTATGTTAAACGCTATCTCTGAAGCTTAAATCACTATTTATTCAATTATTTAATCAATTCATAATTTAATTAATCACAAGAAGTATGATAACTGTAATAATAAGGGATTGATAAGGTCGCTTTGAGCACCATAATGGACAATATGGCGTCAAATGTGAGCTTAAGAAGCAATAAGCAAAGGAAAGATAACCTCATAACGAGGAAGCAGGATAAGTCCCCCGAGAAGACCATCAGGGGGACGAGGGGGGCGTACAGAGGCATCCCGTCCACTTCGAAGAGACCAACCGAAGAGGACAATGAGACGGGTTCCACGGAAAGACTGGATAGACCAAAGAAATTTATATCACAGAACAAAAGCAACTATGGGCTGGGGAAGAGGCCTGACTTCTCCCTCAAGAACAGGAATGTGCATTTAGCTTCGTCTCGCTATGGACAGGTGAGTCCCTTTGCTTTTTCTACTCAAGTATACATTTTAATCTTGATTCGCTCAAGGAGTACCTTTTCCCGACGTTTTAGGTCTATGTGAAATAAAACATTTCGATTTCGTAGAAGATCTTAGAAGGCGAGGATTGCATTACCAATGTTTACCCAAAAGCAAAATAGTCTTTTCTCCCTACTCTCGAGATAGCATGTAAACAGCAAATAATTTCTGTTTTTTGCGAAAAAATAATATTATAATTTTTTATAATATTCTTTTTCTATAAATGCAAAAAAGTTTATGCTTTTCAGTTGATAACTCCTAAACTACCCAAGAAAAGTTGATAAAATTTATACACAGGCTTCTTTTACCAAATGAAAACAGAATCTCCATAATTGACGGAAATAACAAAGGAACATACATGTGAAAAACTAGACTTTCCAATATTCATTACAACACAGGAGGACGCTGCCGGTCCTCTTGACGCAACTAGGTCGTAAAAACTTTATACTTTTTCCAGACGTAAAATTTATTTTCTTTCTTTCTGGTATACATAGTTTTTTGGCACCCAACTCAGCCTCAACTTTATCTATTACGTTTTTACGTAATTCATGAATTACGTATTTCAGCATCAATCTAGTCATAACCTAAGTCTAGAATAGCATTCGTCTATCACATCCAATTTGTGAGATTCAATTGAAGAAAATCCGTTCCGTTCACATACGCTAACAACGCACAGTCCTTGTGTACAATTTGTGGAATAGATTTAACACTTTAGTGGCTACTTGAGATGGTGGGGTTCGTAGCTAAATAATAACAGCTGCACGAGTCCATCTTCTCGGATAAGCAAGGCTTGCTGAGGTTCTAGCGTATGTTGGCCGCCCCCTTCGCCCGTGTGAAATTAATTAATTAATTACTACCTTATTTGAATCGGATTTTGTTTACAATGAAATGGGGATGGTTTTTTTTGCACGAATCCCTTATCCTTTTTCAATAGATTTAAATAAACTGGCCTTAACTACTCCTTCTAACATCAGCTATCCACCAATAAATGCGATTCTTTTACTGAATGCAAATGAATATAATTCAGTAAAAGCTGAAATCTTGCAATTACAAACAGACACTGAATTTTATTCATTTGACTAAATCAGGATATAAATCTTTTAAAATAAGTTAAAACTTCCGAAACTTATTTACAGCACTGCGCTAAATTACTGTAAGTGCGAAGACTCTTCAGTCACTTAGACATAATTACAGCCATCCGTAAAAACAATAAAACTGCACTGCAGTCACGGGTTAGCGACCTATCGCATGTCAACCTAGCACAATAATAACTGTATCCTTCAGTCGATTTCATAACTTTTATAACCGAAAACATTTTTTAAACTGACTTAAAAATATGAACTTATTTCCGTCCAACTTTTATGAAATTTGGCATGGTAACTTTCTTTACCAAACTGTAGAAGAACCCAGGGTTTAAACTGCAGTTTGTGTCCGCGAGCCTATGGTTCAACTTGTCTTGATTTCCTGGTCATCATAACCTTCGAACTCTAAGTACACCTTTTCATAGACATCGCGAAGCCTCCACATCCTTCAAGGCTTATTAGGCCTGTTGTTGGATATTGGATTTCCTACAGATTAGTACAAAACGGTCAGTCTCAGTTTCAAATAAACAGCTATCACTGACCTTCACAAGGGCGTTGAACGTCTAGTGATAACCTTCAGAAGGTCATACAAAAATATTTTGATTGACTGATTCATTTCTTAGTTTGGCTTAATTTTACCCAATAAAAGTATATAATAGCTTTCCAATACTGTACAACTTAAACTTACAAAATATGTGAAAAGTAATGTTGCATATACCAAAATTTCCGCGTACGGTGCATAAAAACATCGTGAGGAAACCGGCATGTCCTAGAAACAAAAAATCAAAGTTCGAGAAATCCACCAACTTGCACTGGTCCTGCGAACAGATTCAGGTAGGAGACGTCTGTCCCAGCGGTGGGAACACTATTATTCTACTGCTGTCTATATTGACCCACTGCAGGGCAAAGGTGTCCCTTCTCTCTTTCCACTTTTCGCTATCTCAAGCGATTCTAAGCCAATCCTTTGTGAAAGAGTCCATCTCACAATGCTCACATGTGGTGGGAACATTACTGGCTAAATAAATATGCGAAACTCCCAAATCAAATATTTGCTCATTTCAAAATCCAAGCTCAAGACAATGCATTACCAATTAGACGTTAACAAAAGCGCGTAGGAGGACCTTAGCTGGGTCAATTGAGTACCACAGGGTCATACAGTTAACACGGTAACTTTGATCTGTGTGGATTGACACGGTAGAGTCTAACGACCAATTTGTGGTCGAGGAAATCTGGAGTACGTTTTGGAAAGTGTTTTTGAAGCTTGTTTAGAGACCTAGAAAATGGTCGAAATATATGGTTTTATGTGCGAAACAGTGTGGTGAAGTGGTCATGTTTAGACTCAGTACAGGACCCCCCTACCCCTACAAAGAATTCACAGTGTAAAACTAGGCAAGGCTGGGCTAAGGGGGGATCCAGAAAGTTTCGTGTGTCTTCATTCCTGTTCTATTATGGGAAAAGTCTTCACGACCTTAGGTGATGTTTGTCGGGTAAATATGATAATGTTATTGTTTTAGATAAAATCTTTATCTCACGTGTTAGTAGGACACATTTGATAGGATTACATAAAGATTAGAATCTTAAATTTCTTAGGTCTACGAAGTATTTTCCTAAAGCGTTTGTTTATTTCAGATTATTACGTTTAACTGCAGGGAAAAACCGCTGTTTATTCTTTTCTATCACTATTTTTAGCTAGTTCGGAGCAATCTGTCCGAACCTGCCTGTAGGTTTCAACCTCGCCCCACCATCTTCGCCTGGGTCTGCCGCGATATCCTTGGATGTTTTCCAGCATCCACATTCTGGTTGATTTAGCCTATGATCCGTTCTCGGTGTGTGTGGACGTGACGGGCCCAGTCCCACTTCAGCTTGGTTGCAAAAAATCTAGCATAAGCATCCTATAATATTCCTACTTCTGGGACACAGCCCTCCTCTCTATTAGAGGGAGTAGACTATAATCCACCACCAGGCTCCAGTGCGGGTTGGTAGATATGTCAAATGTCTTAATGTTTGGTTCTAGGCCGTTTTCTTCACGGTTTTTTTTTTAATATTCCAGCTTACTGAAAATATTATTAATCTCATGTTATTGTTCAGCTGTCTATGTTCGCTTAGTCTACAATCTTAGTCTTCCATCGAAAAGTGGAAAGAGGAAAGGGAGGCCTTTGCCCTGCAGTAGGACAATATAGGCTTATAATAAAAAAGGGGATCGGACTGATTTAAAAAAATATGATTCTGTTTAGTTCGTCAATTAGATTAGCGAAAGATATTGGATACGTGTTTTTTGTTTTATCAAATTAATAAACATTGACGAAGATAAAACGGGTCAAAGACCATGAGTGGGGGTTTGTGACGTCACTTGTTGGTAAAAAATGTATTGACAGGTGACGTTTTCGAGGAGTTCATGAGTTTTCGAAGCACTATATCGTCTTAATTTTTACACGACTGCCCCAAAAAAAAGAGTGTTTTCTAGTGAAAAATAAAAATAAGTGTTCAATGTTTTTTGGAAATCTATCTGACGGACTAATTAGTTTTTATTTGTCCGATCCTCTATTATGTTTGCTTCAACAAAAGATATAGCTAGGTAGGTAGGAATGTATACTATACAGTATATTGTCCAATGACCTGTAAACGCCTGTTAAACGAGGATGAAAAGAGCTTGTCAATGTGTCATCGACCTTGCTTTTTATAAATATGGGAGGTCAATTTCCAGCCTAATGACTTAGTAAATAAGTAAGGGCATACTTAGATTTTGTAGTCGTACATTGTCTCCTAAGGTCAGGTCGAAACCCCTTCGGGGCTGCGGGTTGTTCGCAAGAGATACCGCGGCCTCGACATGAAGGGGTAAGAAGGAACATGGGTGATTTTTAGTCAGTAGAAGTCTGACACTCCCTTTCGCTCTGCCCAAGAGCGGGAGGGGTTATTTGATGATTTTCCACCCCCCCCCCAAATAAAAAAAAGGTCAGGTCGAAAACCTGTGACCTTATTTAGTATTTTTTCCTTGTATCGGCAAAAGCTGGTCGATAATAAGCTCCCAGAACTTTTAAACGAAGACTTCTTTGTTGGTCTTGTGGTCACAAGCGTGACTGCTAAGCATGAGGTACCCTTTTTTTCATCAAATAACCCCTCCCACTCTTGGGCAGAGCGAAAGGGAGTGTCAGACTTCTACTGACTAAAAACCACCCATGTTCCTTCTTAGCCCTTTATGTCGAGGCCGCGGTATCTCTTTCGAACAACCCGCAGACCCGACGGGGCATGAGGTACCCTGGCTTAGATTCCCTGGTCGGGTAAAGTGTTTTTCCATCAGGAATTTCCCAGAAGCAGCCATGGAGTCTAGATTTGTGCCCTTTTGATGGCAATGGCTCGCCCCCTATTACATGGGACTTAACACAACTAGCGCAATGTGGCTGACCTATTACACCTCTGATAAATAATTCTAAATGATTAGCCATTCAGCAGTTTAGTTGCATAGTTGATTACCCAGGGTGTAAAACAAATTGAACTCTTCTCATAGAGAAAAACAAAAAACTTAACGATATGTCCGACAATAATAATTTTATTGATGCCTAAAATTCTTTCGACAAATTGCAAGCAAACATTTTATAAATCCAATCAAATTTGAATAAATCATTGTATTGTCATGTGACAATGTTCGCACCACACAAAATGGTGTTGATAGTCAATAGATTTAACACATCTCAAATTAATAGGACAATAATAGACGCTTTGTATCTGAAATACGTGTGATCTCGAGAAGTCGGAACGGATTTTGGATAATAACATTGATTTTTGATCTAGCCATTGGCTGAAGGTCGAATACTAAAACTAAGCCGGATATTTACATAGGAAACTCTTCTTGATATCGAGTTTCGGATTCTTTCAACGTTTTATTTATTTATTTAAACTTCATGTACAAAAGTGGTACATGGGCGGACTTTAATGTCACAAGGCATTCACTACCAGTCAACCATTGGGTCAAATAGGACAGCAATGTGGTAGGGGTACGTTTTACTGCTATGTTAAATTAATCTCGTGTTATTGTTGTTCGTGAAATAGATCGTCCTGGCAGTGGATGACTACATCCTTTAAAATTTCATCGGTTGCTAAGATATTCGAATACGTACTCTATTCATAACTCATATTGAGTTGATTCACATTTCATTTGAACGACGATTTGTACGTATGATCAATATTCGTCTGCAAATAGGCCGGATATTCGCAATATTCGTTTTCTATTAATTCGTACTCCTCGCAACCACTACACAAATAAATACCATCCCGACTACACGAGCTAGTACAAATTGATTTACGATCGTACAAACATTGGACATGTCTGTCTACTTGTTACGGCAAATTCTTACTTATTTACACATCTTGATATACTATTGCCACGTGTCTTGATTAAGTACTCGAACATAACATAAGTTGCGGTCTTGTCTCAAACTACCACTTGAAGATATAGATGGCATCGTTGCTGCTGGCACACATTTTGCTGTACTGAGGTTCTAGCACGAGCGGTGTAAATATAACGTAAATACGTGATTTTTTTTGCATTGAAAACACAATTAATAGCATTTTAGTTAAAATTGTTGGCAACAAACATAATCATCCATAGATATTAATATGAAAATTATTACATATATGTTAATGTTAAACGAATATTTTTAACCGACTTCAACAAAAGTATGAGGTTCTTAATTCGGTTGTGGAACATTTACAACTGCTTTTTTACCCTTGTTAGTCTATATATATAAAAATGAAACCCGTTTTTCGTTGTCACGACTTGGCATGAAAACGGCTTGACCGATTTGGCTGATTTTTTTTTTTAAATGTTCGTTGAAGTTCAAGGATGGTTTTTACGGCGAGAAAAATTCGAATAATGGCCGGAAAAGCCCTAAAAACAGCCCTTTTCTTTTTCCCATACAAACGTTTTCTAACTAAAACGTCAAATCAATTTGAGCTTTAATACCGTACTATAAAGTTCAAGTGTTAGTAGAGAGGTTCCGGGAAGGCAAAACAATTGAGTGACGTTCAGTTGTTCAGTCAACGAATGACAACTTCAAACAGACCATACGACATTATCACAATAATCACAAATAATTACTGTTTCTTTCCCAATAGAAAAATGATTTTTCAAATGGTGTTTGCGTATAATATAAAAATTAATTGCTGTTAGTTAGTCGCACTAAAACTAGAGAACGGCTAGACCGATTTGTCTAATTTTGGTTTTGAAACATTTGTAGCAGTCCAGAGAAGGTGAGAAATTAGTAGTATGTAGGTAGTTGGTACGTAGGCAGGTAAAAGGGCATTGCAACGCACGCGGGGTACAGCTATATTATATAAAAATAAATAGCTGTTCGTTAGTCTCGCTAAAACTCGAGAACGGCTAAAAGGTGAGAAAGTGGTACGTAGGTAGGCAGGGTAGTAGGTAGAGTAGTAGGTAGGGTAGTAAGTAGGATAGTAGAGTAGGTAGGGTAGTCGGTAGAGTAGTAGGTAGGGTAGTAGGTAGGTAGGGTAGTAGGTAGGTAGGGTAGTAGGTAGGTAGGTAGGGTAGTAGGTAGGTAGGTAGGGTAGTAGGTAGGTAGGGTAGTAGGTAGGTAGGGTAGGAGGTAGTAGGTAGGTAGGTAGTTGGTACACAGGCAGGTAGTAGGTAGGAAAAAGGGCATTGCAACGCATGCCGGGAACAGCTAGTATTTAAATATATTTGACAAATTAATAAAAAAAAACGGCAAAGTATTTGACAACTATTTGCGCCGTTATCAAAGTTCAGAGTGCACCCTCTTAAGATTGTCTTAAAGTTGAGTTCTGTTTGAGTATTCGTAGATATTTCTGATAATATTTGAACAATATTTGTTATTAAGTTTGTATTTGATGGTCAAGGGGAGCGAAAACGTTATTATGGTACTTGTAGAGTCGGTCATTTGAAACTGTTTTGGGAGGAAAAGAGTCTTATAAAATCATGAGGCATTCAAGGTGTTACTTATTTCATGGTAACTGTAGGTCATGTAAATATTGTTAAGTTAGTTAGTTAGTTAAGTCTTCATGTTATGTCATAGAGTAAATAAATAATACTAGCTACGGTGCCACAGACAGACACACACAATATAGCGGTTATTTATACTACTTAAAGATCAAATAAAGTCGGCTAAAACTACATCACGCTTGTAATCCCCGCAGGTTTAGGCAGAGGTATATAAAAGTCCCATTAGTTCTACAATATATTGTTTAATAGGACCAGTAGAACTAGTGGGAATTTTTGTTCCCACTAGTTCTATGATTTCGAACCACCTTAAATCGTAGAACTAGTGTAGTTCTATCGTAGAACTGTGCAGTAGAACTAGTGGGAATGATCCAATTATAGTTCATTTACATTTCGGAAGTTATGTTTAAGTCCCATGTTGTAAGGGGCGAGCCTATTGCCATAAACCGCAAATCCGTGCTCCGTGGCTGCTATAGAAAATTCCTGATGGTAAACCACATTGACACTCTGCCCGACCTTTGGAACCAGGACTTCATGCTTAGCAGTCGCGCTTCCGTCCACTTACAAATAATGCTCTTGTGACTAAAGATAGTTTCTTGTTTGACTATTGTTTTAAACCTTCTGTACATCATCCAAGTTCTTAGCCAACTATATTTTTGCCTCCTTTCCATAAAAAAACTTTTTTGCAAAAAGAAAACCGACTTCCAAAACACAAAAAAGTGAAAAACACAAAAACGAAAAACACAAAGAAATGAAAAATAAACTTCACAAGAAAAAACAGCTTCTGAAGTCGGTGTCATTTCGTTTGTTTGATATCGTTTTTTTTCGCTGGGATCCCATCATCAGATTTTGATTTGGTACAAAAAAGAACAGACGAATTGAGAACCTCCTCCTTTTTGGGAAGTCGGTTAAAAAGGTAAGATGGATTGCCTTATACAATTTGACTACAAAGAGAGTTTCGAATTCACAAGTTCTCCGGTTGCATTCGTTAGTAATGTTAGCTATTACTTTTGTGTTTGTTTTTAGCTCTGGTGATTTTGTTACCCAGAAAAATATTAGGGAGCTCTTGCGTTTATTATGTTATGTAACACCTTCATATTAATTTAATTTCAATGAGCCTAGCATATTATGTGGGTAAAACTGCTTACTTATGGAAGAAAATAATCTATTTAGTCATTAAAATATCATAATAAAAGGAGTTTATTTACTTTTAATGCATATAAGCCTAATCAAGATACCTAAATGACGGGTGTATGAGTCAACCAATTGTTATTATTTTGTTAATGCATTTCTCATAAATTACTGAGAATTGGCTCCATAGCTAATGTATTTTATAGAAATAAAGTAAATAACAATTACGACTAAACAATGCATATATGTTAAAGACTCACATTTACTGCCCTTATTAGTAAGAATGGCATAATTTAATTATGTTGCGATCAATGGAAGATTATTTTGTACTAGCTGTTGCCCGAGACTTCGTTCACATGGGATTTTTTTAATATAAAATGTATCCTATGTTACTTCTAATACCTCCAAGAAAATGTGTACACACTTTCATGATGATCGGTTAAGTAGTTTTCGCGTGAAAGCGTAACAAACAAACTTACATTCACATTTATAATATTAAGTAGGGATTGGTATAGACTCGTAAAATGCTTTGTAAAGTCACTGTTTTGTTTGAACTTATGAAGTATGCATGAACAATCAGCATATAATGTTCCCACTGCTGGGACACAGGTTACCTCTCTATAAAGGGAATGGGCTGGAAATTAGCACACGGTAGACCTTTCTTTTTTCTTTTTTGGGGGGTGGGAGATCATAAAATAACCCCTCCCGCTCTTGGGCAGAGCGGAAGGGAGTGTCAGACTTCTACTGACTAAAAACCACCCATGTTCCTTCTTAGCCCTTGCGCCGAAGCCGCGGTATCTCTTTCGAACAACCCGCGGCCCCGACGGGGCACATGTAGACCTGATTTAAGACATCAAATCGTTTTATTGTGATACATGGGTTACATGCACGTGTTTATTACATTAATTTTATTTTTACTAATAATGTTCATTACATGATGAGCCAAAGCCAAGCTTGGTTGGGCATGCAAATGATTAAATAGTATAAGTGAAAATATACTTCAAAAATCGAATGATTTCGTATAAGATAGGTACAAAAGCACATTCCCTTGCTACAATTTCGAACTTCCTCACGGCGGAACTGCGGCAATAATCTGGTCGAAACCCCCTCACAAAAATGTCTAGACCATAACAAAGGTACTAACTCACCTTATGTTGTAAAGTTCAAGGCCATGAATAGGTCAAAAGTACCTTATTATACCCGGGGGGTTGTACTAGGTAGTCAGGCTGGCTAGGTAGATAATAAATAGGCGTTTTGTGACGTCAGAACTGGGTTGCGGTCAACGGACTGGGTAACGGGTAACTTTGGCGTAAATATCACTGGGGTAACTAGCTTATAGTTGGACTTGCGACGCCATTTTTTTTAAGCATAAGTGTAATTAGCCTGCTGGGACTCCAGGCCTCCTCTCTATGAGAGGCAATATGCTTTAATCCAGGCCGCACTTTTATCAGTCTGCAATTGTTATTAATTGTCTGTCTGTCCGTCCGTCCGTATGTCACAGCCACTTTATTCGGATACTATAAAGACTACACAGTTAAAACTTAGTAAGTAGATGTATTCTGTAAACCGCTTTACGATTATTATTCAAAAAGAAAAAAAAAGAAAAGATTAAGGGGGTCTCCCACAGAACAGCCTCTTTTATCTGTTCTGTGGGGTCTCCCCATACATGGAACTGAAACTAAAAAAAACTTGTTTCATCAAACCTATACGTGTGGGGTGTCCATAGACAGGTGTTTAAAAATGACATTGAGGTTCTTAAAACCATTTTTTCTCAAAGTCAATCGTTTGGAAGAGAGACAATTCCAAAGTGGTAAAATGTATGCCCCCGCTCTAACTTTTAAACCAAGAGAGTGAAAAATCTAAAAAAAAATTATGCTGTAGATCGCAATGTAAACTTTCAATCAAAATTGGTTTGAACGAAGTATAAAAAATAGTTTTTGAGATATAGCACATTTAAAAAACCGCAAATATAACTTTGTTATTCATACAAACACTATGAAAAACAAACTTATCACAAAATATGTTTTTCTGTTGCCGCTTTAACAAGAAATAATACAAATTAAAGGGGGCTTCCCTACAACGATGGTACGGAAACCTTCATCGACTTGCACTTGGCCAGTTTTTCTTTTATATCATTTTTGTAACAATCCAGCCATCGTTTCGTTGGTCTTGCATCGATGAAACAGTGATGTGTGTGTGTGTAGTGATTCCTCTCGAGGAGAGCGATTTTCTTTCAACTTTTCAGTAACTGGCGCAATTTTAAACTTCCTTTAAAACTCATTCCTTACCTTATTCATTCTTGTCACATCGCACATTCACCTCAATAATCTCATCTCCGCCACCACCAACGTCCCCAAGACGCATAAATAATTTATGTAAGCAAGTGTGCAAATAAGCATATATTTCAGGAATAGATAAAATCGCAAGACATGTATTTGTCGATATAAGACATTTTACATTATGTTTGTAATTTTTTGTATATTTTTTTAAATAATCCGTGTTTGCTATCATGTAATTATAGCAAATATGGTGTTATTTGAGCATCTTGAAGTAAAACATACCACATCGCAAAAAATTATATGTCCAGACTAGTTTTTGGTACATATTTTATCTTGAAGTACACTCGACAAAAGAGTCAAGTGTGCAGGCTAATTTGAAACGTATTTGTACAGAAAATCTGCCATCGATATTGTGTGCATTACACGTTTTTGTGCATTGACATGCTCAACCATGTGATGAGAAAAACATCAAATATTTAAAAACAGATTCAAATATTTATCGCGCTCGCGCCAGCCATCAAATTGGCACGTTTTCAAAATATTTAGTATTCTTTTTTTTTCCTACCTAAGGTGTATCCATCCATTCGTGGAATTGCACTGCAAACGTTACCTAATAATTCTTTAAAATAACATGATAATAATATAAAATCACGCCTGTAATTCCGTAATGATTAGGCAGCGGTGTATTTCAAAAGTCAAAATCTTTTCTGTTCTCTACAATACACGGTCAAAATGTATAGAAGAGCAGATATACACCTTTTTCGCGTCCACCCCGTATTTGCTTTACCGACTGCACTAAAATAAATGTTATTATCCTGTCCCGTTATCCGTTACCATAACATCCTCCTCTTAGGTCATTCGATGCACCAATTTCACTAAATCCTTTTCCAAGAAAAAAGAAAACACAAAACATTCATAGTTCTTTCCGTGTCGGGTAAAACTGTGACGTCACAAACCATGACGCATGTTGTTGACGATCATTATACCTGACTTCGAGCAGATTGAACTAATACCTGTCAATGCGCAGTGCGTATTGGGTTCTTAGAAGAGTCATGCATACGTCAATAGTATCCTGTAATCCTCAAAAGGTATTGCAGAGGTTTACCTAAGTACACCCATATTTCATCAGTTTTAGTTTAAGTCCCATGTAATAGTGGGCGTGCCTATTGCCATCAACCGGGCATTTATCTAGACCCCGCGGCTGCTACTGAGGAATTACTGATGGAAAAACTTAATATCACTTTTCTCGACCAAGGAATCGAACCTAGGACCTTATGCTCAGCAGTCGCGATTGCGACCACTGGACCAACGAGGCATGCGTCAGTAATATTACGCCCTTATTGACTCGTACAAAGCACCATCATTCTCTTGTCTTTATACATAGCGAAGTCTGGTTATACTGGACCCGTCGTACTGTATATTTATCTGAATTGAAATAGGAGGGGTGAATCTATTGCCCGTCGGGGCTTCGGGTTGTTTGCAAGAGATACGGCCGCCTCGACATAAAGGGCTAAGAAGGAACATGGGTGGTCTTTAGTCAGTAGAAGTCTGACACTCCCTTTCGCTCTGCCCAAGAGCGGGAGGGGTTATTTGATGATTTTCCACCCGTCAAAAAAAAAAGAGGGTGAATCTATTGCCTTTAGTCGGGCAAAATATGTACACCCGCAGCGGTTATTCAGGACTTATCAGCTTAAAACACAATAATACTTTGATCTTCCGGGGTATTTAGTTCATTAGCAGTCATCTTTACTTACCACTTGGACTAACAAGACAGTGAATGACGTCTCTTTAGCGTCATGGGTCATTAATGAGCTGAAAAATATGCATAAAAATTACTTATACCTAACATATTACGGGTCTAAGTTCAACCGGTAAATATTAACAATGTGCGTGTTAGGGCTTTTACGTATTAATGATCTGCGTAGGAATGAAGCGGGAAAAATAGTCATATCTGTGGTATAATGGATTTTTTCTAGATCATAAATATGCTATGATAACCATTTCCGAACTAGAAATTTCAGACGTTTGACGCGGTAAACGGAAGAAACGTTTTATGTATTTTAGAGGAAACAGCGCCTGCGAGGCAGATATTTGAAGGAGCTATTGCAGTCGCGCTGCTCTGAAAAAAAATAATCTGACATGGGATTTTGTCAAACCCTTTTTTTATGATTTAATCATGATTGCCGATTAGATAGATTCCGTGATTACAGGACTACCAAACAAGGTCGAAAAATGATTGTTATTAAAGAAATTTATAGGAACCTAGACATACAATTTAAAAATAATATCAAAAATAATTTCGGCACAGTTTTTGAGAAGAAAAAAAGGGGAAAACAAAACTTCAATCTCGTCAAAATCTTAGTGATATAATCGATCTACATAACTTTTCACAAACAATCGAATCGAAATCTTTTTAGCATTATGAGAGCGAGCGAGATAGACATACGACATTTTCGATTCGGTTTCGATTCGATTGTTTGTGAATAGCTATGCTGAGCTACACCTACCTCTATCGCACTCTGCGGCGCCAGACTTGACTTGACTAGACGTGCCTAGCGCTAGTGAAAACGAGCCTGTAACTAGATCAAGTTAACCAAAGCAGACTTTCGATACACATCTTCAAATCTTTGACGTCACACACTCACATATATCAGTTTTCATAACAATAGTCCAGCATGTTACATAATAGCGTAATATTATGAAATCCTATTAAAACTGGACGTTTTAGTGGTAGCCATTAATATATTGGGTCGTTTAAAGGACACTCCATAACTTGATGAAGATAATCTAATGAAGCGTCTTGTTTAATAAGGAGCTCTTGGGTATATATTAAAGTTGGACGGATCAATCTTCAGGTTAAGCTGGACTTGCCTAGGTTGTCTTTGAATTTGCGCAGTGGCGCAGTGGCTAAGCGATTGGACTGCTGCGCTGCGTGTCTGCGTGTGCGTCGATTCCCGCATGGAACAAATATTTGTATGGCCTGCAGATAGTTGTTTCGGGTCTGGGTATTTGTGTATGTGACTTGATATGTTTGTAAACGCACCCACGATACAGGAGAAATTCCTAGTGTGGAGCAACGTTTTTTTTAAAAAAAAGAATGGTGCCTCAGAAAGCACGTCAATCCGTTGGTACCGGCTGTCTTTTCTTTGACGGTCGTTACAGGTAGTGATCCGAAAGTTTAGATATAGAAAAACATCGGTTAAAAAAACTAATATTCTAAATACACTGCAAATACGAGCCGTTTAAAAACTAGTATTTTATTTCCAATGCATATTTGCATAGTTCTTATAAAAAAGCCTTATAAGATCGTATCGATTTTTATCAGAGCTTAGAAATCATTAGCCCGTTGCTAAAAGCGGTCGTACTAGAAAATAACTAAGAACGTGTAAGGAATTCATTATCTAATTATTGTAAACATTATTAAGTCATAGTAGTAACCTTTGCTGTCGTTTCGGCATAATAGATAGTTTTTAAACAGTGGATAGAGATGGGCAGTAATTTCCTCTGTGTTGTATATGGCTGAAAAATAGTGGAGTGTGTTTTTTGGAGAGTGTGAGTGTGTGTGTGGGCTCGCCCCCTATTACGTGGGAATTACAAAATATAAAGGTGAAATGTGGGTGTACTAATGGGTAGGTACACCACAACCTTACCGTTCTGGGATTACGGGCGCGATGATACCAAGTTACCAGGTTCCATCCAAACTAACTCATTTTTAATATTAAGCGAAGATTCATGAATTTCTAGTGCTAAGTCTATCATGCATAACCTAACCAATGCTTTCTGTGCTTCACTTGAAGTTGCGGTGAAGCAGTAGTTCTGAAAAGCCCTTTTTTCATTTTCAACTCTCGGGCTCAGCTCCTAAAGTTAAAATCCAACAATTTACCTTCAAATCTTCCATTTGTAGCCTAAAAGCCTCCGATTGGACTTCAGATAGAATTAACTACATATTTAACTGTCATTAAAAGTGACAAGTATTTAACGTGTAGGTGTGAGAAGGCACGCGTGCTTAGATGCAATGTGCGTGCGTGCGAACGTGCACGAGTGCGTAAAAGTGGGCGTAACGCATATCAGCTGTTGTTTTGTTTATTGTTTGGGTTTTTATTTAGGAATGTTGACATGAATAATATAAATATTTGTATATGAAAATGTTTTAAAATCTTATTAGGTTTTTCCTCATTTATGCTCTTGCCTTTTTTTTTGGGGCTGGGAAGTCATCAAATGACTCTGGGCAGAGCGGTAGGGAGTGTCAGACTTCTACTGGCTAAAAACCACCCATGTTCCGTCTTAGCCTTTTGTGCCTTTAGGCCGCGGTATCTCTTGCGAACAACCGATAGCCCGACGGGTAATGCTCTTGCCTTGATCGTAATTTATTTGGAGTCGGCATAATTTGTCTTCATTTACATACTTCTCTATTAGTTATGGTCTCAATAGGACGCCCTTTCTAACCATATTATTCTGTAGGAGGTTTAGCTGGACTAAACCTCCTCTGTGCCACGGAAAGCACGTAAAGCCGTCGGGCCCGGCTGCCATTTGTAGATCTTTGACAATCGTAATAGGTGGTCAGTAGTTTTTAAGTCTGACTATCAGTCTTACCAAAGGGAATCTACGTATCACCCAGTGCTAGCTGGGTTGTAGAAGCCTGTCCTCTAGACGCTACATTTAAAATACTGGTATTCAGCTGCATCCGGTAAAACTAGAAGTGAAAATTCTGTTGTTTCACTTCACCGCTATTCTTTTCTGATTAATTTCATCGCTTTTCTGGTGGTCGCCACTGTTGATTCTGGCTTTCAGCAGTTACAGTGGTTTGGGAATAGTGTGGTGGGCTAGTCCCAATAAATAAAAGACTAGAAGCCGACTCCAACATGATTGGGAAAAGGCTAGGCAGATGCAACTGGTCACTGACAGAAACTCCAGTCCGGTATCGGTCAATATCCGTAGCGTTGGCATCGAATTTTTTCCGTACAACCGGTACCGATCCTTTGCACAGATAATGGAATGTCGTTACATCACACTGCACACGATAAGTGATGACTGACGAATGTGATGACGCCTTATCAACTCCTCATAGAGTTCAGATTATAATATCGTCACAGTATTATCCGCCGTTTTACTAGACGAACGTCTATAAGCCGTGAATGATATATTTGTTACTCATTCATTCACTGTTGTTTGTTTTGAAACGTATACCGTACGCGTTGCGCGCGCTTTTCCTGTTCCTTTTTTAATTTGTGTTTTTTTTTTATTTGTGTAATGAGTGTGAACAATTAAGTTTTGTGTTGTGATTTTTAAGTGAAAGTGATTATTTATTTATTGTTTTCGTAGGAAATTGGTATGTGATTTAATTTATTGTATTTTTAAAGCGGGAAAGTGTCATTGACTTTACTGCCGCACTCGGAGAGCTTTAATGATTACTTAGGGCATCACTAAGTAAAGGTTTTGACAGTTTTGTCTTACAAAAGAATGTCAAATTTTTACTAAGTGACGGCTTAAGTAATCACTAAATATCTCTGAGTACCGCAGCTAGTGTTGTTAATTTTTGTGAATATTTACCGCAATTATACATCAGATAGGTACACATTTTATTTCCAAGGATATTTTTTGTATAACTTAGTAACTGATATTCTATAATTCATAGTATTAATTGAAGTTCAACTTTTAATGCAATATGTCAATTGATTTGTAAGTTTTCAAAATGCTATTATGGAATAGCGTTATGGCAGCTCAAAACAAAAGCAAATTATGTCTCCACTCATTTTTTAACTCAATGACTCGAATATTAATTTATTGATTTGAAAAATTGATCTTTATAGTTCATGAAAAATATTTGGGTTTTGAGTTCTAAAAAAATGTTTTTTTAGACTATCTGTGTCATCATCAGTGTCAACTACCTAATTAAAGGGATTATAGTTTATTTTAAGCCAAACTTCTTTACTTTGTAACCAAGTAGTTGCTTCAGAAATAAGAGAGCATTAACATAACGACTTCTGAGAAGTTATTTCTGTACACTGTATCTTATCAAACTGATAACAGTTTCATTGTTACTATTTATAGTTTGACATAGATTTTGTTTTTGAGGATGAGGATTAAGGAAAATAAAATAGTTAAATTCATTGTTTTGACAAATGAGCATTTCCGCAATAGAAATAGGCCATGGAAACACACCAAGCTATAAAATAAAACATATTTAAGTTTATGATTATAACGAAGTCATCATCATCATCAGCCTATAATGTTCCCACTACAGGGACTCAGGCCTCCTCTCTCTGAGAGGGATGGGCTAATTAAGTGGAAAAATGTTAAACAAAAACCATTATCATACAAAAAATTCAAGATTACTGCACTCGTTATCATCGTCATTCTCCTGCCCTTATCCCAATTCCCAATAGGGTATTTTACCAAAACATCTAATTAGTCCGTCAGATAGATTTTCAAAAAATAATGGATACATATTTTTTCTTTTTTCACGTTATCAAAAGATCAAGACGATACAGTGCTTCGAATAATCGTGTCATGTCTTGTGACGTCACAAGGTTAGCACTTTTTTACCCACAAAGTGACGTCACAAGTCCCCACTCATGGTCTTTGACACGTTTTATTTTCGTCAATTTTTGTTAATTTGATAAAACAAAAAACACGTATCCAATATTTTTCGATAATCTAGCAGACGGACTAATTAGATTTTTTTGGTGAAATACCCTATTCATTTGGGGTCGACGCAGCACGTCTCCTGCGTCCATACTTGTCTAATACTCGTCATCGCATCAGACTACTTCTTTCGAGCCATATCATCACGCAGTCCAGCCATCGTTTTTTTTTTTTTTCTTTAAAAAAACGTTCCGTTTACAAACATTTAAACTCACATACACAAATACCCAGACCCGAAACAACTATCTGTAGGTCATACAAATATTTGTTCCGTGCGGGAATCGAACCCGCGACACGCAACGCAGCAGTCCAATCGCTCAGCCACTGCGCCAACCGTGCCGTCATCATCGTTATTTGGTAGTTACTACGTTTTCATCATCTCTTGGGTATGACACGTTTTCTTTTGCCATTCTCGCCTGCCAGACGTTACAGCATCATTAACTCCTTACTCTTTCATATCACTCCTCACACAAATCCATCCATCTTAATATTCTCACATAAAACAACACATCATAGTTCCCCACAAATTAATTCCTAGGCATTCGTATGCCACACTTTTGTGTCCTATAAGGAACCTAAACTACAAATGCTGCCAAAAGCAGCTCTATCAATATTCATCAACACAAATGGAATAGTTTTATTGCATTTGGAAAAGATTGAGTGATTGATACTGGTCTAAAAGATACATCATCAGCTAGGTGGTTAGCCCAGGATGTATTAAGTGACAGGAAAATACTGCTTTAGTCTTTGGATTATGACTTAGTCGCCTTTTACGTCACTTTGGAATAAAAACGGCCCTTTTCTGCCTGGCACCACATGATTTAATTTTGTTTTACCTTTAGCCACGTCGTTGCTCGTCTTGAGTTGCAATTTCTCAGTAGAAGCCACTGAGATTGGATTTGTGCCCGGTTGATGGAAAAAGGCTCGCCCCCCCTATTACATGGGACTTAAACAGAACTAATAATAATAATAATTCTTTATTGACATAATAGGTTACAGAAATTTGTTTGAAGCCTCTGACTCCTAAACTAGGTGTACCTGTATGTCAGGAGTCAGCACCCTCTCCCATTTTATTTGCCTTAGATACTATAACGATAACTGACGAAATGTGACTGTACTATTAACTACACCTCTGCCTTACCATCTAGGCGTGATGCTATGTAGTTTTAACCGAATTTGTTTGATATATTTTTCAATCAATCCATCAATCACTGAACTATCTAATTTGGTACCTGGTTAAATTCAATCGACTCTTGCCAACCCCATCTGAGATCAAAGGCGTAATGTTACACAATAATGACACCTAACAGAAATAAGACAACAGTTGTAATGATTGTAGACATGATTAGGCTTTAATAATACGAACTAGATAAGATTAATTCATTGGTATTTATAAAAACACATATTATTATGTCATGTGTCTATTTATCTGTCTAGCCAGTTCTGTTCCACTAAAGGACAGAGGCTTTCCTTACCTCTTTATTATACACATTTTTGGAAGGTTGGTAAGTTCTCGTATATCATGGCTAATCATCTACATAGCTTTTTCCCAACTATGTTAAGGTCAGCTTCCAGTCTAACCAGATTTAGCTGAATACCAGAATTTTACATGATGACGTTGATCTGTAAGGGACAGTCATATTGCCGGGCCTGCGAGCGTCCGAAAGAAATACCGCGGCCCCGGTCATAAAGGGCTAAAAAGAAACATAGGTAATTTTTGGTCAGTAGAAGTCTGACACTCTCTTCTGGTCTGCCCAGATCGACAGGAGTCATTTGTCACCCACCAATTGAGACCCAAAATATGACTACACATTTCTGATACATGCAGCAAGTTAAAATTAACCAATTATCTTTCTGTATCCTCAGATGACATCAGGCTTGCACAGCCACGGGCATCAGATCTCGCAGCCGACGAGTCACCATCTGGAATCAGCCAACGTTCTCTCTGCCAAGGAGAAGACCGTGCACGGGAAGGAGAAGACCTTTAAAGTATGATATACTTATTAATCATTTTAATATAATATTTGTTGCATAAGTATAGCATAATCCAAAATGAATAAACTAATGGTACAAAATGTGCTGCGGGTTGTTCGCAAGATATACCGCGGTTTACAAACACAAAGAGCTAAGAAAGAACATGGGTGGTTTTTACTTTAGTGAATAGAAGTTTGACACTCCTTTCCGCTCCGCCCAGAGCGGGAGGAGTCATTTGATGACTTCTCACCGACTAAAAAAAATGTTCTATACCAGGGATGGCGAACCATTGGCACGCGTGCCATTGGTGGCACGTTACACAATATTTTAGGCACACCACCGAATTTTTTGTAGAGAAGTCCAGTTCAACATGCAATCTACTGAAAGTAAAAGTACCCTCTTACAATTACAACCCTAATACTATACATAAAAGTTACTTATCATCTAATCAGCAACAACAGAAGTTACACTAATGTTACTTTAATTTGAATTACGGGTACGTATTTGAATATCGAAGATTAAAATACCTACGCTTAAAATATCGATGTTCAAAACATCGAAAATTTAAATATCGATTGTATCAAAATCTCGAAAATTGTTATACCTACGCTTAAAACATCGAAAATTAAAATTCCGAATGATTAAAATTTCGAATGATTCAAAATATCGAATGACATTATGCCTAAGTTCATAATATCTACGTTCAAAATACCTACTAGTTAAAATACCGAAAAAAAATTATACAGGCTGTAAATCAACCCATCACACAGCCGTTAACCAAGCATTCTGTACATCAAACTAAGTACCCCTACGCAAAAATTTTTACTGGGAAACGTTTTTTTTTTTTGGGGATTTTTTTTTAACTTTGACCCCCAATATCTCCGTAACTAGGGGGTTCCCAGGTATGGTCTAGAACAAAAAAATTATCGCAGTGGTTATATTGTACATTTGCGTACAAATGTGTTTTATTTTTGATTTTTATTATGTAAAAATAATTAAAGTACCTACATTACATGAGGTTTTCCTTGTTTTTTTTTTGTAACCCACCTAGTAACTGATTACCATCTAGCAAACAAGCTTGCAGCAATCATGCAACATGCAAGCAAGCATGGTTTCTGTCACGGCTCCGGCGCTGCAGGGCTCCGGCAGTCCCACGCGAGCTTAACGTCGCAGATGATCTAAACGCTCACCACCGCAGCTTCGGCTTGTTGGCCGGCTTCGCCGGCCAGCCTCAGCTGCGGCAGCGGGCGTTAAACCACCTGCTCCTCAGCTCGCGGGCTGCCGCGCCCCTCCGCGCCTACGCGATTTTAAATTACACTCTAGGGGTAGGGCATACAAGACTACGTGGAGTCGATTTTGCAGCGATACGTTTCTGTCACTAACTTTAGTAGCATAACATATTGACTTTCAAAAATATATTTTAATTTAAAGACCTAAATAATACCTTCACGATTGACCTATGCTTGTACACTGGACACTGACTTTCATGGATAAAATAGGTCGAAATTGTTTCAAAACCGAATTACGGTACCCCGAATTTACGTAGTCTTTTGGCTGTTACCCCTAGAGTGTATATAAAAATCCGGAGGCGCGAAGGGAGGGCAACCCCCGCTCGCTGTAACAAAGCATAGGCACCCGTGGGAGCCGTAGCGGCTGAGGCTGGTCGCCGGAGGCGACCAGCAAGCCGAAGCTGCGGAGGTGAACATGGGTGCCATTCCTTTGTTACGCAAGGGCGAAGGGGTTGCACTTCCCGTAGCGCCGGAGACGTTGCAGAAACAATCTTTTTCCACTCATACTACTTACATCAAAAATAAATTTTCGATGTTCAAATAATATATGTACCCATCGATATTTAGGACGTTCGATAGTTTGTACTTCGATATTTAGGACATTCGATAATCTGTATTTCGATGTAGCTTTTGTAGATATTTAGATTTTAGATGTTTTGGACGTAGGTTATTTAACCATTCGATAATATAAACTTTCGATATTTTATGTTTCGGTTTTATGATCGTTCGATATTTCCATTTTCGATGTTTTGAACATCGATATTTTAAGCGTAGGTATTTTAATCTTCGATATTCAAATACGTACCCTGAATTACACGTAGAATTGAAACATTTGTTACGATATAGGTCAAGTTTTTTCTTTTTGGTAGTAAATAAAGAGTTTTTAGTTGAAAATATTTAGTTAAATATCTGTCAATAAAGACTTTGCAATGTTATTGGACGGCACGTGCAAGGTCTCAATAAGTATTGCTTTAGAAAAAATGGCACGTTGGTCAATAAAGGTTGGCCATCCCTGGTCTATACACATACAGGTTGTTAACGAGTCCTTCACGAAACCAAGTATTATGTTCATCAAACTAAGTGACCCTACGGAAAAGTTATTGCTGGGATACTTTTTTTTGGGGTGAAAAATCACGCTTTACAGTAAAACTCTGCACACTTAGAACATTGTGCTGATGGATCCTTTTTTTTATGGCGGGTGGAAAATCATCGAATAACCCCTCCCGCTCTTGGGCAGAGGAAAGGGAGTGTCTGACTTCACTGACTAAAAACCACCCATGTTCCTTCTTAGCCCTTCATGTCGAGGCCGCGGTATCTCTTGGGAACAACCCGCAGCCCCGGCGAGGACTCTGCACACTTAGAACGTTGTGCTGATGGATACTTTGAATAGTAAACGGGAGTCATGGATGTAAAAAAAGTTTTTAGGTTTTAAATTAAAATTTCGTTTGATGTACAGTATACTTTTTTGACGATTTCGTGATCCGTTTCTGTATCTGTATGTCTACTATATTTTCGGCGAAAAATCTTATTTTCTTGCCTCTTATTTCCCTATTTACTCTGTTTAAATACTAAGTAAATTTGACGTAAGTTGAAAGTTATACAACTTAATACGTATTCATGGAAACAATGTTATTCTTCAAGTTAGGTTTTTGTACGTCACAGCATATTTACCCATTGTTTTATTATTGATGGTAGTAGAGTGTGGTTTGTTGCGGAAAAGGACGTGAAAAGCATATATACATATTTGGATATCCCGGTTTAAATATCACGGAGATTTTATTATGTTATTTAGTATTATTATGGGCGTGGACGGAGGAGTACGTAAAGCTCGGAGTTCGGTGTTCTGTAGTTTTTGGTTTTTGAACTACCCACCATGGGAAAAAAGTGTAAGGGAGTATTTTGTATGCATTCAGAACTACTTAAAAGAGTGGTGTTCGATTCGTTTACATATATTAGTCAAATCTTTCTGAAATATTGCACACACCTTTGGTTTTGGTGATTATACATTTTTATGACAGACATGACTTGACTCCTGCAGCCAGGATCGCCTCCTCGCGAAAGAACTCCTCAACCGTCAATAGCACGGACACAAAACTTTGTATACGCGTTCAATATTGATAGATAAACCTTGTTTTCTTCTTTTCATTTAAACCAAAGCTTCTTAAAAAACAAATGTTTAAATATATTATGAAACTCTTATCCCCAGGTGGTAGTCGGCAGCGAAGTGGGAGTGATGAAGGCACCACTGGTGGGACCGCGGCCGTACAACGCGCTGGCCATCATACACACGCAGCAGAGCAACACCTTCGATATGCTCAACTCTCTAACCACAAGCGTTGTGAGTATATTTACTATTTCTAAAATCGACCGTATACCACGAACGGACAAGCTTCCTGAAACTGACTTTTCCCACTCAACATCGAACCTAATACTTTACTGATAAAGTTGAAAATCTATTAAAGGAATTTTACAGAGAGTAGCTTGATGTGATGGCGTCTGTACACATGGGACACGTCAAGCTATACATATCCAGTATAACCTGACCTCTCCTTGTTTGAGCTTGCCATATAATGAGATATCAGCTTATACTGGTTTTGCGAAGCTTGATGAGTTGTGCGTAATTACTGGTATCAATAAAGTCGTCCTGACCGTTTTCGGACACGGCGGCCTACCTTAGCCATCGGTCGGACCCGGGATAACAATCTATAGGCCTAAAAAAAATATTTGTTTCTTGCGGGGATCGAACACGCGACACGCAGAACAGCATTCAATCAGCCATTGCGCCAACGGTGTCGTCAAAGATTTTAATTTGGTTTTGCTTCCCTCGAATGTTAAAACGATAAGGATGACATTAAAATTAGTTGTAAGCGATTTGTGCAATCATTTCTTAGAATACATGAATATCTTAAGATAAACTAATAAGTTAATAACACATTAATAGTTTACCTTAAAAGAGTAATTTTGTAACAAGTGTGAAGTAAATATTTCATTTTATGGTGTTAGTACGTTTCGAACCGTTCGGTTGACATTGTAGTAATCTTTTTATTTTTATGTTATTGCTGCACGTGGCTTCAAGTAGTAAACTGCTGTAGTAAATAGTAGGTTATGGGCACGTTGCACTGTTGATTTCGATTTGTTTGTGTTTGTTTTGGGTGCAGGAATAATATTATGGTTTCAAAATGAAGTTAGACGAGACCGCGGTTCAAAAACGGAATTTAAATAAAGTTGAATGTCAGCTAAATAACGACAATGCTTGCTTCATAAATTACTAGCCCACGCCTAACATCACGCATGTAATCCCAGAATAGTTAGTCAGAGGGGTACCTACCGTACACCCATTTTTTTGTTAGATATGTTTAGAAAGATAGAGTTCGCTGTCTTTTAAATACAGGTTGTTTAATTCCCATTCTGATAGTGCTCAAAGGGCAATTTGCTTTTTTGACGATTCTTTGATACGACGGAGGGTTTGATTATAACCCAGGATTTCTAGACATAATATTTCAAACAATGCAATTCTTTTTCCGGCAATTCTTTGGAATTCTTCTTTCTATATCCTATAAAGGGTGTAAAAGTACTCTTAACGCAAACGAAGGGCACTTGTTCTCCCCACCACTGCGATATTTTTTTGTTCTAGACCATACCTGGGAACTTCCTAGTTACGGAGATATTGGGGGTCAAAGTTCAAAATTTTTCACAGCTGTTTTTGTAAATACTAGTTTTTCAGGATATAACTTTACTCAAATTACCTCCATGACTCGTTTATTATTCAAACCATCCACTAGCACAATGTTTTAAGAGTGCTACATTGAGTTTTACCGTAAAATGTGATTTTTAACCCCAAAATAAAAGTAGTTTCCCAGCAAAAATTTTTGCGTGGTGGTACTTAGTTTGATGTACAGAATGCTTGGTTGACGGCTGTGTGATGAGTTGATTTACACCCTGTATAGAACACTGCGTCAGCTCAAGTGTGTCCCACTTGAGTCGATGAATAATCTTATTTTCGTATATCCATCAGAAACTAAAACCGCTTCCGAGAACTGGATAAATGACTTCACTGACTTTAATCCAATACTTCCGTATTATTCACAACACTCAAAAGAAAGGTTCAAACACCTTCTTGTCACAGACCTTGATGTCAATAACAGCTGATACCCATCTCTTCGTTATCGAGATGAGACGATCTTCGTGTTTTCCTCAAAATATATGTGTAATGTGTCATCAATCGGTCTGAAGATTGGAGCTTTGAACGATAGTGGATTGTTTTGCGTGTGAGAGAACGATGCAAATGAGTTGCTGTACAACAATAAAATAATGGGTTTAAAAATACCCTTTACGAAACCAAAGAGCATTTTGTTCTCTCCGTCATGGCTTTTTTTTTTATTTTGGACTGTAATTTGTTTTTTTTTATTGCGCAATATTTCGGTGCGTTACATTGACTCATACCGTAAATCATGAAGGTAAAAAAAATGCTCCATCTTATACTTTTTGCGTAGAAAGAAACTAAGTGATAGTTTGATATAATGCATGTTTGGCAGCTTCGTAAAGGGTCTGTTTAGACCTTGTATTCGCGCATATGCTTCCTGCAAGTTGTCATAAAATGGTTACACTAGCAGTTTGTCACCCACCCTGAAATCAAATCATTTATTCGCGTAGAATGTAGGTAGTCTACACTAATATTATAAAAAGGAAAGATTTGTTTGTTTGTTCGTAACGAATAGGCTCCGAAACTACTGTACGATTTCAAAAATTCTTTCACCGTTGGGAAGCTACACTATCCGCGGGTGACATAGGCTACTTTTTATCCCTGTATTCCCACGGGAACGGGAAGTACGCGGGTGAAACCGCGTGACGTCCGCTAGTGTACAATAAAGTTCTTATAAAATAAAGTGAGCCGGTACATTTGTAGAAATCAAATATTTTACCAGCAAATTTAAGATTTTTTAGGAGCACTATCTCAGCCAATCCAGTTATTAGCGTATGCGATGGATTTACAAGCAATTACGCATTGATATAAACGATTAATCTGATTGAATCGTGAATCGTTCTAGTCGTTGCCGATTTTAATTTTTTAACAGTTAAATTTATCACCCAGTAACTGTAGTTATACAGTTAAACAAGTTTTTGACTAATTAAGTTATTGATAAATGCTATGCGTCATATTAAATATGTGTAATCGGAGGTGCATCAAAATGCCTACGTTTGACGCACCCAATATTACACATTCACTGTCCAAGATAACCTATATCTATGCATTTCTAACGTAAACAAAATTGACGTAATGACACATTTGTTAGTCACAAAATTACAGAGAGAATGAAAATTCTGTACCGTACCACGAAACATGTACAGGACATATTTCGTGGTACGGTACAGAATTTTCTCTCGCCCCTTTCCCAATAAATTTAGGGTTGGCGTGTCCTCTTCCACACTTCTCTTTTACTCGTCATCTCATGAGGCACCTCATTTCTTGCCATATCATCCTCTACACAGCCTACTCATCATCCCATTACATAAGATACAGACAGATTTTCTGCCTAGTTTAGGAAAGGGAGTCCTATGGCCCATTTTATATGATGTACTGGTTCTATTTATTTATAGCATATAAGACAACTGTGTATACCATGTACAAACTACTTATTGAATAAATTATATTATTATTATATTACATATCACTTGAAAATAACTGAAACTTGATATTTGTGAAGTGCCAACTAAGTAATCTACGTATTGCTACCGTGACTGCATTGCCCCAAGTTTGGACTAAGGTTCCAGCCATCATTTAATCATGTGAAATATTTTAGACCACTTTTATATCACCCCTGCCCCTTATGTCATCGAAACGTCGCGTCGTCAGGTTTAAGGCTACCCTTTCTCAAAACGGTTTTTTAGCTAGAAATTCACACTATTGTAAAAAAAAACGTCATTCAATTTTTTTTGTGTCCTTTCTTTTCTATGGGGGATGAAGAATTTTTCACCCGATTTTTCAAGTTATTTTGAAGGGTGTTTGTCGAAATGTGCGTCCGACTTCACTTTTATTGATAACAAACTTTTTCCGTCTTTTTTCCAGGCTAGTCAACCCGTAGTCGGCGTAGGAGTGGGCGTGGGTGGCTTCCATCGACGGAGCTCCGGCCAGGGCGCGCTCTGCGACCCAGAGCTGGACGACAGCGGCAACAAGCTGGTCGCCAGGCTGGAAGATGATGCCTTCATCTCTGAACAGGATCTGGTATGTAGCATTTAGGCTAGGATACGAGAAAAGATCATTTGCCTAATTTTTTCTCAACTATGTTGGGGGAGGGGTTTCAGTGTTACCGGATGCAGCTGAATACCAGTATTTTACATGGAGCGACTACCTAGCTGACCTCCTAAATACAGTTAGTAGGGGTGGGTAATGAGTTTCCCCTTGATAAGACTTATTACGCCGGGAAAAAGATGAAACACTAGTATAAAAAAACACAAATTGATGGGAGGAGTACAAAGATGGCCTGAATCGATATTTATTTGTTATTGCTTTAGCAGTAGCAGCCTGGGAACTGCTGTTACGCCAAGTTGGCAAGCGTTGGTCGCTTTTAACATGGCAATTTAATAGGTGAATGCTCTCAAAACTTCACAGTGTTATACCTTATATATGCCGTATTTTATGTGAAAATAACTAAATTTAATGACGTTTACAGGAGGAAAACATCGAGATAGCCACAGCGACTGAGAAGCGAATATCGAATACCGACCCGTCCGGTGAAGATCAACCGCAGGAACCACAGAATGGTAATGATTAACGCTATAGATATAATATAACTCTTTCTGTGTAGAATAATATAACCGTGGCGTCTGACAAGGGAGAATGGAAGAAGAAAAAGTGTTGCGCCGACCCCACATAGAATCTTGTGTCTATGGAAAATGACATATTTTCGTGATTTATGACACATTTTTGAGTCGTCCAAGACCTAAACGGTTGATTTGAAGAGTCGGCAAACCCTTTTTTTTTTTTTTGGGTGTGGGAAATCATCAAATAACCCCTCTTGGGCAGAGCGGAAGGGAGTGTCAGACTTCTACTGACTAAAAACCACCCATGTTCCTTCTTAGCCCTTCATGTCGAGGCCGCGGTATCTCTTGCGAACAACCCGCAGCCCCGACGGAACCCTTACTGCTGTATTTGAATATCAGCAGTGACTAAAAACTCACAAACAAACGTGAACGCTAAAAACATAACACTCTTTTTTTTGGGGCAGTCATGTAAAAAGTGAAAATTAATGGTCTTAAATGACCATATTGCTGCTGTAGTAGAAGTCAACACTACCACTTCTGGCTTATTTCCTCTCGACTTGCTCTAGTCGACGCAAGTTTTCTAGGCAAGCGTGCTTCATCCTAGACTGCGTCACCGCTTCACATCAGGCGAGTTGCGACCAAACGCAAGCCTATTTATTATATAGTAATTCGGTCGCTGTTATCCTCAGCTTTTATAATAATTTTGATGTTGTTGTTTTCAGGCTTGGTGTACGGTCCTATTTACGAGCTAGAGAAATTGGAAGAGAAAGACAAACAGAGAGACGATAAGGAGGATGAGGAAGAACCTATTGGAGTCTCGCCTTGTGGCAGGTGCGTTGAATTTTATTGCTTATATTAAGACTGTATACAGTTCATATTCATTTGACAATCTGACTGTATGCTTCATCCCACAAAACAGAGACCGTATTATGAACTGTTCAATCATAGTTTCGGTTCTCCGTTTCTCTCTTGTGAGAGAGAAACCAAGGTCCGAAAATGTCGCGTAGATTATCTTTGACTGTCTTTCTTAATATTTACTGCTAATTCGGTCTCATGGTTCATACTACAAGAACCCCAGTGTAATTCTTCAACATTGATCCGTTGCTTGAAAAAAATACAAATCTTACTTGGATGATAAAACTGTTTTTTGTATTTTTTTCAGGTTTTTCAAATACGACAAGGAAGTGGGTCGGGGCTCGTTCAAGACAGTGTACCACGGTCTGGATACTCAGACTGGAGTCGCCGTTGCTTGGTGCGAACTGTTGGTGAGTTCCATTTGTTTTCACTATCCGAAAACAGTAAAATACCGGTTTACGGGATATTAAAAAAAATATCGTTCGCTCAACGACGAATAGAACTTGAACGTGCTGGAGCCTGGAAAGCACCGCACGCATTCTACAATGGTGTAAAAGTACCCTTAACGCAAACGAAGGGCACTTGTTCTTTGAGGCTGCGGGTTGTTCGCAAGAGATACCGCGGCCTCGGCATGAAGGGCTAAGAAGGAACATGGGTGGTTTTTAGTCAGTAGAAGTCTGACACTCCCTTTCGCTCTGCCCAAGAGCGGGAGGGGTTATTTCATGATTTCCCACAAACCAAAAAAAAAAAAAGGGCACTTGTTCTCCCCACCACTGCGATCATTTTTTTGTTCTAGACCTGGAAAACCCCTAGTTACGGAGATATTGGGGGTGAAAGTTCCAAATTTTTCACAGCTGTTTTTGTAAATACTGGTTTTCAGGTTATTACTTTACTTAAATTACCTCCATGACCCGTTTACTATTCAAAGCTTCCACTAGCACAATGTTTTAACAGTGCTACTTTGAGTTTTATCGTAAGATGTGATTTTTGACCCCAAAAAAAAGTCGTTTCCCAGCAAAAATGTTTGCGTAGGGATACTTAGTTTGATGTACAGAATGCTTGGTTGACAGCAGCTGTGTGAAGGGTTAATTTACACCCTGTATATGACAGGTGTATAATACACTCATACAATATAATGATAACATAAACTGACCAGCATATTATTATAATTATGCTGGTCAGTTTAGAACCCATACTTACCAGAGACAGACTTATTTGCGCGAATAATAAAATTGTTCAGGGGATAAAAAAGCCTCCCGTAGCACAGAATTTCCTCATACACCTGCATAGAGCTACTTATGTTCACGCAATATTGATCCTACTAAAGTAAGATCATGCAAAGGAGAAAACAACTTTTTAGTACAGCAATGACGAAGATTCATAACTCACCAAATTCTTTCCACCTTCCAGGAGAAAAAGCTAAACAAAACGGAGCGTCTCCGCTTCCGCGAAGAAGCTGATATGCTGAAGAAGCTGCAGCATCCCAACATTGTGCGTTTTTATAACTACTGGGAGGGCACGGTCGCTAAGAAGAAGAACATCGTGCTGATCACTGAGCTTATGCTAAGCGGGACGCTTAAAGCGTAAGTATCTGTAATCTGTAACCAGTGTCCATGGAGTTTCTTGCCCGTTCTTCTTCATAGAGATTACGCTTTGGAATGGGCAACTACAGTACTCACACAGTTATTATACCTTGTGACTAGGACTATTTCTTCTTTTTTATCGTTGGATTTGTTTCGAAAACTCAATGGTGCCTGTAACTGGCCTACTTGAAATAAATGCTTTGATTTTGAATCCCCATAGGGCTAGGCAGATGTGTACTTCTATCACACCCACATTTCGCCAGTTATAATTACCTCCTATAGTCCTATGTGAGTGATACCCATCTCGAAAAAGAGCTCATGGAAGGAATTTGGGGAAGCCTTTGCCCAGAAGTGGGATAGTACAGACTACAAAAACAAATTGGGTGACGTTTTTCCCATCAACCGGGCATAAGAAGTTCCTGCTGAAAAACTAAAATAAGTTGTTCGTTTAAAACACAGTATTTTGTCATTGGCTTATCATTAGCACCGGACGACTTGTGTATGTTATTGATTTATTATGTCAATGCACCTTTTCAGTTATTTTCATTGTTATTTCCAGATATCTCCGGCGGTTCAAGCGTATCAACCCGAAAGTGCTGAAGTCGTGGTGTCGCCAGATTCTAAAGGGATTGAACTTTCTACATTCGAGAACTCCGCCTATTATACACAGGTATTTTTTTATTTAATTTTATCAGTATTTTCAACTGAAGGAAACTGATTAATTTATTTTACCCGTGTTGTCATTTAGTTTATAGAGCTGTAAAAGAAATAGCCGAGTAATTTGTGAGCTCATTGCTTTATAAACCTTCTGTATGGAGTAGAATTTTTAGTGTAGGAGAAAAATCTCGTGTCACCGGTGACGACTGTCCTGTATAAACGCCCTAACGCGTCTAAAAACTAATAACATTACAAACTTTTGCAGAGATCTGAAATGCGACAACATCTTCATAACCGGCACGACGGGCAGCGTCAAGATAGGTGACCTGGGACTTGCTACACTCAAGAATAGGAGCTTCGCCAAGTCCGTTATAGGTACGCTGAACATAGCTTTGTCCATCGTAAGATTCGAGTAGAAAGGCATAAAAAAAACTAGAATCAAAAGTCATTTATTCAATATAGCGGAATTAGCACTTTGTGAACGTGAAAGTTTTCAAGAGACAGTTCTCCAAAATACGCGTATTTCGCCACTTAGTGTTTTTGCTGGGAAGAAGTTTTGAAAGGAACACGTCAAAGTCTGGACACCATGACCAATGGCCTTGAATATTACGCTTCGCTTTGGATTATTAAACAAGTATGATTGGACATAGCTGAAGCCAACTAGCCAGGGACTGAGTGTGCGAGGGTTCTACAAAATCTATACTTATGTGCGAGTCGACACCTTGATACCGTGGTACCTTGTGAAGCGGACTTCATGACCGCTCCGAAGTAGATGGTAGACGGCGAACGGAATTTCACCGATCGTTCATGTATCGTCCCATATACATTTTAATCCAGGTTACAAGAAATTCACAATAATGCTATTTACTAGTGTACATATTTTTTTCTTCTTTATATATTTCTTTTTATTTTCTCCCTCCAGGTACCCCAGAATTCATGGCCCCAGAGATGTACGAAGAGCACTACGACGAGTCAGTAGACGTGTACGCGTTCGGCATGTGCATGCTGGAGATGGCGACCGGAGAGTATCCCTACTCCGAGTGCAGCGGGCCCGCGCAGATATACAAGAAAGTGGTGTCGGTGAGACCTGCACCTTGTTGCTGTAGCTTAGGGTTCAATGTGTAGTGAGACGTGTACGCGTTGCGACCGGAGAGTATCCCTACTCCGAGTGCAGCGGGCCCGCGCAGATATACAAGAAAGTGGTGTCGGTGAGACCTGCACCTTGTTGCTGTAGCTTAGGGTTCAATGTGTAGTGAGACGTGTACGCGTTGCGACCGGAGAGTATCCCTACTCCGAGTGCAGCGGGCCCGCGCAGATATACAAGAAAGTGGTGTCGGTGAGACCTGCACCTTGTTGCTGTAGCTTAGGGTTCAATGTGTAGTGAGACGTGTACGCGTTGCGACCGGAGAGTATCCCTACTCCGAGTGCAGCGGGCCCGCGCAGATATACAAGAAAGTGGTGTCGGTGAGACCTGCACCTTGTTGCTGTAGCTTAGGGTTCAATGTGTAGTGAGACGTGTACGCGTTGCGACCGGAGAGTATCCCTACTCCGAGTGCAGCGGGCCCGCGCAGATATACAAGAAAGTGGTGTCGGTGAGACCTGCACCTTGTTGCTGTAGCTTAGGGTTCAATGTGTAGTGAGACGTGTACGCGTTGCGACCGGAGAGTATCCCTACTCCGAGTGCAGCGGGCCCGCGCAGATATACAAGAAAGTGGTGTCGGTGAGACCTGCACCTTGTTGCTGTAGCTTAGGGTTCAATGTGTAGTGAGACGTGTACGCGTTGCGACCGGAGAGTATCCCTACTCCGAGTGCAGCGGGCCCGCGCAGATATACAAGAAAGTGGTGTCGGTGAGACCTGCACCTTGTTGCTGTAGCTTAGGGTTCAATGTGTAGTGAGACGTGTACGCGTTGCGACCGGAGAGTATCCCTACTCCGAGTGCAGCGGGCCCGCGCAGATATACAAGAAAGTGGTGTCGGTGAGACCTGCACCTTGTTGCTGTAGCTTAGGGTTCAATGTGTAGTGAGACGTGTACGCGTTGCGACCGGAGAGTATCCCTACTCCGAGTGCAGCGGGCCCGCGCAGATATACAAGAAAGTGGTGTCGGTGAGACCTGCACCTTGTTGCTGTAGCTTAGGGTTCAATGTGTAGTGAGACGTGTACGCGTTGCGACCGGAGAGTATCCCTACTCCGAGTGCAGCGGGCCCGCGCAGATATACAAGAAAGTGGTGTCGGTGAGACCTGCACCTTGTTGCTGTAGCTTAGGGTTCAATGTGTAGTGAGACGTGTACGCGTTGCGACCGGAGAGTATCCCTACTCCGAGTGCAGCGGGCCCGCGCAGATATACAAGAAAGTGGTGTCGGTGAGACCTGCACCTTGTTGCTGTAGCTTAGGGTTCAATGTGTAGTGAGACGTGTACGCGTTGCGACCGGAGAGTATCCCTACTCCGAGTGCAGCGGGCCCGCGCAGATATACAAGAAAGTGGTGTCGGTGAGACCTGCACCTTGTTGCTGTAGCTTAGGGTTCAATGTGTAGTGAGACGTGTACGCGTTGCGACCGGAGAGTATCCCTACTCCGAGTGCAGCGGGCCCGCGCAGATATACAAGAAAGTGGTGTCGGTGAGACCTGCACCTTGTTGCTGTAGCTTAGGGTTCAATGTGTAGTGAGACGTGTACGCGTTGCGACCGGAGAGTATCCCTACTCCGAGTGCAGCGGGCCCGCGCAGATATACAAGAAAGTGGTGTCGGTGAGACCTGCACCTTGTTGCTGTAGCTTAGGGTTCAATGTGTAGTGAGACGTGTACGCGTTGCGACCGGAGAGTATCCCTACTCCGAGTGCAGCGGGCCCGCGCAGATATACAAGAAAGTGGTGTCGGTGAGACCTGCACCTTGTTGCTGTAGCTTAGGGTTCAATGTGTAGTGAGACGTGTACGCGTTGCGACCGGAGAGTATCCCTACTCCGAGTGCAGCGGGCCCGCGCAGATATACAAGAAAGTGGTGTCGGTGAGACCTGCACCTTGTTGCTGTAGCTTAGGGTTCAATGTGTAGTGAGACGTGTACGCGTTGCGACCGGAGAGTATCCCTACTCCGAGTGCAGCGGGCCCGCGCAGATATACAAGAAAGTGGTGTCGGTGAGACCTGCACCTTGTTGCTGTAGCTTAGGGTTCAATGTGTAGTGAGACGTGTACGCGTTGCGACCGGAGAGTATCCCTACTCCGAGTGCAGCGGGCCCGCGCAGATATACAAGAAAGTGGTGTCGGTGAGACCTGCACCTTGTTGCTGTAGCTTAGGGTTCAATGTGTAGTGAGACGTGTACGCGTTGCGACCGGAGAGTATCCCTACTCCGAGTGCAGCGGGCCCGCGCAGATATACAAGAAAGTGGTGTCGGTGAGACCTGCACCTTGTTGCTGTAGCTTAGGGTTCAATGTGTAGTGAGACGTGTACGCGTTGCGACCGGAGAGTATCCCTACTCCGAGTGCAGCGGGCCCGCGCAGATATACAAGAAAGTGGTGTCGGTGAGACCTGCACCTTGTTGCTGTAGCTTAGGGTTCAATGTGTAGTGAGACGTGTACGCGTTGCGACCGGAGAGTATCCCTACTCCGAGTGCAGCGGGCCAGCGCAGATATACAAGAAAGTGGTGTCGGTGAGACCTGCACCTTGTTGCTGTAGCTTAGGGTTCAATGTGTAGTGAGACGTGTACGCGTTGCGACCGGAGAGTATCCCTACTCCGAGTGCAGCGGGCCCGCGCAGATATACAAGAAAGTGGTGTCGGTGAGACCTGCACCTTGTTGCTGTAGCTTAGGGTTCAATGTGTAGTGAGACGTGTACGCGTTGCGACCGGAGAGTATCCCTACTCCGAGTGCAGCGGGCCCGCGCAGATATACAAGAAAGTGGTGTCGGTGAGACCTGCACCTTGTTGCTGTAGCTTAGGGTTCAATGTGTAGTGAGACGTGTACGCGTTGCGACCGGAGAGTATCCCTACTCCGAGTGCAGCGGGCCAGCGCAGATATGCAAGAAAGTGGTGTCGGTGAGACCTGCACCTTGTTGCTATAGCTTAGGGTTCAATGTGTTTTTAATCTTCTTCTTCATCACACCCTAGTGTCAGAGTTTCCAAACCTGCTCAAGCGCCTCTGACATGGTTTGAAGACCGCATTTGGCGGCCGGGGCCACCGGCTTATAAGTGCCTTCCGAAGCACGGAATCATCATTTTATCAGACAATCAAGTGGTTCAAGCCTGCAATGTCCTAGCCAAACTGGAAACAACTTTACAAAAGTATGCTTCTCGTGTAAATCGAACCCACTCGGCAAAGACCTCAACCACTCGACCACGTCTTTAATATAGCGCAGTGGTTGGTGTCCGATCATCATTTTCTTGCCCTTATCTCAATTTATTTGTGGTCGTCGCAGCATGTCTTCTTCTGCCATTCTTCTCTATTACTCTTCATCTCATCAGACACCTCCTTTCTTGCCAGCTCCTTTACACAGTCTATCTATCAGGTTCGATACCCGCATGGAAAAAATTTTTGTATGGGCTTCAGGGAGTTGTTCCGGGTTTGGCTGCTTGTGTTGTGAGTTTAAATGTTTGTAAACGCACCCACGAAACTGGGAAAAACCTAGTGTGCCGTAAAATGGTTAGTTTAAGTTAATACTTAATTATTGTAGAAATAAAGTTCAATATTCAATGACTGTAGTAAGGGTTATGATTCAATGCGATGTGAAAGTGTGTTTTAATGTTCTTTCTAAAATAGTCCATCGCTGGATAATCTGCAATGGTTTGTCATTGAGCTATAGATTACTTTTCTCCGACGATTACAAAGCACTGGTCCTTTTCTTAAATGTTTATTTTTCCATAGGGTGTGAAGCCGCAAAGCTTGGAGAAGGTTGCTATTCCGGAGGTCCGAGATATAATCGAGTCGTGTATCAAGCCTAATAAAACTGACAGGTATGTTTACCCGTTTATATTCATATCGATGTTATATTCGCATCTCTATCCATCTTTTGATGAGGAACATCTATATGCGCGCCTATCAGTAAAACCCGATTCGTAAGCCGTGACGGAAGATGGCATGACTCTCTCATGACGTGATGTCTCCTCTATGCCACGTAAAATCAACCTTTACAATAAAGTTTATTTTGGAACGATTGTTGATCGATCAAGTGTTGTAGTTAGGTCGTATGTAGATTTGATCGATAAATATCGATAAAAGGAAATGGTTGGAGGAAGTGGTTGCAATCGTGGGTGTTGAGCACGAGGTTCTGGGTTCGATTCCCGATTGATGGCAATAGGGTCGCCATGTCCGAGTATATGAATACAAATAAAGCTCATTTTTTTTATAACGAGCTCGGGACGTGTAATATTAAGCTTTAAAATAAGAGGAATAAATTCCAATTTCAATACTTATCATCTCCCCAGTGCCACATGGGCTTGGCTGAGGTAATATAATATTGATTTAAATATCTATAACAATCTTTGTAATCGCTTTATTCTTGTTAAAATTGGCTAAATTTCGCCAAAAAAAATCTTTTATTCGTGTGATTAGAAATAACCAATTTAATGTCGGCTTAGCTTTCGTGAGTATATTGTGGAATAAAGTTTTGTAGAAAATAGATAATTATTAACAAAAAAAAAAGCTGTCAATACAAAGTTTTGTATATCTTTCAAAGTTTATCTCATGTGGAGTTGCTTTCGTGTGTGTTTTCTTTAATTATTGTCGTTAGAGTGGCTTTAGATGTAAAACAATTTTAAAAATGGTGTAATATTTATTATAATAATAACTTATTATCATTAAAAAGTTATGTAGCCAATTTTAGGAATGAGCGCACATTAGGCGATCTTTCTTGGGGAAGGCCTCCATTGCATGATTTTATGTATTTTGTGCATAAAGCTTCAAAAAGCAGGCTGAATTAAAACAGAAAAACCTCTTAATCATCGAGTTCCCCTACTGTGCGCTTATTTTAATTTATAATGACACTAGCCATAGAGCACTACAATTAATAGACATTAGTGCTTTTAAGCAAAATTAACAATTATATCTCTGAAATACAGCTTGAAATCTAGATCTAGACTTATCTCTAATTTGATCTAGATTTTCAAATTAACTCGAATTTTATTAGGTTAATTTTTAGTATAATACATAGTGCTAGGGCCATTCGGTCTTTTAGAAGTTTTTAAAAGTTTATATAAACGGTTCTATACTTTGTCATAGTATCCATATACCGATTGCGTTCTATGACGACTCTCAAGCGATTCTAGACGCCCAGCGTAGAAATTTATTCGTCAGTTATCAAGTAAAAAAAATCTGTTGTTTCATACAAAACTACATACCTATATGGTCAAATTGTATGACACAGCCAATTATTTTTCGAATAACTTAACAATATAATTTCCTAAAATCCTATTTATTTAACTTGTATAGGGTTTAGAGAACCAGAGCTGGTTCAGGTTTACAAAAACCGATGATAATTTACCTATTCTTCTTTAATCTTTTTAAAAATAATTAATTTTGTTTTTAAACGCAGGCCAAAAGTAAAAGACCTGTTGAACCATGAGTTCTTTGGCGAGGACATCGGTCTTCGGCTGGAGATCGTGAGTCGAGACCTAGTCACCACCTCCGACATCACCAAGATACAGTTCCGGTTGAAGATCATCGATCCTAAGAAACGGTAAGATAAACACAAAGTCGCCAAGTATGTATAAACTGGCTGCTTTATGTGCAAACCGGTAGACTCTCTTTAGGGCCAGGTGAAGTTAATGTAATATCTCATCATCATCATGCTTCTGCCCTTATCCCAATTTATTAGGCATCGGCGCAGCATAAATTTAATCCAATCCAATTTTAATATTTATTTCACTGGCAGAAAGCTCCATTATTCGTGGGTGCTCTAGGCTATAAATTATATTAAAAACCATGCATATTAGCCCATCTTTCACATTTTTTGCGGACGAAGTCGCGGGCTAGTCCAAGTATAAAATGTGCTAGTCTAAGTATAAAATCATTGTTTTTCTTCCACCAGCTCCTACACCCACAAAGAGAACGAGGCAATCCAATTCGAGTTCGACATGGAGAACGACGACTGCGAGGAAGTAGCCAACGACATGGCGAAGGCTGGGCTCATCATGGAGGAGGACGCCAGGATCGTCTTCAAACTGCTGAAGTCACAGCTCATCAGTTTGAACAGGTCAGTGACTATTCATCTGCTTAGCCATTTCGACGGGACAGCTTCCAGTCTTACCAAATGCAGCTGAATACCAGTATTTTACATGAACCGAGAGATGATCAGATCTGTCTTCGACGTCATAAATAAGACAGAATGTCAATTTTTTTGTAACGTACATCTGTCAAAGATCCTCTTAAACCAGCCGGAACCGACGGTAAACATGCTGTCATGCGATTGAGATTGATCCATTAGACTTTAAAAATGTGAGTTTCTTTCTAAAAGCCAGATGCTACGTATTGTCTTTGTTATAGGTACATGATGGAAGATATATCGATGGACAAACGGTTTTACCACATATTTATCCCGAAGGTTTTCACCGGCAATTTAAAAAGAAATGTAGCAGTACATTTAATAATCTAATTCACACATATTCGTTGATAATTTAAAAAAAACTAGTAGCACATTGGGTTGAACTTATGTATTGAATACGTTATAACCGTTTTTGCGTCTTTGTCCCTTCCACCATCTTAGACAGCCAGGCATAAAAGAAACTTGTCTGTAATTCACAGTCAAGACGTATTCGACCCGGGAGTGAAAAACAGCGATGTTAGCTTTGCGCAAGAAACCCTCAACAAACAATGTGGACCGCAATTCGGGCTAGTTTATGCACTTATAAGTATTAGAACGTACCTCATTTTTTATTTGGAATTAGAAACCTTATTGCTATTGTTTATAGCTCAATGTAGGTTGTTACAAGGAGTATGGTAGTTTCAGTATATTGAGGTATTGTAAACTCGACGTAGTTTTTGTGTAATTAAAGTTGTTTATGCATTTATGTTACTACATAATTATTTTCATTCTACACTAGCCGTTGCAAGTTATTTAAGCGGAAGAGGTACCTATTATAGATAACCTTCTTTTGTAAAAGTAATGTAGAACAAAAATAGTTTTCAATATAAGAAAAAAAGATGAGCCACACAACATCGCTTTCAATGAAGAGACCAAACTATGACCAGAAATCCTTAGGATTGTGCTTTTTTCCGTTTGGGAGACCATTTCGGAGCTTCATTCACACGATGCACTACCGAGTTCGGTAGTGCGATAGTACTTATGAAGGACGTACACAAAGCGACACGTCGAGTTATTCATTTAAAAAAAAATCATCAAAGTCGATAAGTGGAAATTATGTTTTTTTCTATGCCTCCGCTATTCTTTTCTGATTAATTTCGTTTCTCTGGGACTTTGTCGAGCTTCAATGTCTCGGCGCTTTTCTGGTGGTCGCCACTGTTGATTCTGGCTAACAGGAGTTACAGTGGTTTGGGAATATTGAGGAGGGCTTGTCCCATAAAAAAGAACACTAAGTTATACATTGGCTACATAGCCTCGCTTTGTATAAATTTTCCCGTACAACAAGAGATTCGTATATTATAAACTGATTTGTTTAATGCTCGATTGTTCGTCGTGCGTACCAGTAGGCATAGCTTATTATCTTATTGTGAACAAAAATAGATAATTGTAACGACTATTCTCAGATAAATGAGCCATGACACTGTCATTGATAAGGTCAACGTAATAGAACTATCATGAATGAACGATTTGATGTTTAGGAAACTCGTAAAATTATATTTACGCAAAATAGGCGCTTTGGCCGTGGATTTGCTGACACTAGCTCATTATATGATACAATACAACTATTATATCTACACTCTAGCTGTATTTCATACGGTTTTAACAGAAATAAGAAGCGTATTTTAAATAAATAAACAGTATTATGGGCTGTCAAATATTAGGCATGCTGAGCATAGGGTCTTCGGTTCCATTCCGGGGTCGGACAAAAGTGAGGCGATCCTGGCTGTAGGATTAACCTGTGTGCAAAATTTCAGCTCAATCGGTTTGGAGGAACTGGTTTGAAATTCAGTTACAAGATTAGACAAATAACATTCCAACAAGTTAAAAGAACGCTTTAAAAAAATGCATAAAAAAACTTGAAATTATAGCGTATTAATCACTTTAAAAGTCACCTCTACAATCTAAGACATCAAAGTGATATTTAAGCTCAATAAAACATGTGAATTTAGTTTAGCTAAAATGGCGATATCTCGATTCACTGCGCCAAGACAATGGCTATTAGTTAATGGGTCCTATTGTCTCCATACCGATCAAATCGTAGAAGTGATAACTAATATCTTAATCTAGATCAGTGTCTTTGCCTATGGTCTATAGCAGGGATGGCGAACCAATGGCACGTTACACAATATTTCAGGCACACCACCGAATTTTTAACCATATTTTCATCTATGCCTCCTACAAGTAATTATTTTCAGAAATGAATAACATGAGATTTCATTAGAAATGGTTTGGTAGAGGAGTCCAGTTTAACATGCAATCTACTAAAAATAACCTCTTGCAACCCTTATTATACTGTACATATAAGTTACTTATCATCTAATCGGCAACAACAGAAGTTACACTAATGTTATTTTAATTAACATTAGAATTGAAACATTTATTGCGAAATAGGTAAACATTTTTATTTTGGTAGTTAATAATGAGTTTTTAGTTGAAAATATTTAGTTTAACTATGTGCAAGGTCCCAATAAACATTGCTTTAGAAAAATTGGCACGTTGATCCATAAAGGTTCGCCATCCCTGGTCTATAGGATGAACAGACAGACAGACTGTGTACGAAGCTCCTACAAATATGAGTAATTTTTAGAACAAATCTTTTAGCACTGGATCACATAAGTATCTTAATTTATTGGTCAATACAATCAAAACTAATTTCAAATGGTGCCAACTGGAACTACCGGCGTCAGCTTTATTGTATCCGTGGAATAGGGCTGAGAGTAAAAATCGAAAAAAGTGTGGAAAAAAATATGGTTTGAGTGGAGTGGATATTAATGTACTTTTACAAAACGTTCGCATTCGAATTTCAGACTGAACCTAGTCAAAAATATCTCTAATTTAACTACATTTTTCAAGGGTCTTTGAGATTGGGCCCAAATACTCAAAAAATGAAAAGAAAGAAGAGCGGTTTGCGTATTTTGTGTCAGGGATTGTAGCAAATAATATTATGCACTTTATAGCGTTCTCAGTGAAGTCAGGATGTTCGCACAATATTATGTAAATACTGCATGCCCTACATTCCGCACAAAGGCTCGCGTATATTATAGAAACCTAACTAAGGACGTTGTGCAGTACAGCACGCAATGTGGGAGATTCCATCACGCTTCGAATCCTCGCATTAGTATTCGTCTTATAAATCTTAGCAGCCGGTAATTCTTTGATTTTGAGCATTCGAGTTGGTTTTGTTCACGGTATACAAGACCTCGTGACTAATATGTTAAATTATGGATTCAAGTACATAATTCTCCCTCAACGATGGAATTTTTCGTCAGGTTTCTCCTGTTTCTTATAAGTGTAATAACAATTAGATCTTACGTAATAGCTAATCTTTTTGGATAAAGGTTTAGGCCAAAAATAAGTTACTTCAGCTGAAAATACAGGGTGGAAAGGACACCGACTCTAAAACGGTTACCACGTATACAGTAAATTATTCTGAACCCCCTACAAACCAAATTTTGGTAGTTAGAAAAAAAAACAGCTGCTTTCTACAAAACTGCAATACCTACAGTCCTAAACGGTCAACATGTATGGAACAGGAACAGAATGGTTACCTATTTAAGTGTCGGTGCCCCTTCCACTTTCTACAGGGTGTAAATCAACCCATCACACAGCCGTCAACCAAGCATTCTGTACACCAAACTAAGTACCCCTACGCAAAAATTTTTGCTGGGAAACGACTTTTTTTTGGGGTCAAAAATCACATCTTACGATAAAACGCAATGTAGCGCTCTTAAAACATCGTGCTAGTGGATGCTTTGAATAGTAAACGAGTCATGGAGCTAATTTAAGTAAAGTTATGAAATGAAAAACTAGTATTTACAAAAACAGCTGAAAAAATTTCGAACTTTGACCCCCAATATCTCCGTAACTAGGGGGTTCCCAGGTATGGTCTTGAACAAAAAAAAATACCGCAGTGGTGGGGAGAACAAGTGCCCTTCGTTTGCGTTAAAGGTACTTTTACACCCTATATTGACCCACCAAAATTACTTCTGACATTTATCACTCGCTCAATCCCCCGCGAATACTAAAAATAACACCGACTAACATCACAAAGACCGATCGATATAAAAACAAGAACGATTATAGCTACGAATAATTCTCCGAACGAACGTGAAACGTCACTGAAAGCAACCGATTATTTAGGAGACATCGGCCTGAAGAAGAATATTGGCTCGTCACGCGATCGCTAAGAATTCAGCTGACTGTAATTTAACATTTATTTTCGATCAGATTTACATGTAAAAGGAAAAAATTGGATTTATACTTTCAGTAAAATAAGAAACCTTCAAATTATTCGGAGAGTACATAGTTTATTGATTTGGTTTACCTAATAAGTAAGAAACCGCTCTTGACTAAGTAACTCTTGACCCCACGGCACGCTTTAAGTAGTTTTTTTTGGTCCGTAAAAATTCGATTTTAGATTTAATAGAAAAAGAATTTTTAACTTATAACATGTAACTTAAACATATCTGGCGAAATGTTGGTGCACTATAAAATACACCTTTGCCTAACCCTTCGGGATTACAAGCGTGTAGTTGAGAAGGATTATCAGCAATAGCAGCATAGTTAATCTCGCTTCACATGCAGTATAAGGCCACCAACATGCTTTGGCACGTTGGCAGATAGCAGTATTTGAGGACGCTGAATAAAGCACACACAAGCTTTTGCTTGCTTGGTGATTGCAGCAATAAGTCTGCCTACGTTTAGCAAATAACTAGAGTGATGAAAAATGCTAAATCCGAGGAAGGCCGTAGCATTCATCTACTTTTTTACTTCCAATGAAATCACTCTAAATAACAGTTATAAAACGTATGAAGATAACTAAAATTGCAGTAATTAAATTCGATATTCTGACAAAATTTGTCAGAATATCTGTGCAGCTGTGTGTGTGTATATGTGTAGCTGTGACAGAAGAAAAATTGGAGAAATGGACTTTGTAGTATAATTGTCTTGGGGACAACTTAAAGAGAAATATGGAAGAAGATATGATGCATTCTGACCCCTAATAAATTGGGTTAAGGGGAGGAGAATGGTAATTGTATTCAATACAGAGATGACTTCTCAAATGAGCATTTCAATGAGATCCCATACAACTTTTTCGATATGATCTTCATCATCTTCCCATTCTTCATCATTGTCCCATGTGACTTGCGGTCGGCACAACACGATTTTTCTTCCATTCTCGTCTTTCAAACGTCACTTCAATCTTTCGACGCTACCTTGCTAAATATTAAACCAATTTTGAACGGTAATGCGGCAACTAATCTGGCTAAACTAATTTTTAACAACTTCAATACTTGAGCACGCGTGATTGGTTCACCGACGCATACAAACCGTGCGATCACATGCACGCCTGAACGCGTCCTGTAATTACTATGACGCAATAGTGCATCGGTATTGTGTTAAGGCCGTTAATTTTCTGTTTCATGTACTCCAGTTTTAACCTTAATCATCTGCCTGGCAGACCTAGACTTTTTCCTACTATGTTCGGGTCGGCTTAAAGACGAATACTGAATACTAATACTATACATGCGACCTCCAAAACCCTCTTACTGGGTAAAACGCGATCCCTCTGAATAGCCTGTCAGTCTTTCTCAGGCATTTTATGACCTGTACGAACTGTCACACGTTATCTTTGATAGTCACCAGACCAACAGCTTAAGGCTTGTATTCACGCCAATGACCTTGTGCATACAAATTACCTCTCTCGGTCGTAGATACGGACTCTAAACGGACGCGTTTTTCATTTATTATAATAAAAATAATACATGTTTTTAAAAAGTAACAAAACCAAATTATTTTCCTTTGTATTTCAAAGCAGTAGATATTTTTTTTATATTATTTTGTTAAAAAATGAAGGAGTAAAATGGTTCCATTCAACGATTTGTAGGTGATTTTGTGGATTTTTTTTCTTATTATGTGATACCGATACAAAAATTGTGGCTAAACCAAATTACGTGTCATATCATGTAGATTACTAAAAAAATTTCTCAGATGTAATTTCTCTGTAAGTGCCGGTGAAAAACCGTTTCATCTGCACGCTGTTTTTAAGCTTTTTCGAGAGAGGACCCTTAAGGTTTTTCATGAATCATGCGGAACTCAGCCAGCATTAAAGTTACTTATATAATAAAATACAATAAATAATAATAATTATGATTAATACAATAATTGCATTACTTACATATTAATATAAATAATGAAATTAATTACATAGTAAATAAAAATAATAATAACTAAATTACTTACATAATTAATAAAATTTAAAATAAATAAATTGCTTACATAATAAATAAAAATAATAGTAAGTATAATAAACAATAATTCATATTTAAAAGTAATTGATTTACAATGTTAGTCAATAAATATACATGTATAAGCTCGTAATTTGACTTATTAAACGCTGAGCGTTCTTCCTCGTTTCGTCCATAATTGAGACTGATGTAACTGTTTCCCTACCAACTGTATACATTATGGTACGCAATAAAGATTTGAGATTTGAGCATTATTGTAGAATACTGCTCTACACTGGTGTTCCCTAAGTAGCGCCACAATACCCGGAACACTTTACTACGTTTGTCATTTATTTCGTGCCAATACAAGTGATGATTCTCTGAAGCATTTCGAGCATACGACATTCAATCAAATAGGCGTGTTTCTTGGCACTGATCAGTATCACATACAATAACATGTGCCATACAACATCCAGACCAGACATAACAGTAAATGTTGTGTCGGGGATTTGCCATAATCGCCACGCTTGACAGGCGGGTTGGCGATCACAGTATGGTTGTTACGAAAGCACAGAGAACGCTGCTGCCTATTCTCTGGTAAGTCCCTTAGTCGCCTTTTACGACACCAACGGGAAGATATGGGTGGTGTTATTCTTTACGTCCGACACCATACGGAACCGTGAAGTCTGGCAGGGGAGAATGGAAAAAGAAAACGTGTTGCCCCGACCTCAAGTAGAATGGGACAAGGGCGGGAAGATAATGACTCACTCAAAACGAGCTGGTGAATGATTTGAAAAGTACAGGGGATAGGACAAACATCCATCTGCCTAGCCTTTTTCCCAACTATGTTAGGGTCAGCTTCCAGTCTAACCGGATGCAGCTGAATACCAGTATTCTACAAGGAGCGACTGCCTATCTGACCTCCACAACCCAGTTAATACGATACTCTTTGGTAAGACTGGATGTCAGAATTCCAGGTCACTAATTACCTGTAACGACTGCCAAAGATCTCTATATGGCAGCCGGGACCAAAAGCTTAACGTGCTTTCCGAGGCACGGAGGAAACTCGGTATGCCGGGCGGCCACCCATCCACAGACCGACCTACGCAAGCACAGCTTCACCTAAAGATCGACCCGAGTGGTAGTTCTTATTAAGCCACGAGCTCCTCCATACGACACAACGACATTTAAAGGACAATCGTGGCCACTAAACTAAAATAGAAAACGTTTGCAAATTAAAAATGATAACGGTTTCGTTCAAGGCTGAGTCAGATTATATGTATTTATCTTTATCAGTATATTTATGCAAAGGTCGTAGTATTGTGGGAATATCGTTATGTATTCCAAGCTTCAATTATTGTGGTTAGTTTATGTACTAATTTTTGTCCGTGGCTTCGCCAGTGTGGAAATATTACGAAAACTTAAAGCCCTATTTATCCAGGTAGCATGATTCCGAAAGATATTTACAAACGGGGCGAAGTCGCGGGAATAACCAAGTGAAGATATAATTTTACTAGACCACTTCAGTGTGGTTCAGAGCTTTGTGATTTCTACAAAACTTCCTACGTCGATCTACAATTTTATTGATTGTATTTCCTACGTCGACTGTCCTTTCTTAAAAGTTCTTGATAATGAACACACCTAAGTTAATAACCCGTCCTTGGCAGTCGGGTAAAAATAGAGCAAGCACCCTTCGCGGTGAATGACTGGCATATACATAATTAGGGGTATCTGCTTCACGTCAGCCACTCGGTGAATGTTGACGCCAAAGAAAAGGCAATGCACTGTTCAATCCGAACCGGTATTACGAGTTATAAAACGCGCGCATTTTTTTACGATTCGCCTAAAGTTGTAGCTTGTATAGACGTACGTTTGAGTTACTTATGCATTCGGGAATTTTATGATATCCAGAAATATTCGTGACGATTTTGACCGCCTCGTTGGCCTAGTCCTCAACATGAAGTCCTGGTTTCCAGCTCGGGCAAAGTGTTATAAAGTTATACCATCAGGATTTTCTCAGTAGCAGCCGCAGAGTTTAGTTTATGGCAAAAGGCTCGCCCCATATATACATGGTACTTAAATTAGGTACACCTCTGCCTAACCATTCGGGGATAACAGGTGCGATGTTATGTTATGACTGAAGGATCATATTATGGCAAGAAAGGAGGTGACTGCTGAGATGACGATTAATAGAGAAGTATGGAAGAAGAAGACATGTTGCGCCGACCACAAACAAATTGGGCAGGATAATTATGATGATGATTTTTGGGAATTCGGAATCAGTTCCGCATTTCGGCGCAGCATTTGTTCTTGTCCCAAACGTTTCTGTTATTCGTTGTCTTATTCATAATCATTAGTCATGCGGGTCAACAAGGTTTTTTTGGAGGTCAATGGCCGCGTGTAGACTTTTATTTGACCTTGAATGCCCATGTTATCAGTGGCCTAACAATTCCCGTTCCGGTTCACCGAAAGTATACCTCAAACTTAACCGTCTCGTCCCACACTGGTTATCATTTCGGTGAATGGATAATGACACTTATAAACTTAGTATTTGTTTATACTAATTTCGTTATTTGCTTAGCAGTCGGCGCGGGCGCAGTGCGTCACACAATCGCTTGCACGTTCCATGTGTGCACATCGCGTTTTATTTATCATTGTTTTGCCAATGCTATCAACGATAAGTTCGGCTTTAAGATTTAAGTTTTATTAATTAATTATTCTTTTATATAAAACTCTTTGATATGCATGTGAAAACAGACGTTTTTTCTGCGAGAAACCAGTGTTGGTGCATTTTAAAAGTTGAAGTGAAAGTGCGTGCGAGTGTTTTGGTGTGGGCCTCATCATGTTGACATTGTGAAAGTGATTAACCTCCTAAAGGATTAAAAGTGAGTTCGCATTCTTTATCTTTTGGGTGCGTCTTGGTTTAGAATTATCTGGAACTTTTTCGATTGATATTTCGAGTCATATAGCACGAATAAGACGTTATTTCTGCGTCAAGTTATTTATATGCGCGTTTTCAATGACAGTTCATTGCTTGCAAAGCATGATATTTTAATTTTATTTCCTTGCAAAAATGCAGACGTTTATGATGCAATTTCTTTAAAAGATAAAACATACACGGTATTGTAGGACATCACACCGCCCGCGCCGGTCAAACTTGTACCATGAATGTCACATGAGATTCTAGAAACCCCAGAATAGGAATATTTCGTTGGTTGTCAAAATAATCAGCTGTTATCTGAATAGTTTTTAACTTTGTAAGTATTGTATTAAGTAGCAGATTTATTGTTCACTAGCTTATGCCAGCGGCTTCGCCCAGGTGGAGTTCGACATACTACCGAGATAAATTGTATCCTATGTGTTAATCCAGGTTAAAAACCATCTATGTGCTAAATTTCATCTAAATTCGTTCAGTAGTTTTTGCGTGAAAGAGTAACAAACATCCATCCATCGTCACAAACTTTCGCATTAATATTAGTACGATATGATGTACTCATTGTAACAATTTGCAAATCATTATCCCTTATATTAAGAGAACTAGACAAAAGGCTTAAGTAGACTATATTTACATACAAACCTAACGTCTAGCCTCCACAAATCCTAGTCCTAATAATCTGAAATGCCATCGCTATGTAAAAATTGTTATCGTGGTAACCATGGCAACGGTATCCAAGTTAAAATGTTTAGCCGACCTCGCGTGAGCCTATTTCAGTTGTAATACAGCGCGGTTCGGTTTAATTAAAGCGGTTTCCTTTAACGAAGGTTATTTATTAGAATTTATTGCTGTTTATTTGGTTCTGATTACTTTATGTGAGGTTTTTCTTAATTTTTTTTAGTTTTTGTTTTGGTGATCGTGCTAGTCATGGAAGGTATTTTTTGTGAGTATTTAAATTTTTTGGGAAAAGTGTTTTGAATTTCGTGTGTTTTTTTTTACTTAATTTTGAACATTGTCTGGGGATGTTATTTTAATGCCGTTGTGCTGTTGAAAAAAGTGACGATTTTAAAAGTGATATTAGACGGAAAATTACATAGGACTTAAAAATGGCGAAATGTGTGTTTATCTCTACCTAACCTTGCCCGTATTACAGGTGTGATGTTACATTGACTTTATTAAAATAAACAGAAGGCAGAGGTAGACAATTAATTACCAAGTATTAATGACCTATGTATAAAACCACGTATTCTCTTTATATCGCGATAAAGATTTTGTGTCAATTAAACTGAAACGGTTTTATTGTTTTTAAAACAGTAAATCCAAGTTTTATGACAATCTATGATTTATTTCGTATATCGCTCGTGTGACTGGAATAAACGTTATTGTTTTGTGATCATTAATAAATGTTCAGGTAAATAGAGATTTAATTCCAAGAGAGTAAGTTGACGGTTTGAAAAATGAGCCTGTATATCAGCTTGTCTCAAAAATATGTAGCGTGAAGTTATGTGTAAATTAATAGCCCAACATATTCGTGACAACTAGTTTCCAAATTGCGTTTCTGAATCATCTACTGCTAAAAGACAGCATAATTATTATAATAAAACTCAACGATCTAAAAATAATTATTTTTGAGCCTGATGTGTCCCACTGCAGGACCCCCTCATACGCAACATTTTATTTAGTGTTATTGTTAACCTGTGTCATCACACTACAGGGCAAAGGCCTCCCCCATGACCTCCAAATCTTTCGATCCAGGGTCAATGGTCCACCGTTGGTTCTGTCCAGTTCGTCCCACCATCTCCTGCGAGGTCTACATCGTCGCCTTTTGGCTGTGTCGGGGCTCCACAACGTGGTTATTTTATTTAAATGCCTAATTTCCGAACTCGTGGCTTCGGTGCCTTAGCAATCACTATTGATCGTCTGTAAGTTGTATGAACGCTAAACATGAAACGCAAGACGCGGTGCTTTTACGATTTCCGCAACCTTAACTTACGAATCGACAAACGAGACTAAACTTATAACTTCTAAAGCTAGCACTCGTATAGCTAGAAATAAGTTATTACTGTTAACAAAGTCCTGCACTGGGTTTGTTCACCTCGCCTCATTTTTACTAGCTGATCTCAATCCGAGCCTATGCCGTCAGGATGCTTACCTATATTGCAGTATGGAGTATCATAGAAAGGATCTTGAACGGCTCTAGTTACGATAACTACACAATCGGCTCGTTCCGATTAGCAAACACCGTTTGCTTATCTACCATCGATAAATCAGATTCCGTATGGTGTCGGACGTAAAGAATAGCACCATCCCATATCTTCCCGTGGGTGTCGTAACAGGCGATTAAGGGACTTACCAGAGAATGGGCACCAGCGTTCTCTGTGCTTTCGTAACAACTATACTGCGATCGCCAACCCACCTGCCAACCGTGGCGATTATGGCTAATCCCCCCTTCTGGTCCCCCAGGCCTATGTCCAGCAGTGGACGTCTTATGGCTGTAATGATGATCGCTAAATCATGTTTAGTTTAGTTCTTCACAATCCCATCGGGTCTTCCCGAGCGTAAACCGACGCGAAAAACTGTATAGCACTACTTATTATCACTAAGTTTGGCAACAATTCAACCCGCGTTCATATTAAAAAAAAAACTATTCTGTCATCAGCATGACACGGTTTCTGACGACAGTCCGGAATCACGCAAACCTGACGTGATTGACAGATTGACATTAGCTGTGCGTGATTTAGAACACAACATGTCGGTGTCAAAGCGTGTCAAACGTCATAACCCGTTGGGGGAGGGCCGGTTGTGCCACGTTGGATGGAATTTACCTAGTCATTATTTATTTATCGCTAAGATTTCAGGAGTCGGTTTTGTTGTTAAATCGAAGGTCATTGATTATTTCTCTGTCTGTATCGCAATTTATTTGGGAGTGGCACAGGATGTGTTATCTACTCATTTATTACTCATGATCTCAGTAGTCACCTCCCTCTCTTGCCAAACACCTCTCACACAGTCCTTCCGTAGTTTCTTTAGTGTCTGCGTCAATGTTTTTAGCTATATATAAGAAGTTCCCATTATAAACAGTTTCCTACATTAATTATGTTTTGAGGCACAATTAAGTGCAGATTTATAATAAACATAACACTGGTGGGCATAGGGCACTGTCTTCTTGTGCCAGTCTCCACGGGCCTGGACCACCCTCATACAGGTTTTTCCCGAAGGCAACTTTCTCGTATTTCAGTACTTCCTATAAATTCCCGTGCATTATTTAAAAGAACATAAAAAAAGTCTTACTAGCGTTAAAATGTGCCCTTAACGTTTTTATTGTATACTCACGTGATCTCTTTCGTTCTCAGGGAGAGGAGCGAGAAGAAAGCTCAGATGCTGTTCAACCAGGAGGTGATCATCGAACAGAACCGGCAGCAGCTTTATGAACAGCAGTTGAGGCAGGTCAGTGCACGCATTGAGATAGGGCATGGTCAAGTTCAATGGTAGCGTATTTGAAAAAGAGTTAAGATTGAAAGTTTGATTTTTACTGTCTAAGCTGGTGAGGTGGCGATGGATGGATTGTGTGAGGAATGATATGTAAGGAAAAGGAGTAAACGATTACTTGAAGGTTGACAGAGGAGAATATAAAAAAAAGACGTGTACCGCCGACCCAATTAACATGGGCCAAGGGCAAGAAGATCTCCGTCGGGGCTCCGGGTTTTTCGAAAGAGATACCGCGGCCTTGGCGCAAGGGCTAAGAAGGAACATGGGTGGTTTTAGTCTGTAGATGTCTGACACTCCCTTTCGCTCTGCCCAAGAGCGGGAGGGGTTATTTGATGATTTTCCACCCGCCAAAAAAAAAAAGGGCAAGAAGATGGGGTGGGAGGTGAATCCACCGATGAATGTTGAAATGCGACTGTACACCTGTACAGTATAAAAATAATCGTCTTTTTACTTTTTGTCAAACATAATAAAGCGATGCGTGTTGCAAATTACATAACTTACAATGATTTCATTATAATGGATACTTGTAAAAAGTAATCGCAACTTTTTTACTGTATTACAGTTATTAACAATGAATTAAGCAAATATATGGCACGCAATTTCTTTTTAATGTCGTTGACTACTTTTTGGCGTGTCGATGATTCGTTAGTTACATGTGCTTCGATAAAAACACAATGTTTTGATGTTCTCTCGCAATATTTTGATTTAGCCATTGAATGAAGAACTGTGTCTGCATTACCTTTAAGTAAAAAATTGAGTGCGAATTCTCAAGTACGCATTGTTTGCATCGACTTTTATACATAAAGACCGTACTGAGAGTCCATTCAGTGACATCCAAAAAAGCGCGCAAATATATCTTTTTCTGTATGAGCGTGAACGAGGCAAAAGGAGTATGTAATAGTGATCGTAGCAGGTGGCGTTCGGCTGTTTCTGCCCCATGGGAAAACGCGATAGTTTATGTGTATGTGATATTTTTGCTAGGTGGAAACGGAGCCTTATCAGCGGCTTCGGCCAGCTCCCTCAAAGTACAGCTAAAGTTACACAGATAGTAGAAAAGAAGATATCATTAGTTGTTGACCACTTTATGCAATCGTTACTCTCAGAATATTAATTAAACAGATTATTTTCAATTATACCATCTTTCGTTACAGATGAAGATGATTCAAAACCAGCAGCAAGCAGGACCTGTGGACCAGGTGACAGGCTCGATGGGGCTTCTCAACGGTGTTGGACCGCAGCAATTAGGAGGAGTACAGTGAGTTTATCTTGTAACAAAATATTGGTGCTTTCCACTGGATATACTGTTGTACACGCGGCGAAATATCAAGCCATACGTTCCAGTATAAAATGGTCTCGCTTTATAAAGATTTCCCGTACAGTGAGAGATCCGTTTAAACTGGTTATGTATATCTCTATTGGCCGTCGTGCGTACTCCTTAGTTGTTAACAAATAGGCTTAAATGTATAAAGTTTAACGGCAGCAATATAACGCGAAGTTAATAACGATTGACCATAGAAGCAAACTTACTATTATTTTGTTTAGGAAAAGCATTTCCTAGCAATTTTGAATTTAGTGACCAATTGTCTCTAAATTCAAAATTGCAATGTGGAACTGTAAAAAACTATTTCATATTTAGATTCTAGTTGACTGGAGTTTAACAGGTGGAAGCTAGAACCAAAATAAATCGATTTAAAAGTTCTCAATTATCCCTTATTGACTACTCGTTCACTAGAGCAAAGATTGTTTTGCCCTCTGATGAAAGTTTTGTTAAGACTAAAGAACTCACTTTCTTCTCACACCAGACTCGATCCCCAATCCCAACTCCTCCAATGCCAGCAACAGCTGCTCCAACAGCAGTTCCAGCAGCTCAACAACGAGGATGCGGCCATGAAGCTGCTGCAGCAGAACTTTATGCAGTCTAGGATATCGCCCTCCATGGCCACCGATCAGCAGATATTTCAGAATCAAGTGTTACTCGAGCAGAATTTTAAGCAACAGGTATGTGTTTTAATTGACAGGAAGAAATTCATTGTTTCTGTTTGTGTGTCATGGACAATTAACAAATGAGAATTTAAAATATCTTAATGACAACAGAATTTAACTAAAACTCTCGCTAGCTGTAAAGATACTCATATAAAAATCATCATGTCCTTTTGGGCTACTCCACAGTCGGGTATAAATTGACAACTTTATTAATAGTTGAGTAATTTAATTTTCTATCTCTTCTTGTAAGGAAAACAGAATATCTTCTTTAAATCTTAAAAATTACGAAATCTAACTTGTCTTTTATTTAATCAAAGAAATTATTTCTAAACTTTCCTTAATTATCCTCCAGGTAATGATGGAGCAGAATCTCATCAACCAGCAAATGCTGGAACAGTCAGTTCAAGGCCAGGTTCTAATAGAGCAACAGGTCCAACAGAACCTTCTAGAACAGGCCCCCTCACAAACACAGCTGCAACCAAACCTCCTCAACCAGCAGCTAACAGCTGAAATCAACAACCAAAACCAGGTGTTACAGCAGCAGATCATACAACAACAGCAGACAATCATAGCTCAGCAAGCCGCAGCCATACAACAGAAACAATTCGAAGAACAATTCACAGCTCAAGAAAACATCATCACAGGTCCTCAGAATCTCGTCTCCGGTCAAATGTTAGACCCATCTCTTCAGAACTTACAGAATATTCTAGCTCAAATTATACAAAGGCCTGATACTCTACAGTCGAGAAAGGAGTCTGAATCTGAAAACCAGCAACAGCCCCTGCAACAACAACAGCAACAGATGACGCAACAACCGCACGATAACGTTGAAATACAACAAAATCAGGAGCAAGAAGCGTTGCAACAACAGATGCAGAATCTTATAACAACACAGATGCAACAACAAAATGTTAACTATCATCAAAGCCAACAGTTCCAACAACCGACGTTACAGCAGCTCGATCCATCGTTTTTAGCCCAGCAACAACAAGTGGCTCAAGCTCAACAACAAGTAGCCCAAGCTCAACAACAACTAGACATGCAGAAGCAAGTCTTAGCGCAACAACAGCTAGTCCTTCAACAACAGATTATAAGCCAGCAACAGTTACAAATGCCTGGTCAAACTCTCTCTCCACACCACTTCAGGCATTTCCAGCAACAGCAACAGTATTTAGCGCAACAAGAATTACAACTTCAAACTCAACAGAATATTATAACTCAAAATTGGGCGATGTTACTTCAAAAGCAACAATTAATGGACCAGCAGCAGCAGAAAGTTGAAGAAATACTCCGGAATCAGCGTCCTATGTATCAACGTCAGGGTTCAGAGCAGAGTCAGATCAGTTCAGCCGATGTCCACGATCAGCAACAAGTCATGATGCCCGATCAGTATGGGCAGAAACCTCAGCTGCAGCAACAAATGTCGGTCGACCAGATGCATTATACTAAACAGAGGTCTGATGACCATTACCACCAGCTTCCGACCATGCAGGGCCAGTCTCTTCCCCATAATATGCAAATGCAGCAGAATTTCAGCGTGGTACAGCAAAATGAAAGGCAGATATCTAGTCATGAAGGCACTCCTGTGCAGAATTACTCTGCCAATCCTTTGCAAATGTACCAGCAGGGGCAGAGTCAGCCACATCAGATGATGCAGAACATATATCTATCAAACCAGATGGAGAGTTCGATACCGTCTTCTGTGGCCGCTTCCATGCCTCAGCAGGTCGCACAGTCACTCCAAGACGCGATGCCACAGCAGATGACGGTTCCTCAGTCAATGACATCAGTTCCTCAGTCAATACCTCAGTCAGTAGTTCACTCAGTGCCTCAGCAGCCGATGCATTCAGTTTCTCAAACGGTGCAGTCGTTGCCTCAACCGGTTCAATCAGTTCCTCAAGGGTCTACCTTACCACATCCAATACAGTCTATTCAACAACCGGTGCAGTCGTTACAACAGCAAACTCAGGTTCAGCAGTCCCAGGTTCAACAGACCCAAGTTCAACAGACCCAGGTCCAACCACAGATGCCATCATTACAACAACAAATGCAAACAATGCCGTCAGCTCAAGTCCAGATGCCTCAGCCAGTTCAGTCCCTTCCTCAACAATTACCTCCTATACAGCAGCAACAGCATACTCAAGTTCACCAGGTTCCTATAACCCAGGATATGGTTCAGCAACCTCAGCAATTGAACCTTCCGGCTGATCAGGTGGAGAATGGGTACCAGAGTAATGGAAGTCAGAAGGAGCAGTTCCATACTCCGTTGACGGAGATTCCTAATAGTCATGGAGAGGCGATGAGGCAACCTGAGCTTAGTTCTGTTGAGGAGAAGCAGGCCGAAACCCAGCAACAAGAAGGTTAGTTTAGATTTTATTTATAATGTTTAACTAACAATAAATTCTGAAATAATTATTACTTAGCATAAGCATAATCAGCCCAGAATGAATAATGTTCCCACTGCTGGTATACATGCGTGAGGGAGCGGGCTATAGTCCTCCACGTGGGTTCAGTGCGGTTTTGATGTCATAACATTACTTTACGCTCATGTAATGCATAATTTTTTTTGGTTAAAATTATCAAACTGAGTTACTGAAAACATTACAGACACACAAAGTCTCTTAACAAACAGCAAATAGCTTTAACAAAATTGTCTCTATCTTTTCCTAAATAAGAAGTCAATAAGAAATAGCCACTTTCTATTCTAATCTTCACAAAAAATAACAACTATTTCCACTTTTCCAGCGGGTACAGCCATATCTTCTCCTATAACAAGCGAAAAGAAGTCCCGGGGCTCCAAGAAACGTTCCCGGGAGAAAGACAAACTGCCCAAGCTAACTGTCCTAGAAGTCAACGAGGCAGCTACTGTGGTGGAATGTCAACTGGAATCCAAGTCCAAGACTGTCACCTTCAAGTTTGATGTCACTGATGTCAACCCAGAGGAGATCGCTAGTAACCTGGTGAGTTAAATAATTATTATATTATTGTTGCTAGCCTGTACTGTCCCGCTCCTGGGCAAAGTTCTCTTTTCCATCTGTGCATCGATCGTAGGTCTGCAGTCAGCACCACTTCTTGCTGATTGTAAGGATATGGAATTTACCCTGTTTAATCTACCGATTAGTTCAATTACTGTGCCAGAAGGCAATACATTGGGTTTTCAACCTCGCCTTTTCCATGGCGGAGGTATGATATAGTCTGAAGACAAAAAAAATAGGTTGAAGAATTTTTAAAACGTTAATTACACAAGACAGTCTCCCGAAGCGCCCGCCCTTTCCCACATCCTGGTATTTAAGCTGGGGAGGAGTGGATGAACTCACTCCCCAGCAATACAGTTCCGGACACAAACCACATCAACACCCTATAACTGTCAATCCATCGAGATAGCTTTAAGTATATGTACTAAGTTTGACTTACGTCGTGCCATGTGGGTTCAGAAACATCCAAATCACGTTATAAGAACCGAATTAATAATTTTTGTTGTTATTTTCAGGTGTCGAACAACCTACTTCCAGAATGGCAGAGCGCCACGTTCATGGAGCTGATCAAGGACATCGTGAACCAGCTGATCAGCAACCCTGGAGTTACGCCCGTGCTTAACCCGCAACACCATTCAGCGCTGAGGCTCAATATTGACAAGGTAAGCATTGTAAGCTCAAAATAATCACAAGTACCTTTTGCTGGGATTCTGACCTTGCCAATGCGGGCTGTCGTCCATAAAGCAGCCAGTGTAAGGAAGTGGACATACCGTTGAATTATGTAAGTAAATAAATCTACCAAGTGTTGACTGCAATTGAGAGGTATCTATTTCCATACAGCTGGGGCTAGAAAATACATCAGGCACAATTTTATTCAACTTGAATTAAAAAAAATGTTTAAATGCTCACTAATGAAACGTGAAAAGAATAATAATATGTAACCTTTTCCCATCTGGAACTACTGAACAGATCGTTATGAAATAGATGGATAGGTAGTAAGTAGCCTGATACCTATCGAAAGACAGATTTTATTTCTTTAGAAAACTTACATAAAACAATAATAATCTCCATACCACTACTTCCAGACTGACTACGACTCGGAAACAACGGAACGCGAGGAGAACCTCACAGACTCGAACCAGGACAACTCGGAGTGCACCACACCGACCGCCAGCCACGACAACATCGCCGCCGAGCTGGCGTACGACCTGCCCGAGACCAGCGACCCAGCACCTGCTCCTGCACCAGCACCTGCACCTGTGCCGCCACCCGTGCACGATGCTGTGGCTAAGGCCGCGCATGTGGATACTGTGGCTAGGAAGATTAGTACTGCCTCGTCTATAGGTCAGTAACCGAGCCTTTTCCCAATTATATTGGAGATGACTTCTAGTCAACCGGATGCAGCTGAATATCCTCTATATCTGATCTCCACGTCTTCATGATGACCGATAGTGAAGTAGCAGTCTATGTTGCGTATGTTGTCCATAATTTACGGAAATAATTGTCACATCTGCACGCGGCTTCTGTGCACCGCACTTCACAACACTCCGAAATTCCAATAACTCCAAATATGAATTATTGGTTTCTCTGTTTATTTACTCAGGTTCCAATCAATCAGACGGCGGATCAATGGCGCCCGAACGGTCCGGCAGTACAGAATCACAGAACGGCGAGAAAAAACAATCGAAACCTACTCGAAAAATATCACGATTTCTAGTCAGCCCCGTGGTAGACCGCGGCGAGAATGTTCCAGAAGAAAAGCCCATCCCTGAACCTGCGGAAACTAAAGAACCTACGAAAGAAGTCCAAGTCAATGGCCTACCAGAAAAAGAAGTGCCTCCTTTGCTCCCGCCACAAGAATATGTACCAACCCAGCAGTATTCCGTACCTACCCAAATGCCTCCTCCAGTAGAAATAAGACCAGAAATCCAGCCAGTCGAAAGACCCCTAGAAGTACCCAAAGAAGTGCCAGTAACTGTCACTATGGTACCAGCTCCTATAGTGTCAAATATTCAGACAGCTCAGACCATGACGCAAGTACCAATTCAGACTCAAAATCTCATTCAGAACCCTATGATCAATACTTCCAATTTACAACCTAATTTGACAACGCCTTTGCAAATAGCTACTGATACGCCGTTATTAGGGTTGAGTCAAGTGGGGACACCTATGGGGGTGGGAGGGGAGTTGGGGCTGAATATGGGGTTGCAGGGGGTCGGGTTGGGCATGACTACGCAGCAGAATTTGACCCCTACGCCTGTGGTCAATGATACGATGCCAAATGCGGAGAATATTCAGAGGATGTTGTTGAAGCAAAATATTATGAAGTAAGTCCATGTTTTTATATCTTTTGTAATACAATTTCTTTATGAATATACTGGGTGGAAGGAATATCGACACTTATACGATTACGTCGTATTTAGTACCTCATTTTGAAACGTTTTTTTGGGCTAAAGAAAACAAATGACCTCTTCTTTCGGTCCTTTCAATTTGGCAAACGCATTTATGTATTGCTTTCACCAATATCGACGAGAAGAAGGTAGTAAATAAATATACATAACTTATTTCTACTTTTGTAGACACTAAGCAGAAATTATCTTTCAACATCCCCTTTCACAGATGGAAGCTCTATGTTTGTTGCACAGAAACAGATAATACTAAATCATTTGTTTATTTTCTTTTCCGGTACAGTCAACAACAAAATCTCTCCGGGCCCAACCTACTCGGGTTGCTAAACCAGCAATCGTACCCGCAACCAGACCTCGGGCTGCACAACACTATACTCAACAACACTCAGCCTGGTGAGTTTACATTATTTATTTGTATTTAGAATGTTCTTTTTCTAATTATGAATGTTTTTTGTTTCTTGAAATTAGAGAGATTATGGGTGTGTGTATAAAGAGGTTGGCTTGAAGAGTTTTTTAGAGTTCCATATCCAAAAAGAGATTGTAAGAGTTAGGAGACTTCTCTCTGGTCGTCTCTGGTTAAAAAGCAGGCTTATAGCAAATTGATACATGACAAACTATGTACCTGTCATCTGGTCCTAATCGTCGCAAGTTTCTGGTTCAAATTCCATCTATTCCATGGATTTCTCCATCAAGAATTTCTCAAGAGATAATATTCACGAACACATGATTTATTTCCCAGTTGAAGTTGATTGCATCCGTCCATCACGCTATTCTCTTATTACATGGGATTCACACGTAACTTGTGAACTATGGGTATCTTATCCTTGCGAGAAACCAGGCTAGAAACAACCGTAATGTGTCAAAAAGTTCATGGATGGTCAAAGGTGCAGTAACTAAATGTCAAGTCACGACTTGCACTGTAAATGATTACGGTACCGGTTTTTTACCAAGAGTCGTGATAGTAAACCAACCTCTTTATGCAAGCACCTTTTAGTATTAATAATAATAATTATGTGTTACACTATGTGTGATTCTAGTACACTCTTTTAGCTGTCTCAAAATTAGCAAATAATTCTAGTAACACTGTTTATTTATTTCTGTGTTTTTCATGAATGATCCTGTTTTATGTAATGTTTTATTTAATTCCTATATGAACAATTTAGGATTTATATACTTTTCTGAATATGAAATGCACGGTCTGTCAATACCTATTTGTACACAGCTGATCATTGCGAAGGTTTTGTCAGACACAATTTTCTGGTATAAAAGCAATAACCCGCTGTGTGGATTAGTTTCTGTGTGATATCTGTACGGTAGGCTATATAAGTCGCTCGATAACATTAGCAAAATGCCACAAATTATAATTATCATTAAAAACTTTGAGGAGGTGCAAAAAAGAACACGCAATTAATGGGAAGAACATTAACTGCCGCACTCAGAGAGCTTTAATGATTCAGTTTTGTCATACAAAAGTATGTCAAATCTTTACTAAGTGACGGTTTAACTAATCATTAAATATCTCTGAGTACGCAGTAAGTTCCTTTTTACACCCATTATGCGACTACTTACAAAGTTCGCAGAGCTTAGTCAGCATTCTTATAGCTCGACTCTGAACTAGAGAAGCTCAACGAACGTACTTTTAAGTAAAGTCTACGAAAGTATTCAGTGGCCTAATGTCTGACATCCAGTCTTACAAAGTGATATCGTAGTGCCCAGTACTGACTAGTTTGTGGATGTCAGAACGGCAGTCGCTCCATGTGAAATACTGGTATTTAGCTGCATCTGGTTAGACCCGTAACAAACACCATCAGAGTTTGGAATACGTTGGACTAATGAGAGATGAGAGCAGCGGTGGCCCAGTGGTGTCGGCCCCGACTTACGAACAGTAGGTCGTGGATTCGAACCCAGGCAGGCGCATTACTTTGTGTAATTTATTTCATCACCGCTGCTCTCAAAACGGTGAAGGAAAACATCGTGAGAAAACCGGCATGTCTTAGAACCAAAAAATTCGAAGACATGTGACATATGCCAACCCGCACTGGGCCTGCGTGGTGGATTATAGCCCATCCCTCTCCTAGAGAGGAGGCCTGAGTCCCTACAGTGGGAACATTATAGGCTGATGATGATGATAATGTAGATCCGTTGCCATCTCAGATACTAAACTGAAATTTCTCATAGCCCTGTAATTACTATACCTTAAAACTGGGATATAGAAAAGCCTCTTTTCTACCGTACCTACAGTTGTTGGAAAAGCGTAATCAGATGTTGTAAAGTGAGCGACTTATGTACCCCCTCGTACCGCACATAACCCCGCACCCGTGTGACTAACCCGTGTTGTGACGTCAGCGCCCATGATGGCCGCGCGCCTGCCGCCGCAGTACCAACAGCAGAAGTACTACCAGCCGATGCTCGCCAACGATTTTATTGGTAAATACCTTGATCTTATTCATTAACATCAGAAGCATAAGGTCGAATTTATAAAACTCTTTGTATTTAATTTTTAACCGATTTCCCAAAAGGAGGAGATTCTCATGTACATCAGACTTTATGCTTTTGATGTCGAGGTTACCTTTCTTGTCTTTTGTGTGTTATTTTGTGAGTTGTGTGTGTGCGTGTGTATTGAGATAGGAACGATACCATTGTAACTTTATACGAGTAACATATAGATGTGTTGCTGGGGAGTTTTTCCCGACGTTTCTCGTCAGCTAACATACTAGGAAGTGGTGAAAGGTGGGCAGGCGTTGAAATGCTGATTTTCAGCCTAATGTGAACAAATGGCTTTTGAACATAGCGAGGTCTGAATCTGGCCAATGAGGTCAAGCCATTCTGAAATATAAAATGGCTCATACTCATTACTGTCATCAATTTGTATTTTTTAATACTTTTTTAGGGAATTGCAGTATCTATTCTTATTTCTGGGTCTATTTTCGAGTCGACTTTCACAAATTACAATTCCATTTCTTGTCTCTTACAAATGGTATCGCCTTCTCTCTCAACCACAGTGTAATTAATATTTTAGTTATAAAATGTTAAATGTTACCGCACTACTTTTTTTATGTTGGCTTTATTATCTGTTTCATAGCACATAGTTTTAGTTATTTTTTTAGGCTTTTAGTTAAATATGCCTATCATACTTTTATGAAGTAAAATAAGGCATTTAAATTCGTGGTAGAACCGATGTGTTTTTATTATTATTTTGCTTAGAATGATATACCCCAAAAGCTTTAGTTGTTTTTTTTTTTGTTAATTTATGCCATTAAATTCAGTTAATAATGGTTTTCAATTTCAGCCTCCAATGAATCTAGCTCGCATTGACGCCTTGGTGGTGGAATTATAAACGTCTTTTAATAATGTAGGGATTGTCTTAGATCCATGAATGGAACTTTGAATTTACTCAAGTTAATTAAAGTCACGTTACATACGAAAATGAACTTTGTGTGAATCAGATTAAGTTCATATTCAGATACAATATTTGATGACGTTTGTGCGTTGGAATATGCACATTAATTTTATACGAATATGAATCACTACAAAACTTCGCTGGAGTAAAATCTCAGAACTCTTATGGATCTCAACCACAATCTTCCATTAGATTCTCACTGGCAGAACCTTCTTCTCATCAAAAAAAGTGCTGAAACAGATACAAAAAGGGCCAACATACACGACCTACAACAAATAATAACATATTTTCTCGCCGACCACAGGACTCAATCCCCTCTTTCCATCATCAGCTCAGCAACAAGCCTTGCAGTCTTCCGTGAACCAGCTGGCCAGCCAGCAGATGAGCCAGCTCAACATGATGGGGCTGGCTGGGGCTGTGCCGCCCCAGGCCCTCGCCTTCCAACACCAGAATATCGCGCAGATGAACCTCAACCAGAATCTTATGGGACAGAATTTGGGGCAGAATTTGGGTAACTATACAGGTATTATTGCTTGTGTGTGTTTTATTTTGGATTAAGTGAAGGTACTATAAAGCTCAAGTTCAAACAAGCTCACATATTTTCGGGATTCGGCGTATTTGTTGAACATCAAAACCGACCCGAAGTATTCGCTACACATTTTCAACTTTGATTCGGTACGTGTGCCGAAGCCGAGTTTTGCGAGCATATGTCTCGTTTTTGCCGCTCGGCCTCTGCAAATCATGACAAACCGAACATGTGTGCAAACTGCACCCCTGACAGACGTTATGGTCATCATTTATCATCATTAATTTATAGCACTGCTGGATAAACGGCTTTCAAATCACAGGCTACTTCGCCCACTCCCCATGAGTTTCACCGCCCGAAGACCGCTGTACCTAGCCTGAAAGCGTCCTACACTAAACTTGCTAATTCGCAATCAAGAATAAGTTTCATAAAGCTTTGAATATTGAGGCGCAATAGTTTGCACGCTACGACACTCAAGCTAGTATCACCTGACCCCGCTTTGTATGAGCTTCCCGTACAATGAAAGATCAGCTTATTTTGGTTATATACCTTGAGCGGTCCTCGTAACTGTTCAAAATAAGTATCTTCAAAAACAAACCACATTTGTTACAGGTCTAGCAAGTCAGAACTTAGGATTAGGTGGTCAGAATCTCATAGGCGGGCAGAACCTCGCATTAGGCGGACAGAACCTGGCGCTAGGAGGACAGAATCTAGGAATAATCAATCAGAACTTGGGACAGCTGGTGGCGCATCGAGCTGTTCATCATGCGCTGGCGAGGAGGGCTGTTGATATGGATTTGGCAGGTAAAACATATTAAATGTTGATGATTTACACAAATACAAGGTTTGGGGGGATGAAGAACAGGGTGTAAAGTTTCTCATCCCCCATAGAAAAGGGAGGATCCTCCGACCAGACGGGTGTTGTGTCTGGTGGGTTAACTGCCCGACATATGTAAGTCGGGATTTTTCTATATGAGCTAATCTCGCGGATAACTTTGATAGCGCGATGCAGGATTTGTCATTTTAGTTCTCATGTGTAGCGATAGATGTCGTTGTCGCCACAAGGTGTAAACGGTCCCTTCACGAAGAAGTCAACCACGCATTCTTTACAACTTACTTTTACGACGGCAGTGCAAATAGCAGGGCTCATCTAAGTTATCTTTTAAGAGTGAATAAGTAAGACATTTTCGTTCAGTTCTACTTCTAGTCTAACCAGATGCTGCTGAATGCCAGTATTATACATGAAGCGACATATATAGGGTGTACCCTTAACGCAAACGAAGGGCACTTGTTGTCCCCACCACTGCGATATTTTTTTTGTTCTAGACCATACTGTTCTATACCATCTGTTTTTGTAAATACTAGTTTTTCAGGTTATAACTTTACATAAATTACCTCCATGACCCGTTTACTATTCAAAGCATCCACTAGTACAATGTTTTAACAGTGCTACATTGAGTTTTACTATAAAATGTAATTTTTGACCCAAAAAAAAAAGTCATTTCCCAGTAAAAATTTTTGCGTAGGGGTACTTAGTTTGATATACAGAATGCTTGGTTGACGGCTGTGTGATGGGTTGATTTACACCCTGTATATGACCTCCATAATTAAGTTTCCATGTAATTCAGTCATTCACAATTCTTTTTGGTGTCTCTGGTGTACCGCCAGGCTTGTAACTACCCATAATATCTACAAATGGTTCTTTCCGAGGTATGGAGAAAACTTAATATGTGAAGGTCACCCATCCACAGACCGACCTCGGCAAGAGCTACTAAAGCTTTGAATATCGAACCGTGTGGCTGTTATTATGTAGCTACAGACCCCGTATATTTCTATTTTGTTGACTTAGTTTTTATTATGTTATGATTTTTAAGTATTTAAATGTATTGGAACAGCCATGACGAACGTGAACTCGACAGGTTCATCGCAGCCGAGTTCGCCCAACAAGGCGCATTCGTACAACGAGTACATGCTCACGCTGCAACACAAGCTGGCCTCCATATCTAATAGCGTGAGTATATCTTAGTAAAGTCATTAAATAATTCCAGCGGTTCACTTCAGCCGCATGCGCGAAGACCGCTTGGCAAGTGTCCACACGATGGTTGCCGGAAGATGGACGGCGCCGAGGCCTGCCCAGAAAGAGTTGCTGGTTCGAGAAGGCACAGGAAAAGAGCTCTTGGAAGGAATTATGGGAGGCCCAGTAGTTGGATAGTACAGGCTAATAAAAAAATATTCCATCACTTTTAATTAGACCCAGACACTGTTTCCATTGTGTCATGGCAGTTTCTCTTCACTCTCTTGGGTCATTCAAAGTGGAACCACCAATTTCAATTCAATGGAAACACCATTGGAATAATTCTATTCCAAAAGAGAGTTCTCGCTAACTGCGGTACTTAGAGATATTTAATGATTACTTAAGCCGTCGATTAGTAAAGATTTGACATACTTTTGTATGACAATACTGTCAAAACCTTTTACTAAGTGATGGCCAAAGTAATCATTAAAGCTCTCCGAGTGCGGCAGTGAGTATCACAACATTCACAACTGCCATCATCTGCCTAGCCGTATCCCTATGTTGGAGTCGACGTTCAGTCCAAGCGGAAGCAGCTGAATTTCAATATTTTACATGAAGTGACTGCCCGTCTAACCTCCCCAACCCAGTTAGTACTGGGCTACTGGATAATACGAAATATCTTGGTAAGACTGATTGTCAGTTTTTCAGACTGATTAATTACCTGTAACGACTGTCAGAAATCCTACAAATGTCATCTGGGACCAATGGTTAACGTACTCTCCGAGGCACGGAGGAAACTAAGTAATGAGTGGTCGCCCATCCACAGACCAACTCAGGCAAGCGCGGCTGAAGCACAATATTTAACCACGAACTCCTCTCACAACTGTACCAAACTCATTTCCGTTGTACGCCTACTTCATTGGTCTCAGCATAAAAAAGGCGATCGGACAATAATCACTTCACACAATCATAGGCCTCCCCTAAGTGTCACTACATTGACCGGGCCTGTACGTCTCGCATCCAGTGGATCCCCGCAACCTTCACCAGGTCATTGGTCCACCTAGTGCAAGTTCACTTTCACACAATACTGAAGGATATCTCTGTCCTCAGGGTCCAGTATCGCCGCAGTCTCCTCTGGAGTACAGTCCTGCGTTGTCACCTACGCACCGACCGCCTCTGCATAACATGCCAAAGGTACGTTTTTGTTTTACACAAAATGGTATTTATAAAATAGCGCTCAAATCCATATAATTCGATTGAACTTCATGCTAGGTTAAAAAATTGGTTGCCTGTAAAGTCGGTATACGGGCGAAAGTTTTACGTGACAACGAAAATAGAAGCGCAAGACATGAACCGGTGTGTATGCCTATCTCTCTCACTCTCTCTCTCTCGCTCTGGACGCGTGCCTCTCACTCGCTCTCATTGTGAGCGCATAACGTGAGCGGAGCGTAACGCAGTTTCTTGAAGTGTCACCCGGCAAACCAATTTATAAGACGTTGTCACGTCAAAATCAGATGACGAAATGGAGAAGTTCTCATATTGTTTTACATAATGTGGAAAAATCATTCAAATTTTCTTAGAAATTAAAAAGTTATAAGACTTAACAATTTGCGCTTGCAATGAGATAAAGTGAGATCACTTTACCTTCTATTTTATCGAAACTGCATTAGTTAATAATCTTACGCCGACACACAGCAGGCACCAGTCACTATCAGCGAGGACACGACATGCTATCGAATATTTTATTGTTGAAGAAACGTAAAAAAACAAATCAACTTCGAACCTAATCCTTTAGCGATTCTTTTCTTTCTTTATCAGGCGATGAGTTCAAATTGTGTAGGGCCAGTAAATCTTGAAAGGTGCAAAAAAATTGAAAATCTATCAAAGAAATTTGACTGATTGTAGTAGATTTATGTGCCGACCTCGTACAAAAGCTTGCAAGTCCTGTTTCATTAAAAGAGATACTTATTGTTATAAGTATCTCTTCGTAGTACTGAAGTATGGAAGAATAAGACAGGCTGCGACAACACAAAATAGATTGTTATAAGGGCAGGAAGATGATGATGATGACTTATATTTTTATAGTTGATAGCTAAGTTGACTCCATGATTTTTTTTTACAGACGGAAGGCACAGAGGCGTCAGATGGCGGAGCCCCAGTCGTACACAAGACGCGTCACGCTGCCCAGCTTGCAGAACTGGACCACGAGCTCAGCAAGATCAGTCTGCACTACAAGCATCCGCCGCCCAAGGTATACCTAGGAACTGGCATCAGCTTGTGGGTTACATTGGCACCTAGATCGAGTCAGACTCAAGAGTCGGCTAGCCTGAGGCCCGATTTGCAAAGTGGAAACGAGATGAGCAATATCGGAATACGAGCAAGATTGGAGTTGACTAATAATTAATGAATAACGCAATATCCTATTTGTCTTCGAAAACATGTTACTATGTTACTGCACAATTCGTTTTGGCGTAACTAGGTGCAATAATGAATCTACAACGTGCGGCACAAGAGGCTCGGCTTTTTATTGTGGATCATCAAATGATCCCTCGCGCTCGCGGCGAAGCGGTAGGGAATGTCAGACTTGTGTGGATTAAAAATCACCCATGTTCCTTCTTAGCCCATTGTGTCCGGGGCCGCGGTATCTCTTTCTACCAACCCGCAGCCCCAACGGGCGTCGGTCCTTGCGGCCCCTTCCATGTTGCTGACATCTCTTTAAGGCGCGCGTATGACACGAACGCGCCGTCGACACGGCCTGTCGTCATGAGACGGACAGACGGTGAGCTAGCCCATTGCTCACCGTCCACAGGAAGAGGCTCGACCTGAGCTTGATATCGAGATTTTTACCGCTACAATATAATTTATCCTTCCCTTATTCGATGGTAGACCAAAATACCTTTGGATTTAGTATTTAAATCTAGATATTGCTAAGGAGTAAAACTATGTGGTTTGTTGTTCCAGGATGTGTTCATAGAACACAACCCGGAGGAGCATGAAATGCTCGCGGCGACCATCAACGACAGTGCTGTTAACAACTATGAAGGTCAGTCATACTTACCCTATAATAAATAAATATATTAACTGTGCCCACGGATCTGCTTGCTAACATAATTAAACTAAGGGCCTGTTTTATCGACTACGTTTAAGTTCCTGTTAACTTACTTGGCAGATAATTTCATTCAAATTTTCTTCCATTTTTAAATGAATTCCTTAAAGTAGTGACATAATAAATAACTGGCAAGCCAGTAAATTGACGTGTTGCGGTGTGATAGGCTTAATAATCTAAACAAATTAAATATACCAGACATCACGATCGCGCATTGTCTAACAAAATGTTTTGTAAAACTTTAAAACATGCATCATCTCATCATGCTTTTCTGACGCCCGAAGTGTCTTATTAATGCCTACTGTAAGTGGTTTTCATCTCATTTCAATAGCTTACCTAATACTCCTAATTAATTTTAAAGCAAGCAAGCAATTAACAACTGATACCCTTATGCGGCGTCCTAATTGGCGACGGTCGTACGATCAAACGATGCGTTCATCGTCGTACGATGAAAATGAGCGTACGATGGTCCAACTGGTGTCGTAACTGGCAACGATCGATCGTACGACTAAACGATGCGTTCTCTCTCATCTCGACTCACCTGTGCCGTCCCCCGCGTTCTGCTCGCGCCATGACGCGTGTCCAATCAGAAGAGATTTGTAGCTTTGAAAGGACGATCGTACGATCGTTTTTAAACATTTCACTGTGGTCGCACGATCACTTGCAAGCTCTATTAGGACACACTGAAGAGACTAGTGTGTTTACGCATCGTTTGATCGTACGACCGTTGCCAATTAGGACGCCGCCTTATAATTAACAATGAAAACGGAATACTTACCATTATTACTATTTGTTTTGACTTCCTGATATTTCGGCACTGTTCTAAGCACCATGAGTTGTGAGTGCAAAAAACGAACAAGAAAGAGGGTAGACCTATTTATCTGCTTATAAACGTTTCGCAATAACCTCAGTTTATCCATGATCAGCTCGCAACAGCGCCGAAATATCGGGAACTCAAAACAAATAGTAAATATCCCGTATGTAGAGGTACTGATAATATTAGTGACTATGTTAGTTTAAAAACTTATAACGGGTACCATAATTGTCAAACTACTACAAACTAACGAAACTAATCCGCGTGTTGGCAGTACCGTCAACAAAAACGGCCGTGTCAACGCGATCACCATTCTTTACTCAATACTAAATTACAGATCACGTTCACAAACACTCAACGACGCTGCACAAACTATCCGAAACCATTGTGATACACGAACTCCTCGCCTTTCTTCAGAATAAGATTGTATCGATGGATGAACTGACTCTTGAACAAATATGCTTGACTCACTATACGGAAGAAGATATTTTAGAAGCTAGGAAAGTACTTACCGACACTTTGAAAACCAACTTACAAGGTACTGGAATGCAAGATGGACGAAGCAAAAATCATCTCCAAGAAATACTCCAATTATTGAAGAAAACAAATCCTAATGATATCCCAACTTACGTAGCAAGGGACTTGTCAAAACTACCCACAGTTGCATTCAACCAGGTAGATGTCACGAAGATTTTAAAAGAGATTACGGTTCTGAAAACTAAAGTTGAAGTCATTAGTGACAAGCTTGAGAATTCAGAAAGGATTGGTACAGAATTGAAGAATGAAGTCTCAATGTTACGCAGTGAAATTCTATCACATTTACGGAATGAAAGTGTATGTCAAGAAACGATTGTCAAAGAAAAAAAAGCGAGCATTTTCTCGTCTTTAAAAACTGAAGTCGCACTGATTAGCAAGAAGCTTGAGATATCAGAAAAGAACTCGGAAGAATTAAGACAAGAAGTATTGATGTTACGGAGTGACGTTACCCAGAAGTCTTTGAGCAATGTAAGACAAGAAACGAGTACCGAGCTTCAAGTACAGTGCCATTGCCCATACGCGACTTCACATCCTAAAAACACGACTTTCCTAGAACAACAGCCTTGTGAAATACTGCCTCAGAGGACAACGCTTCCTACGAAAAGATACGCAAAGAAGATTTCACGTTACCGCCCGTTTCATCGGCCACCGGCTTCATCAATTGAAAGACAGCAACAAAATATAGCTACTGTTGAAACCAACAAAGTCGGCTTTCCGTCTATTGATGACAGCTATGCTAACAACAGTCAAAGGCGATGTAACCGGAAAAAACATACCACCATTCCTGTTAACGAAAATTCTCGAGCTTCATTACCCGATTTGCTTATGTACGTCTCATGTTTAGACCTACAGACAGCAGGACTTCACAAGTCGTTTTCAACTCCTCAAACCAGATCAATCCATGACGATTGCACTTCGGTTCAAGATAAGAGGCTGTCACGACGCACTCATACTAAACGTGGTACACTTCCAGGGGATATTCCACCTACGATGAACCTCTACATCTCCCAGTTTGACAAACATATAGCGGAGAGAGAGAAACTCCTCCAGGACAGAAGAAGCCAAGGTCAACTCCGTGTAGAGGAACGGAAAAGGGCGCGGATGAAATCGAGAAGGAATATGAACTCCTGCATCATACAAGTTCCTACAATGTTATAAGTCCCGTCATTTCAGTGTAAATTGTTGACCTCAACGATTGCAAATACAACTTGGCGAAATGGAAGGCGATAGACCCGTCCGACACGAAATGTGGTCATATTTAGATAAGGAATATTTCAAGAGTTACGTGTAGTCAGAATCCAAAATTCTGACATACAGTTACCAAGTGGTATCGCATTACCCAGCTACTGGGTTGTGGAGGTCAGATAGGCAGTCGCTTCATGTGAAATACTGGTATTTAACTGCATCTAGTTAGACTGGAAGCTGACCCTAACATAGTTGAAAAACGGTTAGGCAGATGAATGTCCCAAGTGCCCATACAACTGAGCTTTGAAGGACCCAATGATCAGCGGCTCCATAAGAAAATGAAACACGAATGATACCGTATATTTTCTACGTCCACTTTGAATAATGTTAATAAATTAAAGTGCCTCAAATGTTGTATTTAAATGTCAAGTTAGCCTATAATGTTTATATTTTTAAGAGTCCTTGTTACCTGAAATAAATAATTAAAAAAAGAAAATAAAGCGCTGTTCTTTGTCTGTGTTGTCTTATTTATAATACATATGCATAATGGCAAGTAAATACCCTTTCAATAAGGCCTATCGCCCACTACACTACTCTAAAAGTAATCTATTAAGTCCGTAATATCCAGGCCAGCCAGAGCAAGTAGCTTGTATGCCGTTGAGCCAAATCGTCCACAATTCTGCTCAAAAGTAATCAGTCCTTAAAACCCATGCCAGTAAAGTATGCAAGTAGAATGCATGGCGATGAGCCAGAACAAAAATAGGAATGTTACAATGGCATGCCTGCTACTTGCATACTTTTGTGCAAGCTAAGTTAACTAAAATTACCAACGAATACAAAAAGTAGGGTAGTTAACTAAAAATTTAAAATTGGTCCGTCAGATAGATTTCCATAAAATATTGGACACGTATTTTTTCTTTTTTCACGTAAACAGTGAAGACGATACAGTGCTTTGAAAAGTCGTGCGACGTTATATTCTAAGACATCTAGTATGACATTCTTTACCGGTGAGTGACGTCACGACCCCCCCACTCAAATCTTTGACGCGTTTTATCTTCGTCAATTTTTAATGATTTGATAAAACAAAAAATACGTATCTAATATTTTTCGATAATCTAACAGACGGACTAATTAGAATCATATTTTTTTGTCGGTAAACATCCCTATTAATGTCATAGCAATATCAGACTGGCGACACAACCAATCGCAAACTACCCAGTAGATTATGCGTAAGTCAGACTCTTACCACTTTTGAAATGCTAGTGGTGTCACATTCAAGCTACTCATTGATGATTTCAGTACGTGACACGTAACTTTTGATTAGAGTCGTGAACTAGGCCCAAAGAAATAAGTTATAAATACAGACGTTTTTACTTAATGTTAAAAGGATTGTTTACTTTCCTAATAAATCTATAGTCAAACAATACAAAGAATCGACAATTTAATACACCTGTCGATTGCTCAATTCAATCACGTGAATAACTAGCTAGACAAGGTTATTGATATTAATCCATCCAAATCCTTGCAAAGTTATAAAAATAGCCCTATTTCAGAGGGGTAGATTTCTGCAATATTGCGAGTTGTAGTGAGCATAAGGCCCCTAGCACACGGCATTTTGTAAACGCAACGGCGCCGTAGATGCCAATTTTTTCATTTTTTATATATGCATACAGCGATCCCAAACCGGCCCTTTGTACGCGCTTCAAACGAGTTACGAACGCGCTACACACGCGCGTTTGTATCGTGTTTTACACCACGCGCGTTTGTATCGTGTTTTACACGCGTTTGATTCTATAAAAATGAAAGAATTGGCATCTACCATTGCATTGGCGTTACGCGCATGCGTATACGCGCCGACGACTCGCATATACACGCCGATGACGCACACCACGACGGAGCGCGTTTTACGATGGCCCCGTGTGCTTAGGTTACAAGGTTGCGTTCAAATCTCGTTTGAAACGCGTATACGCTAGTCATTAGCGCGTCGTCGGCGCCGTAGAAAATACGCCGTGTGCTAGGGGCCTTCAGACTTCCTGTGAATGTACTGGGCTTAAACAGTTCACTATAACAGAATCATAATAAGAAAATAATATGAATCACGTTATAATTCGTAAAATGGACGCAAGCGCAGTTAGTCAATCCTAGATTTTGCTAAAGCTGCCTTATGGGGACCCAGCCCCCGTTACTACAAGCCGTATGTCGCTCTCACTCGCCTTCGTATTGTCAAAAAATAGGCATACGACTTGTCGAATCAAAGCTTTCGTAAAACGTATACGCTGCTTTAACACCGCGTCAACGCGACGTATTTCTATAACAATTACAATCAAGTCATTGCAATGAATATTTGGCTTCAACGCCTACGCTAGACGTACGATATGTTAATTATTGAATCATCTGAATAAAAATGATATGTTCGTTTACAAAATTAACACACACTGACACAGAATTGTTTTTCGTACATTTGAAACCGGAAACTCTTCGACTGATAATACTGGCCCCTCTTATACTTGGCACTAAATAACCGAATTCTTCTCTCAACAGAGCTGGGTCCGGAATGGGAGTCTCGATCTGCGAGGTTCCGAGTCTCCCGGGCGGCGCCCTGCCGCGGATACGAACTGTGCCGGTTGCTGCCTAGTGAACATGGTGAGGATACCGATTTTAGTCTTCTCGAATCGAATACTCAGATTTTGTCTGACCAGTACGTAGCTGGAACTCATAGCTCGGTGACTTCATTCAAGTCCTGGAGCGTGCAGTTAGTTGTGCACGATGGGCAAGTGAGGAGGTGTGGTATATCCTGTGTTGGGGCTCCACAATAACCCATCTAGCTAAATAGGGTAGTTAACAAAAAAAATCTAATTAGTCCGTCAGATAGATTTCCAAAAAATATTGGACACGTATTTTTTCTTTTTTCACGTAAACAAACGTAAATGAAGACGATACAGTGCTTTGAAAACTGGTGTGACGGCACTTTCTAAGACATTAGTATGACATTTTTGACCGGTGAGTGACGTCACAACCCCCCACTCAAATCTTTGACGCGTCTTATCTCCGTAAATTTTTATTGATTAGATAAAACAAAAAATACGTATCCAATATTTTTCGATAATCTAACAGACGGACTAATTAGAATCATATTTTTTAAAGTCAGTATACATCCCTATTGGATCGGCTACGGTCCTCTTGAGTTTATGGGCGATATGGAAATCAAATCTTTGTTGCAAGGTCATATGTCAATATCAGCCACTGCAGTTCGTGACTAGGGGGTAGTGGGCGAGGGGGAGAGTCTTAGTTATTTAGGAGAAGAGTTAGTTTCCCCGTCGGGGCTACGGGTTGTTCGCAAGAGATACCGCGACCTCGACATAAAGGGCTAAGAAGGAACATTGGTGATTTTAAGTCAGTAGAAGTCTGACACTCCCTTTCGCTCTGCCCAAGAGCGGGAGGGGTTATTTGATGATTTCCCACACCCAAAAAAAAAGACAAAAGACTTAGTTTTTTTTTTGCAGTCGCTCCATGTAAAATACTGGTATTCAGCTGCATCCGGTTAGACTGAAAGCCGACCCCAACATAGTTGGGAAAAGGCTAGGCAGATGATGAGTTAGTTTTACGGATTTCAGTGTTCCTAATCTATTTATTTTTCTACAGGCAAAGAAAAGCTAGATCTTCTCCAAGCCCACCCTTATACGGAAGGTGGTCTAGACGAAGTATCGTGCGCGGACAACAACTCCTCGTACGAAGAGGCTGCGGCCGGAGAGACCTACGTCATCACCCACACCAGGGCGCATACCTACCTGGTGCATGACGCGCTGGCTGATGCCGTGGCCACCATCATCGACCCTGGACGGAATATGAATGAGGTGAGACTTGGTCTTCAGTTCAATCAATCACCAACTATCCTTAATTACCTTTTTTTGGGGGAGGGGGGATAAATAAAAATAAAAAAGACGAGTGGCACTCGGAGACTGCCGCGGTAAAGCTATTGCATAGCATTTTTTATCAACTTATGCAATTATAATTATTTATTTATTTTATTAATGCAGTATTTTTTTTCCTTTGTTTTTTTTCTTTGATATTAATTCAAGTTACACTTTGAGCGTGGTGACCGATAAAAAAACATTTTTTTTTCTTTTATTAAATAAATGAGTGTTAGGTTTTTTTCGTTACGGAATTTCTGGATTCGGTCCCCACACTCAAGGCCCGCGATAGAAGCTATGCAAATAATTATAATTGCATAAGTTGATAAAAAATGCTATGCAATAGCTTTACCGCGGCAGTCTCCGAGTGCCACACGTCTTTTTTTAAATAGCCTTGTCCATACGCTGGACAAAGGCCTCCCTCAATTCTTTCCATGTGCTCTTTTCTCGTGCCGTCTCGAACCAGCCCTCGCGATACGCCTCCAAATCGTCTCGCCAGCTTTCTGTGCCGGCCTCGGCGGCGTCGTCCGTCTTCCGGCAACCATCGCGTGGAGACTTGCCCAGCGGACATCGTCATATGCATGCGACTGACGTGGTCTGCCCAATTCAATTTTAACCCGGCAGCCTTCTTGCTAACCTCCACCATGCCCGTTTTGGAACGCAGCGGGGTGTTTCGAACCCCTATTTGTGTTTTGACACCTAGGATGCTGCCTTCTGGGAAAAATTTTCATAGACAAAGTTTACTAATGCATTTCTTATCTATGTTCCCCAGAGTTCACCACTCTTGGGTTCACCGGAAGAGCGTCGCGAAGGCAGCTCGGAGTGCGAGCAGTCGTTCCTGATAGTGGACCCGTGGCGTCAGCTCACGTGTGCGGTCATCGACCGCGCGCTGCGTCTGAGCTCCGACCCTGGCTTCACGCCCTTCCAGGAAGAGAAGTATGCTGCGCCGCAGGATAATAACAACGAGGTTAGTCACTTTGAAAAAAGATAGTTAGATCTTGTTCACTTATTATTTAGTTCACGCATTTTTAAAACCATCTTCTTCGCGTTACGCTGGTAAATTTTCATTAAATATATTTGGCTCAAAATTCAGCTATGCGAACTCCGCTCACTGATGCAGTCATAATATAAAAAAAAAACATAAAAATGTTGTATTGAAATATTACGATATAGTAGTTCTATGAAGGAAATGACCAGCTAAATTTACTCCCAAATTGATCCTTGACCTTATTGACCAGTACTTATTTCGCTAGTCTCTAATAAAATAGTCAAAAATGTAACAAAGATTCTTCACATGAATACAGGCGATATTGCGATGTCTCGTTATTACGAATCAAGTTCACCAACAGGAGCTGATGACAGGACGTTACCAAAATGGACAAACTAGTAGCTCAGTTATGGGCCGACACAATTTAGATTGCCATCGATACGCTAAAAACAAGAACATAATTGTAATTCAGACATAAAAATGTTCTCTAACAATTATAAGTATTTATAAGTCAAGTTTTTATGCATGTATTTTTGTTGTAACAGCAGACGGGTTCCACGTCAGCGCGCGCCGAGCTGTCTCGCTGGCAACTGCTGCAGCTGGCGGGCGCTGCGGGCAGTGCGGCCAGTGCGGGCGCTGCGGGCGAGGCAGTACTCACCGCGCCCGGCCAGCCCGCGCTCACCGCCAGCTGCGTCACGCATGAGACGCTCACCGACAGAGGTACTACACTATTTTTTTATTTTATCATCTTTTCAGCCGAAAAACGTCCACTACTGGACCTAGGCGTCCCCCAATTGTCACCACATTGACCGGTCCGTGCGTCCAGCGGATCGCCGCAACCTTCACCAAGTGCACGGCCCACCTAGTGGTAGGCCTTCCAACGCAACGTATTCCGGTTCCCGGTCGCCAGAACTTTTCGGCCCCATCGGCCATCCGTATTTATTTATTAAGATTTATTTCAGCTAATAAACCAATGTGTTAGACAACAAACACTTCTTATAGTACTAGCTAACTGAAAGATCATTCTTTCGGAAATAAGCCCGAACAAACACCTCTATTTACGCTACGGTATTGGTAGCATAAATCCCTCCTCTAATAAAAGAATGTTGTTGTTTCAGCGGTGTGTCGGCAGGTGGTGCTGATATCGGTGCAACCGGCGCAGTTATGACGAGAGTAGCGATCACCTTGTACCTTATATTTATTGTAACATGTAATATATCTATATCACTATTCGTAAATAAAATATTCATATGTGATATCTAACTATAGCTGTTTTATTTACATTCATCATCGCCACGCCCACGATACAGGAGAAATTCCTAGTGTGGGGCAAAGTTTTAAAAAAAAGAAATAATAATAATAAATAAAACTTTTCCCAAATATTTGAAAAAAGGCTGGGATTTGTCTTTAAAAATTCCAAATAACTAAAAACTACTGAATTTCGGGGGCTCATTTGGTGGCTTATTGTTGCATTTTAACCCTGCTATGATGTCCTGCAAGGAATACGTCGAGTTACCAGTAACCCTGTAAATATAAAATTATCTTATTCCTTGGTCATGGCGTCACGCATGAACGGCTGGACCGATTTCGATATTTATTTCAGGAGTTATTATTGTTAGTTAAATTCTCTGCGTAACTTTCTTATTTTTTTATATTAAGGTGTACATGAAAAATAAGGAATAAGAAAGTAGGAAAAAGTAGGCATTGATAGAAATACTCGTATTTCCGAGCTTTTGAAATTAAAAAATTAACTACGAACTGTGTTGTCTGAACAAAGAAAGAATTTCTTAGACCTACAGAGAAAATCATGGCTGCAACTACTAACGTCATGCTACACCAAAGAGAACTGTTGCATTCCGGTTTACAGGGTATCATTGTTTGGGGTCACAATAACCCCGCTGAGTTACAATTCGAAAACATTAAAAAAATATATATATATCGGACAGTAAGGTCTAACGACCCCTTACACCGTAGTGTCCGAGTTTCTAAACCGCCTCAAAGGCCTCTGACATGGCTTGACCACAACCATTTGGCGGACCACCGGCTTATACGTGCCTTCCGAAGCACGGAATAATCTTTTTGTCAGAAAATAAGGTGATTCAAGCCTGCAATGCCCTAGCCAAATTTGAAATAACTCTTACAAAGAATGCTTCCCGTGGGAATCGAACCCAACGAACGCAATTTATTATGAGCTGGCTCATAAAATCATTCTCCTGCCCTCATCCCAATTTCATAAAAAGGGGAAACAATTAAAACATCTGTGTTTCCAACCAAACTTTAAGCAATTTTATTTACATTTTTTTCATACATTGTTTACAAAGGTACAAAAGCAATCTCGCAATATAAAATTAAACGGGCGGTGACCAAAATCATCAAAGATCAAATTACAAAAATTATGCATTTTTCGGCAACATACTGATTTTGTTTGCCTTATCCTAGGTTTTTTTTATATTATTTTGTTAATTAAACCATTTTCTAATAACACTTTTTATTTCGTTCTAATTATATTGATGAAATCTTAAGTAGCTCCTTGATGAAGAAACAGAAGCAAGCAATTTTCCTACTTCCTTCAAGAGATAGAAGGGTGTCTAAGAATAAATCTGCCACTCTTCCTTTTGCGACAATATCTTCGTAAAGTATCTTTGTACGACCAGGTTTCTGCTGTTCATATATTCTTGGGTTCACACACAAATCACTCATGCACAGCCTAATCCAAAGAGTCTTAACCCTAAACGCTGATCATCAAGAACACGAGGGGGGCCAGTACAGTAATGAACCCGATTTTAGTGCTGAGTGACCCCGCGCCTGGTGAAGGGTTGGTACCGTTTCCAGGATTGGTACCGTTTCCAGTTCCGTTATTTAGTATTATGGGGTTAGTTACTGAATCCTGAAAAAATAACAACCAATTAGGATCATAGGGTTATTAATTAGTTATTAGAGAGCCTTGACACTAACAAATAATATTAATAGATCGATCGAATACTTTTTATGATGTGCCTACACCCTGTTGGTCTCGTGGTAGCAAGCGCGCCTGTTGAGCGTGGGGTCTTTGTTCGATTCGCGGGTAGGGCAAAAACTGCCGTTGAGTTTTTCCATTAAGGTGTAAGCACCAGTGTAGCCGCGAAATACAAATTTTCTTAGGTTTTTTTGCCATTCGCAGGCAGTATTGGGTTGTATGTTGATTAAAATATAAATTACCTGTAAATTGCAAAACCTACGATAAATTAAATTTCGCGGGCTACCCTGTCGCTTCCCCCTTAAAAGATTTCATTCAATGATGATTAAGAACTATGCCAGGCCATCGGGGTGCAAGTCAAAATATTTCTCACGAAACACAAGAGCAATCGAGAGTCTTTTGATAACAAAGGGATCCCAACCAAAGAATTTCGTTTCATTTACCTTAATTAAAAGTTTTAATCAATTATTATCAATCCATAAGTGGGTAGCTGATAACAAACAAACTTTATGGTTTATCTCGTCCATTTACACGTGATAACATTCGCCATTATAAAAATCATTTTTCCGATATGAACCGATAACTTGTCTGCCGTCTAGCCGCGGTCATAATTTGGGTCATAATTGAAGGTAAGTCAAATCTAAAATAATCATCATAACCACCAATCAGCAGGCATTGATGGTCTTGGGAAAAAGTGCCTGTGCGTTGGAAGATGTCACATGTCTTCGAATTTTTGGCTATAGTCAACTTCATGTATCTCAGTCCACTGGAAGACGCAGGCCACTCTCAAGTACAACAAACCGTCTTGCTCCGTCTTCCGTAAACAGTCTTTCTTAGCCGTTCTTTCGACCCTCCCCCCGACCAGGCAAGAGCAGCACAAATTGCCCACCAGACACAATAGCACCCGTCTGTACAGAGAATCTTCGCTTTTCAACAAGTGAAGGAGAACTTTCTACCCTACTTCTCAAACTCATTCCCGAGTATTCATGATGGGTGAACTTACCACAGAGGTGTTAGTAGTACTTGTATTTGTCGTTGCAACAATCCAGTTGGTAAAACTGGCGACCCTAGCGGAGACCCCTGGGAAGTCGGGCTCAGCGCAACCTGCACCCCATGACGTGACGCCCACGATGATCCCGTTGTAGATCAGCGGGCCCCCGGAGTCACCCTGACACGCGTCCTTGCCTGAAACATAGTTAGGACACAAATTACATGACTGTAATTGCCTTTATGAGGCAAACTTAGAAGCCGTCCCCGCTACCGGGACACAAGCCTCCCATGGGTTGTAATCTACCTCGCGGACCCACTGTTGGTTGGTTACACCGGGTATACTGGTTTCTTTGCAATGGTATCCTTGACGGTTTTTAGATCAGTTGTGATAACATAAATTACCCTTTAGGAAGCCTGCGTGGATTCGAACCTAGCGCGGTCTTAACCATTTATCCCTTTATCGGTTACAACCAGGTAAAGGTATTTAATTAATAATTGTTAATAAACAAGTGTTATCTTTATCTAACAGGTAACACTTTGAGTAATTTCATTATCAATCAGACATGATTTACGTTTTAGTCAGAGTAACAATAGCACTTGAAATACAAACTATTTCCTTATCACATTACAATAAGTCGGAAATTACGAGTTTATTGAGTAGGTATGAATTGTCATTCGATTTCTTTATTTTTTGCGTAATTTACTCGAAAAGTACGAAATTGTAGTTGTAATTGTAATTGTAGTAACGCCTGGGATAGGTTGCTTTCTCTATAGTAGTCCCAAAACCCGCACTGACCAGGTAAACTACTAGGGCGATATATGGCGCTATGACGACGGGCGGGCATTTTGGAAGACTAGGCGGAATTTCAAAAAGGATTGACAAAAGATTTTGTTTGTCACGTTTATATATATCACGTTTTTCTTAAATATTCTACCAACCTTATTGCAAATAGACTGGCATTTTGTCTCGGCCCTCAGGATCATTCAGCTAAATCGACCTATAGTTCTGAGTGCGACTGCCTTAGTATGAGAATCGAACCGAAGAGAGCCTTTTCTCCGTAGCAGCCACGGAGTCACACGGAGTCTCGGGGCTGGCCCTCTAAGTATTACATAGTGGTACGTGAAAACAACTGGCGAAATGTGAATCTATGCCTAACCATTCGGGGATAACATGGTGTTTTGTTATTTTACTGCTGTTCCTTAAATAACTTAAACCATCATATTGACTAACTATTGATGTGCTCTAAGGACTTGTGTTTTTATCATTTACTGAAGATAAGTGGTGAATTACCTTACAGATAAAATTGGTGAAACGTTCATCGTCATGGTGCACTTGAGATCGATGAATCAACGGTTTTTCAAGATCGTGTGACGTTGCAATTTTCTACTTGATTTAAGTAGAAAATTGCAACGTCAATAATATTTGAAACATTAATCATCACTGCCGAATCAGAGGGTCTACTCTTTAAGCACGAAACCCGTAATTTCAGCCGAAGATACGGGCGTTTCTTAATCTATATTACTTATTGACATAGAGAGGGACCGACCCGTACTATAAATGGATGACAACACGATTGGACAGTTGTCCCTACTCCGGATGTATTTTCAAAGATTATGAATTTAAATACAACAGGAAGTAGGGTTCATTTCAGAGTTACGAGTTAGGTACTTTCGGACGGGCCCATTTTTTCGTAGACTCAACGAACTTAAATAGTAGAGCTAGAAGTTTGTTGACAACAAAGCTGACCAAATGACAAGCTTTCATTCAATTCTTGTCGATCGGCAAACTGCGTTCGGCCTTATTTCCTGATTATATTCGATTTTGCCGCCCTTCTGTGCCGAGTCGTGACTAACAAAACAGGTGCAATTACCTTAGCAAGACAGAATTTACGTCATAGGTAAAAATACTAACCTCCAACATCCAGAATCCCTGCGCAGATCATATTCTCGGTAACAGGATAAGGATCTCCAGTCGCGAGCTGCAGCCTCATGTAACGAGCCTGGCAGGTAGTCCGGTTGATCTTCCGTATCGTCACCTCGTTCAACACTGCCGATGCAGTTGAGCCTTCTGCCGTCTGCCGAGGGAGACATGGTTTACACACATCAATCATCTTAGTGTCAAAAATGGGATCTGTATGTACGTTGCGTAATTCGCCCGTAAGTATTACTAAAGTAAAACTTAGCTAATCTGCCACGGCTGTGATACAAGACTTAAACTCAAAGCATTTATTTCAATTAAACCATTATACACTTTTGAAAATCAGCAAAACAAATAAAAATAAAGCTACAGTCACAGTCCCAAGGGATAATAACTATAGAGGGGTAGATCTCTATGGAGAAGAGAATGAGCAAGAAACTAAACGAACACTCTTTTAAATCAGTATATTGTATATATAGAAATGAAGAAATGTGACACAGAATTATGATCATGGTAATGATCCATGATAATTATAAGATATCAAGTTTGTGCTTCTGGCGAAGATATAGTAAGTAAGAGAAAGTTTTCCGGGCCCGGAACACAAAGGGCCGGGCCCGGGTTCTGCGCTTAGGGCAAGATTGACCCCATTTCAAACAAAAAAAAGGAATATGGTTGTGTTTTAGTCAGTACAGGTAAGGTTGGTTTTACTTCATGAAGTTAAATGTTACTGTCTTGTTTCAATTTTCATATTATTAATTTTTGTATTCTGAATTATTAATTGAAACCTGTTGAAATTTTTTTTTTCTTTAATGTGTGATTATTTTGTGTATGCTTGCTGAAATGGATAATGATTTGTGTTCTTATTTTTATTCAAAACCTGACATGTATTTTTTATAATTATTAATAAATAAACTAAACCAAGTCTGCCACTTCCACTCAGAGTGGGAGGGGTTCAAAGGATGATTTTCCATCCGTAAAAGACAAGAGCTTATTCAGTTGATACTCACGCTAGTCAGCCCCCATCCAACAGCAATGACGGCAGCGTTGTCAGGCACCACACCACCCTGGTTAGGAATGCTGGCTAGTCGAGCTACACCACTGGTCAGATTGACGACGGTGCTCAGGAACACCACCGCTATGTCGTTGTCCCGGACCGGAGTGTCGTATGACTCGTGGACTCTAATTGATGACACCTGGTGTGTACTACCGCCTGCGGAAAAATTGGTAAAGTTCATCCTTTGAAATATAAAAAATCTCTTTAGCTATTGTCGCGTTGGTCTAGCGGTCGCAAGCGCGGCTGCTATGCATGAGAGCCTGGCTTCGATTCCCGGGTAAAGTGTTGTAGGGGTTTTTCCATCAGGAATTTCTCAGTGGCAGCCCGGAGTCTGGACTGGTGCCCTGTTGATGGCAATAGGCTCGCCCCCTATTACAAGGGACTTAAACATACTGGCGACAACGTGAGTGTACTATGGATACATCTCTGCCTAACCCTTCGGGGATTACAGGCGTGATGTTATGTTATGAATTACGGACACATGAATTGCAATACTAAATAAGACTGCATAATTGGTGTTATACTTATAACAAACATCATATAATTGTTGGTAAAACTCTCAGGGAAACCTTCAAAATGCTGTTTTACACATAAAACTGTACTTACCGTGTAAACTGTATGTAACAAATTATAAAACACAAAGCGATCGATATTTCATACTTTGGTTAGGTTTCAGTGAAACATTGTACAGTTATTTGAACGTTACGAACTTTCAAAATCATCATTCTTCTGCCCCTATCTCAATTTATTTGGGGTTGGACAGGGTGCAGCATGACTGCTTTCTCCATACTCCGACTTATTCCACAAACCCCCGAAAATGTCTAGAATTCCAATTCTAGAATAAGCCCTATTTGTCCTCCTTCTATTCCCTACTACATCGTCATCACGACAGTAATTTCCTTTCTAGCCATATCAGCTTTCACGTCATACCCAAAACTTCCTGAAGCCTTCGTGACGTGTGTCACTTTCTACTTACCTGAATACAAAAGAGTTGAGCCCGCACGAACGGTGTAAAACCTTGCGTTGATAAGAATGCCCCTGCAAAGGATGATGTTTACTTATTTAGTTATTTTTTTTTTACATTTTGACAAAATTAAGTCAACAGAATTCAGTTTGTTTTTGTAAAATACCCACTTTCTTATGAATTAGGTAAAATGAAGTGTGTAAAATCATCACACTAGGAATTTCTCCTGTATCGTGGGTGCCTTTACAAACATTTAAACACACATACACAAACCAAACACTCAGAGGCCAGACCAGAAACAAGTATCTGTTCCGCTATACAAATGTTTGTTTCGTGCGGGATTCGAATCTGCGACACACAGCGCATCAGTCCAATGGCTCACCCACTGCGCCACCTGTGCCGTCGGCGTCGTATTGAATTGACAGCATTTTTCCAGTGCAATAAAAAAAATGTGCTTGAATTGTTGTAGTCTCAAATACAAAAAATAAGCCACATCCTTTCTGTCATTCCAGCGTGTAGTCTCGAGAACTTATGTAACTGTTCTGCCGGCTATATGCCACGAGAATGAGCGATGGCTTCTCGTCGTGCCTTCTAGCTCAATCCTGAGCCAATGTTGACTAAGTCGTTTATGTTCTCATCTTCTGCAGAAGTTACTTTCTTTTAAATAAAGAAAGTATACTTCCTTTACCTTTAATTACAACATATTTCGTAGTAGCGTAGGTGTTGAAGGTTGAATAAAGTCATAAAGTACAGCAAAACTTACTCATCAACGAAGCAATGTGCTGCAGACAGAACGTGAGTTGGCGTCAGCAGAGAACCTCCACAAATGAACTGAAATGTGTACAGCACCTGCAAGCATAAAAGACATAATTAAGTACTAACACTTCTATTTTAAAATATGAGATGTGTAAGTAGCAACAACGGGAGCGGACACCCTAGAAAGAAAGGTTACGTAGTACTCTTAATGTGAAATTGAGCGGGTTGTGACCGCTCAATTTCACATAAAGAGTGCCTTTCTGCTCCAGTGGTAGCGCGACTGCAGCTGAATCCCAGGGCGGCAAAAAGTTACAGGGGTTTTCCATCATGAATTTCTCAATAGCAGCCACGGAGTCTGGATTTGGGCCCGGTTGATGGCAATAAGCTCGCCCTCTGGTACAAGGGACATAAACATAACTGGCGAAGTGTGGGTGTACTATTGGGTACACCTCTGCCTAACCCTTCGGGGATTACAGGCGTTTGTTTGTTCTTTGTCGAGTGTCTTACCTGCACTGTGAACGGGTACTGCTGTATGGTGGTAGCTGTTCCACCGATGATGCGGTTGTCTGTCGTCAACACCGGCATGTCCACTGTTTGAACACGGTACACTCCCGCATTGCCTGAAAATAACAACAACTTTCTTTATATTTTTCATCGTGTTAACTACGTGCCTAACCTGGTATCAGACTTCTTATGCTGCCCATGGGCCTTTAACTTGGCTTTACATGTTGACGAGAAATATCTCTCGGGCATGCTGCATCTAACGATGTTTTCCTTCACCTACGCACATGAATCCGAAAATAAAGAGGTCCGCGGATTTGAACTCGACACCGACTTTCCTTATAACTATCACATTTGAAGATAGAAAGACGGATGCGACTACTCAGTATTTTAGCCGAAATAGGCTGATCCCAAAAGAAAGGTAATATTTTTAGTTGGTTTGAAGATTTAATGTCGGTATCTGTGCATTCTTATTAATTAACTAGCTGTGCCCGCGACTTCGTTCGCGTGCTAGTCGGAAACTAAAATGTGTCGCTTAGATAAAAGTACATTTAATCTTTGCCCTGCGTTAACTTACTGACGCTGTAGAAAATAAGAAGAGAGTAATGCAAAGTACTGACTATGTCTCATACTAAAGTTTAGATGGATGGGTGTTTGTTAATCAACCACGTCAGAACGGCCGAACGGATCTTGAAGAAATTTGAAACAGGTACATTATAGTCGACAGGCAGACAGATTGTCGTTGCCGCGTTTGTGTTCCACGCGCGCCTCAAAGATATGTCAGCAACAATTAAGGGGCCCCAAAGGGACGTCTGCCGGGGCTGAGGGTTGTCCGCATGAGATACCACGGCCCCGAAACACAAAGGGCTAAGAAGGAACGTGGGTGGTTTTTAGTCAGTAGAAGTCTGACACTTTCTTCCGCTCCGCCCAGAGCGGGATGAGTCATTTGATAATTTACGAACCACAAACGGTGAGTAACGGGCTAGTTAATCGTTCGTCCGTCCTATGACGATGGAGGCGCGTTCGTGTTCCACGCGCGTCTCAAAGAGATGTCAGCAACATTGAAGGGGCCCCCAAGGACCGACGCCCGTTGGGGCTGCGGGTTGTTCGAAAGAGATACCGCGGTCTCGACACATAGGGCTAACAACACACCACATCTATATGACGACATGGTTGGCGCAATGGCTGGACGATTAACAGTAGCACTGCGTGTCGCAGGTTCGATTCCCACACGGTACAAAAAAAAAAATGTCTTGGGTTTTATCTAATTTTAATTTAGTTTTAAAAAAAATAGTATTTTAATACTGTGTAATTGGTAATTTTTTATTTGTTGACTATTCACGAAATATAATGTGTGTATGTTTACTATCACCGCGGTTCAGAAAATGACATCAAATGAATAACGCCATCTGTCGAAGACGAAGAAAAACTGCTAAAAAAGAGCGATCAAACACTATAAGGTTTAGGCTATGTAGATTTTGAAAGCAGCGTCATTTAGACTTATATCTACGTACCTTTTGCTATCATAACTTTTTTAAAGTTATCTTGTGAAGGCATTTAGTAATAAGTACCATATTCGTTCAATAGATGTCGTTGCTTGTCTCATTCTTGACCATAACGATAAGTTCTTCTTGAAAACTATAAATTCATATATCTTTTGATAGAGAGCACCGATTACGATGAAACAAAGACTAAGTAATAGCCCAAGTTACGCACAATATTTATGTATAAAAGTTACCTACATTCGTTTCGTAAATTTGACGTGATGCTTAGTCATCGAAACAGACAAACAGACAAACAGACAAAAATTCCAAAAATGCTGGAAATGTGTTCTGTTGGTTATACTTTAATACCCTGACAATTTTTTTTAAAAATATTTTCGATGTACAAAAACGATTTCTCTACAGATTTATTATATGTATAGATATATAGATATAGATATAGATATAGTAGTATTTGTACCGTGTAGGAATCGAATTCATTTAAATAGGTTTTGATAATATTTTCGTTCGGGTCAGATGCAGGATTTCCATACATCATAGGTACATTGTTCTGTGAGACTGGAAGCCGACCTCAACATGGTTGGGAAAAGTTTAAACAAATGGTGATGATGCTCAGTTTGAATCTATCGGTCTATCCTATTAAACCCACACTGGTCCCACGTGATAGATTATGTCTATTTCCTAAAGAGGTGACGCCTGTGTCCCATCAGTGGGAACTTTATAGGCTTACCACGCTTTCTTTCGATAGTTAGAAGTACCTAGTAGAAAGATGACTCATTACTAGGTATTTCCCAATACATGTGAGTGGAAAACAAAAAGCCGTTTCCCGTGATTCAGAGTTTGAAAGCTAAAAGGTTTTTATATGAAGTCAGCAGTAGATACTCAAGTGTTCTAATTATCAACTGTTATCAACATTATATTTTTCCGCATAAAAACAAAATAATCTTATCTAAGTAGCTAAATTAAGTATTATTTAGGGCAGGGCAACCTAGACAGTACAGTTTGCATTTTTCCGACCTGTGAAAACTAAAATTCTAAATCTTTAAAATTGAACGTCTTTTTTTTTTGGGAAATCATCAAATAACCCCCCGTTCTTGGGCAGAGCGGAAGGGAGTGTTATATTTCTATCTGACTAAAAACCACCCATGTTCCTTCTTAGCCCTTATGCCGAGGCCGCGGTATCTCTTTCGGACAACCCGCAGCCCCGACGCGAAATTGAACGTCTCGTCTAGGATGACTAAAACGTAACGTAAAATGAAATATTTTTAAAGGAGTGAGTAATCATGGAGTTTTTTGCTGGTTCCATAAGAACGACTATCGAGTCCTGTTTAACTTTCTTTTGTCTACCAGTGCTCATGTAGGCCTATCTATGTGAAATAAAATATTTTGTTTTGAATTTTATTGTAAAATTAGATTAGGTAAATCAATAATATTGAAACTCTTCGTATGAAATTGCTCCTCAAAATTTCTTGACAATTGGGTAAAAACCACTTTCCTTGACCTACTTTATGCTTGATGATTAATTTCAATTTTAACACTTCCAAGACCAATTTTCAAATGGTTATATAAATACATATACATTTTGTTAAATACTAGTATTTAATTCACCATGCACACTAACTATCGAAAATCACCAGAAACACGGGTGTGTTTGTATGTACCTATGTGCAAAAAAAGAAAATGAAAAAAGACAAATTTTCACTTACAGCTTGCAACTGCGATAAATAATATCACAACACCCCACATGTCTGTTTGTTTGTCCGACACTGTATGAGTTGCCCTAGATGTCGATACGTACGTTATCATATTGATAAAATGTTTTATCGGAAGCATTCCTGCGAAAAATCTTATGACACTGATAGACGGGCAACAAATGTTATTATGTTAACTCATTTGAATGTCGTGAAGAGAGTTATAAAATCTAGTCTATTTCGACTTTACCCGCGTGGAGTTCGGGAGTTATCTTACGGGAAAAACCTTACAGGCATGCAATATTCCAGGCATTTTACAGCCCAACTTCAACTTCGGGTAGGTACCTACCTATACCTCTTGTTTCTTTCTGCACATCTCCACGTACCTGCTACCGCATCAGTATAACTCAGTATAAGAAGAATACTCTGTCATATCCTTGCCATTATTTCATTCTATCTGCCCTAATGCTTAGGAGTGAAAGGTAACTGTACTGGTGAAGGTATTGAAACTGTATCAGTATGGTAGGCATGTAGGATCGTATGAACGATCAGTAGTTACCTACAGGCCTACGTCATCGTAGGCCTTAAACCTGTGAAGTATACCTTATACCTGTGAAAAGATGTCCCCGTGTTGCTGACCGAGACGAGCTACGCGCAATCGACAAAGATGGCCACTGCTCGGCGGCAGCAGTGGCCATCTTTGTCGATTGCGCGTAGCTCGTCTACTAACACCTTTACGACTTTCGACACTTTCCTGCTGATTTGATTTCGTAGTTCAATCTATTTATAAGGGCGACTCAAGAGCTTCCTATACTTACAAGCAGAACACAAGGCAAACAATGATTTTCCCACTGATTAATTGATAGCAATGTTTAGCAGTACGTTGGTATAATGCTTTAAAACTAGGCAATAGCTCCTTCGGGATCTACTGGGCTATTAAAACTGGCTGGCACAAGCCAGAATCAACAGTGGTGATCACCAGAAAATCGCCGAAACAATGAAGCTCGACGAAGTCCCAGGGAAACAATTTAACATAATTAATTAGAAAAAAATACTTAGCTGGGAAGGAAAATGACTGGCTAATAACAATGGTTGGTGTAACATAAAGACAGATTTCTATGACAGTCGTAACAAAACCATTATAAGCTGGCCTCGGAAACTCCGTACCACGGTTTGGCTAGCTCAAAGTCAAAATGTTACCTTTGACGTTCGGGCTACTGTACCTGGTCTACATTAATTAGCAGGTAAAACGGTAAAATAATAAATAAAACAAAAATATTTTATTATCAGATATTAAGGCCCAAGGAGAGCAGTGGTGGCTCAGTGGTAGCGGCCCCGACTTACGAACAGTGAGTCGTGGGTTCGAACCCAGTCAGGCGCATTACTTTGTGTAACTTATTTCATCACCACTGCTCTCAAAACGGTGAAGGAAAACATCGTGAGGAAACCGGCATGTCTTAAAACCAAAAATTTGAAGACATGTGACATCTACCAATCCGCACTGGGCCCGCGTGTGGTGGATCATAGGTCCCTCTCTTAGAGAGAAGGCCTGAGTTCTTGTAGTGGGAACATTATAGGCTGATGATGATGACGATGATCAAGGCCCATAATAATATGGTGTTACTTACATCTTACTTAAAAACTATGTTAGTAACATGTAGGAACACTAAAAAAGCAAAAAGACAATCACAATCAAAAATAAATAATATCACGGTAAAAGTAAACAAAATCAGATTTAGCTAAAGATTGTTGGTCTTAAGATTATTTCATACACGAAATAAGATAAAAATAAGTACTAATCTTTTTATCGGAACCAATTAACGCTTCTGCTTCTTGCTATGTATTTTTGGTTACTTTTTCCTGTTCGTGTAACGGGTACCTACGTACAGTAGGCCGCACTTCTTTGGTAACAGTCTGACTGGGGGCAAATCCAGAAATCTGTTAAAATCCTAAGAACCGAAACCAGGACTAATACTCAGCAGCCAAGATTGCAACTACTAGACCATGCCATGGTCTAGACCAATGAGACAGTTAAATAAACAATTCTCTGAGTGTAATATTTGATTGACATCTAGACGAATAGTGTTTTAGCAGTTATAGGAAACGTTTTCATATTGATAAACTTCGATCAAGACATAGACAAGATAACTTGATGATATTTTTTTTTTAACGTATTGAATATAGTGTACCTATCCGAGGAATAGGGGATCGGACAAAAAAAAACTAATTAGTCCGTCAGATAGATTACCAAAAAATATTGAACAGATTTTTTTTCTTTTATCTAGCTTTCTGGCTTCGGCAAGTTTACCTATGCTCTTCTAAACTCTGTTTTTTAATCTCGGAGACTAAAATGACATTACGAGGGTTGTCAGTTTTTTGCAATTCTTAAATAGTGATGTGCCACTACCGTAAATTGCCGATATTGAAATCAATTAATATCGGTTTTTTTTATAATAAGTTTTCCTGAGTAAAAGGTGTAGGTAGTTATTTAAAACGAAATAATACACAAGTAATAAGGTGCAGATGTATTTAACGTGAAACATTTTTAAATAATTAATTACAGGAATTCATTAATCATGCATGCATGTCATTTTACTTTAAATCTATGTATATTTTAAACTATTAATGGATGAAATAAAAAGCATTTTAATTTTATATCAGATTCCGAAAATGACTCCATGTCTGAATCATCAGAGTCGCTGGCTACTTCTATTATAAATCGATCAGTAATGTCTTCGACTATATGGCCCAGATGGCACATTTCATCCTCAATTTTAATAACGTGAGCTACAGAGTCTTTCCACCGCTGCGGGGTCACTTGACGAAGTCCTTCTTCAAAAAGGCTTCGTACTTCATTTAATTTGAAGGTTTTATTATTTTTAGCAAGCGTGATTCGTTTCTATAAAAAAAGTTTACGGCACGGTTGGCGCAGTGGCTGAGGGATTGGACTGCTGCGCTGCGTGTCGCGGGTTCGATCCCCGCACGGAACAAATATTTGTATGGCCTACAGATAGTAATTGTTTCGGGTCTGGGTATGTTTGTGTATGTGAGTTGTAAGTAAGTAGTGTGTGGCAACGTTTAAAAAAAATTATAGCCGAAAGAGTGAAATCGTCCAATAATTTGTCTTTGAAAGACAAATTACCCAATTAATTTCTCCTTCAGCATTCTTGGATATGTTCAGGATTTCGGCAGTTTTTAAAACATATTCGTTTTTTTTTCGGCGTCTCGGTTGGAGATTCGGTTTTCTTTTCAGTACGAACATATTTGTAAGCGTTCATGATCATATCTTTTTCTGTTTGGCTAAATGATATGAGCTTACGTTTATTTCTTGGCGATAAACTTTCTTCTTCACAGTCGTGAAGAAGAAAGTTCGTCGCGTGGGCACGCGACGAAGTAGAATGCTGAGCGTCCATGATAAATGTTCAGCGAAAACAAAAAACGTAACAAAACCACAACACTTAACACAAAAAAATAACAAAGTAACAGAAACAAACTCAACGAAAATATACCAAAAAACACTAGATAGTGTATCGCAATAGACACAACGGGCATATTCGAACACTTGAAGGACGAATAAGGTAAATAAAATGGCATCCAGTGTTGTTCCTGTTAAATGAGGGTTGAGGTTGGGGTGGGGGGTTGGTGGTCAAAATCACACACTAACTGCCGTATTATCATATTTATTTTTAGAATTGAAATTGTTTGTATGGTGTCAAGTTCCAATAATTGCCGTATTTTTCAAAAGTGCTGCCGTTTTATAAGAAAATGGTTCATATATCCGTTTTATCGTGTACGGGAACAACACTGATAGCATCTGTAATTTTTTTCTAATCGTCTAATAAATATAAAAAGTTACGATTCAACAAACCGGTATCGTAGGTACAACACTAAACAAAAGAGCTGTCAGCATTATTTGTAAGTTTGACATTTGCATGTGTCAATTTAGTCTCAGGGATTAAAAAACAGACTTTAGAGGTCTTCAAAATTACTTAACCCGCCTAGGGTCGCTGTAGGTATCTACAGAAAAAATCGATGTTAAGCACTTCCATTGCCTTTCAACCTTGATGCCAGCTGTTTACTTGGCACTCGTAATTTCGTCTTAATTCCCATACATCATCGTATTTCATACAAGTGCGATATCAGTGTTTAAAATATGCTATGTGCAGCCGTATCCTATAGAAAAAGTTTGCTACATAACATCACGCCTGTAATCCCCGAAGGGTTAGGCAGAAATGTACCTGATAGTTCACCCTAGCAATGCTCCGTAGCTAGCGGGAATCGAACTCAGGATGTCATTCTCAGCAGTTGCGATTGCAACCACTAGAACATTGTCAAAAAGTTTGCTATTTTTTTTTATTTCAATTCAACAGTGATCTACACTGGGCCCACGTCATCGTGAATAGGGTAGTTAACTAAAAAAATCTAATTAGTCCGTCAGATAGATTTCCAAAAAATACTGGACACCTATTTTTTCTTTTTTCACGTAAACAAACAATGAAGACGATACAGTGCTTTGAAAACTCGTGTGACGTCACGACCCCCCACTCAAATCTTTGACGCGTTTTATCTTCGTCAATTTTTATTGATTTGATAAAACAAAAAATACGTATCCAATATTTTTCGATAATCTAACAGACGGACTAATTAGAATCATATTTTTATAGTCAGTAAACATCCCTATTATGGCCTATTGTCGCCCATATTATAATTTTGGCACAGACCTCCTTTCACCTGAGCCAAAATTATAAGCTGATTATGTTAAGAGGTGATTTGTGGTTGATCTATCGTAAATAAAACCGCAAAAAAAACTTTGTGCCGTAACTTTATTCTTCATAAAAACAAAAAACACGTTATTGCAGGCATCACAACGGATCGAGTCGATCGCAAGTTCTTACATAATATATACTAAGTTAATATGTAATGTAAATACAACATTATTATCTACTATTTTCTTCTGTGACAAATCATTTAACACAGTGCAGGCGAAAAGCAGAAGTTTTTTTGGAAAATATTTAATATTACGTCATATATTTTTACTGGATATTATATAAATGAATTCTGAAGGTTCTATGAAAAAGGTAAAAGATAAATATAACAAACTTCTGATTTTCGCTAACATAGTTTTGAAAGATTCAAAAATACAGATCTAAATACAATGGAATATAGTATATGTAATAAATAATATAAAAATACACAGGGAATGTATAATGTGCAATAAATACAGTATATAAAAACATTTTGTTAATAGATAATTTAAAAATATAGATTCTCTAGAGAAATTGAACTAACTACGCAGAGTTGGTCAAGAGTTTATAAGATTCGAGTTAAATCCGACAGTGAAACAGGAAAACGTGTTTTATCACGATTTGACGGTAGTCAGATATTATGAAAGAGTTTTCTATAATTCACTATGAATGAATCTACTTAATTTTTTATTTTAAATATTTACTGGACAATATCTTTAATTATTCACTACTTTGTATAATGTTTTAGTTGAATTAATGCTAATATTTCTTTTAATTTAACAGCACTCCTCAATTCTTAAATATATCTTTTTTTCTCAATTTATCATTTTATTGAAATTACTACATAGATACTCTTTTTTCAACAAATATTATTTTTGTAATCCTAATCACTGTGGCCAAGAAACCATTATGGAAAATAGAAAATTAAAGTGTTTAAAAAACAAGGAATGTTAGTTGAAACGAAAGTCTGTAATTAGTTAAACAGATAATATACAATTTTAAGTACAAAACTATAGAAATAACAAAAACATGTATTATACAAGTATTTTGCATAATTAGCGACTTTCGTAACAATGGATTTTTAAAATGATTAAAAAATTCTACAAAAATCACTAATACACTGTAAGAGAAACTAATTGTAAATAAATCCGACACCCTATGCCAATTTGCCGAGTTAAGGTGGAAACGCCAGGTTATTCCACGAAATACAACTTTCAATTTGCAAATTGCCGGTCGGTGTCAGGCTGTACGTTGAACTAAATATGATTCGCGACATTAACATGAATGTATTTTACAGACAAGACAATCATTCAAATCATCAATACAACCCTTTTAGTTCATTTAGTTCCATTGAATTACTTTTTTCATGCAATACTCTTCAAGAACATAGAGGGTTGTATGCGAATCATATTTTAATTAATATATAACCTTCCACTGACCTGCTAATTACAAAGAAACGTAAGCAAATTTGAATTTCGGGGGCTTACCCTGCCGCTTTAACCTTGAAGTTATTTCATTGATCTGTCAAAGAATAACAGTTGCAATTTGTTTATACGGACTACGTAAGTAGGTAGTCAATTTACTTAACAATTAGTTTTCCTAACCTTACAAAAGGTTTAACATTTTCTAAATATTTGGTATAGAATATATCTACATAGTACATCTTATATATTCCATAATATCAAAAAACATAATTGTCATCTCACTATGAACCATATGGCACGGCGTGTTTTATATAAAAACTGTAGTCAACATAAAAATACTTACGTTGTTCTTAAAATGCAATCGAATATACTATAATATAGTGAAAAACATGATTTAAAATTTTATATTTATGCATGTATGAAGTTTAACGGTTTCAGATCTTCAGAAACATTTTTTATATCTGAATTGAATGATAAAATATTTGTTTTTTCAAGACAATATTTAAACAGTTGAAACTTAACAATACGTACATATACACATATTATATTCACATAACTTTAGAAATTTAACTTAGATATAGATTTTCCAAAAGGAATAATTAATTTAAGAAATTCGAACAATTTTTAATACCTTTCCTTTTTAACCCTTTACGGTATTTCGACAGTTCATAGTGTTTTTTTCGGTAGAATGTTATCCCACCATGAGTGGGAGCGGGACGACACATTAGAAGCTATCTCTTTCTCACGTGGACTTTTGCTGAAACCTTTTACATACTCTTACAAAAAAGGCGAATAAGAAATTTTTCTTCTCATATTTCCATTAACGACTACTTAAATGATAGGAATAGTTGGTCGCTGAGTTGAACACAAGACAATGTTTGTTTGTTTGTTATTTATGTTCTTTCTCCAAAATTAGTTTACTGACATGTTATGTCTTTTTTTTGTTTTTATTATTATATACATTTTTATTTTTGACTTGTGTCTGTAATCAATCGTAATATTAAGTTACACCTTTCTATTGTATCGAGTCTGGTTCTTCTAACCAAACAGACAGATGTGTTGCTGGGGAGTTTGTTCCGCCACTTCTTCTTTCCAGCAAAAAACACTAGGAAGTGTCGAAGGGTGGGCGTTTTGGGGGACTGTCACTTGTAAATGAGTAAAGTAAAGTAAAGTAAATTTTGACGTTCGAAAAGTGCTGATTATCAGCCTAGTTTGAATAAATGACTTTTGATTTTGATTTTGATTTTGATTTTGATTTTATTTTTAAAGTTCACTGCTTCACGCGTTTTTTTCATGTTGAGATTTTATATCCAAAACGATTGCCTATATAAATCTGTGTCATTTGTCATTTATATAGAACAACCTTCGTTTACACGTCGGATTATATAATTAATAAAATATTATAATACAATAATATTTGAGGGAGACTTAATACTGATGCGTACCTAATTCAATTCGTTTAGATTTTGGCATATTGGTTGAGCATTTCTTTATTTTTATAATTTATTTATTCATTCTTAAAACAATAACATTTTCGTTTCAATAAATCTACAGTCAAAGTGTGTTAATTTCTCGAGCTAACATATTTTTACAAATAATAAAGTCCGATTTTTTAAATAATATGACAAATGTGCCAATTAAAATATTTTTTACCGGGTTCAAAATGTCCAAGACTTATAATAAATAAATAAGATCAGTATTAAGCCACCCTATTACTAAATCTAGACTTTCGAAGACTTATCCTAAACATAATATAACAAGCGCTATCACCTTCAAACTAACACTAAACAAACGAAACATTTTCAACTACGCAACGACTCTAAATAGATAATATTCAGATCTTTTTCAAGATTATATTTTGTATGAAGCCTTTGGAGCAAAAGACGACCGAAATCTTCATTTTTTATTTTAATTTTAATAGAAAAATGCAATCTTTCTTTGCAATTTCTTATTATATGTCAATTGCAGCCTTGGACAGAAGTGGTGGTGACCAGAAATGATCATCAGATGAGCTGATTATTATTATTTATGTCATCACCGCCCATAAAAGGCAATTCCAGGGACATTTAGGCACTTTACCATTCTAGATTTGTAAATACTGCAGTCTCTTGTTGTCATACATATCCTTTCAACACCATACTATTTATTTTTCTATTTTATTATAAAGAGTCAAGCTTCACAGTCTAAGTTTCACATTGACCTTGTTTGTTTCGCTCTAAAGACTTCATACCTTCTTTACAAATAAAATTTGTTAAACTAACTACGGTATAGGTAACATGTTTGAGCTGTATTGCACGTCCAAACTTCTAAATTGGGGGAGAGATATATTTCTACAGTAATAAAATAAGAAAAGTGCAGAAAATAGAGATTAAATGATTCCTTCTCGCTGCGTAAATTACTTTTAGTAATTTTGCTTGAGAATTGAGAAAACATAGATTATATTATAATAGAAACAATAACAATGCGTTTTCAACAGAGTTTTCAGATGATCTTTCTTAATTATATTTTATTTTCAATAGACTTTGCGTCTGTAGCATTTTTAAGTAAATATAATTTATACTTAAAACTTGAAATGAATTGCACAGAAATAGATAAAGCGTTAATGTTTTTAGAAATATTTAACGTCTTTTACAACAATGAAAATATTTAACATATGTATAAGAATATCTAATTATAAAGGAAACAATCATATAATTAACAGTAAATACATTGAAATATAGGAAAAGTGATAGAAAAGCAACCTTATGATTAATATATAAAAACGTTTTTCAATATAGAAAGAGATAAAGACAGTCTCCCCCTTATAAGCTAGTCTATTTAAGAACAAAGCTATATTTGTTCACATTTCATTAAAGAAATATAAGTAATAATTTTCAAGACACATCCGATTTTATTGAAACTCAGTCGTCACCAGGGTATAAAGTCATGGTCTGGAAGTTGAGGACTTAGATTTGAAAACATCTACTTAAAAAATAAAATTAACTGCAATTCATAAAGTTTCGCTAAGAAATGTAATTTGAACTCTTATATTATTTAATGTATCGTTTAACTGGCTGCTGTAACCACAATGTTTTCAATTATTTATATATATAAGACCATGACTTTATACTGTAAGTTCAGAAAGTAAATATCGACGTCGATTTAGTATTATTTAAGGCCAATACTAAGATATTAAAAATCTACATAACAGTATTAATTTACCCGTTGTTACACTGACTACGAAACATTATACTACTTGGAAATTATTTAAAAATGCGAGATTTTTGACTGTGAATAATTGTTTTATGAATGAGAGAAGATCTGTGTCTGTTTCCCAGCAATGGGCACATTTAAGGCTAATAATTGTTATATTTTTTACTCACAAATATTACCCACTTTTTGGCGCAGCTAGGTAAAAAGATAATTATAGTCTTCAATTTAAAATCAAAGTCTGTCAATTCACAGAACATAAACAATTACCCTGCTTAAGAGCTCCGCCGTTGTCGAGTGAAATGTTATCGGGTATCGAATCCGCTAGCCTAACTAGTCAAATATCATAACAAGATATGTTTTAACTACTTCTATTCACTCTCGTCACACGTTTACCTTTTAACTTTGTATGAGGTATGTAAATAACGAGATAATACTCCGTTTAGAAACGATACTGGGTCTTTAAGGTTGCATTAGTCGACGGGTCGAACTCGTTGCCGGGCGTGGCTACTCTGCATGCTATTTGGTAATGTTTTTAATTTATCTAGTTTTATTCATTTATCTAGTTTTTCTCTATATATTTATTTAGTGAAATATACTATGATTTATAACGAAAATGAGCGCGTAAAGTGACCTTTGGGCGTATAGATATTATGGAAAAACTTCTGGATGCATCCACTTAAAACAATTTATTTGAACTTTTGAATAAATTGTCTATCCCTGTATGGTTTCACTTTTTCCATTTTCATACTACATAAGTTATTTATTTACGCCGAAAGATGAGTTCAAATAATTGTTAAAATATGGAAGTTTCGACGCTCATAACTTCTAAACCAATGTTTTTTTCCAGTTCTCCTTCCATACAGGGCTAGATAATGACAAGACCAGTTGATGCAATTTTTAGTTTTGAATCTTTACCGTCAAACAGACGAGTAATCACCATACTACGTTTGTATGGAAGAATGACCGACTAGGTCATCCTTAAGCGATCATCTACCGGAATATTCACGACAAAGGTAAAAACAATGACCACGTGTTCAGTATTTCATTCAGAACCCCTAATAAAAAAAAACTGGTGTTTCCTACAAAAAAGCAATACTATATACATATTGCACTTTTGTAGGAAACAGCTGTTTAAATACTACATAAATTGACTTTCGTATCGCTTCATAAGAAGTATTATTTCTTTATCGATGCCTTTAGAATACGAGAGAACTAAATTACGTATTTATTTTGAAATAGGACGTTGAGTGCAGAGTGGTTTACACGATTGTTGAGCAGTCGAGATACCATAGGCTGTATATGATTTGTGGATTTTTTACAATTTATTTAAGGCTACGTAACTTTTGACCCAGTGTTTTTATTCTTTTTTTGACCAAAATCTTCAAGTTTGCAAGATTAAATTTTCACTTTATTTGAATTTTCATGTGTTTGTTGTGCAAATAAATGTATTCTTCTTTTCTTTCTATCTTTTTTTTAATTGCCTCAAATATTTCACCATCGAGAGTCAAATACATACCTAATTGAAATTCTAAATCGTTATAGTTTACCACAGAGCTCAAAAAATATCCTAACCGCTCGAAACTATTCGTGTATTACCGCAATAGGATTCAATATATTTTATAAACTTTTGTATATCTTTCGATAAAATTGACGTCAACGTATGTAAGAGGAAATCTAAAGCTGTCATTTTTGTATATATTGTTTTTATAACTGTTTACTTATATATTGTGCGGTATTGAGGTACCATTTAATGAGGTGTACTTGTCTTGGGTTTTAACACACGTGTTTTGGTTAATATTAATAACTAACTATGTATTCATATGTATTTATGTATGCCGTTATATTTCCACCTGGGTTTGTTGAAATCAGAAATATTGATATAGTTAAATTTAAAAGTACTATCTAAGAAATTGTGTAAATAATTAAACGACTTATTAACACGTATGAAGGTCGAATTTTGTATGAGTTTACCAAACTACTAATGGCAGTTTGTTATAACTGGTTTTTTCGACCAAATCCAAAATATCTTTTTTTATAATACTAACTATAATGCCCGTTTACACTCACACTTTTTGACATCACCTAAATGTAATATTTATATATTATTGCACGTAGGATTTTCAAGGCGTCTAGGGTTGAAAATCCAACAGCACAGTTTTGTTTACACTGCACATTTCGGCGTTGCCATAGAAACGGGCATAAATTACACAGGACCGGTCAAAACTATACCTATAAAACAATTTAGCCTAATCACAATTTGACCGACCACACTTATACAAGGTTAGATTTGTCTACCCTAAACCGGGGTCCTTGTACTCATCATTATAAACGATTTTTATTGAGAGATCAACCCTAAAATCTAGAAAAAAATACTAATGAGGCTTGTGTTTGGTCGAAAGTCGCCTGAGAAAATATTATTGCCGAAATTGCCCCATAGGCCTCGTGTTCACAGTAATCGTCGATATTCAACGATCAGGGACTGTACTTACTATAGCAGTATTACTTAAATTATACTTTAATGTGGGAAAGAGATAAAGCTATACAGGATGTGTAGCTCTATCTCTTAATCTCACTTAAGTAAAATTTTATAAAAGTGCTATTAGAGGCGACAGCGGACTCCTAGTTGATTTTCTTTCTCAATTTTAGTCTAAAAATTAAATAAATAGTGCCACTGGAGGCGGTAGTGGACTCATATCTAGTAGATTTTTTCGCGATTTCTATATTAATACTAAAAACAATTCATATTAATGAGTACAAAAACCCCAGAAGTTTAGCATAACCTCTAACTTGACTTACAAACTTGCTTACAGACATACATACATAAATACAGTTCGTACGATACACGTGCGTGACGTCACGGCGTGGTGTTCACGGCGGCAAGTTCATTTGCAAGTTCTGCAAGTACGCCGAGGTTGAGTTTAGTAAGCCGATGCGTTGTTTCTGCTTCCGCTGTTCTGTCATCTGTGGGGGAAAGTGTTTATTTAGCATTGAAATTGATCTGCCTAGCGTCTTCCTAATAGGGGATCGGCCTGAGTCAAAAAAAATATGGTTCTAATCAGTCCGTCAGTTGGATTATCGAAAAATATTGAATACGTGTTTTTTGTTTTATCTAATTAATAAAAATTGACAAAGATAAAACGCGTCAAAGATCATGAGTGGGGGGGTTGTGACGTCATTTGTAGGTAAAAAATGTACTGACATGTGACGTTTTCGAGGAGTTCACGAGTTTTTGAAGCACTGTATCTTCTTAATTTTTTGTTTATGTGAAAAAAGAAAAAATATGTGTACAATATTTTTTGGAAATCTATCTGATGGACTAATTAGTTTTTTTTTGTCCGATCCCCTATTATGTTGGGATTGGTTTTAAGGTTAATCATAATTATGCTAATGATTTAATATAAGGCGAGTTGCCTATCTGACTTCTACAACTCAGTTAGTATCGGGAAATACTATACAGGCTGGTTTTCAGACTTTCGGGACTATGACGAAGAATCTTTCTTTCTCAGCCGGAATAAGGGGCTTTACATTCTTGTTTTTCATACCCCTAAATAACCATCCAATACTTACTATCCAGCCATAATTTTGTCACGTAAAACAATCCGTTTTCGAAAGTTACATGCCACTCAATTAGTAATGTAGTTAGGTCGTATGGAGATCGATCGATATCGATAAAAGAAAATACTTTATTTTACTCCACACTTACTTATAAGTTGTTATTTATGAATAATGAATTTCTTATATTTACAAAGATGTTTCAAATCTGCCTGCCTCACTGGACAATTCTTTTTTGTGCACATACCTGGTCCCTCAACTCGGTGAGCAAGTCGGTAAGCGTGTGCACAGCTCGCTGCGCTCGGTCCAGCTGCGCCTGCAGCGCCGCGCGCGCCTCCAGCTCGCCCCCCTCGCCCTGCCCGCCGCCCATCAGCGACAGCGCGCGCAGCCGAGGGAACCAGTCTAGGTTGTTGGACTGGGGGGAGAGATTAACTTTATTGAGGGTCTTAAAGACTTGAACTTGGGAGAGTATTTGTGTTTGTAGGTTAGTTTCATACATAATACAAAAAGAAAAAAACATGTGTCAGAGTGACGTCATATTCTTCACAGCAAACCTTTTCATTTGATGCCCATATTATGGAAATTAATAAAAATAATTAATCCGCCATCTTTGGGAGTTCACCATATTGGATTTAGAATGATGTCACTTAGTTAAGCATTTATTGTCATCTAAACTGAACAAGTACGCAAAATTTTAGATCAATCGGAAACCAGGAAGTAGATACAATTTAACTTCTAAGATTTGATTACAGGTGAAGCTTATATAAGCGTAATAAGATTACCCTCCCTCGGGTAAAGTTAAATAGTTTCGGAGTATTATGGTAATTATACCAGTTAATGACAATAGGCTTGCCCATAGAACATGAGATCTAACATAACTAGCAACACATTTGCCTCGCTCTATAGTTGCTTACCTTAATCATAGAGTGCACATAGCTCTCTGGGCCGGTGAACTCCGTGGGGTCCTTGACCCGCACCAGTACCATAAAGTACAGATAGTGCCACATGTTGTGTTCGCTCTTTATGTGCTCCTCGAACGAGACTGTCTTGTTGTCAAAGGCTGACCTGTTCAAGCCTGTGAAAAACAAAAAAAATACTTAAAAAAACCTTTACAAAGAAAAAACGTAAAAAGTCACAAACAAACATACATACATACATACATACGTGAACGCTAAAAACATAACACTCTTTTTTTGGGGCAGTCGTGTAAAAATAAACTTTAATTTCGGAAGACGGTGGCAAAAAAGTCAGTGAAACAAACAAAAGTCACTAACTTTCGAAAGTAAAGTTTACTTTTCACTTTTTTGCGTTTTTTTGGATGTCTGCTTTCTATACGAATTCTGGTATACATTTTACATCGTCACTAAAAGATCATCAACATAGAAGGAACAAAAATACACAATTATTAAAGAACCTAACCAATAAACTACAAGTAAATTTAATAATATGGAACCGCCGAGTGGGCTTCCTCTACCAAATAAAAAAAATGTCATGTTAAGTCAGTCTGACGTACTCTGGGCAATCAGCTCTTTTACAGCCAAGAGCCAACTCCCTGAATTTCAAAAAAATATCAAACATTTTAAATAAATAAATAAATGTAAATAATGTTTTCTTTGCATTTAAAAAAGAAAATAATAAATTGTTTCACCACTGGCGCGCTTGCAATTCATTCCATGCCCGGACCGGATCCGATAAAACATTAATTTTAAATGTATCACTCACCACAAATAAAACAGGTGTTCTTAAGTATAAGTTCTTTCTGCTGCTTCTCGCTCCTCAGGTCGGCGAAGGTGTCGATGATGACACCGAAGATCAGGTTCAGCACGATGATGATGACCACGAAGAAGAACAGCAAGTCGTACACCACGCGGGCGACGAATAGCGGCTCCTGGTGACGGAGAACAGGGTTTGTGATTTAGGCGTGTGAAGAACTGGGTGTAGTTCTTTATCTGCCATAGAGGAGGTTCTCAATTCGATTGGTATGTTTTTTTTTCTTTGTTTTTAAGAAGGGACGCACTGTAATATCGCAAATGAGAATTTTAGTTCTTCATACATGTCGATATCGTTTTTTTCGCCTTTGCTTATATTTTATTACAATTTTTCATTTACTGCTGAGTTATTTTCTTTTCAATAAATTTCAATAAAACGTCTTTATGAAACAACGCACTGTTTTACAAAATTGTTAAAGTAGATTATGCAGTTATACTGAAGAGGTTTCTTGAATGCTTCTTCGAGTATATAAATAGCTATATATGAGAGAAAAAGATAAAGCCCTTTAATATTATCAGTTTAAAGGTTTTAAATTCTTAGCTCCAAATATCATCGCTTTACTATGCCCAGAGCATCACATAGTAGGTAGGGACTCTCTATATATATCCCCAATACCATTTCTCTGAGCATAGCTCATTATGAGGGTAGCAAACCAGTTGAGGTCAGAAATTAACCCAAGATAATGTCCTGTAGGGATCAAAAGTTCCCTGAGTCCTAACCCTAGTCTTGGTCCACCTGTGTGTCGAATTTCATCGCAATCCGTTTAGCCGTTAAACAAATAACGAACGACAACAAAGTCATCACGATTTTGGTATTAATTAGTTAGGAGCATACTCACAAAGCTAGCAGGGGCTCTCAATATATCCCCAATGCCGCCGCCATTCCTCAGACCCTGGTTGAGCGTGGTGACGATACACATCAGTAGCGAGTCACAGCTGCGCTCCCTTAGCTCGCCCCCGACGGACACGAAGCGAGAGGAACGACGGCACTGCTCGGCCTCCTTCAGGTACTTGGAGGAGCCGTCGTCTCCGCAGCCGTCGGGCTCATAGCGTGGGTCGTTATCATCTGGTTGGGGTAAGAAATTGTGAGAGGTTTTTTAGGCTAACTATCGCTCTTTGATATTTTTTGGGTCTGGACATGTCGGTTATGAAGTGTGGTGGTTTTTGATAAAAGCAGGCCATACCCAAGTAACACAGAAAGCATTTTAAAAAACAACTAGTATACTTATGTAGAGCTTAAGGTCCGTATAAACTCTTACAAAAGTTCACCGAACATCTTAAGGCTTTATATTGGCATTTGAAAACCATTGTCATGCTTTACACTGTATAGCGGTTGGACAGTGGCATGTCAAAATGCTTTTGTAAAGCCTTTAGTTTAACTGTAGCATACCACAATGCAGCTGTACAGCTTTTAGCTGTTTTCAGTGCATTTGGATCAACAATAGCATTTTAAGTAGTAAAATAAATGCTTAATGCTGTTTAATAGCATAAACGTGAACCATTAAAATGCCAAGTTAATCCAGTACACAGCTTTCAGCTGTTTTCAGTGCTTTAGGGTTTACAATAGCATTTTGGACCGTAAGATAATGCCTAATGCTGTTTAATAGCATATACTTGTACCATTATAATGCACCGTAAATCTAGTAAACGGCTTTGAGCTATTTTGAGTGCTCTTTGTTGTGTTGTAGGACTTACAAGTGCTAAGTAAAAGCTTAATACTGGTGAATAGCATAAACGTGAATCAATATAATGCTTGCATTTTTAAAGTTCACCTGAGTGCTGTTGTCCGGTTAACAGCCCTTTAACCAAATACACGTGAGCTATTGTGATGCGTAAAGCCATAAATACATTCACTTTACTGTATTCGTAAAGCCATTTGTCGGTCATATTGGGGAGAAACACATTTTATTAAAATCAACAAAACAAGATGTACATTATTAATATATGTTTGCATCATCATGAATACTAATTATATTTCATACCACTATTACATACGTACCAATAAAAAATGTTATGTGAAGTACTTACTTAAGCTTTTTATTTACATAGATTTAAAGGGTAATCAACAATTTCTTTGGCAGGTTATTAATTTTTAAATTTAATAACCTGCCTTAGAAATTGTTGATTACCCTTTAAATCTAAATTAAAAAATAAATTGATTTTGACAATTATCGTCATGTACCGCTATTTAGTTTTTATGAGTTTTATTGTTTTGCTCAAGGATTCCCAAAATTACGTTCAAGTAATGGCACTATTTCAGTCTACATCAAGCCTACTGGCATGCCAGTGAACCCATATAAAACTACTTTATAGACAATGGCACTACGATGGTTCACCAAAAGTCTTCTCTCTGGCCTCTAGCTTAATAATTGTTCACATGTGAGTATTTGTAATGCTGGCGGCATTTATTAGCCTTTCTAAAGGTTCACCGGGCTACTGTAGACCGATACCATTTGGTAAATATTTTATAACCAAAAAATATAATCGAATGGACTTATTTATAATAGCAATAGACCTTTATCATAAATTAAAAAATAAATTGGTTTTGACAATTATCGTCATGTACCGCTACTTAATTTTTATGGGTTCTATTGTTTTACTCAAGGATTCCCAAAATTACGTTCAAGTAATGGCACTATTTCAGTCTACATCAATCCTATTGGCATGCCGGTGAACCCATATAAAACTACTTTATAGACAATGGCACTACGATGGTTCACCAAAAGTCTTCTCTCTGGCCTCTAGCCTAATAATTGTTCACATGTGAGTATTTATAATGCTGGTGGCATTAATTAGCCTTTCTAAAGGTTCACCGGGCTTCTGTAGACCGACACCATTTTGTAAATATTTTATAACCAAAAAATATAATCTAATGGACCTATTTATAATAGCAATAGACCTTTATTATAATGATATAACTTAATTAAATACTGCCCAGCCAATACTATTATGTTAATTATGCAAAATTCGTTCTAGACTAGGAATACACAATTGTTTTGGTTATTTCGTACATTTCTCTAAATCAAACTTTATATCAAAAACACAATATATCGAAGGCGCGTGAAAATGTTCAATTAAACTCATATAGACATTTACAGTAAACTACATTGCGTTTAATATTTGATGGCATGAAATAACAAAACCGTCATAAAGTCATCCAGTATTATACATTGTTTAGTGATGTAAAAAAAGTATGTTGTCGTTCATTAAGTTTTGACGGTCTCCGTCCATACTATATTGCTGGACATAGTACTTATACTACAACGGTAATTGTATTATAACATTTGTGCCATGGTATTACAGATGATTTTGCAATGGTGTAGGGTTTATTTAAGTTCTACATGTGAACACTTTAAAAGCCACAATCATTCTTTTAGCACAATCTAATGCTAGTCTAATGCTTTTGTAATACGATTGGCAACTTCATTGACCGTAATTATGCTTTTTTAATGCGATTGGCATCTTAATTGGTCACAAAAATGCCAACAAAATGCGCCTGTAATGCTAAAAAATGACTACATGTGAACCTATTTATGGCCTAAGGCCGCATAATTTGTGCCCAAATAAGCATTACGGTAGCCGTATAGACGTTTGTAATGCTAAAATATAACCAACTCAAAATGCTAAAACGATACTGAAATGCCGAAAACCGGCCGTTTTAGTGCTTTGATGTGTTACTTGGGTATGTAATGATTTACTATAAGTTTTTTTTTAATAATCTGTCTTCCAAAGAGAACGAGAGAGCCATTGCACTGCAGAGGGCAGGGCAAAGGATCTTTCTAATTATGTCACATCTCACTCACCTAGCCAGACAATATCATCATTCTCCTGCCCTTATCCCAATTTATTTGGGGTCGGCGCAACATGTCTTCTTCTTCCATACTTCTCTATTTCTCGTCATGTCAGCAGTCACCTCCTTTCTAGCCATATCATCCTTCACACAGTCCATCCATCGTTTCTTAGGTCTTCCTCTACTCTTATAGCCATCTACATTCATACTCAACATTTTTCTCACAACATTTTCTTCATTCCTTCGCATCACATGTCCATACCACGACAATCGATTACAATAAAAGACAGTAATTAAATATCGATACGATTGACTTTGACATTTAATTCGATTTAAGAAATCATTCACTTAGATTAAAAAAATTAAAATTTGAACTACCTTGTGATCGCAAATCCGACTGTTAAACTAGAACCGTAAGTTAGTCCCCGCGGTTATGCATTCTCCATAAATGTGTGTGGGGAAAGAGAAAGCCATTGCCGTGTAAGAGGCAGGCAATCCAAGTTAAAGATTAAATAAATCTAATAAAATGTAAAAGTCAATCGTTTCGAAGCTTAATGTCAATATTTTTTAAATGAGACAATTTTATAAATGAGAAATATTAAAAAAAAGTACTCACCGTCGAGCCGGTCGACATTGACGAGGAAATGGTCTCGGAAGAACATGTAGCCTACGATGGAGAACATATAGACCAGGACAAGCGCCAGCACGGCCGTCAGTAGGATGGACCGGCCGTTGCGAGTCACTGAGCGCATCACGTTCAAGAGAGTCTCTTCGCGGTACACTATGTCCAGTAGCTGAGGTAAACAATCAATATATAGATACATACAGGGTGCAAACGGACCCTTCAACCAAGCATTCTGTACATCAAATTATATAACTTTAACATTAACACTAAAACGGGATATTTACCACGTTTGCTGTTTCTTTCGAGTTCTCGATATTGCGGCGCTTACAAGCATGATCACGGATAAATTGAAATTATTGCGGGTGTTTATGAGCAGACAAATCGGTATACCCTCTTTCTTGTTCGTTTTTTGCGCTCGGTACCGCTACTACTGTTCCTCACAAATTAATTCTGTTTCAGACACACGAAACTCAGTGTCCGTTCGCAAATTTCTTTTTGGCCCTTTTTTGGACAAACAGACAAACATTAAACATGGTAAATATCCCGTTTAAGGTGGTAGTTAGTGACCAAGTTTGTTTAAAAACATATAAGTAACTCTACGCAAAAAATATTGCTGGTAACTAAAATGTTTTAGGAATGTAAAATCACGGTTTACTGTAGGACAGAAAAACAAGAGGGGAGTTTAGGCATACCTCAACATACCCTTGCACAACAATAAGTAAGTTTATCATCATCTTTCTTATATTCTACGAACTTACCAAAACAGAAAAGAAGAATGGATGCCAACATATCCCGCAGAAACAGAAGACGAGATATACGCTGTGGTACAGCAGTTCAGGGTCGGTGAGCACCTTGCCCGGAGACTTGGAGAGAGTGCCCTGGTTGCCCATTATGCTCACCAAGTGGATGCCTTTCACCACTATCTGTGGGGGAAAAGGGCAGTGAATAGGGAAGTTAACAAAAAAAAAAGAATTATCTATAATTATTATAGATCGATCGCAGAATCCTTGCACCCAAAATTCAATATGTACTTACAGTGAGCATGGCGAGCGCCCACAGCGTAGGCTCGGGCCCGGCGGAGTACATGAAGCGCACGGCCGCACTGGCGAGCAAGGCCCGGGCTCCGCCCCCGCGGGGCAGCCACGTGACGAGCGCGCCCGCCACGCCCGACACGCACCACACCACCAGCGACAGGTGCTCACCCAGCTCTGCACATGTGAACACCGTATACACCGACATATAGAACCAGTACACAAACACACTTTTTGTTTATTAGAGACTGCGCTTTTTAAAGCGTTAACGGCGCTATTTCACGAGCGAGAGAGTCACGGGGATAGTTACACCGTGAAATCAACATTCAGCGACATTCCATTATCCAAAAGGATTATCGAAAAACATAATAAACAAGCCACAAAGTTTTATATTGAAATTCGTTGTAACATAACGATCTATTCCAAGTTTTATACATGTTATAATGATAATACTTTGAAAGCGATTACCACTTCAATTTTATGACTCGATTGGTGTATTATCGCGATTCACTCGCTCGTGGAAATAGCACCTAAAGTAGCCCGCGGAATTCAAACATACGTAACATTTGAATTTTGAGGGCTACAATAAACATCCCCCATAAATGGTCACTTATTAGCCGAATGTTACCAAAGCAGTGAGAATATGGCTAACAGTATAGTAAGAACTATTAAGCTCAAAAATATGTTCGATTGCTAATGAGTAACAATGATTCCGCACAGACCAAATCAGAGCATAGAAACCGAGATGATAAGATACAAAATTGTACAAGCAAAACCAAAATGGCTCCTCTTTAGTCTATGTAGAACCTTATTTTAAAATCACGTCGTGATTAGGGTAATGTGATGAACGAAAAGCACTTATACAGGGTGTAAATCAACCCATCACACAGCCGTCAACCAAGCATTCTGTACATCAAACTAAGTATCCCTACGCAAAAATTTTTGGTGGGAAACGACTTTTTTTTTTGGGTCAAAAATCACATTTTACGGTGATAAAACTCAATGTAGCACTGTTAAAACATTGTGCTAGTAGATGCTTGGAATAGTAAACGGGTCATGGAGGTAATTTAAGTAAAGTTATAATCTGAAAAACCGCTGTGAAAAATTTGGAACTTTGACCCCCAATATCTCCGTAACTAGGAGGTTCCTAGGTATGGTCTAGAACAAAAAAAAATATCGCAGTAGTGGGGAGAATAAGTGCCCTTCGTTTGCGTTAAGGGTACTTTTACACCCTATATACAGCATTGAATTGTAATGCAAACATATTACAATATATTATACCATTTTGAAATATGTAGATTACTCTTTAACGGAGTTATGTAATATTTTATTTGGATCTGTGGCAGTGACAAAGACGGTCATAATAGATTGTTAGCAAGTGATGTCACTTTTCTAAACAAATCACTGTTGTAAGAGCAGTTGTCTAACAACAATTTGCTTTTCTTTTACTTTTCTTAAGAAAGTCTGTCTTATCACAAGAAATATAAATTATTTCTGAAAATCTTAGTCTCACTGTGTGGTCATCATATTATTCAGCAATGGATGGATCAAAGCTGTCAATGACAATGATGTTTAGTCAGTTAGGACATTTTGACCAGCTTTTCATTAGTAATGGTTCGGTTAATTCTGACAAACCAAATGCGGACAAACTGCGTTCACGGGATACTGTCATCGGATATTTACATCAGTTCATTATAGCTCGTGGTCATAAACTAGTAGCCGCAAGGGTCGATATGTGGATGGGTGACCACCAGTACATACCGAGTTTCCTCTGGTGTCTTGGAAAGCACATTAATCCGTTTGTCAAAGCTGTCATTTGTAGATTACATTCTAAAGTGACCCGAAACTGACAAGCAGTCTTACAAAGAGGCATTGTATTAGCAAGCCCTAACGGGATGTAGGGTTAGATAGGCAGTCGTTCCATGTAAAAATCTGATATTTAGCTTATTCTGTTAGACTGGAAGCCGACGCCAACATAATTGAGTTGATGACAAAAAAAATCTAAACAGTCCGTCAGATAGATTTCCAAAAAATATTGGACACATACTTTTCCTTTATTCACATAATCAAAAAATTAAGACGATGCAGTGCTTCGAAAACTAGTGTGACGTCACATTTCACTACATTTTTTACCGGAAAATGACGTCACAAGCTTCTCCAACTCATGATCTTTGACGCGTTTTACCTTCGTCAATTTTAATAAATTTGATAAAAGAAAAAAACACGTATCCAATATTTTTCGATAATCTAACTGGCGGACTAAACAGAATCATATGTTTTTAGTCAGGAATCACATAGGGAAAATGCTATGCAGATGATAATGATATCTGTCCGGTGTCCGGAACCGCGTCCGCAATTTGTCCGCACCATAAAACAGCAAGCAACAAACATGTACATGCATTAACAATAGTTTAGACACTTACTTGGATTCTCGTCTTGGAAGGGATAGAAAAAGGCTACAATGATGTTGATTAGAACAGCGAAGTTGAACAGAATGTTACTCCACAGAGACATGTAGGACGACACCCAGAACAGGAGACGTTGACCTGGAACAATAATAATAAAATAATTTGGAGTCTTCTAATACAGGCATTGTTTGCTTAAAAGAAGGCTCCAGTCACAAACAAATTTTTGTAATCTTGTTGAAGGAATAAACCATTTTTTTTTAATAAAGCCATGATTAGGCCTTATAAGGAAGGGTGTCTGTTTTGCCAGTTATCTGTAAGTCCTATAAAATAGGGGGTGAGCCTATTGCCAACAACCGGACACAAATCCAGACTCCATGGCTACTACTGAGAAATTCCTCATAAAAAAAAAACCCAATAACAATTTGCCCGATCTGGGAATCGTACCCAGGACCTCATGCTCAACAGTCGCACTTGCTACCACTAGACCAATGAGGCAGTCCAAAAAGGTTGATTTTGTATTGTCAGAAGTTGGTTGGAAAAATCAGGTTTTATCGGAACGAGTGTAGTCTTTTGCGGCAATAGGTGTTAAGATTTTCTGTACCCCTAAAGAAGAACCTAAAAAAGGAACCACTCCCCTTTTTTTTTTTTTTGGAGTTGGAAATCATCGAATAACCCCTCCCACTCGGGCAGAGCGGAAGGGAGTGTCAGACTTCTACTGACTAAAAACCATCCATGTTCCTTCTTAGCCCTTGTGCCAACGCCGCGGTATCTCTTTCGAACAACCCGCAGCCCCGACGGGCAACCCGCAGCCCCGACGGACAACCCGCAGCCCCGACGGAGTAACCATTCCCATTCCTTTCTATTATTTAATTCTCTTCTCTAGACCCAGGTTCCTGTGCATCACACTCACCCCTGAGCTTTTTCTGCCACTTCATCTCATGGAACAGGTTGTCTAGTCTGTTGAAGAAGTCGGCCACCTTGCTGCCCTGGTCGTCTCGCTCGGCACTCTGCAGTACACGATGCTTACTATCCGCCGGCAGATATTCACAGATCTCGGGTATTGGGAATACGATCTGTTCCATACTACGGTCTGTACGGACTATCTGTTGAAGAAAATGGAAGGTTTAGTTAAAAGAAAGCTGTTCAGGTCCATCAGTAATGATCCCGAATTATGAAGCAGGTTGGGTTAGAACTAATTTCATCTTCGTTGCTCTCAAAATGCTGAAGGAAAACGTAGAAAGGAAACCAACTAGCATGACCTAGAACTAAAAACTCGAACGACTTTGATCAACACGCACTCACACTTCCCGAGGCGTGAGTCCCAGAAATGGAAATGTTCCGGGCTGATTATGCCAGGTCTGGTTTTCAAAGTCCATATGACACGTCTTCTAAAGCAGTGAAGTTATATAAAAGTATAGTCGCAATACATAAAGAACTAAAGTAACACAGTATCAAGTTCTGGATAGTGCTATTGTTGTTCTCGGAGATAATGCTAACAAAGTGTAGCGCAGTAAAGCTTAGCCCAGTAAAGTTACTGACCTCTATCTGCGCGGTGTGAGTACGGTAGTAGCGCAGCGCGTCGGCGTTGGCGCCGTGCGGCGAGGCGCGCACGAGTGCGGCCAGCTCTTTGTTGTGGGCCGCCAGCTGGTGGCACAGGATGTAGATGTTGTGTCCCACCTGTGCAATAAAATAACACCCTGCATTATATAGAAAGGTCATTCGAAAATTGACAAAGCAATGAAATTCTGGGCCCGATGTCACGTTATTAAAACACATATGTACTGCATCGGAAGAAGCACAAGATTCCATATGGATCTTCTGAATGCATTTGATTTCGTAAACAACGAAACCTTTCTCTTTAAATTCGACCATTATAGTTTAGGAAAACTTGCGCTCAGTTAAGAGAAATGGTATTTAAACGATAGACATCAGCAAGTACAAAAACATAGTGTCAATACAATGGGCTTAAAAGTAAGTATGGGTCTACCACAGGGTTCGCAATTAGGTCCTTTCCTCTTTTTAGTCTATTTTAATGATCTAGCCCGTTTATTTCAAAACCAACCACAAATGGTATTGTTTGTCGATGATACTTCTTGAATATTAAAGACTTGCCACAAAAAAACAAAACGTAGGTATACGATTTGCTCTACCAAATGTCAGAAGTAGAGATTGTGTCATAGTATTGAATCAAGAGAAACTAGAATTTGTCGATGACCCTGTTTTGTTGGTGGTCACGCTCGATTCAAGGCTACAATGGGGTCTTCATATAACATCTTTTGCAGGACAGCTGAGTTCAGCAGCAAGATAATTCTTTAATAAAATATTAGTAGGACTTAAATATGGTTGTATTCTATCAGATTATCTAGGTGAGCTGAGTATGGAAGCTACTACTCATAACATCGCATAGTAAATATTTGTATAGGATATCATTACAACTAAAAATAAAAACACCTTTTTGCAAAAAAGAAAACCGACTTCAAAAACAAAAAAAATGTGAAAAATAAACTTGAGAAGAAAAATCAGAAGTCGGTAGCAAAAAAAAAATCGAAATCAAACAAACAAATTTCACCGACTTCAGAAACTGATTTTTCTTCTGAAGTTTATTTTTAATTTTTTTTTGTAGTTTTGTTTTTCAAGTCGGTTTTTTTTTGTAAAAAAGTTTTTCAGTGCAACTTTCGAAAGATTCAACCAAATTGGCCCAGTATAAATTTCATGTATTTTTCCAATAAAAAGGGAAAAAACGGAAAGATTCCCGTTTCTTTCGAAAGTGGTTTTTTTCCCAGAAAAAATTGTATTTTTATTAACTTCCGGCATTTTCAACGCTATGCTTATCAGAATCGGGACCTGTTCAGCGCAGTCGTGCGCATTAACTTCGGGACCTAAAAAAAACGCAAAACCTTTGCTTTGTTAAGATGATCTTTGTATACAGTATAACTGACCTCCTTAGGCGACACGCCTTGTACAATGGCGTCGTCTTCCGAATCGGAGTCGGCGTCCATAGCGTGTTCCTGATGGAAAGCGGAGCAGGCAACATCAACCTGTTCACAAACATACAACTGCATTATTAACCTTATAATAATAATAATCGTTTTATTGCAGGCATCTAAGGCCCATAGGTAAAGTACACAAATAATATAAAATAATAATAACAAACTAATACATATTAAAAAAATCTTATAAACTATAACTACACACGTAACGTTGTCGGCGTCGTGTTTCGCTGCGAGGTGTCACGTAATCGTCTACGGAAACATCGATATAAGACACCTTTCGGCAAATACTGTCTAAGAGCTACACACAGATCCCTCGAAAAGCAGGCTTCGGCCGTCTACGAAACCGTAGTTTCGTAACTGGTTTCGAAGAAGGAATGATTTGTCCTTGTACGTAACTAGTTTCGATGGAGGAATTATTTGTCTTTATACGAAACCACGGTTACGTACAAGAAATTTTTGCAAAAATATGAAATATCACTAGTTACGAACAAGGAATAATTCTTTTATCGAAACAAGCGAAACTAAAAAAAAACCGTTGATCCCGGCTGTCATTTTCTAGTTTTTTGACAGTCGCTACAATAGAGTAGTTGACTGACTAAAAAAAATATGATTCTGTTTTGCCCGTTTGTTAGATTATCGAAAAATATTAGATACGTGTTTTTTGTTTTATCAAATGAATAAAAATTGACGAAAATAAAATGTGTCAAAGATCGTGAGTGCGGGCTGGTGACGTCACTTTCTGGCTAAAAATGTACCAAACTATTTGGTACATTTTTACCCCAATATATTTGGGACTTACCTACTAGTTAAAAATACAGGTTCAAACTAAAATAGCCAACGAAACTCCGCAGGCGTTTCTGTACTCTATAATGGCCCAGTAGCTTGGAATCACTGTTCATCAGCTCTAGAACCTTTGCCAGGAATAAGACAGTACTCACCAGCTGCTTAAGGTTCATGTTATCCATGGATACAGCACCAGTAGTCTAAAATATACTACTCACAAGTTTTGTTTTGGGAATGGCATCTCGCAACGTCATCTGCTTAACTCAACTTTCCTGTGGATTCCTTGAATATAAGGCCTCCAGCCAGAGCAAACAAACTTACAAACTACGTTGAAAGGCCTTCAGCCAGAGCAAACTTACAAACTACGTTGAATAAGGCCTCCAGCCAGAGCAAATAAACATACAAACTACGTTGAATAAAAGGCCTCCAGCCAAAGTAAACAAACTTACAAACTACGCGACTACACGCTAATTGCCATCAGCGTGTAGTCGCCTTAAACCGAGACATGCTTAGGGCGTCCTGAGGGAGGACAACAAGGGTACAAGCTGGATCTGAGTGATATCATTATGTAGGAACTAGTTTTGAACTACTAGCTCAGTCACACGGGCTGGCTCGAGCGTGGGTCGAAAAGGTCACCACTCACCAGCTGCTTCGGGTTCATGTTGTACAGGATCCTCTCAGCATTGTTCTCAGAGTCGTTCCTGGACTCCATGATGGCCAGGAGTAACTTGGAGGCGTTGTTCTTCAGCTCAAGGACGAGGTCCATGCGTGTCTTGCCGAGTGGGTTGATGTCGTTCAATATCAGCGCTGTTATGATGTCGAGGCCGTTGCTCTCGTGGGTTGCAATGCAGTTCTGGTTGTCGTGGCAGGGGCCTGGAAGAGTTCGTGTATTTTAGAGGGATGTAACCAAACAGTGTAAAGATTCTCTACATTAAAACCAGGCGTGAGTACAAGGGGGGAGGGCAATGAGTGCAACTGCGCCCCTTTTTTTTTTTGGGGGGTGGGAAATCATCAAATAACCCTTCCCGCTCTTGGGCAGCGCGTGTCAGACTTCTACTGACTAAAAACCACCCATGTTCCTTCTTAGCTCTTGCACCGGGGCCGCGGTATCTCTTTCGTACAACCCGCAGCCACGACGGGCAATGAGTGCAATTGCCGCCCCTGAATACGACTAAATACGTCATTATGACATACATGTACGGTCCTAGAGGAGGGGTCACAGTGGCCATGACGCGCCCCGAACCCCAAATCTTCTTGAAACATAAGCACTCTTTTTGAAAGTCGGTTAAAAAAGCAACCATGGAGTATTTTGCCGGATTTTCTCCGTAAGAACCCGAACCGTGCACTTTTTCTTGACATTTTATGAATGCCCATGTAGGTCTATGTAAAATAAAATATTAAGATTTTGACACTACGTTTTTACCTTGGCAGTACTCAGTAAGCGTTTCTAAGGTCTGGTTGATGAGGGCCACGTTGCCCTCGTTGATGTACAGGCCTAGCAGGCCTAGGCCTCCCGTGGTGGACCCGCAGATACAGTCCAGGAACATGAGCGTCTGGGACACTAGGTTGTAGTTGGACTTGTTGTTCTGATTGCGGAGGAGGTTCTGAGGACAAAGAGGTCAAATTCACTTAGTGATTATGAACTATTTCGATGAGTAAGTTAGTTATACTTAGATTCTGTAATATCTCCGTTTGGGCACTGACTCCTGTAACACAGGTCTATCACCTAGTACAGGAGTCAGAGACTTCACACAATTTTATAACGACTTTCTTGTGTAATAAAGATTATTGATTATTACTGTGACCCCGTGTCATTCTATTGCTGGGTAAAGGCTTCTCGCCTTGACTTCAAAATCTTTAGATCTGAGGCTAATGTGAACCACTGGTCTTAGCTCCAGCTCGTCCTGCTGTCTCCTTCGATGAGTAAGTTAACGTACATAAATCTGACAGAAAACCCCTTTTCCTTTCGTAATTTATCTGACGGATCATCATCATCATCATCTGTTACTTCAGATAAATTAAAATTCCTATAATTTATCTGAAGTTTAGTCATTTAAAAAAAAAACTTGGTCTCCCACCCACATTTATGTGTGTGTCTATTTGTGAGTGTCTTTGGGCATGTGTCAGAAATTTAAGTGTGTGTATGTGTGCCAGAATTTGCATTTGAGACCCTTTGAAATTCACTTTGATATACAAAAAACCAGAATTCCATTGATATCAAGATAAACTGTCAAGACATGCAATTTTATATAGATAAGCAGTTTTACAAGATAGCTTAGTTAATATGGACTATATTCAACTTAATTTGTTAACGTTACCTGCAAGTCGGGGTTATGGTTCTCACAGAGCAGCTGTAAGAACCGTAGGATGGGCCTCATGATGGCCACCTTGGGAGGCAACACGTCTGAGTTGCCAGCCTCTTTCTTCTCTGCCATGATCTCTTCCAGAGCTGTCGTACCTGCGCCATGTTAGTTAACAGCTTTTAATTCTTATACTTTAAGCAATAATAATAATAAGGAGCTCGTGGTTTAATAATAACTGCCACTCGGGTCGATCTTTAGGTTAAGCCGCGCTTGCCTAGGTTGATCTGTGGATGGGTGACCGCCCATTACATAGCGAGTTTCCTCCGTGCTTCGGAAAGCACGTTAAGCTGTTGGTCCCAGTTGCCACATATAGATCTTTGGCAGTCGTTACAGGTGGTCAGTGACCTGAAAGTCTGACAACCAGTCTTACCAAAGGGTCTCGTATTTCCCATTATTAACTGGGTTGTGGAGGTCAGATGGGCAGTCGCTCCATGTAAAATACTGGTACTCAGCTGCATCCGGTTAGACTGGAAGCAGACTCCAACATAGTTGGGAAAAGGCTAGGCAGATGATGATACTTTAAGCAATAATCGGAAATTCTGTATATATAAAAGGAGAAGTTGACTGACTGACATATCAACACAGGACCTAAAGTAGGCCGCGGTATCTCTTTCGAACAACCCGCAGCCCCGACGGGAAGATGATAATAGCCTTAATGACAACAAGCATACTCACCATGAGACATGGTATGTATATCCGAGTAGGCGTGCACAGCAGAGCCACAAGCGCTGCTTACCTCGTCATCCATCTCCTCACCGACTACTAGCACACCGGGAGATGCCTTGTTAGCTGTTAAAGAACATCATTTGTGTTTGATACTTCTGGTCGATATAGATTCAAAATGACGGTGACAAGTAACAACAAACTATCTGAAGTTATCAGCAAAGAACCTAATATGGACAGTTTGTTTACTGCGCCGCCGCATGCCTATAACCCCCGAAGGATTGTGTTACCCTGGGGAACTTACCCACATTTCGACAGTTATGTCTAAGACACATGTAATAGTGGAGGAGCTCGTGGCTTAATAAGAACTGCCACTCGGGTCGATCTTTAGGTAAAGTTGTGCTTGCCTAGGTCGGTCTGTGGATGGGTGACCGCCCGACATACTGAGTTTCCTCCGTGCCTCGGAGAGCACGTTAAGCTGTTGGTCCCGGCTGCCATATATAGATCTTTGGCAGTCGTTACAGGTAGTCAGTGACCTGAAATTCTGACATCCAGTCTTACCAAAGAGTATCGTATTACCTAGTATTAACTGGGTTGTGGAGGTCAGATAGGCAGTCGCTCCATGTAAAATACTGGTATTCAGCTGCATCCGGTTAGACTGGAAGCCGACCCCAACATAGTTGGGAAAAGGCTAGGCAGATGATGACACATGTAATAGTAGGCGAGTCTAATGCTATCAACCGGACACAAATCCAGATTCCGTGGCTTTTACTGAGAAATTCCTAATGGAAAAACTTAATAACAATTTGCCCAACTCAGAAATCGAACCCAGGACGTCACGCTCAGCAATCGCGAAATCGTCTATTTTTTTTAAAACGTTGCCCCGCTAAGATTTTCTTCTGTATCGTGGGTGCGTTTACAAACATTTAAACACACATACACAAATACCCAGACCCGGAACAACTACCTGTAGGCTATACAAATATTTGTTTCGTGCGGGGATCGAACCCGCAAACTACTTGAACAACGGAGCAGTCGACTATTTACATTTTAACATAGCAACATTGAATATCACAAACATCTTCACTGCATGTAAAGTCAAATCAGAGCCCCTTAAGCGGCTTAAAAAAAATCTGACACCAGCTTAGGCACTAACAACTCGACAAATAAAGAAGAAGCGATGATCGCTCTTTTCCTTAAAAATCTTTCTCATGAATAAATGACAAAATATTCACAAAACAGTATAATTCATAATATTTACCATCTGTGGTGACTGTTTTCTGTTTCTCGGAGTAGCTAGAGCGTTGTTTGTCTCCACTGGTAGCGGATGTACTGCTGGCTGCAAGCGACCTGATTTCTTGCTGTGCCTCGCGCATTTTGTCGTAGAATACCTGAAAAATGTTAATTTTAGTACACGGTAAACTGAAATTAATATTATTTTCTCAACAAAAGGATATTCGGTCAAAAGTACTGAACAAAAGGCATAAAATAATCAATTTTAGTTAGGATGCTGCAAATAATCATATAGAGGGTGACGATTAAGTCACCTGCACCCTTTAATGTGCCCAGTTTTTTTGGGAGAAGTCCGACGCGCTATAATAGAATTAACAGAGGCGACCAGTAGAAAAGCGCCCAAACTTTACCAAAGAGTTATATCTGTTCTTGAAAAGGGTAAGCCCACCTTCTAGAAGTATACAGGTTAGGCACGTGTCACCAATCACCATACTGTATAAATATAAGTAGCATGACATTTACCTTTAAAAATGCTTGTGATATTTCTCCATTTTGTAGTTTAGTGTAAATGCTGTGTTGTATTATTGGGTTGCCACCCTCAAGGAGTGCAATACCTGTGTAACAAATAAAATAGGAGTCATATAATTTTTTTTTTGTTTTAACCAAATACTAGAAAAACAGGATCACTTAGCGTTTCTTACTATCAACGAAACGACTGCAAAAACCAAAAAAAAATATGCTAATTCTGAATAGGATCCTCTCTCTCTATTCTTAGCACTCAAATAGGGCAAGTTCTAGTCTTGCTGAAGATCTTGATGAAGACGTTGAGACGCTAAATCGGATGAACCATAAAACAATACTTTAAAATGTCTACAGGAAATATCACATACATATATAAACTCACACCTTTTTCCTATGGGGGTCGGCAGAAACTACAGAATGCCTCCTGCAACGATCCTTACGTACCCCTTTTGCTTCGTTCACGTTAATACATACACTCGTATGTGGTCAAAAAAGTTGCTTTTTAAACTCACCAAGCTGTATAGCCTCCAAGAAGATAGCCTGTCGATTAGTGCTCTTGATGACGAGGTCTACCACCAGGTCCGAAGCCCCTTCCTTGTCCAGATGAGCCTGTACTTGGGCCAGGGTCTGTCCAGTTCGCAGCAGAACTTTCGCTGTCCAAGCGTATATACAATTAGTACATGGCAATAAGGGCGAATTTGTGCTAGCAAAACGTGTTAGAAGCTTTTGGGATGCTAAATAAATATAAAAGGGTTGTTTGTGTTTTAAAGTGGACAGGCAAAAGTGGGGTTTTTATTTTACGGAGGGCATACAAAAGTGGGGTCTAATATTCTACAGCGGGCAGGCAAAATTGGGATATAACAATATTACAAGTAGTGGCTAAAACGTGTTATTATATTGTTTAAAAAAAACACGTAATATAATTGTAAGTGTATAAAACTTTTGCGATATTGGAGCTTTGTAATGACGTTATAAAAAGCTATTTTGTTCTAGTAAGAGACATGAACTCATTCAGGACGAGGACAACAAATAATAGTATGTTTATTTTCTCATCACAAATGTTACAGTGAACAGTAATTATTTAATCTAATACACAGTGTAAACATTTGTGAGGGGCTGGTGCTCGAAATAGGTATACAATACCTGTGTTACAGGTTACCAGGACCCCAAGACTTACAGATACAGAATCATCGCATCATCCTTTATTCTAGCTGGTTATTAATGATAGCTTCAGTTCATATTTAACTAAGGCAATAATTTGAACGTACACATACATAATCATCATTATTTAAGTAACGGCACGTATTGAAATGACGGGACGGTTGGCGCAGTGGCTGAGTGATTGTACTGCTGCGCTGAGTGTGGCGGGTTCGATACCGGCACGGAACAACTATTTGTATGGCCTACAGAAAGTTGTTTGGGGTCTGGGTGTGTTTGTGAGTTAAAATGTTTGTAAACGCACCCACGATACATGATAAAATCCTAGTGTGGGGAAACGTTTAAAAAAAAAAGAACATTTAAATAAAATTCTCAAACAACGTAGTATATAGCTAAATAAATGATTACTAGTCATATTATAGTGTTATGTGTTAAAATTAGTTTGATTAATACATATAGCATTAATATGTGTCAGTAAAAAGTGCTAGTTTCAAATTAAAAAGAAATGGGAATAGCGATCAAGCAACTGATAGAGTGGGCATCGTACGTAAAGGGTGATTTGCTTGCGAAATACATTAAATATCAAAATTTTGTATTGGTATGAGAACTCAAGTAAATTAAAACTTGATAATTTCAGTTTGATTCATTCATAACATCACGTCTGTAATCCCCGAAGGGTTAGGCAGAGGTGTAACCATTACTACACCCAAATATCGCCAGTTACGTTTAAGTCCCATGTAATAGGGGGCGAGCCTATTGCCATCAAATAGACATAATTCATTCAGTATAATTAATTATGTTTACTTGAGTTCAAATACATCTCAGATTTGTGAGCACTCAGTGTTTCAAATAAATATTTTTGCTGTAAATATTGCTTGGCATATTTAGGATTGTTATGGCTCGGTATTTAACGTATCTCGATAATGAGGCTACGGGTTCGAAACCGGTTCCAATTTTATTTATTACTAGCGGACGTCACGCGGTTTCACCCGCGTTGTTCCCGTTCCCGTGGGAATACAGGGATAAAAAGTAGCCTATGTCACCGAATTTTTGAAATCGGACCAGTGGTTTCGGAGCCTATTCATTACAAACAAACAAATCTTTCCTCTTTATAATATTAGTGTAGATTTAAGGATCTCCAACAAAAGATACCCACAAAATAATATTATAAGGTGCCTTTATCCAATTTATCTTGATAATTAGTAAAGTCAAAGAAAATTATTGAGAAGACGTGTGACATGCCTTTATTGAGAGTTTTCCATTAACGTGAATTATTGTGATCCTTTTAAACGTATCTTTAATGTAAGCAGAGATCATGAAGAAAAGCCCGTATGGTTTTTGTCATCACCAGTCGTGGTGATAAAAGGTCTTTTCCTTCAACGGGTCATCATCAGCAGTCCATTGCTGGACATTGGTCTCCTCAATCGCACGCCACTCAACTCGATTCTCACCAACTCTCATCCAGTTAACGGGTCATAGTCATTTGGTATTTAAATACCACCTTATTTTTCAAAGGCATATATGTATATATACATTCACAGGCACATTGAAGCCGAACTAGACCATTACATGAAGCAAATTATTACTTCAGCAAATTTATTATTTGTTTGTCTGTCAAATTTATTTAATAGATTTTCAACTTTATTGCTACAACATTAAGTTCAAATGTTGATTGGTAAAATTTGTCAGGTTCTGGTAGCTTGCTATGCTAGCATCTGAACTACCGCGCTCCCTGTCAGTCGGCCAGTTTTCAACCCAATTATTCAGGGGATAAGGGTGAAAAGTGGTCAACTGTTAGTGAATTCAATACTACCTCTTTGCCAAATCTTAATATGCCAAAAAATACATTAAACACTGTGCAGCACAAAACTCTAGTGTACAAAATGGTACTTCCAAGTACCGTCTAGTTGTACTATAAGTACCGTCTAGTGCCATGGACCCACCTGTCTTCATCTTCAGCGGATGGCTTTCTGCGTCGCATGCGGTGAGAAATAAAGAAAGATTGCTACACTAAACTATCAAGTGTTATCGGGTAAAGATGCATTTGTTACTTGTATGAGGGAAAAGTAAGATTATTTTCAATTTCAATATCAAAACAGCTTTAATGCTGAAAATAACTCGCGTATTTTCGTCAATCGAGTTTCCATACAAATTCCACGTTTCGTATTTCCATTATTTTTCATAATACGTCTACATGTCCCTTTCATTATCTGTTTTCAGCAACTAATAAGTAAAGAAAATATGACTCCCCCAAAAAACGACAAAAATTACCCATTTTTACGGCTATGATTAGAGGGTTACCAGACGAATTGTCTGGTAGACCCCCAACATGCTCTTTCTTAAAATTTGGTGTAAAAAATGTAATCACATGTTTTCGAGGAGATAAAAATGGGAAACTAAACCTCGATCTCGTCAATATGTTTGTGACATCGGTCTAGTATTTGCATTTGCTTAAATCATCTTCGTTTTGTGAAACAAAATTTTACTTTTCCCATAGCAAAAGCATCTTTATATCACTAGATTTACGCACTAAATCCTATCACCATTACTAAGATCCAGTATAATGTCATTTATGTATTATGAAAGTTCAACAACTTTTCAAAGGGAAGCAGAATCAATTCTTGCTTAACAAGATATAATTTCCTTTGATGAGACCACGTCTCATGCGGATACTAACGATTTCTATAAGCACATTTAAGCGATTATATGGGCTTCTATTGTGCCTCTCCTCTCATTCGTATAATTACGTATTGTTTTTTTAACCAATGCGAACTTTATTACTGTAAAAGTATTATAATATCTTTCCCTTTGAAAAAAAACAGTTTTTCTTTTAGTTTTCTAACCAAATTACTTTATGAACAGTGCTGACAACTACCGCTAACGGTGCACACTAGTCTGACACTATCCTTGGTAACTGTTAACAAGTTTGTTAATTAAGTCAGTTCACTATTATATAACAAGACTGTTTCACCATATTTAAAGTTATTTCAGACTCTCTTTGGATTCTGAAAGACTATGATTAGAAAAGTTAGGACGATAAATATCTCATTAATTTAGATTAATCCCAAGGTAACATTTAATTTGGCAAAAGATAACTAAACAAGAATTTTCAAATTATTTACACACATAACATAACATCACGCCTGTAATCCCCGAAGGGTTAGGCAGAGGTTTACTTAATAGTACACCCGCATTAAAGCTGGAGAAACTATACGCCAAATATTAATATATTTTTTATTTGATTTTAGGCTTCTTTTGGCTTACCTCGTTCCATCGTCGACTTCTATTAGTAGGCTCATTTAATATAAAAATAATAATTATAGAAACTGAAGAATATTTTGAATAGCTAATAATGGCTCTGCCATCTCTATAACTTTACGAAAATTATTAAGAATAGGACATCTATTTAAAGGATGTATCATTTAAGAAATGGTGAAACCAGCCTTGTTTTAATTAATTACTACCTCACACCTTAATAATTATGGGCGTAGTTCGGGTTATGCTAATAGTTTGATCGAGTAGTGAGAATTCTAATGACAATTGGCTATTTGATTACTTTTAAAAAATCACGAAAATGTTGTGTTATTTCAAAGAACTAACAGAAATAACACGATGTGTGAAAAAAGTAATAAAATCAATAAAAAATGGAGTAGCTTTAGAAGTTTTGGTGGGAGCACTTTCTATCCTTGTCGCACGAAACGGCCATTTGTACTAAGTAACTATGGCGGTATGAAATATGACGTCACATTTTTGTAGCGCTGTCTCTGTCTAGCACGTCATTTAAAATCAGTTAAAACTAAGGTATTTTTAGTTTGATCAATTTTATTACCTTTTTCACACATCGTGTTATTTCTGTAAAATCTTTGAAATAACAACATTTTCGTGAATTTTTGAGAGTAATCAAATAGCCAATTATTGATCAAACACCAGTCGTCGTTTTAACACCACGTAAGTAAATTTTTGACAGTTATGACATTTTGAGGCACTGTGCTAGAGAATCGGAACACGAGTTGTTCCAACCAATCCGAAACAACAAACGTTACTATCTAATTTGAAGTGAACACAAATTATAAAATGGTATTGTGATTGTAGTTGTTATTTTTGACTTACGTGGTGTTAAAACTTAAGCGACGCAATAATAATAGACAAGTATATTTTTCAAGTTGCTCAAAGACATTATGTAAAAATGCTGAACCATTTAATAGAATTAGGCATATCGATGAATTCATATTTCGCCACTCAACCTCGCATAACTCGAACATCGCTATAGTCCGACACAACTTAAAGGTTCCACCTATGTACTCCACAATCGAGACTGATTTATTTCGTCCTTCACAGTGTCCTGTTAAAATAAACATAACATGACGCCTGTAATCTTTGAAGGGGATGCCAGAGGTGTACCAGATAGTACACCCTCATTTCGCCAGTTATAATTTAGTTCCATGAAATAGGAGGCGAGCCTATGACCACAAAACCAGACTCCGTGGCTGCTCTGCTACTGAGAAATTCCTGATAGAAAAACCGAATAACAATTTTGACGACCCGGGAATCGAATTCAGGCCCACATGCTCAGCAGTCGCGATTGCGACTACTAGACCAACGAGGCAATCAATCTATGTTCTTAAAAAAAGTGGACAACCGAAATTTTTCCAGATGCCTAACAAAAACTAGTTGTACTTTTGTAGAACTTTTTGTACTACTGACCTATATAAAACCTTTAAGTTGCATCGTATCACAAAAAACACTTTGTTTATAACCCACAAACCTCACGCAACTTACCGCCAGGTCCATGAGTAACAGCCACAGTGCTAGGTGGCGGCAAGATCTTGGGCTCCGACTTCCGGTTGATGAAGTATTGGGACAAAAGTTTCGAGCGAAGTTGATTGCCCTGGTGACCAAATTTGAAGTATTTTTTAGATGAACTGTTCTGTGGATGTCGTAAGGTTCAAGTTTATTGATGGGAATATGATCGGTGTGCTTTCTCCTTTTCATAACATGTAAGTTGTAGGACGGACAGTGTTTGAGGTGAATGATGCTGATCCATGGGTCATGTTTGTGAACGGATAGTCGAGGTCAATTTGGAACTGCACATTTAGGTACTGCAGTGAATTATTACTGTAGTTTAAAAATCATTTTTACGTGTTAAAACATACAATTGGAAATAGCAGCATAACAGAATTAACAAAAAACTAAATACCTAACAAATAAATGTGTATCGAATATTTTTCAGTCAATTACGATGATTTACATCGTGGCTTTTAATCTAAGCATTTATTTAAAGTAGGCCAGTTACACGCACTTTTGAATTGTCTAATCAAAGACAACAGTAAAATGTAGCTACAGTGCCAGTCACAAGGCATAAAACCTGTGAAAGTACTGTAGTTGCCCATTCCAAAGCGCATAGATTTCAATGGAGAAGAACGAGCAAGAAACTCCATGGACACTCATTTAAATCAGAATATTTATATAATTTGCTTTTATACCGTCCACGACATGCGACACAAACCTTCAGTAAGTACTTAATTGACTGATTATGCGTGTAATGTAGATAATCTTCCTCTTAGGTCTCATTTACGGACACGCGGGGCGTCGCGCGGCGCGTTGTGCGTTTTTAATTCAAACACATGGCGATGTATGAAAACGTTAACGATTTCAAACGTCGATTTTACGAGAAGCGATTTTTCGCTCGTTAGTTTAAAATGCAGCGTTCGTTGCGGTGGACGCGCCTCTCAGTAAATAAATAAAAAAGCTTGAGACGAGCCTTCTACACGCGCCGTGCCACGCCCCGCGTCACCGTAAACGAGCCCTTAGAGTGTTGATGAAACATTTTCATTAAATACAATATGTGGCTCAAAATTCAGGTAAGCAAACTCCACTCGCTGTTGCAGTCAAAAGATCGTCAAGTGTCCAGGTGTCAGGGCATTCAGCGCGAGATGGGAGGTGGACCATTGATTAACCTTTCGTATGCCGTGTAATTAGACACAATTAAAAAGCCATTGTGTCTCGCGTGGATCTACATTAATACGAAAGGTTAAGATGTAGATAATCTGATGTCATACCTTCTCTCCATATTCAGGATCTACAGCCATCATCTCTCGTAGCGTGCGCAACACTTTGACGCACAGCTTTTCTTCTTTCTCTTCTAGAAGTTTCTCTGTGTGACGGATCAGTCTGAGATAGAAAACAATACTTTAGTCAACCAGTATTTTTTAAATATAATAATTACAAGAGTATTGACTGCGTCGTTGGTCTAGTGGGCGCGAGCACGTGGTCCTAGGTTCGATTCACAGGATGGATAAAGTGTTATTAGGTTTTATCATCAGATGTATCTTCGTAGCAGCCACGGAGTACGCACGGAGTCTAATCAATACCGACTTCGGTGCGATTGATATTTTCACTTTATCAGTAACTAGCTGATGCCCGTGGCTTTACCCGCGTGGATGTCGGTCAAATTATATAGGGTGTAAAAGTACCCTTAACGCAAACGAAAGGCATTTGTTCTCCCCACCACTGCGATCATTTTTTTCTTCTAGACCATACCTGGGAACCTCCTAGTTACAGAGATATTGGAGGCCAAAGTTCCAAATTTTTCACAGCTGTTTTTGTAAATACTAGTATTTCAGGTTTTAACTTTACTTAAATTATCTTAATGACCCGTTTACTATTCAAAGCATCCACTAGCACAATGTTTTAAGAGTGCTACTTTGAGTTTTACCGTAAAATGTGATTTTTGACCCCAAAAAAAAAAGTTATTTCCCAGCAAAAATTTTTGCGTTGCGTACTTGGTTTGATGTACAGAATGCTTGGTTGTCGTATGCGTGAAGGGTTCGTTTACACCCTGTATACTAAAACCTTCCTCTTGAATCACTCTACCTATTAAAAAAAACCGCTTTAAAATCCGTTGCGTAGTTTTAAAGATTTAAGCATACATAGGGACGGACAGACAGCGACTTTGTTTTATACTATGTAGTGATGATGCAAATGCAGCTTCATTAGAATCCATGGTTAGGGTCGTGTTCCACAGATGCCAAATCGATGCGACCGGCATGCGAATGTTTGCGGAGTGAGCGTTCAGCTGTGAGCTGTGCCGAGCTTCCGAAAAGCGACCCAATCGGTTTGCCGCTTTTAAGTGTGCAGTGTGGCATGATTAGTCGCTACATTTAGCTTCTAAAAAGCGGTTAAATCAGCGGTCGCTCATGCTAAAATATAACCTCCTCCTTTTTGGTAGTCGGTTAAAACGTAGCGCGTGTGCTTATGGTGGTCGTGTGGCCCTTTTTTTTTGCGTGTGGTAAATCATCAAATAACCCCTCCCGCTCTCGGGCAGAGCGAAAGGGAGTGTCAGACTTCTACTGACTAAAAACCACCCATGTTCCTTCTTAGCCCTTCAGGTCGAGGCCGCGGTATCTCTTGCGAACAACCCGCAGCGCCGACGGGATCGTGTGGCCCTTCGATGCGTATCGCTAGAAATAGCTTTTGCTTAAAGTAGGTAATAGAATCTATCTTACCTGGATATAAAGATCCCGCTAGTATCCGAATGCGACACCTCGCCAGGACTGGTGAACAGCAGGTGAGGCTTGTACAGGATATCCACCAGGAGGGACTGCTCCGCTTGCAAGAGAGGCCGCAGTTGTTCCTCCAGGAGGGCCACGATCTCTTGCAGGCCCTCCATTACTGATCTGTCGTTTTGGAGGTTTGCCTGGGAGGAAAAAATTGAATTAATACCAGACCGTGACCAGATGTATGATCGTGGACGAGGTAAAAGGAGTATGTAAGGATCATAGTACTTAGTGTTATGGTTTCTGCCTACCGCCATGAGAAAAGGGCGTGATGTATGTATGAGTCGAAAACAGGGAGGTGCGCTTTTAGTGGCCACACACCGGTTCGAGCTGCGGCAAGTGCATGTGACGGACATATCAATAAACACCTGCGTTTTTGAAATGGTTAGTGCGACAGTACACTTAAATAATAGATTTCTGTTTTTGTGTTCGGTAATTTATATTCCGCCCGGTAGTTCAGAGAATGACTACATGTTATTGTTTAGTATAATTGAAAACCTGTGCACTAGATATAAGGAAATTGTTGTGTTAGGGGATTTTAATTTACATTCGTGTCCTTTGAATGTAAGTAATTATTATGAATGTTTTGTGTCATTTTGCGAATTCACTCAAAGTAATAATGTGTCCAATTGTTTAAATAGGAAGCTGGATTTGGTTTTAAGTTCTGGTTTTTACGAGGAGGTATCGGTTGCAGCGGCGGACGAGCCGCTCGTGCCGGTCGACGCATATCACCCGCCACTCGCGGTCAGCGTGCCGCCCGCGAGGGCGGCTGGCCGGCCTGTCCTCGCCGCCCCTGGTGCTTCCCCCGCTTGCCCGCCCGTTTCATGTGCACGTAATATTAGAACGCAGTGGAACTTTCACAAAGCGGATTATCAATTGCTGTATTCAAAGTTAGGGACGGTGGATTGGGAAATCATGTATGAGATGAGCGATTTGGAAGCAATTTTGGATTTATTTTATAATACTATTAATAACATTTTAGATGACTGCGTCCCCAGGAAAAAGTCTAGTCCAAAGACGAGGTATATTTATCCGGTATGGTATACGAGCGAAATAATAAAGAACTTAAGAACTAAAGCTAGACTTCATAAAACATTTAAAACAACTAAACTTGATAGGGATTATGAAGAATATTCTAAATGCAGAGCACTTATTAAAAAATCTATAGAAACTGCTCACAAACTGCACCAACATAAAATCCAGTGTCAGTTTGCTAAAGATCCTAAGTCTTTCTGGCAATACATACGATCGAAGAAAAATGCAGTAACCAAGAAAGCTATAATAAAAGATGGTCAGCATTTATCGGATGACGAGTGTGCTAATCAATTCGCGAAATTTTTCAAATCGGTTTACAACGAGCAACCACCGCGGTTAGACGCTCAAGCGGCGGCGGCGGCGGGAGCGGGGAGCAATGCGCGGGTACAACTTGATGCGCTCAGTCTGAAGGACGTCAGAGGTGCACTCGAGCGCCTGAAACCGAAGCGTTCAGCGGGCCCGGACGGTATACCGGCATTTCTTTTTAGAGATTGTGGTAGAGTGCTCGCAGAGCCGCTACTCTATATTTTTAATATGTGTCTGCAGTCGATGACGTTCCCCGTCCAATGGAAGATCACACGGGTTATTCCTGTACCCAAAGGTAAGGCGGGATCGGATATAACTGGCTATAGGCCAGTGGCAGTGTTATCAACGCCGGCCAAGGTGTTCGAGTCTGCTATACAGCGTTGCATGCAGGAGCAGGTGCGTGGACAGTTGACTGACGCGCAACACGGGTTTCGGCCAGCGCGCAGCACTGCAACCAATCTGCTGAACTTTATGGGGCAGGTGGTGCCGGCGGTTGATGCTGGTGGGCAGGTTGATGCAGCTTATTTCGATTTTAAAAAAGCTTTCGACACCGTCGACAATGACATCTTGCTAACGAAGCTCGCAGAAGTCGGCTGCACACCACATCTACTGCACTTTTTCGCTAGCTATATGCGCGACAGACAGCAGTACGTCGATTATAATGGGTGTGAATCTGACCCATACTACACCTGGTCCGGTGTGAGTCAAGGCAGCAATTTGGGGCCTCTTGAATTCATTATAATGATTAACGATTTGCCGGAAGTCGTCAAACATGGCTTTTGTTTATTATTTGCGGATGACCTTAAGTTGCTGCTCGAGGTTAAAAGTAAATCCGATTGTGAGCGATTGCAGGAGGATATAGATAGGGTAGTGGAATGGAGTCAGGACAACAAGCTTTTGTTCAACGTGACAAAGTGCTCGGTGATGAGTTTTACGCGCGCGCGTAACCCTCTAGTACACGAGTACGTAGTGGATGCCGCTCCTATGCAACGTGTCTCTGAGGTGCGGGATTTAGGGGTTACGGTCACTCCTGAACTTTCCTTTCGCGACCATATTACGAAGATCTGTAAAAGGGCGTTTAGAAACTTAGGATTTGTTTTGAGGCAGACAAAGCACTTCACTAACATCGCTTCAGTCAGGGTCCTGTATGACGCACTGGTCAGGAGTCATCTGGAACATAGTGCGGTCATATGGGCTCCACATGAGGCCAAGTACGTGGTGATGCTAGAACGCGTACAGAACAAGTTCACGCGCCACTTGTACAAAAAGCTATATGGGGTATATCCGTTTTACCCCTTGATGTACCCCACTCTGTTTGTGCTTGGTATGGTCGGGTACAACCAACTGAGGGTAAGGCGTGAGTTCACGCTAGTGGCATATTTGGTTAGGCTACTTCGTGGTATTGAGCATAACCCGGGAGTGCTGCAGCGACTGAGTTTATGTGTACCAGACCGCTATGTGTGGAGGCGGCGCCGCCCGCCGCTGCTGGCCGTGCCGGTTGCCAGGACCAACCTTCTCGCGAAGACACCATTGACCCGCGCAATTCGGGTCATTAATGACCTTCATGGCAAGATCGACGTATTTACATGCCATTTGAGTGAATTCGCAAAAATACTGTTGTTTATTTTATGCTATTCAGTAGATTAGAGCAGGTCAAATGTTTTTAATGTTTTTATGTTATAAATCTTTTAAATATTGTGTTTTTGATGATAATGTTGTTTTACGGTTGTGTTTTTTGTGATTTCATATTTATGTTGTAATAAAATTTAAAGATTGTGTTTTTATAGTTATAGGGTATAGAAGCTAGGATTATTGATGTTACTAATTGTACCTACTTGTTTTTCATTGTTTTTTAAATTTTAAATATATTAGTTTTAAAACCGCGCTATCGCATTAGGTGAACACCTGTAATGATAGTTGTAAGGTATTTTTAAATAAATAAATAAATAAAAAATGAGGACTAATCAATGTCATTGGGTTTATCCATAAGTAATTTCTCAGTAACAGACACGGAGTCTGGATTCGTGTCCGGTTGATGGCAATACGCTTGTCTCCTATTACATGACACATATACCTCTGCCTATCCCTTCTGGTTACAATCAAGCTCATTCATCATCATTTCAGCCATAAGACGTCCACTGCTGGACATAAGCCTCCCCCAGAAGGGGGGGAAAGTCTGGTAAGTCCCTTAGTCGCCTCTTACCAACACCCACGGGAAGATATGGGATGGTGTTATTCTTTACGTCCGACACCATACGGAACATCAAGCTATGCAAACCGAACTAAGCGGATCTCTCATTTTACGGGAAGCTAATACAAAAAGAAAAGTCTCCTTCAGTACATTTTCTACCTTGAGTCGGTGCAAAATATTGTTTTTCAATGCACTTCCTCAAAAACTGAATCTTTTCGCACTACGATTAGATTCAACATCAAGCCCGCGTGCGATTTTTTCAGTCCCTCCATGTAAAATACTGGTACTCAGCTCCATTCGGTTAGACTGGAAGCCGACCCCAACATAGTTGGGAAAAAGCTAGGCAGATGATGAGTCGGCGGTGTTTTTTTAATCTCGGCAAAGAGATATGCCTCTTTTGAATATTTAAATAGTGTTTATAAATAGAATATCACAAATAAACATAATTATTTAAAACATTAATTTTTATTTTATGAGCAAATTAAAATTTATTTTTCATGTAAGGCTGTTCAGCGGCTTCATACCTTTGCTTCTTCTTCAATCTGGCGAAAGCAAAGCGTGGAACAAAAAGCAAATTAAATCATACTTTCCTAAGAATTGATGAGCTTTTTATTTACAATATTTACAAACTAAGATTTACAAAACTAAAATTATAATAAAATATATACAAGTATCAAAAATGGGGGTTCCATTTTCACTATTTACATCCTAAACCACACAAAAGACTAAAAATATTTAAATATCTACCTGTGAAGCCATTTTCTCAAGCTTGGAGGTCTTGGACGCTAATAACCACCTGCTGGTCTGCCGAGACAGGGCAGCTGCCTTTTCAAACACCGTCTGGATCTTGGCTTCCAATTCCAAGGGAATGGCTATGCTGCGAGATTTGGCTGTGAACAAAACAAAATATTTTTAGACACAAGAGATTTATTTTTGCAAGCGTTGTCGTTCAGCACGATTATCGGCGAACTATCGGAATGAAGTTCTGACCAAAAGGAGGTTATGATTTTAATGAAATGAATTTATTGGTTTGAACTTCTATGCCGAAGCTATTTCGCATGAGAACTGTCTGAACTGTCTTTTACGTTACTCATTTACTTTGGTAATTGTCTCCCCCTAACTGCGGTACTCAGAGATATTTAATGATTACTTAAGCCGTCACTTAGTAAAGATTTGACATACTTTTGTATGACCAAACTGTCAAAACACTTAGTAAGTGATGGCCTAAGTAATCATTAAAACTCTCTGAGTGCGGCAGTTCATTCTGATAGCGTGCGGATAATACAAAAACGGGCGTCTTTAAACTTATATGAAGATAATGATAATGCAGTCCACAAGGACCATATTTAAATATTTATGACGAGTAATAAAGAAGAATGGAAGAAGAAAACGGCCTCAAATGATAAAAGAGAATGCTAATGATGACGATTGCTTCACTCAATCTGTTTCCTTCCCTAACGCAGAAAGCACGAGAAAAAAAGAGATGTAGAATGTATACAGGTTGTAAATCAACCCATCACACAACCGTTAACCAAGCATTCTGTACACCAAACTAAAAACCCCTACACACATTTTTTTGCTGGGAAACGACTTTTTATTGGGGTCAAAATCACCTTTTACGGTAAAACTCAAAGTAGCACTCTTAAAACGTTGTGCTAGTGGATGTTTTGAATAGTAAACGGGTCATGGAGGTAATCTAAGTAAAGTTATAACCTGAAAAACTAGTATTTACAAAAACAGCTGTGAAAAATTTGGAACTTTAACCCCCAATATCTCCGTAACTAGGAGGTTCCCAGTACGGTCTAAAACAAAAAAAAATATCGCAGTGGTGGGGAGAACAAGTGCTCTTCGTTTCTGTCAAGGGTACTTTTACATCCTTTAGACACACCATTGTCCAACAGTAGGTAAGAAAAAAATATGAAAAATACTGACCAACTTCACTAAGCGTTCTGATGCACTTCTCTACGTTTAGTTTCTGCGGCGGTGTGAGCCAGGGGCATTGGTAGATGCTGAACGTCGTCTGCAGGAGCTCCACGAATATGGACTGGCGAGTCTGTGGGAAAAACGATTCATTATTTATTTATTAAGTAATTTATATTAATTGATCAAGATCTCCAACACAGATCGTGCAAAATAAATAATGAACGACGGCGACGTATAGGTAATGCACCTACTCTTGATTTACAGGAGACCACGGCATATAATTAAATATATAATATATCAAAGCTAATAAAGTTATAGTGCTAATTAAAAAAAACAAAAAATATTTTTGGTGAAATTGCTTAGAATAGGAAAAATAAAAATAAAATTATAAATATATTTCGACGTAATTCGTAGGTTTTTTTTTAATTTGGAATGGGCTTGCTCTTGACGTCAATCTTGCCCTAAGGGCAGAGATGAGGTCGACGATGGAACGAGCTTACCCAGAAGAAGCCTATTTACTCGCGACTTAAATAGATTGGGGTAGTAGTTACATCCAAATATCTATCCAAAATGAAGCTAAAAAGAGTAAAAAAAAAATTTTGTTTTTCAAAAAGAATCTTGATTAATTGTTACTTACGTCAAGTTGAATTGAAGGCATATCCCAAGCAGCAATAGAATATACTCGTTATTAAAATGGAAAAACTGATGATCAGAATTTTTTATACACAGTATTTCAAGTAGTTTTGGACTGAGAACGGTCAACGATCTACAGAGCGAAAATCTTTCTGAAACTCGATGTCCTATATTGACAACCAGGTTCAGTAAGTCTTAGATAATGAATTTAAAACAGTATAACCTCAAATAAGTACACTAACTGCGGTACTCAGAGATATTTAACGATTACTTAAGCCGTCATTTAGTAAAGGTTTGACATACTTTTGTATGACGAAACTGTCAAAACCTTTACTAAGTGATGGCCAAAGTAATTATTAAAGTTCTCAGAGTGCGGCAGTAAGAAAACTTATTTCTGTTATGTTGAGGCAGCCGGTGCGGTGGTGGTCGGATGGTCATATCATACCGTTTGTTCCGTTCCCACAGATAAACCGTGCAATCGATTTTGTGGGGTATAGTTGTAACTAAAGATTATAAACTTTGTTTTGACAAATAAATAACATACGCAGTGTACACGTACGTAACGATCTGAAATTTCTCGCAAAAGCGTAGAGGTTTGGAAGGTGAAAAGGGCCCAGCAATCACGGAGACACGGCGTAACCTAGCAAAAATAAATTATCTCAGGATCTAAACAGCCCTCTCACCTGTACAGTAGTACTCTGGTCGCTGAAGGGGGAGTTAAAGAACGTGCAGATGGTGTGCATGAGTACGTCTGTGATGTAGTTGACCCACGCCTTCTGCGTGCCCAGCGCGGGCGGCTTGCGGGACGTCGACGGCTCGGTTGAAGGACCTAGTGAAAAGATATCTCGTTTAAGAATTTAATAGCTGCTCAATCTAGCACCTAATATAGCATCACGCCTGTAGTTCAAAAAGGGTTAAACAGAGGTTTACCTAATAGTATACCCACATTTCACCTGTTATCTAGAAGTCCCATGTAAAGGGAGCGAGCCTATTACAATCAACCGGACAGACTCCGCAGCATTTTGCTCGACCCGGGAATCGAACCCAAGATCTAATGCTCAGTAGGCGCACTTGCGATCACTCGACCAACGAGGCAGTTATAGTTCAAGTACCTAGTTATCCATAAAATATGTAAAAGACTCGCAAAACTAACGATGAACTAACTCTTCATTGAACTAGACCGACCTAGACAAGCACAGCTTTACCTAAAGATCGACCCGAGTGGCAGTTCTTATTAAGCCACGAGCACAAATTCATTGCTTACCAGGAACAGCCAGCGGCGCATCGCTATGCAGGATAGCCTGCATGTCTTGTAGGAAGGAGCGCTGGAACAGGTCCCACATGTAGTTGCTTGAGTAGATCTCTTTCATCTCCACTTCTGTGTCGATGTAGCAGTGGTTTAGGAAGCCTACGTATGCTTCTTTTACCTGTAATGGATATAAAGATTTATCTGTAGATCTCCTTCCAATATTTTGTTCCGATTTTCTCACAATATCTCGTGCAACATAAGGCATCATGTGCCTGCCCGTCGGGGCTGCGGGTTGTTCGCAGATACCGCGGCCTCGACATGAAGGGCTAAGAAGGAACATGGGTGGTTTTTAGTCAGTAGAAGTCTGACACTCCCTTTCGCTCTGCCTAAGAGCGGGAGGGGTTATTTGATGATTTCCCACCCCCTAAAAAAAAAAGGCATCATGTGCCTAACCTTTTCCGAACTATGTTGGGGTTGGCTTCCAGTCTGACCGGATGCAAATACCAATATTTTGCATGAAGCGACTGCTTCAACCTCCACAACATACAGTACCCAGCGATAAATATTGCACATCGACCTTTGGAAATTGGTGTATTTTATACAAAGAATAATTAAAAGAAGCAAATCATAATTGTTTTAACAGATCCTTATAGATACCGGACTGTTTGTATTTCGTGCGACAGAGATAACGCTCTACGAAGCCGAAATTAGCCGATTGTCTCTTTCCAAAGGTCGATGTGCAATATTTATCGCCGGGTACTGTACTTAGTATTAGGAAATACGATACTCCTTGGTAAGACTGTTTGTCAAGACTTTCGAGCCACTGACTACTTGTAACGAATGACAAATATCTTCAGAATTACAGAATTTAACGTGTATGGGCTTGGCGAAAACTCGGTATGTAATGGGTGGTAACCCATCCACAAACAACCTAAGCAAACGCTGCTTAGCCCGAAGACTGATACGAGTGGCTGCTATTATTTAGCTACGAGCTCTTTCTTTCTTCAGCATAAGAAAGTGGCTCATAAATCAGTGGAATTAGAAAGTTGCTCTCAATTTGTGAACAATATGCCGAACAGCACGGGTTAAAGTATAATCCTACAAAAAGTGAGCTGTTGGTGTTTCGAGGTAGGAATAAAAATCCAACCTTTGTCCCTCCTGTAAAACTAAATGGTTCGCTTTTGCAGAGAGTTACCCAATTTAAATATTTAGGCCACATTGTTAATGAGGAATTAAAAGACGATTTGGATATGGAAAGGGAGCGCAGGGCACTGGCTGTGAGGGGAAATATGATATGCAGAAGGTTTCATGGTTGTTCAGTTCCTGTCAAGGTAACTCTTTTTAGAGCCTACTGCCAATCATTTTACACCAGCAGCCTTTGGGATAACCATACCCTAAAAGCAGACAATGCCCTGCGCATTCAATACAACAATGCCTTCAGGGCGCTGTTGAGGCTTCCACCTTACTGTAGTGCGTCAGGTATGTTCGCTGATGCGCATACTGACGATTACTTCGCAATAATGCGAAAGAAAGTTGCCTCAGTAATAGCCCGAGTGAGGGGAAGCAGTAACAGCATTCTGAAGGTGTTTGCAGAGAGGCTGGATGGTCCTACATTGGGGAGGTTTACCAAGCTACATGTTGGCAACAAAACTTGTTAAACCTTTCCGTGTTTTTTGTGTTTTTTTTTTTTTTTTTTGTTTTGTGTTTGTGATTTTCTTTTTGCTTTTTAATGTTATTGAATGTTACTAACATCGTTTTTTAAGTAACATGTAGTACTAACACTATGGGCCTTGACGTCTGATAATAAAATATTTTTATTTTTATAAACAAAATTTTGTTCTGTAGATTTACTAATAAATAATGTATGAATATCAAACTTACCTTTTTTTTTTTTTGGGGGGTGGGAAATCATCAAATAACCCCTCCCGCTCTTGGGCAGAGCGAAAGGGAGTGTCAGACTTCTACTGACTAAAAACCATCCATGTTCCTTCTTAGCCCTTCATGTCGAGGCCGCGGTATCCCTTGCGAACAACCCGCAGCCTCGACAGGCGTCGGCCCTTGAGGGCCCCTTCCATGTTGCTGACATCTCTTTGAGGCGCGCGTGGAACACGAACGCGCCGTCGACACGGCCTGTCGTCGTCATAAGACGGACGGACGGCGAGCTTACCCATCACTCACCGTCCACAGGCCCGCGTCTACGGTGGCCGGAAGCCATCACGTGGCCCCCGACGCCCGGAGCGCCTCCCGCGGATATCAAACTTACCTCAGGAATACAATCCTTATTAGTGATAATGGACACAATGTCGTCTAGCGGCAGGAGGGAGTGGCACTTGATCTCCGTGTACACGTTCTTGCCCATCGTGCAGCAAGTCAGCAGCTTCACTAGCTGGATGTGGTATCTAGTGGAATATATCAGCCATTAGGTTATGGAAAACAAATCATGATTTAAAGAATCATGGGCATTTTTCGACGTAGCCCGAAGAACAGAGGGCACATTGCTCGCAGAACGGATGGGGCCGGAAAGTTCTGGAGTGGCGACCGCGTACCAGAAGACGTTGCGTCGGAAGGCCTCCCACTAGGTGGACCGTGCACTTGGTTAAGGTTGCGGGTACCCGCTGGATGCGAGACACACGGGACCGGTCATTGTGGCGACACTTAGGGGAGGGCTTGTCCAGCAGTGGACGTCTTTCGGCTAACATGACGATGATGTAGTTGATGTGAAGTCAGTTAATGCCTTACCTGAGTGCTTCCGGCATTTCATTGGTCTTCCGGAACAGCTTCATCATTTGTATGAAATTGTTAGTGGACACTTTGTCATTGTAGAACACCAGAACGTCTTCACCGGCGTTCACCATCTGAGGACAGAAACACGACCAAATCTATTTTGTTTAATTTAAAGTGTTAAGTGCAGTAAGAAATTATGATAATAAGGTGGGGGTAAAGTAGGATCAGCAATCAAACCATTTATGACCAAGTTTTATTGAGGAGATTTAGGAGATTGGTATTCTCACGGTTGCTTCTCAGTTCATCTTTGCCAACATTTTATATATTAGACAAAATATTCACCTGTACACTAAAAACAGTGATATTCACAATTTTAACACTAGAAATAAGCATAAACTACGCGCTCCTTTTCACCGGCTTCACAAAGTTCATAATTCATTCGTAGGGCTCGGTATAACATTTTATAACAAATTGCCATCTTCTTTTCTAGACTTGCCATTTAATGCATTTAAAGCCAAAGTAAAATCTAATCTTTGTTTAAAAGCTTACTATTCCATTAACGACTACTTAAATGATAGGAATAGTTGGTCGCTGAGTTGAACACAAGACAATGTTTGTTTGTTTGTTATTTATGTTCTTTCTCCAAAATTAGTTTACTGACATGTTATGTCTTTTTTTTGTTTTTATTATTATATACATTTTTATTTTTGACTTGTGTCTGTAATCAATCGTAATATTAAGTTACACCTTTCTATTGTATCGAGTCTGGTTCTTCTAACCAAACAGACAGATGTGTTGCTGGGGAGTTTGTTCCGCCACTTCTTCTTTCCAGCAAAAAACACTAGGAAGTGTCGAAGGGTGGGCGTTTTGGGGGACTGTCACTTGTAAATGAGTAAAGTAAAGTAAAGTAAATTTTGACGTTCGAAAAGTGCTGATTATCAGCCTAGTTTGAATAAATGACTTTTGATTTTTTGATTTTTTGATTTTTTTTGAGTGAAACATTTACTGCTAAGATTGCAACCACAAGCACGGTCAATCGTGGTTGTGATCGCGTACAACGCGAGACAACAGGGCCCCGAGTCTGCTATTCAATAGTGTCAGAATGGTCTATCAGTGATCTCATAATTGTTGATTTTGACAAGTTTGGTGTTGTCAAAATCAACAATTACCCATGGAATTCTTGCAACGAGCTGGGCCCCGAGTCTGCTATTCAATAGTGTCAGAATGGTCTATCAGTGATCTCATAATTGTTGATTTTGACAAGTTTGGTGTTTTCAAAATCAACAATTATGAGATCACTGATAGACCATTCTGACACTATTGAATAGCAGACTCGGGGCCCTGATAACATACCAAGAAGACATAATTATCTATTTAAGTAGTCGTTAATTTGGCTTCTATCGGGTTAAACCGTTCCATCGTCGACTTCATCCCGGTCTTTAGGACAAGATTGAAATCAAGTGAAAACCCATTTAATATACATAAAAAAACAGTTTGACCAGAAATGGTTTGTTTGCTGATCTTGCTCGTCAAACCAATGCATATTTTGAGCGTTTTAGGGAACCATGATTGTACCCATTTATCACACGTTTGGAAACTCTACCTTATTAAACAGATGTGTTGCTAGGGAGTTTGTTACGCCACTTCTTCTTTCCAGCTAAAACACTAAGAAGTGTCGAAGGGTGGGCGTTTTGGGGGACTGTCTCTTGTAAAATTCGACGGTAAAAAAGTGCTGTTATCAGCCTAATTTGAATAAATGACTTAAAACTTTGATTGTTAAATACTATCGTGATTTTCAGCATATTCAGACCCAAAACCTACCTCCTTCATAACCAGTTCCTGGCTACGTCTAATATAATGCGTGTCAGCATGCACGATAGTCTGCAGGAAGTGCAGGTACTCCGGGCGCCTGCCTCTGGACTCGATGCAGTGCACGAAGTGGCCCACCACCTTCTCGTTACCTTCGTGGCCGCATAGCGCTGCGTTGTCTTTGAAGATTGAGCAGACTGTTTGGGCTTCGCGGATCTGGGGAGGGAAATATTATTTACTAGCTGTTCCCGGCATGCGTTGCAATGCCCTTTTTCCTACCTACTACCTGCCTGTGTACCAACTACCTACCTACCTACTACCCTACCTACCTACTACCCTACCTACCTACCTACTACCCTACCTACCTACTACCCGACCTACCTACTACCCTACCTACTTACTACCCTACCTACTACTCTACTGACCACCCTACCTACTCTACTATCCTACTTACTACCCTACCTACTACTCTACCTACTACCCTGCCTACCTACCTACCACTTTCTCACCTTTTAAACCTTTCTTGGACTTCCACGAATAATTCAACACTATAATTAGCCAAATCGGTCCAGCCGTTCTCGAGTTTTAGCGAGACTAACGAACAGCTATTCATTTTTATATAATATAGCTGTACCCCGCGTGCGTTGCAATGCCCTTTTACCTACCTATTACCTACCTACCTACATACTACTAATTTCTCACCTTCTCTGGACTGCCACAAATGTTTCAAAACCAAAATTAGACAAATCGGTCTAGCCGTTCTCTAGTTTTAGCGCGACTAACTAACAGCAATTAATTTTTATATTATACGCAAACACCATTTGAAAAATCGTTTTTCTATTGGGAAAGAAACAGTAATTATTTGTGATTATTGTGATAATGTCGTATGGTCTGTTTGAAGTTGTCATTCGTTGACTGAACAACTGAACGTCACTCAATTGTGTTGCCTTCCCGGAACCTCTCCACTAACACTTGAACTTTATGGGTACGGTATTAAAGCTCAAATTGATTTTACGTTTTAGTTAGAAAACGTTTGTATGGGAAAAAGAAAAGGGCTGTTTTTAGGGCTTTTCCGGCCATTATTCGAATTTTTCTCGCCGTAAAAACCATCCTTGAACTTCAACGAACATTTAAAAAAAAAAAATCAGCCAAATCGGTCAAGCCGTTTTCATGCCAAGTCGTGACAACGGAAAACGGGTTTCATTTTTATATTATATAGATTAATGATTATTTTTTTATAATCCCGATTTGTTAGGTCTCCCTTTCCTCCTTCCATTTATCTCTATCTATGGCTTTTTGGGCCCAATTCTGTTTATAAGTGGAACTGGGCGGGTCACGTTTCGAGGATGGAGCCGAACAGATAGGCGAAGACACACAGTGGGTGCCTGAAGACGGCCGGCGTAACTGAGGCAGGCCCAAGAAACGATGTCGTGACGAGCTGGATTCATTCTTATCGGATTGGATGGAGGAAGCAAATTGTAAAAAAAAACTTGGCAAGCCTTGGGGAGGCCTTTGCCCAGCAGTGGGATACAACATGTTAAAAAAATTGTCGATGATTAAAATAAGATAAATTGAACGACCCTCAAGTCTAACGACTCCTAACGCCGTATATAAAGATCAAATAAAACCTCTTAACAGAATACTCACTCCAGCATTGAGGAACAGGTCCAGATGCTTATGAAGAATGGCTTGGTTCTGCTGGTTGCCGTGACAGAAGTGTTGTAGGAACTCATGGGCTAAGGCGAGGAGTTCGTCCATACCCATGTCGTCTTCGTCGTGAGGAACCTGCGTGAAAATAAAACTTATACAGGATTTTAAATATTTGGTTGTGGTTTTTTAGGGAGAAAATGTTGTGGATAGGAGATTTTTTTTAAGTGCTGGATATTTAAGGATATGGTCTGCTATTTACATAAATAAAAGTGTCTGTTTGATATTTCAAAATAACAGCTTCTTGCTGAATGCATAATTTTAACAAAATAACATTAATTTAAATTTTTATCTGTCAGTCTGTTAATTCCGGCTGATCTCCGAAACGGGTGGACCAATTTTGACGGTTTTGATTATACTATTATAAAAACTGTAGCAGGTGGCGTTCTGTGGTTTCCAGTTAAGCCAGCAGCAGCAGACAGCAGGCCGGCAGGTTGGCCTGCCATAATATGCTAAATAGGAAAAAACATCGAAGGATTTTCGATTTCAGGGATTTTGCCAATGTCAGGTCCACATTCAAATCTTGCAGCATGCACGCATTCAAAAGGTTAAAGCACTCACTCTTGGCGACCAAGGCGATGTCTGGACATTGAGAGGCATGATATTCAACAAAATTATAATAAATAACATTTAATTGGGGGTTTATTGTGTAGAACAAAAATAAAGCGAATAAACCAACAAGACAAATGTCTCCATTATTACTCGATTTAACTGCAGAATTTGACAGAATTCGGATTTCGTCCATATTCGATTAAAAAAAGTATATTTACCGTAAGTAAAGTTTGGTACGGTAAAATTATGTTTATAATGGGTATAAAAATACTCTTGGCCTTGTCTGGGCCACAGCTTGGCAACCTCCTAGTTACGGAAATATTGGAGGTTAAAGTTTTCAGTTTTTCACATTTTATTTTTGTTATTACTTTGAATACCTTCACGAGCCCCGTTCTGTTCAATGCATTCATCAGTGTAATATTTTGAGTGGCTACCGTAAAATGTGATTGTTCACAAAGTCATTCCCCAGCAATAATTTTTGCGTAAAGTTACTTAGTTTGGTTGACGGCTTCATAAAAGACTCCGTTTACACCCTATATTTAACATAGTAATACCAATCACGTCTCGTTTAATTTTAACCCTGAACAATCATAAGTAAGCCAAGTTACCCACCTGTAACAAATCCAGCACAATATTGTGCACTCCAATGTTTCTAAGCAACCGCTGCTCATGCCTGCGTGGTCGCCCACTCTCACCGGAGCCGCTGTTCCCGTGCGTGCAGTATTTTATCATGCGTTGCAGTATCTGTAGGTAATAGAGTATTTTTTTTACAATATAACATAACGGCACGGCTGTAAACCTTGAAGGGTTAGGCAGTGTACAATGAACTTTCGGGAATATATAACTACCTATTTAGCGTATTTGTGTAGTATAGGATCGGTCGCTATAAAAGGTGGCCAGTAAATAGTACGACATAGTGCAAGTAACTATAATTTGATGCAAAACAAACACATAACCCTCCTTTTGGGCTCTGCCGCAGTCAGGTAAAATTACTAGAAAAGGCTTTCTTAATTATGCGATGCTTAAAACTCTAATTCAAGGGGATTAGAGAGCCCGTCGGGACTGCGGGGTGTTCGTAGGATACCGCGGCCTCGACACGAAGGGCTAAGAAGGAACTTGGGTGGTTTTTAGTCAGTAGAAGTTTGACACTCCCTACCGCTCTGCCCAGTGCAGGAGTAATTTGATGATTTCCCACACTTCAAAAAAAAAATGAGGATTAGAGAGAGATTTTAAATTTTTTCAATGAAAAATCCGTAACATTTAGTGGAACATATTATATTGTGTTGTTTTGGTATTGACCCATCACCCCCTGCACTGTCGTACTATTTACCCCCCACCCCTGTGTTAATAGCTGTGGGGTTTGCGGGAGCAGTCAATCTGAATTTAGCGATACAACGAAGTGAACTGTAAGGGCAATAGTAAATAGTGGTAAATTAGTGATTGTGTAAAAAGAGTTTTGTGTAAAATAAAAACATTGTGTGTGTTATCCAGTGGTGTTTTAATTGTTTCCATACCCAGCTCATAATGAGGATATGAGCTTTCAATGAGAGTGATGTCTCCTAATACGTCATCGGCCGCAAAAAGGTAAAATTCATTAAAATTTACAATAACAGATCGCAGCGAGACCACTGGTTGAACTATCTGTATAAAAAACGATACCGCAGATGGCAAAATTGGCACAGAACATTACTATGTTTAAACGTAAAAAATTAAACGTAACGTATTTCGTTTTCGTTTCGTTTCTACTTTAAGATAAAACATATTTCGTAACAGTTTGGCTTTCATCGCGGGAATACCTTGAATGAGGCTGCCACAAGAGCGTGGAGCTTGGTACAAGCAAAGAGAGGCCTATACCCAGCAGTGGGTGTCGGTGGAAGTCAGGCTGTGGATGATGAGGATGGTTTCCAAAATGCTATATTCGTAAAAACGTTGACATTTCTGTTGAGGCATACTTTATTGGATACTTTTCAAAGTTTCTGTCTACTTTTGCCCCAGCGGTCGACTTTTTGGGATTGCACAATAACATTCTTTGGAAGTATGACGATACCTTGATTGGTTCTTCACAAATTAGTTTATGTGGAAAAGTACGCTGTGACCACAAAACCTCTATTTGAAATTTAGTTTAATACCACCAGGGCCAGACATCCAGCCAAATCTAATGTAGAAATTGGTCTTCAAAAAAAAATCGAATTGAAAACATGACGTCGTGTTCTTAGCATAAAAAGAAATCATACTAATTTTTTAAACTGTAATTGGCTCTGTGCAAATTATACAATTGATATCCTTCTCTTGTACTGAAATAAATGAACATTAAACGAACATCTCAGTTCAAGAAATATCACAGCACGTGGATGACTTACCTCTTTAATCTTCTTATATTCGTTGTGGTCGTGCTTGGCCGTTCTGGACGTGTCTAGAACATTGTCCAGCGATGCGTTGCGTTCCAACACGGCGCCGCCTGGACCCACCGTCCCTGTCAGGCCTGTTTGCAGTTTATGTCAGAATTCGAAGAGATATATATATATATCTTGATAATAATAAAAAAATATTATAAATGGCACTTTATGTTCATTCGATCGCGATTTGTCGCTTTCACGAGTATCCAAACTGTAGATTTCAAATACAGAAAAAATAGTTTGACAAATCCCTGTATCATATTCGAGTACAAAACAAGTGATTTGAGTAAAAAAAAAAAAGATATTGATCAGCATGGATCATTTTGAATCCTAGTTTAGGAGAATAGAAAACTCGGCCATTTAAATATTACTTTGTAATATAAACGAATTTAACAATCAAATCTTGTTATTGCAATTTGTATGCATGTTTTTATTTATCAGATTACAGAAACATTCACAAAGAACCATGCATAATGATGAGATTAAAAGATTTCGACTAAGAGAAGAGAGAGAGGTAGGATGTAAAACCAATTTTATGCGATTTTTTTGCCAATGAAAATAATTAGGAGTACATTTAATATATTATTATATCGAACTCACTTATATGCTCGTCTATGAGCAGCGCTCGTCCTTTATTGAAAACCCAGAGCTCGGACTTCTCAACGCTTTGTCGTAACAGGTCTAGGTCTGCTTTGATCTGCTTGTAGGACTCCACGTCGGCGTCTGATACTAGGAGTTGGACCTGGTGGAAATTATGAGTAATTAAGAATTTATGTGAGCTTAATTTAATTTATCTTTTTTAGGGTCGGTTTATATAACTGGAAGAACTAGCCATACAATCCGAATATTCTTATCGGGTTTTAGAGAAAACACATAACATTACAATCACGCCTGAAATTTCCCAAGGGTTAGGCAGATGTGTACCTATTAGTACACTGACATTTCGCCAGTTATGTTTATGTGGTAGTCTATCGGCATCAACCGGGCACTAATCCATCCAATACAAAACTCCGTGCCTCCACGGAGTCTGAATTAGCGCTCGTACTGAGAGTTTCCTGAAGGAAGGAAAATCCCAATAACACTTTGTCCGACCTAGGAATCGAACCCAGTACCTCATGCTCAGCAGTCGCACTTACGACCACTAGCAACGAGGCAGTGAAAAATTCAAGTTTTCTTTTTATTTGTCAGTTTAGCGAAAATGTATTCAATAAAAAAAACCTTTGAAGTGTAAGAACCAACAAACCTGCTTGAAAGCCGCCAACACCTCCTGCCTTTGACTGAAATGTCTGAACAGCAACGCCAGGGCTCCGGACACGAGCGCCGCCGATGCTCCTTGCGAGCACAGCTGTAGCAACACCCGGAGGACCATTCGGCCTCCACATTCGTCCAGATCCAAGCCATCCCTGGGCAGGTGGAATGGTTGATAGAATCGAGGCTTGGTAACGTGAAAGTAGGGAAGCGGAGGGTTTAAGCAAAACTTGACTGACACCGCATAAATGGACGTAGTGGATACAAAATAAGTTTAATTTAGAGAATATAACATATTTTTATAGGTTTGAGTTAGATATATTTGGGCAAGATGGCTCACGAAATAGAAGATAAGGAAAAATATTTTGTGGGTTGGAAAAAATATTTTAAAGAATTGGATAGTAAGAATTAAAAATATGTAAACAAGATGTTTCACAGCATTCGATAAATAAATATTTTTGGATGTCGGAAATAAGATATTTTTAATAATAATGTCGAATATCTAGTAAATTGGGATCCTGATAAAAAAAATTAAATATAAAATTAGTAAAATAATAAAATTCACAATCCGAAATTAATATTTGATTAGTAAAACTGGTAACATAAATAAATAAAATATCATCCAAAACCCAAGAATCACCAAAATCGTCACAAATTCGACTCCTGCGCAGAAGCTTTATTTCACTGTCAAAAGCCAGGGTATTAGAAAAACTTTTGAGCCCCACAAGCAACCTGGTTAGTAGCTATATTGTCTCATGCACCTTTACAATCACGGGGCACAATCCATTCCTAAAACTATACGTCAGTTAGAAAATGCAAATCATATACAAGATGGCTGCAGACTGCGTATACCTCTAGAAGTCTAGACGATCCCATACTGCATACAAAAATTCAATCGAATATTAGGACACTTTTCTTTTTAGTATTTTCTACATGATGTAGATTAGGCTAATACCAACAGGTAAACGATCCCTACTAACCAACTCGCTACTTCAAAAACCTTTGCAGTTATAAAATACATTTAATAGCTTGAGTTTCCAGCAAACGCAGTTGTGTTTTCATACCTAAACTTTTGCAATGCTACATTTTGTTACGGATTTGTATCTAAATATGTGTTATTTGTATCAACAACGACATTGATAGTTGCATAGTTCTATAATATCTATACCTAACAAAGACACGACTAATTCTAAAGTCACGATACTTCTAAAAGAAAGGGTTAAGGGTTATAGTTAGTGTTGTCATTCGGTCATTACCACAAGATCAGCATGACATGCAGTTATTATTTCGAGTTTCTTGCAATAACTTGAGTTTTTCGTCCTTTGAACGTAGATTTTATACGGTAAACAAAACATAGTTGAGCTCACGTTTGCAGGGGCGCTTTTGTAACGCGTATTGAATTTTCTACTCTCGATGGTTATTCGAATGTTAGGAATCCCACATAGTGCATGGCTAGCGCCTTGAGAGATATTGGAACGAAGTTCCTTATCGCGCGTTGTGAAAGGGGGCTAGACGGAAAAAATTCTTACGAAAAGTTGTCACGACACTTTTTGCTATAGTAAGCTATTGTAAGCTGTGCGGCGTCGCATGTTTCTCTGTCTGTCTCTCTCTCTCTTATAGAAAGCAAGCCAGATATTTTCATTTCTACATTTCTTTTTTTTTTTTTTTTTACATAATAAAAAATAATAACAATAACTTCGTTCCATCCGGGTGTTCCTTGACACCTCTCAAGTTTTTTTATACATTCCAGTGGTCGAGTGTTACAGACATTGCCGCATTTAACCGCAATTCTAATTTTGTTTCACCCAACTTACAGCCTGACACTCGCAAATTGCAAATAACGTAACAAAATTTAAATTTCGCTACGCTACCCTTGCGTCCACCTTACATAAGAATCAATATAGGAATGAAAATATCTCATATCGACTGAATTAAAGACATCGTAGTTCTTTTTACAACAAGGATTGATTTCCTCGGCAATTAATCACAAATTCAGGGTGTCGTATCATATTCTGAAGAGTGTGGTCTCCTGTACATCTACAAAATGCTTGTTGTCCATTATTATGTTGTTTAATATTTGTTGTATATTTTTTTACGTCTGAAAGTGGTGACTGAAAAGTTGTGTGGAAATCGGTTGTGGTGGTATGGGCATGTGACGCGGAGGAATGAGGAAAATGTCGTGAGGAAGGATTTTAATATGAATGTGGAAGGATATACGAGTAGAGGAAGACCAAAGAAACGATGGATAGACTGTGTTAGGAATGATATGGTAAGAAAAGAGGTGTCTTAAGAGATGACGAGAAACAAAGAAGTATGTAAGAGGAAGACATGCTGCACCGACCTCAAATGAATTGGGATAAGGGCAAGAGAATGATGATGTTTGGTGTATATTTTTTTTGGAGATCCTAAAATAAATAAACAAAAGAACTAATTATTTGTCAAGTCGTTCAAAGGACCAAAAAGCCAAATTACAAAGCCGATTAGTATCAACCCCAACCGCATGCTTCGTTAATCATTCCATGCATATACTATGTAATACTAACAAATCTACATGTTTTGGAAGACAGCTGTCAGGCACTGTTTGTATCGCTCTGAAAAACATTTCACATTAGTACAGTTACATGTCATTGGCCCAGACCTATGATAGTTTATTGACAATCAGTTTTTATTAGTGTTTTGGTCATTACATATAGGGGTGAAGGAAATGTGAGTTTTGTGTGTTAGTTACCCATGATTACAAGTTTTTTTTAAGTTATAAATGTTTATGGAAAGTGCCCGAAAGTGAGCTTAGAAGTGAACCAGTAAAATTGTATGGGGTGTCCTTTGAACCAGGCCACAGGCAAATGCTTCTATGGTATCTTTTTTGTTTTTGTTGCAAGCATCCAAGATAAGTTCACAAACACAAAAATCGAAACATTTTATTTCACATAGGCCTCCATGGGCACTTAAAAAAAATTGTTTACATTATAGTTGACATAGAAATTTGTTTCTAAATAATACTTTTTTGATGCAAATGATCAGAAAAATGAAAAGATACTGTAATTTACTACCCATATGTTTGTCTATATGTAATGACCAAAGAAATGTAATGCCCCGTCACCAGTCAGCATGCGTTAGTCACTGATAGTGATTACCAATATAGATATCAGAGATAATTCTACAGATGACACTAAAGTATTTGAAGATTGAAATATTTGAAGTGGTCTACTTGAGTTTCAAAGAATCTAAGGACAAAAATACTAATGTATTTATTTTCTAATCCCATTTACATTAGAAGTTAACATGACACCCCGTGGGGGCTGCGGGTCCCGTCGGAGCTGCGGGTTGTTCGCAAGAGATACCGCGGCCTCGACATAAAGGGCTAAGAAGGAACATGGGAGGTTTTTAGTTAGTAGAAGTCTGACACTACCTTTAGCTCTGCCCAAGCGCGGGAGGGGTTATACGATGATTTTCAACCCGCCAAAAAAAAAAAGTTAACATGACATAACATGCCGCCGTGGTCGACTGGTTAAGGCGTTTGCCTAGTGACCCGGTGGTCGTGAGTTCGATTCCCACGGGGAGCATACTTTGTAAAGTTGTTTCCAGTTTGGCTAGGACATTGCAGGCTTGAATCATCTGATTGTCTGATAAAAAGATGATTCCGTGCTTCGGAAGGCACGTATAAGCCGGTGGTCCCGGCCGCCAAATGGCGGTAGTTAAAACTATATCAGAGTCCCTTGCAGCGGTTTAGAAACTCTGACACTAGGGTCGGTCGGGAGGGTCGTTAGACCTTACTGCCCACAAGATAAGAAGAGGAAGGTGACGGCTGTAATCCCCGCAGGGTTAAGCATAGTTATACCTAATAGTACACTCACATTTAGCCATTTATGTTTAAGTCAAATGAAATATACACTGCATTATGATGTTTCAGTGAGAAAAAGGGAGAGCGCTATACATTCAGTATAGTTCTATTTCTTTTTCGCATTGAAAGCTTTGCATATTTTTACATTATTTCCGAAAGTATCTGTTATAGCTAAAGATACAGATGATGAAAAATATTCTAGATTCGTTGAAACTCAGTCATCATTTACAGAGAAACATAGAAAAAGATTTTATAGAGACACTATAGTTTACAACAATGATCTGAAAATAGTATTATAATATGTATTTTTTACAGTATAAACAATTTCTACAGTTTATTTTACAGACATACAACATAAATTATATCAATATAGAGAAGTTTGCTTAAAGTTGAAATATGAAGTGAAAAAAGTACGAAATAGCTGTTTTGAAATGATTTTATAATTATTTAAGAAATCTAAATACCATTAATAATGATAGTAAACATATACCAATTAAATACAACATACTAAAATAGATTGAATAGTCTAACAATCAATATTAAGAGAGAGAGAAATACTATTCTTACATAATATTGCAAATAAACAATTATTTATGATAATTATGAAGTTGATTTGTCAATCAATTGATAAACCGATGATAATCCAAACAAAACTATTCCCATTTCAAAGATATGTAAGTCTTTATTATGTACAATAAAAAGCAGTAGCGGTCGACCACTTATCACCTTTATGCCTTGAGTTATAAGTGCGAAAAGAAAGTCGACCGTCAATGGTATTATTGGTTTTTCGAACAGAATTATTTTTTAACACATGGTAATAATTTGAAGCGCTGGCCCACAGTGGGGTGCCAGGCCTCCCTTCTGTGTGTGGTCCAAAATACACCACAAGCACACAAATAAATCTTTAAAAAAAATATCTCGTTTGATTTATCAATCGCAGAACTACTAGCCAAACGAACACTCAAACGCAACTCAATTCTCAGACTCTAAAGTCCCAAAATCAAGTCACGTTTGAGTATCAATCGATCCCCCAATTCATAACCCCACCACATTGTCCCCTACTCACCGACAGCTAAAGATCCCCTCAGCCTGAAGCCCGATAGCCTCCACATCAGCCCTGCCAATGGTGTCGGCTGAGCGGTCACCTGCTTGCTCGAACTCCTTCTTGAAGATGGAGAGCAAACAGCTGATACGATAGTCCAGTCGCACGTCTAGGATGAACTGGAGACACAGAAAAATTATAAAAATCACAATTTATTGAAAAAGTATAGAGATATATATATGTTGGCGTCGGCTTCCAGTTTAACCGAATGCAGCTGAATACCAGTATTTTACAAGGAGCGACTGCCTATCTGACCTCAACACACCACCTAATTTATACTGTACTATGTAATACGATACCATTTGATAAGACTAGTTGTCAGATTTTCAGGTCATTGACTAGTGACTACCTGCACGCGTAGCATGACCACCGTAGAAACGAAAACGTTTTGTCGACAAAAGAATCGACACAATGACAGATTGTAGCAAAATTTCATGTCAAATTGTATGGAAAAAGCTTTGTCTATTCTTGGTAGAATAGAGATAGAATCGCCATACTAAACGTGCTGTAACGACTGTCAGCAATCTACTAATGACAGCCGTAAGACCGGCACTGTGGTAGGAGATATGACCACAATGTTAGTCATCATTCCTCAATTCCACTTACATGAGTGAATTAGTGGTACCATGATTGTGCCCGCTTCTTCTACCAAATAAAATACATAAACTCTTTTTTTAGAACTCGGTTTATCATTTTCTTGTTTCTTCTTAGCGTATCGATGGTAATCTAAATTGTGTTGGCCCAGAATAGAGATGTTTGCTGACTAAAAAAAATATGATTCTAATTAGTCCGTCTGTTAGATTATCGAAAAGTATTGGATACGTATTTTTTGTTTTATCTAATCAATAAAAAATGACGAAGATAAAACGCGTCAAAGATTTGAGTGGGGGGTTGTGACGTCACTCACCGGTAAAAAATGTCATACTAATATCTTAGAATATGACGTCACACGAGTTTTCAAAGCACTGTATCGTCTTCATTGTTTCTTTACGTGAAAAAAGAACAAAAAATCGTGTCCAATATTTTTTGGAAATCTATCTGACGGACTAATTAGATTTTTTTAGTTAACTACCCTATTGGGTTACTAGTTCGGCGGTTTCGGTAGCGTACATCTTCTTGTTTGATCCATGTGTATGTGCGATGAACTATTGCTAGATCTCTCAGTCATAATCTTACCTGCAATATCTCAATAATCTTGAGCTTGGTGTCCATGACGAGTGGCTGTTCTCTCGCCATCAGTAACGCGGACGGACTGCGCTGTAGACCCCCTCCAGCTGTAGTCGCGCTTGTATTGGCAGTGCTGCCACCTGCCTGGAGTGTGGTAACGTTACTACATCATCCCATTACAAGTATCATCATCAAGAGATCACATGTCTTCTTCTGAGAGAAGAAGACATGTTACTTCTCTATTACTCGTCATCCCATGAGACACTTCCTTTCTTGCCATATCGGATTATAAGCTGGCTGACATTTTTGAACAATCAAAAATCTACCAATCACAAACAATATGAGGTTTTGACCAGGGACTGAATTACCCAAAAACTACGGTACCTTTAAATTTCGGTATGACGTCATACCGTTAAATAAGGGTTACCGAAATATTTCGATACCGTTATTTTTTTCGGTAGCGGAATTATGAGGTTGGAAATGCATACCGGTATATTTCGGTGGAAGTACCGTCAACGTTATAAATTTATCGGTAGCGGTACCTAAACCTTAATAAATAGGGGTTTTCTTTGACGCACCGCCTCGCCACTCACACACACAACAAAGAAATAAGTAAAAGAGTAGCAAACAAAATGTACAAAATACACAAGTTCTAACATTTTCCACCGCGCACACGCGCACCGCGTCCCGTCTCGCATGCATTTCGGTACCGAAATCGTGTAAGGGTTATATAACGGTTTAGCCCAACCTTTATTTATAAAGGTACCGGTATAGCTCAACCTTTATTTTAAACTGGTACCGGTATATTTTTGAGGTACCTTAACCTTTAACCGTAACCGCTTTCAGTCCCTGGTTTTGACCATAGAAATTCGTAAGCCCTCCTGAGCTTCTTAACCAGTCAGTAGCCTTCACATCATTTAAAAAATCCCATTATAGGCCCACGACTATTTGTATGGGGACCAATCTGGTATCTGGCGACTAATTTTAGTTATTAAGCTTTTCTTATATTTACTTTTCTATTGTTTATTTATTTATTTATTATTATTTATATTTCTTTCTTTACTGTAACTTACGTTTCTAGCGACAGAACCCAGTGTGATAGATGTCATCACAGCGCCCATGTCGCCTATACTGCGTAAAACACCGCCTTCAGCTGAAACAAATAGTTAACTGACACTGTAAGGGACACACTAAAACGGTTTTCAGGTATTCAGTGCATCATTCTGAACCACCACATATTCTTCATAGGCTATTTAAAAAAAAAACAGCTGTTTCCTTTCTACAAAACTGCATTACCTACCCACACGATCAAAATACATGGAACAGATGGTTTTTTCTTTGTGCGCGAGGTGAAATACGGCGATTTTAAAATTCAATATTATCATTTTATTAGTAATTTATTTTCTTTTTTTATTTCATATCTACGAGTTTTTTTTAGTACTAAATAGACGAATTAACGTTTACACCGCGCGGTCGCGCTAGGGCCGGATTGATAACACCTAATTGACAAAGAAGAATTGTCAGGAATTAGCATACTTACGTTTCTCTCGTTTTATCGGCTCCTTTTCCTGAGCTGCTTGTGAAATAAAACAGTTTATAGAATAGTTTTGTAAACCATGAACAACCATTTACAAAAAAACTCTTGTTTTTGTAAACTATTTATTGTAACAACCTGTTGTTTATGTAAACCATGAACAACAAATAAATAGCAATAATCTGATGTTTTTTGCAAACCATGTGAAAAAATCTATCGCAACAATCAGTTATGTTTATGAACCATGAAAACTGTTGTTTTTGGCTAACTTTTCACGGAGTACAGACTACTCCGTGAAAAGTTAAGCCAAAAACAACAGTTTTTATGGTTTTCTTTCATTTCAATGATTTATTTGTTCATACTCACATTCGACTTCTCCAGAAAGCGCGTTGGTTTCGTTAAGCAGGTCCATGGCGGTGACACAATCCAAGATGCTTAGTAATGTCTTCGTTAGTCGTAGGAGATCGCTGAAGCTGGTGACGAGAAAACATTATTTAATTCCTGTGAATATTGATCAACTCAGGATGGATGAAATGGCGAACAGGTCACTGGAACAACTTGCGACCCACGGATGCCCCTCAAGTTAAAGGAGAAAATATACAAGTCCGTGATTAGACCTGTCGTACTGTATGGATCAGAGTGCTGGGCTATGAAAAAGATGAAAAACAATTCCATGTAGCGGAGATGAGAATGTTGAGATGGATGTGCGGAGTGACACGAATGGATAAAGTAAGGAATATAAGAGGAAGTTTGAAAGTGGCACCTGTTACAGAAAAATTGAAAGGAAGTCGTTTATCTTGGTATGGTCATGTAATGAGGAGGGATGAAACGCGTGTGACTAAAAAAGTGATGGATATAAATATTGATGGATGGAGAGGGAGAGGAATGATATGAATGAGAAAGGATTAAATGCCACCTTGACGTGTAACAGGGAAGAATGGAAGAAGAAAACGTGTTGCGCCTACCCCAAATAGAATGGGATAAGGGCAGGAAGATGATGATGATTGAATTACGTTTTTTGTTGTTTTTCGTGGAGGAGCTCGTGGTTTAATAATAACTGCCATTTGGGTCGATCTTAAGGTTAAGCCACACCTGCCTAGATTGGTCTGTGGATGAGTAACCAACCATTACATACATAGTTTCCTCCATACCTCGGAAAGCACGTTAAGCTGTTGGTCCCGGCTGCCATATTTAGATCATTACAAGTCAAGAACAAGCAGTCGCTCCGTGCAAAATATGCAGCTGCATCCTGTTAGACTGGAAGCCGACCCCAACATAGTTGGGAAAAGGCTAGGCAGATGATAATGATTTATATCATCAATTGAAAAACCCCAATAACACTTTGTCCGACCCGGGAATCGAACCCCGGACCTCATGCTCAGAAGTCGCACTTGCGACCACTGAACCAACGAGGCAGTTAAATGATCTCCTATAAAAATATAATGTAAATTTTTCTTACCTATAAAATCCAAAATAAATCAGCTCCCTGGCCAACTTGACTACTTCAAAGGTCAGTTTATTCTGGTCATGGTCACTGAAGTACCAGGTCTTGGTGACCACGTTGCACAGGTAGTTCTCTACGAAGCGGATCGTGGACGCGAACTGTTCCTTTACCTTCTCTCTGTTTGCGTCTGGACCACCTTTTACACATTGGTAGCTGGAGAAAAGAAAAATGTTAATATTCGTCAAAGTGCTTTTAGTATGCAATGATGTCTTTTTATGGTTGGTTTTTCATTTTCCACAACAATAAGGGATCGGACAAAAAGAAACTAATTAGTCCGTCAGATACATTTCCAAAAAATATTGAACACATATTTTTTCTTTTTTCACATAAACAAAACATGAAGACGATACAGTGCTTCGAAAACTCGTGAACTCCTCGAAAACGTCACATTTCAGTACATTTTTTACCTACAAATGACGTCACAACCCCACACTCATGATCTTTGACACGTTTTATCTTTTTTTTTTTTTTTTTAAAAAAACGTTGCCCCACACTAGGAATTTCTCCTGTATCGTGGGTGCGTTTACAAACATTTAAACTCACATACACAAATACCCAGACCCGAAACAACTATCTGTAGGTCATACAAATATTTGTTCCGTGCGGGAATCGAACCCGCGACACGCAGCGCAGCAGTCCAATCGCTCACCCACTGCGCCAAACGTGTCGTCAATGTATGTCTTTGTCATTTTTTATTAATTTAATAAAACAAAAGACACGTATCCTATATTTTTCGATAATCTAACTGACGGACTAATTAGAATCTTATTTTTTTGACTCAGTCCGATCCCCTATTGGGTACCGATTTCTTTTTTTGCTAGTGATCTGGAAACAGTAAATAAAAAGATAGGCAAGAGTAAAAAAACTAGCGTAATTTCTTAAAAAATAGCTTAGTTTTAACCGATTTAAAATTACTTGCTAGACAAAGACAGCGCCATGAAGATGTAACGTCACAACTCATACCACTATAGTTACGTAATATAAATGGCAGTTGCGCGCGACAAGGAGAGAAAGTGCCCCTATCAAAAACTTCTAAAGCGTGTAGCTTTTTGATCGATTTTATTACTTTTTAGGGTTCCGTACCTCAAAAGGTAAAAACGGAACCCTTATAGGATCACTTTGTTGTCCGTCTGTCTGTCTGTCTGTCTGTCTGTCTGTCTGTCAAGACCTTTTTTCTCAGGAACGCGTGGAGGTATCAAGCTGAAATTCATATCAAATACTCAAGTCTATGGTCTCTTGGAGCTGTGAAAAAATCAAACTTCTAAGTCAACGCGATCAAAAGATACTCCCGTTTATGCCGCAAATTTTCGACACTCGCAAGGGAATCAAAACCTACAGGGTACTTCCCGTGAACTCAGAATCTTGAAATTTGGTATGAAGCAACGTCTTATAGCAGAGATATAGGAAAAATTGCGAAAAGTATACATTTTTAGTTATATCATATAATAAAAATATTTTTAATAATTTTAAACTTACTACCCCTTTCCTCATGAACGCGTAGTGGTATTATATTGAAATTGTTTGTACGGAACCCTCGGTGCGCGAGTCTGACTCGCACTTGGCCGGTTTTTTTATACATCGTATTATTTCTGTTAGTTTACCCAATTCCCACTAAACAGAAACTCTAAAGTAAAATTTGAATGGTGCGAATATGAATCCACAAACTGGGATTACGCCTCCTAAAGTTCGTAGGACCATAGCCAGCTGCACTGAGAGGACGAAGCTACAAGATGGCTTACGCCAACCAATGCAAAGTAACGTGTCAGTGGACAGAAGCTGAAAAGACGTAGCTTTTTTGGATGTGTTGGCCCAGCTAGTTCAGCTAAAAGCAATGCCTCCACAGCAAGACGTTATGACATCGACGGGCTAAGACTGGCTGAAATTGAAGGTTTTTATCCGATTTTTTTTATTTTTTATTTTTAATATGGGGTAGTTAACTAAAAAAATCGAATTAGTCCGTCAGATAGTTTTTCAAAAAATATTGGACACGTATTTCTTTATTTTTTCACGTAAACAAACAATGAAGACGATACAGTGCTTTGAAAACTCGTGTGAAGTCATAAATTCTATTAGTATGACATTTTTTTACCGGTGAGTGACGTCACGACCTCCCACTCAAATCTTTGACGCGTTTTATCTTCGTCAATTTTTATTGATTTGATAAAACCAAAATTACGTATCCAATATTTTTCGATAATCTAACAGACGGACTAATCAGAATCATATTTTTTTTAGTCAGTAAAGATCCATATTCCGTAGTCTCCACAAAACTTACTCATGTATATGTATCCTGTCGCAGACTTCAGTCCAGAGCCGCGCATATTTGACAGGAGTGACAGGTTCCTGCGGGTCGCGATCTGCGTGTAGGTGCAACATAAGGCGACAGAACGACGCGCGAACTTCGTATGATAGGGCCGCGTTCGACATGCATCTGTGGGCGAGATAATTGAGATTAGAGGTTAGAAATTATCATAGCCTTTTTCTAACTATGTTGGAGTCGGTTACGTCAGAAATGAATTGGGATAAGGGCAAGAGAATGATGATGATGTTGGGCTCGGCTTCTCCTTTCTTCTTAACCGGATGCGGCTAAACGAGCATTTTATATGAAGTGACGACTTATCTGACCTCCACAACCCAGTTCTGGGTAATACGATAACCTTCAAAAGACTATCTATCGAACTTCCGGGCAACTAACTGTAACACACTATCAGTGAAAAAGTCTGTGGCACGAAAGTTTATAAAATTCTGAAGGTTAGACTCTCCGATCGAATGCGGAAGACCTTAATACGGTCTAAGACAGTCATTGCCGATGTTGGTGTTAAATCTACCAAGTTAAAATGGGACTGGGCGGGCAACGTTTCTAGGATGAAGCCGGACAGATGGGCGAACATAGTTACACAGTGGGTGCCTCAAGACGGCCGTCTCATCTGGACTCATTCTTAACAGATTGGGCGCAGAAGACAATTAGCAAACAAACTTGGAAAGCTATGGGGGAGGCCTTTGCCCAGCAGTGGGACAGCGTGGGCTGATAAAATAAAAAGAAACATCACGAGTCTTTACTAAAAAAAAACACGTATATCGGACTATCTCCTCTATTCCGCCGCCGAAAAGTCAGGAACAGGAACAAGTCCAGCAATAATATGTTCGGGCTAATATGGCGGCTCGCTTCGCTTACTCACTTCAATATAAGATGTATGTGCAGCTGCGGCGACAGCGTGTTGAGCGCGAGGTACTGCCTGTTGAGGCACATGTTGGAGAACAGGTCCAGTTGGTGGCGGTAGTAGTCTAGGATGGCGGCCGACTGGCAGTTCGGGTCTATTCGGGCTTCCGCTGCCAGCTCCGAGAGGAGACGGGAACACTGGGAATTGGAAAAGTAAGTTAAAGTATGTTGTGTGCAATTCACGTTTTTCCAAAACCTCATGATTAATGTGTGTGCCTTTTGTGTACGAGAAGAGACCTTTGCTTATTAGTGGGACAGTAATATACTCGTACTTTGAATGAAATTTCGACTTCTAGGGCCATTTAATTGGCAAATTGTTATCTACCACTAACGCATACGGTCTGGACTGTTTTTTTTTTTTTTTGGCGGGTGGAAAATCATCAAATAACCCCTCCCGCTCTTGGGCAGAGCGCAAGGGAGAGTCAGAATTCTACTGACTAAAAACCACCGATGTTCCTTCTTAGCCCTTCATGTCGAGGTCGCGGTATCTTTTGCGAACAACCCGCAGCCCCGACGGGGTGCGGTCTGGACCTTGGATTATGATTACAATAGCAAATTCTAAATTGAATCGATTAAATCTTTGTGTATGTATACAAGAACTTTCATAGTTGAATTAGATCTAACAAATAAGGTGTTTACCTTTTTATTGTTCCATAACAGCATAACTTCCTCTTCTACGGTATATTTACTATCGTTCGGGTCCAAAGTCTTGCTTTTTTCGTATTTCGTTGAAACCAATCTGCAAACAAATACAATTTACTTTTTTGTACATTCCATCTTTGGCAGCCTGTACGATGTAGAAAAATGAGATCCAATTTGTTGAAAGATTTGCACATACGAGTACCAACAACGCGCGGCGACTACAACTGTCAAAAGATTCATGTAGTACAGTTCTCATCATCATCATCAGCCTACAGCAATCCACTGCTGAATGTAGATCACCCTGGTGGGTGGAAAATCATCAAATGACCCCTCCCGCTCTTGGGCAGAGCGAAAGGGAGTGTCAGACTTCTACTGACTAAAAACCACCCATGTTCCTTCTTAGCCCTTCATGTCGAGGCCGCGGTATCTCTTGCGAACAACCCGCAGCCCCGACGCGAATATAGATCACCCTGCGATGATCATCATTCCACTGAGCCCGAGGAAGTCCCACCTTACGTTTGCCGATTCGCGGCTTTTACTCCAGCATAGCTATTCACGAACAATCGAATCGAAGTCGAATCGGACTTGACACTTTTTCGAGTATCACATTTTTGGATCGAACGATTGGTAAATGCTATTCACAGATTCGATCGGCATCAGTTTTGCTATTCATATAGATATTTTTTTTTTTAAATCGTTGCCCCACACTAGGAATTTCTCCTGTATCGTGGGTGCGTTTACAAACATTTAAACTCACATACACAAACACACCCAGACCCGAAACAACTATTTGTAGCCCTTACAAATATTTATTCCGTGCGGGAATCGAACCCGCGACACTTGGCGCAGCAGTCCAATCGCTCAGCCACTGCGCCAACCGTGCCCTGTATTGTACTGAATATCCGTCGAGTAACTAAATATACAAATTAAAAACAATTTTAAAATGATTTTAATTTTAAATGGATGCGCAACGAGTCTTCTTTATAGTGCAGTACAAAATGGCGTCGTTATTCTGTTCCGATTGCACTTCCGATAACAAATAGCTGCCGGCAGGATTCTTTCGACAGGATCTTCTTCGGTTTTATGAAGAGCGATTTTCGATAGTACGATGGATCGATTGGATACAACGGACAATCGAGTGGTTGTGAATAACTATGCTGAACACATCTAACTCACTGGTCATCGGTTCTGCGGCTGATATGACCTGCCCACTGCCACTTCAGCTGACTTATTCCGTGAGCTATGTCGACAACTCTATAGCACAGTATTATCTCGTTAACCCACATAATCATTTTATCATTGAGGCGACATAGTACACCCCTAAATATGTATAATCTCAACATGAATGATGTAATCAAGATTTTTGTATCGATAAAATGATTTAGAGTGTCCATCGAGTTTCTTCCTCATTCTTCTCTATTGGAATGGGCAACTACAGTTCGTTCACAAATTATTATGCGGTGTGACTTGGACTGTAGCTTTTTTTTTGTATTTCTGACATTCAATAGTGCTTGTAATGGTCTAACTGAAATAAATGGTTTGAGTTTGGGTTCTACAGCTCCCCCTTTCTGTTAAGCCTGAAATACACGTGCTACTAGACAAGCATGCTTGTTTGCTACTAAGTAGTATGCTCATTTCTAGCATGCTTTCAAAGTGTTTACATTTGCTCTAAACCACAGACCAGAAAAGCATACTTCATTTTAGCACGTCTGAGTGACATTATCTTAAGCCGCGTCCCCACAAGAGCCACTCGGCCGTGCCTTGTGAATGTGGACGTGAGCGAGGCCTGAGCCCGGTCTAACAGCAACATTTAGCGGCATCCACACTTAGACCGCGCGGCTTCATGAGGCCGAGCCGCGAGCCTAACAGGAACTTTTCGGGTGACGTAAGTGGGGACGCGGCTTTACAGTTTTCATTGGATACACTGACAGAAAACAACAAAAAGGTGGCAGTACGATAAAGAAACATATAAAATAGTAAAACCAAAGAATTTCAAAAAAGAGTTTGTATGCGTCGTGCTAGTTAGCACGAAAAATAGACCGGCTTGCGATTAGGTAGCATGATTATTCACAAGCATGCTCTTTTCGTGGCGGCCGCGAACCGGAAGACGTTGCGTTGGAAGGCCTCCCACTAGGTGGACCGTGCACCTGGTGAAGGTTGCGGGGATCCGCTGGATGCGAGACGCACGGGACCGGTCAATGTGGCGACACTTAGGGGAGGCCTATGTCCAGCAGCGGACGTCTTTCGGCTGAAATGATGATGATGATGATGATGATGCTCTTTTCGTATACACGTGCTACTTGTATGCTACTAAGTGACAGTTGCTCGAAACTAGCATGATTTCGTGCTACTACGTAGCATGTGTATCCAAATAATGTTTGTCGAAGTACCTGGTCTCTATAAGTATGTCAGAGTTATTGGCACAGAGCACACTCTTGCAGATGAGCTCCTGCGTCACGGCAATAGCCTTCTTGTTGGAGATGCACAGGTCGCGCAGGTAGTCTAGGAAACGGGACTGCCAGGTCTTCATGTTCTTGCGGACTAGACCTGAGGGATAAAGGAAATAATTGTTAGACAAAGTAGTTTTTTATAGGTGTCGTTGTATGAATTATTGGGTTTTAATAAGAGTTCGCAATAACTCTCTGTTTTCTCTAGACAGAGGGGTTCCAAGAAGATAGTGGAAGTTCCTAGGTAGTTTGCAGGAAATAATCTTTGGGGGTATGAAAAATGAGGTGTAAAGTTCTACATCCACCATATAAAAGGGAGGATCTTTAGACCAGGCGGGTGTTATGTCTTTCTCTTACTGCAGGGCAGTTGTTGTCAACTTGTCAGGTGTTGTCTATAATTTTAGGTTGCGAATAACTTTAACTGCGCGATTTAGGAATATGATGTTAGTTTTTTTTTTCTTCATTTGAGGCATAGATTACTCTGTAGTTAAGGTGTTTGACAGTACCTGGCCTGTTAGTCTGTTGGGCAAGCATCCCGCATTCAGCACCTGCTGCCTTTTGCAATAGGATTTCCGACGTAGAAGAACAACGGCATCACAATAGGATATTTTGGTGGAAACGGATTGACGTAAAGACAACCCGTCGGGATCCGTGTTAAACAAGTACGAACATTACAATCCCAAACGCTACATATGTGTTAATCGATTAGGACGTAATATAAGGTATAGTTATCTGTGGTAATTTTCTTTCCTGCCCCTGGTTGCGGAAAAATAAAATTACCGCACGCGTATCTAGTTGGTATATCAAGAATGCAAACTGACCAACAAAGGTCTCAATCTCGGACGCAGTGATGTGTTTCTCCAAAAGCTTCCTGTTGTTGTGCAGCAGTGCCGTGATTGTGTCTTCCGCCAAGATGTCGTAGCCGATCTGCTTCTGCATGAAGCCGAAGTGCTTCGCAATGTATTCCTGGGGGGATAACGGTGGAATTAGAAAATGGCTGGAATAAAACTGTGCTGCGTTTTTTATTTATTTATTATGTGTATTTGACAAAAAGAAAAAAAAGGCTTATACTCCTGCAGATGATGAAGTCGGACTGTGGATGATCATGATAGCCTTTGAAAAATATATTTGATATTTTGTAGTCTAAAAATTGTGTATATAACATGGGTGTTTAAAGGGCATAGCACCGTAAGGACAAGTCACGGTGAAACTGGCATATTATATGGGTTTCATACCTGGTTTTTGGATTCCCAACTTTCAGTTTAGGGCAGTAGCTGCTCGACAATTTACTGAACTAGGCATATTTGGCACAACCTAGAGATTTTTTTGTGAACCCTTGACTCATGTGCAAAAAAAAAACAATGTTCTGTCTTTTCCCTAATATTGATGAAAAAAACATTTCGGAATTTGGCATAGTAATCGTAAGGTCCCAAGAATGCCCGTTGGGGCTGCAGGTTGTTCGAAAGTCATACCGCGGCCTCGACACAAAGAGCTAAGAAGGAACATGGGTGGCTTAATAAGTAGAAGTTTGACACTCTCTACCGGTCTGCCCAGAGCGTGAGGAGTCATTTGATGATTTCACTCCCTCCAAAAAAAAGGTCTCAGTAATTTACTAAGTTTCTTCAAAGTTTTAAGTAGTTTGTTCATAGTTTTTTAGCAGATATGTTAGCACAAACCTGGTTCTTCCGATAGTCTTGCTGGCTGAGCCTCAGTATCCGGTAGCACAGACGGAAGATGTACTTATAGGCGGCGTAGCGAGGGTCGTACAACTCCTCGATCTTCAAGAACGCTTCCCCGTCTGTCACTTCGAATGGACCCTGGAAATGAAGGAGTTCATATTTGTACAAAAATAACACTTTCTATTAAAGTACACCGGGGGACACTATACAGGGTGTAAAGGAACCTTCGCGAAGGCGTCAACCAAGAATTCATCATCATCATCATCATTTCAGCCATAAGACGTCCACTGCTAAACATAGGCCTCCCCCAGAAGGGGGGGATATGCCATAATCGCCACGCTTGGCAGGCGGGTTGGCGATCGCAGTATGGTTGTTACGAAGGCACAGAGAGCGCTGCTGCCCATTCTCTGGTAAGTCCCTTAGTCGCGACACCCACGGGAACATATGGGATGGTGCTATTCTTTACGTCCGACACCATACGGAACCAAGCATTATGTACATTGAAATAAATACCCCTACGTAAAAGTAATTGCTGGGAAACGACTTTTTTTGTTGGGGTGAAAAATCACATTACACGGTTAAACTCAATGTAAGCACTCTTGAAACATTGTGCTAGTGGATGCTTTGAATAGTAAACGGGTCATGGAGGTAATTTAAGTAAAGTTATAATCTAAAAAACGAGTATTTACAAAAACAGCTGTGAAAAATTTGGAACTTTGACCCTCAATATCTCCGTAACTAGGGGTTTCCCAGGTATGGTCAAGAACAAAAAAAATGATCGCAGTGATAGGGAGAAAAAGTGAAGTAGTACAAAAAATAGTGTCATGGAAGTCTTACCTGTAATATGTGGAACAGCTGATCCAAGATGTACTGCTCTCGGAGCAGTTTCTGGCGGTCCCTGATGGGGTTCTCTACGACCAGCTCCAGGGCTTCCGACTTGTTGGGCTCGTTCTCGAAGCCGGCTATGAAGTACACTATGTCTTGTAGGAGGCAGGTTAGTGCCCTGAAATAGAAGGTAAAATAATTTAGTGATCTACAGTGTGTTTGGTTAACGGTTATCGATACTTTAAGTACATATTATACACTTATTTCTATCGACAAATATACTTTTATAAATCACAGTGAAAGGTTACGAAAAAGAAGTTTTTACAATTTTTGGAGCAATTCATTAATAAGTTTCATCCATGTACCAGTTTCAACTTTGTAGCCTGTTTCGCCTATATGTTTTTTGATTCAAACTAATTTGGCATAATTATGTTAAACTCGTACTATATTTGCCAAACAAAAGTATGCCTTACTTCCTCCCATGATGTTCTATAGTCCCTTGCTACACCTTAGTCACAAGGCCAAGCGCATCTTGCAGGCGCCGTACGCTCGCAAGTGTCCGTTGTTTAATTGAATCGGGGAGCATACACCTTACTTATATTCCATAAACTTTACACATATTTAAGTAGCAAACAAATGTATGCCTTACTTCCTCTCATTATGTTCTATAGTCCCTTGCCGCAGCTTGGTCGACAAGGCCGAGAGCACTTTGCACGCGTCGTTGGCGAAGTCTAGGTCTCTCACTTCGCTGGGTGACACCGATATTAGGGCGAATGCTTCCTTATCCTCTTTTACTAGGGAGCAGCCCAACTGGAAACGGAATAAAAGTATATTTAGATTAATATTATGTTCGGTAGAGGAGGTCAGATAGGCAGTCGCTCCATGTAAATACTGGTATTCACTTATTCAGCTGCATCCGGTTAGACTGTAAGCCAACCCCAACATAGTTGGGAAAAGACTAGGCAGATGATGATTATATTTGGACTGTCTCGTTGGTCCAGTTGTCCACTGTTAAGCATGAGGTTCTTGCTTCGATGACCGGGTCGGGCTAATAGGGTAGTTAACTAAAAAAATCTAATTAGTCCGTCAGATAGATTTCCAAAAAATATTGGACACGTATTTTTTCTATTTTCACGTAAACAAATAATGAAGACGATACAGTGCTTTGAAAACTCGTGTGACGTCATTTTCTAAGACATCTACATAGTATGACATTTTTTACCGGTGAGTGACGTCACAACACCCCACTTAAATCTTTGACGCGTTTCGTCTTCGTCAATTTTTATTGATTTGATAAAACAAAAAATACGTATACAATATTTTTCGATAATCTAACAGGCGGACTAATTAGAATCATATTTTTTTAGTCAGTAAACATCCCTATTGATATGGATCTTTCCATCAAGAATTTCTCAGTAGCACCCACGGAATCTGGATTTGGTCTCGATTGATTGGAATTATTTCTGGTTATAGCAACATTTTAGTATTGCAATCAAAGATTGTACAACTTTGTCTATCGCATAAAAAATATTGCATTAGTATTTACTTACAACTCAAATAAATACTTTAATTTGATTAAAAAAACAAGTCTAAATGTCGTTTCAGCAATACGTTCCAGTTTTAGCTAGAATTCTTACTAAGTAATTTTCATTGATTTTATATCGTTGTCAAAATTAAAATAAACATTATCTTATTGCAATAAGATTGTTGTTTGGTTACTGCTATCAGACTCTGTGAAAAGACAAAAAAATAAAACAATACAAAATAGGACAAAGGACAGCTGCGTAGTACTCGTAACCGGCGTGCGTGTATGACCAGATGTATGAATGTGGATGAGACAAAAGGAGTATGTAAGGATCGTAGCAAGTGGCGTTCTGTGGTTTCTGCCTACCCCCATGGGAAAAGGGCGTGAGTTTATGTATGTATGTGTGTATGTAATACAAAATAGTAGTTCTTACCTTAGACATAACAGGTTTTTCTTTGTCCTTGTCTATTGGTATGGACGTCGAGTGTACCCACGTGTGCGTGCACAAGTGCTGGAGCCTGCAAACAACGTTTGTATTACTGAACAGATATATACACGGGTAATATGGAACTGGGGGGTCACATTCCCAGGATGGATAGGACAGAGGGACCAGAGTTGTAACCATTGATATAAAAACTAAAGATACGGTCGTCCGAACATTTGCTCGACGCGTTCGCTATACAGAGAATCGGTGTAGTCTGCTCGTTAACGTAACCTTGTATAAGCGGCGTGGTATTTTCGAGGTATAAAGAACATAAATAAAGCTTTTAATAAAATTTACGACCGCACCCGAAGAGAACCGATCGTGGAATAGTTCACTTCGGCTTAGGAAACCGTTTTAGGACCAAGTTCGAGGCGTCATTGTAACATGCGGTCCGCCCAGTCCTTACGCAGTAATATATAAGTCAATGGTTGTTGGCTAAAAGGCTAGGCAGATTATGAAGACTAAACATTTTTTTTTTATTGAACATCATAATTTTTGTACCCTGTGTACAAAAAATATGATGTTCAATAAAAAAAAATGTTTAGTCCGGCTTATGCTCCGCTACAAGGCATACAAAATAGAGCTCTTAAAGTGTCGCTAAAGTCCACATTATCCAATTAATTCAAATCTATATATATAAAAATGAAACCCGTTTTCCGTTGTCACGACTTGGCATGAAAACGGCTTGACCGATTTGGCTGATTTTTTTTTTTAAATGTTCGTTGAAGTTCAAGGATGGTTTTTACGGCGAGAAAAATTCGAATAATGGCCGGAAAAGCCCTAAAACAGCCCTTTTCTTTTTCCCATACAAACGTTTTCAAACTAAAACGTAAAATCAATTTGAGCTTTAATACCGTACTATAAAGTTCAAGTATTAGTGGAGAGGTTCCGGGAAGGCAAAACAATTGAGTGACGTTCAGTTGTTCAGTCAACCAACGAATGACAACTTCAAACAGACCATACGACATTATCACAATAATCACAAATAATTACTGTTTCTTTCCCAATAGAAAAACGATTTTTCAAATGGTGTTTGCGTTTATTATAAAAATTTATTGCTGTTAGTTAGTCGCGCTAAAACTAGAGAACGGCTAGACCGATTTGTCTAATTTTGGTTTTGAAACATTTGTGGCAGTCCAGAGAAGGTGAGAAATTAGTAGTATGTAGGTAGGTAGGTAATAGGTAGGTGGTAGGTAGTTGGTACGTAGGCAGGTAAAAGGGCATTGCAACGCACGCGGGGTACAGCTATATCTATATAAATAAAAATGAATTGTTGTTCGTTAGTCTGATTAAAACTCGAGAACGGCTGGGCCGATTGAGCTCATTTTGGTTTTAAAATGTTTGTCGTAGTCCAGGGTAGGTCTAAACGGTGAGCAAATAAGGAAAAATTGCGAGTAAGATAGAGTAAGACGACAATTCCATTTTCCCATATAAAAGTTGACCACTTACTTTCTGTCAAACATTTGACGGTATTTGTACTCTCAGTTCCACTCGAATTGAAGAACGCATTAAAACAAGACTTTTGAATCGACAACATAATATCAACTTTGCTCATAACATCGTGTATTTAAATTTCAAAATATAAAAATAATTAATGTGTTGACACGTTTGATGGGTGCCAACCTTACAGTGTTACCAACTCTCAAAAATATTTTTAACCTGCTGGAGAGCATGCAAGGAGGTTTAATTCACCGACAATAGATGAAGTGGCTATTGTCGTTGTTGGAGAGAATTTGCAATCAAGAGATATTGTACTTCATCGCCGGAACAATGAATTGAAACGTGTATATGAAACGCATAGAGCTTATGATGCTTTACAATACCCATTAATTTTCTGGCAGGGAGAAGATGGGTTTTAATATCAAAATGGTTAATCCAACAACAGGTAATTAGATTATACAAAATAAAATATTTTATATATTTAATAATATATAAATGTATTTTTTTATCATTTGTACTTCCAGGTGCTGATACACACAAAAAAGTCAGTGCCATGAATTATTATGCATACAGACTCATGATCCGTGAAGGTGAAGTAAATCACATTTTGATGTGTCAACGGCTCTTTCATCAGTATGCAGTGGACATGTACGTCAAAATTGAGACTGAACAATTGACATACATTCGTCTAAACCAACAGCAGCTTCGATCTGAAGAGTACATTGATCTTCGCGATGCAATCAATGCTGACGGCAATGTAAATAATGTAGCAAGAATGACAATTTTACCGGCCACTTACATCGGAAGCCCGCGCCACGTGCACGAGTACGCTCAAGATGCGATGTCTTATGTTCGAAAGTATGGCCGTCCAGACCTATTTATTACATTCACCTGTAACCCACAATGGATTGAAATAAAAAAAGAACTGCTACACAACCAAACACCACTTGATAGGCATGACATCACAGCCAGAGTTTACAAGCAAAAATTAAAATCTTTAATGAATTTCATTAAAAAGCATCGTGTGTATGGCCAAGTACGTTGTTGGATGTACTCTGTTGAGTGGCAAAAGCGTGGTTTGCCACATGCTCATATATTAGTCTGGTTGGTTGACAAAATAAGGCCAGAAGAAATTGATTCGATTATTTCAGCCGAAATTCCTGATGAAACGGTTGACCCAAAATTGCATACAATAGTAACTAAACACATGATACATGGACCTTGCGGAGTTATCAACAACAGCTCACCCTGTATGATCGACGCACGGTAAGTGCTCCAAACGGTACCCGAGAAACTTGGTTGCTGAAACCATCTCGGGAATCGATGGTTACCCATTGTATCGTCGGCGATCAGTTGAGGACGGTGGACGATCTGTAGATGTCAAGATAAAAGGACAAGATTTTCATGTAGACAATCGTTGGATTGTGCCGTTCGAGCGCCCATATTGTCCAAAACTTTTGAAGCTCACATCAATGTGGAATTTTGTAACTCTGTGAAATCCATAAAGTACATATGTAAATATGTTAACAAAGGTAGCGACATGGCCATCTTCGCAGTAACAAACACAAATGATGAAGTGTCTCACTATCAGATGGGTCGCTATGTAAGCAGCAATGAGGCTATTTGGCGCATATTTTCGTTTGCAATTCATGAAAGACATCCCACTGTATACCATTTGGCAGTTCATTTGGAAAATGGACAACGAGTGTATTTCAACCCAAACAACGCTGTGGATAGAGCGGCACGTCCACCTGTGACCACATTGACAGGTTTCTTCTCAATTTGTGAAACTGATCAATTCGCTCGCACTTTGCTGTATGCTGATATGCCGCGCTACTACACATGGAACGCATCATCAAAGTCTTTTCAGCGTCGTAAACAAGGAACACCACTTGAAGGATATGAAAATGTATTTGCCACAGATGCTATAGGCCGTATATATACAGTACATCCTAATAACGATGAATGTTATTATCTTAGATTGTTATTGGTGAATGTTCCTGGTCCGACATCTTTTCAAGAATTGAGAACAGTTGATGGACATCTGTGTGCGACTTACCGTGAGGCGTGTCAATTATTACGGTTGCTTGAAAACGATTCGCATTGGGATGATACGATTGGCTAAGTGAACGAGCAATATTGGCAGCAAAAAACAAAGATGTCGATGATCTCAATGCTACCATTCAGAATTTCCTTCCAGGAGAGTTGTTTACGTACAAATCAGTTGACACGGCTACAAACCAGGATGACGTAGTCAACTATCCTACAGAATTTTTAAATTCATTGGACTTGCCTGGACTACCACCACATAATTTGAAATTAAAAATAAGGGTCAGTTGTCATCATGCTGCGTAATATTAATCAACCTCGACTTTGCAATGGAACGAGATTGGTTGTGAAGAAACTCATGAATAACACCATCGAAGCTAAAATAATCAAAGGAAAATACAAAGGAGAGGATGTCTTAATCCCACGAATACCTATGATTCCAACGGATTTGCCATTTGATTTTAAAAGGTTGCAATTTCCCGTGCGTCTAGCTTTTGCGATGACAATAAATAAATCGCAAGGCCAATCGTTGCAAGTTTGCGGAATAAACTTAGAGTTTCCCTGTTTCGCACATGGACAATTATACGTTGCGTGTTCGCGTGTCGGAAAACCAACATCCTTATTTATTTACGTACCGCAAAAAAAAACTAAAAATATTGTCTACCAGAAAGCACTATATTAATTAACTGTATATATGTACAGCAGTGGACATTTATTGGCCGATATCATGATGATGATGATAACTGTGTTGTATTTAATTTAAGGTTGCACAAGCCGACGGCTCGAACTCGTTGCCGGGCGTGGCTAATATGCATGTTATTTGGTAATGTTTTTAATTTATCTAGTTTTATTCATTTAGTATTAATTTATCTAGTTTTTCTCTATTTATTTACATATTTATTTATTTATTTAGTGAACTATACGACGATTTATAACGAAAATGAGCGCGTGAAATTTCATAAATTGACCTTTGGGCGTATAGATATTATGGAAAAACTACTGGATGTATCCACTTAAAACAATTTATTTGAACTTTTGAATAAATTATCTATCCCTGTATGGTTTCACTTTTTCCATTTTCATTCTACATAAGTTATTTATTTACGCTGAAAGATGAGTTCAAATAAGTGTTAAAATATGGAAGTTTCGACGCCCATAACTTCTAAACCAATGATTTTTTTCCAATTCTGCTTCCATACAGGGCTAGATAATGATAAAACCAGTTGATACAATTTTTAGTTTTGAATCTTCACCGTGAAACAGACGAGTAATCACCATACTACGTTTGTATGGAAGAATGACCGGCTAGTTCAACCTTAAGCAAAGATTTGTTTATCATGTTCACAGTCCAGAAACGAGCACATCCAAGAAAATTTTAAATTTTTGTATATGGAGTGTATAAATATAAATAAATAACTTAATATGTATGTAATATGTGCATTAAAATTTGGATCCTTACAATTATATAATAATATGTTGTATATATCTAAAATAAAACTCAATTTGATACAACATTTTTTTTTATTTCAAAATATATTAATCACTCTTCTTCTTTTTCTTTTCAAATTATGCCTTCCATCTTTGCTTGACGATTATTTTGCCAATGTCAACGTGTATTAGTAACTCTTTATTTCCATCAACTTGGCTCCATCTAATTGGGAACCACTTGGCTCGCCAGGACATGATAATATGGCGGAAGTACTAGGCGACTCGGACAAATCTGATTCGATCAGAACATTATCAATGTTGAGCTGCTGGCTGTCTTCAATAACATCAATATCTACCAGAACATTCTTGATGTTGGGCTTTTGGCTGTCTTCAATAACTTGAATGTCCTGTATGTCTTCGGCGGATAAATTTAATTCAAAGAATGTCTCCTCAGATGATGAAGATGGCATTATAGAAACGTGTTTTGGTTTAGATAGCAGCTTTTGCTTTAATATATTTTTTTGTACTTTTGCCCTGTTCACGCGTATTATTCGTTCTACATTCTTACCACACTTGGTACAAAATCTGAAGGTGTCAGCGATTATGTTGTAGCATTCGTCGCATCTTAATAATAATTTAATACAACCTGGACAGTTATTATTTTTGTTCTGCCGTTCCATCCACTTTTTACAAAAGGGACAATGCATTTTAAGGAGTTGAGGGATATATAGCTTCACTATAACTTCTGGAAAATAGTTTTAAAATATCAACAATTTAAATATTATAGTTGTTTGAATTCTTTATTTTCTCGATGACAGATGTAGTTCTTCTTCTTTTCCTAACCATGGCCACCGTCAAAAAAAAAATGACAGATGTAGTTTGATAGTTATAGTGTAAATATTTGTCAGTATTCACTCAAAAAAAAATTGTCTATGGTAAAATGTCACTTGAAATGTAAACGTCTCTTTGCTGTGCATCTATACTATAATTCTTTAATATTCCTAAAAATCTAAAAGCAACATTAAAAAAGTATTGTGTCGTGTGTTTGTGACTTACTAAATATGCCTCCAATAATAATTAGGCGGTACGAAGTTCGCCGGGTCAGCTAGTATTATATAAAAATGAATAGCTGTTCGTTAGTCTCGCTAAAACTCGAGAACGGCTGGACCGATTTGGCTAATTATAGTGTTGAATTATTCGTGGAAGTCTAGGGAAGGTTTAAAAGGTGAGAAAGTGGTAGGTAGGTAGGCAGGGTAGTAGGTAGAGTAGTAGGTAGGGTAGTAAGTAGGATAGTAGAGTAGGTAGGGTAGTCGGTAGAGTAGTAGGTAGGGTAGTAAGTAGGTAGGTAGGTAGGTAGGGTAGTAGGTAGGTAGGGTAGTAGGTAGGTAGGGTAGTAGGTAGGTAGGGTAGTAGGTAGGTAGGGTAGTAGGTAGGTAGGGTAGTGTAAGGTTGGGACTTGGGAGACAAGTGAAACACACGAGATCTGGGTAGATACTGATTATATATTGAGATTATTGAGATTAACTACACGGATTAATAGGTATGCATACACATCTATAGTTACTACATCTCATCTTCACCGCATTAAAAAAAATTAAATTAACTACAGTTTAATTTCATTTTACGCTATAATATTATATTATATATTTATGATTATATAGTTATACACGAATTATAATAGTAATAATGCTGTTACATTGTAGTAGTTTTTTTTTTTGTTTTTTTTTTTACATTTATGTACTTATTACTAAATTATCTCATATCTTATTATACTCACACATATAGTACCTGTATTTAAATAACTATAATCAAGAAACAGGTGGCATGTACAGTTTTGTCCTGTTCTTGTGTATTGTGTACATTTTATTATTTTTCATAATTTCTACATTTGGTGAACATTCTCTTATAACAGTGTATGGACCTTGATAAATGCTTTGGAACTTATTACCTGTTTCATTTTTTATTAAAATTAAATCATTTGGTTTGTATGACACTGGGTTAACATTTCGGTCGTATCTCACTTTTCTGTTTACTTTACTGGCTATTAAATTATCTCGTGCCTCTCTTTGCGTTGTTTGTATTCTGTATTTTAATTCTAATGGGTAGCTATCGAAATTGTATAAAGGATCAACTTGGCCTGAATTTAAGTTCGTTGGTAAAATACATTTTTTGCCGAATACTAACTCAAAAGGGGTAAATCGTGTCTCAGTGTGTACTGTTGTATTATATGAAAAACACCAAAATGGAAGCCATGTGCTCCATGCTTCTGTATGATTACCTGTTTGAATCCTTAAATAATTACCCAAGTGTTTATGTGAGTTTTCCAATGCGCCAATACTCTGATGATGATACGCCGTTGACTGTAATTTATTTATATGTAATAGGGTACATACCTCTTTCATTGTAGTTGACAAAAACTCTGAGCCCATATCTGTTGCTATAGTTCCTGGAATTCCGTATCTAAGAATAAAATTATTAACAAAATTTCTAGCTACGTCACTTGAGGTTTTAGATAACATTGGGTATGCTTCAACGTATTTAGTTAGTTCACATTGGATGGTCAATATATATGTGAAATTATTGTAATCTCTATCCAATGGACCTACCAAGTCCATGTAAATTTTTTCAAAGGCTGATGTTGCCGTAGTCGTGATTTCCATAGGTTCTTTTGTATGATGTGACGAATGTTTTTGTCTTTGACATTTGTCGCATCTTTTCACAAACTCTGTTACATCCACTTCTAGCCTTGGCCAGAAATAATATTTTTTAATATTATTAATCATCCGTCTAATGCCCGCGTGGCCACTTGTGGGCAAAAGATGGAAGTCATTTATGATCACACGTTGATCATCTTTGTTGTTTATTCTCTCTATATCTTTTAATATACATAGTCGTGGTCCGGACCATTTATTTATTTTCTGTACTTCACTTATTACTCTTTCTATAAAATTACTTTTATCATTCTTATTCTTTATGAAATATATTTCCTCTATGTTATATTTCTTACAAATTATTTCCAACTCTCTCACAAATTCGCCTGGCGAGAATTGCGATCGAGACGCTGGATTTATAAAAATTGTATTTCTTGTTGGTGCATAACAAAAACATTTGTTCTCATATTTTATTTCATTCAAGTTACGATGTCGTGCTAATTCGTTTTCTGTTATAAAACGTAATTCAATGAAACATTTAGGTTTACTAATCATTTCTACAACTTTCGGTTGATCAGGCCGATTGTCGTCAAAAGTAACAGTACCCTGTGTTTGTAACCTGGCCTTCTGGCCTCGTGTCATTACATTGATAACACTGTCATTCATCTCTTTCAACTCCTCCGATGTTATGCACAAGCGTGACATTGCGTCCGCTGCTGAATTATTTTTCCCTCTCAAATATTCCACTACGAAATCATATTCTTCCAAAATCAATCTAAATTTTGTCAATCTGCTTGAAGGATCTTTCATTCCAAATAATGCTATGAGCGGTTTATGATCTGTTTGGACTGTAAACTTACGGCCATACAAATAAGGTCTAAAATGCTTAACCGACCAAACGATGGCTAGCAACTCTTTCTCGATTGTTGGGTATCTTTTCTCGGCTTTATTCAAACTTCTACTCGCAAATGCTACCGGTCTACTGTTTCCGTTACACAATACCGATCCAATAGAGTAATTTGACGCGTCAGTTTGTAAAATAAATTGATTATTCTCTGAGAAATCGGGATATTGTAATACTGGATGTTTAATGACACATTGTTTAAGTAATTCAAATGATTTTTGACATTGCTCATCCCAATTAAACATGACATTTTTCCTACACAGTGAATTTAATGGATGTGCTTTCTCTGCGAAGTTTGGAATGAATTTCCTATAATAATTAACGAATGCTACGAATCTTTTTACTTCTTCTGTGTTTATGGGAACTGGGTAGTTTTCCACAACTTTTATCTTATTGGAGTCTGGTATGACACCCTCTGGAGTAACAATATGACCTAAGAATAGTAATTCTTTCTTTAAGAAATTACATTTTTGGGGATTTAATTTTAAATTAACCTTTCGTAACCTTTCGAATATGTCCTGAAGATTTTTAATATGGGACGTTAGATTTCGGCTGAAACATACTAAATCGTCTTGATATACTAGGCATTTTTCGTACGTCAAACCTGTCATTGCCATAGTCATCATTCTTGAAAAGGAACTGGGACTCGTTTTAAGTCCTTGGGGTAGTCTAGTCATTTGAAATCTTCCAGAATCAAATGCTGTGTATTTACGACTGTCGGGATCTAATTTTACATTATAATATCCTTGATGCAAATCTAAATGTGTAAAGTACATACAGCCTGATAAAGAATCTAATATTTCCGTAATATTTGGAAGAGGAAATTTGTCATCCTGTATAACGTTGTTCAGTTTCCTGTAGTCAACTACTAACCGCCATTTCTTGTTCCCATCGCTATCCGATTTTTTCGGTACAAGTAGAATGGGACTAGACCATTCACTCTGAGATGGTTCTATAATTCCCTCATTTAACATTTTGTCTATTTGACTTTTAATTTCATTTTTTAAAGAGTGTGGTTGTCTGTATGGTTTTGAATAAATTGGTTGAGTGTCTTGTTTCAAAACAATCGAGTGTTGATAAATGTCCGTAGTCGACAATTTATCTCCTTCCAAATAAAAAATGTCTGAATATTTGGCACATAAACTTTCAATGTTTTGTTTTTCTTCTTTATTTAAATTACTTAAGGTTAACTTTGTAAATAGCTGCTTAACCCGGTCTGCATTCAACTCGTTTTTGTTAAAAACGCAGATATCGTAATCCCTGGTACTCTGTATATCTAGATTTATTTCTGACAATGTGACGTCATTGGCTGTTGTATTCAAAATACGTACTGGTATTCTACCATTGTCTGGAGCCACTAATGTACTCGCGACAAAGATTCCCTCACATACTTCTTTCGTACTTATCACGCATTCGTCCTTCAAGTTAGTATTTACATAGTGAATTGACTCTGACCTAGCAGGTAATGTCATTAAATAATCCTTGGAATTATATAGTTTCAAAGTTATCTGGTTCCCATTATAACATAATGATAAAACATTGTTATGAAAGTCAATAACCGATGAGTACTTGCTTAAAAAGTCTTGCCCTAAAATTCCATACGCCTTACAAGGCAAGGTGTCAAACACATAGAACTTATGGACTATGTTTTGTTCGTGAGTCCATAATTGTAACTTTACATATCCGATTGCTTGGACTCTGCCTCCGATCCCATTTATAGTTATGTCCTCCTTACAGATGGGGATATTGAACTTTTGTACGTGTTTATACTTTAAGGCTGAAATGGATGCGCCCGTATCAATTAACCAGCTAAACGGTTGCAAGTGATTCACTAATAACTCTACGTAATAACTACTTTCACTAGCCATGATTTTATTAATTTTAGGAACGAAAAAACTCACTTCCGCATTCCTTGGCATCATATGATGAAGTGCTGGGTTGTGGCCGTGATTCATCATCAGTGATCACGCGAACATTTCCACGATCCCCTTTATTTCCCCTGTTGGTATTATTTCTAAAAGAGTTACCTCGATAATAGCCTCTACCTCGAGGTTGTTGGCTGCCTGCTGTAGTAACGGCGCCTGGCTGCCCATAAGCTGCTTGCTGCTGCTGGCCTCTGCCACGTGCCGGGTAGCCACGGGTGTAGCCACGCTGTCTAAATCCACCTCTATACGCACCTCTACTGTTGCATCTGTGGTTGTTATAATACACTGTCTGCCTGGAATTGGGTTTATAATTTATATTACGTCTCAGTGATAAAATTTCAGCACTCTGGCTGGTCGATGTGCTGTCCTCGTCTAACGCTGCTTGAACAGCATCTTTTAAGCACTGGAACTTCTGAGCTGCCAGAATTGTACTAATCCTGCGATTCCTCAATCCGTCACTAAACTGCCTGATCGCCTGTTTTTCATTAATTGTTTTTAAAACATCAAACTTCTCTGAATTGCCCTCAGATTGTGAAATAGTGAGGTCAACAAACATTTCGGAAAGTTTTTTCCCGAAATCATCTACCGACAATTCATTTTGCCTGAAGTTTAGAAATTGTTTTTGCAACGCACTTGCGGATTTCTGCGGTAATAGGACTCTCTTCATGTCACACAAAAGCATTTGTACATTGTCATATTTGGTTGCTAATTTTAATTTTGCTCCTTGTGATAATCTACTCTTGAGTACGAAGTTAATCAGATTTTCGTGCGCTTTCGTGTCTATGACCGAACTGTAATAGTCTATGCCGTCTATCAATTGTTTTGTATTTGAAATTTCGTCTGTCATAACCGGTAATAAGTTCAAAGCAACTCTTAAGTCAAACTCCATTTTTATTGTAATTTCACTATTATCTTTTGCTTGACATAAATTAGTTATTTCTGTATATAAGTCACTAATTTTCTCACACCATTCTGTTATACTATTTGATTCTTCTGTACTCCTATTTATTTTATTTATGTTTTCTATGTAGTTGTTGTATTGTTTAATTATTACATGAGCTTCACCTAGCTTTTTCGCTAAAATATCTCCTTGTCTACGAGATGGCCCGATTTTAATTAAATATCTCCGTATTTGTACTAGCTCTTCATATAACTTGTTTAAATATACTGCCATTAATTTATGAGTAATATTTATACATAACAATTTTTTTCCCTCTTATTTACTGGATAAATACCTACCATTGTCCATTTTTTTTTACTTACATGTACATTTTTTTCTTATTTACTATATAAACATGATAATACCATTGTCCATGTGTGTCCCTTTGTCCATGCGTTACTTAACTTACACGATTATCACTTCACTGTAATTGGTTAGACTTTTAAACACTTTCCACTGCTTCAAACTGTAGCTTCGTCGATCTTTAAATCGGGATAAAGATTAGGTCGTCGTCGCCGCATGAAAGAACTTCCTCTCTGTCCATTGGCGAGGCTCGCCTCTCGGATCCACTGGAAATGGCATTTCTTGTACTGCTTCCACAAAAAGTACACCACGCCGAGGCTTAACAACACGCAGATGACTATCAGTATAAGGGTAATATTCGACATGTGCTCCTTTACTGTTTCTAAATGCCCCCGATTCGAACCAACGGCATTTTGGTTCAGGAACACAGTCTCCCTCTCCACGTCGTTGGAACGACACATTTTCGCATCACTAGTTTCTTGAAATTACAATTATCGTAAGATAGTTCATTTTGGCACCGCGATTGTTCATTGTTTTCAATTGTATTAAATAAAGTTGAGTACTTGAAGCCGCAACACTAGATAGATATACGATGACGGTATCGCCACGGCCCCAAATATGGCAGGGTCGCCATGTAAGGTTGGGACTTGGGAGACAAGTGAAACACACGAGATCTGGGTAGATACTGATTATATATTGAGATTATTGAGATTAACTACACGGATTAATAGGTATGCATACACATCTATAGTTACTACATCTCAGTAGTAGGTAGGTAGAGTAGTAGGTAGGTAGGGTAGGAGGTAGTAGGTAGGTAGGTAGTTGGTACACAGGCAGGTAGTAGGTAGGAAAAAGGGCATTGCAACGCATGCCGGGAACAGCTAGTTAATTATAAAAATACAAAATCTCATAAAATACAATACAATTTGTCGAATTTGAAATGAAATACTACGAAAAGTCGCACGAAAAAGAAATAATATGTCAGCAATATTACAATGATTGTCAAACTAAAAATACTAGGCTAGGCTAACTCCATCCTGAAGACCATAGCGGGAACGTACGATACTCGTTTGTTAGGTGATGTTGTTCGGAGATATATTTTGAACGACACCCTTGTTGTCAAATAGATATTAAGTTTAATAACATAGATATAAGTTCTTTTTGTTTTTTTTACTAACTCCGAAATAAAGTTTATTTTATTTTCAGTTACCCAAAAAGTGGGCCTCGGACTTAAATTACCGAGGCCTCATTTACGAAAACGCGGGGCGTCGCGCGGCGCGTTGTGCGTTTTTATTTTAAACACATGGCGATGTATGAAAACGTTAACGATTTCAAACGTCGATTTTACGAGAAGCGATTTTTCGCTCGTTAGTCTAAAATGCAGCGTTCGTTGCGGTGGACGCGCCTCTCAGTAAATAAATAAAAAAGCTCGAGACGACCCTTCTGCACGCGCCGCGCGACGCCCCGCGTCTCCGTAAACGAGCCCTGAGAGGTCATTAACTTTTCAACATGTAATCGAGGGCAAGCCTACTGGCATCAACCGGGCAAAGACGTAGATTCCTGATGGGAAAACCCTAATAACCTCCCGCTATTAACTTGGTTATACTTAGAAAAGGCTGGGCAGATGATGGAGACATACCTGACATAGCTGCTTTGAGGTACCGGTGCATCGGAATGCATCATGGTGGTGGGATCCAGTTCGAACAGCGTCGCGATCTCCGAGGAGTGAGGGACGGATACCAGCTGGTAGGCTGGCTCGCAGGGATCTACGGGCGCGTCACTGGAAAATAATAGTTTTGTGTTATGAGAATGTATGTGACTGAGGTTTCGCTTTTTTTGATATTCAAAAGTGTAATGGTCTAACATACATATTCTAAGACATAGTATGACATTCTTTACCGGTGAGTGACGTCAAGATCCCCCACTCAAATCTTTGACGCGTTTTATCTTCGTCAATTTTGATTGATTTGATAAAACAAAAAATACGTTTCCAATATTTTTCGATAATATAACAGACGGACCAATTATAATCGTATTTTTTAGTCAGTAAACATCCCAATTGAAGTAAATACTCTGTTTGTTTTTGGCAAATAAATTGACTAACTATACACACTGAATAAAAAGGAATCAAGACAATAAAACATTCTAAATGAACTAATAACAAACATAAATACTCGTATGCTCCATACAGTTGTTGACTAATAATGTGTAAGAAGAAGGTATTGCCAGTTTGCCACGGACAATTTTAACCTACTTTTTTCTCAAAAATAAGAGGTGCTAAAATGGCAGCTCAAGCTTCTGCTAAAGCTGCTGAGATGACTACTGGGGGTCTAAAACGGCAGCTTTAACAGTATCATAATAAGATAATAATATTATATATTTATTGTTTGTCGCTTTGTGACCATTTACAAATCGTAAAGTAATTCATATTGATATTATCTTATTATGATACTGTTTAAGCTGCCATTTAAGACCCCCAGTAGTCATCTCACTGTTACAAAACCATTACTCATCATGTTCCTCCACGAGGTTCTTACTTCCACGTTTACATTCCACGATCGAAGAAGAAAAATCAGCTTCTGAAGTCGGTGGCAAAAAAAAGAAATCAAACAAGCAAATGTCACCGACTTCAGAAGCTGATTTTTCTTCTGAAGTTAATTTTTCACTTTTTGGTGATTTTGAAATCGGTTGTTTTTTTTATTTATTTCATTTTTAGTTGTAATATTCTATACAAATATTAACAAAAATGTTCATAAAATGAAAAGTACTGGGCCAAACCATGTTAAATTTTTGTGGGACCAAATGGCAAGTATTCCGCATCAAACGGAAAATGAATCACGTAAATCGCATCATAAATCTCAACGTAATCGGTATACATATAAAAAAAAACATACCGATCGAATTGAGAACCTCCTCCTATTGTTCTATAACGTTAAGATGTAACTTACGGCGGTCTGTTACACGCCTCGGCAGCCAGATAGTGTCCAGTGGCGAGATGTTTGAACCTGAAGATGGAGTTCCAATGGCCCGCACCTCCGCGGCAGGGGTCATGTTGTACCACCTGGAAATTATGAACGAATTATTTAAATAAATGCATACATTTACAAGGATCTCTCTCAGATCTAGCCAGTCTCTTTGGAGAGTTGCAACAAGGAGGCACACATGGCGAATTTGTAAGGGTCAAGAAGCGCTTGCGCCTAAAAAGAATGCCAAGAGAGCTATGTCCGCAGCCGCCCCACGTTTAGGCCCGCATAACGCATGCGTTGGAAGAGCCATGGGAAGGTTGGAGGGAGTCCCTTTGTTGCCTTCCCCAGTGACGGCCTAAACCGAGCCCATAACCCCCAGAGGGTTGTCATTTATGTAACGCAATTATTCAATGTAACGCAGTAGGCGCTTTGCACATAGTGCTGACGGTCGAGCAATTTTCCACCTTATTACTTAGCGCATATGGGTGAAAAGAAATCCCGATGTTTACGATGCCTTATAGTAATTCATAAAATCAAATAATTATTCGGTGCGGTTGGTGCAGTGGCTGATTAATTGACTACGGTGGTGTGTGTCATGAGATAGATCCTCGCACGGAACAACTATGTACATATATGAAATACAGGTAGTTGTTTCGGGTCTGGCTGTTAGTGAGTTTAAATGTCTGTAAACGCACCTACGATACAGGAGAAATAGCATGGGGCAAAGCAAAAAAAGAAAGATTTTGTTGGTGTAATGTTCTACCACAAAATCCTTACCTCAATCTCCCACAACGCCTTACTGCTAGTAGCAGCAGTAGCGCTGGACCTCCCCGTGGTCCTCAGGAACACATGCTGCCTCTTCTTGTACTCATCCATGGTGAGGAACTTCTCCTGTTCAGCATGGAACAGCCTCACCACGTCGCCCCCCTTCAGCATCTCCTCTTGATTCTCTTTGTGTTCGAGGAAGAGGGTCACCTTCCATGATGTGGAGGAATTTACTACGTTGACCTGGTAAGCAGGAATAAATTGATTAATTTGTACAACGTAGACCTTGACCAATCAAACTAAGAAACCAAATTATGCTGATCTCTCATCGTACAGGAAGCTCAAAAACGAGGTCAGGTTATACTGGTTTTGAGTAGCTTGAAGTGTCGCCAGATGTACGTATACTCTTCATAAATACAACTTGACGTTTGATAATTTGCGTCTGTTAGTTAACCAATATAACTTCAAACATAAGGGTGTCATTGCTTGTTTAGAATTATTGTCAAATTCGACACATTTTAATCGCAAGTTCATTTTCACCGCGTCTCAAGTTATGTTGGTAAAGTAAAACGCGACGTTAACTGTTAGTACAAAGATACCTTCTAGCGCTTTTACTACGAGAGAGCGAACAATTAAATAAGTAGACGGCACAGTTTGGGCAATAAAAAAAATGTTCTTCAACTTTGTCTTCCAATATGGTAAAAAATGTGCTTAAAGTTTAGAAGAGATAAGCGTAAAACTTACTGGGTAAAAAAATAACCGACTTTAAAAAAATAAAAACTGTTGTTATTTTGCAAAAAGTTTTTTATTTTATCACCAAGACCATAAATAATTATTCAAATCGGTTCATAAATGACGAAGTAACAAACATAAAAAATACACCCGAATGGAGAACCTCCTCTTTTAAAGTCAATTAAAAATGAGGTTTTTGTTTTACAGGCATTTAGCCAAAAACTAAAAGAAAAGCTAGCATTTACTCAACTACTACGTATGAGAGATATCCTAGCCAAATCATCTATTTACGCAAGAAAAGGGGCAAAGTCAGTCTTGTGCACTAACACCATTGTTGTATATTGGAAGCAGCAAGACAGGACAGGTTTCTTCAGACAGAGAGGAAATCAGAGCTCTCCTCTTTGCCATTTGAGCACAGTGCCAGAGGTTATCTTTACCCTGCAGTGGATTGAGTAAAGCTGATATTAATTCCAAACATTTTTAATAGACACATTAGTGTTAACTAATATACAGAGTGGTTCCGACGATACGACAATAAATGAAACCACTAGTAGTTCTAGTTCATAGGAACATTTTTAAACTATCAAATAAATCCTAACATCTTCGTGGTGCAGACGTTACGACAATAAACTACCTAAATGTCTTTGCCAAATTCTTTTGTTACATTTTATTCCACTCGTTAATCGGTGCAAATTATTCCTAAGGTTAGTAAACCAATATTTGTTTGTAAATTGTAATGTATTTCGTTAACAGTTTTATGCTACTTAGTTTTATTGTTTTTTTTTTTTTATTTTGGTGTTAAAACTTTTTTGATAGTTTAATAATGTGCTAATCCTATGAACTAGAACTACCAGTGGTTTCATTTATTGTCGTATTGTCGGCACCAGCCTGTATATTAATACTTGTGTGAGGAATGATTATGAAAGAGGAAGGAGTAAATTATGCCGTGACGACTGACAGGGGGGGGAATGGAAGAAGAAAACGTGTCGCGCTGACAAATTTAATGGCAGAAGGGCAGGAAGATGTTCGGTTTAGTGTCTAATGATCACCTAGGTGATATCACCCAGGTGAACATTAGATACTAAAGTAGTGTCCTCAATTCACCTGGGAAATATTAGTTTCACCAAGGTGAATTGAAGACACTAATTTAGTGTAATGTGTTCACCTGGGTGATATGACCCGGTTTTTTTTTGTTGATTGTTATAGTCTGTCGATTCATATTTTTTTTATATTTATAGTAATATTTTTTTTATTTTGCGAAACCAGATGATGATAAATAACAAAAATATTTCCAGGGTGGGTCAGGGACAGATGGGCCAGAATCGTCACACAGTGGGTGTCTGAAACGCTGGAGTGACAACTTGTGATGGTGACCAAGCTCAAAATATTTATTTCAAAGGCACATTTGAGTACCAGAAAAACTAATGAAAACGAAGCTACGGTCACCGTCACAAGGCATACTAACTTGTGAACGTACTGTAGTTGCCCATTCTAAAGCGTAAACTCTCTATGGAGAATAATGGGCAAGAAATACTCCATAGACACTCTTTTAAATCAATATATTGTTACAAAATCTTGGTGCACTTCATGCTTTGAGATCACTCGTGTGTTTTTTGTACGTATGTTTAACATTCTTACCTCCATGCAGCCAACATTGTCAGGCAGTTCGTGGTTCGAGGATACGTGTAGGACTTGTTGACCCGCGTTCACGGGGTTCATTATCACTTTGTCGCCTACCACTACATTATCACCTGAAATGACAAGAGATTGCGTTAATATTAGTTGAAATTAAGAGTTCATCACTTTACATCGGGTTTCATCCGATGATCGAACTTTCTTCGAAAACTTTTGAATACTATATACTTTTACTACCTCATTGGTGGGTATATCTACTATTAGGTACACCTCTGCCTAACCCCTTGGAGATAACAGGCGTGATGTAATTTTAATATTTTAGAGAACTACTGATATACTTGGGTGTAAGTAAAATATTCTAAAGTTTGGCAAACTTGCCTGGTCGAACCTCATTCATAACTAACAAGCAGAAGGCGGAACGATGATAGTTGAATGGCTATATAGCCCCAACTAGCGTGTCACAGTTCGAAGGACAACCCCGATAATAACGCCAGTATTCCTCGAAGGCAAAGGTGTACCTAATAGTACACCCACATTTCGCCAGTTATGTTTAAGTCCCATGTAATAAGGGGCGATCCTATTATCATCAACCGTGGTGAAATATAGACTCCGTGGCTGCTACTGACTAACTCCTGATGGAAAAACCCAATAACAAAATCAAAATCAAAAGTCATTTGTTCAAACTAGGCTGATAATCAGCACTTTTCGAACGTCAAAATTTACTTTACTTTACAAGTGACAGTCCCCCAAAGCGCCCACCCTTCGACACTTCCTAGTGTTTTTTGCTGGAAAGAAGAAGTGGCGGAACAAACTCCCCAGCAACACATCTCACACTTTGCCAGACCCGGGAATCGAACCCAGGACCTCATGCTCAGCAGTTGTACTGTAGTCTCGAACCCAGCTTTGTTAATGAATTACACTAGCACGGGAAACAGATCAACGGAAACAGAAAAGGCAAACCAAAGAAACGAAGACACATCCAAACTAAGTCCGCTCCCTTTCGCAAGGAGAGGAGACCCGTGTCCCAGCAGTGGGAACATTATAGGCTGATGAATTCTGATGATGCTACAAAAAGGTAACTTTGCTCACCTGTGGATCTCAGCTTGTAGAAGGGCATGACATAGAACCAGGAGCCCTCGTTGCCGTTCGCGTCCAGGTGGACACGCATCGCGTTCTTTTCCAGCAACGCGGGCAGTCTTTTATTTACCTACACATAGAGCATATAATTAATTACTATTCAATTAAACTGGGACTGGGTACGTCATGTCAGCTGCATGTCGGCACAGCTGTGGGTCCGTGTATCACTAAACTGGAGGTTTAAGACAGCTATTGGGTTGCGGTATATCGCAAAGACGGCGGGTCAACTTATACGGCTTCCTCACTTATTACAGTTGCAGTAAGAATCTTCTTCAATGCCCAGCGACCGCGAAGGCCAGTCTCCTGGCGTTGGAAGTGGGAGCTGAGTTGTCACCAAGTCCAGTCAGGCCCAAAGAAGTGGCGCGCAGTGGCTGCAGCGCCTGCATGGAAAACGGGTAGTGATGGGGCCCGCCATTTCTGGTATCTCCCGGGCTCCCGACACATGTTAGTAGTAGGAACAGTGGGTTTTTAGTCTGTTAGATTCCAACATTACCCTTTTTTTTGGGGGGGGTTGGTAAATCATCAAATAACCCCCCCTCCCGCTCTTGGGCAGAGCGGAAGGGAATATCAGACTTATACTGACTAAAAACAACCCATGTTCCTTCTTAGCCCTTGCACCGAGGCCGCTGTATCTCTTTCGAACAACCCGCAGCCCCGACGGGGTCCAACATTACCCTCCGATTGCCCCAGACGCAGGCTATCAATGAGGAATTTCCCACTCAAAAAAAAAGTTAAAGTGGGAAGCATACCTGGCATACCCATACCTAGTCGATGTTCCACACATTCGTACGAAGCGCTTTGCTAAGTCCTTTATTATGCGCACAGCCAAGGAGTGGAACTCCCTGCTTGCGTCGGTTTTCCCGAGTTCATATAACCCCAATATATTTAAGTCGCGAGTAAATAGGCTTCTTCTGGGTAAGCTCGTTCTATCGTCGACCTCATCTCTGCCCTTAGGGCAAGATTGAGGTCAAGAGCAAGCCCATTCCAAATAAAAAAAAAATCAACATGTACTTACAGTGAGGTATTTGTTAGATTTGACGTGCAGCAGTTGAAGAACGCTGCCGTACTGAACGATGGACCCCAGCAATTTCTTGTTCTCCAACTCATTTTGCTTCTTTTCTATCTCAGCGGCATGCTGCGGGAGAAACACATATTATTACTTCACTTATTTATTAACAATAGTTCATCAGTATGAAGGGCTCACGTAGAAGCAATAAAACCTTGCCAAGTGCCAACCTTGTCAAGTGGTCGATGATTTAGAGGGGTCCAAGAGCTTTCCGAAGCACGAAGGAAACTCGGTATGTAATAGATGGTCACCCATCCAAAGGACTACTCTAGGCAAGCGCAGCTTAACCTAAAGATCGATCCGAGCAGGTGTTATTATTTAGCCACAAGGACATAAATTGTAAAAATAGCTCCACCAAAAAAAAAAAACAGAGAAACCGTAAATACAATGCTTTGATCGACATAAAAGGCTGGCTTACAAAAAGTTAGCCTATAATCAACGACTAAAAATACAATACTGAATATTGTATAACATAAAATCTAACTTTTACATTACAGAAACAATGGCCTAGATTTCAATTAAAAACGGCTAATCGTTCGATCAAACACAAATAAAAGCTGGCTTTATTTTTACTCGATTGCTCCGGAAAAGCGTGTTGTTTTTGGCATGTATTTAATCAAACTCCAGAAATACTTTTGGACTAATGGAGTACTAGAAAGTATTATCCTACTACACACATCAACACTGTCTAGGGATATTTTGGATTTACTCAATTTACTCAAAATGTATTAAAAATAGCATACAACATGTATATATTTTTATAAAGCCCATTTATCAGACTACACTCCAGAATAAAAGAAAACAATGTTTTTTTGCGTAAACAAATTTTTATTCCAATAAAGAAAAAACATGAAATAATGGCAAAACTAACAACGAATGTGTTTCTGAAGAAAAAAATACAAATAAGGAAAAAATAATTTGTTTTTAACAGTTCTGTGAAAAATCAGTAGTCAGTAAAACCACCCATGACGTTAATAATGGTCCTGCAACGGTTTTTCATGCTTTGGATTAAGTTATCCAAGTCTTGCTGCGGTATATTGTCCCAGGTCCGACTAAGATGCAAAAAAAGTTGCTCTTCCGTCGCAACGTTTGCAGGGAAATTCCTCAAAGCCCTTCTTTGGAGCATGTCCCACGCGTGTTCTATGGGGTTTAGGTCAGGCGATTGAGCGGGCCAGCCTAAGACCGATAAGTCGTGCTCCTGCAACCAGCTCGTCACCACTCTCGCTGTGTGCGGACGGGCGTTATCGTGCATGAGCGTGAATTCTTGGCCCATTTGTAGTCGATGGGGGTAGATTATTGGTACTAGCACCTCGCTACGGTATTTTTCAGCCGTCATGGTGTTTCTGATCCAAACGAGGTCTGTTCTTCCACCAACACGAATTCCCGCCCAAACCATAATTGTCCGGCCGTGGTATGAATGGACTTCCTGAGGATGTTGCAGACGGCTCTCACGACCAGGAACTCGCCAAACACGCACTCTACGTGTATCGGGATGGAAACCGAACCGGGACTCCTCGGTAAACAGCACTACAGACCACTGGTTTTCTTCTCAGAGCAAATGTTCACGAGCCCACTCTAGTCGTCGTCCACGATTTCCTCGGCGTAGTGCTGGAGTACGAAGTGGTCTGCGAGCATGAAGGTTAGCTTCAAGCAGCCTTCTCCTCACAGTTTGGTTACTCACAAGCAACTGGTGCTCTGACTGGAGCCTCTGAACCAACTGCATGGCCGTAACATTTGGTTGTCTTCTCGCGGCAACTTGCAAAAATCGGTCTTGTCGTTGAGTGGTTATGCGCTTCCTGCCTGGGTGTCTTTCAGCCACTTCACCAGTAGCACGATAACGTGACCATAACCTTGATATCACGTTTTGTCTTGTTCCAAACTCCTCAGCAATACTCCGTTGAGTAGCCCCAGCTTGGAGCATGCCTACTGCCCTTAACATTTCTTCTCTAGTTAAATGGCGCCGCTGCATGATGCACACAATAATATTAATTCGGAATTAACCGATAACTTGTTATAAAACTTAAATTGGACACAAAAAAATAGCCACAAACTACTGTAGGTAAATGAAACCTTCGGACTTCGCTACCATTATGCCGCGTAAATCTTTTGTTTTTAACGTATTTTTTCAAATTCAAATTTAGAATCGTTCAAAAAGGCTTACAAAATAAACTTTCTTCAAAAGAATTTAAAAGTGGCCAGTATTTTTTGAGTTTAGGAACTTTATACAAAATATCCCTAGACGGTGTTGATGTGTGTATTATTAAAAATGCGAAAGTTTGTGAGGATGGATGGATGTTTGTTATTCTTTCACGAAAAAAATACTGAACGGAGAGAGTTTATATCCTGGATTTAACACGGGATATTTTTTATCCCGGTTATAGGATCCTGTAGGATCATTACCGTGATCCACGCGAGAGTAGCCGGGGGCATAATTATAACGTTAAAATCTCCACTTTTTGTGAGACTTAAAGAATTCTCATAATGTTGTCGTAAAATACTGAACAGCCAAGTCACTGCGACCATATTAATCATCATCATTGTCCTGCCCTTATCTTAATTTATTTTGGGGTCGGCGCAACATGTCTTCTTCCCTCCATCTCTTTTGTTCATTTCATCACACACCTCCTTTCTTGCTACATCATTTTGAGACCAGCTGCAGCGTTGAGAAAAGACCAGAAAGTTAAAAAGAGGCACAAATAAGTTTTTGAAAGCGTTTCTTTTCACTGTCTAAAATCAAAATAAAAAATCCATTTATTCAAACTAGGCTGATAATCAACACTTTTCGAACGTCAAAATTTACTTTACTTATTTACAAGAGACAGTCCCCCAAAACGCCCACCCTTCGACACTTCCTAGTGTTTTATCTTACCATCCCTTTTTAAATTACAGCTTTCTTGTACTAAGAGTTTCTGAGTTAAGCCGCGAACAGGAAGAGAGACAAACGGACATGACGAAACAATAAGGGTTACTTGTTAACTACGGAACCCCAAAAAAGAGTCCCGCATTAGAGAGCCCACGTTTTAGAGGATGGTTTAAATATTCCTAATTGTTTTTCTCTCAATTCTCAAAGTGGAAACCTGCACACCTCCCGTTGGGTATTTTATTAGAAATTCGTGAAGATTTTAATTAGTTAATGAAGTTGCCATACAATTAGCCCAGTAATTTGTTAAAGCAATCACGTCGGATAGCAGAATTGGGTCAAACGGGCCAATTTATGTGCGGGTTGAGTATCCTATGCCCGGATGAAAGGATTTAGCATTTATACATATTGAAAGGAGCTCGTGGCTTAATAAGAACTGCCACTCGGGTCGATCTTTAGGTTAAGCTGTGCTTGCCTAGGTCGGTCTGTGGATGGGTGACCGCCCGACATACCGAGTTTCCTCCGTGCCTCGGAAAGCACGTTAAGCTGTTGGTCCCGGCTGCCATATATAGATCTTTGGCAGTCGTTACAGGTAGTCAGTGACCTGAAATTTTGACATCCAGTCTTACCAAAGAGTATCTTATTACCTAGTATTAACTGGGTTGTGAAAGTCAGACAGGCAGTCGCTCCATGTAAAATACTGGTACTCAGCTGCACCCGGTTAGACTGGAAGCCGACCCCAACATAGTTGGGAAAAGGCTAGGCAGATGATGACATATTGAAACTTGCTTCATATTGCTATGAAGCAAGTTTCTCTGTTTTTAACATATTTAATGTCACTTTGAACTGACCTCAAGACTTGTGTGTGTCTGCTGTGGCTGTGGGCTATTCGAAAGAGATATCGGGACCCTGAACACGAAGGGCTAAGAAGGATCATGGGTTGGTTTTAGTCGGTAGAAGTCTAACACTATTCCGCCGCTCCGCCAAGAGCGGGATGAATCATTTGATGATTTCCCACACCCCAAAACTAAAGACGTGTGTGACCTGTCATTTCTAGATATATGTTACTCGGTTGCCTCATTTGTCGAGTGGTCCCCAGCGCTACTGGCTCTGCTTGGGTTCGATTCCCGGGCCAGATAAAGAGTTATTGGGTTTTCCATCAGAAATTTCACAGTAGCAGCCTCGGAGTCCAAAGTGCCTCGTTAATGGCAATTTTTTTCGCCCCCTATTATATGGGGCTTAAACGTAACTGGTAAAATTTGTGTTTATTATTAAGTACTCCTAACAATAAGGGGATTACAGGCGTGATGTTATGTTATGTCATATTTTTTTTGTATGCACGTCATGTATCTGCGACAAATACAATTAATGTTTTTTTCTTTAAATTGAACGAAACGCATATCATATCGGAAATGCTTAACCATAGCCACAGACGATAATCACACACAATAATATGGATATATTATCCAGTAAAATTATGCAATATCCTGGGATCCATTAATCAACTGTCTGATTTATGATTACCTATAGCTTTTACTTTAAACGAGCATTTCGCCCGCGACTTTGTCCGCAAAAATTGTGATAGCTTGGCTAATATGCATGATATAAATATAATTTATAGTCTATCACATCAACTTATGATGTATCTTTCTATGAGTAAAAATGTTTTTAGAATTGGATCATTCGTTCCGTAGATTACCCTCTACATAGAAACTTACAAAACCAATTTTACCTCTCTCTATAATATGAGTATTGATAAAGTCTGTTTATTAACTCTTAACTGAACGAATACGACCCTTTTTACGAGGAATTAAAGACCACATTATAACGTATGAAAAATATTTATAGCCGCTCTTATATAATATTTTGTTAAACGATTATAGTCCGTATTATTAGGCAGTAAAAACGTATTATTGCCTATAAACAGCCAATTTAGCTTATTAGTGCAATTTACTTAGTTAAGCTTTTCAATGAAGACCGAATACGAATTATTTACATGATCTAAATAAATCGGCCATTAGGTTTATTTATTGATGCAATTAAAAAGCTAAGGGATGCTGATTTGGTTCGCAACAGAATAACAAAACATGGCTGTATTTTTCTTGCAAATACAATAAGTAAGATAAATGAAAAAATATTTACTTAACTCAGACATTTCGCCAGTTATGATTAAGCCCCATGTAATTCCTATTGCCATCAACAAAACCAAAATCCATGCTACATGGCTGGGGCTGCGGGTTGTTCGCAAGAAATACTGTGGCCTCGACATGAAGGGCTAAGAAGGAACATGGGTGGTTTTAGTCAGTAGAAGTCTGACACTCCCTTCCGCTGTGCCCAAGAGCGGGAGGGGTTATTTGATGAATTTCCACAAGCCAAAAAAAAAGGCTACATGGCTGCCAATGGGAAATTCCAGAAGGAGAAACCCAATAACACTGTCATCGACCTAGTATTCGAACCCAACGGCCTCGTACTCAGCAGTCACTCTAGTGACCACTACACCACCCATTATTAGTCCATTCAGTATAGATAAAATAAACAACCCAATTAATTTCCCTAATAAATCTCCTAAAAGTAACACAGGTAGCTTCCTGGCAACATTTTTCTAACCAAAGACATTAAATTGGGTCAATATACTTTTTTATTCTGTTTGATGGCAGATGAATGAGATTCGTAAAAGAACGAACTCATTAACCTATTTTGAGCTCATTATAATTTTGATTTATTATTGATTTTTCTCAATTAATGTGTTTTTGGACGGCGAATATAAATGTGTCTAGCTATTCCTTACCTATATACTTATATTATAAAGAGGTAAGTTTGTATGTAGGGAGTAATCTCCGGAACTAATGACCCAATTTAAAAAAAATATGTATTCACTGATAGAAAGATGCATTATCGGAGCTAGATTATAGGTTATAAATTATATTTATATTATGCGTATTAGCCGAGCTAGTCGCGGTCGAAGTACTACTTATTCAATAAAAAAGAAAATTTTCACATACTTGTTTAGCACAAGGGATTTTCAAGAATATTTCTGGAAAAAAACCGACCCGAAACACATTTTCGCTCATTCTATTGGCAAACACCGTTCGTCATGTAACAAACGTGAATCATGTTAGGGACGGCTCAGCACCACTCTAGCTAAGCTTAACTTTATTTGATTTAGCGAGGCTTAACTTTCATACACTTTTTTCCCAAATTAGCTAGAATTTTCGATCGTCCTGCCAAGCTGTGCCGAACCATGCCGAACCGAACTTGTGTCTAGCACCCGTAAGAACGGAAAAGGAAGATAATGGAGCATTTTCTCGTCTCTTTTTTTATAGATGAGCAGTTCGTGACTATAAAACTTTACGATAAGACCGACCGTTTGAAGTGAAAGGATAAAACGGATCCTGAGAGCTTTTTTTAGTACTTTCAATTGTTTGAAATCTTTTAATTTACATTTATTTGCTTCTTGCTATCGAGGGCCAATGAAAATGAAAATACCCTAATTTCACGTTTTCACGTCTCTCTCAAGTCAGACTGATTTATTAGACTTTGAACATCCAAATTAACAAGCATTATTAATTCTACAGATAATTCCGTCTGACAGCAGCAATCCAAACTTTCACAGTTTAACTGAGTAGCTGAAGTTTCTTGTTATAATATTTTGCTATAGGTATTTAGGTAATTAGGTACCTATTACCACTACATAGTATAAAACAAAGTCGCTGTCGCTGTCTGTCCGTCCCTATGTATGCTTAAATCTTTAAAACTACACAACGGATTTTGAAGCGGTTTTTTTAGGTTTTAGTATATAATTTTACCGACATCCACGCGGGTGAAGCCGCGGGCATCAGCTAGTTAATTAATAATAATGACTTCTTGGCAAAAGAGTGGCTGACTTTCATTTGATAACAAAACAATGTGACTATTTTTTTTTTGATTTTGTGTGAATAATAGTGCTAGTGACCATGTCAGTTTAAAATCTTATAAAACAATGTGATCCCCGAAGCCATATTTCACAGGTTACAGTCTTTTGTATTAGGGGGCGAGCTTATTGCCATCAACCGGAAACCAATCCAGATTCCGTGGCTCTCCGTCGGGGCTGCAGGTTGTTCGAAAGAGATACCACGGCCTCGACACAAAGGGCTAAGAAGGAGCATGGGTGGTTTTTAGTCAGTAGAAGTCTGACACTCCCTACCGCTATGCCCAGAGCTGGAGGAGTCATTTAATGATTTCCCACCAGACAAAAAAAATATCCGTGGTTGCTACTGAGAAATTCTATCCACATTCGTTTTTGATCAGGATTTTTTCGGTAGCTGCCACGGAGACTGAATCTGTGCCCAGTTTATAGCAATAGATACGCCTATTACATGGGACTTAAACATAACTGGCGAAATGTGGTACCCATTAGTACGCCCATATTTCCACCCACCTTAGGCAGAGGTGGGTGAAAACGTGCAAATTTCCCCCGGGAATTACAGGTGTCATGTTTCAAATTATAACAATTTTGATCAATTATTTTAATCACTTGCTGCGGCGAGATATTTAATGATTACTTAAGCCGTCATTTAGTAAAGGTTTGACATACTTTTGTATAAAAAAACTGTCAAAACCTTTACTAAGTGATGGCCTAAGTAATCATTAAAGCTCTATGAGTGCGGCAGTTATAGTCTAGCAACACAGAATATACACAGCGAAGCTCCTCTTGGTAACGACTAAAATGCGAATTAGCGCGTATTTCCGTACACGTATCCATCTATTCGATATCGCTCTCGATGTTTTTATAGCGAATATGTGATGATTTTAACCGGAACGTGCACATTGCCTACGTGAATTCTAGCAGTAGGAAACACCCACTGGTGTTAGGGCTGCCGTAAATTCTGAAATGCTGAACGGTACATTTGGGATAGGATAAATAGGACTGTATTTCGTTACTCCGAAGTTCGAAATACCGATGTACGGTATACAGAAAGTTTGTGACTCCGAATTACGTGAGTCAGAATGTACGCTATGACGAAGTACGTTATTCAGAAAGTTCGTTACTCCGATGTACGTTACTCCGAAAGTTTGCTACTACGAAGTACTGTATTCAGAATGTTCGTCACTCCGATGTACGTTACTCCGAAAGTTTGCTACTACGAAGTACTGTATTCAGAATGTTCATTATCGCGAAGTACGGAACTCCGAAAGTTTGCTATGACCAATTACTCAATAATAATTAAGAAAATTCCTCATCGAAATTCTAAGAGAGTATTTCGAATAAGTCAAGTATTATAAATGATGATTATTGTGCAAATAGGTTTTAAAAGTATTTTTTTTTAAATTAGATCATTATTATTACTTTAGATTCCCTCCTCGGATGTGGTCTGTGTTAGATTGCGTAAACATGAATATACCAACTACACAGAATTCAATTGAAAATTGGCACAACCGTTGAAACAGTCTGCTCAATAGAAAAAACTGGCCAAGTGTAAGTCGGACTTGAAGGGTTCCGTACCATTGTAGTAGATATTGAGAGATGTTATTTTAGCACCATAGACTTCTTATAGATTTTTCTACAATTTATAAGCGTTGAACTAATTTCTGTTTTTTTTTCAAAATTTTAGGCTCAGTAGTTTTGGAGATAAGGGGGGGGGGGGATGGTCGACCATACAGACAGACACATGACTACATGAGTGATCCTATAAGGGTTCCGTCTTTTCCTTTTGAGGTATGGAACCCTAAAAAGTAGAATATGTATATAAAACATTAGTAAAATTATTAAAAGAACAATAAAATACCATTTTGGAAATAGAAAGAATAACGACAAATATTACGAAACGCAAAAGAAATAGCTCACAAACAAGATCAAAGAGCATAATTATGGTCAAGAAAGACACCGTGTCTTTAGAGGAATATTTACGCGGTCTGGCATATACATCATTTATTTTAAAACTTGATTTTTATTTTATACATTACAATTAAATTATATTATTTTCAATTTTAGTGTATAAAAAAGTTACTATAGTTTTTTATTACCCCATGTTTTAAGATTATTTTGAATTAATTAAACTGCTTTTACTTATTTAAATTACGATTTTTTATTTGTACACTGTTATAGATCATTTATCCTCACATTGTGTACATTCATAATATTCGACTAATTCGAAATACTCTCTCAGAATCTCGAAGAGAAATATTCTCAATTATTATTGAGTAATTGGTCATAGCAAACTTTCGGAGTTCCGTACTTCGCGATAATGAACATTCTGAATACAGTACTTCGTAGTAGCAAACTTTCGGAGTAACGTACATCGGAGTGACGAACATTCTGAATACAGTACTTCGTAGTAGCAAACTTTCGGAGTAACGTACATCGGAGTAACGAACTTTCTGAATAACGTACTTCGTCATAGCGTACATTCTGACTCACGTAATTCGGAGTCACAAACTTTCTGTATACCGTACATCGGTATTTCGAACTTCGGAGTAACGAAATACAGTCGATAAATAGTGGATAATAATTTATCTAGCCACGACCGTGTTATGTGGGTAAGATTCATTTTGCGAGGCCCTACTGGGTCGGTGTCGAGATATTTAGAATAGATTTTTTGGTTGTGATTTTTTTGGCTAAAACGGAAATCAATCGTAGTACTTACTAAAAGAACTTAGGATGCCACAGTGTAAAATAGAAAGAAAGAAAAAACATTTAACTGTCGCAGATACATGATGTGCATACAAAATGACAATAAAAATAGACAGTAGACACCGCATAACAAATATTAATAAATACAAAAAGACGGAACTGAAAACAAAAATAACAGCTTGCACGTGACCGAAGCGAGTTCAATTTTATCACATCTAGTTACTATAACCATTTATATAGAAAAGCTCCTGAAACCAGGTTGCAAAAACGATCGAAGAGAGCTCGAAAGTTTTCCCAGTGTCCCGGAACGTACGACAACCCTACACTACTACCTATTATTAAATTTCCTCCCACAATACCTCGTAAGTCACGTCCATCTAGGACGTGCCTGTATTTCACTGGCTTTCATACCCTACAAACCGGAAATTAGCTAGACTGCTTTCCGCAGACCCTTTCACAGGTAGATTTCCAGGTTAATTGCTTGTCTGCTCCAGACAAATGCGAACAGGCCCATCCGCTGGTAATTTTATTTTGCTTCACGGCTTTTTTCACGACTACTAGCTTTTACCGTGGCTGTGCTCGCGTGGAGGTCAGAAAAAAACTCGAGATCGAACTACTAGGATGAAAAGTATCCTATGTAGAACCCAGGTCACGATTTACCTGAGCGCTACATTTGATTGAAATCTGTTCAGAGATTACCGTAAGCGTGAAAAGGTGAATATTCGAGGCATTTCGAGGAGCTTATACATAAGCTGCCAATGTCACGTACGGGATATTCTCCGTGATTATAAATTATTCTGAGCTCCCGATATTTCGACGCTGTTTTAAAAATCACAATAATTTATTATTTTCGAAAAATAGGTAATTATTACAATATACATGATCTTAAATATGTGCTAGCGTTTAAACACCATGTGCGCGGAAACACATGTCAGATCCTGCGATCAGGGCATCAGTCATCCTGCGATCATGATGCGTATCAGGAGCTAGAGCATATCTGGAGTATCTTAAAATAATAGATAATCACGGAAGATATCCCGTAACTGACAGTGTAAGTTAAGTTATAAATCGTGACAGCTTAAAACAGCGTTTGAGCTTATACATAGTCGCATCTTTATGTTGGCGACCGGCTACCAAACTCTTTTGATAAATTTACATTTCTTTTTTGCTTCTCAATTTATGTTTTGTTTTTATAAAAAAAGTCAGTCTGTAAAAATATGTATGCAGCACATATTTTTACAGACTGACTTTTTTTAGACAATAAACGAAAAGCTGGACTTTTGGTTTCTTTGTTTTAAAATCTATCCTGTTTTCAACAGTAGGTGATGATAATCGCATCGAGCAGTTACGAGGACGAAGAAAACCGCACGGAGAGAGTGAAATGCTATGAGGGTGGCCGAAATACTTAATCCACAGCCCTAGTCGTATGCAAATCACTACTTTATTACAAGATGTGGTGGAATACTCACGTGCAACCTCTTGAGCAGTCCTGTATCGGTGTTGTTGTTCGCGGACTGCTTGGCAGTATTCCAGAACTGCTTTTGAGCGGAGTAGCGGTTCATAGGACATATTTTGAACAGGCAATCTGTAAATAAACAACACTGTGTTAAACTACGTTAGGAATAACAAAAAAATACACTCTAGTGGCTCGTGGCTTTATAATAACTGTCACTCGGGTCGATCTTTAGGTTAAGCCGCGCTTGCTAAGATTGGTCTCTGGATGCGTGACCACCCATTACATGCCGGGTTTCCTCCGTGCCTCGGAAAGCACGTTAAGGTGTTGGTCCCGGCTGGCATATAGGGTGTAAAAGTACCTTTAACGCAAACGAAGGGCACTTGTTCTCCCCACCACTGCGATCATTTTCTTGTTCTAGACCATACCTGGGAACCTCATAGTTACGGAGATATTGGGGGTCAAAGTTCCAAATTTTTCACAGCTGTTTTTGTAAATACTAGTTTTTCAGGTTATAACTTTACTTAAATTACCTCCATGACCCGTTCACTATTCAAAGCATCCACTAGCACAATGTTTTAACAGTGCTACATTGAGTTTTACCGTAAAATGTGATTTTTGACCCAAAAAAAAAAGTCGTTTCCCAGCAAAAATTTTTGCGTAGGGGTACTTAGTTTGATGTACAGAATGCTTGGTTGTCGGATGCGTGAAGGGTTCGTTTACACCCTGTATAATCTTTGGCAGTCGTTGCAAGTAGTCAGTGACCTAAAAAAGTCTAACAACCAGTCTTACAAAAGGGTATCGTATTACGCAGTATCAACTGGGTCGTGGAGGTCGGACAGGCAGTCGCTCCATGTAAAATACTGGTATTCAGCTGCATCCGGTTAGACTGGAAGCCGACCACACAGTAGTAGGAAAAAGGTTAGGCAGACGATGACACTCAAGTGAATTAAATGGTTAGTACTGATTCCCCTCGTTCTAGTTTCATGTCTAACATTATTCCAACGATATTGTATAACTACATACATACATTAATCCTTGAAAACCATTCTATGGATTGGTGAAAACAGCATGAAAATCGGTGCAGTAGTTTTTGAGTTAATCGCGAACAGACAGAAACACAGACGCGGCGGAAGCCGGGCGCGGGACTTTGATTTTAACCGACTTCCAAAAAGGAGGAGGTACTCTATTCGTGTTATAATATGTAGTGATAATCTGTCAAGCCGGCATAATTTTAATAACATCGAACAACAACATACGAGTACAAGAAATGTAACTAGGAGTTTTTCTTTGACGGTACCGCCTTGATTTTTTATTTGATTAAACGCAATATTATAAAACAGATACATGTTTGGAGGGAAGCAAGAACGGGAGGAGCAGTGACCCAATTTAATTGTGTTACTGTTATCAAAAAACAACTTGTTGGTGATCAAAGGTAGTTATAGGACTCTCCCTAACCTAATTGGAATATGGCATGTTTGAGGGCAAAGGGTAGCACCGGATGTTCTACCACATAAACTTTCAGTGTTAGTTCCTGCATCGCCACCGATTATGCCGTGGAAGTAGTGATGTTTAGGCCCAACAATATTTAAAATAATGTCGTGGTGACACGAAGAATAGTAGTCATTTGGTAGTTTTACCTGGAAAAATTTCCGCGAGTTTTGAAAATTGGCAATTTTATAGATTTTGATGTGCTCTTTTCGAATTTCAACTTTGTCAACTCGTATTTAATCTGTGCCGCTCGTGCCGCCATCTTGGAAAAATGGCGTCTTAAAGCAATTTTTTGATGCTATTTCCTTTCCGACTCATTCTACGATAAAAATATGTGAAACAAGAGAAAATTTCCTACAATTATGTCCTAACAATTTTTTCGTAAAATCAATAGTTCTGTAATTGGAGATATTTTTGCTAATACGTCGTCAAGCAAGCAAACTGTTGATCACGAATCTCGCTAAGTCTCACTCACTAACAGCGAGCTTTAGATAAATAATCAGTGTCAGATTGGACACCCTGTGTTGCCATCTGGCATTATTTTGTATACTTTTTAGAGTAAAATTGTTTTTGATGCCAAATTAAACACAATTTTCTGTCTTCTAAAAATAATAAAGCTGCATCACTAATGCTTTTTAAAGTTTACGTGATTACGTTAATTTTGTTATTAACCTAAGAATATTTCATAATAGCCTTTATACTCTAAACGCGGGGAAGCAGAATGGTGCGCTCACTGAATAGCATGGAGGAGGCAAATCACGTTAATTTCATAAATCATATTATCGTTAGCATGGGAACGGGGAATATGAAAGTGGTTCCGCACGCTACCTTAAATTACTCGCAGCTGTTTTTCTTCTCATTCATTTATGCATTACCCTCTATTCAATTCCTTTCAGCATTATTATTTTGTTTCTCTTTAGGGTTCCGTAGCCGAATGACAAAAAACGGAAACCTTATACTTGTGTCCCGTTGTAGGACAAAGGATTCCCTTCTCGCCTTCCACTTGTCCCTATTCAGTGCTGTGACTTGCCAATATAACCTTAATATAGTTTTTTTTTACAACTTTGCCTCACTCTATGTACTTCTTCTGAATCGTGGGGGCGTTTACAAACATTTAAACTCACATACAAAAACAGCCTGACCCGTTGGGCATTCACATATCTTGTTCTGTGCGTGAGTCGAACCTACGATACGCAGCACAGCAGTCTATCGCCCAACCACTGCGCTAACCGTGCAGTCAAGTTATAAATACATGGTAGCAGTACACTTGCTGAAAGACTCCGACGCAGAAGAACGCAGAGCGACGAGAAACACCTACAACGCTACTATATTCTATTATTCAAATTCTACACCTTTATGCATTTAAAACAGGAGGTTGTCAGATGTCCCATTTCACCGGGAACGGCGGGAACCATCTGTCCTTACGCCTTAGGGAAATTATGTGGTCACAACATGATATTACCAGCAGGATCTAATGCCGCACTCAAGGGAAAACGGGGTGACCATTAGTATCCGGAACAGCATGGTAAATATTTGATAACAGCAAAAAAAAAAACAGGGCTGAAAAAGGTATGATGTTTATTGTGTAAACAAGGGGAATGAATGCTGGAATAACCTTGCAATGGAAGGTTGGAATGGGGTTGTAAAAATGAAGATTAGTATAATCCGACTATAACGTTTCCAGTTTCTTACAGCTGGGAATCTGGCCTCCTTTCGGTATGAGCGTAAGAGGATGCCGAAGTCGATTTCACTACACTTAATTTCAATTCCGCGGTAAAGATCCAGTCCACGGAACAAAGATCATCTTCAGGAGATGTAGGTCTGCTGGAAGAACTTTCTTATGAAATAAGCAGTACCTTTGTGCTCTTCTATTTTATGTTTATTCCTTTTTGTATTTTGTGTATACATAAATAAATAAATGTAGCGCCTGAACGTTCGTCGAGCCAATATCTTCTGAAGATGCCCCGTTGGATTACGAAACACGAGTGGATAGTTTTGGGTGCATGCTAATTACTATTGTTTTCCTGCATGTGTACGTATATTTTTGCGGGCCGCTGGACAATGCTGCGCCCTGCATTAGGGCTTGGATCCTTTCTGCGGAATTAAAACTAAATAATTTGCATAACATTTTATGTCATGGTCTCATGGGTTTCCGCCAAGTCACGATTAATTCTGTAACCTACTGCTGGTGGATGTCCTATCATCATTTCAGCCATAAGACGTCCATATGCAGATAGGCCTCTACCAGAAGGGAAGGGGGGGGGGGGGTTGCCATAATCGCCACGCTTGGCAGGCGGGTTGGCGATCGCAGTATGGTTGTTACGAAGGGACAGAGAACGCTGCTGCCCATTCTCTGGTAAGTCCCTTAGTCGCCTCTTACGACACCCACGGGAACATTTGGGACATCTGTTTGGACATCTGTCGTATGGTGTCCCATACGACAGATGTCCCATGTCCAATTAAAATTATAGGTCATGCCGATTTCACCACGATGACAATGTTTTCAAGCAATGCCAAGTTTGGTATGAATTATTCTTTTTTATCGTGTGGTTCCTCAGACTTTATATGCCGTCAAGAAAAAACAGGTAAAAATATCATGTATTGATTAATTTGTATAGATTCTTGAATATTTACAAAACAAAGCGTCTTGCTCGATGGGAATATTTCCATAATTCGATGTCTTTGAAAAACGCAGTCATTAATAGCATAAAGTTCTGCAAGCTTAGTATTTCATTCCACAATATTACAAACAAACACATCCAGTTTCTAAAAATACTGTAAAACTTCGCAGTATATCAATAAATATTGTAGTCCGTTTCCTTTTTCTTTTGTTCGGAACATTCATAATGTGATTTAATTTCCTTTATGGCGCCCCAACAAGATTTATGGCTTACATTACAATAATAGCTGCGGTTACATTTAATACGAAATATTTAATATAAGGTTGGGCATTTACTACATAAAAGGAAAGAAATGGTAGCTTTTTTAGAAGATATTATATGCTAGGATTCGCTTGCAGCTTCTGGTCGCAAATCATTCATCATCATTATCTGCGTAGCCTTTCCCAATTAGCTTGCAGTCTTACCAGATGCAGCTGAATACCACCACATGGAGCTACTGCCTATCTTACCTTCACAACCCAGTTGGTACTGGGTTATACAGGGTGTAAATCAACCCATCACACATCCGTCAATCAAACATTCTGTACATCAAACTAAGTACCCCTACACAAAAATTTTTGCTGGGAAACGACTTTTTTTTTGGGTCAAAAATCACATTTTACGGTAAAACTCAATGTGGCACTGTTAAAACATTGTGCTAGTAGATGCTTTGAATAGTAAACGGATCATGGAGGTAATTTAAGTAAAGTTATAAATAACCTGAAAAAAATGGTCTAGAACAAAAAAATGATCGCAGTGGTGGGGAGAACAAGTGCCCTTCGTTTGCGTTAAAGGTTCATTTCTCTATATGTATAGTAATACAGGTATTAGAGTTTCGGGTCACTGACTACCTGTAACGACTGTCAAATGACGGCAGGGACTAAAGACTTAGCGTGCTTTCCGAGGCACAAAGGAAACCCGGTATGTGGTAAACATAAATGGCCAAATGTGGGTGTATTACTACCTATTAGGTACACTTCTGCCTAACCCTTCGGGATTACAGGTTTGATGTTATGTGTCGATGTTGCGTATAAGTAAGTACATTAAAGCATCCTTTTCAGAAAATATTGCCCTTTAGAACGAGTTTCATTTATGGGCGATCTTTCATCCTTTACAAATCTCTTCATATTTCAGGATTGAATTCCGGCTCAAGTTATTTGAAATAGAGCCTAACGATTCTTTTGAGAAGTCTTTGGCTCAATAGCAAACATACCCTCCTAATCTTTTCTATTGGGGCCTATACTAAACGGCTATAGAATGGAGCCTATACTTACTAAACTGCTATAAAAGTAAATACTTTATCGGAAAATAGAATCATTGCGTTATGTTTGCGACCCTATTTCAGTAGTTTCGGCACGAAATTCGGCAAAGGGATCGCGCCCTTCGGAAACTCGTTTTCTTTATGTCACAATTTAATTTTTCTCAAACTTTGTTGGTGTTATTAGTTTAAATTGAGCCATGTTCTACAGAACTAGATTCAGTCACAACTTTTTGTTTACCTTTAGGTTAATATAATTATCTTAATCATTGACTTCGTTAAGATCCTGGAAGGTCGTTGTGCAGGGTGGACAGGCTGGGAGGTGATAGGCATATCCTGTAAAGGGACTCCACTCTGAAGCTAGGGACAGTGGTAAACGCGAAACTACTTTCTGCCCCAACTCATTTTATGTAGGTAGGTAGCCATCAACACGCGCAAAGGACAAGGCGAAAGTGTCTGAAATTTCATATTAGAGACTTTTGCATCGCTGTGCGACATAATCCTTTTAAGATTTCATATATTTATGATCACAACACGGTTCAGTACACCCACATAACGCCCCCGTTTTAAAACAAAACCCGTAGCCATCGTGGATAATCCGTTGTTTTTCATTCGCGACAACCCGTATCTGTGCTAATCCAGGTTATGTCAGACAGACGACGCGCGTCGCCCGAGGCTTTATCGATGTACATATTAGTATGCCAGGGATGGCAAGCATTTTGCAGAATTCAGTTTACAAGAGACTTTAAAACAATATCTTCGTCAAAAAGTAGAAAAATATGGCAAAATAAAAGGAAACTTCTATTTAATTTGCGGAATTCACTATTCAGAGGGAATTCTCTATAAGCTTTTCTCAGTAAAATTCATAAAATAATGAGGTGGAGCGGAGCTATGTAACCTGAAAGTTCACACACACTTCTCCAGTTATGTTTCTGTCCCATGTAAATGGGTGAACTCTAGGCCGTAGTTCTTTCCTTCATTTTTTTCTAGTTCGCTCTGTCCAAATGTCCAGTCCTGGGTAAAGGAGTTGGAGGAAGCCCATTCTTTCCAATTCTCGCTAACCCGCTCATCATCCTTCCAGGTGTGGAAGCAGGACGAGCGGAGTCCTCTATTCGAATCACTACATATTAAAAACAAAGGTCTCAGCCTCGTCTGTCTGTTCGAAAATTAAAAAAAACTACTGGATACCAATGGATAGAGTGGTTCTCGAGGAAGGTTTTAGTATATAATTTGTCAAGTTCCAACATCCACGCAGGCGAAGCCGCGGGCATCAGCTAGTCATAAATAAAATTGCCTAATACGAGCCTTCTCAAGATTTAGATTTCTTACTTCTTAAAATCAGTGCCCTAGTCAGAATGTACAGATGCGTGCCACGTGTCCGTGTCATCCCTGACCTATACCAAATGCCCGTGGGTACATAACATAAATAAACCCTGCTGACAACGATGAATAAATTATTCGCTTAGAACGGATGTGGCCATTGTGAAATTGTAGATGAAATATTAGTTATGTAGGAACAAAATGTGGCTATTCGAAATTAGTGTATTTAATTAAAATCTATTTCTTTGAACAAATTGTTGAGTTGAATCAGAGGATATAGTTGGCCCCGTCGGGGCTGCGGGTTGTTCGCTAGAGAAACCGCGGCCTCGACATGAAGGGCTAAGAAACAACATGGGTGGTTTTTTGTCAGTAGAATTCTGGCACTCCCTTTCGCTGTGCCCAAGAGCGGGATGGGGGTTATTTGATGATTTTCCACCCGCCAAAAAAAAGGGGTAAATAATAACATTTCCGTAATTAAAAGGTTAAGTGTGGTCCAGAACAACAAAATTATCGCTATGACGAGGTGATTTGAAAGCGGGTCCAGTTGACCAATTCAAAAATAGTTTTGGTCGATTGAACCCGCGGGTCCCATCTGAGTGGGATCAATATACCAAAGAGCCCGAGTATCTCTTCAAATCTCTTGTAAGTTTTCTGTTGTGCTAGCTAAATAAATTAAATAATGGATTTGGATTTTACCCTTATTCACCTTAAAAGAAACAACTTGTATGTCTTCGCAAAATTTTATTTCGTCGCCAAGTCCCGTCTTTTAAATACCTATAGGTAGATAGATGGTGTTGATTAAATGTATCCCGAAAAGCTTTTTTAACAGTTCATAAAAATGTTATAGGCTCGTAATAACTGAAGGTTTATGATAGCTGTAGCCACAAAACTCCTTGCACTCCGACTTACAGCTTCATCTAACTTTTGCAGCTGAAGCAATCGACGTATTTGCAGAAACACCGCACACCGAGGACGGTAAGGCAAGAAATTGTATCGTTCGTTACCCATCGTAAATTCATACTTAGCTAGTGGTAATAAGATACAGATTCCAATGTAAAGAGATCGACCCAAAGGCATCGAAGGGAGTTTCATTTCGCGGCATTGAAGAGCGTGATGGATTCCGCGGCGGGTTCCGATGGCATGTGACAGGACGTAACGGTACGCTTAGGGTCGCGTCGGCAAGTTGAAGGAAGCCACGGCATGCGATGGTACGCGCTGGAGTCCATAGTCCAGCTTATTTATTTGTTTATTTTCCCGCTGCCGCCTTTGCAAGTGACAATGTGTCCAGCAGGATACATGATTTTTCGGGTTCATCGGGTCTGTTGGGTTGGTTGGTTTTGGTTTTAATTTGAGATTTTACTTTTTTAATTTACTATATTTTTTTTTTCTTTTTGTACTCTACTTTTAATTTTCCTTATTTTTTTTATTACTTTAAAACATTGTACCCACCCAACACAGAACAGATAAAACCTCTTTTGTCTGTTCTGTGGTACCCAATAACATTTTGAAGCTACTTTAAACTCGACTGACTCATTGGTCTTGTAATCGCAAGCACGACTGCTGGAATGAAGTTCCAAAGTTCGATTCTCAGGTCGGGAAAAGTGTATTTGTTCCTGTTTGATGGAAATAGGCCCCACTTAAACTGGCGAAAGATTATAGGCGTTGTTGTTACGTTTAATCCCGAAATGACTTTTTGAAGAATTTTTTTATCAACACACCTAAACAAGTCTCCCTCGAACGAGAAATGCGAAACTTTTCCCACTTATCGTTTGAAAATTGTGAAACATGAGCACTTACTACAAAGTATTTCGTCGGTGTTTCGCTATCTTGTTAGAAACTTAACTTTATTTTATTACAGGTCCAAAAGTCGTTAGGAAAATGTAAGCTATTTTTTTATTAAACATCTAAAGTTTTATTACTATATACAGAGTATAATGCTCATCCACCAGCAACTTGTTACAAAGAATTCAGTACATTATTGAAGATTTGAAGATGACAATATGTTTATTATAAACGACGAAAAATTGCCTAGGTGGGTCTGTGGATGGGTGTTCACCCATTACATACCGAGTTTCCTCCGTGCCTCGGAAAGCACCAGAGGATATCGTATTACCCAGTAATAACTGGGTTGTGGAGGTCAGATAGGCAGTCGCTCCATGTAAAATACTGGTATTCAGCGGCATCCGGTTAGACTGGAAGCCGACCCCAACATAGTTGGGGAAAGGCTAGGCAGATGATGATAAACGACGAAAAATGTCCCCCCACCTCGACATCCTGTTGGCAATGAGCACCAGTATACCGCTTATCCCAATTATTTGTGGTCGGCGTAGCTTATCTTCTTCCATACTTCCCTACTAGCGCTATCATCCTTCACACAGTCTCTTTATATAGTTTCTTTGGTCTTCCTCTACTCTTATAGCTAAAACTGATCTCAGGAGTTGAACCTTATTCCTCCGCATCACATGCCCATACCCAAAGATCATGCCATTTGATATGATTTACGGAGTTATTAAAATACTGTAAGAACTAATCGAACTACCAGAACCATATAAGAGTATTTTAACGTCTACCGAGACTACAGAAGTAAGTAACAATAGGGATGTTTACTGACTTAAAAAAATAAGATTCTAATTAGTCCGCCTGTTTTTTATTTTATCAAATCAATAAAATTTGACGAAGATAAAACGCGTCAAAGATTTAAGTGGGGGGTTGTGACGTCACTCACCGGTAAAAAATGTCATACTAATGGCTTAGAATATGACGTCACACGAGTTTTCAAAGCACTGTATCGTCTTTATTGTTTGTTTAAGTGAAAAAAGAAAAAATACGTGTCCAATAATTTTTGGAAATCTATCTGACGGACTATTTAGATTTTTTTAGTTAACTACTCTATTGTTCATCTTGACTTCAACCCCTCAATGAGAAAGTTAATCAAGTTGAAACTAACTGCAGTTCAGTCAGCCAGACCGCAGCACCTGCAGTGCAGGTAAACTTTGCAGTATGCTATTGATCCGTATGCTAGTTACTTGGCTAGCTTATTAAAGTTTTAGAATAAGCCTGAAGGAATTACTGCGGGTTGTTCGAAAGAGATACCGCGGCACCGGAACACAAAGGGCTAAGAAAGAACATGGGTGGTTTTTAGTCAGTAGAAGTCTGACACTCCCTTTCGTCCCACCTAGAGCGGGATGAGTCATTTGATTATTTCCCATTAACCAAAAAATAAAGGCCTAAGGAATTGCTCTGCTGCACCGTACTATAACCATAGCCGTGCTATCAACGACTGAACGTATCAGGCACAGAATGAGAAACATGACACGGACTCCCTTTTGGGGGGGGGGGAATCATCAAATAACCCCTCCCGCTCTTCGACAGAGCGAAAGGGAGTATCAGACATCTACTGACTAAAAACCACTCATGTTCCTTCTTAGCCCTTTATGTCGAGGTCGCGGTATCTCTTGCGAACAACCCGCAGTCTCCCTATAGTCCTATATCTAAGCCCGCTAGAAAGTCTCAACAGCGTATCATACTCGTTTATAACGGGTTTAGAACGGTGGTCATACCCAATTAATCCCCAATTGTTTTTGTAGTATGCTACTATAATGCCACTAGCTAGACCATTCCCACCGAAAAACACCGTTTTTTTTGGGTTGTGGGAAATCATCAAATAACCCCTCCCGCTCTTGGACAGAGCGAAAGGGAGTGGCAGACTTCTACTGACTAAAAACCACCTAAGTTCCTCCTTAGCCCTTTATGTCGAGGCCGCGGTATCTTATGCGAACAACCCACAGCCCCGACGGGACCGACGAACACAGTCAATCAATTTTCAGACCCACCCTTAGCACGTAACAGACTTTTATAGTCTCCAAGCTAGCAAGACATAACTGCTACACTTGAACAATTGAACAGTCTACAGTAACTGACGACACGGTTGGAGCAGTGGCTGAGCAATTGGACTGCTGCGCTGCGTGTCGCGGGTTGGATCCCCGCACGGAACAAATATTTCTATGATCTAAGGATAATTGTTTCGGGTCTGGGTGTTTGGTTGTGTATGTGAGTTTAAATGTTTGTGAACGCACCCACGATACAGGAGAAATTCCTAGTGTGGGGGAACGTATTTAAAAAAATAAAGTAACTAAATACAAATGATAGTATCGGTACTTACCACGGAACTTTTTGGGCGGATCAGTCAGGTCGCCCGCTTCCGGGCACACCACACACCTGTCATCTACCAACCTGTGGACAATGGGCTAAGATAAGTCAAGATGTAAAAGAGGTCATGTTAGATGCAAAGTGAATGTCATCAAGGAGGATTTATGGTTCGCGTACCATCTCCTCCGAACAAAGTTATTGGCTAGAATCAATTGAATTCTAGGAAAAATTAAGTGTAATTCTCTAATTCGCTCCAGAACGCAAATTGCCGACGTAGCTTATAAAGCTGCGAGACTAAAATGGGACTGGGCAGGCCATGTCTGCCGGATGCCGCCGCAGCTGTAGGCCCGAATATCGCAAGACTGGAGCCCTGACACAGCTAGACGGGGTCGCGGTAGACCGATGAGAAGATGGCGGGACGCCTTGGATGGCTTTCTGAACAACTGGCGAGAAGAAGCACACCATCGTTAGAAGTGGAAGGAATGGGGGGAGGCCTTTGCTCAGGAGTGGGACAATACAGGCTAAATTTTTTTTTTTTTTTTTTTCTAATTATATTATAACTCCTACATCAATATTCTTTGCAAATATTTTGAAAGTCTACACATGGAAATTACATGGAGCGACTGCCTAGCCTATCTAACCTCCACAACCTAGTTACTACTGAGTAATACGATACCCCTTGATAAGACAAGTTGTCAAACTTTCGGGCCACTACCTGTAACGACTCTGACAGTTGACAAACACGGAAGAAACAGGGTATATCATGGGTGGTCACCCATCCACGGACCAACCCCACCAAGTCTTATTATTATAGATATTATTTAAGTCACGATCTCATCATTACAGCAAAAAAAAAAGACGTGTGGCACTGGAGACTGCCGCGGTATAGCTATTGCATAGCATTTTTTATCAACTTATGCAATTATAATTAGGTATTTACGCGTCTCATGTCGCGCCTTGGCGACAACTATTTTTGTTGGCAGCCTTATAATCGATCTTATTCGATTTATTATCTTTGATTTTGCTGTTTTAAAATATTAAATCTAATAATTTTTCAATGTTTACTTTTCATCTGACATTACGTCAGTTGTCAAGATGTCATTTACTGTTTCTTTTATTTTGTGTCATAGTTTTTCTTAGTGGTTAGAGCTATGAAGGTTACATTTGATTTATATAATTTAATTTATTTTTATTAATATGTTAGCTCAAATAATGTAATTTATTGATAATTTCTATTAATAGTATCTTATCTTACGCTTATAAAATTAATTAACACGCTCAAAGAAATTCTTTGCGGAAGTTTTTGACTGAATAATACAGGCCGTTTTAAATACAGGCAACTCACAATTTTTGATTTCAAGAAATTGTCAAGTGTCAATTTGTCAAGTGTCAGTTCGTTAGGTTTTTATTTTCGTTACGGAATTTCTGGATTCGGTCCCCACGCTCAAGGCCCGCGATAGAAGCTATGCAATAGCTTAAAAAACCGTTACACATACATAATTAATAACAAAATGGCAGACACGCTTAAAAACAGCATTCTTTACCAAAAAGCAGGCCATCAGATCATCTACCTTTCGAAGGCCGCGACGATGCAAATATTACGCATAATAATGGAGTGGCCGTAACGTAAACAACTTCACTTGTATTATATTAATGTGATGTTAGGCGCAAAATGTGGATGCTTGGATGGCAGCGTGTGACATTATTATTACGTAGAAATTGGCAAGATGTGGTGGCTATATATGTATACAGGGTGGTGCCGACAATACGACAATAAATGTAACCACTGGTAGTTCTAGTTCATAGGAACATTATTAAACTATCAAATAAATGCTAAGAAGGGGGGGATTTGCCATAATCGGCACGCTTGGCAGGCGGGTTGGCGATCGCAGTATGGTTGTTACAAAGGCACAGAGAACGCTGCTGCCCATTCTCAGGTAAGTCCCTTAGTCGCCTCTTACGACACCCACGGGAAGATATGGGATGGCCATTATTTACGTCCGACACCATACGGAGCCGTAACAGCATACTTTCACCTACATTTTGGCAATTAGTACAATGTAAAACCCAAAAACACTTTGCCCGACCCGGGAATGGCACAATTTACATTGAACCCAAGACAGTCACGCGTGGGACCACTGGACCAACGAAGGAGAGGTGATGCATAGTAGGATGATGAAAATAAACGTGATAGATGAAGAGAGGAAGACCAAAGGAAATAGGGATTGATTTAAAGAAAACTGGCTAAGTGCGAGTCGGACTAGCACATGAAGGGTGCTCAGGGTGGTCGGGGCTGCGGGTTGTTCGCAAGAAAGAAAGAAAGAAAGAAAAATATTTATTTGGACAAACACAGGAACTACAAAAATAATAAAAAAAGAATCTAAAACTAAATAATAATAAAAAAAAACCTGTGCGAGGCCAAAAAGGCTCCTATCTCAGCAAGAGATACCGCGGCCTCGAAATGATGGGCTAAGAAGGAACATGGGTGGTTTTTAGTCAGTAGAAGTCTGACACTCCCTTTCGCTCTGCCCAAGAGCGGGATTATTTGATGATTTTCCACCCGCCAAAAAAAAAAGGTGCTGTACCAAAACGAAAAATTACGTCTGTTGTATGGGAGCCCCCCCTTAAATATTTATTTTATTTTATTTTTAGTATTTGTTGTTATAGCGGCAACAGAAATAAATAATTTGTGAAAATTTTGAACTGTCTAGCTATCACGGTTCTTGAGATACAGCCTGGTGACAGACAGACGAACGGACAGACGGACGGACAGCGAAGTCTTAGTAATAGGGTCCCGTTTTTACCCTCTGGGTACGGAACCCCAAAAAAGGAGTAAATACATAAGTATGGAAGATCGTCATCCGGCACACGGCTTGTCTATGTGTATGTGTGATGAGGATGTACCCAAAGAGAAACATCGTAAGTATCATTATATAGATCTGACCACATATCTGGGCTTCTTCCGGCTTATCCCAAAATTACCGGATCAAGGTTTGTGGTTTCAGGCTCAATGGAAACAGATTGAAATTCACGGAGAGTTTTGCCGCTGGCTGTATTAAATTCAGGGCAAAAAGTTTTTCAAAAGTGAAACATGTGAAATCGAAACTGAATGAATACGAGTGATATTAAATTAAAGTATTGATTAATACTCAATACTTTTATTGCATTCCACTAAACTTATAATATTCGTATTCCGCTTCGATAGATATGTCCTAAACCATGCCATAAGCTGCATTAAACAGAATTTAACGGGGAAACATGTTTTCATGGAAAATAACCATAGGAGGTGTTGTTTTGTTACCCTTTTTGTTGGAGGGTGGGAAATCATCGAATGACTCCTCCCGCTCTGGGCAGAGCGGTAGGGAGTGTCAGACTTCTACTGACTAAAAACCACCCATGTTCCGTCTTAGCCCTTTGTGTCGAGGCCGCGGTATCTCTTTCGAACACCGTGTTTTCTACCCTCGTGTCAGTTAATATTAGTATGTTGAGACTTGGGACACAGGTGAAGGAAGAAAGTTTTGGACCATTCAAGATTGTAGTTGTCCCGGTTTTGTTTTTCTTTGTGGACAAAACTTTATAACTGGATACGGATAAATAAAGGTAGTCCTGAGTTTATATGTTGTTTTGTGAGATTGTTTATTCTACAGTTATACAGCATATTTACAGATACTGTTATATAAAATGTATACCATATATACATACATACATAGCAACAAGCGGTAAATAACATTCCAGACGTGGTTTCTGTGATGTGCTGCAAAATTAGCATAGCATAGCATAATCAGCCTATAACGTCCCTAACTGCTGGGACTCCAGGCCTCCTCCCTATGATAGGAAATGGGTTATAATCCAACACACGGGTCCAGTGGGTGTTTGTAGATGTCACATGTCTTCCATTTTTTGGTTCTAAGACATGCCGGTTTCCTTCACCGTTTTTGAGAAATAAGTTTTTCTTTCTTGGTCCTGTATTCCACCAGTCACCTTGAGACGGATATCGTTCCTTAGTTTATACGATCTGAAGACACACCATCTATTTTTGAAACATTCTGCTATATTTGAAATTCGTCATATGAAAGCGCAGTTGTTAGGGTCCCGGGAAGTAAACCTCGTCAAAAATCAGCAGAATGTTGTTCTGTCATGTCTAACCTTCTCGTGACTTTGTGGGTATTGGCTTCTAGTCTAACAGTTTAAAAATTGCTCCAATTATAGAAAAGTTAAAAGGTAATCGACTATCGTGGTATGGGCATGTGATGAGGAGGGATGAATCGCATGTGATTAAAAAAGTAAAGAATATAAATGTGGATGAATCGAGAGGACGAGGGAATATGAAGGAAAAAGGAATAAATGATAGCGTGACGACGGGCAGGGCAGAATGGATGAAAAAAACGTGTTACGCCGACCCCAAATGACATGGGATAAGGGCAGTAAGATGATGGCTTCTAGTCTAACTATGTAGATGCAGCTGTATAGCAATAGTTTACATAGAGCGACTGCATATCTGATCTGTACCAGTCAGGTACATGGGTTGGCAGGATATTTTTGATATCACCCTACTTTCTCTCTTTTTTTAACCGTGTTACCAAACGGTAATAATCTTCGCTGTCAACTTGACACTCAAATGCTGTAAATACTTGACGTATATATATAGAACCCATGCCTGAACGCTGACCCCTAAAATACAGGTTCAGGCCTAGTTTGGGGGATGCCTGAACGCTGACCCCTAAAGTACAGGTTCAGGTCCTAGTTTGGGGGCTTAGGATCTCATTTGTGACAATATACTTGTGTAGGGGCCAGTAGTTGTCGGCACCGTACACTATCACTTTTGTTGATGTTGGTTTAGTTGCGGAGTTTACAGAAAGAACCACAAGTATAGTTTCAAAGTTATATTAAAGTTAAAGTTAACAAGTTAAGAGTGGTAGCGATTCTTTCTCTTGACAAGTGGTTAGTTCCACAGTAATTGTCAGACTCGCTCTGCCTAGCGTGAAAAGTTATAATTATAGCGTAATATTTGTGACGCACGCCATCAAAGTAGGTTGCTGCGTTAGCAAAGTAAATGTACGGTTGATGAGACCGTACAACTTGTGCGCTCTCTTATTGTGACTGTGCTTGTAACTTGTTAAGTGTCAAATAAACATTTTTATTTTATTTTATTTACTTTCCTGTTCTATCCCTAGAAGGCCTATAGATTAATAAATTGATAATATTAATACGCAGCTTGGTTGGGATGAGCACCTACAATTAATAAATCATATTTAACTGTGCTATATGTAAAAAAAAAAACTATTTACCAACTACCTCAATGATCAAAACCAGTCGTCTATCAAAAAAATATGGAAATCCAGTAAAACAAGTTTTAATTGATTAATCTTTTTATGACGTAGGATGTAGACAGAGATAAATGTTACTAGATTTTGTACGTGTTTTTAAAATTCATTGAATTGCCTCGTTGGTGTAGTGGTGTCAAGCGCCACTGCTGTGTTTAAGGTCCTGGGATCGATTCCCATGTCGGGCAAAGTGCTATTGTGTTTTTCCATCAGGAATTTCTCAGTAGCAGCCACGGAGTCTGGATTTGTGCCCGGTTGATGGCAATAGGCTCGCCACCTATTACATGGGACTTAAACATAACTGGCGAAATGTGGATGTAATGGGTAGGTACTCCTCTGCCTAAACCTTCGGGGATTACAGGCGTCATGTTTTGAAAAATGTAAATATAGCTTAGGAAAGCTAATTTGTATTTTTTGCGGTATCAGTAGTCACATTGGCATTCAATACCTCGTAGCTTCGTAAACCTCTCCTAACTAGAAGGTTTTCAGGTATGTCCAGCTTAAAAAAATCATCATCGTAATGATGACGTATGACGGGAAGAACTATACTTAGTCTCCCACTTTGATAAGCATACGCCTACATTAGCCACATACCACTTATTTTTCTACATAAAATATACATCTACACTAATATTATCAAGAGAAAAAATTTGTATTTTTGTGTGTGTGTGTGTGTATGTCTGTAATGAATGAACTTAAAAACTCCTGGACCGATTTGAAAAATTCTTTCACCGTTGGGAATCTACGCTATCTCCGGGTGACATAGGCTACACTTTTTATCCCTATATTCCCACGGGAACGGGAACTACGCGGGTGAAACCGCGTGACGTCCGCTAGTTAGTCATAGAATAATACCTGCCTAGTGGAAATTATGTTTTTTCCTCCTCCATTCTTTTCTGATTAACTTCGTTGCGGGATCCACGACAATTAAATTGTTTCTCTGGAACTTCATTGTTTAGGCGCTTTTCTGGTGGTAGCCACTTTTGATTCTGGCTTTTAGAAGTTACAGTGGTTTGGGAATAGTGTGGCGGACTTGTCCCAAATAATAAAAAATAGTACGTACCAAATCTACAAATTATCTTTATATCCTATTTAGCATAGCAGACTACTTTACCTGATAATTTGCCTACATCCACTTTAGTTGATTAACCCATTTGAAATGCTAGCTGAAAATAATGTTATTAGAGGCCGTCCTAAAGTTTATATTCATGAATAATTCAGGAGAAGCGCTCAAACTACTTTAAGTACAAAGTTACTGAAATAAGCTCGATGTTATTAAGGCTTTATGATCTAGGTAAAATTGTTAAATAATTATTTGAATAAAAACTGGCCAAGAGTGTGGTAGATATTGAGATTTTCCATGTTTTTTTAACACCATAGACTTCTTATAGGTTTTCCTGTAATCTATAAGCGTTGAACTAATTTCTGTATTTTTTTCAAAATTTTAGGCTCGGTAGTTTCGGAGATAAGGGGGGGGGACAGACAGCCAGACGCACGAGTGATCCTATAAATTATGCTGTTAGTCTGTGTCATACAGCTGGGCAAAGATCTCTCCCTCATCATCATCTGCCTAGCCTTTTACCAATGTTACCTATGTTGGGGTCGGCTTCCAGTCTAACCGGATGCAGCTGAATACCAGTATTTTACATGGGGCGACTGCCTATCTGACCCTCACAACCCAGTTCGTACTGGGTAATACGATATCCCTTGGTAAGACTGGTTGTGATGATGATGTAATGGGTATTCACCCATCCACTGTACAGAACAGAAAACTTGGATACATTTTAAATTTAACTTTTTAACAAAAGCTTAAAGTTGATCTAAGTATTATGAAAATGATAATAAGTATTGGAGGAGTTGTAAACTCATCAGTGCAATACGCAGTTAATTTAAATAGCTAGTAAAACTCTTATCAGTTAGGTGTTACTTAGTGTCCGTGTGAAAACGGGCATTAGGCACCGTTATTCATTTGTATTGACTATTCCAAAATAATCGTATGGATTATTTACATAGCGGTAATTTTATTGATGTTGATTAGATAGTGACGTCATTCCATATAAATTACAAGTCACTACCACGGCCAATATTTTAGTACTTCTATTATATTATTTCGTAATCGATACGGTTCGTTATCGTACAGTTTTGAATCGAGGGGCAGCTATAATTTGCAGGCAGATATTACATTTCGCATACATAAAGGGGAAATAAATGACTGGAAGAGCTATTGGTCGATGAAGAAAATAATGAAGCAAATTCTTCCACAAAAGGATCGTCAAAAACTAAATACCCACACGGTCAAAATCGGACTGACTCAAAAAAATATGATTCAGTTTAGTCCATCAGATAGACTATCGAAAAATATTGGATACGTGTTTTTTGTTTTATCAAATTAATAAAAAATTGGCGGAGTTAAAACGCGTCAAAGATCATGAGTGGGGGCTTGTGAGGTCACTTGTAGGTAAAAATTTACTAACATGTGACGTTTTCGAGGAGTTCACGAGTTTTCGAAGCACTGTATCGTCTTCATTTTTAGTTTATGTGAAAAAAGAAAAAATATGTGTTCAATATTTTTTGCAAATCTATCTGACGGACTTATTGGTTTTTTTTGTCCGATCCTCTATTACGGAACTCTGTTTTTTTTCTGTATATGTTTGTATTACTCCCGGGGCAGTCAGCGCCGCACGTAATCAACTTAGGAACCATGGTCATCATTCTCCTGCCCTTATCCCAATTTATTTGGGGTCGGCGCAACATGTCTTCTTCTTCCATACTTCTCTATTTCTCATCATGTCAGCAGTCACCTCCTTTCTAGCCATATCATCCTTCACACAGTCCATCCATCGTTTCTTTGGTCTTCCTCTACTCTTATAGCCATTTACATTCATACTCAACATTTTTCTCACAACATTTTCTTCATTCCTTCGCATCACATGTCCATACCACGACAATCGATTACCGCACAACTTTTCATTTACCGGCGCCACTTTCAGACTTCCTCTTCTGTACTCATTCCTTATTTTATCCATTCGCGTCACACCACACATCCCCCTTAGCATTCTCATCTCAGCCACATGCAATTGCCTTTCATTTATCCCTTTTGTGGCCCAACATTCTGATCCATACACGACAGCAGGACAACTTAGGAACCATGGTATAGGCACAGAATACATAATAGTACTACGGTATAGGCATAATATTATGTAAAGATAATGGAAGAACATTTACTCAATGAAATGTAGCCCAGCCTAACCGAACCGTTTTCAGTCTGACCGCTGAGGTAGCGACCATTAAAATTCAATTGTGATCGATCGCGGGCCTATACGTAACCCTTTTATACCGACCCATAAATGTAACTCAAACAACGAATTTGCGTATTTATGTGGTTGGTTTCTACAGCGTATATGTATTGAAGTACATAACATCACGTCTGAAATCTCCGAAGGGTTAGGCAGAGACGTTACTAATAGTGCACTCACATTTCGTTATTTATGTTTAAGTTCTATTAGTCCTATACAGGGTGTAAACGAACCCTTCACGCATCCGTCAACCAAGCATTCTAAACATCAAACTAAGTACCCCTACGCAAAAATTTTTGCTGGGAAATTACTTTTTTTTTTGGGGTCAAAAATCACATTTTACGGTAAAACTCAAAGAAGCATTCTTAAAACATTGTGCTAGTGGATGCTTTGAATAGTAAACGGGTCATGGAGGTAATTTAAGTAAAGTTAAACGCTGAAATACTAGTATTTATAAAAACAGCTGTGAAAAAGGTTCCCAGGTATGGTCTAGAACAAAAGAATGATCGCAGTGGTGGGGAGAACAAATGCCCTTCGTTTGCGTTAAGGGTACTTTTACACCCTATATGTAATAAGGGGCAAGGTTTAGTGACTCAGCTGATCAGGGAGTTGCTTATCATATCATCATCAGTCTATTGCCATCCACTGCTGGATATAGGCCTCTTTAATCTTACGCCACTCAGCTCGACTTTCGGTAACTCTCATCCAGTTGTTACCAGCCACTCTGCGAATATCATCGCTCCGAGCCTGAGGGCGTCCCACCTTACGCTTGCCGATTCGCGGTCTCCACTCAAGAACACATCTACTCCAACGGTCATCGGTTCTGCGGCTACCACTGTCACTTCAGCTTACTTATTCTGTGAGCTGTGTGTGTTTCTTTTCATATAGGTACCTGAACTTTAACTTTTGTTAAAGTTAAATGTATTGAAAAGTTTTATAACGTGTTGCGCCGACCCCAAGTAACATGGGTCAAGGGTAGGAAGATGATGAGTAGAAAGAAACTCCTTAGCGTGTCGATGATAATTCAAATCAATTCAGTCAAAAATTTGGAGACGCGTTTGGCACTTTCAGTAGCGTTCATCAGTTCCTGTGTATTCAAGCAATAGGGCAGGCCGAACACAATATCAAGTATTTCATCGTTTCTAGGGCAACATCACATTTACCACTCCAGCACGCGTAGTATGGCGATTCTATCTCTATTCTACCAAGAATAGACAAAGCTTTTTCCATACAATTTGACATGAAATTTTGCTACAATCTGTCATTTTGTCGATTCTTCCGTCGACAAAACCCGTTTCTACAGTGGTTATACTAAGCGTGCTGGGCAGTCATATCTCCCGTTGGGGCTGCGGGTTGTTCAAAAGAGATACTGCAGCCTCGACACAAAGGCCTAAGAAGGAACATGGGTTGGTGTTTATTCAGTAGAAGTCTGACACTCCCTACCGCTTTGCCTAGAGCGGGAGGAGTCATTTGATGATTTCCCACCCTTCAAAAGAAAAAGGACAGTCATAAATCTGAACTGCTTTTCCTTCTTCAGTCAAGCTGTGTAGTGTGATTAGTGAGAAACTTACCCTAAGGTACTGAGGAATCCTGAAACAGTGCCTTCCGCGTGCAGGGAGACAATGTCCCCCAGGTGCAAGAAACTGTCTCCCATATTGGCACTTTCTCCTTACCCCCACCATGCAACAACACCTGCGGAAGAAGAAAACAAGGGTTTTATTAAATTGTCTCTGTTACTTATCATGTTTTTGTCACCTTATCATTAACACTGAAAACGGGATATTTACCATGTTTAATAATGATTATGTAAAAAACAGTGTTTTCAAGGTCATATGACCCCAATCTATTTAATTCGTGAGTTAATAGGCTTTTTTTGGGTTAGCTCGTTCCATCGTCAACCTTATATCTGGCCTCGGGACAAGATTGAGGTGAAGTGAAGGGCTATTCAATATAAAAAAACCAAGTCTGTTTTAAAATTATTTTGCTATCTTGGTTAAAACTTGAACCGTATCGCGACAACTTGAACCCGTGACAATTCAGCCCCAGGTCACCAACGACAATCCCACTTGAACTGGTCAATATTACTTGAGTTTTTTGTATAAAACGCAGTTCCTGAAACCGTAATACGCAAGGGGACGTTGTGTAATTCAAGATTTTGTTTTGAAAAGAATTGAAGAAATATTCCTCAACTGCCAAATATGTGTTATTATAGCAGAACATCATTATTTCTACGCAAAATTAGCAATTTAGGGCGAGGAGTTGCGGACGTCAGCCTCATATACAATACAATACAACCACATTAAGACGATAGGGTAGCATTAATCACGTCTTTTGTACCACCGTTATGTATTAAACAGAAACTATATACATAGTTATATAAGGATAACAAGTCAGTGGAACAAAGGCTCCGCCTGTCTCCTCAGATATCGCCACAAAACTTCTTTGAGGTAGGATTTGCATTGAAACCGAGAAACCTTTTGAAGACTAATACAGCCTGTATTTGCCTGGAAAAGCATTCTAGCTTTGCAGTAAGAAAGGCTTTTTATTCTAGCCTTCCGCCTGGATTTGAATTGGATATTTGTGTCTGGAGCGGACTTTCGTTTCATTTTGCGTCATTTAACGCAAATCTACATAGGGCTTGCGTCATGATCGTTGAGTTTCCTGAGAGAGACTTTCCTGACAAATCTTGTGATTATAAAATTGGGTTATTCACCAACTCGACACAAGAAACTGGACACACGCGTGTCCAGTTGGTGAAACTCAATATGTGATTGTTTGTTCTGTAGTTGTGGTTGTTAATTAAATGCTCAATTTATACAGACATTGCTGGCTATGTGGTAAAAGGAAGAAAGAAAAATATTTATTTGTCACAGGGATATGACATGACGTGCATACAAAATAAAAATGTGAAATCATGTCAGAGGCCCTTGAGGCGGTTTAGAAACTGACACTAGGGTGTGTGGGGTAGTTCGACCTTACTACCCACACGATAAGAAGAAGATACAAAATAACAAAAAAATAAGTATCGCTACGCACTGTGTATTAGGTTATCAATGCAATGCTTTATGATAAGGGTGATGATTAATTACAGGCGTATTAATTAAGTCAGGCAATCCGTTTAACCCGCATTAAAAAAGTTTTATCAAAATTAATCTTAGAAATGTAGGTAAGCTCAACAAAATACCTATCGTATCTTGTTGCAGTCCATGAATGCGTGATTATTTAATGAGGTCTATCCGGTTTTCATTAATGCTAGAGATTGTATCGGAATTTTATTATCTACAACGTGAAGAGGTATTTAAATATCTATATCTGCATTATGATGATTAATAAGTGGTGAAGGATATTTTTGCTTTCTGGGTCGAAAATGGTCAAAACAGCTGTCCAGTAGATTTACAGAATATAGGTTCAAGCAACCTTTTTTTTTGTTATCGGGGGGAAACCTTCAAAAGGCGACATGTCTTTGAAGAGAAGACCGGATAATGGGAGCTTTTCAATGGGAAGAGGCTCATTCTCCTCTTAAACGACCTGTTCGAAAGGTACAAGCTACCTGTGACACGGTTATCAGCATAGCGCTAACTGCGGCACTCAGAGAGCTTTAATGATTACTTAGGCCATTACTTAGTAAAGGTTTTGACAGTTTTGTCATACAAAAGTATGTCAAGCCTTTACTAAGTGTTAGCGATACCCACATTTTTTTGAACAAATAATTTATCAAATAAGTTGTTGATTTGTCATATAGTCTGTGGCACAGCGCCGGCGAGCATCACCAATGGGAACGTTAGGCCTAACTGTTGTTAACATATTTAATTGTAAGAAAAGCTAGTACGAGTAAGTAGTGATTAAAAGCATTTCAGGAAATCGAAGACTGTGTATCATTTGACCTGACACCGCTCACAGTCAGAAGTGGTAAGAACTAAGAGTGTTGGAGAAGTTCTCAGGTATGTTAATTTATTTGCCCTCATTATTTTTCAAGAACTGACGGTTGATAACGTCAGATAATGTAATGGTTTAAATGAAATAAGTCTTTGATATTCGAGTACATATTTCAATAAACAATTTAATGTGATTTGTTTACTTGTAACAACAAGTACTGCCCAAGTAATAATAATATGCATATTACGGTTTGATTTTCTACACCGACGACGCGGTATCCGATAAACTGCGTGGCGTGGGTACCTCACTTTATGGGCAGAAATTAAAAGTAGGTCACAGCCTCACAGGTTTGTTTATGTCTGAGTTTTAATAATGAGACATCGTGCGTGATATTAACGTGCGTTGAAAGGATATTATGCCTAATAGATTAGGATATTTGAATGTTATTGACTATTAAAGATTTTCGTTCGTTAGATCGTACAATCTTTTAAATGATTTGTAAACTATAAGCTAATTATTGGATTCTCGTTAATTTTTATGATTGATTTAAGGATAAAGTACCTACATAAGTACCTCTTCCAATACAGATTAACCGCTTATATTATTATATGGTCAATATGTACCCATTTTAAGGACAGCAGGTATGAACTTTGTCTAGGTACCTTAGTACCTTTTCACTATGAATTTATGTTTATGCGTCGTATTGCTGATAGTCTGATGTTATCTGATAGCACACATCCCAAAAGTCTTGCTGTGGATAATTATTTGATTTAAATACCTAGCTGAGTAGGTATTTGTTTATTTGAAGAATTCTGTGATTTAGCAGAACTTACGAGGCGAAATGGGTTGTTTTGTGCATTTCCATAGGTACAATAGCGAATCAGCTGCCGTAATATGGATAAAATACTCATCATTGTGTTTTTTTTTCTCTTTGTTTCTCTTTTCCCTACTAACACCTTTCACACGATACTAACTTAAACCACGTATCCACTTCACCATGGGCTAAATTAAAATATATACCTACTTTAAATATTTATTTATCGGTTATCATAGTCTCCACCAATAAACATAGTTCTGAACAATGGCTTCCAGTGGTAGGTCTAATTATACTCCGCCTTTGGAACCGAATATACGTAAAAGATTATCACGCAATCCTGAGCGTATCCAAGAGCCTAGAAGAAGTAGACGTTCCACGACAAGACCTCATCAAAGACAACGTAAACGTGATACATACCGCAACCGATCTCGTCGTAGAACGGCGTCTGATTCTCCGTCCTCGTTATCATATCGGCGTCATAGTAGCAGTAGTACATCTTCAAAAAGCAGCATTTCCGATTTTCATACACGGAATCGCAGGTCTCGTTCCATACGACGTTATCAGTACCGGAAACGTAAATCTCGCGCATCACGTCATCACAGTGATGATACCAGCTCTTCCGGGTCCGTACACAAAAATCGGTATAAGCGAAAGCTAGATTCGTCCGACCTGTCAGATAATTCTTCGTTCGCAAAACGAAAACGATCCCGTTCGAGAATTCGCTCTCACTGGAAACGTCAATCCAGTGCTTACAAAGAAAACCAGTTTCTAAAAAGATTCTCTAGAATAGTTACCGGCAACCGTTTTGAAGGATCACAAAATGTGATCTCAGAATTCGATCCTGACGCACATTCACAGTCGGCTGAAGACTGGATTCGTAAGGTGAACGAAACGGCAAGAATTTATGGTTGGACAGAAAGGCAAATTATCTACTATGCTATACCGAAACTTTCTGGCCATGCCAAAAAGTGGTACCAAGGTAGGAGTACTATTGATTTAAGTTGGAAACAATGGCAAAGAAAGATAATAAAAACTTTTCCAGACGATCGTAACTACGCCGATCGTTTGACGGAAATGCTTAGCAGAAGAAGTAGGAGAGAGGAATCGATGGAAGAGTATTTCCATGAGAAGGCTAGGTTGGTGAAAATGTGTGGCATTAAAGGAAGAAACGCTGTGGATTGCATAATTAGCGGTATCTTTGATAATGGCGTGAGGTTAAACGCCCAAGGAGCCAGTTTTAAGAGGACATCGGACTTGCTAAAATATTTACGCCGTATATCAAAACGAAATCTTATCTCAAAGAGAGACTCAATCACTACATAGTATAAAACAAAGTCGCCTTTTCTGTCCCTATATCCCTATGTGCGCTTAAATCTTTAAAACTACGCAACGGATTTTGATGCGGTTTTTTCCAATAGATAGAGTGATTCAAGAGGAAGGTTTATATGTATAATACATGCATCATATACTAAGGCAACATTGCTAATTTTAGAGGTTTCTAACGTGATGTCGTAAATTAACCTATTTTTTTTGGCTTATTTAGCAATTTAGCAAAAACGCTGCCTAAACCCTACGAGTTAGATCAAATTAATGTACTACAGTATTGTACACCATAAAAAGGTCTACAAAAAAGTCCGCGATGGTATATGTTTATATTTTAGGGATAACCCACATTAACCATTTTTATTCTTTACTTTTTACGTGAAAAAATGGCTTATTTACGAAGCTATTTTAAGCAATACGGCATTAATCCTTATCGAATTAAGTACCTTAAATACAGTGTGCAATTAATATAGATCAATATGGTTCCTTACAGGATGTAAATTAAACAAATATTTTCGGAGATATTACAAATTTAAAATTTGCGTTTGCGGCTATGTAGTGATAGGGAAAGAGGAATTGTTTTACTCCAAATTTAATGCGTGCAGGCCAAGGGCAGTAATGAATGAATCAAAAATACTGGATCGATTTTAATCATGTTTTCATTGAGTGACATAGGCATATATATTTTATGCCCGTGCAAAGTCGGAGCGGGCCGCTATGTTTTTATATACAACGTTCATAGTTTTTCTGTAGTGTATTTAATTTAGTATCAGCATTGCATCCGTGCGAAGCCGGGGCGGGTCGCTAGTACTTCCTAAACAAGACTCGCATAATATAAAAGATTCGGATAATAATCGCATCAATGTCACAAATAGATCTATACCCACGACTAGCCGGGTAAAGCCTAGGTCGTTTCAATGTTATAATTGTGGTGATACTGGGCATGCCGCGCGTAACTGTAATAAACCATTAAGAAGATGTGATAAGTGTTCACGACTAGGGCATATGACACAAAATTGTGAGCTGATAGGTTCTCGACCAAAAACTGATCGAACACAAGAAAATCCGAATCATAATCCTACACAAAGCGTTCTACAAATAGCAACAAACGAAAAGTCAAATTGTAAGTATTTTAAAACTATTTCTGTTAATGACATATCGGTCTCAGCTTATATAGACTTCGGGAGTCAATGTACCCTAATCAGAGAATCAGTTGTCAAAAATCTTAATGTAGTCCAAAATAAGATGGCACTTCCCATTATTAGGGGATTTGGTTTTGGAAGTGTCGTACCAATTGCTAGAATATTTGTAACTGTTGTAGTAGATGCGGTCCAAGCAGATATAGAAGCATTTATCGTACCGGATAATTTACTTAAGACAGATGTTCTTATTGGGCAGTCTTTAACAGAGCTGCCCACTGTTACCGTACATAAGACTTGCACTAAATTGGTCCTTTACTGTGATGATTCCGATGTAGAGAGGATGGATATTTACAATACCAATGATGTGTCGATCAAAGGGTTACAGGACATACAAGTACATACACCAGATACGTTTTCTGGACCATTATTTGTCCCAGGCAGTGCATGCATGAAACCCGGTAACGAATACATTCTATTGCAAGGTGTCTACCAATTTCATGAAGGAAATAGTAGATGTTTAGTAATGAATTTGTCTGAAAATCCAATTACTTTCTCCAAATCTAAATTATTATCACGAGCAATAAAACTAAACGATCAAGGTTTATTTACATCAAAACATGGACGTTTGGATGTGGATTCTATTCGTGTAAATACTGGTTTGTTTGAAAATCGTAATAAATCCAACCCCATAAAGCAACCTATTACTTTGGATATGTTACATATTGGCCCCAAAGTGACTGACACTGAAAAGGATCAGTTATTACACCTCCTGAACAAATTTAGGGACTGTTTTGCTTTTAATATGCAGGAGCTTGGGCTGACGCATATAACCGAAATGACATTACGTCTTAACGACGATACGCCTGTCATTTATAGACCTTATAGATTACCTTTTAGTGAACGCGCAAAGGTACGGGAAATGATAGGTGATATGTTAGCTAATAATATTATAAGAGAATCACAGTCAGCTTATGCCAGCCCCATAGTGTTGGTTCGGAAAAAGAATAATGAATACAGGCTTTGCGTAGACTATCGGGCATTGAATAAAAAGACAGTAAAAGATAGCTATCCGATGCCAGTCATTGATGACCAGCTCGATCGGCTAAGCGGAAAATCATACTTCACAAGCTTAGATTTGGCATCCGGTTATCACCAGATTCTAGTGGCTGAGGAATCACGTCATGCAACAGCTTTCGTGACTCCCGACGGCCACTACGAGTATATGAGAATGCCATTTGGTCTTGTGAATGCTCCTGCAGTCTTTCAGAGTATGATCAATAAAGCACTGGGAGCCCATCGATTCGAGCTGGCTATCCCTTATTTAGATGATTTACTATCTACGGGTAATTCATTTAACGAGGCATTCGGTAAGTTGGAAGATATTTTACATCTTCTACGAAATGCCAATCTCACCCTTAATCTACAAAAGTGTTTCTTTTTCCAATCGGAAAATCGACTATCTTGGTTATGAGATTTCCGAAGCTGGTCTTAAACCTGGAAGTAAGAAAATAAAAGCGGTTTCTGAGTTCCCAAAACCGACCAATGTCCACCAAGTTCGTCAATTTATTGGCTTGGCCAGTTACTTTCGGCGTTTTGTTTTTGATTTCGCTTCTATTGCGAAACCACTTACTCAACTGACCAAAGCCGACGTTCCTTGGTATTGGGGTGACGACCAAGATCGTGCATTCGAAGACATAAAATCTAAATTAGTAGTTAGACCGGTGTTAGCGTTGTACAATCCAGATTATATCACAGAGGTCCACTGTGATGCCAGTAAATTAGGCATTGGGGGTATCTTATTACAGAGACTTAATGAGCAGTACCCTTTTAGGCCAGTTGCTTATTTCAGCCGTCAAACGACCCGCGAAGAAGCATTTTGGCACTCCTATGAACTGGAAACGATGGCAGTGGTCCTTACTTTAAAGAAATTTAGAGTATATTTGATTGGTCTAGAATTTAAAGTTATAACAGACTGCAATGCATTACGCGCCACTTTGGTCAAGCGAGATTTGATTCCTAAGATTGCAAGGTGGTGGCTGATGCTTCAGGAATATAACTTTACTATTGAGTACCGGCCCGGCCATAACATGCAGCATGTCGATGCTTTGAGCCGGAACCCCATCTCGCAAGAAATGAACCCAGAGGAGTTAGAAGTCTTCACTATTACGACTGAAGACTGGCTTCACACGGTACAGATGACAGATCCGCGGTTAAAACATATTAAAACTATTTTAGAAACTAGTGAAGAGGATATAAAGGACGTATCTAATAATTACGTATTGCGAAATGGTAAAATATTTAGGCGAGTAGGATCCAAATTAAAATGGGTGGTACCTAATTCGGCGCGGTGGAGAATTTGTCAGCTTAATCATGACGAAGCGGGTCATTTCTCAACTGAGAAAACAATTGAAAAAATAGGAGCCGATTATTGGTTCCCAAAAATGAACCGTTTCGTCAAGAAGTATGTTAATGCGTGCATCAACTGTGCCTATAACAAAGAAATGTCGGGTAAAAAGTCAGGGTACTTAAACCCAATACCCAAGGTAAACGAAATATTTCACACAATACACATAGATCATTTGGGTCCATTTATTAAAAGTAAAAGAGGAAACGCATATATTCTCGGAGTCATCGATGGGTTTAGCAAGTTCATATTTGTTAGACCTGTTAAAAATACTAGATCTAAAACAACAATTAAAGCCCTCGAAGATATTTTCGCAACATTTGGATGCCCAAAAATAATCATATCAGACCAAGGCACGAGTTTTACGTCTGGCGAATTCAAAAGTTATGTTTTGTCGATTGGAGCAAAACATGTCCTAAATGCAGTAGCAACACCTAGAGCAAATGGGCAAATTGAACGCTACAATCGAACAATTTTAAATTCGCTAGCCGCTATGAACCATGGGTTGGACGAGAGAGACTGGGACACAAATGTTTCCAAATTGCAATGGAGTCTTAATAATACAATAAATAAAAGTACTGGAAAATCACCAGCTGAGGTGGTATTTGGGCATAGAACCACATGCCAGGCGGAAGGAATTATCAAAGGTGCTTTAGATATAGACGCACATATTTCAAATACTAATAGAGATGAATTGAGGAAATCGGTGGAAGAAAAAATTATAGAAGGACAGAAAAAGATGAAAGAATATTTTGATAAAACGAGGGCTCCAACTAAGACGTTTCAAGAAGGCGATCTTGTTATGATTCCTAACAATAATCCAGACCGGGGCAAAAGCAAAAAGTTAGCTGCAAAGTTCAAAGGTCCTTTTAAAGTAACAGCAGCGCTGGAGAAAGATCGGTACGAAGTGTCTAGCATTAAGGGGTTTCCTCAAAGACCTTATAAGAATATTTTCCCGGCTGATCAGTTAAAACCGTGGATTAATCTCAGTTTATCACCAGTAGTTAGCGATAAAAGCGATAATAGCGATTCGGATTCGCTTGACGAATAGTAGAAAAGCGTTATGTATTTTATATTATTTATGAATTTGTATATACATAAGGATACTACAGTAGACAGGAGTAAAGTAGTAGTTATAGTGGTAATAGCCGGTAGCCCTTAAACCAATTTCCATGTCATTTACAGCTTAGATTGGTGTCGATAACGGAGAATCGGCACAATCCGGTTATTAGTACTGAGAGCCTGATGAGACAGCGCTGGTGCGGATGGGCTGTTGGCAGACCGTGGCTCTCGGGTGGCTAAACGGCAGATTATTGATTAATGGCTCTCGGGTGGCCTCATACATGTGATGATCGAAGAAGGTGAGCAGACCGTGGCTTTCGGATGGCTAAACGGGAGCTTGCAACAAATTGTGGTTACGGAACTATAGGCTTTCGGATGGCCTCACATGAAGATTACAATTCATTGTTAGTGATTTAAATCTTCAATGTTGTGAATTAGTTCGTGCATATTAAGTTATGCTGTTGTACTAATGGTATTGATTGATGAAACAACATAGAATTTATATACTCAATATCTCCTGAGTAGAAATACATTGTAAATTGCTTTTGTAACTATTGTTAAACTTGGATTATATCTAGATAAAAGTAATTTTATTTTATGAAATGTATAGTCATTAAACCTATTTAACTGAATTGTTAATTACTAAGTTGGATGTAATTTTTTTTTTTTTTTCTTTGTATGTCGTAGAATATGTTTGTTTTTTTTTACGTTATTATTGTTTTGGTATGAGGTCATACCTATACGAGAGAATGGCCGAGTGGAATTTTGGAATGGGGACATTCCTATTGCAGAATGGCCGTCTGTTAGCGATACCCACATTTTTTTGAACAAATAATTTATCAAATAAGTTGTTGATTTGTCATATAGTCTGTGGCACAGCGCCGGCTAGCATCACCAATGGGAACGTTAGGCCTAACTGTTGTTAACATATTTAATTGTAAGAAAAGCTAGTACGAGTAAGTAGTGATTAAAAGCATTTCAGGAAATCGAAGACTGTGTATCATTTGACCTGACACCGCTCACATAAGTGACGGCTTAAGTAATCATTAAATATCTCTCGAGTACCGCAGTAAGTGTGCCAAACTACAGTAATTGCTGTGAACAAATGATAGTTTAAAGTTTAATTAGCCCACACACATTCGGACGAACTTGGTCGTAAAGAGCTTTCTGTGATAAAAAAAAAACGGTTCAGAAAATAGTTCTTTTTATTTTTAAAACAATTTCCAAAATACCCTTAAAGCCTTGTCCCTCAGATCAAATGCTAGCCGGATAAGGCAATTATTGGGTTTCAGTAGTTTTCACGTCGATATAAAACTTTACGAAATTGAAGGCTCTCTGCAAAGTTTGCTGACCTCAAACAGGGAGTGATGGCGAAAAATTGCCTTTACCAGTTTCACATGTTGACCTAAGTGAAAATGCCTTTGTAGGTCTAACTACAAAGGCATTTTTTTGCCGCAGTCACCATGTTCCTTCGCCTAAACGCAATTACAGTTCGCAGCGATACTATTTACTTTGTGATGTGAGTACGAAATACCCATGTACTACCAAACTTACTAATACTAGGTACCAATAGTTTCGCTATGGCCGTGTAGGTAATACTTGAAGAAATCAGCTGTTTTTTTAATAACCGAAGAAAATTTTTCTATGGACGCAGAATGATGTACTAAACACGTAGTTACCGCTTTCGCGTCGGTATCCCTTCGACGGTTTCAACTCTGTATAAAACTTCCACCACTTGTTGCCTAACCTAATAAACAATTTCTGAAAACCCTCAACTCCTCGTTCCACAAATCCAATGCTAACAGAATCAAGCTTCAGTAGTTTGACCGACATTGATATTCGGAAAAAACTATCTGCGCTACGAAATTGAAAGGATAGTACAAAGTTTGCTGAACATACATTGTGTTTGCTGGGTGATGGCGTAAAATTGCCTTTGTTTAGTGTTTATACCTACCCTCTTTGTGAGGGAGGGTGGAAGGTTTTTCGATTTTTACACGATGTTTTAGTTTCTGAAGTGTTCGGGTGAAAGTTGGTGTGGAAATATCGGGTTTGAATAAAAGTAGGCTAGTTTTTCACGAGATTGTCTGCGCAATATTGTTGGTCTGGCCGTCTTGTACAATGTATTTATAAAATAATATGGCTGATTTTATATTTTGAATGTAATCAATGACTGGTATGATGCGGTCATAATTTATTCCTGATATTGTCAAAAAAAAAAGTTGCCGAAGTAGGCACTGAGCTTAACGGAGTCTATTTCACTTTGGAGTGAATCTACCTTACCTTGTTGTACCTATCTACGTGTAACTGAAACCACAGTAACTTTACTCAGTAACGAAGGCAACACTGTGTGGGTCTTTGATTATAAAGCTTTTACCCGACTGCAAGGAAAGGGTTATGTTCATTTTCATTTGATTAAAAGCTTTTTATTTTCATTTCCGTGCAAGCCTAAGTTCTTTTTTTGTATTTCCCTACCTTCATGAAATACGTTTAAGTAATACGTTTTCTTTCTTATTTTGCCACATCACCGCCTACCGAAATTGTATCATAAACAATATTACGTACCACGGTAAAAGTTTTAGGCCAAGAAAATCGTGTTATAAGAAGCTTCCCCTTGCCAAAGTCACGTAATATCTCGCTCGTATTAACTTACGAGGAGAGTGTGCGAAGTGCCGAAGTTATATGAGGGTAGTAAAGGCTACTAAATCTTTATTAAACGTTGCTTTATTGAATTGATAGGTTATGGGCAAATCATGGCTGAATATCTTGATAAAAGCAGCTTTTATTTGCCCAATAACACTGTTATAAAGTAAACGCAAAACCGAGCATACACATAAATGACTCGGGGCAAAGTTGAATGAAAATTGGATTATGAAAGGATACTCGGCAAATATGTATGGTATGGGAATTGGTTTATGAAAGGACAATGGTCAAAGTTGTGTTGAAATTGGTTTATGGATGGACAACAGGCAAAGTTGCATAATAGTAGATGTATAAATGAGTTCATAGGATTTGATTGATTGTTTAAGTACCTATAAATATTACGGTCTTCTTATGGCCTTAATAATAAAATAAATCATTGCTAAAGATCCTAAAAGCCCTTAAAAGTAAACCTTTAAAGTAAACGAAAAACTGAAAATATAAACGGCTCGAAGCAAAATTGTATGGAAATTGGTTTATGAAAGAGCACTGACCAGAGATTTATTGAAATAGGTTTTATATAGATGGTCAATGGGCAAATTGGTTAAAACTGAGATTTGATTACCACATACATTTATTTTAGATAAACGATTTACTCGTATAAGTAACTCGTTTTATGACTTCTTCTATCCAGGTCATTTATTTATTTTTATGACGTATCATCAAAATCTGATCCGAGATATAAAATGTAAATTATATTACGAGTAAGTATTTTATTATGGCAATAACTCGTCATCAATTCTAGGCAAATAATAATATCCAAAGAGTGGTCAGGGAGGCGGTCATGTTTATTTTCTGCTTTTACTTTGTAAGCTTTCACGCTTTAGACGCCTCTCATAAAATTTTCCACACGAGTTGTTTGCTGTAAAGACACGTTCACGACCTCAGGCAACGCCACTTATTTACTTCACGTGAGAACCGTCACATCGTGGGGGCTGGTGACATACTGAGAATCTCTTTACTTTATAAAGTTCACGTCAAATAACTTTGCCCCTCTGAAGTTAGCCATTTGCAAAGATCACGCAAGTGCAGTCACGTAGAAAATTATTTGAACAAAATAAATACATATTTTTAGGAGAAAACATAGTTTTATAATACCATAATGCCCGCCCCCATGACTCGCGCATGCGCAGTTGCAGTTTTATTCGTAATTTTGAGCCACTCGTAGCTAACTTCAGAGGGGCACAGTTATTTGACGCGAACAGTAAGTTGTCGAGTGTTACTCTTCAAACATCATCTTCCTACCTTCTCCCATGTCATTTAGGTTCGGTTCTATTCTATCGAGTCTGGTTCTTCTTACCAAACAGACAGATGTGTCGCTGGGGAGTTTGTTCCGCCACTTCTTCTTTCCAGCAAAAACACTAGGAAGTGTCGAAGGGTGGGCGTTTTGGGGAACTGTCACTTGTAAATAAGTAAAGTAAAGTAAATTTTGACGTTCGAAAAGTGCTGATTATCAGCCTAGTTTGAATAAATGACTTTTTGAAGTTGATGCAACACGTTTTTTCTTCCATTCTCTTAGTAAATGGTAGCGTTACGGCTCTTCTTCATCCAGCAGCATTTATATTTAGGTATTACTCTTTTACTCACATGCTGCGACTTCAAACGATCCTCATAAAAATTTCCACGACAGTAGTATGAGACACGGACATAAGTTTCGTATCTCGAAGACAAAAGCTAAATGCAAAAGCTAGTTTAGTCGTAACTATAAAGATCAAACGGTAGTCGCACGTCGTAAAACTACAGAGTAGTCATATCATAACTGAAGTGCTCTCTGCCAACGTTTATTCGGTGTGGATATTTTCTGAGAGGGCAATTTTTGTCGTACTTGTAATATGACTGCCGCGTTGGTCTAGGTTGCAAGCGGGACTATTCGAGCATGAGGTGCTGAGATCGATTCCAGCGTCGTCGGGCAAAGAGTTACTGGGTTTTTCCATCAAGAATTTCTCAGTAGCAGTCACGAAGCCCCCTATTACATGAGACTATAATATAATTGGCCAAATGTGGGTATACTAATGGATGCCCGTCTGCCTTACCCTTCGGGGATTACAGGCGTGGAGTTGTGTTATGTTGTAAACAAACTATTTGGCTATAAATAATTGGAATTTATGAGTCACTTGCGTGACCACTGACGTGCTCTACAAGGTCGTGCGGAAATGGAAGCTCACGGCTCCTTTCCTTTTGTAGCCGATCTTAACACAAATTTTAATATAACTAGGAAAAAATGATCTATTCCCATCCAATACCAAGAGCTAATACCATTTGGTATTAGTTTATTTCCGAATTTATTTTCTATTCCCAACGAGTACCACATTTTGAAACCAATACCAAAACAAGTTTAAAGAAATTAGGTACAGTCAGGTTCACTAAAATTAAAATGCTTTGAGTGATTTTAAGTAATGTTTAATCAAGATTAGGGTTGGAATATAAATCACATATTGATCACTGAGTATGCACACTACCGCAAGCACGGAAATGTACTGAACTGAGTTGTCTGTCTGATAGCAAGACTTATTTTGCACTCAACTCTGATTGGTTGCTTCGAATTTCAAAACAATAGACAAAAATCGACCCTTTTTCGCAGGTAAAGAGAAATGATTTATTTGAACTACTTATTTGTTAGTTTGGAAAGTTTTAGATTTTTAGCATTCAATTACGATAGTATAGTATGTAATTTGTGTAGCTGAGTGTACAAAAAAGTCATGTTTTGGTATTCGTTAGTAATAGAATTTTTATTTTAAAAAATGTGGTACTCGTTGGGAATAGAAAATTAATTCGGAAATAAACTAATACCAAATGGTATTAGCTCTTGGTATTGGATGGGAATAGATCGAAAAAATCAAATGTTATCAGGTTAGAGTAATTTTGGAACAATTACATAAATTATTTTTGTAGATAAATGATAATGTAAACGATAGTAGAACTGCTGTAACTAGTTTATTTTTTAAACCAGCATTCATCATTTTAGCCAAAAGACGTCCTCCCCCAGGTGTCGCCACATTGACCGGTCCAATGCGTCTCTCATCCAGCGGGTACCCGCAACCTTCACCAGGCCATCAGTCCACCTAGAGGGAGGCCTTCCAACGCAACGTCTTCTTCAGGCGCCAAACCAGCATTGCTAAAAGATATTTATCGACGGCATGTAAAGCCTGTTCAAAGGCCCATGGGCGACATAAAAGCTCCATCCGCAGTCTCCCTGGCTTACCTAGGTAGGTATCTATCAACTCGCATAGTGATTGAGTTCAGAAATAAATCAAATATTGAAACTAAACATAAAATCTGTACGTTACACATAAACGTAGAATTGACACGACTGAATTCGAAACAAATAAAATTCCTTTTATCCGGAAAAAACCAGCTGTTTCTTTCCACAACACAAGCAATGATTGATAAGTCTTAAACATTTAAAAACAATGACAGAGTAAATAACAGAACACCCTCAAACGCCGCCAATACATCAAATACCATGAATTTCGCGAAACAGGCAGTTGATACGAAAACGTTTAAAAATGCAATGCTTCCCTAAGACCTCATACGAACGGGCGATTTATTTTTCAGAACGATTATTACTGCTTCGTTTTTCGTACTCCTCCGCTATTCTTTTCGGATTAATTTCGTTGCGGGATCCAAGACAGTTAAATCGTTTCTCTGGGACTTCGTCGAGCTTCATTGTCTGGGCGCTTTTCTTGTGGTCCCCACTGTTGATTCTGGTTAACAGGAGTTACAGTGGTTTGGGAATAGTGTGGCGGGGTTGCCTCGTTGGTCAAGTGGTCGCGACTGCTAAGCATGAAGTCCCTGGTTCTAATACCAGGTTGAGAATATGGGTTACCTATTTCTTAGTAGCAGCCATGGGGACTGAATTCGTGCTAGGCTGATAGCAATAGGTTCGACCCTAACTAGCGAATTGCGGGTTCTATTAGATACACCTCTGCTTAATACTTAAGGGGATTAAAGCCAGAGGCGCCACGGCGCCCTCACCTTCCGTCTGACGCAGGTACTCACCGGACACAGTTGTTTCGGGAGGTACCTGCACCGAATCAGGCGGGAGGAAACGCCCGGATGCCACCATTGCGAGGATCGGCCGGAGGACACGGTGGAGCACACTGTGGAGGTGTGCCCCGCTTGGGCGGAGCCCCGCCGTGTTCTCGTAGCGGCGATCGGCGGCGGCGACCTCTCGCGTCCGGCCCTGGTGCAAGCCATGGTCCGGGGCGAGGAGGAATGGGACGCCGTCGCCTCCTTCTGCGAAGCAGTGATGCTAGCGAAGGAGGTGGCGGAACGTGAGAGGGAGAGAACCTCTCGTCCCAGCCGCCGCGGGAGGCGCTCCGGGCGTCGGGGGCCACGTGATGGCTTCCGGCCACCGTAGACGCGGGCCTGTGGACGGTGAGTAATGGGTAAGCTCGCCGTCCGTCCGTCTTATGACGACAACAGGCCGTGTCGACGGCGCGTTCGTGTTCCACGCGCGCCTCAAAGAGATGTCAGCTACATGGAAGGGGCCCGCTAGGGCCGACGCCTGTCGAGGCTGCGGGCTGTCCGCAAGGGAAACCGCGGCCTCGACATGAAGGGCGAAGAAGGAACATGGGTGGTTTTTAGTCAGTAGAAGTCTGACACTCCCTTTCGCTCTGCCCAAGAGCGGGAGGGGTTATTTGATGATTTCCCACCCCCAAAAAAAAAAAAAAAAAAGGGGATTAAAGCCGTAATTATACATTTTCACCATGTCTCAGAACTACAACCGCCAACACCGTGAGACCAGGGGCCGTATTTTTGAATCAATAGAATTCCAAATCGTGTACGAAATCGCACAATTCGTATGAGAATCCCTAAAATCGCTATTTTTGAATATTCATACCCGTGAATTTTGCAACGAGTGGTCCGACCCACTCGTTTCCGATATTCTACCAGTAGAAATGAGAATGACACTGACAAGTGAAGATTTGTTGACAGATACGTTACGTTGACTTTATCTAACCTATAAATCAGTGTTTTCTTTCGCCTTTCGCGATGGTTAGCCTCGAGGAGTATATCCTGATGAATTACATCAGCGACAGAAAAAAATATGTAAATACTAGCAATGACAGACGTCAGACAATGACATTATAACTTTTTAATTTACGTTCCGTTCCACCGTAACTCATTACCGGTTTTTAAAATCAACGAGTTATGGCTTTCCGGTTTTTATTTTTCTGCGTGAAATGAAAAATGTTATAAGATTCGAGTTTTAGGGCAACACTAATTTCTATTACTTCAAAAATACGTAAAATTTGGAGCAATCGAAATTCATTTCGTATACGTTTTGCTTTCGTGCATGAATTTAAGATTCACTTCGAGTGATTCAAAAATACGGCCCCAGAAGATGGAGCGAATTTGACTCCTACTCAAAGGATTGGGCTTAACTAGCTAAAAACTTAACAAGCCATCTTTCTGTCTTTTCACATCGGAAAGATGGATGGGCTTTTGTGTTGCAGTGGACACGATAGGCTTATTATAATGGAATTGATTTTGGAGACCCTGGTAAGCAGCTAGATAAGCACTGAGAGCTGAAAATCTGCAAGAACGGTTTCTACAGGAACTGAAATGTAGTCTGTTATGTCATTCTCAAAGTTCGGCTCAATAGCGAGAGTACAAAATCCTGTGTGCGATATAATCGTCGCGTTTAAAAACCGCCCGTGCGAACAAACGCTAATTCTACCGGCAGCTTCCAGTTTATTTGTACGCGCAACGATCCGTTGGCAAGGCATGGTCAGTGTTTCAGTTACGTGTGTTCATCATCAACACTATTTAGGTAAGAAAATATTCTAGACTAGCTAATGCCTAACGACACTCAAAAGCTGTTTGTTGGAATTTCAACTCCCTGCAGAAAGCTTAGCGATTAAAATCCATTGAAGTGCTTTTGGTTAGGCATTTAAGAAAGTAAGCTTTTGTTAGTGAAATTGGGATTTTTTTTTGAAAAATGTGTGTAAATATTGTATGATGTTTATGATTTCAGAAGCTTCCTTTATGTTATGAGGTGAGATAGTAAATATTAAGTTTAAAATGGTGTTCATTAAATATTTAATTAATAGTGTTTGTAAAGCTAGTAGTTTATTTTGTAAACAAAGCCCGGTGTTGTTACTTTACCTTCATAGTGGCGAGAGAGATCCTAATTATCCACAACATGAACTAGAATGAAATGTGTTCTATTTTATTCATAAACATTATAAACGCTGAAGTAACTCTGTCCGTTCGTCTGTTCCCTTTTTACGAAGAACGGCTGACTGTATTTAGTTGGAATTTGGTAAATCGGTAGCTCCGGTACCTTGGGGGTCTACCGATATACCAAATTCCAATTAATAATTAATATTAATCTACACTAATATTATAAAGAGGAAAGATTTGTTTGTTTGTTTGTAACGAATAGGCTCCGAAACTACTGGACCGATTTCTAAAATTCTTTCACCGTTGGTAAGCTACACTATCCCCGAGTGACATATGCTACTTTTTATCCCTGTATTACCACGGGAACGGGAACTACGCGGGTGAAACCGCGTGACGTCCGCTAGTTACTGAAGAAGCATAAAGGCTAGGTACTTTTAATCCGGTTACGGCTGCCAATGAGATAACTTCCAAACTTCGCGTGGGCGAAGGTGCGGGTGTACAATATGACACCATCATAAGGATCGTCGATCGTCCCTTATTATTTTGAACATAGTTACGAGGATATTAAAACTATAAACAGTAAAGCTCGCCTAACCCTTTTCAGAACGCCCACAAGGTGCTGAAAATAGGGTTCACCCTAAACCGAATAAACAATAAACAGTCGTTACAGATAATGACCACGACCAAACAACTTAGTGACCGCACTTTATTGTTTTTGCAGTTTAGCACCCCAACTGTGTAACAACGTAACATAACATGACGCCTGTAATCCACAAAAGGGTCAAGCAGAGGAGTACCCAGAAGGACACTCGCATTTCGCCAGTTATGTTTAAATCCTATTGCCATCAATCGGACACGAATTCAGACTCTGCGGCTGCTACTGAGAAAATGATGAAAAAATTCAATAGTACTTTGTCCGACCTGGGAATCGGACCTAGGACCTCATGCACAGAAGTCGCGCTTGCAACCACTAGACCAACGATGCAGTGTAACAACATAATTTTAATCAAAATCCAAAAGAGTTCTAAATCCGTTGTTTAACGTAAATTAAGACCGTCACAATGAAAAACGTTGCCATAGTAAGCCTGTTGCCATAGTAAGCCTGTTACGCAACTACCCTTTTTTTTTGGCGTGTGGAAAATCATCGAATAACCCCTCCCGCTCTTGGGCAGAGCGAAGAGGGGTATCAGACTTCTACTGACTAAAACCACCCATGTTCCTTCTTAGCCCTTTATATCGAGGCCGCGGTATCTCTTGCGAACAACCCGCAGCCCCGACGGGAAAAACAAGTACCCCTAAATCCTAAAATCCTGTCATTGTCCTCGAGAAAAGAAACATTACCTGGGGCTAGGGACATAGTTGAGCTTATTATTTGAGACTTTTCTTCGTGTTTTATTATGTCGACATACACGTTTATGATTGGTAGTTGCCGACCCTAAGTAGATTGGGACAAGGACAGCAAGATGATGAGTTGTTATTACGACTAAAAAACAACAGCCAACATAAAAGTTTTAATAAGTAGTAACAATGGCATCTTCAATGATATCTTTAGCTGTGTAACCGCTGTATACAAGGTGTAAATAAAACTACCACTCACGAAACCGTTACCCAAAGCATTCTGTATATCAAACTTAGTAACACTGCACGAAAAATATTGCTGGAAAACACGTTTTTGTTTTGATGGGGACAATCACTGTTTACGGTAGCGCTCAATGTGTGCACTCAAAACATTGTTGTGATATATGCTTTGAATAGTACAGGGGTTATGAAGGTATTTAAAGTAAAGTTATAACATTAAATACTTGTAAGAAAGTCGGAACTTTGGCCAGAAAGCTGGTAGCCGGCGCCGATCTACCAGCGCTTGTAGATCTCGGCGCTTGTTCATATAAATCCCTGCGCCGCCGCGCCGGTTACCTGCATGGGCCGGTCTATAAGCGCTAGTAGGCTGCCAGCTTTCTTTCTGCACACGGCCCTTGGCATCCAGTATCTGCATAACTAAGGTTCCAAGGCATGGCCCAGGAAAAAAAAGATCGCCACCCTCTCTTCCACAGAACAGATACTTTTATCTGTTCTGTGTTCTCTTCTCTGCTTCGTTTACGAATCGTTCTCGATTGGCCCGAAAATGTCCGACAGTCTATTAGATAAGAAATCGGTTAAAAAGACGGAAAGCACATTAACCCCATTGGTCCCGGCTGTCAAAATGTAGTAGGTCTTTGACAATCGCTATGTGTAGTCCAAAACCCAAAAGTCTGACAACCAGTCTTACCAAAGGGTTTTACCCAGTAACGAGACTGTGGGAATCAAGTATGCAGGAGCTACATGCAAAATACCTACTGGTATTCAGCTAGCCGACCTTAAAAATATGGGGTAAAGGTTAGCCAGCTGTACTGAGAAACCGAAGAAACAGTTATGTAATCAAATCTGAGCAATTTATTCAGATTGCAGCATGTAAATACATATGACCATGGTCTGGTATTATACAACGGGATGCTCGTCAATGAAATAATTGCACTTCACCAGTATTCGCTCCGGCACGTAGATTTAAACTGCAGTTGATAGCAAGGGACACGGATCTATCTACAACGGTATATTTTTATCAGACCAAATCAAAAACTCTCCTGAATTACATAAGATAGCCCACCCTGCACCAATGCCTAACTAAACTTCCCAGCAACTCGTATTCATCATCTGCCTAGCCTTTTCCCAACTATGTTGGAGTCGGCTTCCAGTCTAACCGGATGCAGCTGAATACCAGTATTTTACATGGAGCGACTGCCTATCTGACCTCCACAACCCAGTTAATACTAGGTAATACGATACTCTTTGGTAAGACTGGATGTCAGAATTTCAGGTCACTGACTACCTGTAACGACTGCCAAAGATCTATATAAATGGCAGCCGGGACCAACAGCTTAACGTGCTTTCCGAGGCACGGAGGAAACTTGGTATGTCGGGCGGTCACCCATCCACAGACCGACCTAGGCAAGCACCGCTTTACCTAAAGATCGACCCGAGTGGCAGTTCTTATTAAGCCACGAGCTCCCAGCAATTCGTAATATTGAGCAAAATTCAGAATACTGAAAGATGACGAAATGAGATCTTTGACAGTCGTTACAGGTGTGGCCCGCAAGTCTGACAACCAGTCGTACCGAGGTCAGATAGGCAGTCTGACAAAAGAGAACATAAGAAGAAAACGTGTTGCGCCGACCCCAAATATATGAGGCAGGAAGATTATGATAATAGGCAGTTAATGTAATACACTGATAATAATCAGCTGAATCCCGTAAGAGATACCGCGGCCTCGACATGAAGGGCTAAGAAGGAACATGGGTGGTTTTGGTCAGTAGAAGTCCTCCCTCCCTTCCTCTCCCTTTCGCTTTGCCCAAGAGCGGGAGGGGTTATTTTATGATTTTCTACCCGCAAAAAAAAAGAGAATTAAATGCTACGCCGACTTAGCATAGCATCATAACCCAGAATTCATCACGCGAACTTAGGTTGGATGCTACATAACTTCGAATTATTATTTTATCGTTCATCGACAAAAGAATAATAATAAACTCAAAATTAATTTTAATGGATGACAACGATGGTAAAGATGATTAAAATCTTGAATTTGTAAAGAACAATACAATTTCACCTTTGTTTAGATTTAATTTCTTCCACGCAGAGACAACTGAGAGCGTAATTACTGAACAGGACAATCAAATTAGCTGTTAGATTAAAAATAAACTCGGGCATTTAATCGAGAGAGGAATCTTCCAACTCCGTTGAATGTCGCCATTTGGGAAAATTTTGAAGAGCTTTTACAAACTTACAAATTGAAAATTTTAGATTAAAAGTTTCGATTTTCGGTGAATTTGCCTTTTGTGAAGTAGTAGCAATTTTAAAGATAGCCTTTTAGGTGTCTGAATCATTTCTCCATTATTATTGCCATCGAAACCATTTCTAAATGATTTATTATTCAGCATCAAAGCATTAAATAGGTACCAAGTTTTACGGGGAGCCGCTGGGTGCGACACGCACGGCTCAATGTCTCAAGACTTGGGGAGGCCTATATGGCCTAATGGTGGACAGCATTGGACGTCTTTCTGCTGAAATTATGATGATGATTTAAATAGCTACACGTAGCTCTTACTTTGGTCACGCGAAACTCTTTACACTGCAAAAAGTAAGCAGTATAAGTGAGCGAAACAATACTATGCACAAATGAACGAAAATGTATCGTAATCATTTTCTGATCGAACACAGTGAATGCAACAACCTAAATATTTAATAATCACAGGTTTTATCGATCTATACAAAACTCATAAAACCCTTAAAAATAAATCCAATACTCCGTCAATGAACGCCGAAACTTCAGTAAAACTTATAATTAGAAAATCGACCTTAACGTGTAACAAATAAACACTATTGACCGTCAAACTATCATCACTTCAGCCAGTTCCGATAGTTACGATCAATAAACCCAATATAAGCCAAGTGTAATTGAAACGTTGTGTTGGAAAAATCTCAGATTGGTCGAATTGGGATTCTAGCCAATTGTTGACAGCCATTGATCATTTCATTTGGTAGCTGATCAAGTGATCACAGACACTTAAGAAGTTTATTGTAGACCTTGACAGAGGAATAAGGAAGAAAAAAACTGGCCAAGTGCAACTCGGACCTGCACATGAAGGGTCCGTAGTCCGTATCATCGAAGTAGGGAAGCCCCCTTTAATTATTTATGTATATACCCTTTAATGTATTAATTCTTGTTAAAGCGGCAACAGACAAACACATTTTGTGATAAGTTTGTTTTTCATAGTGTTTGTATGAATGACAAAGTTATATTTGCGGTTTTTTAAATGTGCTATATCTCAAAAACTGTTTACTATAATTATATCGTTCAAACCAATTTTGGTTGAAAATTTACGTTCACAGAATACATCTACCTACTAAGTTTCAACTGTGTAGTCTTAATCGTTTCTGAATAAAGTGGTTGTTACATACGGACGGACGGACGGACAGACGGACGGACAGACGGACGGACAGACGGACAGACAGACATGACGAATCTAGAAGGGTTCCGTTTTTTGCCATTCGGCTACGGAACTCTAAAAACGTGTTTAACCGACCCCAAGTAACATGGAACCAGGGCAGGAAGATGATGATTGTAGATCTCCCAAGGCTTAGACAAGTGACATTTTAACAGTGATAACGCTGACAGACAAGTCGACATTCATGACTATGATTGACATACTAATGCTACCCCGAAAAGGGGTGAACAGAAACGCAGGGGTGAAAGCAGACAAAACTTTTGCAAGGGATTTTAACGATGAATTAATATGGTATGTTGTCAAAACGGTCTCTAAACCATTACGTATAAATCCGTATAATTAAGTGAATATCATGGCGCCAAGACACAGTGAGGCAAGGTGGTCGCAGCAGACCACGAAGTAGATGGCGTGATAAACTAGACAGTTTCCGCCAAGAGCTGGAAGGAGGACGCACGGTTTCGCGAGAAATGGAAAAAGTTGAAGAAGATCTTTGCCTAGGAGTGGGTTAGAGCAAACTAGGGAACAAAATCGTAGTTGATAACATAACATATTAATTCGACGTTAAAATCCCTTTGAAAGTATTGTCTAGAGACAACCGCGTCTCTGTTCATGCCGAAATGCTTAGTGGGTCCCGTCAAGTCGTTGAAGAAATACAAAAGGCTTTTTAAGTGATTGGCTATAAGTAGATGCGAATCATGGTGCTTGCAACAGCGTCGACAAATCGGGTGCTCAGAATAATCGAAAACCACGGAAGATATCCCGTAAATGCGAAATTAAGTTTTTCGAAGTAAAATAAAAATGACTGAATCGAAAATACAAACCTGAAACTAGCGTGCAGTGTCTTAAACGAAGTACAATGATAAATTAAAGCCTCTTAATCCAGAACCTTGTTGCCAAGAACCCGTCTCAAATTCCACAAAACTTTTTGCACGCCAACATTTTCGCTGACAGTTATTAACGATCCTGTAATATAGAGGTTTTTCAACAAAAAATAAAGACTTTTATCCGAGACGATAACTAAAATTCACTTTTTGAAAAAGAAAGAGTTTTCGCCCACAAACATTAACTCGTTTTAAACTTACTGTTATAGGAGAGAGCTTTATTTTCTAAGAGCAGTCGACTGCTATTATTTCTGTACGTTCTAAGCCGGGGAGCGTAGCAAGACTTAGTATAAAAGCTTAGATAAAGTTCGTCGAGTACATTATAGCTTTTACATCTACTGCTTCTGTTTGAAAGAAAATTGAACACGAAGCTTTCTGTCGCTGGAGACTTGGTTCCGTCACTACTTCCCAGGTAAAACACTAGGAACTCGCGAAGGGCAGGTGTATCAGAATCTGTTGTCAATTTTGACTTTCAAAAAGTACTTCAGCCTAGTTTGAATTAAGGATTTTGATTTTGTGTGTGGATTTAGAAAATGATCAATCTAAGGCCACGGCGTATTTTATTTGCTGCGCCGTAGATGCCGATTTTTGCGTTATTATTATAGATACAAACGCGCGTGTGAAGCGCGTACAAAGGGTTGGAAGTAGTTGGCAGTTGTAAGCGCGTAGACGCGCGTTTCACGATTGTCTCGCTCGTGTGCTTAGGTTACAAGGTTGCGTTAAAATCTCGTTTGAAGAGCATATATACGCGCTTAATCAGCGCGTTCGTCTGCGCGTTTAAAATACGCCGTGTGCTAGAGGCCTTACAGTTATTTTCGCGGCTTCGGATATTATCCCATGGGATATGGAAATAAATACTGCCAGGATAAAAAGTATCCTTTGTCCACATCGTAATTTATTCTAACGCCTGCTGAACGGATATATACTAGATAAGGTAACAAGCATACAGACAGAGAGAGTTACTTTCGCATTAATAATATTAGTATAGATTTTCTACAAACTGAAGTCGTTTAAAAGACATTAGTAGGTCCTACGTACTTATACATACAACACGGCCGAAGGGCGTATATTAAAAAATACTTTGTGGCTTCCCTTATCAGAAATATAGCTCGTCCTAACAACGTTTATGGATCCGCTTCCATCAAAACTTTCCCTAATTAGCTGGTAACTAGTTACATAGATAAAGTCGCATGCCTAGGGAGCAACAATACAGCAAGCCTATAAAAAGCAAGCAGAGCTTTTAGGCTTGTATGAAAGTACAGCGAGGTATTCCCGTCTGAGCACCGATTTTTAGAGCACCTACGCTTAGAGCACCAAACCTATTCCCATTAGAGCACCAATCAATATTTTGACGTGGTGCTCTAATGGGAACAATAAAAAATATTTAACTTTATTCCCTTTTGAGCACCTACGCGCGGTAGCTGCTTGTGATGGGTATAACATAGATACTGAATAAAATCAAAAGTCATTCATTTAATTTACGCATAGTATCAGCACATTTGAACGACAAAATCGACTTTCCTTCAAAACGCCTGCCTTTCGCATCATCCGAATTTGGATAAGAAGCGGCGGAACAAACACCCCAGCCATTTTGTACTACACAGGTAAAACACCTTCCCTTTTAAAAAACTTTCACCCTTACCCCCAGCTATAAGATAGGCAGGTACGTTGGCAGAACAATGAACTCTTTGATAAAACACAAAAGGGGAACACCATCAGTGATTGCGAACTTAAGGCTTGTATTCACGCCAATGACCTTGTGCATACAAACTACCCCTCTCGGTCGTAGATACGGACTTTAAACGGACGCATTTTTCATTTATTGTAATTAAAATAATACATGTTTTTAAAAAGTAACAAAACCAAATTATTTTCCTTTGTATTTCAAAGCAGTAGATATTTTTTTAATATTATTTTGTTAAAAAATGAAGGAGTAAAATGGTTCCATTCAACAATTTGGAGGTGATTTTGTGGATTTTTTTTCTTATTATGTGATACCGATACAAAAATTATAGCTAAACCAAATTACGTGTCATATCATGTAGATTACTAACAATTTTTCTCAGATGTAATTTCTCTGTAAGTGCCGGTGAAAAACTGCTTCATCTGCACGCTGTTTTTAAGCTTTTTCGAGAGAGGAGCCTTAACACGAGTCTTGACAACTTAACCCATTGTCTGTAGCCTGACCTCGTTTGCCATCATTCTTTGCTTTTTAAGTTTCCTTCATTTTACAGCGTTATGGCGAGAAAAGTTTTGTAGCGGAACGTTTAAAGTTTTAAAGTGAAGACGAGTTAGTATGACAAGATTGATGACGTTGTTGTGAAGGATTTTGTTAGCGTTGTTATAAGAGGAGGGTAAGTTTACATCCCGTCGGGGCTGCGGGTTGTTCGCAAGAGATACCGCTGCCTCGACATGAAGGTCTAAGAAGGAACATGGGTGGTTTTTAGTCAGTAGAAGTCTGACACTCCCTTTCGCTCTGCCCAAGAGCGGGAGGGGTTATTTGATGATTTTTCGGCTTCGTATTTTACGGCTAATTTCGGATTCGTAGAGCGTTATCTCTGTCGCACGAAATGCAAACAGTCCGGTATCTATTAGGAGCAGTTAAAAAAATTGTGATTTGCTTCTTTTGATAATTATTTTTATTGTTTGTATAAAATACACTAATTTCTAATGGTCGATGTGGAATATTTATCGCCGGGTACTGTACAAGGAGCGACGATACCCTTTAGTAAGACTGGACAGACTTTCCGGTCACTAACTATCTGTAACGACTGCCAAAGATCTACAAATGGCAGCCAGACCAACTGCTTAACTTGCTTTCCGAGGTACGGAGGAAATCCGCTGTTATGGGTCATCCATCAACGGACGAACCCAGGGAAGCGAGGCTTAACCTGTAGATTAATCCGAGCGGCAGTTATAATTAAGTCCCTAAATTCTCTATCAAACAGAACAACTACACTACTTTAAATTACTACAATTTATAAACCTACTTTGGGAGGTTTGAAAATTGTACTAACTCAAAGTCCTAAATTACGTAATACACAACGGTAGTGGTGCCTTTTATATTGGCCATTAAACAACAAAGTGGACCACCAATGCTGAATTATACTCATATAAAACCACACCTGTAATTCCCAAAGGGTTCGGTAGAGGTGTACCTAATAATTCACGGACGTTTCGCCAGTCATGTTTTAAATGCCATTTATAATGGAGCGATCCTATTGATATTATTTATTTATAGTGGATGAAAAACAAGATGACAAGAAAATGGCAAAGTTGTCAAATAATGTCACTGTTTTACATCAAGTTAGGTAAGGTAGGGGTCCTGTCGGGGCTGCGGGTTGTTCGCATGAAATACCGCGGCCTCGACATTAAGGGCTAAGAAGGAAAATGGGTCGTTTTTAGTCAGTAGAAGTCTGACACTCCCTTTCGCTCTGCCCAAGAGCGGGAGGGGTTATTTGATGATTTTCCACTAGCCAAAAAAGGCTTTCAAGTTGAGCTTTATGTTTTCTTACTTTCTATGAAGTATATAATTTTGCAATATTATTTATTTAAACATTTTTTTGTTTTGTTTAGAACAATAAATACTTTTTCTTTATTTCTTTTTTTACCGAATCTTCGGGTCAAACGAGAGTTTTTTTTTAATATAGGTACCTATCTACTAAAGAAAAGTTATCGCAATTACTAAAATTCAAGGGCTAGCTATATAACCCACGTCACATTGAAAGAGGACGCGGCCCGACCCGCTTCCAATATAGCGGGGGCAGTATGGTTTCAGTCAGTTTCAGACGGTTGGCGATGGATCGATAGCATCCAAATGTCAGGAACTGCGAGATAAGGCATTCGATATTAAATCGTAATAACTATAGATAATGGTTTTGGTTCAGTTAGATAATATTTATTTATTTAATATTATTTAGTTTATAGGAAAAGCATTTTTATAGCAATGACTTCACTCTTTTTGAGTAAACCCTTTATAGATATGCAACCCTTGTGCTAAAGCAATCTATACTAATATTATAAAGAAGTAAAGTTTGTGTGTTTGTATATTTGTTAAATTGTAAGGGGTAATCTCGGGATCTACTGAACCGATTTCAAAAATTATTTCACCGTTGGGAAGCTACACTATCCCCGGGTGACATAGGCTACTTTTATCCCTGTATTCCCACGGGAACGGGAACTACGCGGGTGAAACCGCGTGACGTCCGCTAGTACTAAATAAAAACGTTTAGCAAAAAAAAGATCGTCTTCCAAAAAACCACTAAAAAGTTGAAAAAGACTTTATTTTCGGAAGTTAGTGTCGGTCCGTCTGTTTTTTAACCGACTTCCAAAAAGGAGGAGGTTCTCTATTCGTGTGTATGTATTTTTATTTTTTATTTTACCTAGTCGTGGTATCTTACACCAATTTTTGTCAATTATCAATTTTACATTGAAACTAGAAGTTCTTAGCACATCATCCACATAGCCAATGCCATGGGGGAAGCCATTACCCCGCAGTGGAAAGAAGAAGGCTGACATAAAAAAAGAAAGGCATTGAATTGCCAAAACCGACACAAATTCTTCGTATTTTACTGCCTCACTCAATTTTGCATATATCTCTCTGTTGATTGATTCAATAAATTATTCTACTTGCGTTTCCAGAGGGAGAGTAAATTATTTAGAGATGGCACTCAAAGACATGTATTCAATGATGGAGTGAAGCAAGGTTATTAGGCAGGAGGAGGTTACCACGTAGCATAAGTTGATTGACACTAAGTATGTAGGCTGAACGCGATCAGGTCGTCTAAACGGCGTTCAAGAGCCAATCGTAATATGTTTGTGTAAGAACAAAATATTCTTTCTTCGGTAAACATATGGGTGAAACCGATCTTAGAGACTTAAGCCGTAAACTTCTACAAAATTATGTGAGCATATCGATGTTTAACTGCCTAGTTAAACTAGTTTTTCGTTAAATTATACGTTATTATTAAGAAATCTATTATCCAAATCTTAATTGTTAGAAAATGTCGCCTGTGGGCTGTGATACAGGTTTAAACTACCATCGAACTCTGTTATACCAACATTATTTTTAAGATTTAAATTGTATATATTGTGCCAACTCTAATTTTTGAATAAATACTTATTAATTCTTATTTTTTAAAACAACATAACATAACATCCCCTGTAATCTCTGATGGGTAAAGCACACGTGTACCTAATTGTAGGTACACTGACTAATCCAAACTAGTTCACAAAAAACCTTGACATTACATCAGATAAGCATTATGTTATGACTAAATACGAAACAATTTTCCTTCTACAACCATTAAAAATAGCTTTGTTACAAGTTTATTTATTCAACGATTAAAGTGCTTGCTAACTTTTTGCCGTTCGCCCACGTGTTAAAGATGAAAAGAATGCCACGCCATTCATTGGTTTGTATCGCTGAAGATTTCTTTTGAATTACGTTGCGTATTGGAAATAATATTGATACAAGGTATTTTTAAAACGTAGTTTTTATAGCCGAGTGTAGGCTCGAATTAAACGAAGTTCATTCTTGTTATAAATTCTAAAACTCATAAGGGACCAAGGACCAAGGGTACCAAGAGACCAAGGGTACTATAGGACCAAGTTTGGAATAAAAAAAACCAGCTTCAAAATGTCCTCCAACGAAAAATTCGAAGACATGTGACATCTATCAACCTGTACTGGGCCCGCGTATTGGATTATGGCCAATTTCCTCTCATAGAGAAAAGTCCTGTGTCCCGGGAGTGGGAACATTAAAGGCTGATTATGATGAAACTTATAGTGTAGTGATAGTGAACAAACACATAACTAAGTAGGTAAAACAGTGAAGTTCGTTGAACGACGATCTTGTAAATGAATAACTAGTTTTAGTCCCCAAAAGGCAGGAATAAACTTCATATAAAGTTGGTCCCTTTCCTAACCCTTTGAGAGGAAAGTTTAAAACGGATCAACTTCATGGTAATCTATTATTAGATTATAACCCCTCTAGGTTACTGAAATTCGGATAAATAGAAAGAAAGAAAATACATTTATTTGGCACCTGTCACAAGAGCACAAAATATCATCATCATCAGCCTATAATGTTCCCACTGCAGGGACCCCGGCCTCCTCTCTAGGAGAGGGATGGGGTATAATTCACCATGCGAGCCCATTCCGGGTTGGTATTATAGATGTCAGATGTCTTCGAATTTTTTGGTTCTAAGACATACCGTTTTCCTTCACCGTTTTGAGAGTAATACTGTGGACGTCACGGCAAGGCTGCGTAAAATAGGTCCAGAAGAGGGGAAGCAACACGGATGCAGGTTACGGGCAGTAATTAGTTAAGTATAAAATTTAATAAAGCAATTAGGCTAAATTGACCACACTCTATTACAGTCTAATCAGACTCTCCGACACATACGGAAATAAGTAATTCCCTAACATGTACCTCACGGACCTGAATGCGAGACGCACGGGACCGGTCAATGTGGCGGCACTTGGGAGAGCCCTATGTCCAGCAGTGGACGTCTTTCTGCTGAAATGATGATGTAGCTTCCAACAAAAACAAGCTTTAGGTACAAAACAAAGAGATAGCTACTATTCAAACTCCAGCCGTTCATTTCAGTCAGTTCAAAGCCGAACCGCGCAGCTAGCTTTGATGTTTGAGCGTAACAACCTGTTTGTCTGTTTATCGAAGCTCAATTTGCAAACATTCGCCACTTCACCCATCGCATTTGCCTCGATGGAGAGAAATATGAAATATGTTTCGAGATTTTCAATGAAATTAAATTTATTTTGCAATAAATTCGAATTTTCGTAGCTACCTGGCTGATGTACAAAGGATATCCTAAATCAGAAGGATACACATAAAATATTTGGGAAATATATTTCTTTGAGTTTGTGGAGGTAAACTGTGGAAGGACTTTTGTAAATTGAACACCTGAGATGGTAAAACAAGACATTAAATCATTTTGTTACTAACACAGTGGACCTGTCTGTAGTCTGTTAAATGAATAAATTATTATTAAAGACTGACAGCAAAAAGTTGCAAATAACCAATGATTGCGTCTGGATAAATAAATAACTGTGCATGTTCTTTTTTAATTGGGACAATATTCCCAAACCGCTGCAACTCCTGTGCGCCAGAATCAACAGTGGCGACCATCAGAAAAGCATCGAGACAATGAAGCTCGACGAAGACCCAGAGAAACAATTTAACTGTCTTGAATCCCGCAACAAAAATAATCAGAAATGAATAGCGGAGGAGCAGGAAAAACATAATTTTCAGTTACCGCCATATCAGTAGAGGTAAAATAAAATAAGAGCAAAAAGCACAAAGGAACGTATGCAATTGGGAACTCTCCATGAGAAAGATGCAACTTTGAAGACGTTCTAGCAGTAGCCTATGAAAAAGATAAATCCAAATAATAGCCCGAAACTAAACACAAATAATCCAACAAATAACAACTAAAGTAGCGAAGCTGTTAAAACCGATTTGCTACAGGCAGTTATCGCCCGCACTGAGTCAAAGTTTCAAATAGTATCCATCGATGAATACACAAAGCAAAGACGTTTAACGCAGCCCAGAGCTCATTAAACTGCAGTAAAACTGCAAAACCGACGTAACGAATCTGTAAAGCTAGCAAAAGTTGTGTTTCCAATTTCTTGGTCTGAGTTTGTTAAGCGCAAATTTTTATTTTCTTTATCCATTTTCTCTCTTAAATCAATATACAAACAAAATAGTCCTACTCGCTATCTTGATGTGTTGCCGAGTACACAGGAGTAAGCCATATTCCACCACGAAACGTCCTGGGACCTAAAAAGCTGACATATTTCCTTTATAATGTAGCCAACAAAAGCTGTAATAATGCTGAAATCCTCATCAATCAAAAAAAAAAAAAAAACAATCAAAAAAAAAAAAAAATATAACAAAAAAAATAAAATAAATCAATCAATCAATCTCAATAAATAAATAAATAAAATGGGACTTAAGGTCGGACGCAATCCCTGGAAAACTGCTAGTTAGTAAATTGAAAAAAAATTATGCAAGTAATACACAAAGAGTTAACAGTGCTGACAAATTCTGAACTTATTATCAGCCTAGCCTTTTCCCAACTATGTTGGGGTCGACTTCCAGTCTAACCGGATGCAGCTAAATATCAGTATTTTAAATGGAGTGACTGTCTATCTGACCTCCACAACCCAGTTAATGCTGGGTAATACGATACCTTTTGGCAAGACTGGATGTCAGACTTTCAGCAGGTCACTGACTACCTGTAACGACTGCCAAAGATCTATATATATGGCAGCCGGGACCAACAGCTTAACGTGCTTTCAGAGGCACGGAGGAAACTCGGTATGTAACGCCCACCACAGAAAAACCTAGGCAAGAGCGGCTTAACCTAAAGATCCCGAGCGGCAGTTATTATTAAGCCACGAACCAAATTCTATACTAATCATGGGTAAATGTGTTGTGGATAAATATTTTGCAAACGACGAGTTGTCAAGTATGATTTTTTTTTTACTCAAAAATTCGTAATTCACTTACCCACACAAATCATCGTCGCCAAATCACACGTCTAGTTCAACCAATTTCATGAGAAGTTTCAGCAAGTCACACACGATATAAAAGGTATGCAACACAAACTTATACCACGCGCGTTTCAAGTCTATGTAGAAAGAGGAGATCACTAGAGCGATCAGACCGGCTGCGCAGTAACATAGTATCTTCCGATTTTCACTTATGACCATCTGAAACGCCGGCACTGAGTTCAAGACGTAAGAGTTGGACGAATGTGGACCTTGTGTTGGCACCTTTGGATTTAGATTAGGATTTGAAGACCCATGGTTTGTCAGTAAGAGGGTTTTGTATGAAGGGATCGTCAGCACGACATGCGAAACAGAGTCGTGATGTTTTGACAGAGAATTGAAGTTACTGTGGCAAATATCATGAATGTTCGACAAGGAATTGTGACACAAAAATATGTGCTGTATAAAGGGAGTAAAATGGCTAAACAGTGTTACTTTGAAGTATTGCGTGTTTGGGCAAGGTTAGGGCTGTTAGGTGCCACCTGTTGCCAAACGTAACCAGCTTTTATGAGCACTTGTAGCTTCTTATAGCGACGAAACGGCCAGCATTTAGGGAGCGCTTTATTTGGCCGATAAAATATTCAAGATCTTTTGATATGGCTGGAGCCGAATAGCGCGAAATTGGAACTTTGAAAAGAAGAAGTTTTACGGACGTAAAACTAAAAGTTGGGAGGCAAGAGAAAGTTTTGGGCAATCAAAAAGTTAATTAACATCGTTATCACACAGGAAAACTAGCAACATACCCATAACAAACAAAACCGTACAAAAACAACAATGAATGAACTCCTGAAGGTAACATTTCACATCACTGAATGAGACCACATTCACAAATGAAAAAACAGGGGTCTCCAAAACCCAACCACAGATATTTTAAGCTTTTTTCGAAACTGTGAAGCCGGCCATCAGTTAGCGAATATTATCTTGAACTAGCAGTAACACCGTTGGACGAGATAATGCCAATCAATATGTGGGCATGAGTGAGTGCGTATAAAGCCTAATCAACCGTCTAGTAGGGCCGTAACTCCCGGCCGTGTATAAATAGGGCAGCCTTTGGAGATATTTCTGCTTTTTTGCTAGCCAAGTGACCTGGATTTGGATCCTCTTGGCCGTGTGATCCTGTTTCAGGGTTGCTGGGCGTGGAAGAATGTGTGCTAGATATTGGCCTTATTTTCCGCTTGGGAGGTATTGAGATAAAAGATATTCAAAGGATTTATGTATGAGGAGAACCGTTAATTTTAAGGGAATTTGTAGATGCAAATATTTACTGAATTTATTCAGGTTATTTATCTCCACCTGCTGAGGTGCAGATTCATTAATGACTCTGCCCTGGAGTGTAAATGTGGTGCTGTTCCACAGACGATAAGGCACTTAATATTACATCCTTTTGTTTAGTAATTACAGAAACTGATGGACGCTACTGAAGGCGCAAAACGAGTGGCTCAGTTTTGGACTGACACAATTCAGATTGCCACCGACACGCTATCAAGAAAATTGATTGAAATACTTTCACAGAACTTTTGGTCGATTTGTTGGCTCGAAAGTTAGATTAACTTCATCGAAACTTTTCATCACAATTTCTTCAGGAAAACCACAGTCACTAATTAAGTCTTACAACACACACTTTTCACTGAACAATGAGCGCAAGAAACAAGTATCAACCGTCTCCCTACATAGGATTAGTAAAAATATCAATGTTTGTTTCTTTGTACAATGATTGACGTACAGTGGGACCTTGCTGAAACCGCTAAAAGTGTTTATTTTGCCTCGTCTGTAGTGTACATTTTCGTAAGTAATGTTGCCAGTGTAATGAGTCTGGGAGATAGTGCGCCAAAGTGAATTGTTACCTGGAATATTGTAAATAAATTCTGTATGGTATGTTGATCGTGCATGCAGTTTCATTTGCATTGTGTTTTGAGCGAATATATTTATAAACTAGAATTGGTACAAGTGTATTAAATCAGAGAAGGGACTCCGGCGCACAAATGGTTACCACGTATTTAGTACATCATTCCTCTCCGCTTTTTTTTGGCGTGTGGGAAATCATTAAATGGCAGGAGTCATTTGATGATTTGTCACCCGCTCTGTGCAGAGCGGTAGGGAGTGTCAGACTTCTACTGACTAAAAACCAACCATGTTCATCTTAGCCCTTTGTGCCGAGGTCGGGATTCCTCCTCCCCGCCCACAAAGAATTTTCATCAATAATTTAAAAAAACCAGCTGTTTCCAACTAAAGTGCTATCTATAGCTACACGTCAATATGTATGGAAAGTATTTTGTGTTTTAAATAACTACTGATAATTTTATACTGCTGTTTTATTATTCTCCAAAGTCAATAGTTCATGAGTTATTTTGATCATTTTGCTTATTATTTCAGATTGAGCTTTGATGGGCTAAAAATCACCCTTTATAAACTGATTTAGCTGTTTCGTTTGTTATTTTCTCGTATAAGTATGTGAGAAGAATGCGATAAGATATTAAGGCACCATTTTTATAGTTGGCCATTGTACTTTTTTTGTTAGCAACGTGAGCTTGGATTAAAAAAACTGTTTATAAATAAATATAAAGTAACTCATCATCGATTTTGGGTAACTTTTCCTTAAGATTTCTAAGAAGTTAAATGGTTAATCCCAGCGGCTTGTCCTTTTTTATGAATTTTAAATACTACTGATTATCCAGGAAATGTCACTAAATGCATAATTATGTGGTTTTTGTCTAAAATAAGCTCCAATATTTAAAAACTGGTTTACGTCATGCGGTTTTTTGTTTTTCGTAGAACCAATTAACGTAACATAACGCCTGTAATCCCCGAAGGAGGTGGAGTGCTCCACCTACCCGGTGGAGGTGTACCCAATTATGGTCACCCACATCTCGCCATATGTTTAAGCCCCATGTAATAGGGGGGCGAGCTTATTGTCATCAACCGGGCACAAATCCACTCCACACATCAGACTCCGTAGCTGCTATTAAGAAATTCGTCATGGAAAATCTAAATCACATTTTGTCCGACCCGGGAATCGAACCCAGTACCTCATGCTCAACAGTCGCGATTGCGACCACTAGACCAACGAGGCAGTCAAAAATCAAAAAACTATTAACCGATTATATTAACTAAATGTCACTAAATGCATAATAATGGCATTCTCTCAAAAATAAGATCCACTATTTAATCATTTGGCTCACGTCAAACGGTTTTTTGTAATTCTTAGAACCAATACAATGAACATAAATAAATTAGTCGGCGAGTAAGCCATGCTTCATGCATTATTTAACAAAAATATTTAACTAATAAAAGGTTACAAAGAGAAACGTGAAAAATGAATAACGTGATTAAAGTTTACTTGACACGCTACGACGTCATTTATTTTCATGTTAAATTAAGTTTATCGTGGTAAAAATGATGTTCTTATTTAAGTGAATTAACGATTCATAATCATTTCAGCCATAAAACGTCCACTGCTAGACATAGGCCTCCCCCAGAAGGGGGAGATTTGCCGTAATCGCCACGCTTGGCGATCGCAGTATGGTTGTTACGAAGGCACAAAGAACGTTGCTGCCCATTCTCTGGTACCTAAGTCCCTTACTCGCCTCTTACGACACCCATAAGGGAAGATATGGGATGGTGCTATTCTTTACGTCCGACACCATACGGGAATTAACGATTATAATTATTATATTAATGAATAAACACGTACTTAAACGCGGAGGGCTACTTACGAAGTTACGACCCTAGAGGGGAGATGTCTCACGAGACAACGAGAAATAGAAAATTATGCTGCCGTTCTTTCGAAAAGTGCAATAACTAGGTTAACCTTTCGTATGCCGTGTAATTAGACACAATTAAAAAGCCATTGTGTCTCGCGTAGATCTACGTTGTTAAACCTGATTTCGAGAAAAAACTGTCTAAAAAGAATATTATACCTAGATCTCGTTCTGCAAATTCCGAATATGTACACTCAATTCGGCGCGAAACTCGAGTTAAAGTGCACTTTTCGTCAGGACGGCAGTATGGAAGGAGAAAACATGTTGCATGGACCCGAAAGAAAAGGGCAAGCGAATTATGATATTCTTAAAAATTGCTACATTATTCAAAGAGTCGTAGGCTACACATAAAATATAATTAAATAACTTTCTTGTACATTAATCTAGTTTGATTGCAAAAAAACCCAACCCATCTTTAATATACCGAAGTACCCTGAGCACTTCAAGTAAAGACGATGAAATGTCAGCCATAAACTACAACAGAGACATAATATTATACGTATGGGCACTATCTCCGCGCCTACAGACCGGAGGGCGTGTCCTTCAAGAATATTTTATTGCAGCTTCATGAAATGGAGTTATTATTGACAGTGACTTTCTCCGCCCTGTATGGATTACTCCTACAGGAAGAATATTCCTTAAATTCAGCCTTATTACTGCTTCAAAATTGCATAGCACACAAGAAAATTGTCAGTTCAACGACAACTTAATACGCAATGAATATTGATACATTGACAAAGTGAATAGTAGTTTTGGGAAAGGGGTCGTCCTAAATCACTTGTCGTTACAATGGGGAAAGGGGGGTCAGAACAAAAAACACGAAACCCACGACGAGTATGATTGTTTGTTACTTTTTCACGCTTAAACCATTAAACTGAAAATTAATTTTACTTATACGATGTCAGGTGCACAGAAACGGACATAGGGTACCTTTCATCCTGAAAAAGTAATCACCTCAAGTAAAGACGACGAAATGTCAGCCATAAAACATAACAGAGACATAACATTATACGTATGGGCACTATCTCCGAGCCTACAGACCGGAGGGCGTGTACTTCAAGAAAATTTTATTGCAGCTTCATGAAATGGAGTTATTATTGACACTGACTTTCACCGCCCTACGGCGTCTCTCGAGGGATGAGGAGTATTGCGGTTTATCCTGCCTTATTACTGCTCCAAAATTCCATATAGCACACTTTTCTATCACAATACGAAGTAGTCCATTGCTTCGTAATTCATTTGACTTATATCTTACTACTATATAAATGCAAAAGTTTGGATGGATGTTATTCTATCACGGCAGAACGGCTGAACGGATCAGCACAGTGATAAATAAATCGATTATATAAATACTTTATATACAGAGTACGTCCTGCACTTTTAGTATAATTTACTCGACAAAAAGGCAAAGGAATTGATTTGACCTACGCCAAAGAATTAAACAATAGTGTGCCAAAAAACCTCAAGTCATTGTCGTGTCTATTCATTGGGCTTTTTATGATTAAAGCAACGATTCAAGTAATTGAACTGGATTTTCCAACTAAGGTGAATGATTTATAGGTTCCCAATAAACGGGTTCCATCATCTTCTGCCTAGCCTTTTCTCAACTATGTTTGAGTTCGGCTACTAGTCTTACCAGATGCAGCTGAATACCAGAATTTTATATGGAGCTACTGCCTATCTGACCTCCACAACCCAGTTAGTACCTACTAGGTAATACGATACCAATTGGTAAGACTGGTCGTCAGACTTTCGGGGATCAACGGCTTAACAGGCTTTCCGAGGTACGGAAGAAACACGGTATGTAATGGGTGGTCACCCATATACGGTCTAACATAGGCAAGTACGGTTTAACCTGAAAATCTGAAGCACGAGGACCCAATAACGAACATCTCCAAGAATTACCCGCCTCACAAGCATGTATTAAAAAAATAAACGATATTCTCAAGAAATATGAGATAATCTTAAGCTCAGTAAGTATAACCCAGCTCAATATTTCAAGGGATAAAGTCAAGAAGCTTATTCACAAAATCGTAGGTAATATTACGCTCTAGCTATTTCGGGCCCGTCCGTAGTCGACGTGGAGAACACTCCATCTCGACACCGTAAGGTATTGTTATCGTTGGCGTTTTGGCACGAAAGCCTTTAGAATGTAAGGGTAGTTCTACGAAAGAGTTTCTGAACTAATCTTTCGAGAGGGGTTTACGTGTTGTAACAGTCTTTTTATTGGGTGTTCATATATCTTGTACTTTTAAAAGTAGCAACTTTTAAAAGTGATTTTCACCCACTATATTGATTTACGTATTACGTTTTTACGAATTTGGTATTTTAGAAGCCATGTTACACATTATGAAATAGGTCGTATCTCAAAGTAGAAATCGTTATTTCACGAGTAGCGCGCTTTGGAATTTTGTTAATTGAATACATATCGCCGACTCGACTCGCTTGCTCGTGACTTACAGGTATTTATCCGCGGTAAAAATTAAGTTTTTATAAATTCCTTCTTTGGAATTCTTTGTAGCTGCATGAGTAACTTAGGACGTATCCCGTAATTTGTCCTCGAAGCGTAGAAATAGCCTTTTCAAGTGGCAGTGCTTTTAAAAGTAAACGGGTGAACCTTGGACACTTAATTCGGCCATAGCTGGCATCTAACTAATGAGCTTATATTTCTATCAAGACAAAAACTGCGAGATGCGTTATGAAGCTGTACAATTTCCTGGCCTGACTATTTACCAGGAAAAGCCAATACAAAACTACGTGATAAAGTTCGACAAACATCGGAAACTATATCCGCTGCCCAATTTAGCGGTAATAACCCGAGGGATCAGGTGTCTTACGGTCGGACAGACTTAGATGTAGATATGGATGTAGTAGATCTTAGACTTGTTCTGTTGTGTTTTTATGTAACTTGTCCACCAAAGCAAGTGTATTGTGTTTAGATGAAACGGTTGTAATGATACGTAGATTTGAGAATATTTCAAGACGTGGTAAAAATTTTGTAAGTAAAGCTATTTGAGTGCACACACATCATGTGACTAAAAAAGTGATGGATCGAGAGGGAGAGGAAGGCCAAAGAAAATATGGATGGATTGGGTGAAGAACGATATGAAAGAGAAAGTAACGAACGACTGACAGGGAAGAGTCGAAGAAGAAAACGTTGCGCCTACCACAAGTAGAATAGGTTCAGGGTAGGAATATGATGATGGGTGCACAAACATGAAACCTAAGTTGTTTTAAGATCTTACAAAGCCAAAACAATACTAACTAATCCCTGTTCTAATCTTACTGCAGGATAAAGGCTCCTGTCATGAGGAAAAGATAGGTCCTGTCATCGCCACGCTTGCTCACGTCAAAATCACAGAAGTAACACGAAATTTTGGCTCCGAGATCAAACAGCGAAATAATATACACGTATTACGTAACACCACGCGGGTAATCTTTGAAGGTTTAGGTAGACATGTAATAGCGATACCTAGATTCCCCAGCCCAGCCCTAATCCCTTATTAATTGTTATAACCCTTATGAATCTATCTTATTGTTGTCTCTTATTATACTGCTAAACGCTCTGATTGCTCAGGAGCCAGATCTAGATCTGTTTATGAGTAGCAATAAAGCTATGCTTAATTATTGCATACGATTTCTAAGTTAGTGTGTGATGTGTGTGTGTGTTGTAGTATATACATATTTTTAAGGCACCTTTGTGGAAGAGAAATAAAAATGTCTTTTTTTTATGTTGACTCGCTGCACGCGTAGGTGAAAACTGTAAGTGTAGCGAGTACCTGCTTAAATAAATAAATAAGGCTTCTCTAATTACTTGTCTACAGACACCACCTTTCTTGCTATATTATCCTTTACAGTCTAGTCTATCCGTCGTTTCTTGCAGACATGTAGTGTTTGTTTGTTTTGTTGTAGCAGTCACGGAATCTCCGTATGGTGTCGGACGTAAAGAATAGCACCATCCCATATCTTCCCGTGGGTGTCGTAAGAGGCGACTAAGGGACTTACCAGAGAATGGGCAGCAGCGTTCTCTGTGCCTTCGTAACAACCATACTGCGATCGCCAACCCGCCTGCCAAGCGTGGCGATTATGGCAAATCCCCCCCGTCTGGGGAAGGCCTATGTCCAGCAGTGGACGTCTTGTGGCTGAAATGATGATGAGTCACGGAATCATCAAATAACCCCTCCTACTCTTGGGTAGAGCGAAAGGGAGTGTCAGACTTCTACTGACTAAAAACCACCCATGTTCCTTCTTAGCCCTTCATGTCGAGGCCGCGGTATCTCTTGCGAACAACCCGCTGCACCGACGAGAAGACTCGCCCCCTATTACTAACAACATAATTGGCGAAATGTGGGTGCACTATTAGGCACACCTCTGCCTAACTCTTCGGAGATTAGGATCGTGATGTAATTTCACTTAAACAACAAAAGCCACTAACCAAAACTAACAAGCTATCTTAGAACAGCATGTCTCAAACATTACGACGTGACTGGAACATTAATAAGTCCAATTAGTTGAAAATAATAAAGAATGACGGATGTGGCATAAAATGGATGTGGCGCTCGTTAACTTTTCACGTTGCCTTAAATTGTTTATTAGTAAGAGATTTTCCTTTGAATGAATGTAATTTGAATCAGTCTCGCTATGTCGACTCGGTTTTTCTTGGAAAACCAAGATAGTAATTTCGCTTCTTCATAGCGTGCCAATGGCAAATTTTCATTAAAATATATTTAGCCCTCGGGCTGCGGGTTGTTCGAAAGAGATACCGCGGCACCGCACACAAAGGGCTAAGAAGGGATATGGGTGGTTTTTAGTCATTCCGCTCCGCCCAGAGCGGGATCATTTGTGATTTCCCATCCTACAAAAAAAAGTCCTAAATTCAGTGATGCTTCCCGGTGTCCACCAGTGGTAGACAACCCGGTGATGGACACAAGTTACACAGACTGACTACAGTTAGGCGTACTGTTATAGTACCAATGTTAACGATATATTTCAGGTACAGATTGTCCATGCCTTAAACAACTCACTGACAGCTGTGCCAGTCTCCACTGACAAAGGCTCCGCCGAAATGTAACGATTTCATTTCCCCGAGATGTAAATTAGTACCAAACAGTCTTACAGCCTCCAGTAACCAACCGGGAAAGTTGTAAGTTGTGTAACAACTTAGCATACAGACAGAAGGATAGATTCAGCATAGCACACACCTTTATACACACTCATCCCGAGTGTCTAAAAGTGGGATAATAATATTGTAATATGTTAATGCAGCGAATGAAAGATATAAGTATTTGTGGGAGGAGTGAGAGGACAAATAAATAGCAATAACAAGATTCGCGACGGGGAGGTACAGTGTAACGCTGATTTTTTGTGTGTTGGAAATAAACAGTTTTACAAGTATCTTATTCGTTTATTTTGCCATTCAATCCTACATAAATGTGCCCACATACAGACAGACATACAGAAAAAGTTAAAGTATAGTATTTTAATACATTTTTTAAAGTATATTATGGAAGAAAAGGTGTGTCTCCATCTCAAATGGATGATAGGGGGGGATGATGGACGATAAAAACGTTTTATCCCCACCCCAAGTAACATGAGGCCAAAGCAGGAAGATGATGAGTTATGTCTGTCATCATCATCATCAGCATATAATGTGCCCACTCAGGCCTCCTCTCTAGGAGAGGGATGGGCTATAATCCACCACGCGGGCCCAGTGCGGGTTGGTAGATGTCACGTCTTTGATTTTTTTGGTTCTAAGACATGCCGGTTTCCTCACCATGTTTTCCTTTACCATTTTGAGAGCAGCTATGTACTTATATAGTTTAATATATTTTTAAGAATATAGTAGGCATATTATATGCATGTTTATACAGAGTGTTTAAAAGGAATGTTCAGATACAACACTACCATTTTCAAACAAAGGTATATTAACTTACACGAGTACGAAGCAATGATAAACTGGAGTAACATCGCGAGTAACATTTACTGTTGTCTTTCGGCGTTAAACTCATGTTTAATCTAATAATGCGGGCATAGTAACATGTTATACAATGCTGGAATATGAATCAGGGGTGCTATGTACTTGTTTGATAATACACACAATACATTTGGCATCATTTCTTACCAACTATGTTATGGATGGCTTCCAGTCTAATCGGATGCAGTTAGACATCAGTATTTTACATGGGGCGTCTACCTATCTGACCTCCACAGCCCATTAGTACTGGTAAGTAATACGATACCCATTGGTAAGATTCTTTCTTGTTTTTCTTAGTTCCTATAACGACTGTACGATCTACAAAAGACTGGCTGGCGCTGGGGCTTTTGCTCGAACATACGATATTCGATATTCCCGCCTGGCTGTTTCAAAACTTGACTAGAATATGTGACAATCACACCTTTTTTTTTTGGCTAGTGGAAAATCATCAAATAACCCCTCCCGCTCTTGGGTAGAGCGAAAGGGAGTGTCAGACTTCTACTGACTAAAAACTACCCATGTTCCTTCTTAGCCCTTTATGTCGAGGCCGCGGTATCTCTTGCGTACAACGTCAGTCGTCATAAGACGGACGGACGGCGAGATAGCCCATTACTCAGCGTCCACAGGCCCGCGTCTACGCTGGCCGGAAGCCATCACGTGGCTTCCGACGCCCGGAGTGTCTCCCGCGGCGGCTGGGACGAGAGGTTCTTTCCCTCTCACGTTCCGCCACCTCCTTCGCCAGCATCACTGCTTCGCAGAAGGAGGCGACGGCGTCCCATTCCATCTCGGCCCGAACCATAGCTTGCACCAGGGTGACTATCACCCCTCACTTCTCTTCTAAGAAAATTTTATAGCTGAACAAAGTTCAGAGACTACGGAGGAAATGTTTTGAATGTGTTTTGTTTTCCAGTGAAAAAGCACTACAGGGACGTGTCGTAGGAATTTGTAACATGTGTCGCGAGACTCGCGAGCATTTCGTGGGGAGGTAGACGGGATTTAGCTAGACTAAGCACACGTATTATGTAACATACTAGCAATTTAACAAGAACTTGTTCTTTGGAACTAAAACTCGACGCCTCTGTGGGGCTAACCTTGATGGCACTATGGTATTACGCGCAAACACGCAGAAAAATGACATACGCTGCCACCGACGTGCCGTGACGTTGCGTAGTTTTGGGACAACAGAATTTGGAGTGCTGTCGTGCTACCTTTACAAAGAACAAGGAAAAACCGAGAAATGAATGTCTGAGTTTGATGCGGATTGACGTTTGATGATTTCAGAATTTATTCGTGAGGACTTCATATTCTGGTTTTATTTTTTGTTAGAGTGTAAAACGAAATATCAGAAACAGCGCCACAGTGCTCAAGAGCAAACTTAAAACAAAGAAAAAAACTGTCTGAATTAAGAGTACCTACTTAAAAAGTCAGCGCAAAATTGTAACAGTGCAAAGTGCTAACAAGTCGGTCTCCCGCTCGAGCCACACAATAACCTACTTCCTTCAGTTTTGTATTACATTGTACGGGAAAATGTCAGACTGTCCGCGTCTCTATATATCATTTCATAATATGTTTTCATACTTTGTTGCTTTGGAGGGAAAATGATTACAATCTATGGGTAGAATAGAATGCGTTGAATTTTTTTTCCGGGATTTTGTTAAATATTTTTGATTGAGGATAGCGGAGCTACTAAGTTTTAAATTGAACACCTATTCATATGAACCAACATCCTCATTATTTCAGCCAAGTAAAATCCATTGCGGAACATTCAGTTTGTATTCAGAATAAAAATGGAAGAAAAATATTATGATTAGAAATACTTTTGGGATATAAAGAACAGGGTGTGATGTTCCTCATCCCCCATAGAAAAGGGAGGATCCTCCGACCAGACGGGTGTTGTGTCTGGTGGGCTAACTGCCCGACAATTATGTAAGTCGGGATTTTCTATAGAAGCTAATGTCGCGGATCAAGTTGATAGCGCGATGTAGGATTTGCCAAATTAGTCCGCATGTGTTGCGATAGATGTCGCTGTCGCCACAAGACAATAGCTTCCGAGGAGAAGAAATGAAGATCCCTGACTGAATTCAGATGAAGGCAGGGTGACGAACAGGATGACAATTACTGTAAAGGAAACGAGATTAGTCGAATAAAAACTCATCATCATCTCCCAAGTCTTTTTTCAACTCTGGCTACATGATGATGAGTTTTTGTCGGCTTCCATTCTAACCGGACCGAGCAAGAATATCAGTCAGTACATAACATGGAGCAACTGACTTTGTAAACAAAAACAATAACAACAAGTCGAAATAATAGTTTTACTTTTAATTAAAGAAAGAAAGAGAGTCATTAATTTAAAGCTGAAAAGCATAACAAAACCAAATATCACTGAATTTGAATCCCGGCCAAAAGTATCCCAAATCTGTTCAAACAACAAAATAAACTTTATGCCGAAATAAAACGAAATTGTTACTGTACTCTCATTGCTATTTAAACGAGAAAAACTCCGAAAACGGGCAACAAATCAAAACTTTCCGTAGAATCATAACAAATACAGGAAAACTTCCAAATATTGAACAAGTTGAAGTTAGCAATGAGTGGCGGGATTTCATTCAAAGAAATACTTTGGAGATGGACTTCGGAAATAGTCCCTAGCTTTTGGGAGAATTGGTCTGTTAAAGTTGGCAATATTGCCGCTGTTGCTTGTTGACTGCCTCGTTGGTCTAAAAGTGTGTGTGTTTGTGTGTGTGTGTGTGTGTATTATGTACACCTCTGCAAAAAACTTCGGTGATTTGATTACAGTCCTGATGTTATGTTATTTGTTATAATACAATATTCATACATAAGATGATTATACTCACAAACTTAGAACCATGACTCATCAAAATCCTGGACAAATTACGCAATAATCAAGACAAGAATAATTATAAAACTTCAGGTTATTTGCCTTAGTAACAGGTTACCAGGTTACTAAAAAAAAATCGAAAGAGCATGCAGACACACACGCTAGTTAGCTTATGAATGGTGAATCGTAAACAAATCGTGTTATCCTAGAAGCAATAAAATGATCCAAGTCCATTGCCCGCTCATAAACTAGACATCAATCTACGTCAGAAGTAAGCAATTATACAGAAAACGTCGAAAAGAACAGAAGTATATTAAAATTATGACTTCAATTGAAATGTCTAATGTAAACGATTACTCATTTCAATTAAGAATCAGAATTACGAGAAACAGAGAGATTATAACTCGACATCAGAAGCATAAGGTCGGATGTACAAATAATAAGAAATATTTTCTAAATGTTTTTTTTTAAGAAATATGTAAAAATATAAATAATATGTGTAAATATGAATAAACCGAATAAGAATAGAATACGAATAATTTATTGTTTGAATTCCAGGCTCCTTCGTTCCGTTTACATAATTGTGCCACAAATATGTAGTACATAGTTACGTTACAATAAGTTAGGACTATCTTATCAATATAATGAAATATAATTTAATAATCTAAAAAGAATACACAAAGAAAACAGTGTCTTACCGATCGATGATATTTGTATGAATGTTATGTGATAATTAAAACTCTCGTGTTGATGTTGTGCGTGTATGTTATGTTTTATGTAGAAGTCTAATATTATAATAATAATAAATGTATAAATGCTTAATACCTACCAAAGTGGTGAAAGATTTTGTTTTTTTTAAGATGAAGCTTTCAGTCATGTCATAGTCTAGTGTACAAATACAGAGAGTTTTGTACATCCGACATTATGCTTCTAATGTCGAGATAACAGAGAAAAACAATCTTATAATTAATTTACAATCAAGACGTAATATGCCGGAAAAATCTTCCGACAATCTGTTTACTGTTTATCGTTTGATCATGAACTCTACAAGTACCTATACGAAAATAATCAAGAATGTTAATGGGATTTATGGTGGTACTTCCTAGTTTCCAATTGGAAGATATCAACGTCCGGGTATCAATCACGATGGGTTCAATTCAATTAGGTATGTAATTGCGAGTAATTAATGATTTCAAAAGAATAGTATGTTCCTACTTGTGTTGCATACAGATGTGAAGGAGTTGACATCACAAAGTTAATATACCTCGCTTAAGATACATAACTAATCTATCGTGTAATTGTGTTTCCTCTGATATGACACAGGCATTATCTCTGGGTGCAGGCTTGTAATGCTGTAATCCACGAGAAGCAGGCCCAGTGCAGGTTTTTGGATCTGAAATGTTTTTTGTCTAGTGTCTAGGACAAGACAGTTTCTTTGTTGGGTTTTAATTTACTATTTTGAGAGCAGTGGTGATAAAACAAATAACACAAAATAATGCGTCTGAGTGAATTCATAATCACTAAATAAATTAAATAAATTTTAAATAAAGAATAAGAATTAAGTTAAATTTTAAATAAAGAATGAGCCCATAAAGGTTATCATAAACATCGATTGAAAATTGCTTCTGAATGGTCATGAAAATCATAATAAAATTTTAAAGATATTTCTATGAATTGACTTTCTTAGTACTCAATGTATTGGTCCAAATTATACGAAGACAACACGACCTCCGAAACGTAAGTCTGGCCGTTACCACTAGTTCACCTTACTTACTTCAAATCAGATAAATTTATATCCATAAGAGCAAAAAGTCCACAGTAGCAAGTTAACAATAATTGACGTCCCACAATTGTACTATAACGCAACAAAATACACAATCACATAAAGCGGCCACATTATCCCCCGGATCTCCCGAAGGACCCTTAGGACCCCTAAACGACGTTTTATGCAAACCCAAAAGGGATGTTTTAAGCACCTTATTCAGAAATGACAATTTCAATAGAAAGGTTATTTATTCTGACTGAAAGGCAGTGGATTTTTCAAGAAATCTTGCGGCTTTATCAACACAATGTAAGCTGATGCTTAAAATTGGTCCTTCGAGCCGTATACGGTCTATCAAATGTATGTACCGTAGAAAGGGTATTCTAACCGAAAACCTATGGATTTCTTATGAAATCTTGTGGGTGACCGCCTTTTTATCAACACAATGTAAAAGTGATGCTTAAAATGATTGGTCCTTCGAGCCGTATATGGTTGGATTCTATTTATTAGCCTTTTGCCGCTCTTCTCTTATACGGAAAAGTTGCAAATTGAATTTTCAAAACTAAACTTGGCAAAAGCTTAATCTATAAGGAGTCCCTCAGTAAGTTGCAATGTATTTATTTATTTATGAAAGGTAGCTTTCAGCTTACAGAAGAATATAATAGTAGAATATTCTTACACCAATGCGACAAGATAAAATCTTAATTTCAAGCAGAGACTAGACGGAAATCCGGTAAAATCGCCACACATTGCCACTGTAAGCCAGGATTTGCAACAAATGCTGAGCAAATCCCAAGGAATGAAGGAACGCACGAAACTACAAGACAACACGCCTTTATTTCCCGAAATAGTAGGTAGAGGTGTGTATACTGTTTATACATACACGTGTATATCTACATTTCGTTAGCTGTGAATCATATATTGTAATAGGGGGAGGGAGAGTATCAAGTTCTCCTCAGCCAAAACACTAGGAAGTGGAAACGCGACCTTACCGCGTTTCGGGTCTAATGCAGTTTTGACGTTCCAAGGGTAAGGGGGAATTTTCAGTCTTATTTTAATAAATGACTTTATTTTGATTCATATTAAACTGAAAGCATTTATTTCAATTAGACAGGTACTTTGTCTAAAAAACGAAGAAAGTGAAACTACAGTCACAAGACAAGGCGTAATAACTTAAGAAAGTACTGTAGAACAAAAAATATGTTACATGAATTTTGTAAGCCAAAGATAAATTTAAGAACTGTAGAGACCTGTGTCCTGGATACGCAAGTTAGTATTATTTAAAACAGAACGGGAATGCTCAGCGTTACACCACAGAGAGAACGATTGACCTGGTTTCGACAAAGGACGAGTTGAATACGCCGTTTTGAATAACCAAAGCTGGTTATATAATTCTGCATATCAAATGCGATGGTTTTGGACCTAAAATCTGAGCTGCTGAGTGCTTTTGGGTTACAATTTTTTTAAATATTTGTATCATTGGAGGGATTATTTTTTGGTATATTTGAATATTTTATACTACAATGCATGAGCAAGTGAAAATGGCAACATATTGAAAACTAGTGTACAGTGGGCGGTCTAAGCTGTATAATCGTACAAGGCGGTTTTTTACATACTAGCCGTGGATGGATTGAAAGAAAGAAGAAACATTTTAGGCAATTTTCATTTTTATTAGTTGATAACTAAGCTTACACTCTGTCAGTTAAGGGAAATCTTCCGTCATTTTCACCTATGGTTAGCTCTCGATATTTCAACGCTGTTGACGCTGCGACGATGGAAGATATCCCGTTAGTGACAGTGTGAGTTTGCATCTTTTGTTTAGATCTACCGGGATTGCATAATAATATGGCACTTCGGAGGTCGCAATAATCTAAAGCAGTTGATAACAAAATAAACCAGACACAGGTTCCTGACCAATCCTGACAATAAGTCGTTATAATAACACTAAAGCCGAATCTACCAGTCCAAAATTGGACCTTAAAACAATAAGGAAGTAATAGCAAATTACCTTCTGTTCTCGTACTGTCCTTGCCGAAAATAGCCCAAAACTTTGCTAAACGGAAAAGTTTTACCGCAAAATAATTATAAAACCTTATTTAATTTTTGAGCGGGGATGGGCTTATCGTTTACGTTCACCGCAAAACCCAATTTCCGTCGGTAAACTACCGCGGGAATTACAGCCTGAGGTAGGAGACCTCTTTATAATCCAACTGATATTGTTAAAGCATAAGTTTGAATGTTTCCGAGTTTCGGAGAGCTATTTTAGGAAGACTGAATGAATTTGGATGCTTAGAAGATGCCTTTAAAGAAGCGTGTATGATTTAACCTTTTGAACACTAGAGCGTAAACGCATCGGAGCCCTTACCACGCCAAGGGACAAATACCTACAAAATTATTATTTTATTAGACACTAGTTTCTATTCAACAAAATTTAAAGTTTTAAAAAATGACGTTTTTTTGTCGGCTGTAACCGACGCGTCGACGGTGGTCTGTTGGGCACGTTTTCATTTATCGGCAATACCCGACCGTGGCGATCATAAGGTTAATGCTTGTAAGCATTGACTCCTTCTTTATCGTGTGGTTAGTACTTAAGCTGGTGTCAGAATTTTTATTACGCCTAAGGACTTCTGAGTCAGCTTTACATGCCGTCGAGAAATATCTCTCAGGGATGATGGTTTCCTCACGACATTTTCCTTCATCCAAGCAAGTGATATTTATACAATACATGAAGCCGAGAAATCGTGCGTGTATTGGGTTCGAACTCAACACCTAAGACTAGGCAGTCCGAAGGTTACACCACTAGACTATCACTGCAAAGGCGTGGACTGCTTGCAGGGTTTCTAGTAAAACTCTTCTATTTGAAAGTAAAGGAACGTACACTACTCTGTCTCATCGAAGTTTAAAAGAAGAAGAATATGTACGGCAGCAGTCGAAGCCGACGTTGGCCATATCCCTAATGAGCTGCGGGCCAAAATATCCAACATGTGAGGCCCTGATCTGATAAATGATAACCCAGAAAACGTTGCGAAGACCCCGTAGAAGGTGGCATTGGCAGGAGAAACAACGTCTAGTGATCCACATTAGCCCTGGGTCGAAAGAGCTAAAAGTCATGGAGAGGCAATTGGAGGATGCACTCTATCTTGGAACTAATTTTGAACCTTGACATTTGCTTTACGTATTAATATTGTTATTAAACATAGCTGGTTTTGCTATTGTTTGTTACAAAAACATGTCATACAAATACTGAACAGCGTTTGTTGAAAAAGCTAGACAGAAATAAAACAGTACCAACTGTTTACTGTCTTGTGGGAGTTGTAAAAGTCAGGGTAACGCGGGTTATATGACTGGGGTGAGCACAACTGATGGTAGATCACTCTGTTATACGCCGTAACGCTGCGGTTTATCTGTACTGATGGTACAGCTTTGACAGTCCTTCATGATGTTACACTCCTGGTTTTATTTCTGAAGAATACTGTGCTTGTTTTTTGATAGAAGTGAATTTATTATTCCGTAAAAAAATTTGGGTTTACCTTATTTGAGACGAGTTCTTTCGTTAGTATCGTAAAAACCGAACCGAAAATAGCGAATAAATGTGACATAATGCGCACTGGGCTAGTGTGGTGTGGATTACGGACCATTCCCTCTCACCTCCGGTCTGTGTCCCAACCAGGGTCTGAATTACCCAAAAACTACGGTACCTTTAAATTTCGGTATGACGTCATACCGCTAAATAAGGGTTACCGAAATATTTCGGTACCGAAATCGTGTAAGGGTTAAAAAACGGTTTAGCCCCACCTTTATTTATAAAGGTACCGGTATAGCTCAACCTTTATTTTAAACCGGTACCGGTATATTTTTGAGGTATCTTAACCTTTAACCGTAACATCTTCCAGTCCCTGGTCCTAACCTCTCTTTATTAGTTTGTAATCTTGTTATGTCACGCACTGCGCCCGCCTGGTGGATTTACCTCTGATAGGGAGGATGCCTGTGTCCCAACTCCCAGCTGTGGGAACATTATAGGCTGATGATGATGATGAATCTTGTTATGATCCCACTTAAATCATTAAGAAGAATATGAGGCGATGTTAACCTTAACCTTTAGGTTAGATTTTACCTTTTATCGTTTTTTGCCTTAATTCTGCGAATCGGCTTCAAATGAATGAGGAAAAATATATAACATAGCGATTGGAATAGTAAAAACCTACTATCGACTCCAATCTAAAACTACTATTCCCGTAGAGAATAGCGTAGTACATAAATATATGTTTATGTACAGAAAAGAGTCGAGTCGTCACAAAATTAATATTTACCTTGGCAATTTGCAAGTCAATGGCGTCTGGTTTCTGTACTGAAAAACTCGGGAACTCGCATACTTTTAACTTTTCCACTGGGATCGTACAATGGTGACTCATCAAGCTATACATTTGCAGTATAATCTGACCTCGCTTTGTATGAAGTTTCTGTACAATGATAGATCTGGTTTATTTGGTTTTGTATAGGCTTGGTTGTCGTGCATTTGGGGCGTCAAAGTAATAGGAGAAGGGCAGAAAGATAATGAAGACACCATACGGAACGTGTACCTTACAACACCCACATTTCACCAGTTTTGTTAGTTTTATTTAAGTCCCATGTTGTACGGGGCGAGCCTATTGCCACCAACCTGGCACAAGTCTCCGTGGGCGCTACTGAGACATTCCTGATGGAAAAACCTAATAACATTCTGCCCGAACCGGGAATTTAACCCAGGACCTCATGCTCAGTAGTCGCGTTTACGACTACTAGACGAACGAGGCAGTCCAGGATAAATGAATACGTGTCAGTATTTTTTTTTTTTTTTTTTAAATCGTTGCCCCACACTAGGAATTTCTCCTGTATCGTGGGTGCGTTTACAAACATTTAAACTCACATACACAATCCAAACACCCAGACCCGAAACAACTATCTGTAGGCCATACAAATATTTGTTCCGTGCGGGGATCGAACCCGCGACATGGAGCGCAGCAGGCCAATCGCTCAGCCACTGCGCCACCCGTGCCGTCAAAGTATTATGTATGTAGTATAATGGAATTTCCAATGACTTGTTTTGTTTTATAAATTGCTTCACAATTTGGATAAAAAACCGGCTATGTGGACACGCGTAAAAATCTTTTATAGTCCAGATGACGAAATAATAAGTGATACTAATTTTGAGGTTCACCAACTGGACACACGTGTGATCAGTATGATGTGTCGAGTTGGTGAAGAACCCTTAAAAACAACCTACTTACGCTATGTAAGCATGTAGGTGTCGCATACAGTGTTATATAGGGATCCGTAACACCATAACATTAGACTTTCAATCCCCGGATATCAATGTAAACTATGCATATAATACAGGGTTTCTGTGATAAATATAGTCTCAGAAAACATGCAGGCTGGCTACATTCTATCGGGGGGCTGCGGGTTCTTCGAAAGAGATACCGCAGCCCCAGACACAAAGGGTTAAGAAGAAACATGGGTGGTTTTTAGTCAGTAGAAGTCTGACACTCCACTCCAAGAGCGGGAGGAGAAATATGGTGATTTCCCACACTCCAACAAAAAAAAGGCTGGCTACATTCCACCTAAAATAGCTTTAAAGATGGACAAAAAGATTTAGAGTTTGTGTACCTTGGCAACGGGAGAGTTAGCTAATGAATTCGTAAAATAAAAGGACTATTAAAGTCTGTGAAGAAGATTAATATTGATAAGTTGTTAGCTCTATCATTAGACTTCGAAGTAAAAACTCACATTGGTACCTACATGAGAGGAAATTGTAATCAAAAACGACACATTGGTGAAAACAGCATGAAAATCAGTGCAGTCGTTTTTGAGTTTATCGCGAACAGACAGACCGACGCGGCGGAGGAGCTTGTTTTATAATTTGTAGTGATAATAGAAAAGTTGAAGAAAGAAGCGTCACTTTGCGGAAATCCATGATATTTTTTATACCATGCAAAATACATATTATATCATGTAGTTTTAATTCCTCGAAAAAAACAGTTACATACTCGTACATCTTTTACATAACATTTTACCATGGAAATCTATTTCCACCTAACAATAATAAGTTATTCTATTCAATACTCTTTCTGGGGTTTAAAACAACATAGTACATACAAAGTAAAGGAAAGTCACGAACCCGGTGATACGGGGACTTCAAAAAAGGAGAAAATACAAAATCGCTTACTTTCCACGCGACTGCTCTTAAATCTTTCGAAGTAGGTCACAGCGCGGGATTCCGTTGGATTTTTTATTGGAAAGATGACAGTCTGGTATTTATTGGGACCTGGGGTTTATTTAGAATATGTACTAGAGATTCCACAATACTTTTGATAATGTTTTTTTGACTTGTCAGATTGTTTTTAAAAGTCTACATCTTCTCTGGAAGCGACATGAGCGGTATGAGAATAGCACAATGATTCTTAGGACCAATATAACGAGCATAATTATATAAATTAGAGGGCGAATTAGCAACGCTTCATGCATTATTTAAAATGAATAATTAACTAATAAGAAAGGTTATTCAGAAAAACGTGAAATTGTATTACTCAGTTTATGATTAGATTCGCGTAAATTTAGTGACACAAGAAGAAGCTGTTTATAATGATATGAATCAATGGGGTCGTATTTTGATCACGCGAGCTTCGAATCGGGGGTCAAAAATACTCGATAGCATGGTGCTTGTAACAGTGGCAAACATCTGAAATTCGAAACAAACACTAAACATCCCGGTTCCAAAACTTATAAAGGGGTTTTTTGTGTGCCCGACGAAAAAATATGTTGTGCGACAAACGAGCGAATTTCTGTCTACAAGTTATTCTTTTTTATTATTAAAATATTCAGATTTTTTATTATTTCACGGGGGAGGTTGGGTAATAGAAAATCTCACGCCTATCACCAAGCGTAAGCGGGATAAACCCCTCCGGATTTAAAAGTGGATTAAATCCCAATGCAGCAAAATTACTCAAATTCTCTTTCAGACGAACACAGTGTCTTAGGCTTATGATTGACCCGTCGGGGCTGCGGGTTGTTCGAAAGAGATACCGCGGCCTCGACGCAAGGGCTAAGAAGGAACATGGGTGGTTTTAAGTCAGTACAAGTCTGACACTCCCTTTCGCTCTGCCCAAGAGCGGGAATTATTATTTGATGATTTTCCACCCACCATAAAAAAAAGGCTTATGATTGAAATATTTTTCTAAAATAACAACTTAATCTAAATAGGTACCTACCTACCTTTTCTTCACCAAAGAAGCATGCCGTTGTACGCAGCCAAAAATAGGCTCCAAGCAGCTTCAACCGATTGAAAATGTTTATTTTGTTTTAAATGTATGGTGTGAAAATATTGAGCGATTAACAGATAATAGCTATGGCCTTGACCGGAGCTATAAACTTCATTTTAATATTATGGGAATGCCCGCAATGTAACCATTAATTATAGTTAGTTTTAGTAAAGACTAGCTGATACTCGCGGCTTCACCCGCGTGGATGTCGATGTCGGTCGAATTATATTCTAAAACCTTCCTCTTCAATCACTCTATCGATTAAAAAAACCGCTTCAAAATCCGTTACGTAGTTTTAAAGATTTAAGCATACATAGCGATATAGGGACAGAGAAAGCGACTTTGTTTTATACTATGTAGTTATAGTGATTATGTAAACCTGAAAGTACTTTGTTTAGGATCGATCGATTTGTGTAGTTTTTAAACAGTTGATCATGTGCACATGTCTTGCTACGTTTGGGTCTTACCGGATGCAGGTAAATGTCTAGGAATTTGCATATGGAGTGACGAGTGACTGTGTATGTGATCTATACAATCCAGTTATTGCTGGTTGCTGGATCAACCGGACACAAATTAGTTTCCAGCTACCAAAATTCCTGACAGAAAATTATAATGACACTTTGCCCAACATAGGCATCGCACTCAAGTGGTATGCTTTGCAGTAGCCACTTGCACTAGAACACGGAGGCAAAAGGCAAACAATATTTAAAATAGGGTATTTCACCAATAAAATCTAATTAGTCCGTCTGTTAGATTATAGAAAAATATTGGATACGTGTTTTTCGTTTTATCAAATTAATAAAAAATTACGAAAATAAAACGTGTCAAAGATGGAAAGAGTGGGGGCTTTTGACGTCACTTTGTGGGTAAAAAGTACTAACCTTGTGACGTCACACGACTTGACACGACTTTTCGAAGCACTGTACGTATCGTCTTCATCTTTTGTTACGTGAAAAAAGAAAAAAATTGTGTCCATTCTTTTTTGAAAATCTATCTGACGGACTAATTACATTTTTTTTTGGTCAAATACCAACGCAGTAACAGAACTCCGAAAACTATCAGTCTTCTTTCTATATCGTGTGGTTAGTGACTAACACGTTGTCAAAGTTTATATATACAGGGTGTAAACGAATCCTTCACGCATCCGTCAACCAGGCATTCTGTACATCAAATTATGTGGGTACGCAAAAATTTTTGCTGGGAAATGATTTTTTTTTGGGTCAAAAATCACATTTTACGGTAAAACTCAAAGAAGCACTCTTAAAACATTGTGCTAGTGGATGCTTTGTATAGTAAACGGGTCATGGAGGTAATTTAAGTCAAGTTAAACCCTGAAATACTAGTATTTCCAAAAACAACTGTGAAAAATTTGGAACTTTGACCCCCAATATCTCCGTAAGTAGGAGGTTCCCAGGTATGGTCTAGAACAAAAAAAATATCGCAGTGGTGGGGAGAACAAATGCCCTTCGTTTGCGTTAAGGGTACTTTTACACCCTATATGCTGCCCATCGGTCTCTGAATTGGCTTTACATGCCGTCTAGAAATGCCTCTCAGGCATGCTAGTTTCCTCACGATGTTTTCCTTCACCGTAGTAAGTGATAATGTTACAAAACTGTTTACAGCCTATTAGACGCAGATAGCTGTAAAAATACCCCACACGTCAGACCTCAATTACATAACTCCACAAATGCGACCCATTTTACAGAAAAACAAAATATCAAAGTTCACTCCAACAGAACAGTTTCTAGGCCCGAGGGATACAAAAGATATCAACAACAGACAACCGTCCCCGTTACCTGAAAGTCATTGTCAGACTGGAACAGTAGAATCAGAAATTGTTCGGAAAATGGGGAGAATAAAATACGACATGTATTTCGTAGTGAATGAGGATAGTAAAGTGAATTCGGAAGACGGAATACCGGGGTTTTGTCGTCGTTTTGATAGCGGTTTTATGTTGAAGCTGTAAAGGCGGTTTTAGAATTTCAAGTGTGTGAATGAGCGGTGGACTATAAAAGCCCGCCACACCATTTCCAACTACCCCACAGCAAATCCTGAAAGTCAGAATCAACAGTGGCGACCACCAGAACAGCGCCGAGACAATGAAGATCGATGCAGTCTTACTACCGCACTCAGCGAGCTTACTTACGCCATTACTTAGTAAAGGTTTTGACAGTTTTGTCATACAAAATTATGGCAAATCTTTACTAAGTGACGGCTTAGGTAATCATTAAATATCTCTGAGTACCGCAGTTAGAGAAACAATTTAGTTAAATTAAAACATTAAAAACTTTTAAGAAAAAGTTAGGACTTGGTCCCCCATGATCTCTGTAACTAGGTTGCCAGGTGTGGTCAAAAACAATACAAAATATCGCAATGACGAGAAGAACAAGGTCGTCACGTCAGTTGCGGAGATATTGGGGGACCAAGTTCCGACTATTTTTTGAACAGTTTTTATGTTATTAATCACCTCCATGACCTGTACTATTTCAATGTATCCATCAGTCTTGTGCGCGTTACTTTAAGTCCTTCCGTAAAACATTATTTTTCAACCCAAAAAAGTTGTTTCCCAACAGTAATTTATGCGTAGTTTAGATTTTGTGAAGGGTGCCCGTCGGGGCTGCGGGTTGTTCGAAAGAGATAGCGCGGCCTCGGGCGGCGCAAGGGCTAAGAAGGAACATGGCTGGTTTTTAGTCAGTAGAAGTCTGACACTCCCTTCCGCTCTGCGGAGGAGTTATTTGATGATTTCCCAACACCCACCCAAAAAAAAAATAGATTTTGTGAAGGGTCCGTTTTTTACAGTTTGTATAACGTAACTACATAAACTCACGCCTTTCTTTTAACGCTCGGTTATATATAATCCTTACATTATTGCTTCGTCCACTTTAATACATCTGGCACGTGATCTTACAGAAGAGGTCAGAACATCACCGTAGCATGTGAAAAACTCTCAGAAATTAGAGATAACGAAAGAAAACATTTATTTGGCACATAAGGAAAATGACGTGGAAATATCGGGAGCTCATAATAAAGTATTATCACGGAAGATATTCCGAAGGGATATTAGTTTAGCTACAAACTGTGAAAGTCTGAAATAATGATAATGTAATGGAACCTCTACTAAGCTCCGTTTGATAGAACTCCGTGGCCGCGCGGTCCTCCACGTTTCAACTGCGCGGCCATGGTTAAACCTTTATAACTTTCTGAATATTATATCTACGAATTAGCGGTTTGCACTGTTAGTGTTTTACAAATTCCTTCATAATGTTGACGTAGTCGTTTTAATTCTACGACTATGTGGCCGAGCAATTGAAACGGACACAATCATGATCAGCCTATAATGTTCCCACTGCAGAGAGTCAGGTCGCCTCTGAGACGGATGGGCTATAATCCAGCACACGAGCCCAGTGCGGTTTGGTAGATGTCACATATTATTTGGTTCTAATACATGACGGTTTCCTCACGATGTTTTCCTTCACAGTTTTGAGAGCAGCGGTGATGAAATAAATTACATAAAGTAATGCGCCTGACTGGGCTCGAACCCACGACTTACTGTTCATTAGTCGGGGCCGCCACCGTTGCTCTATAGAATCTTTATTGTTATAAAATTCAAATTAATGTCAGTATCTAAAACTCAAACAAATCAAAAACTTTAATTACAGCAATACTTCCGCCGGATATCAAACGATTGATTGGATTAAGCCGAGGATAAAAGAAAATAATGAAGCGATAGGTCAATGGTGCGTGCGACACGTTTAATTAGATAGTTAATTAACTTATGGAGGTAGCCATCGCTTTAAGTCGATGGCTGTTTGATTGGACGGACATTTGTTCGAATTTATGGGATCGGTGGGAATTATTTATGTTCAGTAGTAAATTTAGGTTGATGATGAGGATATAAATTCCCATTAACCAAAGACATAACGTAACATCACGCCTGTAATCCCCAAAACGTAAGGCAGAAGTGTACCTGGTGGAAGTCACGTGTCTGAATTTTTTCATGCCGGTTTCCTCGCGCTTTGTGATAATTTATGGTTTAAAACTTCAAATCCATGACTGAAATCCACTGGGTCATCATGCTCACTCTAGAATTTGTTGGACTTTACCTCACTATCAGGCAAAAGTGGCGAGCAAATAAATCAACCCACGCTTACCGAAATCTGCTGCTGACAGACACGCAGACAGAACTGTTATTGTTGTTAAATCATCGATACAACGAGGAAAAGGATTCACTATAATATCAAAAAACATTTTTAGATTCTTGATTTTCTTATTTTTATTACACGTTGTGAAGAGAAACAGGAAAAATAACAATTAATAATAGAGTTTTGGTATTCGATACTAACGATAACTTATTTGAATTTTCCTATTAGTTAGCAACAATACCGCTCTTGGGCCACGTGGTTTATTTCGGCCCATTTCCTCTCACAGAGGTTAGGGTTGTCTTTGTATAAGAGTAGAGGAAAAACGCAGGAGAACGAGGAGGGAGCAGTGGTGGCCCTGTGGTTGCGGCCCCGACTTACGAACAGTAAGTCGTGGTTTCGAACCCAGGCAGGCGCATTACTTTGTGTAATTTATTTCATTCACCACTGCTCTTAAAACGGTGAAGAAAACATCGTGAGGAAACCGGCATGTCTTGGAACCAAAAAAATCAAAGACATGTGACATCTACCAACCCGCACTGGGCCCGCGTGGTAGATTATAGCCCATCCCTCTTCTAGACAGGAGGCTTGAGTCCCTGCAGTGGGAATATTATAGGATGATGATGATGATGAGAGGAAGAACCTATAAACGATGAATGAACTGTGTAACGGATGATATGGCAAGAAAGGAGATGTCTGAACTCTGAGTAGATGACAAGTAATAGAAGAGTATGGAAGAAGACCTGTGTCCAAGCAATGAGAACTTAATAGGGTGATGATGACCAACTCAACGGAACAGCAGCGAAGGGTTTGCGAAGACCCGTCGAGGCTGCGGGTTGATAGAAAGAGATACCGCGTCCTAGACACGAAGGGCTAAGAAGGAACATGGGTGGTTTTTAGTCAGTAGAATTCTGACACTCCCTACCCTGAGGACTCATTAAGATGATATCAAACCCTCCAAAAAAAAAAGTTTGGGTAAGGAGCTATGTCGTAAACTATGCTCCACCTCCTATCCTGCCCTCCTAGCCTAAAATCATGCAGCTGAAGCATTGACTTATATATTACTGCGTAAGGACTGGGCGGACCGCATGTTACAATGACGCCTCGAACTTGGTCCTAAAACGGTCTTTCCTAAGCCGAAGTGAACTAGTTCACGATCGGCTCTCTTCGGGTGCGGTCGTAAATTTTATTAAAAGCTTTATTTTGTTCTTTATACCTCGAAAATACCACGCCGCTTACAAGGTTACGTTAACGAGCAGACTACACCGATTCTCTGTATGGCGAACGCGTCGAGCAAATGTTCGGACGACCGTATCTTTAGTTTTTATATCAATGAGCTGAAGTATCTTCTACACTACCACCGACGACGTCGTGGAAGTATCGAAGTTCTAGACTAACAAAATACATTCCTCTTGCAGGTCTATTGGAAGAAATATCTTATGAAATAAGCAGTACCTTTGTGCTCTTCTATTTTAACGTTATGTCCTGTATTGTATTTTTTGTGTACATAAATAAATAAGGGGTCGTACTTTTATCACTTGAAAGAACCTTTTCTCGCATTTATAATATTGGCAACTCTTGTTTTACTCGTAGGTATGGGTACTTTCATCATATTGTTGCCATGTGAATCATAATCATAACGTAGGCGCACGCACAGATGTTGAGATTCTAGGGCACTTCATAAGAGATAACATCTGTTGGAATGCAGATTTCATCAATGAATATTGTTGGGAATCTAATTCAACTGGTGTAGTACAGACTTGGGTACTGTTTTATATCGGGTTAATACACAGGGTGACTTTTTCAAATCGACGTGGAGGGCCAAATCAGAAACTAACATCATCAGACTAACCAGATGCAGCTGAATACCAGTATTTTACATGAAGCGACTGCCTATCTGACCTCCACAACCCAGTTAATACTGGGTAATACGATACCCTTTGGTAAGACTGGTTGTCAGACTTTCAGGTTTACTGACTACCTGTAACGACTGTCAAAGATCTATATATATGGCAGCCGGGACCAACAGCTTAACGTGCTTTCCGTGGCACAGAGGAAACTCGGTATGTCCGACTCGACCTAGGAAAGCGCAGCTTTACCTAAAGATCGACCCGAGTGGCAGTTCTTATTAAGCCACGAGCTCCTCAGAAAGGGAGGGTTTTGAGCCCGATTTTCATGAAAACTAAATGTGCATATCAAAATTCCTATAACCAAAAATCGAACCATCATCATCATTCTCTTGCCCTTATCCCAATTCATTTGTGGTCGGCGCAGCATGTCTTCTTCCTGCATACTTCTTTGTTTCTCGTCATCTCATGAGACAACTCCTTTCTTACCATATCATTCTTAACACAGTCCATTCATCGTTTCTTTGGTCTTACTGAACGACAGAAGTCCAAACTCAAGATTTGCCAGCGAGCAATGGAGCGCAGCATAATAGGTGTTAGGCTAACAGATCGCGTTAGAAACACCACCCTGCGCTCCATAACTCACATAGCTGATGTTGGAAAAAAAACAGCCAGGCTGAAGTGGGAGTGGGCAGGCCACGTAGCACGGATGCACCCGGAGAGATGGGCAAAGGTCGTCACACACTGGACGCCTGAGGCAGGACAGCGCCGTCGAGGTCGACCGCGGCGAAGGTGGCGTGGCGATCTAATCATGTTTGCGGGGCTAACATGGCCAGAGATCGCACATTATAGAAAGGTATGGAAGGAGAAAGTGGAGGCCTTTGCTCAGCAGTGGGACACAACGCAGGCTGGCAAAAAAAAATTATTACACCATTCGATAACATCGATTAAAGGTGTGATGTTATGATGTTTTACATGAAATTCATACAACGTTTACAAATCGATTTTTACCTAAAACACGTAATAAATTATAGTCTGTAAACATCAATAATTCACGAGCACGTGCGTTCAATGACAAAGGGGAACTAGTAGAACTACCTAGTTCATACGTCTCTCCCCTCCTATTCGCGCTATTCGTTTGCGCACTGCTGATCGTTCGGAATATGCCCGGATCAAGTTTTTGCCGATTTCCCTCCATTTTTGAGGAACAAAGATCTAATAGAAACATCATCATAACGCCTGTAATCCCCGAAGGGTAGGGCAGAAGTACGCCCACATTTTGCCAGTTACGTTTAAGTTCCATGCAATGGGGCGAGCCTATTGTCATCAAACACAAATCCGGACTCTGTGACTGCTACTGAGTAATACCTGATGGAAACATTTAATAACACTTTGCCCGACGTGGAAATCGAACCTCATGCACAGGCCGCAGCAGTCGCTTTTGCGACCACTAGAAAAACAGAATTTATAGAAATGTGACATTAAATAATTCTTATTCCTACGTTAGTTAATGTATTATTAAATGTCTAGACATTTAATAATGAGCTACTTTGTTTCAATAAAAGGTGGCGCCAATATTATTTTATGTAAAGATTTCACTTTAGACATAGTAGGTACCTACATTTTTTTTGTATAGGTACAATAAATAAATCAGGAAAGACTTCGGCCATTTTAAAGGTCAGACTGAATGATTAATTCCATTATGTTAATCTACACTAACATTATAAAGAGGAAAGATTTGTTTGTAACGAATAGGCTCCGAAACTACTGGACCGATTTCAAAAATTCTTTCACCGTTGGGAAGCTACACTATCCGCGGGTTACATAGGCTACTTTTTATCCCTGTATTCCCACGGGAACGGGAACTACGCGGGTGAAACCGCGTGACGTGCGCTAGTCATTATGAAACTTGAATCATGATAACTTTGAGTTTATTCCTAAAGCATTGTTCGGATAGATTTAGATGGATCTTGAACATCACTGGCGGAATCTGTGTGTACTAAAGGGACACATTCTAACCCTATATTATATGGAATAACAGGCTTGCTGTTATAACATAACATCACGCCTGTAATCCCGTAAGGATTAAGCAGAGATGTACACATAATAGGACACGCACATTTCACTAGTTCGAGCGTATTGTGTGATTGTAAGTTATACATTACTCTGCCTAGCCTATCCCCGACTATGTTGGGGTCGGCTTCCACTCTGACCGGATGCAGCTGAATACCAGTTACTTTTCGTGAAGCGACTGCCTATGGATTCCACAACCCCGTTAGTACTGTGTTGTGGAGGTTCTCCTTGGTAAGACTGGATCGACTTACGGGCTTCATTATTACTTTTTTTGCTTTTAATTCTCCAAACCTAATCGACAGTCGACCTAAATCTCTACTTACACTCCAAGCATACTGCTGCTTGTTCTAACACAAAAAACCCATAAAACAAACGATTTCGAGCTAATTTATTAATAGATTCTCTGTTATCACGCCGCTCGAATCCTGCGCAGATACGTTGAAGGTCGTATACCAGTTTTATACAATAACGTCTGCGGATCTTTGACATGGAATTTAGAAATTTTATTTGTTTTGAATCTAGGCTTTGTGCTCGAGAATTGATTTTGCCCCTAACCCGATTTTTAATAGTATTTAATAGGTTTGTACAGTATAATTCCGATTATCCGAACCTCGAATATCCGGATATCCGATTATACGGACTCATTGTTTACTACTAAGCGGAAAGTTATAAATATTGTTTTATTTTACTTAGTAATCGATAATTTATTTTGCACGGAACCATCAGTTTTTTTCTTAAATAAACGAAGCCCAAGTTACTCTTTTGAACATCAGCTATTTGCTAGTAAAACGCTGCCTCTACATCGGTTCAGCCGTTTCGGAGATGAGCCGGAACAGAAAAACTTAAAAAAAATGATTGCCATCGACACATTAAAGAGAAGATGGTTTAAGCAGGTTACCGTTTAAAATGAATATGTTTATTTATAATGGAAAGTCAACAGCTTATCGCCATTAAAATAATTTAATTATCTTTGCATTTTCATACATCATTAACTACATGTATGTCGTAACTTCGTCGTTAACTCGTAATGAGCATTTAAAACAACAAAGTATGGACAATGACCCTTGTAAAAACAAATCACCTTATAAGACAGTACGATTCAAATCATCTACCTCCTAGCCTTTTCCCAACTATGTTGGGGTTAGCTTCCAGTATAATCTGATGCAACTGAATACCAACTTTTAAGTACCTGGAGCGACTGCCTACTCTGTTTTTATTTTTGTCTGTCTCTTTGTTCCCGCTTATCTCTGAAACGGCTGGGTCTAATTTGACGGGACTTATACTGGCAGACAGCTAATTTTACAATGAGTAACTAAGGCTTAGTCATTTAGCTGGGGGTTGTTCGAAAGAGATACCGCGGCCCCGGGTAAGAAGGAACATGGATGGTTTTTAGTTCAGTAGAAGTCTGACACTCAGAGTGGGAGGAGTCATTTGATGATTTCCATCCTCCAAAAAAAATAGGTATAAATAGGGATATTTTTATAATAATCATTTCACGCGGACGAAGATCACGGGGCACAGCTAGAACATAATAAAACATTACCCTCCTTCTACCGACGTCAGTAGCGTAACGAGCGTAACAAAATAAACGCAAATCACACCATACCTTCTCAATCGTAATGAGTAATTAACCGACAAAACAAACAAGCAAGAATCCACTGTATAGTACAGTTCTCATTCAATTAATTAGTACCCACGGAGCCCGTCGTCCATTTAGATCTATTAGCGGGGCGGGAGATCGAGCCGCTGTGTCATATTCTTGTAAAACACAACAAGCTACTTGTCCAGTATAACAAGACCTCGCTTTATATAGATTTCGCATACAATGAGAGATTTTCCTAAATTGGTTTTGATTAGTTTAACTAGCGTAGTGCGCATAGCACGTAAAGCTACTACAATCAGTCTTTTTAAATATATTTTCAACTTTATCGCTAAAGAATTAGGTTCAAAATTGATTGGGGAAATTTGACAGTTTTGACACAGCGACGCATCAAGGTATACTTTTCCAGTATAACATGACCCCGCCGTGTGTTGATTTCCCGTACAATGAGAGATCCGCTTATACTGGATAGCGCGCGCGCACTTGCAGTGTGTAAGTGTGTAGGTCCACGGGACTTAAGGTGTGTTTATGAAGCTAAGGTACAATGTAATTGAAAACCTATGGTTTACGGCTATGATATTGGGATTGAAGTATTAATTCTGCTAGAGTAAAGATTTAAAAGTTACAATGGATTGGTGTGAACGCACCAATGCATTTGTGAATCTTGTATTTCGAATTGGGCGTTGATAGCTGCGCCACAGTATTTTACTTTTGTATTTATCATCGTTTCTCCTTTGTATCCTGTACTCTTAAGTTGTTCCAAATAATTTTTTTATTTTATTATTTATTTATTACCTTTAGTAAATAAAAAAAAAATGTACATGAACGACGACATAATATTACTTTTGACTCTATTATGTGAACACACCTTTAGTTATTTATAAAAAGAAACAATCCACCTTAAATAAATGCTGAAATGAACCTATAGCAAGTTTATTTAATTTCTAACTAAATGTTGATAAAGATTCGGCTCATGAGTGCAAACATGAGTGTAAGCACACCTTTACTGAGTGATAAGGCAGGTTATAAAGGTCACTCAAGAGCAGTGAAAATGCTAAATTATCTGTTAATTATACTTTTTTACATTGAAAGTTACTCTGCATTCACTAAATTGTGTAAATCTAAAAATATGCAAGTCCAGCGCAACTTAGTCTGCGTCACGTAATATAGCTTATAACTTTCCTCGATAAATGGACTATCCAAAACAAAAGGAATTTTTCAATTCCAACCAGTACTTTCAGAAATTAGTGCGTTCAACGAAACAAACTAAACTCTTCAGCTTTATGATATTAGTTAGAAATATTGGTAACATTGTGATAAGAATCAAAATAAACCATAAACAACACCAAACAATCCATTGCCTGTAACAATAAGACGTTGATATTGCTAACAAAATCTCTTTACCAACTTGTTTTACAACGTAAATGGTACAGCATTTAGTTTTGATTAGATCCAATTAACGAGTGTGTGGGAGAGATTGAGTGGTTCCCGTAGTGATTGCGTTGTTTGTGATACTATCAGGCAACTATTTCTGGTCATAACATCATGTCTGAATTCCCTCAAGAGTAAGCATGACTGCTGTGCATGAGGTACTGGGTTTGCTTCTCAGGTCGGGCAGTGTTGTTGGGGTTTGTCATCAGATGGAGCCTGGATTTGTGCCCGGTTGATGGCAACAGGTTCTTTTTTTACATGTTAGCATTTATCAGCCGGCCTAGGCCCGTGTTTAGTGACGGTTGCTGTGTGCATTACCCGACACTAGCCGCAGTAGATTATGACCCACTCGCTGCTAGAAGTTCCCTTCTATCTCAGTAGAGGGATGACTGATGATGTTTAAACAAAAAATGCCAGGCTACACAATTATCATGGGTAATTATAATTTATAAGGGAACTTTTGGTTAATTAACTTGGTCACACTGTAAAAACAGTTCTGTGTTTATGTACGTAGTTACTTGAAAATCTTGACCTAATTAATGTATGTGAGCTGAGAATGTACTGTGTTGTCTTGTGTAAAGTTAGGAAGAGCCTAACAAGTAGTTAACTTAGAATATAGTGTAGGTATCCAGAAAAAAATAAATAGTGCTTACTCAGCAAATAAAAATAACCTAAATTGCTAAGTTAAAAGTTAGCTAGAAAAAAAGAAGAAGAAGTTAGTTAGTTTGTAACTTTAATGAGATTATAAGTAATAAATTATCAACTGGTTGCAGAGTTCAACTTAAAGGTATTTGCGTTTTATATTGTCCTACCTTAATTTAAAAAAAATGTTAAGGTAGTTTTTAAATAATATGAAAACTTTTTTGTTCTGAATTTATTGTTTCTTATGTTTATGTTTCTTATCCGCCCCTAAGACGGCCCACTGACCAAGATATTAAATTCCGCTATAACCTTGTAGAAGTTCATGGTCACTATGAGAATCAATGAAAGTTTGGTCACTATTTAAGTTACAAAGTTAGTAACTTATCCTACAGACATGCTTGAAAATTCTTAAAAGTTGAAGGTAGGGAAACCTTTTTATAATTTAAGTAAGTTTTTACAAGTTTTTTTTATATTATTAGGAAATTAGCAACTTTTTAAGGACTAATAATTAGCCCAGAAACGAAGTACTAACACAAAAATAAAAGTTTGACTCCAGTGGTTCGAAACTAACTTTCGAAGTTTTGATATACTATTAAGATTCTTATAGGAATGTGCAAGGTTGATAGAACTCGACACAACCTCGCAAAACTGTTATCATACTCATAACATGAAATAACCCGCTTCACTATTAATAATAAGCAAAAACATTGAAAATCGTAATATTAAAATAATCAACAAATATTACAAATAACTACTTATTACCACCATGGGCGACCCCGTAAGGTCACAAAACGTCCTAAACACACAAAGAGATGAATATTTTATAATTATTTTAATATTACAATCATGCTATGAATGAATTTGAGTTTTTCGAAGCACCGCCTGATACGGACAAACATTAGTATTTACAATATTATCTTACCCTTATCATACACCTCTGGCACTCATAAGATAACGGCACATAATCACAATAATATCACTCGAGGATTAGAAATGGATTTAGATGCGATAATTCGAGAAAATAACATAAAAACTTTGATTTCAAGTGACACACGGCGGAGCGAAGTCACCTCGCATGAAGGCGCGCCACTGCGGTGTTGCCACTCCACAACTACGTTTACCCAATAACAAACGTCAAGTTTGCTAAATTATTTATTTTTAGGAACATATTCCCAAAAACTATACAAAATATATTTAACCAATATTTAACAACAACAGCGTTTTTGTTTCTTGCGTTTGTAATAAGATTTCTTACACTTTCTACAGTAAGTCGTACAAGGATTTGGATTTAATCTTCGCCACTTCTGGTCGCAAGGTAACGAGATGTTTAGTTGTGAACAACAATGGCTTGCAGGTTTATTATCAAGTCGTATTCGATAGCAGGAGTCGGTCAACAATGCTAGAATCACTGGTGCATTATTATCTTCGATCATTGTTCGAATTCTCTGAAATTCATAACGTGATGTTGATATTTGCACTGGTCTGTTAGAAGATGGTTTTACCTTTCTTTTATTCCTTAATACTTTTCTCGTTTCCGGCTTAGATTTACCATTTTCATTTACCTCCCCTGTTGTTTCAGTGGTTTCCCCCCAGCTGTAGTCTTTAAAATCCTTCACACTTAGATTTCCCATTATACTTTACATGTACCTAACTACATTATTTTTCTTTTACATCAGGATAAAAATTAGAAAAAAAATCTAACAGATAATTTTGAATACCTACCAAATTTTATTGACACTGGTTTTTTATTTTATTTTACTGCGTTACCCGGTACGTCGATAGTTTCCAAAAATCAATATGTGGAAACTTTTTGGATTTTTCTTGGGTTCTTTTTCTTCTACGAATAGAACTGACCACAAAGTTTCTGTACTTTTCTCCTTACAAAATAAAATTGAGTATCGTATTGCGATTCAAGTAATTAGAGTCCTGCATGCGTATAACTTTTATTGCATATTCCTCTATGCCTGCATGCAATGGTCAATGCTCAATGACGTATTACCTACTCATCTCTCGATGGGGGTAACCGCCTCCTGATACTCCTGCAGCCTGCTAAGACCTTGAAAATGATCAATCTTACTCTTCCCTGTGCCACAACTGGGACAGAAACACAAGCCTCCTTGGTATGAGAGGTAACGGCTGTGCGCTGTACCTACCTAACGTGCGTGCGGGCCATGTGCTGGTTGGTTGGTGGTTGTCATATTTTTTGAGGCATACTGTTACAAAATTGGCCAGGCTTACCCAGTATCATCTTTGTCTACTTCAATCCCCGCTTGCCATCCGGCCAAATTCAATCACTCAGTCAAAAGGAAGATAATTTACATAAAGTACCAATTTACATAAAGTCTAGGATGCAGCTTGCCAAAAGTAAGTGTTAGGCCGTAGGTATACAGAAAGAAAGCTGGCAGCCTACCAGCGCTTAGGTATAGGAACCGGTCCATATTATGCAGGTAGTCGGCGCAGGCATTTATATGAACAAGCACCGGTACGCGCTGGTAGATCGGCGCCGGCTACCAGCTTTCTACGTGAATTCGCCCTCCGTATAATTATTCCACAAAAATCAAAAGACGTTACATGACGCTCTCAGGCTAGATGGAGCTTGGTGTGTTTAGTCAGTAGAAGTCTGATATTCCCTTCCACTCCGCCCAGAGCGGGAGGAGCCATTTGATGATTTCCCACACTCCAATAAAATGGGTAGGTGGAGCTATGAATTTCACTGGCTGATAAATGGACACACCAAATGACCAAACACTCACAGTTACTTACTTCAATGTAGGAAAAAAGCCGTGCCCGTAATTTGAACCGAAGCGTTTTGACTGAGTAGTTAGGCCAAAAACCAGCAGTGGTCTACCTACTGACTGGCTGCTAATGATGTGACGAAGCATCCTCTCTTGCTCTCAGCGAGATATTATGCTATTGCCTGAAGCAAAGGTTTTGTTCGTAGGTAGTTCAGACTTTCAGACAGAGCTTCCAGAAATCCAGGCCAGAACTGGTTGATACCAGTATGGGTCTGGAACTCACTCATTACATAATTAAAAGCTGTTAAATCCGATAATCAATCACTATTTATGTGGATTAGGGCTTGGTGAAATTAATAGCTATAAATAACGGCTGATTGGCTTCCGTTATCAAATGATCTGCGCGAATTAGATAATTTGTACGTGCTTGATTGTCACTGCACATTATCGGATACAAATCCACTGCCAACATCGTGGTCCATATACAGGGGATGTTATTTTGAGTTGACGACCAGAAATTGAGGAGTAGGTGAAGATCAGCAGCTGGGGTCGAGCGGGCAGGAAAACGTTTTATGAACATTTGATGATTTTCTTACCATCCAAAAAAAGGCATATGTTCTACGATAGGTTGTGTCCAATGAAATTGAAGGTTCATTTTAACGTTTTTTTCGAAATAGAACCCATTTTTTTAAAACTTTACTGGATTTTCTGTGATTATCCATTATTATGAGCTCGATATCCTAATTTAGTCGATATCCTAAGTCATAAATAGTGGCGGATTGGATTTTTTTTATTCCTCCGATTCTTTTCTCATTAATTTCGTTGCGGGATCCAAGACAGTTAAATCGTTTCTTTGGGACTCCGTCGAGCTTCATTGTCTCGGCGCTTTTCTGGTGGTCGCCACCGTTGATTCTGGCTTTCAGGAGTTACAGTGGTTTGGGAATAATGTGGCGGGCTTGTCCCATAAAAAAGGTCCGTATAGTCCAAGGCCTTATCCAAGTCTCCCTACTTCCTTCACAGGCCATACCTACAGCCTCAACTATAGTACGAAACACCATGTACATTGTACAGTCAAGCGTCATTCATTGATAACCGATGGATTACCACAGGTAGTATAAATGACCACCACGCTAGTCACCAGTGTCTAGTTCAGTGGGTCAGTCGAAACAATGGCTTCTGTTGCATACCTGTTCCTTGCCATCCTGGCTGTTGGTATGTATTCTCATCAGTAGTATTATAATATTTCTCTTGTCATCATCATCTTCGTCAATCCCTTATCCCAATTTATTGTCTTCTTCTTCCATATTTCCCTATTACTCGTCATCACAGTTCTCCTCCTTTTTCTTGCCATTTCACTCTTCACACAGTCCATCCATCGTTTCTTTGGTCTTCTTCTACTTTTATATAGCCATCTACATTAATTCTCAACAATTTCCTCCTCATTATTGTATCGTACCAAATTTATTTGTGGTCGATTTAGCATGGCTTCTTCTTTTATATTTGCCTGCTTGTCGTTATTTCACTCATAATTATGTCGAAGTAGATATGGATTAGCATATTCTGTAGAAGTGGATTGGACTGTCCAGGGTCCGTTCCACAAGTTTAGTTAGTTACGATTATATCACTGTAATGGTAGTGAATTATTTCAGGCAACTAAATGTATTCTACTGCCTGGTTGGTCTAGTGGTCGCAGGTGCAACTGCTGAGCATGTGGTCCTACAGGGTTCAATTCCCAGGTCGGGTTTTTTCATCAGCAATTTCTCAGTAACAGCCACGGAGTTTGGATTTGTGCCCGGTTGATGGCAGAAGGTTCGCCCCCTGTTATATGGACATAACTGGCGAAATGAGGGTCCACTGTTACGTATTAACCTTCGACGATTACACGATTAATGCTATGTTATTTTAGTCCAATGGAAGCAGTCTTCACTAGAATTTCTGCTACTATATCGGCACAGAAAAGGTCGAACAACATCAAAACATTTTATAAATTTGTATTTCCTTTGCAGCCGCGGCAGCACCAGAGAGCCGTGTTGTAGGTGGTGAACATACCACCATCCAAGAGTTCCCCTATGTGGTTGCCTTTACCTACCGCTACCCTGGACCCGGTATTACTGTGCAACGCTGTGTGGGATCCCTGGTTTCCTCCTGGCATGTGGTGACTTCAGGTTTCTGCTTTACGTAAGTAGTTTTGCGATAAATTTTATGAGACTTTTTTTGAGGAAGGGTAATGTGTTTGTTTCTTTGTGGCACCCTAGATACAGAAAGCGTAGCCCGATTATGACGAATCGGTCAATCTATGTGTGTGTGAAGAAGCCGACCCGAACATTGGGAAAAGGCAGATGATGAGTTGTATTGTAGTAGTCTATTTTTATTTAAATTGTAGTTTTAAAATGAATTTTTGTTTAATGAATTTAGAAATTATTAATATGCATTATGAATAATTTATTTTATGATCATGCATTTTTGGTAGTATGTGTTGTGTATTGGCCTTCGATTATTATGAATATTTTCTTTGTTTACTAACATTACTCTTTAAGTATACCTACTAACAAAAATATGGATCACAGTAATCTGAATTTAATAAATTATTATTATTATTGTAACAATAACAGTTTTAAAATATGAGTTTTTTCACAGTGGTGCAGTCCTCCCCAACATGCTAATCCGAGCTGGCTCAACCAACAGTCTGAATGGTGGAACCACGGTTAACGTCAGAGACTTTGTCAAGCACCCAGACTACACTGAGGTTCCTCGGTCCAATGACCTGGCCATCACCTTCTTACAGACTGCCTTGGGCATCAGCGATGTTATCGACGTACTGTTCCTGCCTCCTCAGAATTTCTTCATCCCTGATGGTCAGAGGGTCAAAATTGTCAGCTGGGGATTCGAGAGTGTGAGTATCTTCTATAATTAGGTATGTTCTGCTATACCCTCTGTTACTCTGGATGTAGAGAACCTAGAACCGAGGCGAGGGTATGTACACTATAGCGGATTCTTCTTTTAAAAGCATGATCCTAGAATCGCTAATAGGTTATTTCAAAACGATCATGTTTACTAAGTTCTTTTGAGTTTATGTTTTTGGCTATTCTATCACAGAGTTAGTCTCCAATTATTATCATAAACTGTAAGGTCCGGTTTTCTCAGGAACGGAGACTCGACCAATCACAGTCATGTGAATGAACACACGATGTGGATTCCAAGCAATGTCGATTGGTCGATCTCTGCATGTTTCTGCTCCATGCGTCTTTGCTTTTGTAGAAATACAAAAACTCACTCCTTTTTGAATAGAAAGAATCCATGCTTCGTCCACGTTCATACGTCTGGAAATCTGACCTATTTATTGAAGAAAATACTTTGTAACGTAGATCTAACGCTCACTTTTTTTTTCATAAATAGGAGTCCGGACCTCAACTGGAAACTCTGAAGACCGTGTTTTTGAACAAGCTCAGCTTGGATGACTGCCAGAAGGCCTATTCAGACACTGCTGCTTCTGTGGAGATTTCGGATAGTAAGCACTACTACTTTTTTATTTAATGAGACATATTATAATGGATCTATCGGTGCGTGACCATAACCGAAGTTAACACGGCCATTTTGTTAATACAATACAAGGGGCTGCGGGTCCCGTCGGGGCTGCGGGTTGTTCGAAAGAGATACCGCGGCCCCGGCGCAAGGTCTATAAAAGAAGGAACATGGGTGGTTTTTAGTCAGTAGAAGTCTGACACTCCCTTTCACTCTGCCCAAAAGCGTGAGGGGTTATTTGATGATTTCCCACACCCCAAAAAAAAAAGCAAGAGGAAACAGGTATCTTCTGTGCATGCTCGTTACATCATAGCTAGATCTCAACCACAGCTTTCCATCAGATTTGATTTGGCGCAGACCAACTTTGCAATACAAGAAACAATGTCCGACATTACAAATATTTGTATGGCATACACCTACAGGTAGATGTTCCGGGTCTGCCAGCTGGGGTGTATGCCAGCTTAAATGTCAGTAAACGCCCTCACGATACTAGAGAAATTACCAGTGTAAAAAGGTTATATAAAAAAATCGACAGGTAAATTCCACAAATGTCATACCATCAGCCCCATCAGCGCTCTTCCTCGCGACAATGTCAGCAAGCGCGGAAAGGTGGTTGTAGCGTTTTATTCACGCTATGGCTTTTACCTTGGAAGTTTTTACCTTGAGGTGTCCTGGCAGGACTAGTAACGAAATCCCATGGCATGTGAGAAAGCTTGAACAGTCTCGATTTCGTAAGCCAAATCTCAGACTGTAGGACTTTATTGTGATTTTTCAAAAGAGCATATTATACCACCACCTCTTTTAAAAGTCAGTTTGAGAAAGCCATAGATAAAACTCTAACCAGATTTACTTTTTAAACTCTTCGATTCTAATCATCGTGTCTATTGCAGAGTCGCTGTGCGCAGCTGCCGTCGGTGTGGGTATGTGTAGGGGCAGTTCTGGAGCCCCTGTGGTCGACAGTGTGGTTTTAATGGGAGCCTCCTCCTTCTTCATGGACTGCCAGTCCGATGACTATCCTGATGTCTTCACCAGGATCGATAGGTATACTAACTGGATCTTGGAAGTCGCAGTACCCGGTGCCGCACGTAAAGCAGGCTTCGTGGATGCTCCCAGAGTTAGAAGCTTGTAAAAACTTAGGCTAGTCCAGACCTGACTGACTGAGACTGCTTAGGGAATGACCACACTATTGACGCGATAGCGGTTTGAGTAGGTAGATCACGTATTATAACACTTTTCGTCTTTAGTTCGGTGTGGTGTCATATCTCGTCGTTTAAAACGAGAAGAATTTAACGCCATTTTCAATTTGATTGAATTTTCATAAGATTATAACTGAACGGATCAAGCCGATTCGTCGTTGGATATTGTGGTAACTCCCCTAAAAGTCTTGGCAAATGTTTTTTGGAGATTAATGATAAAATATCAAAATTATGTGATCTGCTCTTTCTCATCAATGACTGTTAGAAAACAGCAAATTAACTTTTAAGCAAACAAAATATAATTGTTTTAAGAATATTTGGATGTTTTATTTACAACCATTATTATTTATTTTAACTTTGAATAGGAAATAAAAGCTCTGGTTGATTTTCAGAGATAACCAAGTACAAAAGTAAAAATCAGGGGTAGTATCTAGGCTGCGGGTTGTTCGCAAGGGATACCGCGGCCTCGACATGAAGGGCGAAGAAGGAACATGGGTGGTTTTTAGTCAGTAAAAGTCTGACACTCCCTTTCGCTCTGCCCAAGAGCGGGAGGGGTTATTTGATGATTTCCCACCCCCCCAAAAAAAAAAAAAAGGGGTAGTATCTAGGCTGCGGGTTGTTCGCAAGAGATACCGCAGCCTCGACACAAAGGGCTAAGAAGGAACATGGGTGGTTTTTAGTCAACACAAGTATGACACTTCCACTCTGCCCACAGTGAGATGAGTCATTTGATGATTACCCTGCACCCACCAAAAAAAATGTGGGTCCGTCTGATCAGTCCATGTCTCACTTGCAAGCAAGGAAAACCTGTTCAGGTGGAGATCGATAGATTACTCTGCCCTTTTTTTTTGTGGTGGGTGGAAAATCATCAAATAACCCCTCCCGCTCTTGGGCAGAGCGAAAGGGAATGTCAGACTTCTACTGACTAAAAACCCACCCATGTTCCTTCTTAGCCCTTCATGTCGAGGCCGCGGTATCTCTTGCGAACAACCCGCAGCCCCGACGGTCGTCCTTGCGGGCCCCTTCCATGTTGCTGACAAGATTACTCTGCCATGGAGTGAGAATGTGGGCTTACCCCATAAACTTTGGGGCACTTTGGCTATCATGTTCTGTTTGCACATCACAGAAGCTGATGGAGGCTACTTAGAGTGCCAAACTCGTCGCCAAATTTTGGGCCGACTTAATTTGAATTGCTATCGACACGCTAAGAAGACTTGCAAGAGTGTCCGTTTGGTGATCTAAAGAAAGTCATAGATGCCGGCCACCTACTGGGCTCAAACAACACACGGTGGCATTAATACCTGTATCCATCAAGATGAGTCTAAATGTCATATTAAAAAAAAAAGACGACGAAATACGATTTGTGAAAAAACATAACATCACGCCTGTTATCCCCGAAGGGTCAGGCAGAGATGAAAAACCCAATTACAGTTTGGCCAACCTGGGAATTGAACCCGGGACCTCATGCAAAGTTGCATAGCAGTCGTGCTTGCGACTACTAGAAACTAGAACAAATTTCCGTATGTTCAAGGATTTTTGTCATACCTTATTGGCATCAAATATAACAGCTCACAACTTAGGACCCAGTAATTTTCGTCGAGTTTCATTGCCTCGGCGCTTTTCTTGTGGTCGCCACTGTTGATTCTGGCTAACAGGAGTTACAGTGGTTTGGGAATAATGTGTCGGGCTTGTCCCAAATAAAGAAGACCAACGAGGTTGTCCAATCGTGTCCAATACTCTACAAGCGCAATTTAGGTGGTAGGGAAGACATGCTGCGCCGACCCCAAATGAATTGGAATAAAGACAAGAGAATGGTGATGAAGCGTAATTTCTGTGGTAGTCACGGTGTGTAAAATGGAGAGAATTTATAAGGGTGCCGGTTTTTATTGTTACGCCACGCACACAAGCCCACGACTAATACATACAGTATGTAAACACTTAGGTTTAGCAACATTTACAAGAAATTTTAGACTACTGTATTGATTTCATGTTACGTAATAAAACTAATATTTTAGACCATTTTCAGTATAAATAATAGTGCTAGTGACCATGTCAGTTTAAAATTTTAATATTTTAGAACCCATATTATAATAAAGTAAGAGAAATTCGCGTTTGAACATTGCCAAATGTACACATATTTGCTCATGACTACGCAAGAACTTCAACTGCCACCGTGGTCGAGTGGTTTAGGCGTTTGCCTTGAGACCCGGTGGTCGTGGGTTCGATTCCCACGGGAAGCATACTTTGTAATTTTTTTTTCCAGTTTGGTTAGGACTTTGACATGCTTGAATCACCTGATTGTCTGATAAAAAGATGATTCCGTGCACTGAGAAAAATTGATTTCTGGCTTATGGTGTATTCCGCCTTCGACGGCTAAATTGTAATGACGCGAGGCGATTTTGTAACGCTTACTGTTATTTTGGCTTAGCTAGGCGTTTCCGTTAAATTGGTACGTCTTTTATGATAAACACTAACCGTCAAAAATGTCTTACCGTAAGGCAGTCTTGGAATTCAACTTTATACTGTTAATACAGCAGTAATGGACAACAAAAAACGCTTTAAATTTACGACGTCGAATATGTGGTGAATATCACCGTAATTATGGCAATATTTAACTTAAATTAAGGCGATATATACTTCAATAAAAACTAAACAAACGTAAAAATAAGTCATAAACAAACTTTCGAAACCGTCACAAATAATCTTTAGCATGGCAATATTCACCTTACAATAAGGCGGAATATACTTCAGTCACAACAATTTGAACGTAAACATAAAGTTTTTCAGCGACGTATGTATTCGGCAATATAAACGTATAATGTGGCCACATTTGCCCTATCATAAGGCGAAATATGCTTAGATTACGACGAATCAAATGGTAACCTTAGGTTATATAACGACGTACATATACGGCACACATAAACGTAAATATGGCAATATTCACCTTATCTTAAGGCAAAACATGGTCAAGTTACGACTGATTGAACGGTAACATTACGTCATATAACGACGTACATATTTGGTCAATGCAACCGTAAATTTGGCAATATTTGTCTTATCATAAGGCGAAATATGCTTAGATTACGACGAATGAAATGGTAACCTTAGTTTATATAACGACGTACATATACGGCACATATAAACGTAAGTATGGCAATATTCACCTTAACATAAGGCAAAACTTGGTCAAGTTACGACTGATTGAACGGTAACATTACGTCATATAACGACGTACATATACGGCACACATAAACGTAAATATGGCAATATTCACCATATCTTAAGGCAAAACATGGTCAAGTTACGACTGATTGAACGGTAACATTACGTCATATAATGACGTACATATTTGGTCAATGCAACCGTAAATTTGGCAATATTTGTCTTATCTTAAGGCGAAATATGCTTAGATTACGACGAATCAAATGGTAACCTTAGTTTATATAACGACGTACATATACGGCACATAAAAACGTAAGTTTGGCAATATTCACCTTAACATAAGGCAAAACATGGTCAAGTTACGACTGATTGAACGGTAACATTACGTCATATAACGACGTACATATTTGGTCAATGCAACCGTAAATTTGGCAATATTTGTCTTATCATAAGGCGAAATATGCTTAGATTACGACGAATCAAATGGTAACCTTAGTTTATATAACGACGTACATATACGGCACATATAAACGTAAGTATGGCAATATTTACCTTAACATAAGGCAAAACATGGTCAAGTTACGACTGATTGAACGGTAACATTACGTCATATAACGACGTACATATACGGCACACATAAACGTAAATATGGCAATATTCACCTTATCTTAAGGCAAAACATGGTCAAGTTACGACTGATTGAACGGTAACATTACGTCATATAACGACGTACATATTTGGTCAATGCAACCGTAAATTTGGCAATATTTGTCTTATCATAAGGCGAAATATGCTTAGATTACGACGAATCAAATGGTAACCTTAGTTTATATAACGACGTACATATACGGCACATATAAACGTAAGTATGGCAATATTCACCTTAACCTAGGGCAAAACATGGTCAAGTTACGACTGATTGAACGGTAACATTACGTCATATAACGACGTACATATTTGGTCAATGCAACCGTAAATTTGGCAATATTTGTCTTATCATAAGGTGAAATACGCTCAAGTTACGACTAATCAAACGGTGAATAACGTCTTATAACGACTTACATATACGGTGAATGAAACCGTAGATTTATGGCAATATTGACCATTAGGATAAGGCGAATGATACTCGAGTTAGGTACAATTTAGTCAATCGTTTAAAAAGTCTGATAACGACTTATTCGGCTAATAATTATAAGCGAAAATTTGGCAATATTTCCCCTTTTTTATAAGGTCAATAACGACGTACCTACATAATATTTGGTGAATGAAACCATAGATAGATATGGCAATAGTACCTATCTTATGATGGTGACAATTTATTCAAACGTTTACAAAGTCTAACGACTTACGCATTCGGCAAATTAGGGTTAAAAAACCTGGCCGAGTGCAATTCGACTAGCGCACTGAGGGTTACCGTACAAACCTACCTATATTATGCTACCTACATAAGTAGCTACTTATATTAAATAGAAACAATATAAGTAGGTTAAGCACTTACATATATCTACCTGCTGAGTAGGTAACTGAGTGTGGAACATAGGTAGAACTCGTTGGTTGGAACTGGGTAGGGGTATTATGTAGGTACGACAAAGGACCTTAAGTAAATTGGTGAGATTCATGTCAAAATCTAATATGGTAGGTATAGGTAGGTACCTATACCTACCATATTAGGTACCTACTGTAGTGGTAGGTAGAATAGAATAGAATAGATTTATATTGACACACAAACAGCACACAAAGACATCAACACAGTACCTAAATAAAAAATAGCATTTACAAATTTACATTAAACCTACCCAGGTACCTCATCAACACACCCTCATAGACTCATAGTCTACACATGGATACCTATTTTAAGGGTTGGGTAGATATACTTAGTTATGTGTACGTAATAATAATACAGGAGGAGGTTCCTCTCTCAAGAGCCCTGACCACCGGTAGCTCGAACCCTGTTCCCAATGCCGGTGGGCTACTACTTTTTATATTTTTAAATGTTTTTTATATTTTTTTTTAAAGAAATATTTAAAAATGTATTTAGTATGTAAGAAAATGAATAAAGGAATAATAATACGTAAACGTAACGTATTTTTTACGTTTTTTATATTTTTAAATGTTTTTTTAATCGTTTTATTTTAAATATTTACAAATGTAGAAAGTAGGTATATAAATGAATAAAGAAAATAATACGTAGGTAATATGATTAATTTAGTAAAATTAATTTAGTTTCCTAGTAAGTAGTACCTATTACCTAAAGTATTTTGAGTTTGTATGGTTTCTGTATACTTACCTATAAAATAAATTAAGTAATTTAAGTTCCTTGTAGTATGTAACAGTGTACAAGCTCTGGTTATGTTTTATTAGGTAGGTAGGTACACTAGGTACCTAACTATTGGATCTTATGACTGTATAAACCATACCTACCTAATATCAGCCATTCCATTGAAAGAAGTTTGATAACTACGCTTTATGATCTTTATTCTGTGGCCTAAATGCCACGCGGCTTCTAATGGGGACGCGGCTTAAGGTCTTTTAACACTATCTACCTACCTACATTACAAAATGTAAATAACCAATATATACCTAACACCCAGGATGATACGAACTTGTCTATTAGGTAATAAATATTTTTTACTTCCTATCATAAAATCATTCATATAGGTACCTACAAGATAAGAAATAGGTACCTATTACATTTTAATATACCTAATGTAATACCTACCTACACATAAAGACTCAAGTTAAAGTGTGATGAGTACCTACCTTAGATGTGTTTGTTTTCTGTCTGGGTGATATAAAATATTTTAAGTACATAGGTTTAGGTATGTATTTACAAAAAAAAAGTAGATATCTATCTAGGTATTATATCAGCTAGGTACCTGGTTCCCATATTACAAGCATTTCTTTGGGGCTAGATAGTGTTGTGTGGAATGTCCACAAATACCTGCCTACCTATTTATTATTATTTTAATGGTAGAAAAGTCTATTTTACTCAGTTTTACTAGCATAAGTTCTACTTTCAATCAGTTGTTCGTGGGTGAAGTTTAAAAAGCTCTCTAGTTACGGTGACAAACACCTTTTTAGGGCGCTTATGGTCGTAGGTACTCGTACACCGAAAATCTTAATAATGCTGCCAGCTACTAAGGCAAATAACCTTGTATGAGGTAATATTATAAGAGTTTAAAAACTCGAAAACCCAACTTCAAAACTGCCGAACCGATTAGAATAATGATAATTCCCCACATTTTGCCATAGAAACAAAAGAACCAAAAATGTACTAAGTAATGTGACTACATTTTGCAAAATTTATATCCATACAATAATGATTATTATGCGAAAACATTGGAAATCAGGTCAATCATTGTTTGATCTTTAGCTATTGTTCTTTTTGAGTCAAATAGGCAAGAGAATGATGAGTCATGTCGCTGCTTTCCTTTTTTTGTTACTATGTGTTTTTATTAAACTTATCCATTTTGCCTAAAAAAACTGCGATATATCGCGGATTTGTGTTCATACTTAAAATCCCCGCATTTTCTTCAAATTGAAGCTCTTCCCACATATTCCCCAATCAGCTTCGCTTTCCCCGCAGTTTGGGGAATTCCCTACAGGTTGGCAACCCTTCGACTTGTTTCGTTCCGCGTTCGCTCTACCACAGTATAAATATGGACAGTAGCGAAACTAAGCCTAGTTGATGCGATAACTACCTACGCTCCATTGAAGCCATAGGGTTGTCACTTTTATGCACGGTTGCTGAAGTCCCTAGATAACTTCTCAACATAACATTTTTATTCTGTCAACATAACATTTGTACCTTCCACAATCAGCTCACCTAGATAACCTGAAAGAATACAACCCCATAAGATTTTATTTAAGAATTATCCTCCAACTCCTAACCGTTAAGGAGTTATTCCTTCCATCATCAGTTCATCAACATGAGGTAATGACTGCCAGATGTAAATACTTAAATAGCATTAGAAAAAATACGAAACACGTAATACGTGCCTATAAAATTTGATGGTTGCCCTCGATTTCGTTAAGATTCCATCATCAGATCCAGACATGGTAACAGTGGGACCATCTCAGGAGTATACTTTTTCGATTAAATTTTTTTTTTTCAATTCGGTTTATAAATGAGGGAGTTATGCGGAAACAAATATCGAAACAAATATCGACTGGCCTGTTGGTCTAGTGGTTAGTGACCCTAACTGCTATGCCGGAGGTCGTGGGTTCGATTCCCACCCAGGACAAATGTTTGTGTGATGAGCACGATCATTTGTTCTGTGTCTGGGTGTAATTTATCTATAATATGTATGTATTTAGAAATATATAAGTATGTTTATCAGTTGTCTAGTACCCAAAACACAAGCTCTGCTTAGCTTGGGACTAGATGGCGTTGTGTGATAGTTGTGGAATATTATTATTATTATAATATGATACAAAAACAAAACCAAACCGACGAATTCAGAACCTCCCTCTTTTTGGAAGTCGATTAAAAATACTTTCTTCTGCTGATGAAGCCGAGTTGACACAGCCGTATACCGCGCAATACGTTCGTTGCATTTAAAAAATATCGGGAGATATGAACTTATACGTGACCAACTGACCACTCGTCTCGGCGCGGCACGCACAACTGAGCGCACTGCGAAGACTTGCCAAGTGCCCCGTCGTTGCGCATGTTTGTGTGAGTGTGCGGTTTCGAGCGTTTGTAGGTAGTTTCCGTACTGTCCATATTTATATTGTGGCTCTACTGTTTCGCGGTTGTCGAAAAAACGTCGCGCTACCGGTCGGAACGTTAGTATATAATAAGAGTATACTCTATGGTTTGGAGTTTGGAGTGGTTGGTTTAGTTTTTGAGTCTTGTTCTAACGGATTTTATTTTAGAAACTTTTACGAATCCCTCATTTTCTGAACGTGTCAGTGTATGGTCAGATGGTCAGTGTTGAAGGCACATACAAACAGATGTATAACTCAAAAACGTGACATTGGCTAATGCACATATCGTGCGAAGCCACAAAAAAAAAAAAAAAAAAAAAACTGATGTATGAATGCAGGTTGTAGATGTTGAACACGTAGGTACTGATTTTAAGCTCAGTGGTGTTGAACTACAAGTACAACAAGCCACGACTATTGTACCAGACAGACCTATCAACCAGATTACCAGACAAACATCTTCGCTTCGTGCTGCGATGGCAGAACAGTATACCATAGATTTATTAACAAAATGGGGCTGCACGCCCCTGATTGATACATTTCGAGGTAAGTTTAAATTAAAACTCGGTTGTTCGCTGATGTTTTTGAACTTAATCATATTTTATAGTTGAGTAGTTAAATAGAAAAAAAAATTCATCTCTGTGGTTGGAGTGTAGCCTTAGGGGCGCTACGGCGGCCAAAAAAGTGTTATTTTTGCAAATCGTATAAAATATCTCGATTCTATCGTATATAACACCTAAATAAAAGGATAAAAGTGTCTTGGTGTTTTTTGCCTCCGACCAACCGGTGGTTTTTGTTGGTATTTTTTTCCTAGTGCCCCTAAGACGACACTCTGACCCTCTGCATAACTTTGGACTCTTTTACCTACCTACCTACCTACCATAAATAACTAAACTAACTGGTGTGTTTTGCATTGTATTTACTTTGGTTCTCTTTTTAATTAGATGCTAAAATTGATGCTGTCGCTTTGGGGCTTCTTAAAGAAAATGATATAACATCATTAATCCCATTAGTTGGTGATAGAGTGAAGTTTGATGCCAACTTGTCCATGTGGAAGGCTGACAATCAATCGGTGAATGTTGGGGTTGGTGTTTTTTTTTCTTTATTTCATATTATCAGTTGTCCACAATAAGAAGTCACATTAGCAAAACATAAATATATTTAAATAGTGTGTACCTATTTGTATTTATTTATTTTACTTTAATTAATTAAAACGGTTAACACCAATAATGAAAGATTATAGACAGTAAAGAATTTGAAAAAGAGTCTTAATAATTGTTGGTCAGGAAAATACAATGTCAGTAGTAAAAATTAAATACAAAATGTCAGTACAATTTATAAACACAAAATAAAGATGATGACGTCTCACCGAAATATCAATATGGAAAATACAAGTCTTCCCTATTAAGTGAACAGCTGCATGAAACTTTAACGGTGCGTATTATGAGTAAACCTATATTTCTTCTGCCTGTCGAAACTGAGGATCTCCAGGTTTTAAATTGGTATTGTGGGTCTGTATGCATGGCCTTAGCATGGAATTTTTCATAGTAGATAATTATATCTACTATGTTTAGAGTAGGTAGTTCAGGTTCCAAAAGCTTGAGACTTCTGGATCTTTTAGATTAGGGGCCCGGAGCAGTTATACAAATAGTGACAAGTAGGTTTGAGTGGTAGCCATTGAACTATCAAAAGTCTAGAGAAACGCAGCTATTATTCCATGTTGAAATGAATGCATTCTATAGACAATCTGTACACAATGACCAATTTCTAATTTTTTTAAAGTTCTCCTATATTTTGTTTTACCGACTTAAAAAAAGGAGGTGGTTATCAATTCGGACCGCATAACACTGTCATTTTGTTTACAAGTACCTGGTACTTTTAATTGGTTATGTTTGTTTTAATTTATGCGACCACAACCGCCAATTACACTGAATGCAGAACGCTATGGTTTGTGGCACACCTATAGATGTGTATTTTTATGTCTAGGACTCTTCGCAATCATCAGAGTTGGTTAGTGATGGTACCTTCAGTGGAATAATTTATGAATTGCAAGGAACTGATCAGAATGAAGTTGACACTTTTGACGTGCAAGCAGAACTTATACCTCAGCCTGACCGAGATAAGGTTAGTTAAGTGCCTTATTCTTTATCAGTGAACCATTTCGTGCATATCTAGCGCTACCATTAAACAAAACACCGGACAAGTGCGAGTCGAACTCAACCACAGAGGACCATCTGTTACATCCCCCATACATTTTTTTTTTCAGAAATCGAAAACAATATCTGTTTAAGTTTGTGCCAATGAAGCCCATTCATACGATACCCTACATGACATTACTTAACTCAATTCAAAATGTTTACCGCCGTTCCTTTCGTGAAGACCCTGTTTATGATTTTATTGCAAATGTTTAGTTTTCAGATTTTTCCCTTCCCTTTTTTTTGACGGTATTACTTGCTACAGACAGACAGACAGACAGACAGACAGACGGACGGACAACAAAGTGATCCTAAAGGGGAATACCGTCTTACACCTACTACAAGTTTATGGAAGAATCTGAAAACGATACCTACATTTCTAACTAAATCATAAAAAACAGTCTATCTATACCTAGGAAAGGAACGGCGGCGTTCCAAATGTTGAATTGAGCTAACCGTGTCATGCATCTAGGGTATCGTATGAAAAGGCTTCATTGGCACAAGCTTAAACAGATTTTGTTTTCGATTTATGAAAAAACAAATAGGTACGGAACCCTTCTTAGTGGGCGAGTCCCAGTCGCATTTGTCCGTTTTTTTTCATGTTATCAAAACATTAGGTATTTTTACTAAATACATACTTCTTAGTTTTTCCAGTTTTGAAAAACTCTAAGTACTTTTTCCAGTTTTTTCCAAAACTGGACTTTTGCATTTAATTTTGTATTTAAAAAGTAGTTTTTATACTTGAGAAAATTAACTGTTTTTTTTTTTTCAGATAAGGTCAATTTTAAATAATACGCACCGAGGACGGGCTTTACTTAGCAGCCCACAAGCTGTTAGTGGCCTCCTAGATTCAAGCCAGAGGAAGGAATTGGCCCATTTATTATTGAACTCGGTGCTAGAAGCACATCCAAACACACAACTTAAATGGAGTGATTTCCAATCATGGGCCAGAGGTATTGGAGAACTTTTTAAAAAGGAATCACCAGTAATTTATTATATTGCTGTAAGTAAGCTGTCATTCTTAAAACTACTAGTGTAGGTATTTAAAGTTATTAATTGACAATAGAGAGGTGGTTAAAATTATAAACTAACGAGATAAGGAAGGAAGGGAAGGGATAGGGCAGGAAGATGATGAACGAGATAAACTGCACAAAAGTCGTCGAAAGCGGGTCGCCTTGCCTTACTCCCCTTCCAATTTAAATGAACTTCCCTGATGATTCCAGTTTTACTCTGCTCTTGCAATTGGTATATATATTATATTCTTTGTGATGTCTATGTATGCGTCATTCACCTTTGCTTCTTTTAAAGCGCTCCATATGGCTGAATGGTCTATAGAATTGAACGTTTTTTTTAAATCAATGAAAGTAATATATAATGGTTTTTGGTATTCTTGATATTTTTCGATTATTTGTTCCATTGTGTGTATGTGGTCAATTGTGCTGAAGCTTCTGCGAAACCCTGCTTGTTCTACATATATAAATACTCTTCGACTTTTGGGGTTAGTCTAAATTGCAAGCCCTGTGAGAAGACTTTATGGAGGCTTGCCATTAGACTTATAGGGCGGTAATTTCTAATATCATATCTATCTATCTATAGGGTCTCATTTCTTATACAGTATGACTGTGTCCGACTCTACCCACTGTCTTGGGTGCGTCTTGTCCTTTAAGATTTTATAAAAAAGCTGTGATAATGGCTTTACAAGCACTTCTTTTGATGTTATAAGAATATGATTTGTTATTCCGTCTGCTCCTGGGCTCTTCCGAGTTTTAAGTTTATTTAATAGAAGATCGATAATAGAAGATCTTTCTCATTAAAATTTGTAATAGGGATTTGTGTTATGTCTTCGTCGTTTGGTTCTGGTGGTACTATTTCAGTGCTTCTAGCTTTGTACAGGGTTTCGTAAAAAAAACTCGTACTCATTACCATAATAGAATGCTCTACTTTGTGGTTTATGATTACTCTTTTCTAAAAAAAATTATTTTATTTCAGTTGAGAGCGATCGGGTTGAGGACGCTTCACTGGCAATCACGGTTGCCGTTGAAGGAGCTACACCATGGAATGAAATTGCTAAGCTTTGGGCGATAACGGCAAAGGCGCGTCTTCAAAAACTATATAACGAAAAGGGCACTCTCCAAGATTATTTGGATGAGTATCAGATACTCAAAGGGCCCAACGGTTACAAACTTCTTCTAGAAGACTTTGATAGACTTTATCCAGCTACGGGCGCAGATATCTTGCGTAATTCAATTCAAAACATCTGTGGTAATATTATTGACAAAGGAAAGACATTGCTGGCCTCAACCAAAAACCAATTTCTAAAACTGGCGCTCACGGAGCAACTCACCGCCTCCATTGATGGTTAGTTTTATACCTCACATTATACATACCCTTAAGGTGGATGCTTCAGGGTAGCCCGCGAAATTCAAATTTTCTCACGTTTTTTTGAAATTTGCAGGCCAGTGCGAGGTTGTATGTTAGTGAAATTTTAATTGCAACTGTAAGACGTAAGTAGTTACAGAATTATAATCATCAAAATCATCAATACAACCCTCCAAGTTCCTATAGGTGTCAAGAATGACTTCATCATGAAATACCCATTCTTGTCACCAATAAGAACTTGGAGGGTTGTATTGATGATATCATTATTTTAAGTAATACAGAGATGTTATACCTTTTTGGAATGCTTGTTAAGAGCCGTTTAATTTGATACCCAATTGCAGAAAAAAAAGATAAAAAAAACACCTCAAATAATGATATCTAGCAGCCCCCATATTATTATTTTTAAATGTCACCATCTAAGAATACTTGGACTAATGAGACGAATCTAACAATACCTTAATTAAAGAAATCCATCAAGTGGTTTGAAAGATATGAGGGAAGACAGAATATTACAAACAAAGATAGGCGCGAAAAACATAACCCTTTCCTTGCAGTCGAGAAGTAATACAAGGATGTTATACGTGTGTATACGTTTGACCTTACAACATCTGTAGACGCGGACACCCTACGATAAGTAGGTTTTGAGATAAGTTTTAGGGTGTCAAAATAAAGGTTTATACAAATTTGCAGCCGACTATCTCTCATTCCGAGGTTGACCCCTTAATTTTGCTAATTTGACTGGCCTACTAGTGGTACTTTTTACCCGACTGCAAGGAAAGGGTTATGTTTTTCGCGCCTATCTTTGTTTGTAATATTCTGCCTTCCCTCATATCTTCCAAACCACTTGATGGATTTCTTTAATTAAGGTATCGTTAGAACCACATTTAATTAATTTTAAGAAATGAAAACTGCAACCATGGGTACTTATTAAATCTAGACTAAAATCATTCCATCCAATATGGGTCCCGACTATTCTGGACTGATATTGTTTTTTAAGACACTGATCACAAGATGCTAGGCTAGGCAGGCTCGTCCAAGCTTTTTCACTCAAAATTTGTATGCTTACTTGTTTAAAAATCTTTTTCAATCAGCCGAAAACCGAACTGACCTAATCTTACGTGTATAATCAGAATTAATTTTCATTAATAAGTATTGGTAAGGTATTTACCCTAATTTTTAAAGCAATCGATTGTCTTTAAGACTCACAAAGAAAAAAATTGCTGATTAAACTTTGATTTGTGTCTTTGATAAGCTTAGATGACTCCAAATATTCAGAAAATGATTACCTATCATAACTAGGGTTGCCTTACTTTTATTAGAAGAAATAGAGTATATCTGATTTGAAAGGAGGTAAATAAAGAGTATGTACTTCCAAAAAGGGTATCATTTATTTTATATTTTTAAAAAGGTATTTTTTAGTACTTTTTGCTGCACATATTAACAGTAAACAGACTTTTTTTTTTGGTTAAGATAATGGATTTGCATAATATTACATGACTGGCTGACTAGTATAGTAAACATTGTGTAAAAAAGAGTATTTTAGCGTACTTTATGTTTGTTATAGATTATAGAGTACGTCTACTTGATATAGAGTACAATACTCTATTTTAGAGTACGGTTGGCAACCCTAATCATAACCTACCCTTGACATTAAATTTAAATTAAATAATTAATAAAATAATAATTAATTTAAATTTTATTTAATTAAATTTAATCTTACCAATGACTACTTGTTGATATAAAAGTCTGATTACTCGTAAGTTTACTCTAAGTTAGACCTCTGTTTTAGTTTTAGATTGTTATAAGTTCTTTTACTTAGAGGTACAGTAAACGGAATGAAAAGGTTCGTCACACCCTTCAAATTTAATTAAAATTAAATAATTAATAAAATAAAATAGTAAATTAATTTTGTCATACCAATGACTACTTGTTGATATAAAAGTCTGATTACTCGTAAGTTTACTCTAAGTTAGACCTCTGTTTTAGTTTTAGATTGATATAAGTTCTTTTACCTATAGGTACAGTAAACGGAATGAAAAGGTTCGTCACTTTAAAGTCGGTTTTCGCTTTGACATTTTGACAAGATAAACAGTCAAACAACTTTGACCTGAATAATTTTGAAGTTTGATTACGAATAGTTAAAACATTATTTTCTCTTATCTCAGTGTATTCTGTCTATTCAGTTTCAAAAGGAACGTATCGTCACGAGCACATGCTCGTTACGTTGAACAAATCAAGTTGAAAACTGACGGAACCTTTTCGTTCCGTCAAACCTATTACTTACAATGTAAAATTTTGAAAATTTGTATACTAAGTACGGTCTACTAAGCTATTTAGTTTAAATTTGAACATGCAAGTTACATTGTAAAATGTAAACCAAATAGCTTGGTGACCGTACATATCTTTTTTTTATCTTGTTTTAAGTATCTAAATATTATAGTAATGTATCTTAATTGATTTTCTAATACAGATTTTTTTGATTTTTATTGAATGGTTTTATTGCAATGCCACTATCATTCCTATAAGATACAGACGCTATCGGCTTATTATTAGGTTGAGGTTGTAATGTTGGGTTGAGGAGGTACTAATCTATTTAGTATGTTTCTTTAGTATCCTGTAAACAGTTATTATTGAAGTGTTTTATACATTTTTGTTCTATGGATTGCAGAAGCTTACAAAGACTGGGAGAACAGCTTTCTGAGACAAGCAGGTTACGCTGTTCACTGAAGGCACGGTTGGCTGATCTACTATCATGAAGTTCATGTGAAGGATATTGGCTCGCGCTACCTTAGAGTGAACGCGCACTTTGAGCGGCCCAATGCCCTTAATATGAACTAATAAATGATAGTAAAGCTAGTCAATCATGTCCTTAGGGAAAAGCGTTACCAGCCGTTAGAAGGCTTTTATTCCGGTCTTCATAAAACGTTTCTGCTCGAAAAGAAAGCATATATTACCTTACGATACGGCTTACCTAATCGTATGGAACATTCTAAGACAACTTACTAGAAGGTGAATACGACTTGGTAAACGTTGAAAACGCTTAGTGGATAGGTTAAACCACAGTAAGGAAAGACATAAAACGCCTTAAAAGAAGTCGATTACGAGTTAATAAACGTTGAAAACGCTTAGTGGGCAGGTTAAACCCACAGTAAGTAAAGACTTAAAACACCTTACTAAAAGTGAATTACGACTTATGAAAACATCAATAGCGCTTAGTGCACAGGTTAAACCCCAGTAAGAAAAGACGTAAAATGCCTTACTAGAAGTCAATTACTACTTTAAAAAACATTAAAAGCGCTTATTGGACAGGTTAAACCATGGTAAAGAAAGACTTAAGATGCCTTACTAAAAGTCGATTACGACTTAGGAAACTTTTAAAATGCTCAGTGAACAGGTTAAACTACAGTAAGGTAAGACGTTAGACGCCTTACTAGAAGTCGATAAACGTTAAAAGCGCTTAGTGGACAGGTTAAACCACTGTAAGGAAAGACATAAGACGCCTTATAAAAAGTCGATTACGAGTTAGTAAACGTTGAAAACGCTTTGTGGGCAGGTTAAACCCACTGTAAGTAAAGACGTAAAACACCTTACTAAAAGTGAATTACGTCTTATAAAAACATCAATAGCGCTTAGTGCACAGGTTAAACACCAGTAAGAAAAGACGTAAAATGCCTTACTAGAAGTCAATTACTACTTTAAAAAACCTTAAAAGCGCTTATTGGACAGGTTAAACCATGGTAAAGAAAGACTTGAGATGCCTTACTAAAAGTCGATTACGACTTAGGAAACGTTAAAAATGCTCAGTGTACAGGTTAAACTACAGTAAGGTAAGACGTTAGACGCCTTATAAGAAGTCGATTATGAGTTAGTAAACGTTGAAAACGCTTAGTGGCCAGGTTAAACCCACTGTAAGTAAAGACGTAAAACGCCTTACTAGAAGTCTATTAAGACTTATGAAGCAGTAAATAAACATTCAAAACACTTTGTGAACAAATTAAACCACAGTAAGAAAAGACGTAAAACGCCTTACTAGAAGTCAATTGGGACAATGATACGTCGGAAAGTTTTATGTGTGTGACCCGATCACCTCCCTTTACCGTTTATATCGCCTTAGCGGAAGTTAAATCTCATCGTCAATCAGTCGATCCTATCCGACTTACCACGTTTATAGCTTTTGAATTAAGGCTTATCTGTTAATAATTACGTCTAAAATACACATAAGAGAGTATATTGCTGCTTATTTTTTACACCTTACGCTTAAGGCGTAAAACGCCTCCAACCTAGGAAGGCGTTTTCGGTCGGTTGACTGTTGGTCGTTTTTTCGCCTTCATTACGAATAAATCCGCCCTCGTTACGAAACATTCGGCTTTACATTTTTCTCAGTGTGCTTCGGAGGGCACGTCGCCAAATGGCGGTCGGCAAACCATGTCAGAGGCCCATGAGGCGGTTTAGAAACTCTGACACTATGGTGTGTGGGGTCGTTAGACCTTACTGCCCACACGATAAGAAGAAAAAGAAGACTACGCAAGGGACTTAATATGTAGTCCTTTAAGGCTAACTTGAAACTGCTACTCTGCGTGCGAGTGCTGCGATTGTAAGCCTTTTGTTTATAAGAATAAGGGTTAATTTAGAAATGAAGTACAAAGAAATTAAATAAAAATATTTATTGAGTTTACTCAATAAATATTTTTATTTAATTTCTTTATCTCTCTTATAATATCGTTATACATTCGGATCTACTGATCTTATGAACGGAATGAGCCCTCTTTGGATATAGTTTTATACAAATAGGTTTTTTTTAATCATTTTTTTACAATCTTGGGTAAGGCAAGACAATGTTTACATTAAAGGCACATTGATTATTGCAAATACTTAAAACTAATTATAATATAATACGGGTTTTAAGTAGATATAGATTCTTAATTTTGTGATTAACATCAAAAGTCATGTGTTTTCAGGGACATAATTATGTATTGTATTTTATTAAGATTTAGTCTTTAACATTTTCAAATACTTTTCTCTGAAATTGACATTTCATACAAATGTATTTTCTAGGCAAAAGGCTTGTATAACTATTGGTACATACTATTTATTTAATTTTACTACTTCAAAAGACACATTGGACGACATAACGGGTGTACAAAAATTCATATTATATCTTAAACTAAAACATACATAATCAAGAAACTATCTATAACTTTACAACAATTCATTCAAACTATTAATACATTTTAATTAATATTGGCATAATATGTAGCTAATTTATTTTTATGTATGATTTACTACAAAAACACGGTAAAATTAGCTTATAAACAAATCTTATTACTAAAACAAGTATTTTTCCAATCTCGGTGGTCCAAATTAATAATAACCATTATAAATATCGACAACGGAAACTTGAAATGCAGTAGAGGACCAATAGCCCACTATTTTATTGCCAAAATTCATCTTCAGCGTCCAAATAGCAAGCGTCTAGTGGTGTGATCATCGGATTGGCAAGTCAAAAGACTCGAGTACGAATCCAAGACTCGCGTCCTTAGTTTTCGGCTTCTTGTGCGTATTGTATAATAGGGGATCGGACAAAAAAAAAAAAAACTAATTAGTCTGTCAGATAAATTTCCAAAAAATATTGAACACGTATTTTTTTCTTTTTTCACATAAACAAAAAATGAAGACGATACAGTGCTTCAAAAACTCGTGAACTCCTCGAAAACGTCACATGTCAGTACATTTTTTTACCTACAAATGACGTCACAACCCCCCACTCAAATCTTTGACGCGTTTTATCTTCGTCAATTTTTATTCATTTGATAAAACAAAAAACACGTATCCTAAATTTTTCGATAATCTAACTGACGGACTAATTAGAATCTTATTTTTTTGACTCAGTCCGATCCCCTATTATCACTTGCTTCAGTGAAGCAAAACATTGTGAAGCAACCAGCATGCCTTTTTTTTTTTTTGGGCGGGTGGAAAATCATCAAATAACCCCCCCGCTTTTGGGCAGAGCGAAAGGGAGTGTCAGACTTCTACTGACTAAAAACCACCCATGTTCCTTCTTAGCCCTTCATGTCGAGGCCGCGGTATCTCTTGCGAACAACCCGCAGTCCCGACGGGCAACCATGATGCCTGGGAGATTGTTCTCGACGGCATGTAAAGCCAAGTCAGAGGCTCATGGGCGGGATTAAACTCTAATAACCACACGATAAAGTTGAAAATTCAGCAGCACACTCAGTGCACAGCATTTCAAATTTCCACGGTCCAAATAAGTTTCTAAAGTAAAATATTTTGATAATCAGTCACCATGATTATAAACTACGAATATTATGTAGCATTTAAAAGGTAATTTATTTATTTAACAGTCAATTCACTCCTATATAAAATATTGACATAAAAAGGGTGTATATTGCATGATTAATGGAAGGGATTTGACATCTTATTCACTACAAAATACAAAACATTTTCACAGATTCTTTTGTTTAGCTGTCATCAAATATCTACAAATACTCGTTTCCACCAACACTAATAATCACTTAAATTAACAGAATTTAAACAGTGCGTGCTTCACGAAGCGGCCACCCAAGCACTCTGCATATCAAAACAAAGTACCTCTGCGCAAAAAATATTGTTTGGAAGCAACTTTTATTGGCGTGCAAAATCACTTATTTTCTGTAGCGCTCAATGTACTGCACACAAAACAGTGTGCTGATGGATACATTTAACAGTACTGGGACTCATGGAGTATAGTAAAGTTATAATTTGAAAACTTGTATTAAAAAAAAACCCGTGACAATAGGGATGTTTACTGACTAAAAAAAATATGATTCTAATTAGTCCGTCTGTTAGATTATCGAAAAATATTGGATACGTATTTTTTTGTTTTATCGAATTAAATATTTACGAAGATAAAACGCGTCAAAGATTTGAGTGGGGGGTCGTGACGTCACTCACCGGTAAAGAATGCCATACTAAATACTAATGTCTTAGAATATGACGTCACACGAGTTTACAAAGCACTGTATCGTCTTCATTGTTTGTTTACGTGAAAAAAGAAAAACTACGTGTCCAATATTTTTAGAAAATCTATGACGGACTAATTAATTTTTTCTAGTTAACTACCCTATTATCGAACTTTAAAGTCTACGAAATTAGAAGATATTCAGGTACTTAAAAAGATCGCAATGACGGGAAGAGTTCGTGTCCATCGGCTTCATTAAACGGAATTTTACACCCTTACTTAAGAATTAATTTAAGTGTTGGTTAGCGTTTATGTCAACGAGTATAATTAATAACAACTATTAAGTATATAATTATTTACTTGGTATATAATTATTACCAAGATGAACTAGAATAATTATTATTCTAGTTCATCTTGGGTTTTGTATATCATGTTATGTACTCCATGTTAAAAACATACAAAAAAAACCTAGATTCTTATTTCAAAGTCTTACTTTCTAAACATCTTATAAACTGCCTGGCTTGGGTATATAACTAATTTAACGTTATATATAACTAGCATAATTATGTAATATTTTATTCGATTCCCACGGGAAGCATACTTTGTAATTTTTTTTTCCAGTTTGGTTAGGACTTTGACATGCTTGAATCACCTGATTGTCTGATAAAAAGATGATTCCGTGCTTCGGAGGGCACGTCGCCAAATGGCGGTCGGCAAACCATGTCAGAGGCCCATGAGGCGGTTTAGAAACTCTGACACAATGGTGTGTGGGGTCGTTAGACCTTACTGCCCACACGATAAGAAGAAAAAGAAGACTACGCAAGGGACTTAATATGTAGTCCTTTAAGGCTAACTTGAAACTGCTACTCTGCGTGCGAGTGCTGCGATTGTAAGCCTTTTGTTTATAAGAATAAGGGTTAATTTAGAAATGAAGTACAAAGAAATTAAATAAAAATATTTATTGAGTAAATCTCTCTTATAATATCGTTATACATTCGGATCTACTGATCTTATGAACGGAATGAGCCCTCTTTGGATATAGTTTTATACAAATAGGTTTTTTTTAATCATTTTTTTACAATCTTGGGTAAGGCAAGACAATGTTTACATTAAAGGCACATTGATTATTGCAAATACTTAAAACTAATTATAATATAATACGGGTTTTAAGTAGATATAGATTCTTAATTTTGTGATTAACATCAAAAGTCATGTGTTTTCAGGGACATAATTATGTATTGTATTTTATTAAGATTTAGTCTTTAACATTTTCAAATACTTTTCTCTGAAATTGACATTTCATACAAATGTATTTTCTAGGCAAAAGGCTTGTATAACTATTGGTACATACTATTTATTTAATTTTACTACTTCAAAAGACACATTGGACGACATAACGGGTGTACAAAAATTCATATTATATCTTAAACTAAAACATACATAATCAAGAAACTATCTATAACTTTACAACAATTCATTCAAACTATTAATACATTTTAATTAATATTGGCATAATATGTAGCTAATTTATTTTTATGTTTGATTTACTACAAAAACACGGTAAAATTAGCTTATAAACAAATCTTATTACTAAAACAAGTATTTTTCCAATCTCGGTGGTCCAAATTAATAATAACCATTATAAATATCGACAACGGAAACTTGAAATGCAGTAGAGGACCAATAGCCCACTATTTTATTGCCAAAATTCATCTTCAGCGTCCAAATAGCAAGCGTCTAGTGGTGTGATCATCGGATTGGCAAGTCAAAAGACTCGAGTACGAATCCAAGACTCGCGTCCTTAGTTTTCGGCTTCTTGTGCGTATTGTATAATAGGGGATCGGACAAAAAAAAAAAAAACTAATTAGTCTGTCAGATAAATTTCCAAAAAATATTGAACACGTATTTTTTTCTTTTTTCACATAAACAAAAAATGAAGACGATACAGTGCTTCAAAAACTCGTGAACTCCTCGAAAACGTCACATGTCAGTACATTTTTTTACCTACAAATGACGTCACAACCCCCCACTCAAATCTTTGACGCGTTTTATCTTCGTCAATTTTTATTCATTTGATAAAACAAAAAACACGTATCCTAAATTTTTCGATAATCTAACTGACGGACTAATTAGAATCTTATTTTTTTGACTCAGTCCGATCCCCTATTATCACTTGCTTCAGTGAAGCAAAACATTGTGAAGCAACCAGCATGCCTTTTTTTTTTTTTGGGCGGGTGGAAAATCATCAAATAACCCCCCCGCTTTTGGGCAGAGCGAAAGGGAGTATCAGACTTCTACTGACTAAAAACCACCCATGTTCCTTCTTAGCCCTTCATGTCGAGGCCGCGGTATCTCTTGCGAACAACCCGCAGTCCCGACGGGCAACCATGATGCCTGGGAGATTGTTCTCGACGGCATGTAAAGCCAAGTCAGAGGCTCATGGGCGGGATTAAACTCTAATAACCACACGATAAAGTTGAAAATTCAGCAGCACACTCAGTGCACAGCATTTCAAATTTCCACGGTCCAAATAAGTTTCTAAAGTAAAATATTTTGATAATCAGTCACCATGATTATAAACTACGAATATTATGTAGCATTTAAAAGGTAATTTATTTATTTAACAGTCAATTCACTCCTATATAAAATATTGACATAAAAAGGGTGTATATTGCATGATTAATGGAAGGGATTTGACATCTTATTCACTACAAAATACAAAACATTTTCACAGATTCTTTTGTTTAGCTGTCATCAAATATCTACAAATACTCGTTTCCACCAACACTAATAATCACTTAAATTAACAGAATTTAAACAGTGCGTGCTTCACGAAGCGGCCACCCAAGCACTCTGCATATCAAAACAAAGTACCTCTGCGCAAAAAATATTGTTTGGAAGCAACTTTTATTGGCGTGCAAAATCACTTATTTTCTGTAGCGCTCAATGTACTGCACACAAAACAGTGTGCTGATGGATACATTTAACAGTACTGGGACTCATGGAGTATAGTAAAGTTATAATTTGAAAACTTGTATTAAAAAAAAACCCGTGACAATAGGGATGTTTACTGACTAAAAAAAATATGATTCTAATTAGTCCGTCTGTTAGATTATCGAAAAATATTGGATACGTATTTTTTTGTTTTATCGAATTAAATATTTACGAAGATAAAACGCGTCAAAGATTTGAGTGGGGGGTCGTGACGTCACTCACCGGTAAAGAATGCCATACTAAATACTAATGTCTTAGAATATGACGTCACACGAGTTTACAAAGCACTGTATCGTCTTCATTGTTTGTTTACGTGAAAAAAGAAAAACTACGTGTCCAATATTTTTAGAAAATCTATGACGGACTAATTAATTTTTTCTAGTTAACTACCCTATTATCGAACTTTAAAGTCTACGAAATTAGAAGATATTCAGGTACTTAAAAAGATCGCAATGACGGGAAGAGTTCGTGTCCATCGGCTTCATTAAACGGAATTTTACACCCTTACTTAAGAATTAATTTAAGTGTTGGTTAGCGTTTATGTCAACGAGTATAATTAATAACAACTATTAAGTATATAATTATTTACTTGGTATATAATTATTACCAAGATGAACTAGAATAATTATTATTCTAGTTCATCTTGGGTTTTGTATATCATGTTATGTACTCCATGTTAAAAACATACAAAAAAAACCTAGATTCTTATTTCAAAGTCTTACTTTCTAAACATCTTATAAACTGCCTGGCTTGGGTATATAACTAATTTAACGTTATATATAACTAGCATAATTATGTAATATTTTATTCGATTCCCACGGGAAGCATACTTTGTAATTTTTTTTTCCAGTTTGGTTAGGACTTTGACATGCTTGAATCACCTGATTGTCTGATAAAAAGATGATTCCGTGCTTCGGAGGGCACGTCGCCAAATGGCGGTCGGCAAACCATGTCAGAGGCCCATGAGGCGGTTTAGAAACTCTGACACTATGGTGTGTGGGGTCGTTAGACCTTACTGCCCACACGATAAGAAGAAAAAGAAGACTACGCAAGGGACTTAATATGTAGTCCTTTAAGGCTAACTTGAAACTGCTACTCTGCGTGCGAGTGCTGCGATTGTAAGCCTTTTGTTTATAAGAATAAGGGTTAATTTAGAAATGAAGTACAAAGAAATTAAATAAAAATATTTATTGAGTAAATCTCTCTTATAATATCGTTATACATTCGGATCTACTGATCTTATGAACGGAATGAGCCCTCTTTGGATATAGTTTTATACAAATAGGTTTTTTTTAATCATTTTTTTACAATCTTGGGTAAGGCAAGACAATGTTTACATTAAAGGCACATTGATTATTGCAAATACTTAAAACTAATTATAATATAATACGGGTTTTAAGTAGATATAGATTCTTAATTTTGTGATTAACATCAAAAGTCATGTGTTTTCAGGGACATAATTATGTATTGTATTTTATTAAGATTTAGTCTTTAACATTTTCAAATACTTTTCTCTGAAATTGACATTTCATACAAATGTATTTTCTAGGCAAAAGGCTTGTATAACTATTGGTACATACTATTTATTTAATTTTACTACTTCAAAAGACACATTGGACGACATAACGGGTGTACAAAAATTCATATTATATCTTAAACTAAAACATACATAATCAAGAAACTATCTATAACTTTACAACAATTCATTCAAACTATTAATACATTTTAATTAATATTGGCATAATATGTAGCTAATTTATTTTTATGTATGATTTACTACAAAAACACGGTAAAATTAGCTTATAAACAAATCTTATTACTAAAACAAGTATTTTTCCAATCTCGGTGGTCCAAATTAATAATAACCATTATAAATATCGACAACGGAAACTTGAAATGCAGTAGAGGACCAATAGCCCACTATTTTATTGCCAAAATTCATCTTCAGCGTCCAAATAGCAAGCGTCTAGTGGTGTGATCATCGGATTGGCAAGTCAAAAGACTCGAGTACGAATCCAAGACTCGCGTCCTTAGTTTTCGGCTTCTTGTGCGTATTGTATAATAGGGGATCGGACAAAAAAAAAAAAAACTAATTAGTCTGTCAGATAAATTTCCAAAAAATATTGAACACGTATTTTTTTCTTTTTTCACATAAACAAAAAATGAAGACGATACAGTGCTTCAAAAACTCGTGAACTCCTCGAAAACGTCACATGTCAGTACATTTTTTTACCTACAAATGACGTCACAACCCCCCACTCAAATCTTTGACGCGTTTTATCTTCGTCAATTTTTATTCATTTGATAAAACAAAAAACACGTATCCTAAATTTTTCGATAATCTAACTGACGGACTAATTAGAATCTTATTTTTTTGACTCAGTCCGATCCCCTATTATCACTTGCTTCAGTGAAGCAAAACATTGTGAAGCAACCAGCATGCCTTTTTTTTTTTTGGGCGGGTGGAAAATCATCAAATAACCCCCCCGCTTTTGGGCAGAGCGAAAGGGAGTGTCAGACTTCTACTGACTAAAAACCACCCATGTTCCTTCTTAGCCCTTCATGTCGAGGCCGCGGTATCTCTTGCGAACAACCCGCAGTCCCGACGGGCAACCATGATGCCTGGGAGATTGTTCTCGACGGCATGTAAAGCCAAGTCAGAGGCTCATGGGCGGGATTAAACTCTAATAACCACACGATAAAGTTGAAAATTCAGCAGCACACTCAGTGCACAGCATTTCAAATTTCCACGGTCCAAATAAGTTTCTAAAGTAAAATATTTTGATAATCAGTCACCATGATTATAAACTACGAATATTATGTAGCATTTAAAAGGTAATTTATTTATTTAACAGTCAATTCACTCCTATATAAAATATTGACATAAAAAGGGTGTATATTGCATGATTAATGGAAGGGATTTGACATCTTATTCACTACAAAATACAAAACATTTTCACAGATTCTTTTGTTTAGCTGTCATCAAATATCTACAAATACTCGTTTCCACCAACACTAATAATCACTTAAATTAACAGAATTTAAACAGTGCGTGCTTCACGAAGCGGCCACCCAAGCACTCTGCATATCAAAACAAAGTACCTCTGCGCAAAAAATATTGTTTGGAAGCAACTTTTATTGGCGTGCAAAATCACTTATTTTCTGTAGCGCTCAATGTACTGCACACAAAACAGTGTGCTGATGGATACATTTAACAGTACTGGGACTCATGGAGTATAGTAAAGTTATAATTTGAAAACTTGTATTAAAAAAAAACCCGTGACAATAGGGATGTTTACTGACTAAAAAAAATATGATTCTAATTAGTCCGTCTGTTAGATTATCGAAAAATATTGGATACGTATTTTTTTGTTTTATCGAATTAAATATTTACGAAGATAAAACGCGTCAAAGATTTGAGTGGGGGGTCGTGACGTCACTCACCGGTAAAGAATGCCATACTAAATACTAATGTCTTAGAATATGACGTCACACGAGTTTACAAAGCACTGTATCGTCTTCATTGTTTGTTTACGTGAAAAAAGAAAAACTACGTGTCCAATATTTTTAGAAAATCTATGACGGACTAATTAATTTTTTCTAGTTAACTACCCTATTATCGAACTTTAAAGTCTACGAAATTAGAAGATATTCAGGTACTTAAAAAGATCGCAATGACGGGAAGAGTTCGTGTCCATCGGCTTCATTAAACGGAATTTTACACCCTTACTTAAGAATTAATTTAAGTGTTGGTTAGCGTTTATGTCAACGAGTATAATTAATAACAACTATTAAGTATATAATTATTTACTTGGTATATAATTATTACCAAGATGAACTAGAATAATTATTATTCTAGTTCATCTTGGGTTTTGTATATCATGTTATGTACTCCATGTTAAAAACATACAAAAAAAACCTAGATTCTTATTTCAAAGTCTTACTTTCTAAACATCTTATAAACTGCCTGGCTTGGGTATATAACTAATTTAACGTTATATATAACTAGCATAATTATGTAATATTTTATTCGATTCCCACGGGAAGATGTACGTCAGGCTGGCCCGGCCCCATGGAATTTAATAATGAGATTGTTATCAATCCAATGTACCCGGGTATACTAATATATGTAACACCTTCATTTTCAATGTAACTCTTTTTAAAAGAAATTACGTGCACTTCTTAGTGGCCGGGCCAGCCTGACGTTTTCAGCCCGGCCACCTTGTTTCCCACTAATCTACAAAAAATACTGGCAATATTGTGCTACAGATGAAATGTACCCTATAATTTATGCATATGTAACACAAAATCGAATCCTAAAATGCAATAGCATACGAAATATTAGCGGTTGCAGGTGGCCGGGCTGAAATTATTTCGTTAATATAAAACAGTAAAACTGCAACACCTACCAAAAACTAATACCAGTACATAATGAGATATAGAGATATAGAATACATGTAACGCTTTCATTTTAAATTATAATACATATTTAGAAAGAATAATCACTTGAAATTATATTTCAGCCCGGCCACCTAAAAGCGGTAATATTCCCTAAAATCTTATGCCAATTTGTACAGTAAAACCTGATACAGCTATGAAATGAAAGTTACATTCGTTTCGTTTTAGTCGTATACCTTTAAGCCTTCTGTTTGACTAGATTAACAAAATCTGAGAAACTTGCCGAAGAGTGACTATCATTTATTAACTAATTTCAGGACATTTGGTTTGTTGAGTGAAACAAAATGCGTTACTATGATATTTTTATTAATAAACTAAGTAGTATAAATCACACATAATAATTGTTGGATACATAATACCTAAACCTATATATATTTTCTCCGTTTTTGGCTTCACAACATAACCATACAAAGATAATAGTTCACAGACGCTACCACCGATTTTTAGACGGCGCCTGTGTCGCGTCCCAACCTAAGTCGTAAGATATTTTCCCCGAGTAGACAGAATAGATGCGCAAGAGCCGTGTAGTTATCAACACTTCTGACATAATATTTTACGTTTTAATATTACTGTGAGTGTAAAATTTGATCAGTTGTTGCAGTGTAGTTGTTTGTGATGTGATGTTTTTAAGGTAAGTCATAGTTTTGATAAATTAAAATATATCGACAAACAATGTTAATGGGTAGCTAAGTAATTATTTAAAAAAATATACAGGTAAAGTAAAGTAAATCTAAACACTCATTTACTTAATAATAAAACTCCATACAATGCCATCAACTAAATATATTTTATCCTTTCGTTTATAGTCAATAGGTAATAATTTTGGTGATTTACTAACAGTAAGTGTTTAGTTTTTGTGAATCTTATTGTTGTGTACCTACCCTATGTATTTTCTTATTATTATTGTGTACTTATTTATTTCGTGAAATCAATAATTAATCAGTTTCTTATTAATTACTGTAAGATTTATATATTGGATTTTAGTGAATTATTCATTGTAATCAGGCAACCGTCGACGGTGTTCGTCTGTACCCGCGCTTCTTGTAGCTCCCCCTTGTACGGCCTGCCACAGCGATCCACGTCCCTCGCTCACCGCATTCTTTTCCTCGTCCCGCGACACGCGCCCCTCTCCCCATCTCTATTCTATCTTATATATTTCTAATGTCCCAAAAGTTATAAGTTTTGTGAAAGTAAATTTTTTTTTTTTTTTTTTTTATATTCTGAATGAATGAATGTTCGATGTTAAGGTAATATTGATATTACTATAATTTTTTGATAACTGTGTTATTATCAATGTGTAACCTTTTTTTACATTATTTATAATTAACAATTGTTATAGTACCTAATTAATATAAGTACAAATGTTGTCTAACTAATTTCAAAAATGATTATTAAAAAAATATGACAATTACCAATTTTGTTTCACTCAACAAACCAAATGTCCTGAAATTAGTTAATAAATGATAGTCACTCTTCGGCAAGTTTCTCAGATTTTGTTAATCTAGTCAAACAGAAGGCTTAAAGGTATACGACTAAAACGAAACGAATGTAACTTTCATTTCATAGCTGTATCAGGTTTTACTGTACAAATTGGCATAAGATTTTAGGGAATATTACCGCTTTTAGGTGGCCGGGCTGAAATATAATTTCAAGTGATTATTCTTTCTAAATATGTATTATAATTTAAAATGAAAGCGTTACATGTATTCTATATCTCTATATCTCATTATGTACTGGTATTAGTTTTTGGTAGGTGTTGCAGTTTTACTGTTTTATATTAACGAAATAATTTCAGCCCGGCCACCTGCAACCGCTAATATTTCGTATGCTATTGCATTTTAGGATTCGATTTTGTGTTACATATGCATAAATTATAGGGTACATTTCATCTGTAGCACAATATTGCCAGTATTTTTTGTAGATTAGTGGGAAACAAGGTGGCCGGGCTGAAAACGTCAGGCTGGCCCGGCCACTAAGAAGTGCACGTAATTTCTTTTAAAAAGAGTTACATTGAAAATGAAGGTGTTACATATATTAGTATACCCGGGTACATTGGATTGATAACAATCTCATTATTAAATTCCATGGGGCCGGGCCAGCCTGACGTACATACGGGAAGCATACTTTGTAATTTTTTTTTCCAGTTTGGTTAGGACTTTGACATGCTTGAATCACCTGATTGTCTGATAAAAAGATGATTCCGTGCTTCGGAGGGCACGTCGCCAAATGGCGGTCGGCAAACCATGTCAGAGGCCCATGAGGCGGTTTAGAAACTCTGACACTATGGTGTGTGGGGTCGTTAGACCTTACTGCCCACACGATAAGAAGAAAAAGAAGACTACGCAAGGGACTTAATATGTAGTCCTTTAAGGCTAACTTGAAACTGCTACTCTGCGTGCGAGTGCTGCGATTGTAAGCCTTTTGTTTATAAGAATAAGGGTTAATTTAGAAATGAAGTACAAAGAAATTAAATAAAAATATTTATTGAGTAAATCTCTCTTATAATATCGTTATACATTCGGATCTACTGATCTTATGAACGGAATGAGCCCTCTTTGGATATAGTTTTATACAAATAGGTTTTTTTTAATCATTTTTTTACAATCTTGGGTAAGGCAAGACAATGTTTACATTAAAGGCACATTGATTATTGCAAATACTTAAAACTAATTATAATATAATACGGGTTTTAAGTAGATATAGATTCTTAATTTTGTGATTAACATCAAAAGTCATGTGTTTTCAGGGACATAATTATGTATTGTATTTTATTAAGATTTAGTCTTTAACATTTTCAAATACTTTTCTCTGAAATTGACATTTCATACAAATGTATTTTCTAGGCAAAAGGCTTGTATAACTATTGGTACATACTATTTATTTAATTTTACTACTTCAAAAGACACATTGGACGACATAACGGGTGTACAAAAATTCATATTATATCTTAAACTAAAACATACATAATCAAGAAACTATCTATAACTTTACAACAATTCATTCAAACTATTAATACATTTTAATTAATATTGGCATAATATGTAGCTAATTTATTTTTATGTATGATTTACTACAAAAACACGGTAAAATTAGCTTATAAACAAATCTTATTACTAAAACAAGTATTTTTCCAATCTCGGTGGTCCAAATTAATAATAACCATTATAAATATCGACAACGGAAACTTGAAATGCAGTAGAGGACCAATAGCCCACTATTTTATTGCCAAAATTCATCTTCAGCGTCCAAATAGCAAGCGTCTAGTGGTGTGATCATCGGATTGGCAAGTCAAAAGACTCGAGTACGAATCCAAGACTCGCGTCCTTAGTTTTCGGCTTCTTGTGCGTATTGTATAATAGGGGATCGGACAAAAAAAAAAAAAACTAATTAGTCTGTCAGATAAATTTCCAAAAAATATTGAACACGTATTTTTTTCTTTTTTCACATAAACAAAAAATGAAGACGATACAGTGCTTCAAAAACTCGTGAACTCCTCGAAAACGTCACATGTCAGTACATTTTTTTACCTACAAATGACGTCACAACCCCCCACTCAAATCTTTGACGCGTTTTATCTTCGTCAATTTTTATTCATTTGATAAAACAAAAAACACGTATCCTAAATTTTTCGATAATCTAACTGACGGACTAATTAGAATCTTATTTTTTTGACTCAGTCCGATCCCCTATTATCACTTGCTTCAGTGAAGCAAAACATTGTGAAGCAACCAGCATGCCTTTTTTTTTTTTTGGGCGGGTGGAAAATCATCAAATAACCCCCCCGCTTTTGGGCAGAGCGAAAGGGAGTGTCAGACTTCTACTGACTAAAAACCACCCATGTTCCTTCTTAGCCCTTCATGTCGAGGCCGCGGTATCTCTTGCGAACAACCCGCAGTCCCGACGGGCAACCATGATGCCTGGGAGATTGTTCTCGACGGCATGTAAAGCCAAGTCAGAGGCTCATGGGCGGGATTAAACTCTAATAACCACACGATAAAGTTGAAAATTCAGCAGCACACTCAGTGCACAGCATTTCAAATTTCCACGGTCCAAATAAGTTTCTAAAGTAAAATATTTTGATAATCAGTCACCATGATTATAAACTACGAATATTATGTAGCATTTAAAAGGTAATTTATTTATTTAACAGTCAATTCACTCCTATATAAAATATTGACATAAAAAGGGTGTATATTGCATGATTAATGGAAGGGATTTGACATCTTATTCACTACAAAATACAAAACATTTTCACAGATTCTTTTGTTTAGCTGTCATCAAATATCTACAAATACTCGTTTCCACCAACACTAATAATCACTTAAATTAACAGAATTTAAACAGTGCGTGCTTCACGAAGCGGCCACCCAAGCACTCTGCATATCAAAACAAAGTACCTCTGCGCAAAAAATATTGTTTGGAAGCAACTTTTATTGGCGTGCAAAATCACTTATTTTCTGTAGCGCTCAATGTACTGCACACAAAACAGTGTGCTGATGGATACATTTAACAGTACTGGGACTCATGGAGTATAGTAAAGTTATAATTTGAAAACTTGTATTAAAAAAAAACCCGTGACAATAGGGATGTTTACTGACTAAAAAAAATATGATTCTAATTAGTCCGTCTGTTAGATTATCGAAAAATATTGGATACGTATTTTTTTGTTTTATCGAATTAAATATTTACGAAGATAAAACGCGTCAAAGATTTGAGTGGGGGGTCGTGACGTCACTCACCGGTAAAGAATGCCATACTAAATACTAATGTCTTAGAATATGACGTCACACGAGTTTACAAAGCACTGTATCGTCTTCATTGTTTGTTTACGTGAAAAAAGAAAAACTACGTGTCCAATATTTTTAGAAAATCTATGACGGACTAATTAATTTTTTCTAGTTAACTACCCTATTATCGAACTTTAAAGTCTACGAAATTAGAAGATATTCAGGTACTTAAAAAGATCGCAATGACGGGAAGAGTTCGTGTCCATCGGCTTCATTAAACGGAATTTTACACCCTTACTTAAGAATTAATTTAAGTGTTGGTTAGCGTTTATGTCAACGAGTATAATTAATAACAACTATTAAGTATATAATTATTTACTTGGTATATAATTATTACCAAGATGAACTAGAATAATTATTATTCTAGTTCATCTTGGGTTTTGTATATCATGTTATGTACTCCATGTTAAAAACATACAAAAAAAACCTAGATTCTTATTTCAAAGTCTTACTTTCTAAACATCTTATAAACTGCCTGGCTTGGGTATATAACTAATTTAACGTTATATATAACTAGCATAATTATGTAATATTTACATAATATAAAGAGATTCACAACAGATTTGTTAGGAAGATATCAACATGAGCCTGTTTTTTTACCGAGAGAATAACAATAACACAAAAAGTTTTTATTTATCTTGAAAAAAAAGATAAAATAAGGGCAAATACTACGTGAATACTGGGCAAGTGAAGAAAGGAGATATGTATAAGCTACGAGATACAATATTAGTGGTGTTGTAGTTTTATTTCACGAGCGCGCTTATATATTTGTGAACCTTATGTCAACGCTTATTTTAGGAGGAAACGCCAGAGTAGCGCGCGAAATTCAAATTATCTTACATTTTTTTGCAATTAGCAGGTCGTTTTGATTAAATATGATTCGCGGCTTCTCTGTGGCGAAACTTACTAAACTTATGTGCACTCGAGATTGATTATAAATGTACAGTCGACATTGAAACATGTGTTACCACAAACTGTCAAATTTATCAAAATGATTTTTGACCATAAAATGTTGAAGGTTAAGTTCAAAATCAAATGAGATTATTTGACAGCGCGTGGTACACTTGACCGGCTGTACTATAACTATTCTAGCTGCCAAACAATCTCGTACAATTATTTCATGAATAGGAGTCTAACTCATCTACTCTACATACACATAATAAAAAAGGTATCAAATACATACGTACTGAGCAGGACCTTAAAAATAGCTGCCAGTTTATAAAGATTAATTATATAACTCTTAATAAGTAATGTAGATATTCTTTATTAAAGCTATACTTTTCTTTTTCTTGATTGGTTACCAATCCTGGTAGATTATCGAGAGAAATCATAAGAAAATTTAACATTGTATTTGCTCATTTTCTGGTTTTTCAAGCATATTAATTTTATTATGCATCAATGCTGTTCCAAATATATCGTTTGATTTCAAAAGCACCCCACTGATGCGTAACATAAAAAGAAGTCCTTTTAATTTCATTTACGCCGTTTTCTTAATACGCTCATATTTCCTTTTCAAACTTTCTTATAAGTAGTTATGTCCATACCAAATTACCTGCGTGTATAATATTTATCTCTATTGTTTTGTCCTCTTATGGTTAGACTTACAAAAATGATTCTAGGTGTAAATGGACTCTCCACGAAGCAGTGAACCAAGGTTAAGGCATGGTCCAGAACAAAAAATACTATCGGCGAGAACAAATGCCTTTCGATTTCTTGAAGGGTCTTTTTACACCATTTATAAGTACTAGCAATTCCAGTAATATTCAGGACTTACAGATCTACAATAAAGAGAGAAATCTTCCCTGTTTAGGAAGATGATCAACACTTTTACTATATAATACAATCAAGGATATCTATATTTTAATCACCTTAAAGAACATGGTTTTAATTACACGGATATAAACTTAGCTTCCGATGCGATAAATTTTATGATATCGCGGGAAACTGACACGACAATGAGTTATTTTAGAATTTTAGATCTGGGAAGGAATTAAGAAAATGGCAAACTAGTCGCCAAATTTTGGGTCGAATAAATTTGATTACTATTCCAGAACTATATTGTATAAACATATAAAATGAGATTATTACGGGTACTTTAGATTACTGAGAAAAAGTGAGATAATTTTGAGATTAAAAGTCGTATAGGAAAACAGGAATTGTAACAACCAGTTTTGCCAAGTGGTATCGCGTTACATAGTAATGAATTTTGGTAGATGGAAGACGGCCTCAACATAATTGGGAAAAGGCTAGGCAGAAGCTGATTTTATGTTCTACCGGACACAACGATATTTTAGATTGAATGGAAACGGGGCTCATCGTGACGGTAGTAGTGGAGAAACTGTAAGGAGCGGCGGGGGAGTTGGAAATATGTTTCTCAAACTACCATTACAAGTATTTTTGAATGTCAGAAAAAGAGGTACTCTGTACTACAGCATGTATTAGAAATATTGGAGTAGTTCGTATTGACGACGCGAGGTGGAAGTGGAGGGTGAGTTGAGTCTTAGTCGTTTCCATACTATAAAATTTGTACGTACTGTAACAATATCGTCAATACATGTAGTAGCTGGCATCAGTCTGCGGCGGCAGACTGAGTGTCCTGTGTCAGTGTTGCCGGTACAGCACAGTCAGCGTCACGGCCGTGCCCGACTGCTTGATGAGCGACACCACCTCGGGGTGCGGCAGGTTGCGGATGGACACGTGGTTGATGGCTACGATGGTGTCGCCGACGTGCAGGAGCCCGCAGCGGGCCGCTGGTGAGTTGGGGATCAGTTGGCCTGCGGAGGAAGAAGTAACAGTCTAACACTTTCGTTGATAAGGACCCAGCATATGGGTCGAACAAAAATGCTTCTGTGTGCCCCCAAGCCGGCTCAGAATCAATGGAGGTACAAAATAGTGGAAATTCTTACCAATAGTACTGGTAGCCTTGTTAGCAGACGAGATGACGACGAAGCCGAATCCTTCGCCCTCATTCCTGGATACTGTGACGTCATACGGTACGGAGGCCCACCCGCCCGTCGTCGTGTCGTATTGGACGCCGTACCTGAAGATACATACATGTGTCGTTTGAAAAATTTTTCTTCAAGGGTGTAATTATTTATTTAAATACAGAGTGGAAAGGACATTGGAAAGGAAAAAAAATACTGCATTAATAAAATAAATAAATAATTATAATTGCATAAGTTGATAAAAAATGCTATGCAATAGCTTTACCGCGGCAGTCTCTAGTGCCACACGTCTTTTTTTTTTAAATTGCCAGGTCGTAGATGCCAATGTTCCTTCCATCCTGATTGTACATTGGAAAAGCATCAATTTAAAAAAAAATATTTATGCTGCTAGACACTGAATCGACTTCCAGACAATCTTGCAACAAACAGCAACTTGTTAGTTTGTATTAGTCGACGTTCAACATAAATGGGGGTTTTTTTTTTTTCCAATTACGTTGGGGTCGGCTTCCAGTCTAACCGGATGCAGCTGAATACCAGTATTTTACATGGAGCTTCTGCCTATCTGACCTCCATAACCCAGTTAATACTAGGTAATACGATACCCTGTGTAAGACTGGATGTCAGACTTTCAGATCACTGACTACCTGTAACGACTGCCAAAGATCTATATATGGGAGCCGGGACCAACAGCTTAACGTGCTTTCCGAGGCACAGAGGTAACTCGGTATGTAATGGGCGGTCACCCATCCACAGACCAACCTAGGCAAGCGCAGCTTAACCAAAAGATCGACCCGAGTGGCAGTTCTTATTAAGCCACGAGCTGCGTGTCGATGACAATTCAATAACTACTTCTATGAATTGAAATAAACACTTTTCTATAGCTCAGAGCGCACAAAATACTTACATTGGTACATTTGCAGCTGGTGGGTACATCGGCGCTGGATGCAGAATATTGTAAGACACTGGAGGCATATTGTGATGCATGGCAGGGTCCGCACTATGGGGGTGTTAACAATACAGTTATTAGTTACAAAACATATATATTACGGACACAGACAAGGCTATGGATCTGGGGATTATAGGTAAATATGAGAATAATGTGATATAGTATTTTATGAAGAGCTTTGTTCAGCTGTATCCGGTTAGACTGTAAGGTTTAGTGGAGATGATGATGTGTGTCGTGAGTGCTTACAGAGGTCAGGCAAATCTGTGCAGACAAATTGCAAACACGGATACGGATACCGGACATCATATTAAGACTCTGCTTTTTTTTTTGGAAGGTGAGAAATCATCAAGTGACTCCTGAGCGGTAGAGAGTGTCAGACTTCTACTGACTAACCACCCATGTCCCTTTTAAGCCCCTTGTGTCCGAGGCCGAGGTATCTCTTTTGAACAACCCGCAGCCTATTATGACTCTGCTAAAAGGGTCTTTTTAGGGCCTCCTGAAGTGAAGAAGTTAATCTGTCTGGATCCGATGTCCGCAATTCGTCTCACAAAATACTCTAGTCTGAAACCGTTCTAAGTGTAGTGCAAATGTGCAACAAATTGAGTAAGTATTATAATGGGGGGTGTTTGATAGGTAATTTTTGGTCAAGGGTTAGGTGTTACCCTTTACCTCAATCGACGTCTTGTACGTGATGTTAACCAGGACACTATTTCTGACCTCCTTTTAGTCAGCATGTAAGTAAATGTGTGTCTGTGTTAAATATTAACACAAATTAGTTTTTTAGATAACATAATATAATTATATGGAACAGCCCTCCACAAACTGACAATGAATTCAACTCCTTATTTGCATCATATTCCACCGATTTTTTTCTTTTATTTATTTGTTTTTCAGTTACTATTCCTTTATTTCAATGTAAAAATTACATTCTCTGTACGCAGCACCCCCATATTTTATGTAAATAATACGGTTAAATTAAAAAATCCCAACATCATCATTATGGATATTGAAATACTTTAACGAACGACGCGCAAAATCAGCTGTATACTTGCTGCATACCTACAGAGTTCATCGAACTCATCGCGCTTGCCGTTCGCTACATGCGTTTAGGAAATAAACAAATCAAGTTTATTGGATTCCCACAACGTTCCTGAAATAATTACTTGTATTGGTCATTTTAATATTCACCACATCAGTTTGCGGAGAGCTGTCCTGTTTGAAAAAATTCTTACGTTAGTAAAGGTTGGTGGGGATGCGGCGCTGCCATTGTAGGTAGACCGAGCGGCTGAATATCAGCGCGATTGTGTCTTACGCCTAATGTTACCTGTAACAAAACAATGGGAATTAATATTCATTTCTTCCGAGGTAAATAAGGTCTTGGACTTTGAAGTTGGAAGGCCTCCCACTAGGTGGACCGATGACCTGGTGAAGGTTGCGAGGATCCGCTGGATGCGAGACGTACTGGACCGGTCAATGTGGCGACACTTGGGGGAGGTCTAAATCCAGCAGTGGTGATGATGAAATAAGGTCTTTTAAAATCATGTAAGAAGACAATTAGACATTCCACTAAATGCATCACTAAATGTGTTGCCACCTCTGAGTTGGAGCAATTTATATAGCACCTTTGAACGCAGGTTCATGTATAGTGTCCGTGTAACTTTTCTCAACTCACATTTTGCCGACGCAGTCAACAAGACGTTGATGGTAACAATTTACAGTAATAGTGTTTTAATTTCGTAGCAGTAAGAACAATATTACACTGCACTGCATGCCTTTACAGTCAGTGCCCAGCTTTACCTGACCCGTCTTCTCACACCGCTTTCTTTGTACGAGGGGTCAAGTTACACTGGACAATATTTTTTGTACTACTCACATGTCCTCTCGAAGCAGCTTGACACACGTAGGAGACAGCGCGGGTATGTGTCGCTCCGGCGAGAGGGATGCCATCCACGGACGTCAGTAAGTCGCCTGGGCGGAGTAGACCGTCTGCTGGGCCACCTGATTAATACAAAAACAATTAGTAAACTTAACTTTATTTATTTTTTCTTTTTTTAAAAAACGTTGCCCCACACTAGGAATTTCTCCTGTGTCGTGGGTGCGTTCACAAACATTTAAACTCACATACACAAATACCCAGACCCGGAACAATTATCTGTAGGTCATACAAATATTTGTTCCATGCGGGGATCGAACCCGCGACACACAGCGCAGCAGTCCACTGCTTGAGCCACTGCGCCAACCGTGTCGTCAATGAGAGTTCTAACATTGAAGAGAATTACAATTTTATTGCCACTAATACTACCGAAAAGACGTTATTTCATCTACACTACAATAATAATATAATATTATAAAGAGGAAAGATTTGTTTGTTTGTAACGAATAGACTCCAAAACTACTGGACCGATTTCAAAAATTCTTTCACCGTTGCGAAGCTACACTATCCGCGGGTGACATAGGCTACTTTTTATATTCCCATTTGGCTTTTTGTATTCCCACGGGAACGGGAACTACGCGGGTGAAACCGTGTGACGTCCGCTATATTGCATAAGGTTGTTTCCCAAAACGCCGACACTTAGTAACTTTCTAGTCGTTTAACTGAAAAGAAGAAGTAGTGAAATTTTCTAGCAACAATTCTGTATGTTGAGGTGAAAGTGTCGAGCGTAGCCAAAGAAATTCAAATTTTCTTACGATTTAGCAATTTGCAAGTCTTTTTCATTAAATAGTCATAAAATCAAACGCGAAAATCTAAATTTGCCAATATCCTTTTATTGTGTTGGTTTTTATACACCTAATATACCTATAGACCTCAGCATCTAGTAAATTTTAACTTGCTAAGTTCACCCATTCCTGAGAAAATCGGTGGTGACACACGGACAGACAGATAAGAGAGTGATCTTGTTAGGGTTCTTTTTTTACCTTTTAAGGTACGGAACTCTAAAAACAATAACCAGACTACATACCAGGCACAACATATCCAACAGCAACTCGGCTCCCATCCTCAGTCCCACCCACGATCCGGAAGCCGAAGCCCGCAGCCCCTCGCGCCAGTCGCACCAACACATCCGCTTCCGGGTCCTGTCCGCCCGCACCGCCAGCTTCTACCTGTGGATCATACTATGAGATCTTAGCTGGATACCGTTTAGATATCAACCCTATTGTATTTAATATCTCCCCTATTATATATTTTAGTCATTACGAGAGTACAGCACAGTTGGCGCAGTGGTGGGTTTGATTCCCGCACGTAATACATATTTGTATAGCCTACAGGTAGTTGTTCCGGATCGCGCTTTGCGTATTGTTCTTTTCTTGCCCCACACTAGGAATTTCTCCAGTATCGTGGGTACGTTTACAAACATTTAAACTCACATACACAAACACACCCAGACCCGAAACAACGATTTGTAGGCCATACAAATATTTGTTCCGTGCGGGGATCGAACCCGCGACACGCAGCGCAGCAGTCCAATCGCTTAGCCACTGCGCCAACCGTGCCGTCAAATGTGAGTTTAAATGTTTAATAAACGCACGTTACGGAAGAAATTCCTAGAGCAGGACCACATTACATAAAATATAATGTCAATTGAATTCAGAGTTTTAATTAATTCCCATTTTTTTTAAATTGGGGAGTGGGAAATCATCAGATAACCCCTCCCGCTTTCGGGCAGAGCGGAAGGGAGTGTCAGACTTCTACTGACTAAAAACCACCCGTGTTCCTTCTTAGCCCTTGCGCCGAGGGCGCGGTATCTCTTTTGAACAACCCGCAGCCCGGACGGGATGTTGCTTTCTCCTAACGATTGCTCTTAGCTATGCTTTTGTAACATCCTTTATACTAATGTGTACAATTACAACATAACGAAGTATTATAATATCTGTGATAACGGCAACACATTGCAGGTTTACAGAGGATTTACCCAAAATCAAAGGATAGAAAACCTTTTTAATGTCTACCGCGGATTAAACCACGTTAATTTTTTTTTGTAAATAATTCTAGTTGCTTCATTTTCGTTTGCCACAACAAGCGAAACCGTCGCTTATAATTGTATCTAAATTATTATGTTTTTTCCTCATAGAACTGGTTAATTGTATTCTTTTTGAGCGAAATAAATTTCTTAAACCGTAAACCGTTAATTTTTGCAGGTGTCCATACACTTTGATGTTGAACTTATTATACACCATGTACATACAGGAAGAAGTTTGATACACTGCCTTGTTGATTTAGTGATCGAAAGCGCGACTGCTAAGCATGAGGTCCTGGGTTACATTCCCGAGTGTTGTACATATTAAGTGTTGATATAGTAGAACATACCTGTGGGTAGTTAGCAACGTATAGCGTGTTGGGTTGTGCCTCGTTCTCGTAACACGACGGTGATTGTCTCGACACCGGTGAGTGCATGTGACGGGATGGCGAACCTTCTCGTAACCTACAACAAATAGATGTTTGTTTTCTTAAAAATAACTGTAAAGGGCTATAGTTATATCTCAAGGTCCTGTTAGACGCTGTAGGTCCCGTCGGGGCTGCGGGTTGTTCGCAAGTGATATCGCGGCCTCGACATGAAGGGCTAAGAAGGAACATGGGTGGTTCTTAGTCAGTAGAAGTCTGACACTCCCTTTCACTCTGACCAGGAGCGGGAGGGGTTATTTGATGATTTTCCACCCGCCAAAAAAAAAAGGTCCTGTTAGTCACGGGTCTGTTAGTATTTAATTTATTTTATTTTAGTTTCTGGAGCCGTGACACAGCCTAAAAGCATCACGGATTCACGGCAGACCTGGTGGAATTCATTTTGGAATAGGATCGAAACAACTGGAAGTCATGGGGTGAGGGATTTGCCCAGCAGTGGGATCATGCAGGCTAACAGTATCAGTAGTATTTTGCTTTTCCGGACAACAAAATAACTGGTACCAATTGCCATCAAATGGGTATATGAATTAGATGGTTAAGAAATTCATTGACTTACTGCGGTACTCAGTGATATTTAATGCCTTCACTTAGTAAAGATTTGACGTAATTTGTATGACAAAACTGTCAAAACCTTTACTAAGTGATGGCCTAAGTAATCATTAAAGCTCTCTGAGTGCGGCAGTTAGACCCGCTAGCTTTCCCTCATTCTATTCAACTCAGGGTCAGTAAATATGCCAGTGATCAATCGTGGTTTAATAATAACTGCCATTCGGGGTCGATCTTTAGGTTAAGCCGCGCTTGCCTAGGTTGGTCTGTGGATGGGTGATGATCCATTACATACCGAGTTTCCTCCGTGCCTCGGAAAGCACGTTAAGCTGTTGGTCCCGGCTGCCATATATAGATCTTTGGCAGTCGTTACAGGTAGTCAGTGACCTGAAATTCTGACATCCGGTCTTACCAAAGGGTTTTGTATTACCTAGTATTAACTGGGTTGTGGAGGTCAGATAGGCAGTCGCTTTATGTAAAATACTGGTATTCAGCTGAAGTCGGTAAGAGTGGAAGCCGACCCCAACATAGTTGGGAAAAGGCTAGGCAGATGATGATGTGAGGTAACATAATGAGATTATTTTCAGGTAAAGTAATCTTACCTAAGTGGTGATGACTTTATCCTGCTGTTAGAAGAGTTATTTGACGGCGACTGACTTTGTAGCCGAGTTGACGGCGAGTTGGACAGCAGTCGGTCTGTAGCGCTCGTGTTGGACGGTGAGTGACTTCGTAGGCGACCTGTTGATGTAAATGTATAGGGCTTAACTTTGTTGTTTCAATGAAGGCCGCATAAATACTTCCCAGACCGCATAAATATTTTCCAGAGACCACCTCCCCTCCCTAATTACATGGGGCTTAAACATAACCGCCGAAATGTGGTATGTGAATTTGGTTCATCTCTCGGGGATTACAGCCGTGATGTTATGTTACAGAGGAGATATTCCCACTTTTTCGACAGCTGAGTATGAGATCTTGGGTTCGATACCCGGGTCGGGTAGTGTCTTCGGGTTTTTCCACCAGGAAATTCAAAGTAGCAGCCACGGAATCTGGATTGGTGCCCGGTTGATGGCAATCGGTTCGCCCTCAATTACATAAGACTAAAAACATAGCTGGCGAAATGTGGATGTTCTGTTCATTTCCTGTGGATGTTCTGTACCAGGGTCGCCGTACCTAGAAAACGTTTAAGTTCCTTCTTATTGGTTGGTGCTGGATATTTTAGTATAACATCGACTTTGAAAGGATCAGTCCGCAAACATGAGGCATCAACTAAAATAGCCTAAGAGTATTTCAATTGCGAACTAAAAAAAATACATTTCTCTAGGATGATTGTTAAGTTCGCCTTTTTGAGCTTTTCTAGTACCCGTAAAAGTAAGTTCACGTGACTATTGAAATCGCTACTAATTATTATTATGTCATCTAAACATGTGAAGACCTTGAGATCAAATTGTCACTCGCGCGATCGATAGTTGATATATTATCTTCTGCATTTAGTAAACATTGTTTACCACCGCACTACTTATTGTTATCTGTGGCCCGTACTTGTCAGTTGACAGTTGTAAGTAAACAATGGATAGAAGAATACGAAAATATGACGAGGCTGAATGGTCTATAGATCGATGCCTGCCTTTTTTTTTACAGGCGAAAGAAAAAAAAAAAAAAGTAAACAATGGATCTTTGATAAGTATTTATTGTTAAATTACTAATTATTGATTAATTACTTAAAAATGTAACGTACGACGTTACATCAGGGATTACAATGCATGATGTTATGGCATTTTCCGAAAATGTCCCTAGTCGGGATTAACTGGGGTTTAATCTGTATGAACGTCGATTGCATTTCCCAACATTTCGTTCAGCGCGGTGTTATGTGGCGACTTCTAAACCAAAACAAAATAATCTTTCATTTTTATTGCAAAGACCTAAAGTTCATTCTGACCAGTTCAAGCCTAAATCTAGACTCCGTGGCATCTACTATAGAAATTCCTGAGCGAAACCACATTGGACCGCCCGACCCGGGAATCGAACACAGGACCTCATGTTCGGCAGTCGCGCTTGTAACCACTAGACAAATGAGGCAGCCTGTGACATTTTTGTATTCAGTTTATAATACCTTCACAGTTTATCTACTAACCTTGCATGGAACATACCTGTAGAATTAGAAGGTGAATGTGGCCTTATCCTGCTGGTTGATGGCGACTGCCTCGATAGACCACCAATAGCTGCCGTTGTCGGCGAATGCAGCATACCGTCTTCTGGGAAACCTGGTTTATTATATTTTGCTATGAACTATTTAGATGTACTTTTGAACTATTGGCGGCCAGTTTATAGAGTACATCGAATATTGTAATTTCTCATTGCCATTCTATTGTCAGAAGCATACGCAAGATAATGGCTAGTATAATTTATTGAGAATTTGCAAAAGTATGTAGGTAAACAGTTACTAACATAATTTTGAGTTTAGTGAAGTTATAATTAAACAACTCAACTACAAAAAGAAGTTATTTTTCGCCTATTTGTGAAAAAGAATATCGTCAGGAAATTAGCATTTCTGTAAGATATTTCTCAACCACATGTAAAGTCAAGTTAGAGGCCCATAGGCGACTCTGACACCAGATTAGGCTATACCCACATGGAAAAGAAAGAAGATATCTCACCTCCATTATCACTGCTATCAGCGACACTAGCGTTCCCCCTCCAATACGCCGCATTCATATCAACATGTACAGTAGGAGTGGGGACTTCACCCCAGTTCCCATTCCCCCATCTTTCATTATTCTCCCACTGATTTCCATTCGCACTACCATCCCATTTCTGACCATTTTCAACCCATTTCTGACCATTCTCCTCCCACTTTTGTCCATTTTCATCCCACTTTTGTCCATGCCCATTCTCCACCCATTTCTGTTGCCCATTCTCGTCCCATTTCTGCCCATTTTCCACCCATTTCTGTTGTCCATTCTCATCCCATTTCTGTCCGTTCTCGACCCATTTTTGTCCGTTCTCGTCCCATTTTTGGCCGTTTTCGTCCCATTTCTGTGCGTTTTCTGCCCAGTTGCGTATATTGGAGTTGTCGACCCATGTTTCCCGTTCCTGCCACTGGTTGTCAGGTTGTGGGTGTGGTTCAGTCCAGGGGGTGACGACGGGGAGGGTGAGGCGACCTCCTGGAGTGCTGCTGCGACGTCGCCGGTCTATGAGGCTTTCTCTTTCTCGGTTCTTGTGTTCGGGTACTGCGTATGTTGCTTCTGTTGTGGAAAATTGATTAGAATTTTTATTTGAGAAAAAAAAGAGCAAGGCGCACGCTATGATGGCGATGAATACGGTTGCCAAATAGTAACATATTACTGAATTATATTAAAATAGTATATTATGCAACTAGTGAATAAAGGACGGATTTAAAGCGAGGGCCGTAGATGAGTCACGAGCAAGTGAAGGATTCTAATGATTGAATCACGAACGCAGCGAGTGATTCAACTGTTAGAATCCTGAACGACGCGAGTGATTCATGGCCCTCGATATAAATTCGTACTTTATTCAGGAGTTGCATACTATACTTTATATCATGACTACGAGAAAAGACATAATTTAAGCGAAAATAGAAATTTAATCAAGAAATAAGAATTGTTACATTAATTGAAATGGACATTAAAATTAGAGCAATGACTGAAATTAAGCGTAATTTTCTTATTATTATCATTAGGGTGGTCAACTTGTGAAACAATATTTATTAATCTAATGCCAAACTCCTTGTCGCAAATATCGACCAATCAAATCTCGAGAATTTATTTGCACCAAAGAGTTTTGAATTTCGAATCTTAGCGCAAGGAGTTTGTGTAAGCATTGAAATAGAGACCGGATATATTTTTGTGTTCCAAATTCAAACACCAAAATAGTGAATAAAAACAAAACAGTGAATAAAAGGCCTTTTTATTCACTGTTTTGCGTGAATAAAATAAGCTTTTTAGAGTAGGTATGGTATAATAGTATATTATGCAACTAGTGAATAAAGGACGGATTTAAAGCGAGGGCCGTAGATGAGTCACGAGCAAGTGAAGGATTCTAATGATTGAATCACGAACGCAGCGAGTGATTCAACTGTTAGAATCCTGAACGACGCGAGTGATTCATGGCCCTCGATATAAATTCGTACTTTATTCAAGAGTTGCATACTATACTTTATATCATGACTACGAAAAAAGACATAATTTAAGCGAAAATAGAAATTTAATCAAGAAATAAGAATTGTTACATTAATTGAAATGGACATTAAAATTAGAGCAATGACTGAAATTAAGCGTAATTTTCTTATTATTATCATTAGGGTGGTCAACTTGTGAAACAATATTTATTAATCTAATGCCAAACTCCTTGTCGCAAATATCGACCAATCAAATCTCGAGAATTTATTTGCACCAAAGAGTTTTGAATTTCGAATCTTAGCGCAAGGAGTTTGTGTAAGCATTAAAATAGAGACCGGATATATTTTTGTGTTCCAAATTCAAACACCAAAATAGTGAATAAAAACAAAACAGTGAATAAAAGGCCTTTTTATTCACTGTTTTGCGTGAATAAAATAAGCTTTTTAGAGTAGGTATGGTATAAACTATGTTATATTTGAACATTAAATAAATTGACCCCATGAAACCATACTGTCTGTGGATTATTTAAAAGCAGTGATCTAACAATCTTTGTTTTTATTGTTGAATTGATTAACAAAAATTATAATAAAATATCAAAAAGGGTAGAATTACAGGGCGTCAAAATATTCGTCCACACCGTTCACCGTAACAGGAAAAGTGCCCAGAAAGCTGGCAGAATTACCACGTTGGATGGCAATGCTGATTCTTTGCCCAAAAAATAGACCAGCCCTCTGTTCACGTGAAGAGTTTTTAACTTTTTTTTTTAACATTACCTAGTGGTATTTACTTTGTCGTATCTTACCCGAGTTCATGCCATTAAGTCTGTCTCGTAGCGAGTCCTGTGTATGTAGGTTTGGTGAACGAAGTTGTTCGGCCGTTGGTGTCTTACTTCTTATCAACTGGTTATTGTTTGATGCAGCTGTAATTAAATAATGTGCTATTAATGTTTTCACTGTGAATTTTTGACATACAAAGATGTTGACACTATTAGAATCCGAGCGAATGTGGTGAAAACATGCGTGTTGGTTATAGAAATTGCTTTTTTTTTTTGGAATTATTAACATAACATCACGCCAATCATATTTACGTCTCATGTAATAAGCGGTGACTCTATTGTCATCAACCGGACGGAAATCTGGCTTCTGCGGTTGCTTCTGAGAAATTCGTGATGGATAAAACCAATAGCAATTTGCCCGAATTCAGTACCTCGTGATCGGTTGTCGAAAAGGTCGAACCGGTAATCGGTCGGTAACCTAACCGTATGCTTAGCAGTCGCGATTGCAACTAGATTACTAGATCAACGAGACAGTCTAATCTAAATTCGTCAATTAAACTAAGTTTAAATTTGTAATACTTACTCGATACAGGTTGTACGCGTGTCGCAGATCTACTCCGCGGCGCTCTAGTGGCAGCATTGTTACGTCTCCACACTCGAAGTGTAGTCTCATGCATAGCGGGGCAGTCTTTTAATACCTGGATATAATAATGATTGCTTAGATTAGATATTTGTCACTTCACTTGACTTTCAATTGCAATATTATATAGATCCTTGATTTTCCTACTCCTTCGCAATTCTTTTCTGAATAATTTCGTTACGGGATCCAAGATTATAGTTAAATCGTTTCTCTGGGACTTCGTTGAGCTTCATTGTATCGGCGCTTTTCTTGTGGTCACCACTGTTGATTCTGGCTTACAGGAATTACAGTGGTTTGGGAATAGTGTGGCGGGCTTGTCCCATACAAAAAAAGATACTTGATACGGGCGTGGAATACGGAGTGGGAGGGACATAGACGCATGACCACAAAAAAGGGAAGGGATATCCCCTCTACTGCACTAGGCGTTTCTTATCATGTATTTAGTAGGTACATCGTTCCTAACCGAAATTTTTCATGGGTAGTTAAAAAACATCTGCTGTTTCCTACAAAAGCGCAATGTCTACACCTGCTAATGGTTAAAAAGCATGAAAAATAAGTTTTTTTTATTGCCAATAAAATTCAGGTTCGGAACGATATACTGAATCGATTCGTTCTTCCGTCAATGTTCGTCTTTACCTGTACAACATGTTGGTGTGGTGCATGACGGACGTCAGTTTCTCCGATCTGCAGCAGCAGGTCACCTTCCCGTAAACCAGCACACCGACTACGATCTAACACCTGGAACGGTAATAAAAGTTACTTATCAACACTAATAAATTAAAGTGGAAGGGTTCCTTCCCGTCGGAGCTGCGGGTTGTTCGCAAGAGATACCGCGGCCTCGACATGAAGGAATAAGAAGGAACATGGCTGGTTTTTAGTCAGTAGAAGTCTGACACTCCCTTTCGCTCTGCCCAAGAGCGAGAGGAGTTATTTGATGGTTTCCCAGCCCCCCAAAAAAAAGGGTTTCTTTATTTCACCGGATTTGGATTATAGGGTAAAAAAAGAAAACGTGTTGCGCCGATCCCAAATAGAATGGGATAAGGGCAGAAAAATGATGATGATTTGGATGACAAAATTTTTTAATTAGTCCGTCAGATAGATTTCCAAAAAATATTGGACTCCACTCATAATCTTCCGATGCGTTTTTCGTCGTTAAAACAAAAAACACGTTAGTATCCAATATTTTTCAAAACAGAATTATATTTTTTTTACTCATTCGACATTCCTATTGATTTAGACTTTTAGGTGGGTGAGCCTATTGCCATCAACCGGGCACAAATCCAACTCCGGGGCTGCTACTGAAAAATTCCCGATGAAAAACCCAATAACACTTTGCCCATCCCGGGAATAAGACCCAGGAGCCCAGGACATGCATGACATTAATGAAATGTTTTTGAAATAAAATGTTATATTTTTTTTATCTTCTTTTGACTCCTTGACACTTACCTTTTTAACTTTCTGTCCATGAACACTATCAGCAATCGTAAATCCGAATCCAGCTGCTCCTCGTCGTAGCGTAAGCACTAGTTCTCGGCCTGGTTCATTGGATGTGTTGTTATCAGCTCGAGATTGATGTTCTGAAAATAACAAATATAATATTGTACTGGACATCATACTAAAGTCGCTTCATCATCTGTCTGGGACCGTTCAAGTATTACGTAAGCACTAATGGGGGGCGGGAGGGTATCTGCTCTGCTTATTTTTGATGACATGGGGGTGGGGGTCTAGATGATGTTTACGTCAGCAGTAGTTGTTTCCTTTTTAACACATCATTATGGCAACCCACACATTGTCTATGCTTGCAAACGAAACGCATTGTCGGGGATTATGTCAATAAAGTTGGTTTTAATGAATATATACGTTAAAGTCCTAAGCGTATTTTCTTATTTAATAAAAAACAAAACAGAATACATTAACAGAAAAATGCATAAGTATACCAATGTTTACTTGTATACAAATATACAATGTTTACATGGGGAGGGGGGGGGGTGAGAGTTTTGGTTACTTTTGCTGACAAGGGGGAGGGGGGGGGTAAATAATTGCAGTAAATCTGCTTACGTAATACTTGAACTGCCCCTGAGTAGCCTTTTCCTAACTATGTTGAAGACGGCTTCCAGTTTATTCGAATGCAGCTTAATACCAGTATTTTACGTAGAGCGGCTGCCTAATTAACCTCCACATCTCAGCGAGTCCTGGGCAACACGATACCCCTTGGTACATTTTACTGGTAGTCAGACTTTTGGGCCACTGACTGCTACGATTGTAACCTATAATACTTAAACCACTTGTTTACTTTATAATGGATGTAGATAAGTAACATTTTATTCATAACTAGCTGTTCCCGGCATGCGTTGCAATGCCCTTTTCCCTACCTACTACCTGCCTGTGTACCAACTACCTACCTACCTACTACCCTACATACCTACTACCCTACCTACCTACCACCCTACCTACCTACTACCCTACCTACCTACCACCCTACCTACCTACTACCCTACCTACCTACTACCCTACCTACCTACCTACTACCCTACCTACCTACCTACTACCCTACCTACCTACTACCCTACCTACTTACTACCCTACCTACTACTCTACCGACTACCCTACCTACTCTACTATCCTACTCACTACCCTACCTACTACTCTACCTACTACACTGCCTACCTACCTACCACTTTCTCACCTTTTAAACCTTCCCTGGACTTCCACGAATAATTCAACACTAATTAGCCAAATCGGTCCAGCCGTTCTCGAGTTTTAGCGAGACTAACGAACAGCTATTCATTTTTATATAATATAGCTGTACCCCGCGTGCGTTGCAATGCCCTTTTACCTGGCTACGTACCAACTACCTACCTATTACCTACCTACCTACATACTAATTTCTCACCTTCTCTGGACTGCCACAAATGTTTCAAAACCAAAATTAGACAAATCGGTCTACCCGTTCTCTAGTTCTAGCGCGACTAACTAACAGCAATTAATTTTTATATTATACGCAAACACCATTTGAAAAATCGTTTTTCTATTGGGAAAGAAACAGTAATTATTTGTGATTATTGTGATAATGTCGTATAGTCTGTTTGAAGTTGTCATTCGTTGACTGAACAACTGAACGTCACTCAATTATTTTGCCTTCCCGGAACCTCTCCACTAACACTTGAACTTTATGGGTACGGTATTAAAGCTCAAATTGATTTTACGTTTTAGTTAGAAAACGTTTGTATGGGAAAAAGAAAAGGGCTGTTTTTAGGGCTTTTCCGGCCATTATTCGAAATTTTCTCGCCGTAAGAACCATCCTTGAACTTCAACGAACATTTAAAAAAAAAAATCAGCCAAATCGGTCAAGCCGTTTTCATGCCAAGTCGTGACAACGGAAAACGGGTTTCATTTTTATATATATAGACTACAGGAAATAACTTCAGTGTAAAATGCGAATCTCAGACGCAATTTTATTTAATCTGGCAACTAATCCTTGGGCCAAAATATTAAAAAAGAAAAAAAAAACATTTATTTCAGGTTCACCCATATTAAAATGACAAGTTACGAGACACGACATACATAAAAATTCAATAAACAACCACTATAAAAATAGCAAAAAAAAAAAAAAAACATTTATTTAAGGTTCCCCTATATTAAAATGACAAGTTACGAGACACGACATACATAAAAATTCAATTAACAACCATTATAAAACAACCAAAGAAAGAGCATGTCTTCTTGCAATCTAATTTATCAGTTTTCTCAGCTCAAACAATATTAAAACAGAGCCAAGTTGGCAAATGTTCCAGAAATCGTTAATAACTAGAAACATTCTTACCACTAGACAAAGACAGCACATGATCCAAAGACGGACATCTCGGAAGCTCCTGATTATCATCATTAATAGTCAGTTCATCCAGATCGAAGGACCTGGACATCATCCGCCTCTGTCCAGGGCTGTGAGGAGTAGGACCACTGTCCACCTTGTCTCGACCCTGGGCTGAGGAATCCAGGTTCGGCGAATCCAGGTTGAATCTGGAATTGTATGCAGATCTCAGAGTATTTCTCTAGATTGTCCTTGGTACTAAGGAATTGTTTTTTTATGAAGGTGATATGGAACATAATAAGATGGTGTTATTTATTTTTTCTTTGCTTTTAAAAATTTAAGCTCGTGAACTTCAAATAGGAGCTTGCGCTTTTAAAGGCATTAGTTCAAAATCGACAAATTGGAGTTAAACTCGGGTGATTCCGGACGCGTAGTTTTGGGGTCTATAATGTTGCTATCTGCGTGGGAGTAAGGGCTCCAGCCAGGGGTAAAATGCCTTCGCCGCTTTTCCAAAATGTATTTGTAAGCAAAGTTTGATTGAATAAAATGCTAAAGCGTACTGCTTTGGCGTTCTAGATTAACTTTCGGGTAATCCAGTGAAAATCATTGAGTACAGTAAATAATTATATAATATTCACCTGGTCCGCAACGCCCTGGTGAGTTGCTGCATGGCAACAGCGTCTGACGTAGCGGGAATGGTCGCGTCTACTGCTAGCGTACTTAGCACGCGGGTGTTTGGGTCCTCCGAGTCGAACGATAGAGGGTAACCTGGAGACAGGTAAAGTTTAAATAAACATATTTTATTTCATATATTTAGGAAAAACAAACAGTTACGTATTACAGGTTCATAGAGAAGAAAGAAAAGATATTTATTTGGCACACGCCACAAGTGCACACAACAAAATAAAAAATAAACTAAAAACTAAACAGAAAAATAATAATATTGTGTGTCTCACGGCTGCGCCAAATAAGCCCAGTTCAGCATATTGTCGAGCTAGTGCCCGACGCTAGTTTTCGACTGGACCTGAGATAGTGATGTAACGGACTAAGTAGTGATGTGAAGGAATTATACAAAAATATGATAAATATGCTACGATCCCGCGTTCCGCGTGCGATCCGGCGTTCTGTGGTTTCTGCCTACCCCCTTGGGAAAAGGGCGTGAGTTTATGTATGTGTGTATGATAAATATGCTAACCACTACGTCACAGTATAAATATGGACAGTAGCGAAACTAAGCCTAGTTGATGCGATAACTACCTACGCTCCATTGAAGCCATAGGGTTGTCCCTTTTATGCACGGTTGCTGAAGTCCCTAGATAACTTCTCAACATAACATTTTTATTCTGTTGTGATCAATCAATCGAATTAAAAAAAGCTAGCTTACAAATACAATCTAGATAGGTTATCTTATGGCGTCGGTTAATATCTCAACAAAAGACATTTATGTAGTTTAAAAACGGAAAACAGTTTAGTACACAACAACTTGTAGAACTATAGATCTTTAACTTTGTCATAACGGCGCACGCGGCTTAACCTGTTACAAGTGTTGGCGGGAGCGAGCCGCGGTTGGACGATACTCGATAACGTTTCGTGCGCTCGTTGGAGTGCGCGCTCGCTATCCACGGCTGCGGCACAGGTTGCGCGCGGGCAATGCTCATGAAAAAAAAGGAAATTAAACAAACAAAAGTCACCGACTTCAGAAGCTGTTTTTTTTAAAGAGTTGTTTTCATTTTTCCATTTTTAGTTGTAATATCCTATACTAATAGTTACGATGCATTTAACATTCAACCAAGAAACCTAACCCTTAACCTTCAAGATTCTCTTATAATTGCTTTTAACTCCTAACCGTTGAGGAGTTGTACCTTTCACAATCAGCTCACCTAGATAACCTGAAAGAATACAACCCCATAAGATTTTATTTAAGAATTATCCTCCAACTCCTAACCGTTAAGGAGTTATTCCTTCCATCATCAGCTCATCAACATGAGGTAATGACTGCCAGATGTAAATACTTAAATAGCATTAGAAAAAATACGAAACACGTAATACGTGCCTATAAAATTTGAGGGTTGCCCTCGATTTCGTTAAGATTCCATCATCAGATCCAGACATGGTAACAGTGGGACCATCTCGGGAGTATACTTTTTCGATTAAAATTTTTTTTTTTCAAATCGGTTCATAAATGAGGGAGTTATCCGGAAACAAATATGATACAAAAACAAAACCAAACCGACGAATTCAGAACCTCCCTCTTTTTGGAAGTCGATTAAAAATACTTTCTTCTGCTGATGAATCCGAGTTGACACAGCCGTATACCGCGCAATACGTTCGTTGCATTTAAAAAAATATCGGGAGATATGAACTTATACGTGACCAACTGACCACTCGTCTCGGCGCGGCACGCACAACTGAGCGCACTGCGAAGACTTGCCAAGTGCCCCGTCGATGCGCATGTTTGTGTGAGTGTGCGGTTTCGAGCGTTTGTAGGTAGTTTCCGTACTGTCCATATTTATATTGTAACTACGTACTACATATCTTTAAGTATTTAAACGGTAGATATAAGGTGTAAATGGACCCTTCACGAATTCGTTAATCAAGCAACTCGTAGATCAAACTAAGTAACTCTCCGTAAAAATTATTGCAGGGACACGACTATTTCTTTTGCGGTGATAAATCACGATTTACGGTATGACTCAATGTCACGTTTCCAAAACATTGTGCTAATGAATGTTTTGAATAGTCGGGGTCATGGAGGTATTTAGTTATAACATAAAACACTTGTAATCAAAACAAACTTGTGAAAAAGTGCTTTCAAAACAGTGAAGGAAAACATCGTGAGGAAAACATAATCTTAGAACCAAAAAATTCGAACACATGTGACATCTACCAATCCGCACTGGGCCCGCGCGATGGATTATAGCCCATCCCTCTCCTAGAGAGGAGGCCTGAGTCCCTGCAGTGGGAACATTATAGGCTGATGATGATGATGTGAAAAAGTTGGAACTTTGACCCCCAATATCTCTGTTACTAGAAGGTCCGGTATGGTCTAACAAAAAATATATCGCAATAATGGGGAGAACCAGATTCTTTGGGTTTCTGCAAGGGTACATTAACACTAATTATAGCTGCATTCTCGGATGTGCCGGGTTACTGAACTTTACGTTTTTCTATTAGGACAATAGGGATCTTTACTGGCTAAAAAAAATATGATTATAATTAGTCCGTCTGTTAGATTATCCAAAAATATTGGATACGTATTTTTTATTTTATCAAATCAATAGAAATTGACGAAGATAAAACGCGTCAAAGATTTGAGTGAGGGGGTTGTGACTCACCGGTAAAAAATGTCATACTAATGTCTTACAATATGACGTCACACGAGTACGTGAGTGACAGTGAGTTCAAAGCACTGTATCGTCTTCATTGTTTGTTTACGTGAAAAAAGAAAAAGTACTTGTCCTATATTTTTTGGAAATCTATCTGACGGACTAATTAGATTTTTTTTGTTAACAACTCTATTCAGCTCAAATCGTCTGCATTATAATTTATACAAACCTCTAACAAGATGCAGTGTGACATCTGTTCCCGGTGTGATAGACTGGAAGATCTGAGCGACGAGGGCATGAGACAATCCACGCACGCCACGGTTACCAACTCCGACTACCACATCACCAGGTCTTAGCGCACCTGAAGAGAAAAATATCCTGTAGTTAGCGATCTACAAAATTTTTCGAGATTTTTTACATTAATTTTCATTGGCAGTCTTGATCCCAACAGCTGAGTAATAGGCGTCTTATTTTGTGTCATGATTTATAGGGTCGTGGTCAACATAGCATTACATCACGCCTGTAACCCCTGAAGGGATAGGTAGATATGTACCCATGTGATCTTAGTAAGATCACATTTTACCAGTTAATTTTAAATCCCATGTATTACATTGATGACGATAAGGTCGCCCTTATCGCCCATTGTCATCAAACGTGGATAAATCCAGATTCCGTGGCTGCTACGGAGTTCAAGTGTTATTGAATTTATACATCTGGAATTTCTCACATTCCAGATCAATAACACTTTGCCCGACCTGGGAATCGAACCTAGGACCTCATGCTAAGCAGCAGTGCTTGCGACTACTAGGTACACCAACGAGGCAGTCGTAGTGAATTTGTTTGTAACCCTCGTTCTTAATTTTAAAACGAGGCCAGTGACTTTAGCCAGTAGATGATACCAACTTAGAGTGGTGACCAAGCTGCGGGTTGTTCGAAAGAGATACCGCGGCCCCGGACACAAAGGGCTAAGAAGGAAAATGGGTAGTTTTTAGTCAGTAGAAGTCTGACACTCCCTTTCGCTCCGCCCAGAACGGGAGGAGTCATTTGATGACTTTAGCCAGTAGATACTAAATAAGGGTGGTGAACTAAGGGTGTTTAATATTTATAACTCACCATCAATCCAAGCAGGACTGTGTGGCACGATGCTCCGTATTTGTAAGTATCCTTCCGTTTCCGGTATCCCTTCAGCACCGATTAGCGTAAAGCCCAATCCCTGGAAACAATCATATTTATGTTGATAGGAATAAAGACACATTATATTTAACTAGCTTATGCCCGCGGCTTCGCCCTCATGGCTGTATGGTTTGGCCTGTGCGTTGATCCTCAGTCAGTCAGCGTTCCCTTTTATTCAATCGACTTCCAAAAAGGAGGAGTTTCTTAATTCGTCTGTATGTTTGTTTATATAATATACAGATAATGTATTAGCGGTGATAGCCTAGTGGTTTGACCGCTGGACTATCAAGTCATAGATCTCGAGTTTGTTCACCTCACCTCTGATTTTTCGGCGTATTGTATAATTATCACTTGCAATTATCGTTTTCCTTCACGAATGAAGGAAAACGTTGTGAGGCAATGAAACTAGCATGCCTGAGAAATATTTATCAACGGCATATAAAGCGACCTCAAAGGTTTATGGACGGTATAAAAACTTTGACCCCGATGCATGAACGTGGGCAAAGCAAGGATATGCAAGGACCGTAGCAGGTGGCTTTGTTTTGTCCTGTGTGAGACTAAAACATACTTTTTTCTTCAGGTGTCGTTCTGTTGTTTCTGCCTACCCTTGTGGAAAAGTCACAAGTTTACGTATGTTTAATAGTAGCTGTTTACGAACGAAACTATGCCGTCAATAAAGAACTACATTAATTAAATTCTACCATTCTTAAATGGCTAATGTAGGTTTCGGTTGAGACGCAAATCTCATAGGGCTACCACCCTAAACACAACACAATTAAAAAGCCGTATACATTAATTAATATGTCTGTTAGTTATAAAAGTTATAACTAGAATGTATTTAGAAACAGTAGCTGCAGTAAAAACGGTCGTCACGGCTGCCGAGCAAGGATAAACAGGGTCAACAAGTTACGGTTCAAAGCCGTTGCGCCCGGAACATGGGACTCTGGTAGAAAGTCGTCCTTTTCATTTTAATTCTACATTTAGAGAAATAAATAAAAAAGCAGTTTCTGTTTGTAATTCCAACGGTTTATAGTAATAAAACACGTTTTAAAAAAAATATTTATTTGTTCCAGCTTATCTTCGAAACGGGTGGACCGATTTTAACAACACTTCTACTGTCTGCAGCTGATGTTATAATGAGTAACTGAGGTCGGGGCGGCCCCGTCGGGGCTGCGGGTTGTTCCCAAGAGATACCGCGGCCTCGACATGAAGGGCTATGAAGGAACATGGGTGGTTTTTAGTCAGTAGAAGTCTGACACTCCCTTTCGCTCTGCCCAAGAGCGGGAGGGGTTATTTGATGATTTCCCACCCCCCAAAAAGAAAAAAGGTCGGGGGTGCGGGTTGTTCGAAAGCGATACCGCGTCCTCGACACAAAGGGCTAATAAGGAACATGGGTGGTTTTTAGTCAGTAGAAGTCTGCCACTCCCTACCGCTCTGCCCAGAGCGGGAGGAGTCATTTGATGACTTCCCAAACTCCAAAAAAAAAGGTTCGTTTTATTTTTGGAAAAAAAATTAGGGTTTCGTGCAAAAAAAATTAAAACCCTTGAAAGTGTTAATTAACAAAATCCGTTCCAAATAGAGAAGTATTATTTTTATAGCAGCGATTACGGATACTGTATCCGAAACAATGTTTATATCGCCACAAGGTTTTGGAAAACATTTTTCACACCTCGTAATCTTGCGACAGTCCGATAGACCTGCAATAATGGTATAATCCCAAAAATACGGTCAGCTGGTTTAATTGGTTTCAAGGCTAACGTAACAGGTATCCAATTACAGTGATTGACATCTCTGTAGACCGCATCAAAACACATACTCTCTTTTTGGGGCCGTCGGCAAAAAAATCATAACATATCATCACGCCTGTAATCCCCGAAGGGTTAGGCAGAGGTGTACCTAATAGTGCACCCACATTTCGCCAGTTATGTTTAAGTCCCATGTAATAGGGGGCGAGCCTATTGCCATCAACCGGGCACAATCCAGACTCCGTAGCTGTTACTGATAAATTCCTGATGGAAAAAGCCAATAACACTTTGCCCGAGCCGGGAATCGAACCCAGGACCTCATGCTCAGCAGTCGTGCTTGCGACCACTAAACCAACGAGGCAGTCTAACCAAAGAGGCAAAAAAATCCTAAATAATAATAAGGTCAACAACCAGACACGGATACAAACACAACGGAAATGAATCAGATAATTGCTACAGACTTCTGAGTCACAGGAAATTATTCGGAAACGTCAGTCTGATTGCTTACCTGAGTGCCTTTGGTAAGAGCGAGAGTAAATCTCTCGCCGCGAAGCTCCCCCGTAGGCGTAGGACCGTTAGACTGGCTGGTGCCTCCGTTTTCTGATGATAGTTTCTCCGCTGAAATAAAGTTCAATATGATCATGTTTGAAGGGAGAATATGGGTTTTGTTTAGAAGGAGGAAGCGGAGGTTTTTGCCTATTAATGCAACACACAGAAAGGTTAAAGCAACACGTGTTTCTTCTGGAGCTGATACCATATCACTACATATTTATAAAACAAAGTCCTTCGCCGCGTCTGTCTGTCTGTTCGCGATAAACACAAAAACTACTGCACCGATTTTCATGCTGTATTCTCCAATTGATAGAGTGGTTCTCGAGGAAGGTTTTAGACTATAATTTGACCGACATTCACGCTGGTGAAGCCGCGGACATCAGCTAGTCTATGAATAAATAAAAAAAACCTCTAGTTATAAGAACTAATGAATAGACAGACAGCCGCTTAACTTTCTGGATGGTTTTCTCGCATTTATCGCTTATTTTTGCATTTCTTTAGGGGCCAAAGTTAACTGAAAATAAATGAAGGTTGTGTTGTTATTTAGATTAATCTTAGCCCTAAAACCTGAGTAACCCTACTCAGACTTTCTGTATATACCCATAGGCAGAAAGCCATAAATCTGGGATGTAATTTCGAAATCAATCGAATCGCTCGGTAATATCGATTCGATTGAACTGTCTCTTTGGGTGCCGTAAAATCTGACAAACCAATATATCCTTCGGACAGTACTTGCCATGAAACACACTCTTACTATCACCAATCGTAAATAGCATGTACAAGTACCATTCATTCTATATCAACTGGTTTATAGAGATCCCTGTTTTGAAAGTGCAACAGCTACATAAGATACAGACAAGACCTTCTAATTAACCTTTAGAATTACGTCTATGAAGTGTCAAGTAGATCTTAGCGAAGGTGTTTTCTAATAGGCATGCATTTCTAAGGCCCTGTTTGGGGTCCCGTCGGGGCTGCGGGTTGTTCGCAAGAGATACCGCGGCCTCGACATAAAGGGCTAAGAAGGAACAAGGGTGGTTTTTAGTTAGTAGAAGTCTGACACTCCCTTTCGCTCTGCCCAAGAGCGGGAGGGGTTATTTGATGATTTTCCACCCGCCATAAAAAAAAGGCCCAGTTTGGGGTCGGGCAATGTAAGTTGCGTCGTAATTTGCGTCAGACGACTCGCGGTCACTTGTTTCTTTTACGCGAGGAAATGGGGGTTTAAAATGGCCATTTTTCAGATCATAATAGGATCATAATCATGAGGCTATAGAGGTAATGATTACAGCAATTGTCATTGTTGCTATGATGACATACGCCAACAAAACCAACAACAGCTGTATTGCTGTACTGCTGGCATAATAACTTTAGATATAATAGGGTAGTTAACAAAAAAATCTAATTAGTCCGTCAGATAGATTTCCAAAAGATATTGGACACGTATTTTTTTTTTTCACGTAAACATAAAATGAAGGCGATACAGTGTTTTGAAAACTCGTGTGACGTCATATTCTAAGACATTAGTATGACATTTTTTACCGGTGAGTGACGTCACAACCGACTCAAATCTTTGACGCGTTTTATCTTCGTCAATTTTTATTGATTTGATAAAACAAAGAATACGTATCCAATATTTTTCGATACTCTAACAGACGGACTAATTAGAATCATATTCTTTTTAGTCAGTAAACATCCTAGTGCTAAGTAAAATTACGATGGTGTCGGGTTCCAATTTCACCTTTTTCTCTTACATGTGTGTATTTCGTTTACAGTATATTCCCCCCTTGAATTGTGCATTCAGTTATGTAATTCTGCATGAATAATCAAAGAAATTTCTGCCTGACACGCTCAATTGAGTCTGTATATTACAGCTTTTACTTTAACGACACCAAATTAAGATTCTTTGATAAAAGCGATTATGGTACTTAAGGGGATCACAGCAGTGGATGACTTTGACGATTTGACCTCTGTACTGGCTTTTGTTTATTTTTCGGCCCCTACCGGCAAACGACTGTACTACAGAAAAACGTACCAAAGAACAGAAATGTGTCGCAGAGTGGTCATCGTATTTGCCTAACATATTTTGTTTCTCTTGGAGTACCTACATCATAATGTATGAATAAAATATTTAATAATAAATTATACACTTTGACTACTGAAGTAATAACCTAGCTTTCATTAGTTATTTCACTGAGCACAGGTACTCCTACGATACATTCTTAAGGTCTGATAAAGACCAGGTAACTGCTTATCGCTTCTCAGTCACGGAAATAGTCAGAATGCTCCAGCTTTCAGCTAACTGAGCACAAATGCTACTACATGATACATTTTGAAGGTCTGACGATGACCACCTAAGTGCTTATCGGTTCTCAGTGACTGATGTAGTTAGAATGACCTAGCTTTCAAATTTTATCTATCTGAGCACGTATTCTACTACATGATACATTATGAAGGTCTGATGATGACCAGCTAAGTGATTATCGGTTCTCAGTGACGGATATAGTTAGAATGCTCCAGCTGTCAGCTTTTATCTTATTGAGCACGGATGCTACTACAAGATACATTTTGAAGGTCTGATGATGACCAGCTAAGTGCTTATCGGTTCTCAGTGACGGATGTAGTTAGAATAACCTAGCTTTCAAATTTTATCTGTCTGAGCACGGATGGTACTACATGATACATTTTGAAGGTCTGATAATGACCAGCTAAGTGCTAATTGGTTCTCAGTGACGGATATAGCTAGAATGACCTAGCTTTCAGATTTTATCTTATTGAGCACGGATGCTACTACATGATACATTTTGAAGGTCTGACGATAACCAGCTAAGTGCTTATCGGTTCACAGTGACGGATATAGCTAGAATGACCACCATCAGGTAAATGGCACCATCAGTCTCCAAGACTCTTCGAGCTCTTTCAAATGAGTCCACACACGACGGTTCTACGTGGTGCCATCAATGAGATCCTATACTTACCTTCGGAGTCTACCATCAGGTAGCTAGTATCATCAGTCTCCAAGGCCTCCTCGAGCTCTTTCAAATGAGTCCAAACACGATGGTTCTACTCGGTGCCGTCAATGAGATCCTATATCCACCTTCGGAGTCCACCATTAGGTACGAGACATCATCAGTAATCCAGATCTCCATCTTCCATCAAACGAAATTCTCAAGACAAAATAATTAAAACGATAAAACAATTAACACCTATAAAACAATAACATACATTACATAACATCGCGCCTGTAATCCCCAAAGGGTTAGGCAGAGGTGTACCTAATAGTAGGCGTGATGTTATGTTATGTATGTTATTATTTTAATGATTTTAATTGTTTTATCGCTTTTAGCGATAAAACAATTGTAGTCGTTCTTGTAGCACGGATGCTACTACATGATACATTTTGAAGGTCTGATGATAACCAGCTAAGTGCTTATCGGTTCTCAGTGACGAACGTAGTTAGCATGACGTACTTTAAAATTTTATCGATCTGAGCACGGATGCTACTACATAATATATTCTAAAGGTCTGATGATGACCAGCTAAGTGCTAATTGGTTTTCAGTGACGGATATGGCTAGAATGACCTTTTTTTTTTTTTTTTTTTTTTGGGGCTGGGAAATCATCAAATAACCCCTCCCGCTCTTGGGCAGAGCGAAAGGGAGTGTCAGACTTTTACTGACTAAAAACCACCCATGTTCCTTCTTCGCCCTTCATGTCGAGGCCGCGGTTTCCCTTGCGGACAGCCCGCAGCCTCGACAGGCGTCGGCCCTAGCGGGCCCCTTCCATGTTGCTGACATCTCTTTGAGGCGCGCGTGGAACACGAACGCGCCGTCGACACGGCCTGTCGTCGTCATAAGACGGACGGACGGCGAGTTACCCATCACTCACCGTCCACAGGCCCGCGTCTACGGTGGCCGGAAGCCATCACGTGGCCCCCGACGCCCGGAGCGCCTCCCGCGGCGGCTGGGACGAGAGGTTCTCTCCCTCTCACGTTCCGCCACCTCCTTGGCTAGAATGACCTAGCTTTCAAATTTTATCGATCTGAGCACGGATACTACTACATGATACATTTTGAAGGTCTGATGATGATCAGCTAAGTGCTTATCGGTTCTCAGTGACGGGTGTAGTTAGAATGACCTAACTTTCAGATTTTATCTTATTGAGCACGGATGCTACTACATGATACATTTTTAAGGTCTGATGATGATCAGCTAAGTGCTTATCGGTTCTCAGTGACGGATGTAGTTAGAATGTCTTAGCTTTCAGATTTTATCGATCTGAGCACGGATACTACTACATGATACATTTTGAAGGTCTGATGATGATCAGCTAAGTGCTTATCGGTTCTCAGTGACGGGTGTAGTTAGAATGACCTCACTTTCAGATTTTATCTTATTGAGCACGGATGCTACTACATGATACATTTTGAAGGTCTGATGATGACCAGCTTAGTGCTTATCGGTTCAAAGTGACGGATATAGCTAGAATGACCACCATCAGGTAAATGGCACCATCAGTCTCCAAGGCCTCCTCGAGCTCTTTCAAATGAGTCCAAACACGATGGTTCTACGCAGCGCTGTCAATGAGATCCTGTACCCACCTTCGAAGTCCACCGTCAAGTAAATGGCATCATCAGTCTCTAAGGCCTCCTCGAGCTCTTTCAAATGAGTCCAAACACGACGATTCTACGCAGTGCCGTCAATGAGATCCTTTACTTACCTTTGGAGTCCACTATCAGGTAAATGACATTATTAGTCTCCAAGGCGTCCTCGAGGTTTCAACACCATTAAAATAATAAGATACATAACATAACATCACGCCTACTATTAGGTACACCACTGCCTAACCCTTCGGGGATTACAGGCGTGATGTTATGTAATGTATGTTATTATTTTAATGGTGTTAATTGTTTTATCGCTTTTAATTATTTTGTCTTGAGAATTTCGTTTGATGGAAGATGAAGATCTGGATGACTGATGATGTCTCGTACCTGATGGTAAACTCCGAAGGTGGGTATAGGATCTCATTGACGGCACTGAGTAGAACCATCGTGTTTGGACTCATTTGAAAGAGCTCGAGGGGGCCTTGGAGACTGATGATACCAGCTACCTGGTGGTAGACTCCGAAGGTAAGTATAGGATCTCATTGATGGCACCACGTAGAACCGTTGTGTGTGGACTCATTTGAAAGAGCTCGAAGAGGCCTTGGAGACTGATGGTGCCATTTACCTGATGGTGGTCATTCTAGCTATATCCGTCACTGTGAACCGATAAGCACTTAGCTGGTCATCATCAGACCTTCAAAATGTATCATGTAGTAGCATTCGTGCTCAATAAGATAAAATCTGAAAGCTAGGTCATTCTAACTACATCCGTCACTGAGAACCGATAAGCACTTAGCTGATCATCATCAGACCTTCCAAATGTATCATGTAGTATGAGAAACCATCATTAGGTACGAGACATCATCAGTCATCTAGATCTCCATCTTCCATCAAACGAAAATCTCAAGACAAAATAGTTAGATAACATAACATCACGCCTGTAATCCCCGAAGGGTTAGGCAGAGGTGTAGCTAACAGTACACCCACATTTCGCCAGTTATGTTTAAGTCCCATATAATAGGCGCGAACCTATTGCCATCAACCGGGCACAAATCCAGACTCCGTGGCTGTTACTTATAATTTCCTGATGGAAAAACCCAATAACACTTTGCCCGACCCGGGAATCGAACCCAGGACCTCATGCTCAGCATCGTGCTTACGACCACTAGACCAACGAGGCAGTCCAAAATTAAAATAATATCATAGATATATCTATATACCAAAATATCTACTAAGAAACTTAGGTAATTTACCAATAGTTTTGGAGAGCTCGGCCGCGCGTCACTTTACGTTTATTAGGCACAGTCAGCTTAGTCTATGATAGGTGCAAACAACAAAACGAAATTACAAACTACTTTAAATATATTTACAAACTTATTTTCTGTTCTTATTTTACGAAATATTGATAACTATACAATTTACAATATGTTTTAATTCAGAAAACATTAAAAACGTGAACTTTTGAATTTTATTTGTGAAGTAATGACATGCGTGCAGTCCACCCGTGACAACAGTCATCGAGACACTGGCGCAGCGCGTTCCAAGTATGCGCGACGGGTTTTGCGCCGCATTTGCCTCAAAATGTCGGAAATTAATTTATTATTTTAAAATTTTATTACAAATCAGAGAAAATAAACAATACGGATTGTTAAATACATCACTACGTATTTTTGAGTATAAAATTCATACCGAACTATTCAGCCGTTACAGAGACAAAATTCGATTTAGGTTAAGACATACTACGATTTTTTATTAAATAATGTGAAGGTTTATTAAAATTTTAAACAATACGAATTATTTGTGATGACTTTAAGTATAACATATATTTTTTATATGGAAATCGTACGGAAGGATTCCTCAACAAATTTCTTTAAACATACGTCGTTTTTGGGATTTTAGCAACGCAACGGCCTTAAGTAGTTAGAATATGAATTCGTATTCTATCGGTATAGAGAGTATTTGATGCATCTAATGTCCAATTGTCTAAGGTTAGGATTCATGTGATGTTCTAATGTTCAAATCTGTTCGTAAGACCCTAAAATTGCGTTTTTACATATCGGGCTGGTTTCAGTGTCCTTTCAAGTCCAAGTGTGAGCAGTGTGAGCATGGCGAGGTTCTTCAGAAAGGACAGGAGCGTACTACACGTAATAAGCGTGCGTCTAGAAGGAGGAGTGTGGACGAGGTAAAAGGAGTATGTGAGGATCGTAACAGGTGGCGTTCTGTGGTTTCTGCCTACCTCCATTGAAAAACGGCGGTATGTAGGTTAGCCTATACAAAACATCTAAAAAACGAATCAATATTTTGACTCTGTTTTGGCAATTCGAAATCATAAAGTCTTGGTTTCCTTACGTAATTCCTCAAATACTGTACAGAAAGTAAAATTCGAAAATAGTCACAGAATGTTGCACCAACAGTGATTACTCAAGTCGAGAACAACAGAAATAATTGAGTATTTTGTGAAAGTTAGCTGAGGCAATGATGGGTACCCGTTCATTAGCATACTTATCACTGTTCACTTGTGCAATATTGAATTGAAATGTTCCGAAAAACGGTATTTGTGAGTGAATTCACGAGTAGTACATAAACCATGAAAACTAGGGGAGGCAATAGGGATGTTTACTGACTTAAAAAAATATGATTCTAATTAGTCCGTCTGTTAGATTATCGAAAAATATTGGATACGTATTTTTTGTTTTATCAAATCAATAAAAAATGACGAAGATAAAACGCGTCAAAGATTTGAGTGGGTGATTGTGACGTCACTCACCGGTAAAAATGTCATGTCTTAGAATATGACGTCACACGACTTTTCAAAGCACTGTATCGTCTTCCTTGTTTGTTTACGTGAAAAAAGAAAAATACGTGTCCAATATTTTTTGGAAATCTATCTGACGGACTAATTAGATTTTTTTAGTTAACTACCCCATTCAGTAGTACTAAGTATTTATTTTTTTTTGATAACCTGTCTTACCCGAGGAAACGTTTCGTCAGCTTATGTATGTCACTTTGCCTAATTAGGCGCCAAAAAATTCGCGGATTGTTGATATTTTTAAAAGACTTCGGAACCCCTTTCTTGTCATGATCATCATTCTCCCGACCTTGTCCCAATTTATTTGGGGTAGGCGTAACATGTCTTCTTCTTCCAGTTCGTTTATTGTACCAGTAGGTAACGTCTTTTCTTGTCATATCATCATTTACAAAGTTCATTCATTGTTACAGTGGTCTTCCTCTACTTTTTTATACGCATCCAAATTCATCTCAAAACTTTTATCACGTAATTTTTCCGAATTTAAATACTTGCTCGACCTAAATGTACGGGGCAGCTGTATTATTAATGTAATATAATAACACAGTCCATAGCTATTTTATAATAGTTTACACATACTATGGACAGTAATATTCTAGAAAATCGCTTAGACAATACCCCACACATTATATGTATATCCACGTGACTAAACTTCAAAGCAATCGTTTTGACTAAATGCGTTCATGCATACTTTCCACATGATCAAACTATTTAGGGACACGTTTTGTGAAGGTAATTTCATTATATTTTCCGAGAAACTATTACTATGAATAGCTAGCCTGTAAAATTATCGATTAGCCATCCTACGCAGCCTTGGGCGTCCAAAATAGGACGTCTGATTTTTCTCGGCCTTGAGTATTTATGGTCATTGTGGAAGGCGTTTGTTTTCTCTGTTACATCAACAAGTAATACATGCGTACATAAGGTATAATGTAAGATGTCTATTATCATCTGCCTAGCATTTCCGGATTTCCCCAACATAGTTAGGAAACTATGTTGGGGTCAGCTTTCAGTCTAACCGGAATCCATCCAAATATTCTTTTCAGCATCCATCATCAAACTAGTATGCCGTTTTTTTTAACGATGGGAAATCATCAAATGACTCCTCCCGCTCTGGGCCAAGCAGAAGGAAGTGCCAGACTCTTACTGCCTAAACCCACCCGTGTTCCTTCTTATGTCTGCCTGAAAGATATTTCTCGACGGCATGTATTGGCAAGTTAAGAGAAAGAAGAAAGAAGCATCCATCTTTTTGTAAAGATCTCATCTCATCCTCCAGATAAAACGAAGAAGCGTCTTATATCAACCAAAGAGGCTATATTACGCCTGTCGGGGCTGCGGGTTGTTCGAAAGAGATACCGCAGCCTCGGACACAAAGAGCTAAGAAGGAACAGTTTTTAGTCAGTAGAAGCAGACTTCTACTGCCAGCGTCAGAACACTCCCTATCGCTCCGCCCAGAGCGAGTGGAGTCATTTGATGATTAACCACCCTCGAATATTAGATACCAAAAGGATTACAGTTAATTCAATAAAGAAGAAAACGCAAATACATAACAACAGTAACCATGTTACAAAACAAGTTCTGGTTGAATTATTTCCAGTCAACTGGAACTCTACAGCATAATAATAATTGACTTATTACTTCCTGAATTTTGTAGATCGAGACTGACATTATGTAAAAGATTTATGGATTAACTGTTCAGTTGGCTGTGATTGCTTCGACTGCCTCATTGGTGGACTACTGAGTATGAGGGCCCGGGTTAGATTCCAGGGTCGAGCAAACTGTTATTGGATTTTTCCTTCAGGAATGTTTCAGTGGTAGCCACAGAGTCTGTATTTGTACCCGATTGGTGGCAATTATTAAATTTATTTCATCATCACTGCTCTCAAAACAGTGAAGGAAAACAATGTGGGGAAACCGGTGTGTCTTAGAACCAAAAATTTGAAGACATGTGACATCTATCAACACGCACTGGGCCTGCGTGGTGGATTATAGCCCATCCCTCTCCTAGAGAGGAGGCCTGAGCCCCTGCAGTGGGAATATTAAAGGCTGGTGATGATGATGGCAATAGGCTCAGTTAATATGGTTTTATAGGTTAAGGCAAGTAAGGTAAGTATAATGTGGATGGGTATTGAGTATCTTAGATTCACGTCAGTTTTACACAGGTCAAACAGTCTGAACAAAAATAGCTCTACGAAATTAGTTCCAAGACCTCCCTAAAAATAGCGGCATCAATGAAGCTTCTCTGTTCCTCAAACAAACTTCTATTTAACATAGGTGTAACAGATAGCAGAGGATGCCTGGAGGCGGAAGAAACGCCACGGCACGTACTCCTAGAGTGCAGGAGCGGATCACCGGGCATGAACTACGATCTCTATTAACTCTCCCAGAAGCCTGCAGCAGTCTGGGAAGGCTGCTACAATTCTGACGACTATGTTGGTTGGAGTAGGTAATATTTAGACACCACGCACAATGGTCCAATCAAGAGGCTAAGTGCGGATAAATCCCACTTAATCGTAATTAGTAGGTACAGATAGACGCCATAATCGATCAAATTTCTATAATAGATCACTATCGCTCAAGCATTAGGTTCATGGATCATCAGGAAAAACAAAGTTTCTGGTACCTTAATGTGCTGGCATCTGTACACTCAAAATATTATACTTAATTTGAGTGACAGGTGCGACCAATTAACGTAATCATAATTGATTCTCCAATTACGGTGTCTACTGAGACAACTTAACTTTGACTTTTAGTATGTTTAATTTGGGACATAAATACCAGGTCATGTAGTAGATATTCAGGTTTTAATGACTTCTTATTCAATAACCTAAATGCTGGTTTTCATAGCATAAAACATACCAAAAATAAACAAAACAATAGGATCTTACCTCTTAACCTCCTGGCTTGCAGCACTGGATTCTCATATTGTGTCCTCCTATTGATATGGTCCACATAATAAGACCCGTATCTCTCGTCGGACACTCGTTCCCAGCCAAAAGGCAGTTCATCTTCTCCGCATTCTCCCAGGGAATGTTTCCGAACTCTAGCTAGTCTTGGATCGAGCCAGTGTGAAGTGCCAGTGTTGTGGCTGAAAGAGGTTTTATTATTTTATTTTCTGGCAATAATTTTATAGGTGATTGAGGTGTTCCAAGGAATATTAATAGCTAAATCAGGCTATTAACAAGAGATTGGTAAATTAATGTTTTGAAGGCAGAAAATATTGTTTTTTGAGGCAGATAATTATGACTATTCAACACTAGACTTTTTTAACATACGTTTTTTTTTTGAGGGCGGGAAATCATCAAATAACCCCTCCCGCTCTGGGCAGAGCGAAAGGGAGTGTCAGACTTCTACTGACTAAAAACCACCCATGTTCCTTTATAGCCCTTTGTGTCGAGGCCGCGGTATCTCTTACGAACAACCTGCAGCCCCGATACCACAAAAGAATTTCCCTTGTATTGTAGGTGATTTTACAAACAATAATAGACAATAGGTTATCATTGTCTGTATACTTGTTACACACCTCTTGCAATATAGGTAATTTTAAGGGTGTAATAGCAGCCTTATTGAAAGAACGAAAGCTGCTGTAATTTATAGCTTTTAGTGTCAATTTCTGATACATTCAATGATTTGGTCATTACAAAGGAATTTACTGAAAAGCACGTACAGTTCTGTTCTAACTTTAGCACTGTTTGGAAGATAGTTGCAAATGATTGTCTGTGTATTACATGGTCAATACAATGTGTTTTCTGCACCCTGCTGATACTTACAAGTTGTGTTCACATGTACATTGTGTACATTATATGTTCCGAGACACCACACTTACTCAGTCACTTGCAGTTAACTTACAGGCCACTGTAAAGTTAGAACAGAACCATAGCTGGTTTTTTTTTATTTTTTTTTTATTTACATATAGGCTTGGTTCCCTGAATAAGTTGTGATTATGGTAAAAACAGTAGTGCTAGCTTACAGTGATTAGGGAATTATTCAAAATAATCACAGTAAATCAAACAAATATCTCATCGTTTGTTGCAAAAATTAAATGCATTGGTTTTTTTTTTTTTTTTTTTTTTTTTTTTTTCTTCACATCAAGAAGGTTGAATAACAAGTATTCAAGGCCAAGAGAGGCTCAGGTGATACAGTATTTGGACCGGAACCACTACTGCCCATACCTCAGGCCCAAATAAAATCATGGCTGCGTTTAAGAACCACAGAAAAACACCTCATCGAATGGAGAAACAGTGAAGGATGCAGGCAAACAAAAGATGCAGTTCCGGCGGCATCAATGAAGTTTACTCGCAATCTCATCAAACTTAAAAGGGACAAAATCCGTAAAATCATAGGAATTTTAACGGGTCACTGTTCCTTAAACAAACATCTACACAACATAGGTGTAACAGATAGCCCACTGTGCAGAGGATGCATGGAGGCGGAAGAAACGCCAAGGCACGTACTCCTAGAGTGCAGGAGCGTGGCAGATCACCGGGCACAAACTCTACGATCCCCATTAACTCTCCCAGAAGCCTGCAGCAGTCTGGGAAGGCTGCTAAAATTCTGGGACGACCTATGTTGGTTGGAGTAGGTATTCTTTGAACGACACGCACAATGGCCCAATCAAGAGGCTAAGTGCGGACAAAAGCCCAGTTAAACTAAACTAAACTAAACTAACAAGTATTCAAAGTAGATAAAATGACACAATATGCAGAACTGCAGCTATGTTTTTTATAGTTTTTGTTGAATCATGAAACTGGTTATATTTTGATGTTAGCATTAGGTAACTGCTCACATTTAAAGACATTCTATTGTTATTGGTAGGTGCACAATTTAATGACCATTATATTTCCATAATTGAACTTGAATTGTATCCATAGTTGATAGCATTCCTACCATTATTTTACAGTTTCATTTGAAAAAATGTGCATTACAAAATGGAATACAATCTACATGAAAGAAACTACCTATACTAAATTTGATATTTTCTTTGAAGCTGCTTTAATTTTAGGTACTGTAAAAGTCAGAAAAGTAACTCAACAATAGGCTAAGCAGATTTAAAGTGTGATAGTCAATCTTAAGCTACTTACTCAATAAAATACACCTCTCCGGAGGGTGTGAAAGCCTTCTCCCACATTGGAGGCAAAGGTCCTAGGTTGTACTCATCCTCATCCTCTCCCCTTTTAAGCACAGCATCACCAGGTCTTACTCCAACCACTGAACCACCAACTGTGCCTGCAGTCCCAGAGCTATGGGTTGAGATACCTGCTGAGGACAGCCTGTCCGAGTCCACAGAGCTCTGAGCCATGACAATTATTATTCAGAAAAACTATTTTCAACACATTTTACACACAACACTCGCTAAAATTCACTCATGTTCGCGCCAAACCAAAAATAACTTATATCTTTTTATTTTTTTAAATATAGAACCTTCTTGTTGCCCTTATCTTCATAGATAATTTTATCTTTTTTTGTTCATTCCCTTCGTAATTTACTCATCGATATGGCATTCCACAAAAACAAAACAATACAGGAATGCCAGTGACCACGTATGAGTCATTTTGGGACTGACTCCTCACTGACTTGTCGGTTCGTGTACTTTTTTACCTGCGCCATAGTTAACTACGTAACATATAACTGGATTTCAATTTACTTTCCGTCAGACCTTGTTAACAACCGCGATGCACTCGGCTCAATGCAACGTTATGTGCTGCAGGTGCATCGTAACGTACATCTACGATAACAATATCACACCACATTTCCCACATTCACTAGAAACTCGTAACGGTAAATGATCACAAAATGAATTCTATGACATGTAAATAACATAAATTCACTTTCTCACAAACAGGTAAACTGAATCTCTATATTTTTGAAAGTGGATGCAACAAGTGTAGGCACACATCTACAGATGTTTGTTTATAGCCACAGCAAGTACATAATTAAAGGTTGTTCCACTCTTTATTGAATTAATGACTGTATCAATGAAGATTTAATTAACACGTTCTGTTAACATCACTTTTATCTTCTTTTCAAACATATTTTCGACCACAATTTCACTTAAAAACAAGTTAATTCACTGAAAAAAATTAAAACGAACATATTTTAGTGTAATCGAATCGAATACATTACACAAAACATAGACAAGTCCAAGTCACAGTAGAGATGCACCTGCATAGAATTATCGATATAACGGATGATTTAACATCTTCAAATCACTATCGAATCTAAAGTCGGTGCCACTGATTTAGTCACAGATTTAGAGAAGTTATAGTTTCATATTAATACTGATCATTGAAAAATTAAGTTCTCCAATATTTTTTAATAATTTGTCAAACAGGAGGCCTATGAATATTAATATGTCATAATATTTCTGAATGAATAAAGAATCGTTATCGATTCTACAAATTTCCTTGGCAACTCTCTTTACTGACTACGTTCCGTTCCATTACGCGTTCCGTATCAATCGTTGGAACAAACATCTAGTTTTACGATAAATATACAGCACAAAATCCTTGTACTTTTTTTAAAGATAAATTATGATTAAATCACTCGATAATAACTGAGATTTTTGCATTTATTGTAGGTCTCATGAAATGGCAAATATTCTTACTGTCGTAATAGTCATGCATGAAACCATCGCTGCTTTTGTGAGAGTTGCAACTATACCCCAATAGATGGCATTGATAGGAAAATAATATGTTTGCCTAACCTTAATGAAAAAGGAATATAAATTGATTTGTAAAAATAACGCCAATGAGTAAAATAAAGTACTAAATCAAAATTTTAAATTATTCTACCTTTCTCTGGAGTCTAAAATGTTAGTTAATAGGTACGTAAACAGTTGATATTAATAATGATGAAGTAAGGAAGCGTGAAGGGGCGGACCAGTGTTGCCAAGTTTGAAATCTAGCGGATGGTAGAATTCTTCTAAAAATACGGTAGATTTCCTGAAATTACGTTGTAATATATATTTGAAATACGGTAGAATTACCTTGTTTATTTAGTAGCATGTTAAATATGGGTCAGAGTTAAAAAAAAACATAAATTTTTAATCAGAATCAGACAGTATAATTGTTTCAATGTTTTTATACATATCGACATTATGTTTTTGGATCATATCATGAGTGGGATTAAAATCAATACAGGTTTTTCCTTGACGCTGTATGGCCTGCTGCGATAAGAGATTTCCCTTGATGGATTTCGTAAGAAGTTTATTCCGTTTTTTCGTTTTAATGTCGTTAACTCTGCTGAAGACTCTTTCGCACTCAGCATTCGAGTGTGGTAGAGACAAAATGGCCAACATAAATTTTGGCAAGTGTTTGAAATAGTTATTTTCTTCCCGATGCTGGTCGCGCAGTTTTGCTACCTACAAAAAAAAAAACATGATTAGGCTGCTATAGCAATAGAAACTAAGTAATACGAATTCAGCTTGCTTCGAGGTTTTCTAGGAAACTTACCTGGTGCCAAAATATGTCCAGAGGTTGACTTATATCCAAATCTTTGTAGTATAAGGGCAACTTTCGCCACTCATCGTCAAGTTCCTGTTGATTTTCGATTGAAATTGGGGAAATTCTGGGCAGTAATGGAATTTAAAAATAAATACGTTCTTCATTGGGTATTACGGTATATTTTGCTACCGTAATTATATTCCTACGGTAGGTGGTAAATCTTTCCTGATTACGGTGTATTTACCGTAATTACGGTGCAGTTGGCAACACTGGGGCGGACCGTGACTTTGTGGGGCCCTGGGCTAATATTACTTGGAGGCCTTTTCTTGTTTTTTTTGCGGATGGTACATCATCAAATGACCGTCCCTGCTCTGGGTGGAGCAGAATGGAGTGTAATACTTGTACTAACTAAAACCCACCCATGTTCCTTCTTTTTCTTCTTTCTCCTTAGCCTTCTGTGTGCTCTATGGCCACGGTGTCTCTTTTGAACAGTCCCCCAAGCCCCCGGTAAATTCCCTTGCATTAACGCGCCGTCAGCACGGCCTGTCGTCATAAGACGCAGTGTTGCCATATATACAGATTTCTCCGTATTTATACAGATTTTTGATGTGTAATACAGATTAGCACTGGATACAGATTTATATACAGAGTTTTCTAACTCGATTAAATTACTATAATAATCAACTCAAAACAGAACGAAGCAATAAAAAGTACACACATCATTGAATACACAGAGACACAGAGTGGCGGTTTTTGCGTAATAATAAAGATCTAGCGCCTGATGATTCAGAAGACGTCGAAATCTACTGGTGTAAAGTCACTGCAGTTCGTGATCCTGCTAATTACAGCAATCAATTATATCCTACACTGTCTAAATTTGTTTCTGCAATCTTAAGTCTACCTCATTCCAGTGCCGCCGTAGAGAGGATCTTCTCTTCTATAAATTTATTATAGACAAAACAACGCAATAGACCTAATACAAATAATATTGAAGGTCTTTTACATACAAAGCAACTGATTGGTGCAAAACCTTGCTATAGCCTAGAGGTTGATAATAAATTACTGTTAAAATTTAACAAAAATATGTATAACTGAAAATAATAAAGTAATTATTATTTTCAGTTATGCAAATGTTTGAGTTTTAATATGTTGTTTGTTTAAATTAATGTTTTTAATTTTACAGTAAGTATATTTAAGTACTTAAATAAAAAGTCAATTTTATTAATTAGTGTATTGTTATTATTTATACTGAAAACGGGATATTTACCATGTTTACTTTTTTTTTTTTTGTTTGTTTTTTTTTTGTTTTCTTTTTTTTTGTTTACTTTTTTGTTTGTTTTCTTTTGTTTTTGTTTTCTTTTTTTTTTGTTTAATAGTGCTAGTGACCATGCCAGTTTAAAATCTTAGTGTATTGTTTTATTTCATATACGATAATCATCCCATATCACGTTAGTTCTTCTTCTTATTCGTTCTTTACTCGTAAAAGAAGCAATGATGATGATTAATAATTCGATTTTGGTTTATTTGATTATACAGATTTTATACAGATTTTAAGTTAAAATAGCATACAGATTTTATACAGATTTTAGCAGTTTCTACTACAGATAAAAGGTTCAAGACATCTGGCAACACTGATAAGACGGACAGACGGTGAGCTAGCCCATTACGTACGGTGGCCGGCAACCGCTCTCTCCATGTCACCATAAGATTGCGCTGTAGGCTTGTCCGCTAAGCGGCGACTTGCCGCGGCAGTGGAGTTTCCCCCCGGCGCGGCGTAGAAGGCCATACGTGCCTTCCTTTTGGAGCGCGTTCAGGTATAAGTGAGTAGCTCGCCGCCTGAAGTAACACGCCCATACCGTGGTCCCGTTAAGGGCCATGGACCGCACGACCCCCGGCATTTCGTACCTTGGACTTCTCAGGTTGAGCAAGAGCCGTTGAAAGGGAGCCCCGGCCCGTTCCAATTTCAGAGTTTTACCGACTCTAGAGGACGAGTCCTAGGTACTTTGATGTCGACTCGACGCCGATAGAAACCCCACCTAAGTCACATAAGATACTGACAATGGCGCATTTTGAGGCCCATGAAAGCACATGGCCTCGAACTTGTGCAATGCCAACTCGAGACTCAATTGCCGGATCATCTACACGACTATCGCAACCCCGCGTGCCGTGCTTTCAGCCGCCGCCTCGTGCGACCTTCCTTGCGCCATTACCAACATGTCGTCCTCGTCAGCGTAGCAAACTACGCTAACGCCACTAGAGGGCACAGGGGCGGCCCCAAAACAAATCCCTGTGGGAGATCGCACGACATCTCTTGCTGGTTCCATCTCCGCCGTCCTCATATTCGTCAGATAGTCCCCGACCACACGACGAAGGTAAGGCGGCACGCTGTGATACCGGCTCCAGGGCATGATATTAAAGAAGTTGGCGATCAAATCAAATCAAATAATTTATTCGCATAATATGGGTAAATAGATGATACATAATGCATTACATAATACAACAAAAAAGATCCTCATATTAACCATTTCTGGTATGCAAAAGTTAAAACTTAAAATAAAAGTTTAAAAAAATAATGAATTGGGTACCTATCAAATACATAGGTACACATTTACATTTTGAACTACCTACATACTAAATTAACTAGTTATTATTGCACTGATAGGAACATTGTAAGGCGCTACACTAATTTTCTATTCTTATAACTAAGGTATTCCTGGGTCGTGTAGAAACATTTATTGACTAACCAGGCGTACAGTTTTTTCCGGAATAAAGGAATAGATCTAAGGTCTTTTAGTTCACTAGGTAATTTGTTAAATAATTTAATTGACATAGGGTAACAATTTCTTCTAAACAGATCAGTTTTTATGTTCGGCAAGGGAAAACTATTAGGATATCGGGTATTAAAATTACAATAATCACCAAAGGATTTGTATAGATACTGGTGTGTTTTGACGAAATTGCAAGATTCAAATATATACATGTCAAGATACACCACGGGGTACCGCATCCCCGTTGTAAATGCTCTCAGGCGCAAGATGGCGTCCATACCCGCAAAGTGCTCGGCGAGGCGGTTTGCAATGACACTTTCAAAGAGCCTGCCCGCCTCGTCAAGCAGCACGATGGGCCGGTATGCGGACGGAGAGCCCAGGCCCAATTTCTAATGAGGACCAGCTCCCGTCTTTCAACGAAGCGGGAACTGACAAGCCATCAGGTACATACTACTTAGGAGCCTGCATAATTTAATTAAATACTTTGAATGTTTTTTTTTTTTTGTGTTTTATAGCATCGTATTGGATGATTCCGTAATGTTGCTATAGGTAATTAGTGATAAATAATAGGGAATATGCATACATTTTCTTTTTTGTTTATTTCGATACGGAATGTACTATAAAATTATGACAGAAACTGACCAAGACCAAAATCGGCCAAACAACACAAAAGTTATAACCAATAAAACTTTTGTTTCTGTCTCTTTCTAGAAAAACGGAATTTAGTAGGTACAATATGGATTTTGTACGTCGTGAGCAACGACGTCATGAAAGTTATCGGATCTCTCTGTCTAATCAGCAGTTTCAAATGCTGAAAAACTTAGTATTTTTATAAATATTTGAAAAATAATTTCACTTTGCTATTACAGACTAGTTCTAATACGTTTTGTATAAAGTGATAAAAAAAAATTATGCATCATCATCATCTTCCTGCCCTTATTCCATTTTATTTGGGGTCGGCGCAACACGTTCTCTTTTTCCATTCTGCTCTGTTACACGTCACAGTGGCATTTACTCCTTTCTCTTTCATATCATTCCTCACACACTCCATCCATCTTTTCTTTGGGCTTCCTCTCCCTCTCCATCTATCAACATTCATATCCGTCACATGCGATTCGTCCCTCGTCCATACTTTCAACTTTTCTGTAACTGGCGCAACTTTTAAACTTCCTCTTATTTACTCGCTCCGGCAAGCTTAGCGGTATGGAAGCTCCGGGCACGGGACTAGAGAGACCGCCGAAATCACAGAATATGTATTCGGTTTTGGTCCTACGGATATAATTTTGTTATCTAAATACAATTTTGTCAAAAAAACTGTTTTCGGTGTACTCAGTACTATGTATCTACATGGTATAATAATATTAAAATTGCTTTAAAATTTTAGATTTTTATTCACAATATTGTCACTGTCTTCTATGCGGCTAGGGCCCCTTTATATCCACGGGGCCCTGAGCTGCCCAAAAAGCTCATAGGTAAATCCGCCCCTGGTCAAGCGTGATTCCTGGTAAAAGTAAATGGATTAATATTAGTAATTTGATAGAGAACTGGCAGTATCTCTTTCACAGAAATAGATAAGTATGTAAGTAGTCGTGATTAGAGATGTCAGCATAGTAGACTTGGCCCTTGGGTAATCCCTCCTTGCAAAATAGACTTGGTTAGACTGGACGCCAGCCCCAATATACATGGAAAAAGTCAAGGGAGATGATGATGCATGGTCACTCTTACGCGGCTGCTACCAGTCACCTTAAGCACCTAGAGTCCTAGACCTAGACCGTTGCTCCACAAGGTCTGAAAGCGGCCAATCCTTCGCTATCCGAATCAGGATCTCCACTCAGCAGCTGTGCCGAACTACCAATGTCACTGCTTGCACCATTTTCTATCTAATTAGTATCCTAATCCTATGAACTCCTCCTAATTTTATGAATGTGAAAGAGAGTTTGTTTGTGTATATCTGTGTTGGAGTCCCCTAAACTGCAGACTTTCTGTTGGCCGATAGTTTACTTGGGTCTGGCTGTTAGCGCGCACTCTATGCCAACTAAACGGTTGGGATGGTGACGAATTCCGAATGTGATGTTACCAGACCAAACCACCAACCACCCATGGTTGAACACACAGACTGACAGACAGACTGACAGACAGACTGACAGACAGACTGACAGACAGACTGACAGACAGACTGACAGACAGACTGACAGACAGACTGACAGACAGACTGACAGACAGACTGACAGACAGACTGACAGACAGACTGACAGACAGACTGACAGACAGACTGACAGACAGACTGACAGACAGACTGACAGACAGACTGACAGACAGACTGACAGACAGACTGACAGACAGACTGACAGACAGACTGACAGACAGACTGACAGACAGACTGACAGACAGACTGACAGACAGACTGACAGACAGACAGACTGACAGACTGACAGACAGACTGACAGACAGACAGACTGACAGACAGACTGACAGACAGACTGACAGACAGACTGACAGACAGACTGACAGACAGACTGACAGACAGACAGACTGACAGACAGACTGACAGACAGACTGACAGACAGACTGACAGACAGACTGACAGACAGACTGACAGACAGACTGACAGACAGACTGACAGACAGACTGACAGACAGACTGACAGACAGACTGACAGACAGACTGACAGACAGACTGACAGACAGACTGACAGACAGACTGACAGACAGACTGACAGACAGACTGACAGACAGACTGACAGACAGACTGACAGACAGACTGACAGACAGACTGACAGACAGACTGACAGACAGACTGACAGACAGACTGACAGACAGACTGACAGACAGACTGACAGACAGACTGACAGACAGACTGACAGACAGACTGACAGACAGACTGACAGACAGACTGACAGACAGACTGACAGACAGACTGACAGACAGACTGACAGACAGACTGACAGACAGACTGACAGACAGACTGACAGACAGACTGACAGACAGACTGACAGACAGACTGACAGACAGACTGACAGACAGACTGACAGACAGACTGACAGACAGACTGACAGACAGACTGACAGACAGACTGACAGACAGACTGACAGACAGACTGACAGACAGACTGACAGACAGACTGACAGACAGACTGACAGACAGACTGACAGACAGACTGACAGACAGACTGACAGACAGACTGACAGACAGACTGACAGACAGACTGACAGACAGACTGACAGACAGACTGACAGACAGACTGACAGACAGACTGACAGACAGACTGACAGACAGACTGACAGACAGACTGACAGACAGACTGACAGACAGACTGACAGACAGACTGACAGACAGACTGACAGACAGACTGACAGACAGACTGACAGACAGACTGACAGACAGACTGACAGACAGACTGACAGACAGACTGACAGACAGACTGACAGACAGACTGACAGACAGACTGACAGACAGACTGACAGACAGACTGACAGACAGACTGACAGACAGACTGACAGACAGACTGACAGACAGACTGACAGACAGACTGACAGACAGACTGACAGACAGACTGACAGACTGACTGACAGACAGACTGACAGACAGACTGACAGACAGACTGACAGACAGACTGACAGACAGACTGACAGACAGACTGACAGACAGACTGACAGACAGACTGACAGACAGACTGACAGACAGACTGACAGACAAACTGACTGACAGACAGATAGACTGCTCTTGCTCATCCTGGGGGGGTCCAAAACTCTCCAGTAGTCCAGGGGTACCGCACGATCTCCGGCGAAGAATAGATCTCATTTTTTGTGGACTGGCTAGAAAGGTGTCACGGCGCCTTCACCTACGTCTGACGCAGGTCCTCGCCGGAAACGGTTAATCCAGCAGTTCACTGCACCAAACCGGGCGGGAGGAAACGCCCGGGTGCTTTCATTGCGAGGATCGGCTGGAGGACAGGGTGGAGTAAACCGTGGAGGTCTGCTCCGCTTGGGCGGCTGCGAGACTGTTCGAATACCGTGGTCCCAGGACACAAAGGGCTAATAAAGTCAAAGTCAAAGCATTTATTTCAATTAAACCATTACTGGTACTTTTGAATGTCAGAAGAACAATTCATAAAACTAAACTACGAATGCAATACGTCATCCCGAAAGCCACCACGCCGAACCACACGCCGCCGAATGCCCGCAACAACGAACACTGCGAGCACGAAAGCACACAGCGACGCACACCGCAACAACGAATGCACGAGACTCCAAATCACGGAACAACGAATGCACGCTGCAACACGCAACCGCCACCCCGCGACCCGGAGCCCCGCGCACCCACCGCCACGGCACGAGCCGCCGCGCGCCCCCGCACCACAGCACTCGCCGCCGCAGACATCCGGCGACGCGAACTCGACGCAGCAACCCCCGGGACGAACGCATTGCACTCATAAGCTACAGTCACAGTCACAAGGCATAATAACTTGTGAAAGTACTGTAGTTGCCCATTCCCTAGCGTAGATCTCTATGGAGAAGAACGGGCAAGAAATAAGAAGGAACATGAGTGGGTTTTGTCAGGAGCAGTCTGAAACCCTTGTATTCCGCGTAGATCGGCGGGGGATTTGATGATTTCCAATTTATTTATTTATTTATTTAGTACTTGGAAGACTTACAATTAACATTTCATCATTTTTTAGGGTTCCGTAGTCAACTAGGAACCCTTATAGTTTCGCCATGTCTGTCTGTCTGTCCGTCCTCGCTTAATCTCTGTGACCGTTAGCACTAGAAAGCTGAAATTTGGGACCAATATGTGTATCAATCACGCCGACAAAGTGCTAAAATAAAAATTGGAAAAAAATGTTTTATTAGGGTAGCCCCCCTATATGTAAAGTGGGAAGTGTTTTTTTTTTTAATTTTAACCCTAATGTGTGATATATTGTTGGAAAGGTATTTAAAAATGAATAGGGGTTTACTAAAATCATTTTTTGATAATGTCAATAATTTCGGAAATAATCGCTCCAAAAGTAAAAAACAAAGCGTCCCCCCCCCTCTAACTTTTGAACCATAAGTTTAGAAAATACGAAAAAAATCTGAAAAGTAGAACTTTATAAGGACTTTCTAGGAAAATTATTTTGAACTTGTATGGAAACAACAGATGGAAACTGCAGTTAACCAATATAATTTGGTCCCTGAATCGTATGAGCACCTATACAATCCAGAGGTCAAGTTTCATTTGCCCGTATTTTTTTTTTAACTTCGTTTACATAATATTTTATTATCTACGGAACCCTACACTGAGCGTGGCCCGACACGCTCTTGGCCGGTTTTTTTCGTTTAAAAATTTCCACGCGCCTCATGTAACCTCGCGCCCCTAGGCACGTGGCTAGTTTGCCTTAGGTATAATCTACCTCTGAAGGCGTGTGTAGTTGTGTGCTCATTGCTCTATTGGTTAGAGTCGAATATCCATGAATAAATAAATAGAGTTCAGTGTTGATGCATCTTGTCATCGCAATGAAAATTCAGAAGCCGTGTTGTGTGGCGTAAGGTTAGTATCGACGTCACACATCTACAGGAAATGTTGAGATACGTGTTTAAACAAATTATTTTTTTGGGTCAACGACATATTATTTCAGTAATAAGATATATTCGCGTGCATTTTTCATCTTATTTCTGTCCCTTGATGTATTTTTAAATACCTACATTTGCGTCATTCGATGATTAAGTGGACATTTCTTTTGCACTCAGAAAATGTGTCTCATTTTTAAGGACATGTAAATGTGTTTTTTTTAAAAAATAAAATAAATAAAGGATCAGGATATAAGTAAGGATCGTAGCAAGTGGCGTTCTGTGGTTTCTGCCTACCCCCATGGGAAAAGGGCGTGAGTTTATGTATGTGTATGTATGTAAAATAAATAAAAAGAGAATTATTTTTATGACCGGATTTGCCTCAACACACAAAATTCAAAAGTAATTAATTCTGAACAAAACGTTCAATAAATTCGGGCAAAATGTTTCAGCACTCTGTAAGTCTTGCGACAAAATTAATGTTCACGTTTGTTATGTTAGCACATTCGTAAAATATTCGTTTAGGTGGTAACACCCGAAAATACACCGCGGCACAGCAGCTGAAGTGGTCATAAATGTCAATTTTTTAGCGGGAAACCCGTTCGTCAGAGATTAAACGGGTATAGTTCGTATTATTAACTTTTTGTTGGTTTATTATCGGATCGAGAATGTCCGCAATACTCTGGAAATAAAAACAATGAATAGTTCTAAACGATTCTTAAAAAAATAATTATGTAAAAATATTTTGTAGATATTATTATGTTTTTCATTCATGAGACTATGAGGAGACTGTCATAATTTAGAATTTCTTTGAAACATTGAGAAAAATCTGAACATAGGTAACACCCATTTTAATATTTAACAATGAGTTATGCCTAGCAAAAAACTAGAAAAATAGTAAGTAATAGATATTTATGACCTACTCTATGACTTACCACCCGGTGCTACAATAATGGAACAGAATTATGAACGGCTTGAGGTAATAACCATTATTTCCACACGCCTGAAGTTCTTGATAAGGTCGAGATCACACAAAAGTACCTAATAAGTCGGTTTTTCGCAACTGCTGAACCGCCCAGACCACTGATTGTTAGTCCTGTTCTGTCCTAATACTCCTAGCGCCATTTTCTTCGAGGTCTATCACAATGCCTTCTGCTCTAGGTACAGCTTAGCGGCTTCTTGAGCGATGCCAGTGATAACAGAACGCAGCGCTGTGATGCAAAAACAATCTGATAATTTCATATCAGAAAACAACGGCCAATTGCACGTTGGAAAACCTTGAAAGATGAGAACAGACCAGATGAACAGGGTGTAAAGTTCCTCCTCCCCCATAGAAAAGGGAGGATCCTCCAACCAGACGGGTGTTAAATTGTGTTTGGTGGGCTAACTGCCCAACATAATTATGTAAGTCGGTATTTTCTATATGAGCTAATGTTGCGGATAATTTTGATAGCGCGATGTAGGATTTGTCATTAGTTCTTATGTGTTGCGATAGATTTCGCTGTCGCCACAGGTCAATACGGGAAGAATAAATGTCTATGTTTTTTTTTTGAGCGATATAAGAAAGTTTACCTTCATAAGCTTTTTAATAGTTTCTAAAGGGAAACCTTATGACTACCTTGTCTAGTCTGACCTGGAAAGACTAGCCTGAGTAGATCTATTCAAGGACATATTGTAATTCTTTACCATTGTCTTCGATCCTATAGGTACTTATAAGTGTTTGTTTAAACAAAGTTCTTGACAATCTATAGAAAGCCAGCGAATGCAGTCGCTGTGGCCGAAATCGGCTAGATGGCCTCATCATCCTCATCATCATAAAGGTGTTTGACATCACTTTGGTGTTCGACATATTTATCGCCAGTTTGACCTCAAGTCTTGCTGGGCTGAGCTGGTTTAGTTTTAGCTTTAGTTCTGCCGCTGTGGATATGAATAGGGCAATTTCATCAGCCAACTGGAGGTTTGTTACCCCGCCCTGCCAAAGTAAATGTGAAATAAAATAGAATAGAATTAGAATTGAACCTCCAGTACTTGTTTCGGGTGTAGTTGTTTGTGTACGCGAGTTTTAAAAGTCTGTACCACCACCCACGATATGGGAAAAATTCCTAGTGCAAGAAGGTTTAAAAATAGAATGTAATCAAGCAGAGGACCAATTTATCAAACATTTGGGAGTGTGCGCAGCACCTCCACGACCTGACCCTACCCGGGTACCCCACCCACCACCACCTGGTCCAATCCGTTGGTAAAAGGGTGATCGTTTTACCACCGGAGTAGTAGTGGTAAAAGGGTGATGGCCTACCATCACCCTTTTCCTTTTTGATCTGGTCGTGCTGCTGCTGCTGCAGTCAGGATGCATGTTCTGCGTTTGTACCATCCACACTTGGTTGATATCCCGACGTGTCGTACTCAGCGCTTCTCCTTCACTTTTATTATGCGCACAGCCACCCTTTTTCTTTGGAAGGTGGGGAATCATCAAATGACTCCTGCTAGAAACCACCCATGTTCCTTCTTAGCCCTTTGTGACAAGTTCGCGGTATCTCTTTGGAACAACCCACAACCCCGACGAGAACCCGTCTGCTCACAAAGCAAGATTGAACAGTCATCTTCAGGGTATGCTCGCAATCATGGACCTTATCCATTACTTTCCATCAGCCGTGATCGAAGTCAAGAGCAGGCCCATTTAGCAATACAAAAAAAAGCATGAATAATCTCCATAATTAAAATTCCAAACGAAAGTCTTCGGTTTTTAAACGTTTTATCTCTTGTATTTACGCTATGCTCTCTGAATAAATGGTTATTACCCACAATATGTAGGAAGCAATCGTCGCCAATGTTTTTTAAACGGTTTACAGGTTTGCAGTTGCAAACTTAGAGAGTAATCATACATTATCATCATCATTCTCTTGCACTTATTCCAATTCTATTGCAGTTAACGCAGCATATCTTCTTCTTTCATACTTCTCTTTTACAGCTTCTTTATCAGACAACTCCTTTGTGGTCATACACACGAGGATATAAATAAGTGATTAGTGGGAACCTTGATACTCAGAGGGCCAAAACAAGTCATTATTGCTTTTAAAGCGTTTCCAATTTCTATAACGAGATTTTCTAAAGAATTGATATAGCGATATCGATGCAATTTTTTCTTGATGTACTGAGTACGTGGTAACTGTTTCGTGGTCGGTGTCTCTTCCACCTTGTTTGGCTTCATTTGAAATTGTTGTCTAGATACCTGTGTAGTTCAGGGTATACTGGTATTCACCTGCATCCGATAATACTGGACGACGACCCTAACATAGTTGGGAAAAGGCTAGGCGGATGATGACCTGTGTAGTGTTTTCGTTTAAAAAAAACGGTAAATAAGGTACATTTTCATCAATAGTTTTATTTTTTATGCTCACTCATACATTTTCCGAACAAGGTCATTTCCTCAATTGCATAGAGACGGGTATTCTCTCTGACTCAGCTCATGTACTGACCAGTTATTATATCCATGCAACCGTGTCGCATGACTTTATGACGCGATCCAAAATACATCGTTACTCGCCCAGCATTTCACCCGTGCCACCTAAATTTTATATTAAAAGCACGTGAAACCGTCTTAGTCACGAATGTTCGCTGGACGGGCGCAGACTACGCGATAAAAATTCCGACACCCAACACTCATAAACTTGATAATAATATAATTATATAACGAGGCAGTTGTGATACCCCCGTCGGCGATATCACTTGCCGCCACAAACTTTTCGCGCGTTTTCGACGACGCCATCTTGCGCGCTTACGAGTTTTCCGCCCCGGAAGTAAGTGTAATGGAATTTGTTTAAACAGCCTATTTATTTGTGCTTTACATCCTTTTTCGGAGTGTATTGTGAGTGTTTTTTATTTATTTTCAAGCTTAACGGTAAGATAGAATTAGGAGGTTAAGTTATTTAATAGTTTTTACGTTGTTGTTAAACGTTTCGAAACGATTTTAAAGCTCGCTAAATCGTTGTTTTCCTTTGCCAAATTGTCCGAGTGCATTCAGTGGACTAATTATTACGCAGAAAGACATTAAATTGGGCTTGGCATAAATGCTGGATTTCGCGCAAATTACGAGTTATATTAAACGGGTGAGATTGAGAATGTCACGAAATGATGTAATCGGTTAGCTGAACCCGCTATTTTAGGATTTGGTTGTATCCGTTATTTTAAATGTATCATTTGTGATTTTTTGTGTAGGGCGACTTCAATTGATGTTGCTATTAGTTGCAGTTGAATTACTATACGTAAAAACGGTGTAAAATCGCGAGTTGGTTTGTATTAGTTTGTTTTCGTGTCGGAAGTCACGATATATCAATTGACCTCTTTTAGGTGCATTTGAATCTTTGTAGAGTATCCATTTCCACTTTTCACCAGGTGAGATCTCAGTCTAGAGGTAAGGGGCCTCCCGTCAGGGCTGCGGGTTGTTCGAAAGAGATACCGCGGCCTCGACATGAAGGGCTAAGAAGGAACATGGGTGCTTTTTAGTCAGTAGAAGTCTGTCACTGTCACTGTCTTTGTTTTTTTTTTTTGGGGGTGGGAAATCGTCAAATAACCCCTCCCGCACTGGACAGAGCGAAAGGGGTTATTTGACGATTTCCCACCCCCAAAAAAAAAAAACAAAATGGGGCCTCGATACCCTACACTATCGGGGACTAAACATCATCATCATTATGCTATAGAAAAGGTTATGTCAATCACAAATCTTGCCGGAAGTCCTTGATTGCTAGTCTAAGCCTTCTGATTCATTCGCTAAATAAAGATGACAGGTGTCAAAAATTTCCAAAATCGCGTGCTTCAACTGCTTAGAAGTCTTTTCCTTACCTCCTAGCGAACTTCAGATGTAAAACTTTTGTGTATTGGTCCTCGGGTTTGAATGAATCAATGTCTATATCAATCAACACCAATTATTGCATCAATATTAATTAGGGATTCTATTTACCATTACCTACCATCACTCTATACAAGGTGTAAATGGTCTCTTCACAAAAACAATATGGTTGGTGACCAAGCATTTTGTACATTCACACACACAAAAATAATTGCCGGGAAACAACTTTTTTGGGGTGAAATATCACTCAATGTAACGCAGTCAAAACAATGTGCTAATGGATAGTAAACGAGTCAAGTAGTTATTAAAAGCATTTCAAGTAAACTGTGACAGTACTGTAATTGCCCATTTCAAAGAGCAGATCTCTATGGAGAAGAACAGGCAAGAAACCCCATGAATACTTTAAACTTTTAAATCAGATCAAGACCAGTAATTGACCTGAAATATTGTATTTTTATTTTTTATTTTTATTTTTATGAATAGGAACAACAAACAGTTACATTATGAGAACTTATAGCTAGTTTAACAATGTTTTCATTTTGATAATAATGCAACCCACAACGCTGTCCACGGGTTAACATAGTAATATAAAAAAAAAACAATAATCACCAGGGGCGAGTGAAAAAAAAAAATATTAGAAGAAAAAAAAAACAAATAATAAAAAGTACACAATTAGGCCAGATATAAGACAATAATGTGAAGATTGCATAGATTAATAGTAACTATATCTATTAATTTTTAAGAGCGTTGAAGACAAGACCTTTGAATTTTCCTATTGAGTTGTTGAAGATGTCAATATTTACAAAAGTTTTATTGTACACGTCAACCATGCGGCGGACGGGTGAGCGCAGGCCGGAGTTAGTTCGGCATGAAGGAATTGCGAATAGCGTACCTGCGCGCACCTTACGCTTGTGGAAAGTTCTAGGTATTGCGTAGCAAATCATATTATTAAGGTTTATGCAGTTGAACTTATTCCTGACAATTTTATAAAGCGTAATAGCTTCAAGGTATTTTCTACGACAGTGTAGAGATAAGAGTTTGTGCTTGCTGAGTAACTGGGTATAAGGTAGGTAAGATCGATGGCACCTGTAATGCATAGCACGTAGAAATTTGTGTTGTACGTTTTCAATCATTTCCGCGTATTTCTTATAGAAAGGGTTCCATATCGAAACCGCATACTCCAATTGAGATCGAACTAGTGCTTTATACAGGCATAAATAAGATGAGGTTCTTTTAAAGTTGAGGGTGGACCGCATAATAAATCCGTACATTTGATAAGCTTTGTTAATTATTTTCTCGATATGCAGGTCTAAGCAGAGTTTCGAGTCAAATATAACACCCAGATCGCGAATAGAGGTTAATTTAGCGAGCGCTGTGTGACATAGTGTGTAGGTAAAGTTAATAACGTTTTTTTTTTTGGTAAAGGTAATGTAATTGCACTTAGGCAAACTTAGCTTGAGCTTATTACTGGTACAGTAGTCGGATAGTCGGTCTAGGTCTTGCTGGAAAAGAGTACAATCATCAACAGTTTTCACTGTTTTGTACATCTTTAGATCGTCTGCGTATAATAAGAACTGAGTATGCTGAAAACATTTCCCTATGTCGTTAACAAATATGTTGAATAGTAAAGGCCCAAGGATAGAACCCTGCGGAACGCCAGATGTTAACTTGGTTATGTTCGACCTGTATCCGTTGATTGCAACACTCTGGCAGCGGTTGGTAATATACGATGCGAACCAGCGCAACAAGTTTCCTCTTATTCCATTGAAGGCAATTTTATTTAGTAATATTTCGTGATCCACCTTGTCAAAGGCCTTGCAAAAATCTGTATACACAGTGTCCACCTGATCATTAGCGTCAAAGCTGTCAAACAAAAAACTAGAAAAAGATAAGAGGTTTGTGGTAGTAGATCTATGTTTGACAAAGCCGTGTTGTTCCTGAATAATGACATGGTGAAACAATGGATATATTTCGTTGTGAACGAGTTTCTCAAAAACCTTTGACAAGGTGGAGAGGATGGAAATTGGACGGTAATTTTCAACTTTATTTTTGGAACCACTCTTGTGTACAGGTGTGATATTAGCGTGTTTCCACCGGTTGGGGAACACGCCTTCGGTGATACACTTATTATAAATAATAGTTAACGGCTTATAGATGTAAGCTGCAGTGTTCCTAAGAAAAAGTGCTGGTATTCCATCAGGTCCAGGTCCTTTTGAAGGATCCAATGACTTGAGTTCCTTCAGCACCTTTTCTTCGCTAAAGTGTAAGTTAGTGGTAACATCGCTAGCTAAGGAAGTTTCTGCTGTCGGCTGCCATTGTGACAGTAGTGGAGATGCAGGTTCATACACTGAGTAAAAGAAATCAGAAAACATATTACAAATTACCTCTGGTTTGTTGGATTCTGTATTATTGTAGGAAACTTTTGCCGGAATAATTGGTTTGTCCCTTCGGTTTGATACGTATGTCCAAAAATGTTTAACATTAGTGCGTAAGCCGTCTTCAATCGAGTTTATGTACGTAGTGTAGCATTTGCTACACAAATCTTTAAAGTTAGATCTATGCAGGGCGAATGTTTCATAGTCTGATATGTTATTGTACTTTTTCCACTTAACCCAAACTTTTAGCTTTTTTTTGAACAAACTTATTAAGGGACGTGAAAACCAAACTGGGAATGTGGAAGATTTATAATTAGTCAGAGGCGTGTAAGGCTTAATGATCTCATCTAGCTTGTCATAAAATACAGATAGAGCGTCCTCAGAATTTTCATGTGCAATAAGATCAGGCCAGTCTGTTTCTTGTATCATTTTGTTAATTTGATCATAGTTAGCCTTGTAAAAATTATATTTCTGAATATGCCGCTTTTTCAAGGGAGGGCTTTCTAAATTTATGTTGGTATTACAAACGAACGGAGGGTGATAAACGTCTACAGGTAGCAAAGATGAGGACTCGATTTTAACGTAACAGGCACTATTAGATATTATCAGGTCAAGGGTTTTGCCTTTAGCGTTAAGTAAGTTATTGTATTGCGAGGCATTCAGAAGGGATATAAAGTTGTTTAGGCGGCTACACGTCATGTTGGAACTAGAGCACAGCGGAGCACTTGGCGGTGAGTTCAGGGAGGACGCCATATTCCATGTCGTGTCGGGAATATTATAATCTCCAAGTATGTAAAAGTGTTCGACACCAGGGTTTGCCAAAACGTCGTACAGAAGTTCAAAGTGCTTCGCGTATACATGCTCAGGGGTCGTGGGTGGTATGTAGGCAGCAATGACAACATGACGCTTCTGGTTTTGGCCACTCGGTAGTTCAATGGCAACCTGCTCGATGTGGTTATGCCACGGAGATACGTTTATATATGTATTAAGGTCAATCTCAGTGGATCTGAGAGTCTTTAGTATTGCCACTAGGACACCACCACCATCCAGCTTCTTCGTAGCCGTGCGATCTCGATCACACCTGTACACAGTGTAGCGCTGGTCGATGAATTCGCTATTATTAATTTCTGGTGTTAGCCATGTTTCGGTCAATACGATGATATCGTACGTTCGCGAAAGGATGTTCATATTGAGAGTATGCAGTTTCGTACGGGTACCCCTACAGTTTTGATAATAAATAGATAAGTTTTTAAGAGTCACAAGAGCTGTTAGGGTATTTAATTGTGTTACGTAAATGTGCTAGCAGTGCGAGGGTGCCAGGTAATAGCGAGGTGTGTATGTAATGCGTAGAAGCTATAAAAAGTATAAGTTCAATTCCAGTTATCCAGCAACATATACAGGTAAAACATACGAAACATAGGTAACGAAAAAATAACAAAATAATAATAAAAAAATAACCAAAAAATAACAAAATAATAATAAAAAAATAACAAAAAAACAATTCAATCTTACAATAATAAAAAGTACGCAATTTTGAAATCATTTTACATGGCACTTTGATCTGTAACAATATTATTTTGAGCACTAAGGGGCGGGGGCTTATTAATTTTGTGGATATCATCCACTGTTCTAACCGCAAAGGAGGGAACTCCGTCCCGTTCACGTACGAGTATGGTTGAGTTTTTAACCCACACGTATTTAAAATCGCTTTGTTTAGCAGCGTCTTTACATTTTCGAAATAACTGCTTTGTTTTCAGAGTTAGGTGTTCATTTATATATAACTTACTTGGCGATCCTGATATTCCAATTTGATCTGTTTTCAGGCCCTTAGCTAAGCGGAAGGCGCTTAGTAGGTTATCGCGCATAATCCGTGTTGTAAATTTAACAATAATATTCTTCGGTCTGTTATTGGTTTGCTGGGCGTGCTGAACTCTATGGATAGATATTATATCTCTCTGTGATATTGGGAACTTGATGGCATTGCCAATCATATCCATTAACTGTTGTAAGTTTTCACCACGCTTTTCAGGGACGTTACAGATTTCAACGTTGCAGTTCCTAGCCTGCTGTTCCAGTGAGTCTATTTTGTGTTCAAGGTTGCTGATTAAGATTTGAGATTGATCGGAGCTACTGCGGGCTATGGTATCTACACGTTCCTTGAGGTCTTTATGTTCGTCGGCTTGGAATTGTAGTGAGGTTGTTAGATCTGAGACGCTCTCAGCAACCGTATGAACGTGTTCTTTAAGTCTCTCTTGTTCACTTCGGAGAATGCTCATGTCTTGTTTTATTTCGGAGAGAGTGTTCTTAATACCATCGTTGAATTTTGATATGCTAACCTCCATTTCTTGACGCCAGCTGCGCAAGGTTCCACTGATTTCATCAGTGAACGTAGCCATAGTGTGGTCCAAGTCGCTGCGCCATCCTTTTAACGTATCGTTGAGTAGCAAGGAAAACGCGCTAAGGTCGCCACTAGCGGCAGTGTGTGCGTCACCAACACTGGGAATAAGTGTTGATGTTGTGCCTGATGAGGAGTTCGATGACAAGGTTTGTTGATCCAAGTGGTCACAGGACATATTCATAGCATCATCGTGACTTGTAGACATACATATAGAGCGGTTCAGTGAGGCCGAGTTCGAGCGATCCCGACGTGTGACATTGCTGCAGGGAAGACATTTCCAGAGGGACTTTTGCTCACGAGTAAATCCTGCGAATTGTAGTTTTGTGATGTTCAAACACTCAAAGTGGTAAATTCCATCACAGGTATGACATTTTAGTGATAGTGCCACGGTTCCAATCACTTTATTGCAGAGATTACACTTCGAATTCATTTTCAGAGAGCAGAAAAAATATTATTAGGAAGAGTGTGTATATTATGGTACTACTTACGCCACCTAGTGGCAAATGTAGACACGAGTTGGAAATTTTCATGCGTGAGGATCGATATCGATTTCGCTGATCTACGATGTGGAGTGATGCTCGTAATAGTTCCAGTGTATTAGGATAGATGTCGCTATTCACAGACACGCAATGGCAAGAAGAATGATTTGCAAAATTTGGATAAAAATCAGCCAACACTTTGATTACGGTTTTATAGGATCTTGCACTTATATCTGCGCAGAATGACACCAGAAACGCCACACAACTGTTATTTCACTGTATTTCACCGAGTTTGTTGCACTTTTGTTTATTGTTTTTGTTGTTTTGAATACGGCGTACCGTGCACACTGGTTTTCAAGTGTTAAAACACAATATATTGTTATTAAAACTTCTCAAAACTATTAACACAGCCAGGATATTTGTCTCTTCAAACTTTTAACACGTATTTAGGTTCGATTGTACACTTTTACTATTTTTAAGATAAATATTTACTAGGAGTAAGCTAAAACAGGTAAACACCGGTACAGCGCCACCTGGCGAGGTATTATCTCTGTCCAAAGCGTCTTGCTGTAACAATAGGATTTGTCTTATCTCTCTACTTTTTGTGAAAATCGTGACAAACTTTCGAAAAACATACTATACTAGACGTGTAGCTTTTCTTTTTTTTTTTTGTAAGTCGTTAAATCATCAAATGACCCCTCCAGCTCTAGGTGGAGCAGAAGGTAGTGTCAGACTCTTACTGACCTATCCGTGTTCTTTCTACTACCCATTGCATTTGCATTTCATTGCCGCGGTGACTCTTTCAAACAAATTCCCCAACCAGACATGACAAGCTGTAGGTACGTCCCCATCTTGTCGTCTACGACATTATATCACGGCGTTCATAATATTTATGTACACCGGAGTTATTTACGTCGTTTCTGTCTGGTTCCTTAATTAATTAGCCACGGTATATAGGACAAGGATGAGTTTCAGACCATTTTGTTGCTACCAAGAATATGGGACGCTAAAATGTGTCGCAAAATTAATGGTGGCGAGTAAAAATGTGTGGTGCTGATGTTGTCTGATCAGTAATTATGAAAAGTACTTTCAGATGAGAAAGATTGATTATATGTCAAGCGATTTGACATGAAAGGAAATGACAACTCTAGGTAACTCGCGTCTTTAAACGTGAATCATTTTCGTGCTGTGTACATGTACAATATTTATGTCTGCTTTAGAAATGTATTGCCTGCGCTGGTTGACGGCTATATGAATTAGACGTACCTACATGCGTACCTACATGCGTACAAATTGTAGTATACTTCGAAAGATTTTATTGATTTTCCACCACACTGTTAGCAGTCAGTTTTCGTTCATGTATTCCTCGACTCTTGTGGCTGCTACACACGTTACGAAAAATTGTTACGATCAGACAGTTTTCGTAGTGCCTACAATCGGACAAACTGTACAGTTTTTATCATACACACATGTACATAACTGTACCTTCAGTGAAAAGTGATACATGTCGACCCAGATCGGTTTTTATATTCTCTGATTAAACTTATTAAAAAAAAATTAACTTAATTTCTATCTTATCCCCGTTGTTATAAGATTAAAAATGAATGAGATTTTTTTGTGTACATTGATATAAGTAAGCAATTTTTTATTGAAATTATTGTGTAAAATAATACTTTTTGATTCATACCAAAGTGCTCCGAACCGATCTTTATATTTCTAAAATGTATTTTAATACGACTCGAGTTACCACATCTTACGCGAACCGAAAGCTTTTACTTCAATTAATCCAAAGTGATACAAATGAAATCCTATCACAAAACATTAAAAAATTTAAACAATACATTCTAGTGAAAAGTGTTACATTTGTACATGAACTATACAAACACAAATTTATTTTCATAAAAATATGTGACTAATGATACAACTGCTAATCAAACAATTTACACGTAATGTATGTACCTAGCCAATTTTGATGTGATTACAAATTTAATATTAATTCTATTAGTAAGAACATAAGGGAAATAGGACATATGATCACGTGAATAATGATACTAATATAGTAGAATCAAAACTGCATTGCGTTTTAGAACTAAATTAGCAAAAAAGTACGTAGTACACAGTGATACAAGTCGCGCAGCTACGATGCGTAAGGTAAGACTTGTATCATTTTACACGACTTATGTAACAATTTTGTTTTTTAAATGTTTACAAAGAACATGTATTTTATATTGATTTATTAAGAATTCAATAATATTGTCGTATTATACAGTATTTTATAAATACCTATTTTAAAAGAATATTAATTAATTTATAAAAAGAATACCTAATTTCGAACTTACTAATCGTAAAACAGACTATTATGATAATTAATAATATAGGTAGCCTAACAATGTATTTTAATTCTTATTTATTAAATGCTAACTGAGTATTCAGTAGGTATAATAGGGATAGGCAGACGTTGTTGTTAATCAAATGTCAACAATACTTTTAATCAAAACATAGGTATCTTTGCTCTTTCCTGGTGTAGTTTCATTGCACGTATGCTTGTACGTCTTATAAACATTTTGTAATGAATTACATTAATTATTGCATGTATACTATATTTGCGAGGTTTTATAAAAAATCAGTATAGCAGTTTCGGTGTACCTATCTCAAAAACAAAAATCAGGTAGTGGGCCTAACTTTTTTCCTGGCTTCATTTTATCAATTTGTTCTTCAAACTGTGCGAGCAAGGGTGGTGGGGGCCGGGGACCCTATTAAATGTGGTTTTATTGTTGTTTGATTTTTGGAGACTGATTTCATACGATTTAAGACTAATTCGATCTCTGTTCAAGATTAACGATAAGTAGGTTTAAAAGTTGTGTTTTTTTAAAAGGATGTTATATTGTATTGTATAGCGAATAGTTGAAGTGCTACATGTACAACACATCTGTTATTTGATTTTTTGAGACTGATTAAATACGCTTTAATACTGTTCAAGATTAATAATAAAGAGGTTTAAAAGTTATGTTTTTTTATAAGGATGTTAATTATATTGTTTCATATAGCGAATAGTTGAAGTGCTACAACAAATCTGTTGTTTGATTTATTGAGCCTGTTTTAATATGTTTAAAGACTAACGATACCTACTCTGATAATCAGATTAACAATAAATACCTACTTAGGTCTAAAAGTTATGTTTTAAGTTTGATTTATAAAAATGTTTTATTGTTTTGCTACTACTTGTAATATTCATAAAAAAGTGTTTATTCAAGAATTCTTTATTAAAGAAACGCTTTTTAAATTTAGTTATTATTTTATTATGATATTAACATAGTTTTACCCTTTCTGTGACAAAAACGTTTGAAAATACTTATTACTTGTATCAATAAACACTTCGATGTAAACAAAATGTATCACAATAAATTCTAGCTTGTAGCATTAATCACTTACTAGTTTGAAAAATACATTGGTGTTTAGGGGTACAATTGAATATTTACGTAGGAATTTTAAATAAAACAATGAAAAAAGGTTGCTGATTATCAAAATGATCATATTAGTTTTACGACTTTTTCTCACAACAACTATTTGCAGGCAAAACATGCCAAAACACAAGCTTTATAACATTTCACACAAAACGGTAACTAAATGTGTAAAATAATTCATTTCATTATAAATTTAAATACACAAAAATAAGCAAAGAAAACTATAGTGTACGGTGATATAACTGGCTATTTTTACTAATTACTTAAATTCCGTGCAAAATAATATATTCAAACCAAGCTCTTTATAATCTTTATAATATTATCTACACGTACCACATATCGTTTTTAATTTTAGAACGTTAGAAAAATAACGAGATTTTTTTAAATCTTTAACCTTAAATTACTCAAAACTATGATTTTTCACTTATATCACTTTTCACTGAAGGTACAGTTATCGTTGCAGTTTGAACTGTACCGTCCAATCGTAACGATTTATCGTAACGAGTGTAGCAGCCATTACACAAAGTCGAGTATCTGGCCGGTAATTATGAAAGGACCAAAAACTATGGCTTTTTTATTGGTTACTCAAGAAACATCGCGTAAACCAAACTTTTTTTTTTTTGGAGCCTCGGAAATCATCAAATGACTACTTCTGAAAGATTCATTTTACTCTTTTTAACGTAATTCATATTATGATCTGCTAAAGTGGCCATTTTAGACTTCCTGGTTCGATAACCCCTAAGTTCGATTCCCGGGTTGGGCGAAGTGAAATTTACAACCAATACAGAACTAAGTATCCTACCAATTACCTTTACTGCAAATCTACAAATGTGTTAAAGACACACATACGACACCCGCCACGCAGTATTAAGAAAACCGGAATAAATCACCTGCGCTAGCCAGTGTAAACACTACCCGGTTAATTTATAGCAAATGTTACGCTTTACCCGGGTTCAGTATTTATAGATAGTGTTGCCAGCGGTAATTTTACTTTAAGAAACACTTTGTGTCATTTAGTACAGCGTAGATGGCGTACTTTTATTTGACTACGTCGGAAATAGATTAATTATTCGTCCTCAGGTGTTTCCTGTTTTTTCTAGGTTAGTGAACCGAGCTAAAAATATTGTTTTTGGAGTTAAAAACAGTATTTTTACTATCACTAATACAGGAAACGGGATATTTATATCCTGTTTACTATTTGTTTTGGGTTCCCAGAAACATCGCTGTTGCAAGCGCCATGATCACGGACAAATTGACGTAAACATAACACACGTAAATGAATAGTAAACATGGTAAATATTCCGTTTTCAGTAGTGACCAAGTCAGTATACAAACTAATGCAGTATTTTTAGGTCGGTATACCAGCTAGTATAAGTTCTAGTAGACATGCTCGAGAATGCAAGCAAAAACATTATTTAAGTTATGATTAGACATTGAAAAAGGTTTTCTACAGTGATTTATTAACTAGAATCAAACGTTTCATAACTAAGTTCTTAATTTCTTGTTGATTCATTTCTACTAAAAGCTTAATTTTTCACAAGTCGGAATTTCCGTTTAAATGTCCTGTATGTTTCACTCGAGTACGCGCAGAAAGCAATAGAGCTGCGTGTAAAATTTGACAGTTTGACGTTTACAAATGGTGTTGCCAGGTCATTTGAAGAATTTGGGCAAAAAATTAATTCACTTGCTGCAATTGAATTCAGAGATTGGCAAACAATCCAGTATATTTGTGAAGTCACTTGTTATTTGAAAAGCAATACGTGACATAATTAAGCAGTTTAATGCGTTGGAAACAGTCCTATTAATGTTTTGTTTATGTTATTCTATTTTTGTGTTGCATTGTCTTTGTAAATTAGAAATTGCATTTAAGATTTATGTAAAGTTTTTGGCGCTTCACAAAGAATTTTCTTTTATAGTTCTGGGAAAGATACTTACAATTAATTTCGTAGTAAATAAGTGTTTATCGTATGGTGAAACAATAGAGTCACTTTGGTTATAGCTTCTATATTGCAGTGAATTCAAAAAAAAGTCGCACTTTTTAATACGTTCCCTTTTACTCAAAATTAAATTAATTGTACCACATGAATGTGGTGGCTGTAGCTAATTTGCTGGTTTTGAAGGGGCTTAAACCAAGAATGTAGTTTTCTTGTCAGACTTTTTCAATTAACTTCGGAGTAAATGCATTTGGTTGAGACAGCTCATTGGCTGGTTTTGGGTCATTGGAAAAGTTAAAACATGGCCCCTATCTGCAACAATCATTCGTTTTCTATGGGTAGAATAAATGCACTGCACACACAAGTTATTTTCTATGCACATTTGCGATACCAAAAATGTTAAAAGCTATGAAAAGCTTATAAATTCAACAAAAGTGTTTTTTACAAAGAACCGCAGGGGATAGTATAGCGTTCATTCCTTATAACAAACCAATGGCAAAACATCATCCCATTCCGCGAAAAAGGGGCTTAAACCAAGAATGTTCTTTTTTCAAATCAGCGCTCATTAATGTCGCCAGTTACAAAAACATGAATGAATTATACTTTTTTATTTGTCAAAAAAAACTATTTTGGAACGGTTCAAAAATCTGTGAGTTGCGTTAGTTAATTAATGTAAGAACGGTTATTTATAATGTGTTTTATGGCGGGATCAGTCGTGGCCTGCCCACTGCCCGAGTCATGTGATGTCGTCACATGAACAATCTGTATTCTGGCTAGAAGAATGTTCATATTGTTTGTGGTGTGGGACGAAGATTGAGGAAAATACTCGTAGAACTATTTTCTCCGTGTGACAGTCTGATTTGATTTCTGGCCGATTAAGGAAAACAGACTTTGCCTCATCCTAGGCTATTTCCAACTTTAGTCGCCTTCCAGCCCGGTCTGCCCAGTTCCATTTTAGTTTCGTAGCTGTTAAAATATAACTAGATAAACCTATCTGTTGCTGCTCTATATAATAAGATTTATAAATCTACATGAAAGGGTTGCTAGGAATCCGTAATGAGTTTTATAGCGCGTCTACATATAATGTAAATGTCATTTTTAAAGTAGTATAGTGCCCTTAAAATAGGACGCTACATTCTCGATTCGGAGCGCGTGAAGTTGTGGAAGTTTTGTCCAGGTTTTCACTTTTTCGTAATGATAAATTAAAATACTATAATCCATGTAAGCAAGCGTCAAGGTCCTGTAAAACACATATTCTACGTGTTGTATGTATGTAGTGTCTTTCATTGTTTTACATATTATACCATCACCATCACACAAAACTTGTAAATTTATCACAAATGTCGGAATGCTGGAGAAAACAGTTAACAATAGACAAGTGAAGTGTCTGAAACCACGTCAAGAACTTTTTTTTTTGTGGTTGTGAAATCATCAAATGACTCCTCCCGCTCTGTGCAGAGCGGTAGGGAGTGTCAGACTTCTACTGACTAAAAGTTTCCCATGTTTCTTATTAGCCCTTTGTATCGATGCCGCGGTATCTCTTTCGAACAACCCGCAGCCCCGACGACACCCTTAGGTGTTGTAAATACTGGTCACGCATGAGTACCTACGTCTCTAATCATCTGTTCTTTGAACAATGTTGAAGCGCACTGAAAACTTATCGGTAGGAGTTGGTAGGGTTCGTAAACAACACCGCCTGTCTCTTGCGGACAATACTAGCGTTGAGGAGGATTTTGATCTAGTTTTTATTTATGTTAGTTTCTTGAGGTTATTTTAATTTATATAGTTACCACTAGCTTGTGCCAGCGGCTTCGCCCGCGTGTAGTTCGATAACTGTCCCGCGGGATCATACTACCGGGATAAGAAGTATCCTATGTGTTAATCCAGGTTATAAACTATCTGTATTCTAAATTTCATCCACATCCGTTTAGTAGTTTTTGCGTGAAAGAGTAACAAACACCCATCTATACTTACAAACTTTCGCGTTTATAATATTAATAGGATGTACAGATTGCTATGAAATAAAAAAGTTAAACCATGTTCTGTGTACCAAGAAAATCTGAACAAATATTTAGGATTTCATGGAACCGACCAACCAACCTTCTTGGTTCTTTACGCTGAAATTCCACGTAAAACCTTTTGTTCTTTACCACATTTCCATTCTCACGGTTTCCCAGAAAATGGTCTCTATTAAGTCCTTTCAAGCATTATCAAGTGAAGCTAACTTTGTAGTTGCAATTACAGGCTGTTTTATTATTCATTTGTGCTTTTAACGGACTGTAGCGAAAAGGGAGTTCCGTAGGTAAATTGTAGTTGGGTCGAATCAGTGACTCAGATTTTGCCCGACTAGTACGTGGTTATGAGGAAGATATCGTGAGAAGGGTTTTGGATATGAATGTGGATGGGTATAAGAGTATAGAAAGACCAAAGTAACGATGGATGAACTGTGTTAAGAATGATATGGCAAAAAAGGAGGTGTTTCGTGAGATGACAAAGTATGGAAGAAGAAGACATGCTGCGCCGATCCCAAATGAATTGGGATAAGGGCAAGAGAATGATGACGATGATAGTACGTGGTCACCTGGATAGCTCTGTCGTTTGCTTCATTCAAGTCCTGGAGGGTGTAGAAGCTATAGTTGTGCACGACGCGCAAGAGATGTGGAGAGGCATATGCTGTGTTGGTGCTCCATACTCGTATTATATACTAGTACGAGGGGATACGGCGAATCAGTCTTAGAGCGCCTTCACAGTCGCGTTTGTCCTGCGTGGGCTTTCGATAAACGTATGCGCAGCGCAGACGCCGCGAATACGCGGCGCAGGCGTCGCGTACTACTTCGCGGCGTCAGTGCAAGGGTAAATGCATACACTGCGTTAGCGCCGCAAGTACGCGACGCATGTGCCGTGTTACTACGGATACATGTTCAAGCGATAGAAGCTATCGCAATTGTGTTAGCGCAGCGTTCAATTGACTCCAGAGGAAATGCCGCTACAACGCAACGCCTGCGCCTCGTTGTTGCGGCGTTTGCGCTGCGCATACGTTTATCGAACGCCTACGCTGGACAAACGCTAGTGTGAAGGCGCTCTAAAGGCAACCTAACCATCTTAACATTGTACAATTTGACATTCAACTATCTGTGTATTTTGTTTTGGTTGTCTCTAATTTGTGAATAAATCATTATGAATTATATTCGAGATAGGTCGATTATAAATCTACTAGCTAGTCTAGCCAAATTGGATGCTCTGGGGACCATAATGAATTAAATAATGTTCCAATAAGAGAAAAGTAACTATGTACATTAATTAAAAACTATTAAATAAACTAACAAGAAACTATAAAAGGCATCAAAATACTGCTCTTCAACGCTGCCACATGGTGGGATGCCTACCAACACTGCGTCTTCCGGTTCGTGGTCGCCACTCGAGAACCTTTCTTCCCCATTGGTTGTCGGTTCTTCGAGCGATGTGGCCTGCCCATTGCCAATTCAACTTGCATATTATGAGAGCTATGTCGGTGACTCTGGTTCTTCGGCGAATTTCCTCATTTCGGATTTTGTCGCACAAAGAAACTCCGAGCATAGCTCTCTCCATGGCTCGATCGTTGCGTGACTCTGAGCTTTACTAAGCCAGCAGTTAAGGACCATGTCTTTGTGCCATAAAACATCACTGGCAACACACACTGGTTTACACACCCGCCCGATGTTATTATTGTTGAATTGTTTTGTATGAAACTAAAACAAAAAAGATAAAAAAAAAATCAAATGCTAGTTGATTATTTGATAACTAATAAATTGGTATAAAAAATAACACTTTGTATATTAAATTGATTTCTCCACGTCTACTACTTGAACGTAAAATGACCCCGACACACATACTCGTAGTTCTTACTCCTCGGGAATCTCAACAATTCAAACCGCATAGAAATTAATGTGCTATTCACGTAAACATAATGTTCAATGTTCATTGATACGTAACATTTTCAGTGTTTATTGCTTGCAGAGAAGTGAATGCTTATAATAACGAGATATTTTCACAAAATAATGTCTTTAATAACATTATTTATTGTGAAAACGTTTAGCTGAAACTCTGAATGAATGAATTTATTTTCTAGACTTTGAATATTTCGCTACAACGACGGTTATTTAATTGAAGTGTTTGAAAATAGACCATTTGTCATCAAATACCAGGGATTTTAAACATTGCGTTTTTTTAATTTGTTACATTAATTTCCAAATGTGGCGAGGAAACTTTTAAGTATGAATGTGGATGATTATAAGAGTAGGAGATGGCCAAAGAAACGATTAATGTACTCTGTAAAAGATGATATGGTATGAAAGAAGGTGTGTAATGAGATGACAAGTAAAGGAGAAGTATGGAAGTACAAGACATGCTGCACCGACCCCAAACCAATTGGAAGAAAAGAAGATTAAAATGCATTCCCAAATTCTCCTGCGTTGATTAATTAATAGTTCTCCCATATTTTGCTAATGTATAACTGCGGTACTCAGAGATATTTAATGATTACTTAAGTCGTCACTTAGTAAAGATTTGACATATTTTTGTATGACAAAACTGTCCTGTCTAAGTGATGCGGCAGTTAGTCTCATATTATATGTGGCGAGTTTATTGCCATTAACAAGGGACAAATTCACACTTTGTGGCTGCTATTCCTCACGGAAAACACAATGACACAGGCCGCTCAGGAGTCTAAAACCCAAGAGCTCATGATCAGCACGGTCTAGTAGTCAACAGTGTACACTAGAGTGACTAGACCGAGAGAGAGAGATTTTCTCTTTAACAATGATTTAATTTTCATAAAAGAAAATGTCGTTTTCCATACAAACTTTGCCCCCCTTGGGGGTTGAATTTTGAAAAATCCTTTCTGGATGCGTACGTCATAAGAGGAATACGTGTGCGCAATTTTAAGTCCTAAGAGTTTGGCCTGTGCGTTGATCCTCAGTCAGTCAGTTTGGCCTTTCATATATATAGATAGAAGATCTGTAACTGTCTGTAAGTCGTCAACTCACTGACCCATATCTCAATAACCCAGAAACGGTTCGCAGAATCTAAAACACATACCAATAAACAATATTTAGACTGCTCAGTTTAAATCTCTATATTAATTTCCAACAAGCATCAAAATACAAAGTTAGCGAAATATATATCGAAAAGGTTGGCAACCTCTGCGTCCGACATTCTTGTACCGTGATGAATTTTGAGGAAACTCTTATTTGATGCAGAACATTAAATAGGTATGTCTAAATAAAGCATGTTACATTACTGCTGAAGGTAAACATCTTGAAGACGGAATGTACTTTGGACATTCCATCCCGAAGTCTGGATTCATGCCATAGGCTTGCTCCTTATGGCAAAATGTGGATGTATGTTCTACTAAGGTATGTCTGTCTATCCCTTTAGAAAAGAAGAGGCGTTATGTTATGTTATGTATCATTTCTACTTGGCCACCTATTGGGTATGCTATAGAGAAGAAATGGGTTTTGGCAATTGCCTTGAATTCTCCGTATATTGTTGAAATAACGTCATAAATGTATGGTTAACTCTACGAGTATTACAAATGCAATACTTTGTGGGAATGAATGTATGGATGGATGTTTGTTACGGTTTCACGCAAAAACTATTGAATGGATTTTGATGTCTGGCACATAGGTAAATTATAACCGAGGCACAATAGGATGCTTTTTATCCCGGTAGTATGATCAGAGAAGGCAAAACACCGGTAGAGTTTAAAAGGACGTGGGGCAGTTGCCGAACATCACCCGAGCAAAGCTGCTAGTTTTTAATAGTTTATTGCTAACACAAACAGTGGTTCCTAATCTATACTTATATATCTATACTTAATATTATAAAGAGGATAAAAAATTATTTTGTATGTAATGAATACTAATACTTAAAAAGTACTGGACCGATTTGAAAAAACTTTCCCGGGTGACATAGGTTTTTATCCCTGTATTCTCACGGGAACGGGAACTACGCAGGTAAAGCCGAGTGACGTCCGCTAGTCTACACTTCTACGCTAATGTTATAAAGAGGAAAGATTTGTTTGTTTGTAACGAATAGGCTCCGAAACTACTGGACCGATTTCAAAAATTCTTTCACCGTTGGGAAGCTACACTATCGGCGGGTGACATAAGGTACTTTTTATCCCTGTATTCCCACGGGAACATATAATACTATTTCAAAATATATATTATTTATCAGTCGAGTTTAATCGACTGTGTTGTAAGTGTAACCTATTTATTTATTTTAAGATTGAATTATTTAAGGTATTGGGAAACCGCTTGTAAAAATTCCAAGCAAGATTTTAACAAATACGCGAGAACGAAAAATACAAAGAACTTGGTGTTTACGAAAACAAAAGAAAAACATTTGTGTAGTGTTGAGATTTTATGATAAAACTCTGTGCTATGGATGAAAAATAAACTCAAATATGTTTATTCGTGGTACACAGGTAAAAATAAGTACGTGTTAGTAAAATGTGGTGTTATTAATAAAGCTAGGTATAGCTCACTAGTGTTAGCCCTGCATGGCGTACAAATAATATTTACACATTAAGTAGTGCAGGTTGTTGTTTTTATTAGTAAAGTATAATATTATTGAACTATATCAGTAGAATTTGCAAGAGTGTGAAGACTTAAACATGACAATCCGTGATTTTGGTGCTGTCGCCAAGGATTCCGCTGTCCGCAATATTTTCTAAGTCGGGTTCAGATCTCTCAATTCCACATAGCGTTCATCAGATTAAAAATGGCGTAAGACTGATGGGAAAGCTGAAAAAAAGCCATCGTAAAAGTTAATGACAGTATTTTAGTGAAATAAAACTTTATGGGCTGTTTCGTGTTTAGATTTTATTTCTTCACGTACTGGAATGTTTGTTTTATAGAGGTATTAATTAACATCTGGGCGGAGGAAAACCTTTATTGCTGAAGATTGTGTGTCTTCAAATAGACCTGCTCAATGAATGGTGGACCGTGAATACTGTCATTTTAGATTCAGCAAAACGATTTGTGGTCTTCTTATCGCGTCGCTGACTATTCGAATTGAGTCAGCCCAAAATTTGACGACGAGTTTGGCACTTCAGTAGTGTCCATCAGCTCCTGTGAGTTAGTAGGGCTGTGAGGATTGGCCGGAGGACACGATGGAGCACACCGTGGAGGTGTGTCCCGCTTGGGCGGAGCCCCGCCGTGTTCTCGTAGCAGCGATCGGCGGCGGCGACCTCTCGCGTCCGACCCTGGTGCAAGCCATGGTCCGGGGCGAGGAGGAATGGGACACCGTCGCCTCCTTCTGCGAAGTAGTGATGCTAGCGAAGGAGGTGGCGGAACGTGAGAGGGAGAGAACCTTTTGTCCCAGTCGCCGCGGGAGGCGCTCCGGGCGTCGGGGTCCACGTGATGGCTTCCGGCCACCGTAGACGCGGGCCTGTGGACGGTGAGTGATGGGCTAGCTCGCCGCCTGTCCGTCTTCTGACGACAACAGGCCGTGTCGACGGCGCGTTCGTGTTCCACGCGCGCCTTAAAAAGATGTCAGCAACATGAAAGGGGTCCGCAAGGGGAGACGCCCGTCGGGGCTGCGGGTTGTTCGCAAGAGATACCGCGGCCTCGACATGAAGGGCTAAGATGGAACATGGGTGGTTTTTATTTAGTAGAAGTCTGACACTCCCTTTCGGTCTGCCCAAGAGAGGGAGTGGTTATTCGATGATTTTCCACCCACATTAACAGTCTAGGGCAATGTTGTCTATGAATCTCCACCTGAACAGATTTTCTTTGCTTCGGTCAACTTGTGTCCGGAGTCTACTTAAATACTTCCAGGTCAGCCATGGCAACTCGTATCGACACAAATGGGTAGGGCAGGGTAGGGAAACACGTTCTCGCCACAACTTAAGTCTTTAGAGCGTTCGCCAGTGAGCTGGCGACACACTTTATCTTTATAAAACTCTTATGGCTTGTATTCATGATATTATTATTTAATCACGAGCATCATCATCATCATCTACAGCACGAACTTACCCACTGCTGGGTATAGGCCTCTCCTTTCTGGTGCCAATCTCCACGTTCTTGTGCCAGTCTCATCCAGGTTTTTCCCTCGATGGTAACTCCGTCTGCCCATCAGCCCCCATAAAAATAATTAATAAAAACCAAAGCATATTTACATCAGCCAGTGCATCCAAACAGACAGTCCTGAACATCGTCCGTATGGCTGTGGGGCGAAGCGCCCGTTCTAATATGAGAGCTATAGAGCTACGCGCGCGCCGGTCGTAGAGATGCTCCCAGCCGCACGAGTACGCTGCTTGGCGGAACTGTTCACCCTGAAAATGTTTTACAAGATTGAAAGTTGAAGCTTGTTATAATACTGTTATAGCAGTGGTAGTGTAGTATGACCGTCGGTCTGATTCGAACCATGACACGAACCACTAATTTTTCGCATTTATGTGCATGTTGTATGATTATTATCACGCCTGTAATCTCTAAAGAGGTGTATCTAATAGGACACCCATCGCCAGTAATGTTTAAATTCCATACAATAGGGGGGGAGCCGATTGCTATCAATATTGATTGCGGTCATTGTTTAATACACAACATAAAATAGTAAGAAATAAGTAATATTTTTAGCTATTGTAATAGCAACACTAGAATTAGTATTTTTATGCTGACCACCCCGGTGGCCATATTTTTTCTCTTACTTTTTCAACTGTGCTATGAACGGTCACATTGTTTCTATTAAACTAAAATAAATTACTCAAAATTCCTTTAGCCTTTTATTTAACAGTCATAAATCCAGACTCCGTGACCATTACTTAGGAATTCCTGATGGAAAAACGAGAATCGTGCTAACGGGGTTTCTTAATTGTTTGGTATTTTAACCCAAGCAAGTCCCTGGATACTAAGTAGACAGTAGACACCTGTCGCAATTAGTCTCACAATCTAAATACAATTTTACCTCAACACAACAATTACCCACGCAAAAATCCGTTGTTTTCTGTCAAAACAAAAAACCTGACTGTCTCTTGTATTGACATATTTATTATTCACACTAATACCAACATGACAAAAAAGTGTCAGTTCGTAAAAGAAAAACAAAGAATGGATACGTTTATTTAGTGAAATAGTCGGAAAATTAAAGGGTCGTGGCATGGCACGTTGCCAGTTTAGAATGTGCGGAATCGTTGCTACTAAGTGTGTCTTCCTGGCCACTGGGTTACGTTGATTTAGCAACAGATTAAAGTACATGACATATTTTTAAAGTTTCGTGATTTGAGATTCTACGGAAAAACTCTGTTTATAATAATAGCGCAGTTCAGTAGCCTATGTTTATTGCCATCTTTTTAAGAGCTTTATTAGGGTTATATTTTTTAAAATTAAACCTTTAAAATTATCGTGAGAAAACCTGTTTCCTATGGAGTGGGACCGGCCAGAAACTCCATGGTTACATTTTTTAAAGATTTAAGATCTTTTATTTTGCTGCACTCCTACTACTAACGCTAAAACATAATTAATATTATTGTGAAACCAAATCTTTAAAAAATGACATGAAAGAAAAATGAGAGGATGATGAGTCAGGGGGAAATGAGTAGCGGGAATCGGCACCACAAAAAGCACTACAACAACAACAACAACAATAAACAACACAACAATGTAGTACAAAAAGATACTATAAAGAAACATTGATATTGAGGTAGATAATGCAAATACCAATTAATTAGCCCAAACCTTTTCCATAAGCAATTCACTGTAATAACAAGGCGAGCTACTGATCAAAGCGCCGCCGAATATAAATGTGATAAACTCCAAGCTTACTTCCCCTTCGCCAAACGACTGGAACAAGTAAACAAGGGATTAGGAATAAACAGTATACAACCATGTCAATCTAAGTGAAGTAATCAGCCATTGTTTATCAGTTCTATCGCCGACGGAAATAGGATTGTGGAGGTATTTGAGATTCATGTTACGATCCCACTTCTGATGTCTTTGATCTCGGATGGACAGCACGGAGGCGCCTCGGCAGCTGCTTATAGAGGTGTTATGTTATTGAATAGATAGCTGAAGCTTGTGGCTTAATAATAAATAAATAAAATAAAATCATTTAATTCAAGTATCACTGACTCATAAATTCATAATAGAAATAATAATAAATTCACACAGTCACATTACATACACAACATTCAATTCAAATCAATAACAATTTTATTTGGCACAGCGGGCACAAGCTAGCCTAAACCTTATGTTGTAATAATAAGGCCTAAGTCAATCTGCACCGCACCGTTTTCGGTACGCCCAGGACTAGAGAGGTCAATTAAATTAAATCATAACAATTAGTCACAATAAAAACACACAAAACATAAATCAATTACAATTAAAAAAATATACATACAGGGTGTAAACGAACCCTTCACGCATCCGTCAACCAAGCATTCTGTACATCAAACTAAGTACCCCTACGCAAAAATTTTTGCTGGGAAATGATTTTTTTTTGGGGTCAAAATCACATTTTACGGTAAAACTCAAAGTAGCACTCTTATAACATTGTGCTAGTGGATGCTTTGGATAGTAAACGGGTCATGGAGGTAATTTAAGTACAGTTAAAACCTGAAATACTAGTATTTACAAAAACAGCTGTGAAAAATTTGGAACTTTGACCCCCAATATCTCCGTAACTAGGAGGTTCCCAGGTATGGTCTAGAACAAAAAAATGATCGCAGTGGTGGGGAGAACAAGTGCCCTTCGTTTGCGTTAAGGGTACTTTTACACCTTTTATACACTGTCGCATCAGCCTGCCACATGTCGCACGCAATGTCGTAATAAGAACAGCCACTCGAGTCCATCTTTAGGTAAAGCTTTACTTTCCTCGGTCGGTTCGTGGATCGGTGACCACTAATTACATACTGTGTTTCCTCCGTGCCTCCATATAAACGTTAAGCAGTTGGTCCCAGCTGTTATATAAAAGTCTTTGACAGTCGTTGCAGTGGCTTGAAAGTCTGACAACCAGTCTTACCAAGGGCTGTCGTATTCCCGTCGGGGCTGCGGGTTGTTCGAAAGAGATACCGCGGCCTCGGCGCTAGGTCTAAGAAGGAACATGGGTGGTTTTTAGTCAGTAGAAGTCTGACACTCCCTTTCGCTCTGCCCAGAGCGGGAGGGGTTATTTGATGATTTCCCACCCCACAAAACAAAAAAAAGGGGTGTCGTATTACCCAGTATTAACTGGGTTGTTGAGGCCAGATTGGCAGTCGCTCCATGCATGTAAAATACTGGCATTCAGCTTAATCCGTTTTGACTGGAAGTCGACCTCAACATAGGTGGGAAAACGCAAGGCAGATGCTGATGCTAAAAATATATTCAGTGAACAAAATCTGCTACGGATTGCCATTATAATTATGTAATAGATATAAAAACTAATGAATAGTTTACAAACCAGTGACTAACCTCAATAACTTCATAGACTGTTATGGGTAAAATAATAGTTGTAGCCTTCAAAGTTAGTTCATACGCCACTCTGAAAGTGTCTTTAATTTGGTCTACAAAACTGAAAAAAAGAAAATTACCTCTAAAGTATTTACACATAGGAGGCATATTAATCTGTTATAACACGAACTAAACCATGTTTAAAATGAAATTGAAAAATCGCGAAACAAGCAAGCGCAAGACAAGCGCTTTGAAAGCGTTAAACATTTTTACAAATGCACCTATGTTGATCAACAGTTTGAGTTTCCACTTCGTAATTATCTTATTGTTTACTAGTTGATGCTCGTGGCTTTAGCCGCATTAAATTATGTACTAAAACCGTCCTTGAGAACCACTCTATCCATTGGTGAAAACAGCATGAAAATCGGTGCAGTATGTTTCTGAGTTTATTGGGAACTGACGGATAGACACGGCGGAGGACTTTGTTTTATATACTGTGATTACTTACTCGTATATCTGCTGTAACTCCACAACGATACTCCTTAATTCCACCATAATTCCATCTCCTCTATAATCCTTAAAAAGTCTTTCCATACGCTTCGTCAGCAGCTCAATCCGTCCGCAAGCATGCAGCATAAAAGTTGGCCCAAGAGGCACGAAAGAAGTGTACATCATCCCGGAGTACACCCCATAGTACAAAAGAATAGCGTATATGGCAAGGTACACTATCAAATCATCTTTCTTGTCCTCTATCATGCCAGGATAAACCAAATCATAAAGAGGCACCATTCTAAACTCTCCCTTAATGAAATTATAGATGTAAATCACGATATTCTTTAAAAGAAACATGCAAGTTGCTATTAAAGAAATGATAAACCATTGCTTGCTCACATAAGCTCCGTTTTGGGCGTATTTTAAGATTACTTCTTGGTCTTCAACACTCGAAGAACTAATCGATTCGTAATCGGTTCTCATTGTCTGAATTAAGTCCTTCAAAACGTCTTGTTTCCATAGCATGATGCCATATTGGAAAGTAATAACGATGTACACTACAGACAACGTTCCGTTTTGACAAGTTTTTGAGAAATCATTGTTCTTTAAATCGTGGAAGATGATATTGTACATTATGATGAGGAATACTATGGAGAATATACCGTGCATGATCAAGAAGCGAAAGAGCCATCTTTTGTTTCTTTCTATGTTCGGATGACACTGGTTTAGAGTCATGGCTTTTGTGTTAATTTTGAAGATTTTGTCGTAATTAATTTCCATTTTTTTGGTAACAACTTGTGACGCTATGATCAGAAGATTTACGTAGGTGTAGCCAAGTACAGTTCCAAAAAGAAGAATAAGTACTAAAGATGCTACTTAACGCGTAATGCCTTTTTATAAGCATTGTGTTAAGAGCCAGTCGTCATGAGATGGTATACTAATTTTTGGTTAAATTTCAACCATTTCTTTTAATTCTTCGTTTTTTTCAGATATAATGTTTTCGAAAGATGAAATTCCTACTTACCTAATAGTCATCTTAAGTAATACCTACATGTAGTTAGTAAAAAAAAATGCATCATCAAATCGACAACAAGAAATTATCTTAAGAGTCACACAGACCTCGTAGGGGCTGCGGGTCCCGTCGGGGCTGCGGGTCCCGTCGGGGCTGCGGGTTGTTTGCAAGAGATACCGCGGCCTCGACATGAAGAGCTAAGAAGGAACATGGGTGGTTTTTAGTCAGTAGAAGTCTGACACTCCCTTTCGCTCTGCCCAAAAGCGGGAGGGGTTATTTGATGATTTTCCACCCACTATAAAAAAAAAGACTCATACAGACAGTCCTTAAATACTAAGGAGTTAGGTTAATGTCATTTGTGTGGACTACATAATACAGAATATTCTATTCTATCTAGTTTTCAATTTCTGCCGACTCGGCCAAGTGTCTACTTAGCCGAGTCGGCAGAAATAGCTGAACAACAAAATCGACCAACAATGTGTGTAGCACTCCAACTAATGATGAGCTTTCCTGCGATTATGGTGCTTGCAACAGCGTCGAGACTTTAGGACTTCATAATAAAGGATAATCACGGAAGATATCTCATAAGTAACCGTACTCCAAATAATTAAATAAAAACACACAGGGAGGTGCTACCACATTAGTGGCGGTAAGTCCCCTCTTTGAGGAGTGGCTGGAGAGGCGCCACGGCGCCCTCACCTTCCGTCTGACGCAGGTACTCACCGGACACGGTTGTTTCGGGAGGTACCTGCACCGAATCAGGCGGGAGGAAACGCCCGGTTGTCACCACTGTGAGGATCGGCCGGAGGACACGGTGGAGCACACCGTGGAGGTGTGTCCCGCTTGGGCGGAGCCCCGCCGTGTTCTCGTAGCGGCGATCGGCGGCGGCGACCTCTCGCGTCCGGCCCTGGTGCAAGCCATGGTCCGGGGCGAGGAGGAATGGGACGCCGTCGCCTCCTTCTGCGAAGCAGTGATGCTAGCGAAGGAGGTGGCGGAACGTGAGAGGGAGAGAACCTCTCGTCCCAGCCGACGCGGGAGGCGCTCCGGGCGTCGGGGGCCACGTGATGGCTTCCGGCCACCGTAGACGCGGGCCTGTGGACGGTGAGTGATGGGTAAGCTCGCCGTCCGTCCGTCTTATGACGACAACAGGCCGTGTCGACGGCGCGTTCGTGTTCCACGCGCGCCTCAAAGAGATGTCAGCAACATGGAAGGGGCCCACAAGGGCCGACGCCTGTCGAGGCTGCGGGATGTCGAGGCCTCGACATGAAGGGCGAAGAAGGAACATGGGTGGTTTTTAGTCAGTAGAAGTCTGACACTCCCTCTCGCTCTGCCCAAGAGCGGGAGGGGTTATTTGATGATTTCCCACCCCCCAAAAAAAAAAAAAAAAGGTGCTACCACATGAGCACAACAAATGAAACCCGACGAAGTCCCAGAGAAACGATTTAACTGTCTTGGACCCTGCAACGAAATTAATCAGAAAAGAATAGCGGAGGAGTAAGAAAAACATAATTTCCACTTCCCTCCATATCAGCAGGAGACAGAACAGAACAAGGCCAATAGGCACACAGGGACGTTTACAACTGGGATAAGCCCAGTTGCCTAGCACTACGTATATTATTGTCATTAATATTACTAGGTAATATTTGAAACTACTGAAATAATTCAGAAAATGATTCTCTTATTGGGGCGCTACATTATCTTCAAGTGTAATAGGTTATATTTAAAGACTTGACAATGACGTGACATCACAGTGGGCCCTATCAGAATACCAGCGCTGCGGTATTTGTTTCTCATCAATCAAAATCAAAACTCATTTATTCAAACTAGGCTGATAATCAGCACTTTTCGAACGTCAAAATTTACTTTACTTTACTTATTTACAAGTGACAGTCCCCCAAAACGCCCACCCTTCGACCCTTACTAGTGTTTTTGCTGGAAAGAAGAAGCATCTATCGCAGCAGCATGCTGAGATAGGAGCCTTTTTGGTCTCGCACAGGTCTTCTTTTTATTATTTAGTTTTAGATTCTTTTTTTTATTATTTTTGTAGTTCCTGTGCTTGTCCCAAATGAATATTTTTCTTTCTTTCTTTCTTAAAGTATTCCCATGGGTTTATTTCCGAGGCAGGCAATGCCTAGCCATTTCCCATAAAACCACTTATAAATAGGTGTAGATTTGTTATTATACAGCCGAGTTATCTATGAAGTTGATAGTGAACAGTAACCGTAAGTCAGTCACCTACAAAGAGATTTAAAAGTCTGTCTGCAAAAACATTATTTTATCAGTCTCCAAATATTTTTAAAAGTCGTTTGTCTTTAGAAAAAACTAAAATATTCTTTTGATTCATTTAAACTTCGCTTTAAATAATCCCAATTACCTTTCAGCATTGCAAATTACGTCGTATCAATCAATTCTGTTGTGAAGCTTTTAATTTTCAGCAAGTAGGCGTGACAGCTGTCACCTAGATTATTACAGAGCTGTAACTGGCGTTGAAATCTAGATCACTAGGCTTGCTTGTCAAGAAGTAATTGAAGTGGCGTTTCTTTCTGGAATATATTTTTTTCTAAGTAGAGTGTTGAGTGATCTTGAATGTCTTGTTAGTAACTACAGTAGTTCGGCGAGTTTTTTTTTATTTCAAGGTAGCTGTTCCTCGTGACTTTCGTCCGCGTGAAGGTAATAAAACAATAATATTTTATTTCGCAATTTGAATCGGGTTTGTTAAAAATTTGAACATGACATTTAGAAAAAAAATAAAATGCAATGACCGGCTTACAAAACAAAAGGCGCTACTCATTGCACAGCAATATACTTTCAAAAGTAAATAAAAAAAAGTAAAGTAAATAAAAAAAAAACTACTTTTGTGCTAGGATATTTTATTTGAAAGAAAGGTTATAAATGTGTGTAGTTAATTAAAGATAAAAAAGCACGTATTTTGCTTCGATCTTGAATGATGTTAAAAACATCATGTGCAGAAAATCCCATCAAATTAGCTTCTTATGGTGTTTACGGCTGCTCTGAGTTAGTTCAACATAGCATTCATAAGATTGAATATGGTGTAGGCCTGTTGAAACATCTGCAATATAAAAAGTCAATATTTAGGGCTTTGCTGCAAACATTTAGACATTCATTGTTATCCGTTTAAGTGTAAACTATTAACAGATGCTTGAAGCAATTTCTTTGCTATAAAACAGTTGTTAGTGTTAGAAGATTTGGCAGCATTGCATCATCATCTGATCTGACATCGAGGAATAAACTTTTAAAACAGTTAAAAGTGGGTAAGTAAATAATAATGCATACCTAAGTGGCTAATCATGTAGCTACCTAGCTGAAAATCGGTCTACAATTACATAAAAAAACATACATACAATCGAACATAGAACCTCCTCCTTTTTGGAAGTCGGTAAAAAACAACTATTATATTCAGCCAACAAGCACGTTTCCAATAGGGCAGTTGACAAAACCAATCGAATTAGTCCGTCAGATATATATAAAAAATATTGGACACATATTTTTTCTTTTTTCAAGTAATAAATATATGAAGACGATACAGTGCTTCGAAAAGTCGCGTGACGTCACAGTTTGGTATTGTACATTTTTTACCGGAAAGTGTCGTCACCAGCCCCCACTCACGATCTTTGACACGTTTTATTTTCGTAACTTTTTATTAATTTGATAAAACAAAAAACACGTATCCAATATTTATCGATAATCTAACAGACGGACTAAACAGAATCAAATTTTTTTTAGTCAGTCAACTACCCTATTATATTAGGGTCGACTTGCAGTGTAACCGGATGTAGTTTGGTTACAGGATTTTACATAGACCGATCATATCTGACTTTCACGTCCCAGTAATTGGACAAAACGATATTCCTTGGCAAGGCTGGTATTCTTCCTAAGATCTTCCAATGAGAGCGAGAACCATAGGGTCAATGTACTTTCTGGGTACTCTCTGTGCCTCGGTTTAGATATGTTATTGTCACTAATCCGCGGAAGGACCTCGGCAAGCGTTGCTTATCCTTTTTTTATTTTTGGCGGGTGGAAAATCATCAAATAACCCCTCCCGCTCTTGGGCAGAGCGAAAGGGACGTGTCAGACTTCTACTAGTCCTACGTAGATTAATCTATGTGGATATTATTACTTCTTAAACGTGATAGTGATTCTAGGTTCGATTGCCAGGACAGGCAAAGTGTTATTAGCTTTATATTATCACTGCCGACAAACTGTCCTGCAGTTTGGCAGAAAATTTGTATAATACCCACTCATGTAACTTTGGTTGAAATAAATAAATAAAAAATAAAAATAAATCAGGTATTTCTCAGTAGCAGCCACGGAGTTTAAAAATAAATAAAAGTAATAAAACGTAAATTTTGACGTTCGAAAAGTTTACTTTACTTATTTACAAGAGACAGTCCCCCAAAACGCCCACCCTTCGACACTTCCTAGTATTTTAGCTGGAAAGAAGAAGTGGCGGAACAGACTCCCCAGCAACACATCAGTCTGTTAGGTTAGAAGAACCAGACTCGATACAATAGTAAGGTGTATATTTGGAGATTAAACGAACTTACCTTAAGTGAAGTTCTATCCAAATTATACGAGTTGCTTCGTCCGAAGAGATTAGGATAACAATGTAGTAATACGTCTAGGTACCGCCTTTCACCCACTAAGTTTGAATTTTTTTTTTTTTTTTTTTTTCTTTTTATTGTGGGTACTTTGTCTTCCTTATAGTTATGCCTGCACCATCACTCATTTAGTTGAAAGCCTGGAACCTTTTTTAATATTTCACTTTAGGTATGGGTTCATAGGGTTGGGAGGGAGCTAATCTCTTCGGACGAAGCAACTCGTATAATTTGGATAGAACTTCACTTAAGGTAAGTTCGTTTAATCTCCAATTATACTTCGTTGCTTCGTCCTTCGAGATTAGGATAACAATGTAGATTTTGAAAGATGGTGAAATATTAAAACACGGAATTTTCATTTAGGTACATGTAATTTAATGTTGAATAAAACATTAAATTATTGTTTTCTTGTAACAAGTTACTAGTTTTAAGTAATTAAATCTAACATCAATGAGAGGTTAGGATTGAGAAGATAAATTTATCAGTTTAGTTTACATTGAACATTTCTATGAAAATGAATGAACGCAACTAGCGAAAACATTGGAGCTGCCACTCCACCGAGCTGCTTTTCGTATCGTGTCAATATTGACACCAGCTCTATGAGCTGCTGAAGGTGGCTGCGTGTCTGGTGGAGTGGGCAGAGAATATTGAAGTATCAATTCCGTTTATTTATATATCTTTTATCCGCCGACTGTATTTGTGTATACCGATTTGTATTTTTTAATACTTTTTTGCTAATGGTCTGCACCCTGTGTGCAGTTACAAGTATGAGCAAAGTTACGATTATTGTTCGTTATTTCGATAGGAACTCTAAGAGTATTGACGGGTCCAAAGCCTGTAAAATGTTGAATTTCAATAGCGTTGCATAGCATAGCAGCGTGTTCATCAGACCTTAATTTCGATCCTAAAATGAGGAGGTCAAAGACTGTTTGACTGTTTTTTTTTTTTTTTTTTTTTTTTTTTTTTAGAGTCCATTTTGAAAACCGGAACGAAATAACTCCGCGAGAAAATACATAACCATCGGAATTTACGCCTATGTATTTTATTATTGTGAGTTTTACAAAAGTGAACTCAAACGTCGAATTGCAACATCGTATTGTTTTATTGACATTTCAGATAAAGAAGCTAACACTTTACCAGAGGGTCCAAACTGAACTAATTCTGAACAAAGTTTTTTTTTTTTTTTTTTTTAAAAAAACAAAGATTTGTCCACTTTAAAGTAAAAGCATTCACAGCGAATGCTTCTGGGTCTCTATTCCATGAGACGTACTTAGCACATTTGTTATTCAACATTGATGCGAAAAGATCAATTTTTGGTTGCCCAAAGTCTCTTAGAATCTATTCAAAAGCATGATCTTAAATCGACTATTCGGTATCGGGGTGAGATTTCCTAAACTAGCTTAGGTATGTATGAAGCTAATACAAATATACCGCGAGTTTCACACCACTGCACACTGCCACAAAGATTTTGTGATTTTAGTTAAATGTGGAAATCTTACTCCACCCATCCGGTTGATGTACGAAATAGCAGTTGTGTTGTCAACGCGTAATAAATAACACCTGACGATTTCTTGTCCAGTTGGTAAACCCCAAGAAAGCAGCCAGGAATTCTAGACAATAAATAATATGTTTGTCAGACTCTTGTGTTACTCCACTGGCTACTGGCAGTCTCCACCGCATGCTGCCCCCCCCTTTTTTTTGTTAGCGTCTGAAAATATTTCTAGACAGTAGCAGTCTTGTCTAATGGCATTGACTGCGGTATCAATACATTCTAACCACCAGGAAAAATCGTCCAGCAAATACTGTGGTAATGAATGACATGTGGCTATCGAAATTACTCGTTTTACATAATGCAAGGTATTTGCATCTTTCCGTCTGCTTGGTGTAAAGCCGACCGTACTGACTTGCGGGGTAGGGTGAAGTGTGGAGGCCTACCAAGCGAGCAAAATGTCTTATTTTAGAACGAGGTTTTTAGTTTTAAAAATAACTCTTGTTTAATTTAACTTCGTTTTTATTTAGGTTAGGCTAACATGAAATCCGTCACAAAACCAAGGTATTTGCAAACATTACTCGGAATCATAAAATTCCTTTTAATGTTTATTTTGGATCTTAAGGACTCCAAAATATGTTTTGTTTTTAAATATTGTCTAAGCAATCTTGATAATTATTACAAATGTCATGGAAGTGATAGATGAAAAATAGCTTAATGATTTCAGTAAACAAATTACCGGTTTTAATTACGATGTGAACACAAATGGGGCTGTGTTTAAACCAAACGGTAATACATAAAATTGATAATTTTTAGCCTTGTACCTATATCGTAGGTGCTTTTTGTATATCGGTTGTATAGGTACGTGAAAATACACATCCTTTAATTCAGGGGTGGGCTTAGATCTTCATTTTTTTTATGAAATATTCTGTTATGATGAATTGATTACTTATGAATATAATGCATATGCTTAAGACCTTAAGTTTTATATAAATCCGTTTTTGATTGGGTTTCTTAATCAGGAAATAAATAGAAAGAATAAATGTCCTTCACATGGTTAGCAATATGAAATGGCTTTATAAGCTCAGTAATGGCCACCTTGTATTTAAAGGACTCAGATGAAGCTAACGCAGATAAACTTGGTTCGTGTAACGGGTAGGCAGGTTTAGTAAACCTCTTATCCACGATAATACAAGAAGGTCATTGGTTGTTAATTGTCATTGATCGTAAAACCGACGTCTAGCGCCGCAGGGCTTGGAACTGCTGCACAGGTCGCGGGCGCGGTGCGCGTGATGTCCTCCGCGCCGCGCTGTCGGGAACAGCGGCGTCCGGTTTAAAGTCTGAACAGGAGCCTGTCTCGGTCACTGCGCTGGTGCAGGTTCTGATTTTGATATAGCTTTTGCAGCTTATAAATTATCAGTCAGATGTTCACCAAATAGAAAATTATAGATTTTTGTATTAAATCAGATAGATTGTAGAACATAATTATAAAACTACGGCGTGTCATGGACTCACTGTGTTGTGAGTCATTACATCAGTCGACCGGCTTCGATCAGTAATTTTAGTACCGACTGGTCTTTATAGATAATCTGAAGAAAAGAGTACAGTGAGTGCTTCACTCACTTATACAAGATATACGTACTTGCTGCGACCTGCACCTGCTTGTTGTTTTTAATAACATCTCCGATAAAGTGGCCGTTAAGTATCTCTGGATTTAACTTCAGTGCATCAATATTTGAGCAGTTTTGTGGAACAAGATGCTTTTCTAGCTTCTCTTTTCTGACATCCTTGGTCAACCCTGTCGTTGCGATGTGTTCCCAACAAACAGATAATATAACTCGCCTCTAATATCCGGTCCATATTTTTTTTATCCTTTGATGGAGTTTCGCCCGAGAGAATCAAAATCTCTTCGTGGAAGTTAGTTTGCGTTACATTAACAGGTAGTTCCGACTGCATTGTCTGTAGCAGAAATATCATGTATCGCCGAGGTGGACGTACCCAGATGTGGCTCATCTGAGTTAATAATCGGGAATGACACGACTTCAACTTGAACTTCCATTTTTGCAGGAATATAAATAAATGAACCAAATGTAGGTATCAAATAGAAAAAACAGCGTGGCGATAGTCTTCACAACTATCCACAACACCAAGTTTATCATGCATAAGTGATTACATTTTGTAATGTAGGTATGTGAATATGATCACTAGGTAATCTGTCACTGCGACCAGTGCTCCTAGTATAATAACTAGTGGTTTTAGAGCGGCGATAGTCCTTAAAACTATCCACAACACTATGTTTTAGTCCATACAAGAAATTATTGTTATCTAGGTCATTAAATAATGTGAAGGTAACATTCCTTTCAAATGTACACAATCACTATAATAACCAATGTATTGGAATTTGGGAATCCAAATTTATCCATAAGATGTAGGTACACAACACTATGTGTTAGTCTGTACGGATATAAAATGCAATTACATATTATTAAGTAGGTCATTAAATAATGTGAAGGTAACATTCCTCTCAAATGTACACAATCACCATGAAACCAATGAAATGGGAATCCAAATTAACCCATAAGATGTAGGTACACAACACTATGAGTGTTAGTCCGACTCCGTACGGATATTAAATGCAATTATTATTAAGTAGGTCATTAAATAATGTGAAGGTAACATTCCTTTCAAATGTACACAATCACTATAATAACCAATGTATTGGGAATCCAAATTTATCCATAAGATGCGGGTACACAACACTATGTGTTAGTCTGTACGGATATAAAATGCAATTATAAAATAGATCCTTAAATAATGTGAAGGTAACATTCCTTTCAAATGTACACAATCACTGTATGGCCAATAAATTGGGAATCCAAAATTATGTGAAGGTGACATCCCATAAGATGCACACAACACTATATCAGATATTTATGACATCATGTCAGAATATGATACGGATTAGTCCGAACACTATTCACAATAGGTATCTTCTGTTTGTAAAAAGAACACTAAACTTCAGCTTACCTTAATTACTATTGTGCCTTCATGGTCCGATAGTAATGGCGACATAATAATATTCGTTGACGAGGTACTACTCTCGGAACTATTACAAACACACGACCGTCTGTCGCGTTTATGTTTCATTTCGAGTTTTCGAATCTTCTTTCTTAAAATCACTGCCGTCGTTTATTGTGACTATATTTTGTCATCTTTTTTGTATATTCAAATAAAAGGAAGAAAATAATGTGGTGATCGGCGACGCACTAAAACGCGAATGAGTGATGGTGCAGGCATAACTATAAGGAAGACAAAGTACCCACAATAAAAAGAAAAAAAAAAAAAAAAAAAAATTCAAACTTAGTGGGTGAAAGGCGGTACCTAGACGTATTACTACATTGTTATCCTAATCTCGAAGGACGAAGCAACGAAGTATAATTACTACAGACACAAATCAATAATAAAAAAAAATGTAATAATAAACAATGTAAAAAAAAAACATAACATATCAGTAAACTAATTTTGAATTTGTTTAGGTTTGTGCTCGATTAGCAATTGGCTCGCCCCCCTATTATATTGCATTTAAACATAAAATTTAACCTAACCTAACGCCTAACATTTCGGGGATTACAGGCTAGTGGTGTATGTGTCATGTTATTATTTTAGCACAATATTTTAAAATTTAATCTTACATCAGTAAGGGCTTTAAGGCAGAGAGTGTTGAACATGGTCTGCAAAGCAACAGGTCGTGAACACCGCATCAGCAGCAACAGAATGGTGCTGCGCGTGCGCAGATTGTAGTGTCGCTCCCAGCCACAAGAATAAATAGCTAGGCTTACTTCTTCACCCTGAGGACGAAAATGTAGGAAATATATTATTTTAGATTGTTTGATTATATGCTCTCTTATTTGCTTATGTGACCTTATTATTGTGTAAACAAATATGTAAAAGTTGAATATTTAAGACTCTGACGATGTAATATCTACACCTGTGTTTATTTGTGCATCTGGGATAAATGGAAAAGGATTTTCTTTGCGTATCTGGGATATGTAATGGAAAAGGATTTAAGGATAGCATTTAAAAATTACGGGACACGTAGTTCCCAGAAGCAATTTAAAAACTACGGGAACTGTAGTTCCCAAAAGCACTCAAGCGGTCTGCTTCTCATATCTACCTAGCGTTATCCCAAATATGTTGGGGGTCAGCTTCATGCTTGCACTAGTTGCAGCTGAATACTAGTACCAATTAGTCTATTATATAATGACTAGTACCAATTAGTCAATTAGACTATTCTGTCACATTCATTTTCTAATGGAAGTACACACCTTCACCAGATTACTCACGCACGCACATACACACACACACACACACAAACCCCTTCCACATCACAGACACACTTCACGCACCAACAAACACACATCCATTTACTTTTTTTATTTTATTTTTTATTTTGTTTAGTTAGAACTCGTTTTGTTATTTTATGTTTTTCTTACAATAGTCCTACATGTTCTACAATATTGATAATTCAATCTCGGCGAGGGGGCCAGGAGTCCATAGCACAGGGTATCCTAGTTTGGATTCCTGACTCCCACAAATCTCTGTACCTCCAATAATATTGTTACACCTCTGTATTGTAGTTTTGTACCTTGTGGGAGAAATAAAAAACATGTTATTAATTAGTATTGGATAATATGATACTCCTTAGTAAGACTGGTTTTCAGACTTTCGGCAAACTGACTAACTGTTACGAATGTCAAATACTAAAATCACGGCGACTTTTCAAATTACACTGCGGGACCAACGGTTTTACGTGCTTTCCGAAGCACGGGGCTATCCTATATATCGCCAACTTTCAAACTCCGGGCTGATACTGCGAAATTGCCAATAGAAAAACCAATTTTTGCCGTACCCGGGTATCGCACCCAGGGCCCGTGACGTTCCGCAATCGCGTTTGCGACCGCTAGATCTACAGGGCAGTTAAAAGATGGAAGACCAGAAATGAAAGTCCTTACCTTCTCTAAAAGCATATCGCTATAGTAACAAGGGGCACTGCTCAGTGCTATCCCGCTCAATATAAACGAGGTGAACTCCAAACTGAACTCGCCATGTTGCAGACCCTGTAAAATAGTAGAAAAATAGAAACTTATTCAATATATGTATTTGACATTTTGCAGTCTTACCGCCGATTGTAGATAGTAGAACTGATTTAGATACAATGTTTATTCTGTAGTTAGTAGGTAATTTGTTTAAGTTGAAACGTCCAAAATTAGAATTGAGAACTTTGCTTCCTTTGGCGGTTCTTATTTTGTTCACATTCATGTAATAACTTAAGCTCAAGTAAATAATTTAACTTGGCTATAATACGTTGAGCCTTGTATAGAATAAGAATAGTACCAAATAATAGTACAAATAAATAAATTCTATTCTATTCTAAAGGATCAAAAGTTGAAAGTTTCTACTAAAAAAAGACGCAACTTTACTCCATAGAAACTGATTTAAATTGGGTAAAATTCCATTTAAAACTTGCCCTAGTTACTAAAAGTACAGTTTATATTTATCTATTCACTGAAACACTTGCTGATAAAATGTTAAGATACAGAAGCTGCAAACACACAGATTTCCAGAAGAGGTCAAACTACTCGGACGGCGAGAATGAATGATTTATTAAACAAAACTAACTATTGACCGCGGCTTCACCCGTTTGGAGGTCAGAAATTATCCTACGGGAATGTATTACTAGTCATGGTCTTCCCGGGTGCCAAATTTCATCCAAATCTCATCATCATTCTCTTGTCCCCCGTCGTGCCTTATCCCAATTCATTATGGGTCGCCGCAGCATGTCTTAATCTTACTTACTTCTCTATTTCTTCTCATATCATCAGATACCCCTTTTCTTGTCATATCATGCGTTACACAGTCCATCCGTCGTTTCTTTGTACTTTCCTCACGATATTGCCCTCATTACATACCACGACAACCGATTACGGCACAACTTTTTAGTCACCGTTACCACTTTCAGAGTTCCTATTCTTCCTTTTTTTCATCTAATTTCATTCACATCTGTGTTGTCATTGAAACGACAGTCAATTTAACAAACTTTTGCTCAGGATTTCGCCTACTTTGAAATGATAACACAGGAACTTACTTTTGCGTTAAAGTGCAACCTTTTACCTAGGTCATGGTCTAATCTGTGCCAAGAGAGGCAACCAATGTTACTTTTAAATTTATAATATTAGTATTTTGTATCTATATAATATGACTCACCCTCTGGACCAATAAATATGTCTACCAACTACTTGTTTACAAAAAAACTTTATAGAAAAAATCTAAAATCGATATCAGATCTCATTAATCTGATGTAACGTCTCAATTTTGTCATCCGGTCGTGTATGAAATATTTTTTCGTTGAATCACAAGAAAATAATAGACACAACATGTTGGCAGTTGGAGAGGTTCCAAATGATGGAGGATTTGATGTGATACCGGGTTTTGGTGAATGGGTTCGTGGAAACTAGATGGTTAGAGGCTGTAATTCGATCGGTGGCAACCGAGATTAAGTACTTTAATCAATTTATTCACACGTTTTGGAGTTACTTGAATATTTAGAAACGTTTGTAGAAAGCGTTGATGTTTAAGTCATTAAAAGAGTTCACATTTCAGAGTTGTGTGAGTTCAGTACATCATTCTAAGTAGTCACTTTTGTATGAACCACAAGATTTTTTTAACCGAAGAAAAATATCACATCCTTTAGAATTATTTACTGAACTTTTGGTAAAAGGAAAATAATACTTAGTATTTTTTTATTACGGGAAATACATGATTGAGATGCGACCTTAGGGATCTTTTGCTTTTGCCATTCTAAATGCAGCTGATTATACGGTCAGCTACAAATCACGAGTGCAGTCTTACCTCTAGTAAAGCATAGAACGTGACGGGCAGCGCAAGGGCAGACAGTTTCAGTGTAGCTTCGTAAAACACTTTGAAACATTCCTTCACGGTTTCCACGAAACTGCAACAATTTCTATTTGTATTTTAGTCTGTATTTACTACGTTTACTATTATAGTTTGTTGGCCTTTGGTTTGTGTTCCAGTAGTACTTTGAAATTAAGAATAATGAAACAATTTCTTTGATTCATTTTTCTCTTATCATTTACGTTTACAAATATTTTTAAAACAAAAGTGTAGGTATTTAATATTGCCTCATCAGTATCAGGAACCAGGTCTAGGCTGCTAGGTAAGGCCTTCAGAGAGAGGATCCTCCTCACTATGTGTGCGTGTCCCGGAGTACTATTTTCAGAATTAAGCTTGATGAAGTCGCCCATTTTCTCTGCTAAAATCACATTCAGATCTTTCCTGATAGTTTCATTCAAATTTTCATTAGACTACCGGTTGATTATGACTCTTCAGCCACAGCCACATAAAATTACAAAATAAATCTTAATCAAAACTACAACAAATCTTAATGATTTATGTTACATTTATGTACCATTTGGAATAGCTAATGGCTTAATCTGTTTTACGACTAACCTAACGACCCGTAAATTACAAAATATCTAAAACTATACTTACTTGTATGTATACTGAAGTCTTTTTATAATTTCAATCAAATTTTTGTTCACTTCCTGTGTATTTCCAATGAATAAGGTATTGATTCGTTTCTTGATGATCTCCAAATGGCCACAGGCATGAAGCATGAGCACGGGTCCAAATGGAAGAAAGCTTATATAGACACATCCATTATAAACACCAAAGAAAAACATAAGGAAATAGACAAACAGATACGTAAGCAATTCGCCTTTTCTCTTTTCAATCACATCTGGGTAAACTAAGTCAAACAAATGAACGAACTTAAACTCACCGATGATGAAATAGTAACTCATTAACACGATAGCTTTAATATTGAATAAACTGAAAGATATTGTAGTGACGACAAACCAAATGTAGCAGACCACTCTTTTCTTATTCACGTAAACATGAAAAATGAACTGTTCATCCTCAGGTAGTTCCTCTGCCATTTTGTAATCAGTTCTCATCACATCTAAAAGCTTCTTCATCGATGCTCTATGCCACAGCATGATGACATGGTTTAAACTAGCCCCAAAGTAGGTCAGACTTATGACACCTTTTTTACAAGCTTCAAAGAATTCGTTGTTGATTGCATTGACGTATGAATTGTAGATTATATTCATTGCAAGTATGGTAGAAAGACTGTAGGATATAGAATAGAGAATCAGCCATTTTAAGTTTTTCGTTATTTCAGGATGAGTTCCAACGACTTTCATAGGAAGTAGGAATATTTTAAGTGATTTTTCGAAATCGATTGCCATTTTTGCAAAGGTTAGCTTTAAATGAAGAATGTTGGATTTCTGATTGTCAGTAAAAGGTTACAATATCGTTTAATAATTAATAGGGCGGTTGTTAAGTGGAAGCTTGATACAAGTTTTATGAGCGATGTCAAGTTTAAGGTGAACATGCAAAATTGGTATTTCAACTGTAATATCTGCTTAAATTAAAGTTTTGATCCTTTTACCCTACGTACGCCTAAATCTTTTCAATAGTATCTTATTGTTGGAAGGTGTCCTCGTTGAAAATTGTATGGTTTCCGTTCATTGCTTTAACAATAATGCCGCCAGTCTTTTGGGCACATTACCGGCTGACAGCGTTGAGAAGCAGTTTTTTGATGCCTTTTTATAGTTTCTTGTTAGTTTATTTATTAGTTTTTAATGAATGCACTGTGTGTTTACTCTCATAATGATAAGAAATATACACACATCAAAAGTGTCTAGGGATCAACATATATTTTTGCAATAACTTTTCTCCTGATTGATATTAATTAAAATTTTCTTTAAGGATTCATCAAATAAAGTGTTTTCGTTTGTCACAGTAACGATAAACCAAGTCACCTTTGCATTAATAAAGAAATTTGCCATTTTCCTAATAAAGGGATTTTTGACATTTGAACCACTAACATTAAAGTTCGAAAAAAAGACTGAAATAACAGTTTTCTTTAAAATTTTATTGGGTAACTTAAACAATTAATAATCCGTGTTTCTACCGCGAACACTAACAACACAAGAACATCGGTTTGGCATACTCAAAATGAGTTCATCCAAATCACGCTGTGGAATGGCCGCCCATGTTCGTTGCAACAACAAAAAAAGGTCTTCTTGCGACTGGATACCCTCCATATTCGGCAGAGCTCTTCTCTGTAGCATATCCCATGCATGCTCAATCGGGTTCAAGTCTGGCGACTGAGCAGGCCAGGGCAGGACATTGATGTTAGCTGCGGCGAGAGTCTGTCTTACAACTCTTGCGGTGTGCGGTCGTGCATTATCATGCATTAACTAAAATAAGGGACCGATTTGCACTTGTAGAGGAACGATGACGTCTGATACAATCGTCTCAGCATAAATTTTAGCGTTGAGGTTGCCTCTGATCCAAATCAACTCAGTTCTTCCGCCGATCCAAATACCCGCCCATACCATGATGGTTCCACCACTATAAGGATGGACTTCCTGGCAGGATTTTAATCGCTGTTGGCGTCCAGGGGTTCTCCAGTGTCGTATACGTCTTGTATCCGGTCTCATACCAAAACGAGACTCATCAGAAAAGCACACGAAACGCCATTGTTCTTCTGCCCAATTTCTGTGTTCAAGAGCCCATTGATATCGAATCCTACGATTGTGCATTGCTATAGGTGGTACCCGTAGCGGTCTTCGGGAATGAAGGTTCACTTCATGCAAGCGGTTTCTGACTGTTTGGTCGCTAATTAAGTTCCCTGAAGAGTGATGAAGCCTCACGGCTAACATCATGGCGGTTATTGTTGGAGCTCTTCGAGTTAAGATTTGAATGTATCGGTCTTGTCTCCGTGTGGTGCAGCGATACCGTCCTCCATGGCGCTCAGCCACGGTACCAGTGCTTCGGTAACGTGTCCAAAGTCGACTGATAACACTCTGACTTGTATTCAGAGCTAAAGCCACAGTATGTTGCCGGGAACCAGCTTCTATCATTCCCACGGCTCTGAGCATTTCTTCCCTGCTTAAATGACGTCGCCGCTCCATAATAACGTTGGTTTTAATCAGTAGTAGGGAAACAGTAGCACTAATAATGTCTTCAATGCGTTGTATGTTTTTATAGGGAAAATATTGACAGCTGATTTTCATCTTTTACTCGAATTTGATTCACAGTTCCTGATTCAAATTATGAAATGCACCAAAAAGGATCCATATAAATTTATAAAATCATAAATCTATTACAAAGCCACATCTCAATCTCAAGAAATCCGCATAAAAATGCTTGATCCCTAGACACTTTTGATGTGTGTATTTGGCCCCAATTATCAGACTACACCTACTTTAACAACAATATTACTTGTTATAAATACGTAGTTCCTTTTCTCTACTCTCTCTCTCTCTCTCTAGAGCATGCGGAAATGGAAACTTCGGTCTTATAGTGAAACCGGGCTTTCACCGGGTTTTTCATATCAATCCAGGAGATTGATCTGTGCGACTGTTATAATTTAGCCACGTACCTCTAAAACCAAACTTCTAAAATAGTTTCAGCAGTTTTAGAAGTTTACGTTCGACCCAATTTCAAAAGCCCTAATGTTCTTCCTCCACTTTCTCACAATATTTGTGATCTAGTTTCATTTGATGCTACATAAAATTAGCTCGATTACGTAATATCATTTCTCTAAAACTATTTTGAGTGTGTTGTTGTAATCTCAAGAATGTATCGTGAGCTTCGCATTCCTAGAGGATTTAGTGAAACTGTTGTTTTCATACTTTGCGTTGAAAAAGCGAGTGAGATATATACGTGATGGTGGAGACATTTTATTCCATTTTCTTAGAAAACGGGGTCATTAGTTCAGAAAGGTTTGTAGATTCTATGAGGTGGTGAAGTTTTCTATCTTTATCATCTTAATCATCATTTCAGCCCGGAATCAGCCACTGTTGGGTATAAGGCTGCCTTTTCCCCCGTCGGGGCTGCGGGTTGTTCGCAAGAGATACGATGCCTCGGCACAAGGGCTAAGAAGGAACATGGGTGGTTTTTAGTCAGTAGAAGTCTGACACTCCCTTTCGCTCTGCCCAAGAGCGGGAGGGGTTATTTGATGATTTTCCACCAGCCAAAAAAAAGCTGCCTTTTCTGCTATGCGCCTCTATTCTGTGTATCCCTTTTCCATCTGTTCCCCCGACGATATCGTCAACGCAAAGCGCATTTTTTCTATCTTCGCTACGTGTAAAATACTGGTATCCAGCTTCAAATTGACAAGGCTAGGCAGTTGAAGCTTTCTATACGAACTTTTACAAGGAGCTGTTACTTATAAATCCTAAAATATTATGTTCGCCTTAACTGCTTCACTTCAATGTTAATTATTTTATAACTACGGTTTATTAACTCGCAATAAAAATGGTATGTAATTGTTAACTTTTCCAAGTAACTGTCTTCCAATTGCAGTTAATTATCCGTTTGTACAAATACTTTATTGGAATAATAATTACTTTATTAATTATTACAATAGCTTTATACGTGCATCATTTTATTAGATTTACTAGCTATTGCGAGCGGCTTCGCCCGCTACAACTCGAAAATTATCCCACGGGACGATAAAATCGGAATAAAAACTACTATCTGTGTACTAAATTTTATCCAAATCCGTTCGTTTTTGCGTGAAAGAGTAACAAACATCCATCCATTCATACTCACAAACTTTCGCATTTATAATATTAAGTAGGATCAGTAGGATATAAGCTGGATGATTCAAGTAATGTTTAATTATATTAATTTGTTATTCTCTATTACATGGCACTTTAAATAAAAGCGGAACGCGGGTTAATCTTTACCTAAACCTACGGGGATTATAGTACATCCACATTTAGTTCTATGTAAAAGGGGGCTAGCCTATTACCATCAATCGGGCTGCAACCCAGACTCCATAACCTCCAGGGTGCTACTGAGAAATACCTGGGGTAAAACCCAATCACACTATTCTTGACCCGCGAATCGAACCCAGGACTTCAAGGTCAGCAGTCGCGCTTGCGACCACTAGACCAATGAGGCCAAAAATAAATAAGTGTTTAAGTGTAAATGGTGAAGTAGTTTTATTAGTGTGATAAAAATATAATATGAAAGCTTGAATTAGATCATAGACGCGTTGATCCAGTTAATCCAATCTAACTCCACATGGCGTTCATGAGATTAAAGATGGCGTATGACTGCTGGAACATCTGGAAAACAAATAAAACATTTTAATTACACTAATTAAAGCGTGTATTGAATTTTAAAACCTCGGCTGAGCACTGTGAGTTGGAAATCAAAAGTGTGCTTTTGTTTAAGCATTAAGTAGCGTTAGTCTAAGACCGTTGGAAGACCAAAGACACGATGATGGACTGTGTAAAGAATGATATGGCAACAAAGGTGTCTGATGTGGTCCTGTGAACGGTGAGTAATGGGCTAGCTCCCCGTTCATCTGTCCTATGACGATGACAGGCCTTGTTGAGGACGCGTTGGTGTGCCTCAAAAAGATGTCCAATGTTGCAGGGGGGCGCAAGGGCCGACCGACGCCTGTCGGGACTGCGGGTTGTTCGAAAGAGATACCGTGGCCCCGGAAACAAAGGATTAAGAAGGAACATGGGTGGTTTTTAGTCAGTAGAAGTCTGACACTCACTTTCGTTCTGCCCAAGAGCGGGACCCGCAGCCCGGGCAAGGCGTCGGCTCTTGCGGGCCTGCAATGTTGCTGACATCTCTTTGAGGCGCGCCTGGAACACGAACGAGACGTCGACACGGCCTTAGCGATAAAGTTGAAAATCTAGGCTTGAAGTGCTGACGTATGTATATCATGCCACCACAGATATAGATAGACCTAGATAACGCAAGGGCAACTACGTGTGCCTCTTCGCGTGCCTAGCTTACGTACAAAAATCGTAAGTGGCCACTTTCGTGCTCAGTCTGCATCGGTGTATAGCGCTAATCGGACGTCGGCGCCTGGTGCAAGGCGGGGGCTGGGGCGAAGGGGGCGCCGTACGCGGCGGCGTCTTTGAATCGATTTGATTTTCCCACACTAAATAGCTCTAAATTGCTTGTGACGTCATAACAGGTAGTAAAAAAATGACACTCTTGGTTTTCATACAAATCGTGATGCTTGCGTTATCTAGGTATGTCTATATCTGTGCCACCCACGACACAGGACGTCTTAGTGGATGTTTAGATATGATCTGTCATTTAAATCATGAGTTAAACGATAATAAGTGGGAAGTTATTAATATAAATATCTTTTTCCGTGTTTTCATGTGGGATGGGAACTCGATTTGTTTAATGCTTCCTTTTGACATTAAATTGTATCAACACTAAATGATTTTGAGTTAATTCACACATTATTGACCATGTTGGTTGTTGTGCAACAGTGTTTTTAAAGACATACTAAAAAATGTAAAAAATTAGATGAATAAAAGAAAAATAATTAAGTAAAAAAAAAATCTTCAAATTAGGTCGACCCGTCTGTCAGTCAGTGACTGAATCATTATTAAGATTGTGGTCAATTGTATTTCTGTGGCTTATTAGTTTATCACAGTTAAAATTTCGTTTGGCACCCTTTTAAATGTTAATATGGCCCTTTCTTCCGGTCGTCAAATAGTCTATGGTCTTCTCAGTGTAACCCATCCTTTTCAGAAAAGCTATGATAAATGGGAGCACTTTTAAATAGTAAAATAATAACGTAGTTAACTAAAAAAAATAATTAGTCCGTCAGATAGATTTCCAAAAAATATTGAACACGTATTTTTTGTTTTTTCACATAAACAAACAATGACGATACAGTGCTTTGAAAACTCGTGTGACGTCATATTCTAAGACATTAGTATGACGTTTTTTACCGGTGAGTGACGTTACAACCCCCACTCAAATCTTTGACGCGTTTTATCTTCGTAAATTTTTATTGATTTGATAAAACAAAAATACGTATCCAATATTTTTCGATAATCTAACAGACGGACTAATTAGAATCATATTCTATTTAGCCAGTAAATATTCCTATTGACATACATCAGTAAGAGCATCAAGACACAGCGCCCTGAAGATAGTCTGTATAGCGATAGGGCGCAACGCGTTCTGTAGCATGAACTGTAACGTGGTACGCGTGCGCCGGTCGTAGAACCGCTCCCAGCCGCACATGTACAGCGCCATCCGGACCATCTCTCCCTGAGGAACAATGTACATTATCAGCGTGTTGATTAGCAGTCGTTACATGTAGTCAGCTGCTTCCAGTTAGGCTGGAAGCCGATCTTAATTTAGTTGGGAAATGGTTAGGCAGATGATGATAACATAATCAGCATAATGTTCCCTTTACAATAGGTTTTATTGGTTTAGTTGCCATCGAGGGAAAAACCTAGATGAGACTGGCACAAGAACGTGGCGTAGCATTAGACAAGAGAGGCCTATACCCAGCAGTGGGTGAATTCGGGCTGTGGACGATGATGATGAGGTTTACACTCTGTGAGTGGGAGTCATTGACTTATATATTACTGCGTAAGGACTGGGCGGACCGCATGTTACAATGACACCTCGAACTTGGTCCTAAAACGATATTTCCTAAGCCGAAGTGAACTAGTCCACGATCGGCTCTCTTCAGGTGCGGTCGTAAATTTTATTAAAACCTTTATTTATGTTCTTTATATCTCGAAAATACCATGCCGCTTATACAAGGTTACGTTAATGAGCAGACTACACCGATTCGCTGTATGGCGAACGCGTCGAGCAAATGTTTGGACGACCGTATCTTTAGTTATTATATCAATGGTGGGACATAAACTATCACAAAACATTCCATTTCGGATTCTAGGACTTTGGATTAGGTTTTCCTTCACAATTTGAAAGCAATCTTGATGAAATAAATCACCAGAGTATGGTTGTGGAGGTCAGACAGGCAGTCGCTTCATGTAAATTACAGGTAGTCAGTTGCATTCGATTAGCTGGATGCCAACCCTAACATGGTTTAGCAGAATTTTATATGGAGTGAGAGCCTATGTGAACTTTTACAATAGACTATTTCTGTGAAAAGTAACACTAGGTAGGTAGGGTCCTCAGAAAAACTAATAGATAATGAAGGACTATATTCCAATAATAAACTGACCTTTTCCATAAGTAGGTCACTGTAGTAACACGGAGAACTACTGATGAGGGTGCCTCCGAATATAAATGTGAGGAATTCTAGGCTTACTTCTCCTTTGTTTAATGCCTGTAAAAGTCAAAGTCAAGTAAATAGGGTAGTTAACAAAAAAAATATAATTAGTCCGTTGGATAGATTTCCAAAAAATATTGGACACATACTTTTTCTTATTTCACGTAAACAAACAATGAAGACGATACTGTACTTTGAAAACTCGTGTGACGTCATATTGTAAGACATTAGTATGACATTTTTACCGGTGAGTGACGTCACAAACCCCCACTCAAATCTTTGACGCGTTTTATCTTCGTCAATTTTTATTGATTTGATGAAACAAAAAAATACGTATCCAATATTTTTCGATAATTTATCAGACGGACTAATTAGAATCATATGTTTTATAGTCAGGAAACATAGAGATAAAGGTTTTTGCCGGTTCTGCTCAGCAGGAAACGACCAAAGCGAACCATGCATTCTTTGGCCTCTGATAAATGCATGTGCATTCATTTACATACCGCCAAGAAATGTGTCTCAAGTATGCTGCTTTGGTTTTCTTACGATATTTTCCTTCATCAAAGCAAATGATAATACAATACGTGTCATATTTGTTGAAATTGTTGTCTTACAAGCAATATGTATTTAAAATAACTTACAAATTGGGTGTGTGACCTTATGAAGAAATACAGGATTAAGATCTTAAACTGTGTAATATTCTTTTTTTTTAAACGTTGCCCCACCTTAGGAATTTCTTCTGTATCGTGGGTGCGTTCACAAACATATAAACTCACATAAACAAATACCCAGACCCGAAACAACTATCTGTAGGCCATACAAATATTTGTTACGTGCGGGGGTCGAAGCCGCGACACGCAGCGCAGCAGTCCAATCGCTCAGACACTGCACCAACCATGCCGTCAAATGGTGTATGACTGATTACCTCCAGTACTTCATAACAGGTTATGGGCAGCATCAACGTAGAGCCTTTCAGGGTAAACTCATAGGCGACCTTGAAGATTCTCTTAATACGGTCCACGAAGCTGGATTCAATGAAATGGAAAAATATATAATTACATTTCGGTGTAGACTTGCAAGAATGCCCTAACATCATCATCATTTTACTTCTAACGGAGTGCGATACGTCATTCCGAAAGTTACTAGGTCGAATTACACGGCGCCGAATGTTTGCAACAACGAATACTGTGAGTACGAAAGCACGCAGCGACGCATACCGTAACAACGAATGTACGAGACTTCGAATCACGGAACAACGATTGCACGTTACAACGAAAATCGTCACACCAAATCACGTGACCCCGAAATAACGTAACAACGAACGTATCACCGACAGCAAAACAGTAAAACAAAATCAAATATTTTTATTACTTTTTTAGATTGACGCATTATTGGGTACAAATTGGGTATGTGACCTTATGAAGAAATACAGGATTGAGATCTTATGCTGTGTAATATTCTTTTTTTTTAAACATATCCCCACACTAAGAATTTCTTCTGCATCGTGGGTGCGTTCTCGGCCATCTTACGAAGATTGTCGGCTACACTTGAAAATGCTTGGACATACCAAAATATGAGTGGGTATAATATAATATTCATATACACCAAAAGCACATATGACTGTAAGAAAACCATTACAAATTGGATAAAAAAACTCACGTATGAAGAGATTGAGGCACTTCTACAGTATATTAAATGGCAAGATAGATAATAATTGTTATGTTACTCAATTGTCACACAAACACATACATACAATCTCACAAAAACTGACACTTAAAAACCGAACAGAACCACACACACACACTCACTCTCATCCACACACACACGCACACTCACTCTCATACACACACACACGCACACTCACTCTCATACACATACACACGCACACTCATGAGACACACACTTCTACACTATTTTTCATGTTTTTGATCTTATCGTTACTCTTTATTTAAATTAAGTAAATAATAATAAAGTTAGTTATTCAAATTAAGTATAAGTTTAATAACCCACATATTTGTTATTGCTGTAATTATTGTGCTATGGCAGAGCGGGGTCTCCTAACACAGGCAAAAATTGCTTAAATGGATTCCCCAAACACAACCACCTATTTTTGTAACAAATTTCGTAAATAAAACATTTTGTATTTTATAATATGACCGGGCCGTTAGTGCAATATGCAATTTAACCGATGCATAATTAAAGTAGTAAATATATTTTCATTTAGTTTAACTTCTTTGCTGTCGGTGATACGTTATTTCGGGGTCACTTGATTCGGTGTGATGATTTTCGTTGTAACGTGCATTCGTTGTTCCGTGATTCGAAGTCTCGTGCATTCTTTGCTGTATGCGTCGTTGCGTGCTTTCGTACTCACAGTACCTATTCGTTGTTGCAAACAGTCGGCGACGTGTAATTCGACGTAGTAACTTTCGGAATGACGTATCGCACTCCTTCTAACGACAGTTATGTAATACAAATTATTGTATCGTTGAGGTTTTCCCCATTATCATTTTACATAATTTTTTATTGTCAACTATCTTCATCTATTACTTAAAATAATGATCTGGTATTATACCTGTATATATATTGCAACTGCATAATAATAATTTTAAGTTTCCTCCTAATAACTTGCTCATCACACTGCACAAACAAATCATCGATTCGATGCTTCACCAACTCAAGTTGCCCACACGCGTGTAGCATGAAAATAGGACCCAAAGGCACATACGCAACATACATCAGAGACGAATAACACCCAAACAACAACATTAGGGAATAAGTAACCAAATAAACGTAAATATTATCCTTATTCTTCTCAATGACCGATGGATAGACCAAGTCATAAAGAGGCTCTAATCTGAATTCACCTTTACAATAATAATACAACATAATTGATAAATTCTTGACAACGAACATACCAGCTCCAACAGTTGGAATGAAAAGCCATTGCTTACATACCCAAACTCCTAGATTCACATATTTTAATAACACAGCTTTTTCTACTGAATTCATTTGTTTGGATTCTTTATAATCTCTGTTAATATCGTTTATCAAATCAACGAGAGTATCTTGGTGACGCAACAGAACGCAATATTGAACGGTAATGACCACATAAACGACAAATAAGACCCCATTTTTGCAAATTTGAGAGAAGTTATTACTTTGCAAATCGTGGCAGAAAACGTTATAGAGAATGTTGATGAAGGCTAGAGTAAAGAGCCCGTGGACAATGAAGAATTGGAAGGCCCATTTCCTGTCCCTTGGGATGTTTGGATGGGCCCCACCCATTTGCAAAGCTTTGGTTGGTATTTTGAAGATTTTGTCGAAATCGAACTCCATGTTGATGATGATTCTGAACTTGAATGAGCAGGCAAATTTAGTTGCTGTTTTCACATGTAGTAGTAGGGAAATGTTGCAAGCCGAGCATTGTTTTGATAAATTACAGGTTTTGATTTAAGTAGCAGACGGTTTGAAATGTAGAAATTAAATGCGTAAAAGTAGCAATATTAAAATGATCACCATGAGGCATTCTTTATAGAAACTTTCGGTTGAAGCACATTAGCATCATCATCCTTGCCAAGCACTTCTATGTCATCATAGATGAACTAACATTGATAGCAACACGTTCACGGATGACAGCAATGCGGGGGAGTACCTAGGTGTAGGTATCCTTATGTTTGTCGTCGTTAATATGTAGGTAGGGTAGTTTAAGTCTTCATTTAGTCCTTCTTTTGTAAATATATTAATTGATTTAAGATTATACATATGTAGCTGATAGTATTAAACGCCATGTTTCCGAGATATAAGCCAACAAAGTTACTCTTCGCCGTCAGCATTACAGCTGTAGTTTTTAAAGCTCATATCACTTCATCATCACTGCTTTCAAAACGGTGAAGGAAAACATCGTGAGGAAACCAGCATGACTTAGAACCCGCACTGGGCCCGCGGGGTGGATTATAGCCCATCCCTCTCCTAGAGAGGAGGCCTGAGTCCCTGCTGTGGGAACATTGTAGGCTGACGATGATGATAAAGCGGAATCTTGAAACAAAAATATTATATAACACTGATATCATCCTATTACGTCTGATTAATCAATTTTACATGTTTTCGTCAACATCTTAATCGCCTACGTTACCGTCAGCTACAGCAAAATTAAATTAATCCTCTGATCTGTCTTTACGTCTATTTAAAAAAAAACTGTAAGCTTTCTTTAAACCAGTAAGTAGTCTTCGCTTTAAAACTATTCAATATTTTCCCTCTGTAATCATGTTTCTGCTAATTTACTGTGAAACGAAGCTTATCATTAGCCTTTTCTCTAAATATTATGAAACAACCTTTGAGGTTGTGAAGTGGCTTGTTTTCAGTCATTTTCAATATGTGCCTTGTTATTTAGTAAATAATGCCTTAATTCACTAATAGATAGTTATGGCTGCGTACAGCAGTATCCTTGGTAGTAAAAAAATCTTCATAAAATATCGAAAGGGTTTCTCTATTAAGAATTTATCAGTAGCAGCCTTGAAGTTTGAATTAGTGTTCGTTTGATGGCAATAGGCTCGCCCTCTGTTACATAGAACTTCATCATAACTGGTGAAATGTGGGTGTACTATTTGGGATTAGAGGATTAGAGATTAGAGGCGTGAAAAGTAACATAAAATCACATAACATAACAAAGTTATGTTAATTTAAAAAAAAAGAAGATAAAAAAGAAAATAATAAAGAGTCTATTCTAAATGGTTCACAGTATTGTTCTAATCAAAATATTTTCAAACAGAATAATTCGTTCCACTTTCAAAAGCAACAATATACATTTCACAACATATATTTTTTTAAATGATAAATTACACGGAATGTCTCCCGTGATATATGTGAAACAATTATATAACAAATTGGCGAGTTTACAGAATATTTCATAATATATGAATACAATGGTCGTTATTCACAATTACTTTTGACGTTCTTAAAGGCCAATTTATCGGATGGGTGAATATATTTTTTGTTTGATTTATAGTTGGCTGAATAACTTTTGAAATAATGTACGAGTATGTAGGATTACAGGTGTCTTAGATTGTAACAACTATGTCGGGTTTGATGTTTAACATTTGTAGGTGTCCTGTAGTTTGTGAAATGTTATCGTTTATGTCTGCTCATTACCTGTCTAGCCTTTTCGGATCGGCTTCCAATCTAACCGGATGCATCCGACTACCAATATTTTACATGGAGCGACTGATTATCTGACCTCAACAATCTATTAGTTATTGATATATGATACTCCTTGCTAAGACACAACCTGTGACAGCTTTTCAAAATCTACAAATGGCAGCTGGGACCAACTGCGTAACGTGCTTTCCGTGGCGCGGAGGAAACTCGGTGTGTAATGGTGATTGGCCACCTAAGGACCAACCTAGGTGCCTGTCGAGGCTGCGGGCTGTCCGCAAGGGAAACCGCGGCCTCGACATGAAGGGCGAAGAAGGAACATGGGTGGTTTTTAGTCAGTAGAAGTCTGACACTCCCTTTCGCTCTGCCCAAGAGCGGGAGGGGTTATTTGATGATTTCCCACCCCCAAAAAAAAAAAAAGGACCAACCTAGGCATTCATGTATTGTCAATGAATGAACCTTTATTTTAGACGTTTACAAATAATCTCGTTTGATTTGATCGGCCGAGTTCGGCCGATGACGCCCGAGCATACTTCGGCCGATGACGGATTTGGTGTATCCGTACCGTAACGCCCTACATTTTGTTCTATCCTGTGCGCTTCTAGTCAACTATTTCAACATAAACTAGACAAAATTCACATCAACTTGGCTCTAGACAAGGTAAAGTTTGTATAGTTGCAATGTCTATGTTTATAGCTAAAATGAATAATAACATAAACGTTTATATGATACAACTTGAGTGTTTGTGCTGAGATTATAGATGAGACTGAATGTTTAGGTTACACCACAAATAAATGCGTTATTATATTTTGCACATTTGAATAAATTATAGATATTATATTAAAAAATTATAGATTGCATCTAAACGGTGTTACTTACAAGAGGGGGAGATTAATGTCAGTTCGACTGAAAGTTTCTTTTCAGCGATAATTCTAAGCCACTTCAACCTATTAAAAAAAAGAGAAGACTATACTTAAAAGAAAAGAAGCATTTTGCATTTGTTGCGGAAATGTTATGCTGTTCACACAGAGCTAGTTTTAGTGCAATCGTCTACAATTTAATTTAAATTATTGTCCTTCTGAATCGCGTTTGATATATCAATAAAAAAAAAATCGCCATTTTTTTTTTCAAATCTATTCTAATAGGTGTAAAGTGATGGTATTGCACTATTGACGTGATTCGGCGACTAATTGGGACAAGCCTGCCGCACTATTTCCAAACTACTGCAACTCTTGAAAGTAAAAATCAACAGTGGCTACCACCAGAAACCGCTGCGACAATGAAGCTCGACGAAGCCCCAGAAAAATAATTTAACTGTCATGGAACGAAATCTATCAGACAGGAAAAACGGAAGAGAAGGATAATAGTATATTATGCAACTAGTGAATAAAGGACGGATTTAAAGCGAGGGCCGTAGATGAGTCACGAGCAAGTGAAGGATTCTAATGATTGAATCACGAACGCAGCGAGTGATTCAACTGTTAGAATCCTGAACGACGCGAGTGATAAGACTGCTTGTCAGACTTTCGAGCCACTGACTACGTTAGACGACTGTCAAAGATGAATAAATCACAGCCACCCTGACGGTGATGTGTAAATTTAAGATCTTAACGTGCTTTCCGAGGCAATGATAAAACTCAGTACTAACATAAACATAATTATTATAATTAAGTAAATCATTACGTCTAGTAGTGTTAATCAATTTACCCCTTACAAGATAAGGTCAGAATGGTACACTTTTACAGATCGAGAAGGTATCAGTCGCATCTTCCAAACCTCCGTCTTAGGCGCTTGATTCCAAAATTGCAAGATTAATGTCAATCATGATAAGAGTAATAAACAGTTCTCTTTTTGAAACCAAGTGAAACAGTCCTTTATCCTCTTCCCTCCCGATGACAATATATTCCCTCCCCTCCCACCTCCAATTCTATAAAAAGTGTACAAAAAATTTCGCGCTCGCTTCGCTCGCGCATCCGTCCTGTTCCTTTTCCGTTCTGTCTCGCTTGAAATGCTCATCTACGTCTTTTACAGTTAAGAAGTTTCCTAATTTACGTGTCACTACAAGAACTAAATCACCTCAGATCTCAAAGTTAGTATCCATAAAAAATAATTGATTTAGTATCGCATTATCCTTAGCGCGACATTGCTTTCCTGAAAAATAAACTAATATATCGTGCCATATTGGTTATAGGTCAAAATACCGATATATCACTAAAAGATATGAAATAAAAAACAAATAATTAAAAAAATTAAAAAACACGCCTGCCATGACAAAAAGTAAACTAAAAAATAAAAAACAAGTCAAACGAATTCAGTGAAACTTTTATTGCAGTCGGGGGACCTGTAAAGAATTGTTCCACCGAACTGTCCCCCGACTGCAATAAAAGTTTCACTGAATTCGTTTGACTTGTTTTTTATTTTTTAGTTTACTTTTTGTCATGGCAGGCGTGTTTTTTAATTTTTTTAATTATTTGTTTTTTTTATTCACTGTTTTGCGTGAATAAAATAAGCTTTTTAGAGTAGGTATGGTATAAACGTAATTTCCATTTCATTTCGGTTCAATAGCTAAGAAAAAGGTAAATATATCATCATCTGCCTAGCCTTTTCCCAACTATGTTAGGGTCGGCTTCCAGTCTAACCGGATGCAGCTGAATACCAGAATTTTACATGGAGCGACTGCCTATCTGACCTCCACAGCCCAGTTAATACCAGGTAATACGATACTCTTTGGTAAGACTGAATGTCAGAATTTCATGTCACTGACTACCTGTAACGACTGCCAAAGATAAAAAGAAAATCTATATGGCAGCCGGGACCAACAGCTTAACGTGCTTTCCGAGGCACGGAGGAAACTCGGTATGTCGGGCGGTCACCCATCTACAGACCGACCTAGGCAAGCACAGCTTTACCTAAAGATCGACTCGAGTGGCAGTTCTTATTAAGCCACGAGCTCCTCAAAAAGGTAAATAATTATAGTTATAAAAAATGATGCACTCTTATCGCAGGCAATTATTTGTGAAAAAACGGTGCGACAAAATGCCACACCTTATTCGTAACTTCTATATATTATCTAGTATCAATTTTCTGCGCTCGTCTTCTCGATTTTTGCGACGAATATATCATAAAGCTTTCAGTTATTTATGAAAACCGATATCCCATAAGCACATAAGTGGTACTCACATTATTATTTCGGGCGTTAACGAATTTTCATCATACATACTCCGTTTTATTTTTAGTTGCGAGTTCGTTTTCGACATAGTACCATGTTTTGTGTAGAGTGCAGGACACGTATGTTTGGTGTTGTTAGTTTTTAATTTAGTGCGCTTTTTGTGGACTGGGTTTTGAGCTGGAGACTTAAGAGATTTTGGTAAGTTAGTGTTTTAAGTTTGGGGTTAGGGTTTCTGTTGTTGTGATTTTTAGAGAATAGCTTTAAGAAAATGTGAGAAAAAGCTTTCATGTATGTGTTTCAGCACTTTTTTTCTTATGATTCAACAATATATAAACTCGATAGCTCAGATATTTATTTATTATTTATTTATTTTACTATTTATGTACATATTATGCCAAGAGATCGTACTATTTTGATAAAACGGATCTTTTAACTTATGATCTAATCCAGATCGAATCTATTGTTTTTTCTGATCAATCTACACATGATGATAATTGAAACTCAATACAATACAAAATATTCTATTGCTACAATCAAATGATTGATTAGGTACAAAAAATAACTAATTTATTGATTTTACTTACGTTACAAATGAACCATTTATAATAATTGCGCTGGATTATGATGAATGATTAAATTGTAATGTATCTAGACAGTATCTTAACATATTTTTTGCAACATATGATTACCCTAGTCACTAAGATAACCATAGGTTAATAGATAAATAGATTCCTCTAGGGCTTACTGGGATCTATAATATTTTATTATGACATTCAAAATTGCCTGTAATGGTCTAAATGCAAGTTTCAGATTATAGTTGCCAATATTAAAAAATATCAAACCTTGTCCCCGAGCTTTCCTTGTCCGAAAGCTCTTAAATTATTACTGATATCTTAAAGGATTTCGAATCATTATTTAGAATAACTACGCTGTGGTTTATTTACATATGACTATGTACCTGTATTAACATTACGAATTATACGAAAGCTACAGCTCAAAACTTTCGTCTATTTCTGTAAAAAGAACATATTTTCGTAGAATAAGCTAAATTGTACTTTACATAAAAATCTCATCAAACTTTCAATGAATAGGGAAAATAAAATTCTTCAAAGACCTGTCAACACGTATTTAAAAGACACCATTATATTAAACTGAAACAAAAACGCGGAAAAAATAATACAAAAACAATATGGCGCTTGTCACTAGCTGTCAAATTAACACGCTTGGATGACAAGCACCTGTCATTGGCTAAAAAATAATGGAAAAAGAAGTAAAACTACGTGTATCTTTTTTTGAGTTGTTTGTTTTAAGGAAAACAATATTTTTCAGAGATATAGTTAAGAATAGGTATTATTTTGTGTAACTTTAAATTGAAATGAAAACTAAAACTGTTTTTTTTTACTTTATTAGATGAAGTTTAGTATGGAATAGAATAATAATATTTGTGTGTGAGTTAAAGATTAAAGTTTTCAGGAATATTTAGCAGGTGCTAAAACATTTAAGAAAGGAGGTACTACTAAAAATATCTTTTAGCGTACATCACGTAGTTTTATAAAATAAATTAGATTGTGTAGGAATACCATTATACAATCACCTTCAAAACACAGACATAAATGAGATTAATGTATCTGCATAATAATTTAAGAGAATTAATACTGTACTAGCTTATTTATTTTACTATTTATGTACACACAGTAGATAGCACAGGAAAATATTATAATATAACATGTGAGTACAAAGGTACTGCTTATTTCTAAAGAAATTTCTGCCAGCAGACCTGCAAAAGGAGAAATAAAAAGGAAAGGTAGACGATAGTGTGTAAAAAAAATAAATAGGTAATAAAAAATGAAATGAACAATGAGTAAATGTGCTTATGTGTAAATAATAAACTTTTTATACATATTTTTTTTAACATAACTGGTGCAATGTGTGTGTACTAATAGCTTCACCTCTGCCTACCACTTCGGGTATTACAAGTGTGATGTTATGTATGTTCTATTCTATGTAATCTTTTTATTTCAACAAGTTCAGTATCTTCACATCTCCTCCCACCCACCTCCCGTCAACCTTCACCGTACGAATTTCAGTCCCGAAAACCTTCAAATCTCGACCTTGGCAACAAGGCCTCGAATCGAGGCCTCGCGTCTTCGCAGCAAGGCCGCTCCCGGAGCCCAGACCTTGAGCAAGGACACGGCCTTCTTCCGCGGCCTCGATCCAAGGGCAATCCTTGAGGAAACCTTGTATTTTAAGGTCAATGAAAAGACCTAGTTCATGAAGGACGGAGGTCGGTCGATAGGATCTACGTCATCTGTGAACTTTATGGAAGGTCTGTTTTGTGACCTTGACCTTGGGATTGGGGACGTTGTGACGTATTTCGTTTTGCGAATTTTATAGGTCGAGTGTTTATTGTGTTTCAAGTAAGGTGTTTATGCGAGTTTTCTTCTTTTTAATGGTTTTTATTTTGCAACCTTTTAGGGATAACATAACATCACACCTGTTACTTGGGAACAAACAGACAGTCAGCACATCAAGCTACCCGAAATTGTCAAATTTTTTCAATTGACCTTGAACCTAATGTACTAGCGATAAAGTTAAAAATCTAATAAAGAAATTTGACAGATTGATGTAGCTTTGTGTTGGCGTCTGAAAAATCTAGACACTGAAAGACAGAATGGATTTAGAATTAACTTCAGAAACGCAGCGTAGGTGTGAATTGATTGATTGATTGATCCGGAACTATAATAGATTATTGATGCAAAATCCTCTCAAACCACTTAGGTTTAAATGGATGTTGAATACATTACAATGCACGATGATTTCTGTAATTTCTTTAAACTGAATGAAATATATTTGCCAGAATTAAAAGCCAAGTCATCATCATTTCAACCGAAAAACGTTCTTTGCTGGACATAAGGCTCCCTCAAGTGTAACCACATTGACCGGTCCCGTACGTCTCGCATCCAGTGGATCCCCGCAACCTTCACCAGGTCATCGGTCCACCTAGTGCGAGGCCTTCTAACGCAACGTTCCGGTTCGCGGTCACCAGTCCAGAACTTTTGAGCCCCATCGGCCATCCGTTGTGCGAGCAACGTGCCCTACCCACTGCCACTTAAGTTTGGCAATAGAGTAGTTGACTAAAAAAATCTAATTAGTCCGTCAGATAGATTTCCTAAAAATATTGGACACGTATTTTTCTTTTTTCACGTAAACAAACAATGAAGACGATACAGTGTTTTGAAAACTCGTGTGACGTCATATTCTAAGACATTAGTATGACAGTTTTTACCGGTGACTGACCCAAATCTTTGAGGCGTTTTATCTTCGTCAATATTTATTGATTTGATGAAACAAAAAATAAGTATCCAATATTTTTCAATAATCTAATAGACGGACTAATTAGAATCATATTTTTTTTGTCAGTAAACATCCCTATTCTAGGTCGTTGACTACGTCGTCACCTTGGTTCTCTTGCCTTCATAATTAAACAAAGTAAAGCATTCTAATTAGTAGAGCAAATGATTGTAGTGACATAACGAGTTTTGACAAATTAAATGACTTCTGTGATCAACCCACCTCTTTTTTTTTTTTTGGGTGTGGTAAATCATTAAATAACCCCTCCCGCTCTTGGGCAGAGCGAAAAGGAGTGTCAGACTTCTACTGACTAAAAACCACCCTTGTTCCTTCTTAGCCCTTCATGTCGAGGCCGCGGTATCTCTTGCGAACAACCCGCAGCCCAGTGATCAACCCACCTTAAAGTCTTAAAAAATCGTAAAACATTGTTTCTAATTGCCAAGTGGCAATTGCAAATTGGGCTATTGGGGACTAATTTATTGAAATTCTTCAGATAATTTACTGTTAACTACTGAAAGAATTATGTTTTACTTTGTAGTTTGTACCTACAAATCGATTAATTAATTGATGAACATTCTTGTACGCACTGCAAAGAATTTACATAATTTTTCTCAAGAATTAAGACTGCCTCGAGGAGCTCGTGGCTTAATAAGAACTGCCACTCGGGTCGATCTTTAGGTAAAGCTGTGCTTGCCTAGGTCGCTCTGTGGATGGGTGACCGCCCGACATACCGAGTTTCCTCCGTGCCTCGGAAAGGACGTTAAGCTGTTGGTCCCGGCTGCCATATATAGATCTTTGGCAGTCGTTACAGGTAGTCAGTGACCTGAAATTCTGACATCTAGTCTTACCAAAGAGGTGTATTACCTAGTATTAACTGGGTTGTGGAGGTCAGATAGGCAGTCGCTCCATATAAAATACTGGTATTCAGCTGCATCCGCTTAGACTGGAAGCCGACCCTAACATAGTTGGAAAAGGCTAGGCAGATGATGAATTAGACTGCCTCGTTGGTCTTGCGGTCGCAAGTGCGACTGCTGTGCAGGTCTTGATTTCGAGTCCCAGGTTGGACAGTGTTAGGAGGTTTTCCATCAGGAATTTCTCAGTAGGAGTCTGGACTTGTGCCCGGTTGATGGCAATAGTCTCGCCTCCTATTACATGGGACTTAAACATAACTGGCGAAATGTGGTTGTGTTATTATTTACAACTCTGGCTAACCCTTTAAGAATTGCAGGTGTGATGTTATGTTATTCTTTTTAGGGTTCCGTACCTCAAAAGGTAAAAACGGAACCCTTATAGGATCACTTTGTTGTCCGTCTGTCTGTCTGTCTGTCTGTCTGTCTGTCTGTCTGTCTGTCAAGACCTTTTTTCTCAGGAACGCGTGGAGGTATCAAGCTGAAATTCATATCAAATACTCAAGTCTATGGTCTCTTGGAGCTGTGAAAAAATCAAACTTCTAAGTCAACGCGATCAAAAGATACTCCCGTTTATGCCGCAAATTTTCGACACTCGCAAGGGAATCAAAACCTACAGGGTACTTCCCGTGAACTCAGAATCTTGAAATTTGGTATGAAGCAACGTCTTATAGCAGAGATATAGGAAAAATTGCGAAAAGTATACATTTTTAGTTATATCATATAATAAAAATATTTTTAATAATTTTAAACTTACTACCCCTTTCCTCATGAAGGCGTAGTGGTATTATATTGAAATTCATATCAAATACTCAAATCTATAATACCTTTAAGCTGTAACAAAATCAAACTTCTATGTCAACGCAATCAAAAGAAACAGGAATTAAAACCGCATATTTTGAAACTCGCCACTACTCGCAAGGGAATCAAAACCTACAGGGTACTTCCCGTGAACTTAGAATCTTGAAATTTGGTACGAAGCAACGTCTTATAACACAGATAAAGGAAAAATTGCGAAAAGCATAAATTTTTAGTTACATCATATAATAAAAATATTTTTAATAATTTTAAACTTATTACCCCTTTACTCATGAACGCGTAGTGGTATTATATTGAAATTCTTAAAAAATACTCAAGTCTATAATATCTTTAAAATGTAACAAAATCAAACTTCTACGTCAACGCAATCAAAAGATACAGCAATTAAAGCCGCATATTTTGAAACTCGCAACTACTCGCAAGGGAATCAAAACCTAAAGGATACTTCCAGACGACCTGGAATCTTGAAATTTGGCATGAAGCAACGTTATAAAGTACACATATAGAAAAAATTCCGAAAATCTTAAATTTTTAGTTACATCACATAGTATATTTTTTTTAATAATCATAAACTTACTAGCTGACCCAGCAAACGTTGTTCAGCGATTAAAAAAAAAAAACAGATGTTGGCCGATTCTCAGACCTACCCGATATATATATCATATAATAAAAATATTTTTAATAATTTTAAACTTATTACCTTATTACTTTACTTTATTACTTAGACTTCAATATCAATTTTAGAATGAATCCCCAAAATGGAATTTCCACATATTTTTCATCCATAAACATGTTTCCGTTAATAAACACTAGCACTACACGAAGTAGTACAACTATAGATAACGTTTTTTTTAACTTCAATGTTCAATGTGGTACTATTCATACCTTTTTCAGTCACCATTTACAGATCTGGTTCAAATTTAATACTTAACTAGCTGTGCCCGCGACTTCGTTCGCGTGCTTGTCGGAAACTAAAATGCGTCGCTTAGATAAAAGTACGTTAAATCATTGCCCTGCGTTAACTTACTGCCGCTGTAGAAAATAAGAAGAGGGTAATGCAAAGTACTGACTATGTCTAATACTAAAGTTTAGATGGATGGGTGTTTGTTAATCAACCACGTCAGAACGGCCACGGCCACGTCAGAATTTGAAACAGGTACATTATAGTCGACAGGTACTGTCGTTGGCGCGTTCGTGTTCCATGCGCGCCTCAAAGATATGTCAGCAACAATTAAGGGGTCCTTTGGGGCCCCTTAATTGTTGCTGCCGTCGTCTGCCGGGGCTGACGGTTGTCCGCAAGAGATACCACGGCCCCGAAACACAAAGAGCTAAGAAGAAACGTGGGTGGTTTTTAGTCAGTAGAAGTCTGACACTTTCTTCCGCTCCGCCCAGAGCGGGATGAGTCATTTGATAATTTACGAACCACAAAAAAGGGGGGATTAGAGGCTGTTTCGAGAGGTACCTGTACCGAGTCTGGGACATCGAATCTGAAATGGAACGCCGTCACCTCCTTAGTGCGAAGCAGTAATGCTAGCGAAAGAGGTGAACGTAAGAGGGACACAACCCCTCTTCCCAGCCGCCGCGGGAGACGCTCCGGGCATCGGGGGCCACGTGATGGCTTCCGGCCACCGTAGGCGCGGGCCTGTGAACGGTGAGTAACGGGCTAGTTAATCGTTCGTCAGTCCTATGACGATGGAGGCGCGTTCGTGTTCCACGCGCGTCTCAAAGGGATATCAGCAACATTGAAGGGGCTCCCAAGGACCGACGCCCGTCGGGGCTGCGGGTTGTTCGAAAGAAATACCGCGGCCTCGACACATAGGGCTTACAACACACCACATCTATATAAAGACATGTTTGGTGCAGTGGCTGGACGATTAACAATAGCACTGCGTGTCGCAGGTTCGATTCCCACACGGTACAAACAAAATATGCCGTGGGTTTTATCCAATTTTAATTTAGTTTAAAAAAAATTGTATTTTTATACTGTGTAATAATTGGTAAATCTTTATTTGTTGACTATTCATGAAACATATGTTTATTTAATAACACCGCGGTTTAGAAAATTACATCAAATGAATAACGCCATCTGTCGAAGACGAAGATAAACTGCTAAAAAAGAGCGATCAAACACACTATAGGGATTAGGCTATGTAGATTTTGAAAACAGCGTCATTTATAGACTAATATCTACGTACCTTTTGCTATCATTACTTATATAAAGTTATCTTGTGAAGGCATTATTAATAAGTACCATATTCGTTCAATAGATGTCGTTGCTTGTCTCATTCTTGACCATAATGATAAGTTCTTCTTGAAAACTATAAATGCATATATCTTTTGATAGAGAGCACCGATTACGATGAAACAAAGACTAAGTAATAGCCCAAGTTACGCACAATATTTATGTATAAAAGTTATCTACATTCGTTTCGTAAATTTGACGTGATGCTTAGTCATCGAAACAGACAAACAGACAAACAGACAAAAATTCCAAAAATGCTGGAAATGTGTTCTGTTGGTTATACTTTAATACCCTGATAATTTTTTTTTTAAATATTTTCGATGTACAAAAAAGATTTTTCTACAGATTTATTATATGTATAGATTATTAGTATTTTTGAACTAGATTTCTAAATAGTGACTAAAAAACTTTATAAATAAATAACTTTGATAAAATAATTTTTACAAGGCTAGTGTTAGGTATTTCATTTATATTAAAAAAAAAGAAAAAATAATAAAAAAAATATTAATAAATACCTATATGTTAATACAAAATAAAGGATTACTGAGAGACCTTTGTCTTACATTTTATGCTCCTCCAGCTCAAACTCAAACTCAAACTCAAAGCATTTATTTCAAATAAACCATTTACAGGCACTTTTGAATTGTCAATAAGTCGGTCAGTCAGAAAAAGGAAGCTAGTTGCACATTCCAAGGAGTAGATCTCGATGGAGAAGAACGTGCAAGAAACTCCATGGACACTCTTTTAAACCATGATTATGTATTACAGAAATTCTGGTTACATGTCTTATTACTTCTAATATATGAGAACAATGCTAATTAAAAATTACATTAACAATAAAATTAAAATAAGCTAGTGGCAGTTGAGAGATGACCAGTCTCAACTGATGGCGCCCGTTCACGAACATGACGCGTGGATCAGCACTACTCAGCTCAACCATATTGAAGGGAACCGAATGACCCAACACACGTGCCACCATCAGCGAGACATTTGAGTGAGCATGACAAACTCTCAATTGCCATGCTCGTTCATGTCAAAAAAAAAAAACAAAAACAGTTACATTATATTACACGTGGTACTCATATTTACAAAATAAATAAAAAATGCTTCGAAGTTATACAATACTATAACTTTTCAAAAGTTAAAATAAAAAGATTAAACATTTACTCCAAAAAAAAAAAAAAATACGATTTAAAAAAAAAAAAAAAAAACCATGTTTATAAAAATAAAAGGGAGAGCATCTCTTCCAAATATAAAATAAAAGAAAACTAATTAGTGGACCCAAGTGGCTGTGACTGTGGAGCAGGACCAGCATTAAGCCAAGCTTTTTTATCAAGGATATAATCCTCTAATTTATAATATGCTTGTCTACATAGTGTGCGTTTTATGCATGTTTTAAATTTTGTCTCGTTCAGTTGTAGAATCCGCAGTGGTATTTTATTATAAAATTTTACACAATTCCCCATAAAAGAATTTCGTACCTTAGCCAATCTAAACCGAGATTGATCCAAATTGTGCCTATTTCTAGTATTAAAATTATGTCTATCACTTCTCTTCTTAAAGAGATGAAGATTTTTCCGAACATACATAATGTTTTCATATATGTATTGACAAGGTACCGTCAGCTTTCCACATTGTTATGTTATGGATTTCATTTAGCAATAAAAATACCATAACTTTTACTTATATACCTACAGGTTTGTACGGAACCCTCGGTGCGCGAGTCTGACTCGCACTTGGCCGGTTTTTTTTTATTCTAGCCTGCCTTTACCCCCTCCTGGGCAAAAACTGGCCTCCCTCCACTCCTTGCATTTCTCTCGAAACCATGCGTCCTCCTTCCAGTTCTGGCGGAACCTGTCTAATACGTTATGTTATTCTTAAGAACAAAAAATACATTTAGACAGCAACAGCTCAGAGATTAAATTCAGTTTAAAATACAGGAAAGTAAGATGCCATAAAATCTGTTAAAACAAACGCTTTCAGATTTATTGCAGACGTTTAATTTGCTGTTTTTATGTGAACTGGCTTGCGAATTGAAACGCACGTGGTAGGTTTTACAAATCGGTTAGAATTTGTATTTTTGTAAGCTGAAGTTGTAAAACACAACATAATGCTAGTACTCTGCAAAGTGGATATTTCGCCTACATATGCACTTATGGCCGATGGAGCAAGGCTTTGACCGAGTGGTGGCCAAGGTTAGGCCATAGGAACCAGGGCCGTCCTAAAGCTCGTTGGGTTGACGACATCGTCAAAGTCGCGGGAAACACCTGGATGAGAGACGCACAGGATCGAGACATGTGGTGGAAGAAAGGGGAGGCCTATACCCAGCAGTGGGTGATTCCGGGCTGATATGATGATGATGATGCACTTATGAAACGTCGAGAAAAGGTGCACGGTTCGGGTTGGTCGTTTGAGCACTCTTATCAAATTATTTAGTTATACCACAGATTTACACAGGGTGGTTCCGACGATACGACAATAACCTACCTAAATGTCTTTGCCAAATTCGGTCGTTACATTTTATTTCCACACGATAATCGGTGCAAATTATTCCTAAGGTTAGTAAACCAGTATTTGTTTGTAAATTGTATTTTATTTCGTTTACAGTTTTATGCTACTTAGTTTATTGTTTCTTTTTTCAAAAAAAATTTTCAGTATTAGGATTTATTTGATTGTTTAAAAATGTTCCTATGAACTAGAACTACCAGTGATTTCATTTATTGTCGGCACCACCCTGTATAATGTCGGTGCCAATCATTTATTTAAAGATAATCTTTGATATCATCTCATTCATACCTGGAGTTATGGGATATCATAAAAAAACACCTTATTGAAGAGAGATATACATCTTATTATGAAATTACTGTAAGTTGCCGCTTATAGGAGCGGCCAAGCTTAAAACGGAAATGTATGTTTTTTCTTGAAATATTTATCGTTTCGTTAAAGTTGTCTTACACGCAGCTTCCACGTAGTAAATATTTAGTCATGAAAACTGACAGACACTACGCTTTATTTGCCTGATCTTACCCAGATCAGAATCACATTAAATAAATAAACCAAAAAAACGCTTAAAATACTTTCAATGTAAATAGCTACTATCATTTTGTTACCATACCTACAAAAATCTCTAGGATTTTCAGCATTTTCCCAGGCTTTAAGTCTTTTGGGGGGGATGAGGAACAGGGTGTAAAATTCGTCATCCCCCATAGAAGAGGGAGGATCCTCCAACTAGACGGGTAATATGTCTGGTGGGCTAACTGCCCGACATATGTAAGTCGGGATTTTCTATGTCGCGGATAAAGTTGATAGCGTTATGTAGGATTTGCCAATAATTCGCATGTGTTGCGATAGATGTCGCTGTCACCACAGTCTAATCAGATGTAGCCGAATACCAGTATTTTACATGGAGGGACTGCCTATCTGACTTACAGAACCAAGTTAGTACTGGGTAATACGATACCTCATGGAAATACTGGTTGACAGACTTTCGGGCACTATCTGTAACGACTGTCAAAGAGCTACAAATGGCAGCCGGTCATTTGTAGATGGGTTTGACGTGCGTAGGGCTCAACGTGGTCTTCGAGGCGCGGAGGAAACTCGGTAAGAAACAGATGGTCACTCATCCACGAACTGACCTTAACAAACGTTGCTTAACCTTGAAAATACGCCTGTTATTATTTAGACACGAGTTTCTGACTATCATTCTGTTTCCATACCAACAGAAATATCTATTACATACTAGCGAACGTCACTGCAAGTACAGGGATAAAAAGTAGGCTATGTCACCCGGGGATAGTGTAGCTTATCAACGGTGAAAGAATTTTTCAAATCCGTTCAGTAGTTTTCAAGTTTATTGGTTACATACAAAAATACAAATCTTTCCTCTTTATGATATTATAAGTATAGATGTATAATATATATTTACATTGCAAAAAGAATAAAGCCATTACGCCCAGATGTTTCAGAGCAAATGTAACCATTTTATCGCCAGACGGTTTGGCTAGCACAATATATTATTGTGTACTGTAGACAGATTCTTGAACTGTAATAAATCAGCACAGGTATTCTCATTGATGGCTTGTAAACATTGTTCATTCAAATGGTTTAGTGGTTGTGGCGTCTTTGGTTTTCGTATTTTGGTCAATGCGGTTTTAAGACTGCTTCGTTAGTTTGATGGTTAGGGTAGTAGTGATTAGTGGTTTGTGTTGTTGATCCACTTCTGATGGAACAATATTAAATTAATTTTCGAATTTTATTTTAATTTTTAATTGGTACGGAATAGCTTAACTCACATTTAAATTTCATTGTGCATGCTGTGGTCTCCTGTAAGTGAAGGAGTACACTTACCATTGACTTATATATTACTGCGTAAGGACTGGGCGGAGCGCATGTTAAAATGACGCCTCGAACTTGGTCCTAAAACGGTCTTTCCTAAGCCGAAGTGAACTAGTCCACGATCGACTCTGTTCGGGTGCGGTCGTAAATTTGATTAAAAGCTATAGTTATGTTCTTTATACCTCGAAAATACCACGCCGCTTGTACAAGGTTACGTTAACGAGCAGACTACACCGATTCTTTGTATGGCGAACGCGTCGAGCAAATGTTCGGACGACCGTATCTTTAGTTTTTATATCAATGACACTTACTTGATACTTTTGCCATCCCATATGTATTTAACATGGTCTGTGTATATCCTTTGTTGGAGATCCTAAATAAATAGGTGGTGTTATTAGTTAGCGCTGGGTATTGTTATCGTTCTGGATAAATTCATCATCTATAGCCTGAATTCTAGCACTGCTAGAAGTTATTTGTTGTTTTCGTCAATTAGTTCCCCACGTTCCTTTCGCTTTGCCCGCAATGCCAACAGTATTGAGAACTCAACTCTTGCTTCATCATCATCATATCCCAGAACCACCCACTGTTGGGTTTAGGCCTCCCCTTTCTTCTGCCACTCTTCCCTGTTCAATTCTCTTGCTTTAAGTCCGTCAAGTTTATTTGGGGTCGCCGCAGCTTCTTCCATACTCCTCTATTGATCAAAATCAAAAGTAATTTATTTAAACTAGGCTGATAATCAGCACTTTTCGAACGTAAAAATTTACTATACTTTACTTATTTACAAGTGACAGTCCCCCAAAACGCCCACCCTTCGACACTTCCTAGTGTTTTTGCTGAAAAGTAGAAGTGGCGGAACAAACTCCCCAGCAACACATCTGTCTGTTTGGTTAGAAGAACCAGACTCGATACAATAGATCGTTGGTTCGTTACTCTCTTTCAAATGCTCACATAACCAACAGAGGCCATCCTTCTTTCATAGGACGGTCCCTACTCTTATGGCCACCTACATTGATACTCATTATTATGATATCTAGCCCATATTGTCCCACTGCAGGGCAAAGGCCCTCCATTCCTTCCAACAATCACAATTCCGTGCAACTTCTTTCCAATTCTCAAAGAAGACACCCAGTTCGTCCCGCCATCTCTTTCGTGGTCTGCCGCGGCCCCGTGTCACAGTTTCAGGGTACCAATCCTGAGATTCACGGGCCCGCAGTTCGTTCGGCATGCGACAGACATGTCCTGCCCAGTCCCAAGTAAATATGGCAGCCTTTTGATTCTCATAACTTTCATAATTACTGAGGAGCTCGTGGGTTAATAATAACTGCAACACGGGTCAATTTTTAGGTTTTTATTATATACCGAGTCCTCCGTGCCTCGGAAAGCACGTTAAGCTGTTTGTCCAGTGACCTGAAAGTCTGACAACCAGTCTTACCAAAGGGTATCGTATTACCTAGTATTAACTGGGTTGTGGAGATCAGATAGGTAGTCACTCCATGTACTCATATAAAATACTGGTACTCAGCTGCATCCGGTTAGACTGGAAGCCAACCCCAACATAGTTGGGAAAAGGCTAGGGAGATGATGAACACTCATAATTACCTTTCTTAAGTAATACTGTAATCAATCCATAATATCCGAACACCGGATCTCTTTGATCCGTCCACTTCTGTACTCGCCTGGTGTGGCCTGTCAGTGTATGATTAGCTCTGACAGCCGCTGGCAATGTGCCCGCCATTGTGATTGACAATGTGTGTGCCATTACTTACGTTAGCCAATTGAGACAATAGGTGCTGCTAATATTTCGTTAACTATTGGTGGTTTATGCGGTGCAGATGTGTTTTAATTTTCTAAAATAATTTCTTTATTTATTATTTAATAGTAATAATGAAACGCTGTCGGAGGTGTGGCCATGTAATAGGGAGCCAGCCTATTTCCATCCAATCATCAAATGACTCTTCCCGCTCTTGGGCACAGCGAAAGGGAGTGTCAGACTTCTACTGACTAAAAACTACCCATGTTCCTTCTTAGCCTTTTGTGTCGAGGCCGCGGTATCTCTTGCGATCAACCCGCAGCCCCGACGGAATAACAATTTGCCTGACTTGGGAATTGAAACCAGGACCTCATGCTCAGCAGTCGCGCTCGCTCGCAGCTCGTTACGATCGGTACCAGACAAGCCTTCTGCACCATAAATTATCTTAGAAAATATCCATAATTTTCCAATTTCTATAAAGTTTTCGTCAGCAAAATTTTATGTTTCTACCGAGATGGTTTCGATTCCAGATATTATTTCCTTGGATATTTTGAATATTTTTTTTGCGGGATAGCGGCGAATGGTTTCAATGAAATAAAATCACTACTTACATAATTGTTTGGGGGGTATGAGGAACAGGGCGTAAAGTTTTTCATCCCGTACTTTTCATTGCCGTACTGTAGTACGCTCTAAGTCACCCATTCCTCGGACATTATCCGTTATTAACGCTCTCCTGGACTCAAACAAAGGTCTTGATATATTTGCGGATGAATGGAAGGTGATACTGTCAGAATGTTTGAATTTTTGTGAGAAGATTGCATGACTGCGTAAATAAATTATATGTGTTTAAATAGTGTAATTGGCTTCGGCCGTTCTATTTAAAATAAAAAAAAAAAAAAAATCCCCCATAGAAAAGGGAGGATCCTCCAACCAGACGGGTGTTGTGTCTGGTGGGCTAACTGCCCGACATATGTAAGTCGGGATTTTTTATATACGCTAATGTCGCGGATAAAGTTGATAGCGCGATGTAGGATTTGCCAAATTAGTTCGCATGTGTTGCGATAGATATCGCTGTCGCCACAATTGTAAAACAAAGTCCTCCACCGCGTCTGTCTGTTCGCGATAAACTCAAAAACTATTGCACCGATTTTCAAGCTGTTTTCGTCAATGGATAGAGAGATTCTCGAGGAAGGTTTTAGTATATAATTTGTCGCGCTAAACCGACATCCACGCGGGTGAAGCCGTGGGCATCAGTTAGTACTTTATAAACGATACCCTTAAAAACTCCGAAATGCATCTAAATTGAAAGAAACTCTTTCTATCATTTCTTTAAATACTACCGTATGATTAATACCGATATTCCTTGCTTTTATTGCACCAGTCTCAAAACGTCAGTAGATCAAAACTAACGTTTTTAAATTGAAAGGTTACAAAGTGTACCTACCTTCGATTATTTTGATGATTTATAGTTTATTCCACAAAACGACAAGGAAGTGACAAACATCGAAGGTGTTAAGGGCACACTTCGATGAGACACCACGGTTTGTCTGCGTGAAGTAGCGCTACTGTGATTATTTCGATGATTACATTAAGACTGAGTGGCATTTATAACTGTGTTGTTGCAGAGGTACATCACTAACTGCCGCACTCGGAGAGCTTTAATGATTACTTAGGCCATCACTTAGTAAAGGGTTTGACAGTTTTGTCATACAAAAGTAAGTCAAATCTTTACTAAGTGATGGCTTAAGTAATCATTAACTATCTCTGAGTACCGCAGTAAATGATGCTAGTTATGTACTCCATTGCACTAATTCAGATACTAATTCAGAGAGAATAATGTGGTCACTCATCTGATCTATGGATCATCCAAGCCCAAATAGGGTTTCACGGACCAACATATGCAAGCCTAAAATGTCACACCACTCTGATCACTAATAATTTCAATGGCAATCCCAGTTCAACGTTTTAATTAGACGGACCACCATTAAAATATCTCCTGTAAAAAAAACATTTAGAATTTAGACATTAGGTCCTTAACAAGTTAGGCTATTAACCCCACAAATTTAAACAATCAATCCCCAAAATGCAATGACATTTCAAAACTTGTAAAACTAAACTCCTAACCATGTAACACGATCGCACGCCGACTCCTGCGCACGCTAAAAATAACGATATCAAACAAAATAGTTGACTAAAAATAAAATACACAATTTATACGAGTTGAATGCTCTGAGAGAAGAAAGTTTTCATGAAATGTGCGTTTTATGAATGAATATTTTAAAAATAAAAGCAGGATATTGTTGTTATTTCGTTTTTACGTGATTTTATTTCGGAATGTTGCATCATCTAGACGAAAGTCGTCCATTGTTGGACATAGCCTTCCCCAAGTCCAAGTCCTTCCCCACATTGACCGGTCCCGTGCATCTCGTATCCAGCAGATCCCCGCAACCTTCACCAGGTCATCGGTCCACCTAGTAACCTTACCTTCCAACGCAACGTCTTTCGGTTCGCGTTCGCCACGAACTTTTCGGCCCCATCGGCCATCCGTTCTGCGAGCAATGTGTCCTGCCCACTGCCACTTAAGTTTGGCAATTCTTCGGGCTATATCGGTAACCTTGGTTCTCTTGCGGATGTGTTCATTCATCATTTAGCGGAAAGTCGTCCACTGTTGCACTTATGCTTCCCCCAAATGTCGCCACATTAACCGGTCCCGTGCGTCTTGCATCCAGCATATTCCCGGAACCTCCATAGGTCATCGGAATGTTGTATATTGATAAGTTATTGTAGTTAATTCGTGTCCTGGGCTTGACTACCTGGTCGGGAAAATGTAATTGGGTTTTTAATGAAAGAAAGAAAGAAAGAAAAAATATTTATTTGTCGCAGAAACATAACGTGCATACAAATAGACATACAAAAAAAAATACACATACAACGCGTAACAGATATAAAAAAAAAAACCAAAAAGCAGGGATAATATAATGGGAATAGGCTCGCCTACTATTACATGGGACTTAAACATTACTAGCGAGGTGTGGGTGTAGGTACTATAATTGGGCACACTACATCCTATTTACAGGCGTGATCTTAAACCGTAGTAATGGAGCCATCCCAGTTGTATACCTCCCTGTGTGCCTATTGACCTTGTTCTGTTCTGTCTCCTGTTGATATGAAGGGAAGTGAAAATTATGTTTTTCCTACTCATCCGCTATTTTTTCTGATTAATTTCGTTGCGGGATCCAAGACAGATAAATTGTTTCTCTGGGACTTCGTCGAGGTTCATTGTCTCGGCGCTTTTCTGGTGGTCGCCACTATTTCTGGCTTCCAGCGGTTACAGTGGTTTGGGAATAGTGTGGCAGGCAGGCTTGTCCAAATAAATAAATCGTCCCGTTTGCTCGCGATGTTAATGTTCAAATCATATTTCATAATTATTATAACAGCTAAAACATTATTACATCATGTAAAATATAATAGTATACACATAACCCACTAATAGTACGCTATTTACTGAAAAATATATAGCTCGTTAAAACTTCCGCCTTTGAAGTGAATCAATAAATAAAGTTTTATATACTGTCTGTTCGTAAAATCATATTATTTGGGGCAATAAATAATAATTTATTAATCGTCAAAGTTTCGATGATTTATTATCACCGTTTATTATTTAATTCTTATGCAAAACAGTCAGCGTGCCAAACAGTCTCTAGAATGTAAATAGGTATTAACTGGTTTGTGGAGGTCAGATAAGCAGTCACTCCATTTAAATCTTGATATTCAGCTGCATCTGGTTGGCTGGTTCAAGAACATCCAGAGCAACCACTCGTAAAAATAGATCTCGCAATGTAATCGAATCCACTAATTAATGTAAGTCCCTACTATTTTTCGCGTGTGAAATTTCTCATGAATGTCCTCAGCACTGGGTTGAGCAAAGGGGTCTGTCAGTGGGGATCAAGGAGGGCCCCTAGTTCCTATGATCCCTGGTGTAAGTGTGGGAATGGAACGTCAGTTAGGGTCTGAGAGACCCCTCCGCTTGCTCGAGGGCGGAGGACTTCCATGAGGATTTTCCACGTCGGAATAATAAAAAATGGGTCTTTCAGAACCTACTGACTAAAACCACACGATACTTCGCCTACCTTTCCTTTCTTCACGCTCTCTCGGCCAGATTTTGACCTGCATTAACATGACATTTATGTTTCATTTATTGTAAAAGACACTGTTCGACACAAATGTAGTTTATTGAAGAATATATAAATAAATGACGACGATGTCTGACAGGAGGGAATGGAAGAAGAAAACGAGTTCCACCAACCCCAAGGAGAATGGGACAAGGGCAGGGAGAAGAAGAAACATGATGACCCCAACGCCATTAGTAAAAATACTAACCACATGCATCTGGCTGTCCTTGACCTAAAAACCAGCATTTCTCCAATGCACACAATGTCCGGCTAGTTCTCATAAAACCTAAAATTAGCCGAGATCACAGGATCTGGTGGACCACAGCATTGCACAGAGCGGGAAATCTAGCGGGAATACATCGTAAAGTGCGGGAAATATGTGTAAACACATGTTATTAATGGAAATAATGACTATTATTAATTGCGTTTAGTTATTGAAGCGTGTAGTGTTACATTTGTATATCGATTTTAGAAATATTACAGGAATTCCAGTAAATGGTGATCATTACTGTAACACCACTTGGTTCGGCTGGTTGTTAGTCTTTCAGGCCACTAGATACCTGTAACGGCTGTCTATGATTTATACGGTAACTGGGTCCAACGGCTTAACCAGTTTTTCAAGGCACATAGGAAAATCGGTATATTATTATACTGGGTGGTCACTGGGAACCCATCCACGGGCCAACCTAGGCCAGCAGATCTTAACCTAAAGGATTATTAAGCGACGAGCTCCTCCACAAAACCACATATATTTGGTCAATCAATACAATAATTCTAAATGGCTAATGAACATATCCAAACACTCAATTACAATACAATTTACTGCTGTAAACTAATTAACGAGAGGTGTCAAAACAACACGTTTGGAAGTACGAACACGACACGAGTAGTTAATGTCCTACAGTACAGTCGTGTTCATTTTGTTATATGCGGGCATTATTAGATAGGTGTGTCCGTGGACGATGTAACAATTGTACATGAAGTTAATATTAAAATTTTGTAGTGACAATGTGGAGAGGAGTTACTGACTAAATAAGAACAGCCAGAGCCGAACGAAAGGGAGTGTCAGACGTCTACTGACCAAAAACCACCCATGTTTCTTCTTAGCCCTTCGTATTCCGTGGACGCGTCTCTTGCGAACAACCCGCAGCCCCGGCAGGCGTCAGCTCTTGCACAGGTTCGAAGGGCCGTCTTCGAACCTGTGGGTACCTTGAGGGTAAAACATCCAGCCAGGGCATATAATCTTTTTAACTAAATTACAGCGCGCTTAGGGCAGCCCCTGTGGGGTACGGCCCTTGACATAGGAGGTCGCTGGGGAGGGCAGCAAAGGAACATGCTGATTTAAAAGTACTGGCTCGGCATCGCGGGCTGTTTCGAGCAAGAGAGAGCCTTTAAAGCAACATTTCGTTTTAGTACTTATTAAACGATAATCCTAAATGATGTTTATTTTGCAAATAGGTTTTTACAAACACTTATTATAGGTATACATGTCACTTTTTAACCGACTTCCCAAAAAGGAGGAGGTTCTCATTTTAAAAGCAGATGGGGTCGGTGTTTCGTACCTGTATACTTTGAGAAGAAATATGACACATGTAGAGCTCTGCAAAGTCAGGCATTTACAGAGTAGTCGTCAGTTAGTACCTACCTATAAATGTAGGTATAGAAAAAAAAATCTAACAGCTAAAGTTTATTAACTATGTACATTAATTAAAAACTAATAAATAAACTAACAAGAAACTATGAAAAGGCATAAAAAAACTGCTCCTCAACGCTGTCAGCCGGTAATGTGCCCAAAAGAATGGCAACACTTAGCCTTTTTTTTTTTTGCGGGTGGAAAATCATCAAATGCCCGCTCTTGGGCAGAGCGAAAGGGAGTGTCAGACTTCTGCAACACTTAGCCTCTGGCCAAGATAAACCAAGATAAAAGCCAGCCCTTGGGTCTAGAGAAGTGTCAACTAAGCATTTTGAAATTAAACAGGCTATGAGCACTCGGACCCCACGGCCCCAGAGCTTCAACCCCAAACGGCTCGTAAATATAGTTTCCAGCACTACGGCTGCATGACAGGTTGTGGTGACCGAGGCTGTTGACAGCTTTACCACATTGACAGCGATGAGGAGAACAGCAGGCGCCACCAAGGCGCAAAGAAGCAGCGAGGCGGAAGGTCGTGTTATTAACTAAGTATGTAATTAATTTTGTCTTAGCTCAACGTAAATGGTCGAACGCACGTGTGTCCAGTACCTAACTGTTGGTATTTCTATAATCAGTGTTTTCTCAGAGATTCGCATTATTTACAATCTAACTCGCCAGACGTTTCAGCCCAGCTGTAAAAACAATGCCTAGCCGATGCTCTATTTGTTTTAATAGATATGAAAATATTTAGATATGACGTTGAGATATCTTTTTCATAAAATGTTGTAATATTATGTTATACGTCTGGTGTTACGCAAAATGTGAAATACTTTTTTTCGGTTGGGCTCTGCCAAGATCAGCATTCTCCTGCCCTTATCCAAATTATTTGGGACCGGTGCAACATGTCTTCTTCTTCCATACTTCTCTATTACTCGTCATCTCAGCAGCCACCTCCTTTCAATCTAGCCATATCATCCAGATAAGTAACATTAGCTTATTCGAAATAATGTCTTATTTGTCCATAAAAACTGTTGGGCAAGTACACCCACATTTCGCCAGTTATGTATACACCATGCAATAGGGGGCGACCCTATCGACCGGGCCATCAACCGGGCACAAATTCAGATTCCGTGCTTGCTCTCAGTAATTCCTGATGGTTCCCCATAACACTTTGCCCGACCTGGGAATGGAATCCAGGACCTCATGCTTACTAGTTGCGTTTGTGACCACTAGACCAACGTGGCAGTACATAATAAAGAATATCCTATTCTAATAATTATGTTCTTTGGTCTAGTAAGGCTAAGATTGAAATAATATCTAATACAGTATGCCTGTTTATTTATGAAATACGTGCAAACTTTATCACTAACGCCACCTCTTACCGAATAGCAAAACGATTTCACTAGAGATCAATGTGAAAAGCGACATCTGTTTTAAAAGCTTGGAACTACCAAGACCTTTGACTTTCAAATTTCACCCGCGAAAGCGACATGCGCAAGAGCGGCGCGTTTATTTTTGCATCTATCCAACGTGAACTTGGGGATGTACAAAAATAGTTCCGAGTTTGACATATGGTGGAAACATGTAGTTTTTATTTTGAATATCGCCTCGCGAATTTAATTTTATGTATTATAAACCCGTGCTCCTTTAGATGACAGTAGAAATGGATCCAGGGTAAATATTCTGACCGGCTTTTCCTGCATGATTGCTCTCAGATTTACAAAAGGCGTTGGTTTCGAATGTTTTGGTTCGTCATAACCTCACATTGTGTGTTTTTCTTGCGTTTTTCGCTCATTTAATGGGGATCTGATTTATATTTAGAGTTTTACACGTTTATATTGTATTTTCGCTACGTATATAAATTCCTGTTGCATTGGTTTCGAATGAATGGAACGGCGATCATGAATGAAACTTTGCTCGACGATTTTCGGCTTTATTTTTATTTCTAATAGTTTCAATATTATTTGAATATTTTCTGTCGTAAAATAATAATAATAATTCTTTAGTTTTTGGTTAAGTGTGTTTGTCTTGGTTGTCCGGTTTCATTAGGACAAGGTCATAAGTATTTGCTGCTTAAAGATCTGTTAAATAGTTGTCTTTTTATAAACGCGTCAGAAATAACTCGAATACCTTAGTGTTTATCTTCTATGTAGTTTAATTTTATCAATATATTAAACAAAAAATACCTATCTTCTCTTCTTCAACCTTTAAAAAATGTTGAGTTTAGGCCTCTTCCAAATCTCTCTACTATTGCGGTTTTGTGTCACGGCATTAAAAAAAAAAACAGTCCAGGGCAGGTTAGATTTTCCATCACTTGGTGAGGATGGTCTAGGCTTACATTTTAAGGTGGTTGGATGTGCCCAACCTTTAATTTTACACCCTTAACGCATAACACCAAAATACAAATTATGACTAAGGACCCTAGTCCCCCCGTCGGGGCTGCGGGTTGTTCGCAGATACCGTGGCCTCGACATGAAGGGCTAAGAAGGAACATGGGTGGTTTTTAGTCAGTAGAAGTCTGACACTCCCTTTCGCTCTGCCCAAGAGCGGGAGGGGTCATTTGATGATTTTCCACCTACCATAAAAAAAAAGGACCCTAGTCCTTATGAATGCACTTCAAGAGACAGGTGGCCTATTATGGTGTCTCATAGGACGTCAAGCGCCATCTCTTCCCCACTATAGAATAAAATTAAAACAATACTGCTTTCAGACATAATGGTAACCCCGCTGGACCCCATAAGAGAAAGCGTCATTCACTGCAAATATTATTTCCTGGTTGAGTTGTTTAGGTATGTGTCTTGTGACCCGGTGGTTGTAGGTTCAATTCTCACGGGAAGCATACTTTATAAAGTTGTTTCCAGTTTGGCTAGGGCATTGTGGGCTTGAATCACCTGATTGTCTGATAAAAAGATGATTCCGTGCTTCGGAAAGCACATATGAGCCGGTGGTCCCGGCCGCCAAATGGCGGTTGTCAAGTCATGTCAGAGGCCCTTGAGGCGGTTAAGAAACTCTGACACTGGGGTTTGTGGTCGTTAGACCTTACTGCCCAAGTGCCGACACGATAAGAAGAAGACAGCAAATATTGACCCTTTACTTTATCCAACTATCTAAAGTGCGATTTCCTCTTTCAAAGTTACTAATAAAACCCTTCTCTGCATTCCAGAGGCAGCACCAGTAGGCTGGGTGAGCAGCGTGACCCTCACTGGTACATCGACTCGGCTTACGCATCATCACTCAAAGTCTCGCTACGTTTACCTACCAGACAGTTCTTAGAAGGTTTGTACTTTTGCTAATTTTGGTTAGAAACCAACAGATTGAAAGCTAGACAAAATACACAAGACTCAGCTTATACCGTTACTTACATAGCTCTGCACACGTAATGTAAACCAAATGTATCCAGTTTTACCATCTTCAGCTAAGTTTGAGAAAGCTCATCTGGCACCATAATTTTAAGCGATAATTCTGACTATTTTCTTGCAAGTCAAAACTGATATTGTACTTGAGGAACTTCTCAAGACTGTACATCAGGGCGTCTAAAATGTGAATTGTGTTAAAATTCGTAAATTGGTCGCAGACGCAGTTACTACTATGAAAGGTCCACTTTACGCTTTTTAACGCAATTCATAATATGATCTGCTATAGAGGTAATTTTAGACTCCAGGTCGTTTATGAAATGTTAAGTACGAGTAATCATACTAATAACAGCCCACGTTCCAAATTTTAACTACAATATGAATTTCCAACAAATAAATGTAATTTCACAAAAAAACACTCACATCTTGCAAGCTGTGAAACTACATGAGAAAACTGAAAACTCCATTGCAAAAAGTGTAGTCAGTAACACGGTCCGTAGTCAAACCTACTACCGTCGCGCTGTCGGCAGAATTACCACTAGAAATACCACTGTGCCAGAACACTTTATTCAACATAACAATGACACCGCATTTTCAGACTTCTACAATCCCTGGTTTCGTCAAAGTGATATCAAGAGATACATATTCGGTATGCCAGTGTTTATCTTTTGTATTTGTTGCAATGCAATCAAAGATTACTAGATGACTTTGACTGCATTTTCTTTTCAAGATTTTCTTTGTGACTTTTTTACATCTTGATTTTTGCTCAATATTTGTTTGTCCATTTTATTTGTGTCCGTCCTTTGAATGTGTGGTTTATTTTGATAAATTAATGTTGACAAAATAATGCGCATTATTCATTCTAAACTCGTGTGCAAATGTGTTTTGTGTTCAGCGCCATCTGTTGATGTTGTGTGTAACTAAGTGGGTAGACGACAAGCGATGATGAACGTTTGTTGGTTCAACCGTTCGAAGCTAGGTGGCGTTGTTAGAAATTATTTAACATAACAGTTTGAAGTAATCGCGCGTACATTATTTTTACGTTTTCTATAAAATTGGGAATCAAACGAGCTTACCTGTTAAGCGAAGTCTTGATTCTAATTTTATGAGTGGTGATCTGAAAAATAATTATTATTGACATAGGTAGTAATTCCCTTACGACGTATTAACACCGCGATTTTAGATTAAATAAAATTAATATTTTTTAAAAATTGCAACATTTGCATCGTCCTATCCCGTTTTGACATATGAAACGTCACTTATTTTAGAGATCATAACATTAGGAACAAACTCTGTTTCCTATACAGAGTAGTTCCAAATGCCTACATTCATTTTGATTTCCTGAAAGGTTAGCATTGAATTAGGTAGACTAATTATTGCAGCTTTGGGGTTGTTAGCTAGTGGTGGGTGGGTAATAATTATTTTTCAGATCACCACTCATAAAATTAGAATCAAGACTTCGCTTAACAGGTAAGCTCGTTTGATTCCCAATTTTATTTCGTGGTGATCTTCAAATAATTATTATTGACATAGGTAGATGTTTAGAGTTTGCTGCAATAATTTAATAAGTAATTAAAACACAAATAATTCTGGATGTCAATTTGTGAACATTACCCAAGTAACGAAATTTGGTACTATAAAAGTCCTGACAATGTATTAGAGTGTACTAACTACTACTATGTAAACGTTTACAAATCCCTAAATAGGCCCCAATTTTTGTACCTGATTTATTGTATAAACATTATATAAAGGCTCTCATGGTGACAAATTTGCACTATAAAAGCAACCAAAACATGTTTGTATTTTGCACTGTAAACAATTCCAGTAATGTGTTTTATCACACTTGTCGTGAGTGTTCCCCAAGAAAACAAATAATATCGGTGACATATGCTTTAGTCATTTTCCATTGTTGCTAAACGTAACCTTTGTTTTGAAAAAACGTTACCCTTCCCTTGCAGTCGGGTAAAAAGATAAAACACGAAACTTTCATGGACCGTTACTCTGCCGTAACTTGCACTTGCGAAAAAAAAATTGTATCAATTAAATCATTACGCTGATTTTAAATTTGACAATGCGCCTTCATGTTTTTTTTATGTTTTAATTAAATTTAAATTAATACAATAAGTACTTGTCCCGACTATGGCTGCTATAGTACGCATTGGCTCCTACCGTGTTGCCAATGTGCTATCATGGCAGAAAATAGCAGCCATGTTTTCACCGAAAACGAATTAGATCACCTCTTGTCTCGTAGCAGTAACACAAACTCACGTACAGAGCTGTTAAGTTATGTAGCAGCTGCACCAGGAGTCCTATTTAGTACTCTAGAAGAGTTGTTATGACTTTTACAGAACGGGGCTAGTTCTGTTCGTTAAAGTTTTTTTTTTTTTTTTTTACTATGCAACACTTTAATGATTCGTATGGTCCTGTGAGTGTTCTAAGAGCTAAACTATAAAAAATAAATTCTATTTAATCTTATAGAACCAAAATGCTCTGTTAAAACCTTTATAGTACAAGCAGTAACAATGGTTACCATTATAGGCCTACTATATCACTCTTTGGTAATAAAACGCCTAGGTACTTATGACTTCCTTACTTTAGGTATAATAGAGCTTTAGTATTATAACCTTAAGGATATAGTGCATGTTGAATTGATAACTATAATAAAATAATAATTATAGATCAACAATATGTCTGATGTCAGCTCTGATTTGAACTGCTGTTTGTGTTGTACTGTATGAAGTTAGATATGGAGTTCAAAAACCAGTTTCACTTGAAATATAAGAAACTTAATATTAGTGGTTGATATTCTTAACGAACTGTTTTATTACTCCAATGGGTAAAAATTAGAGCTTGCAGAACAACAAATATCTTCACCCTGAAATGAGATTGGACACTTTTGATATATTCCATCGGAATTCAAATTCATTAATTTTGTGATCATAAGTAAATAGTAGGTGGTAGAGGAGCTCGTGGCTTAATAAGAACTGCCACTCAGGCCGATCTTAGGTAAAGCTGTGCTTGCCTAGGTCGGTCTGTGGATGGGTGACCGCCCGACATACCGAGTTTCCTCCGTGCCTCGGAAAGCACGTTAAGCTGTTGGTCCCGGCTGCCATATATAGATCTTTGGCAGTCGTTACAGGTAGTCAGTGAACTGAAATTCTGACATCCAGTCTTACCAAAGAGTATCGTATTACCTAGTATTAATTAGGTTGTGGAGGTCAGATAGGCAGTCGCTCCATGTAAAATACTGGTATTCAGCTGCATCCGGTTAGACTGGAAGCCCACCCCAACATAGTTGGGAAAAGGCTAGGTAGATGATGAAGTAAATAGTAGGTGGTATAATATATAAAATTCAGAAACTATCTATGTTATTGGGCACACATAAAGTTTCTACAATTAGGTACATAAAATTAAATTGCTTCAAAAACGTAAAATAAAAACATAACAATAGAATCTGGTTCACTAAAAATTAAAATTACATGCATCAAATGTCAAAGTTTTGACGATGTAAGTAAAAATGTTAATGTAAATAGACACATAAGTATTCATAACATCACATTCATGTAACAGGGGCGAGCCTATTGTCATTATCTGAGCACAAATCCATACTCTGTGGCTGCTACTGAGAAATTCCTGATGGAATAACACTTTGCATGATCCACGAATAGAACCCAGAACCTCATTCTCAGCGGTGCTTGCAAACCATAGCTCAACGAGGCAGATGACCAACAACTTGGCAAATTAAATGTCAATACTGTAACAGTTTTCACTTTGTCTATCAATAATGGTGAGAATCTGTTTTTTAAATTCATTGAGGCTTTTACTGTCTTTAATTTGCGTAGATATTTTAGTGTACAATCTGGGTGATTGCAAAAGTATACACTTTTGTGATGCACGCAGCTATGTGTGAAGTTTATCTGAGCAACATAGGCTTTCGACAGATTTATATAGATGCATATTGTTTTTGGCAAAAATACATTATTCACAATGTCTACTGTTGGTATTTAAGAAAATTCCGCTTGCATGATTTTGTGAATTTTATTTTGAATGAGCTCCAATCAGGCTCATGATTGACTTATCTTAATAATACTAATAAAAGTATTACCCCAAAATATAAGTCTATACTGCAGAGTAAAGACAACCAAACCGTGGTAAGCCACCAGCAGTGCGGTTTTATTTATAATCTTAATCAGCATAATTATAAACAATATAGGAAAACTTACTAAGTTTCTCCCACACATTGTCTATTTGAGTTCTCTGACATAATATTCTTATCAATAAAAGCTCCAGAAATTTTGTTACGTGAAACATATAATTATATCCTGATGTCTTGATATCCTAACCCACAATCCCTTCATGTTAGCACTCCCATGCACCCCCCCCCCCTTGTTTTCTATTATATCACTATAGTACTTACTTGTACTATCAAGTGTGTACATCTCGTGCCCAGATAAATTAAAATTCTTCTTTACTTTGTTGTAATTTAGGTCTGCCCATCTCCTCGGGTATTAAATATTATTTAATGCAGGTTACATGCTTACTACAATACATGATTGTTTTGCGTTTCTATGATAAATTGATCAGACATAACAAGTTATCTCTTATTATTAGGTATGGTTTCAGTGATTTTCTCTGAAAATACTCTTAGGCATAAATAAATTATCAACGTTTTAAATTACAACATAATTAATTTAATATTGTAGCCATAGATTGCTAGGTATAGCGACGAGTTACTATTAGGGTTGTTATTTTAGATTGGGCCTTACAATATAATGGTACTATTATCTTTTCCTAAGAGGGGTTGAGGTCTCGGAGTGGAAATAATTTATTTGGAACTAAAAAGTGTTTGGTTGATAAGGTCATCTGTACATTGGCAGGCTGTTAAGAGCTCGAAATTTTGTCAGTCTATAAACCTTTTCCCTCTCAATACTAATAGTTTTTGAGTATTGCGACATTACAGTGCATTTACCACCATGTTTTATTTAATTTATTCAGAAAATAAACGGTTATACATTAAACATTGTTTGCATAACATAACATAACATCACGCCTGTAATCCCCGAAGGGTTAGGCAGAGGTGTCAGACACCCATATTTCGCCAGTTTTGCATTTGGTTGGCTACGTGCATGATTATGTAACTTTGATTTATAACCAATGATGCTTCCATAATATCATACTCGATGAAGAAGCTATGAAAAGATTTCACTTAATGTGGCCATAACATGCTGAGAGTATCTCATACTAAAGCATGTGCAATCATGACAAATGTGTGTCAGCCAGCAGAATACAAATAAGGCTTACTTGCTGATAGGAAACCAGGTGGCAAAGTATGGTCCCCATTCACTGCAAGAGTATATGCATTAGCAAGACTATAATGCACATTGGATAAGCAAGGTTGTCTCGCAACCATCATGCTCATAGATTAAAAAGCATATTTATAGATTTAGCTTACCAAAGTTCATAGTAGAGTAGGGTTCACCTGTGATGTCTATTCTAGGTATTTTTAGTGTTAGCATTGTCCAATGACTTTGCTAAGGGCATCTTGTGTCACGCACTGATAGTTTGCTATGCAGCTAGTAACATGGGATATATGTTTTCATGTAAAGCATACTTCTGGGTGGTAATTATTCCATTGGAATCATTCAAGTAATCAGAGAAGTATAGAAGATGACATGCTGCGCCAACCTCAAATGAATTGGGTTAAGGGCAAGAGAATGATGATGACTCAAAACACACAAACATCACATGGAGATGGAACTCACCGGCTATGCCGATTGTAAGTATTTTCAGTGTTAGCATTGTCCAATGACTTTGCTAAGGACATCTCGTGTCACGCACTGACAGTTTGCCATGCAGCTAATAACTCAGGGTATATGCTTAAAATTTACACAGAAATGTAACTCACCTGCTATGTAGAGTATAGGTATTTTCAGTGTTAGCATTGTCCAATGACTTTGCTAAGGACATCTCGTGCCACGCACTGATAGTTTGCTATGCAGCTAATAACTCAGGGTATATGCTTAAAATTTACACGGAAATGTAACTCACCTGCTATGCAGCGTATAGGTATTTTCAGTGTTAGCATTGTCCAATGACTTTGCTAAGGACATCTCGTGCCACACACTGCTAGTTTGCTATGCAGTTAATAACATAGGGTATATGCTTAAATGGAAATGTAACTCACCTGCTATACCCAGTATAGTTATTTTCAGTGTTAGCATTGTCCAATGACTTTGCCAAGGACATCTCGTGTCACGCACTGATAGTTCAAGTTCCAGCTAGTACATAGGAAATATATGTTACTGGGGTGTCGCGCACCCACTGGAAAAAGCTTTAAGAAGCTTACAGCACACATGTGGTTTACAGTGTTAATGACCATCGTATCGCTTGAATAAGCACTGTAGATATCACGTATCCGGAGGTCCCAGGCATTCTTACGCCTAATGGTAGGGCTACAAGGGTTACATCCAAGTTCACTACTGTGGTCGGCTGCGCGAGCGTTGTCTGTAGGTATTTGCTCAGATTTCTGCGTCTCAGGTTTACGATTTTCACTAACGCTGCACTTATTACACTTCTTGTCGCTCAGTATTTTGTTATTTCGGTAGAATATAACGTAATCTTATTTTTAAGCGAATAATTTGACGAGAAAGAACTTTTTTCTTGCGGTGTCGTTAACGCGCGAAAAAGAAAAGTGACGTTTCATATGCCAAAACGGGATAGGACGATGCAAATGTTGCAATTTTTAAAAAATATTCATTTTCTTTAATCTAAAATCGCGGTGTTAATACGTCGTAAGGGAATTACTACCTATGTCAATAATAATTATTTGAAGATCACCACGAAATAAAAATAACTATTGGTAAAAAATACTTATAGTTTTATAAATCGAGTTTAGTAATAAGACTTTTGTTAATTCATGCAGAATTTTAGCTCTGTAACTTAATGAGCTGCATTATTTTTATTGAACGATTTTACGAGCTGCCCCCCTCATACAACAATATTTTCTGCGATACTTAAAAGAAAAACCGTTAACGCAAAAAATAAATTTATATTTATTGAAGGTTTGACTTAAACAGGTAACACAGACGTTGTAGTCTACAATCAAGTGGTTAAAGCTCTGCTCTCCTAGCTAGGCTACAAAATAGCCACATACACGACGTATACATAATTATTATGTTTTATGAGAGTACTTAGAGCATTCATTTTATATTATAAATAAAATATATCTAATATATTTTACAAACCTGCCCTTCAGCCTGTCCTCTAATCACAGGAAGTTGCGAAGTCTTATTAATAATTGCAATATATTTAACAGGTCTGCAAATTGGTTTTTGTAATAAATAATTTGGTTTTGATTTAATGGGATCATTAATTTGAAAATTATTTTGGTGGGTAGTTAGTTTGGACTGTCCGGAATTAGAAAAATTTTGTTTATTTAATTCAAAATGTATTTACTTATTTTACAGAAACTACACACTTAGAAGGAAATTCACTTCCTTAGCTATCAAATTACCTACAAACAGTAACAAGTAAATGATTAACTTTGTGTAGAGTCTGGTTCATCAAGATACAGACCGTGCTGAGTTTGAGACTCGCTGTTAAACCTGGCAGTTTCTTGTTAGTTCTTACTTAACGCCGAGTTAATGATAAAAGAACGACGTGTAACCTAAATAAATTACTTTATATAATTATAACGTATACAGGGTGTAGATCTACCCATCACACAGCCGTCAACCAAGCATTCTGTACATCAAACTAAGTACCCCTAAGCAAAAATGTTTGCTGGAAAACGTTTTTTTTTTTGGGTCAAAAATCACATTTTACGGTAAAACTCAATGTAGCACTGTTAAAACATTGTGCTAGTGGATGCTTTGAATAGTAAACGGGTCATGGAGGTAATTTATGTAAAGTTATAACCTGAAAAAGTACTATTTACAAAAACAGCTGTGAAAAATTTGGACTTTTACACCCTATATAGCCCCCTAAAAGTAAAAGTAAAAGTACCCTTAAGGCTAACGAAGGACACTTGTTCTCCCTACCACTGCCATCATTTTTTTGTTCTAGACCATACCTGGGAACCTCATAATTACGGAGATATGAGGGGTCAACCACGGCGCCCTCACCTTCCGTCTGACGCAGGTACTCACCGGACACGGTTGTTTCGGGAGGTACCTGCACCGAATCAGGCGGGAGGAAACGCCCGGATGCCACCATTGCGAGGATCGGCCGGAGGACACGGTGGAGCACACTGTGGAGGTGTGTCCCGCTTGGGCGGAGCGCCGCCGTGTTCTCGTAGCGGCGATCGGCGGCGGCGACCTCTCGCGTCCGGCCCTGGTGCAAGCCATGGTCCGGGGCGAGGAGGAATGGGACGCCGTCGCCTCCTTCTGCGAAGCAGTGATGCTAGCGAAGGAGGTGGCGGAACGTGAGAGGGAGAGAACCTCTCGTCCCAGCCGCCGCGGGAGGCGCTCCGGGCGTCGGGGGCCACGTGATGGCTTCCGGCCACCGTAGACGCGGGCCTGTGGACGGTGAGTGATGGGTAAGCTCGCCGTCCGTCCGTCTTATGACGACGACAGGCCGTGTCGACGGCGCGTTCGTGTTCCACGCGCGCCTCAAAGAGATGTCAGCAACATGGAAGGGGCCCGCAAGGGCCGACGCCTGTCGAGGCTGCGGGTTGTCCGCAAGGGATACCGCGGCCTCGACATGAAGGGCAAAGAAGGAACATGGGTGGTTTTTAGTCAGTAGAAGTCTGACACTCCCTTTCGCTCTGCCCAAGAGCGGGAGGGGTTATTTGATGATTTCCCATCCCCCCAAAAAAAAAAAAAAAAGGGGTCAAAAGAAAATTTTTCACAGCTGTTTTTGTTAATACTAGTTTTTCAGGTGATAACATTACTTAAATTACCGCCATGACCCGTTTACTATTTAAAGCATTCACTAGCACAATTATTTTAAAAAATAAAAAATTTACCACAAAAAAAAGTCGTTTCCCATCAATATTTTTTGCGTAGGGTTACTTAGTTTAATGTACACAATGCTTGGTTGACGGATTCGTAAAGGGTTCGTTTACACCCTGTATGTTGTCTAATAGATGTAGGATTTGTAGTAAGATTATTAGTTGGCGTATAAAGTGAGCCAGTAGTAACTGTCTCTCGTCCAAAGAGTAAAAAGTTAGGTGAGAAACCAGTGGTAGCATTAGTTGTGCTGTTCATAACGTATTGGACTTTAGGAAGGTGGGTGTCCCAAGATCTATGGTCATCAACAACCAAAGATGACAAAGCTGTGATTATGGTACGCACCTTGCGTCATAGATGGAGCTACAGTACTTTTGGCATGTATTATCCATTCCGTTACAGATCATCTATCGTTAGTAAAGTCTCAGCTATATAATATAAACTTTAACTTTTTATTTTAGCTACAAGACTCATCGTCAAACTCAACACAGACCATTAAACCGACACTTCCTTTGCTAATAGACATTAACGACGCAAAAATGTGGCCACTATATTATAATTAGATCTGCGTTCAGATAGACAACGCGATAGTCAGGAGGTGACAGTCCGGGGTGTTGGGAAGAAAGGTGATTGTGATCTGTTGTTTGGTAGACAGAAATTGGAGCAAAGAATGCTTTATTAGTGGGAGATTATATTATATTCCGTGGTTCGGAAGGCACGTATAAGCCGGTGGTCCCGGCCGCCAAATGGCGGTCGTCAAAACATGTCAGAGGCCTTTGAGGCGGTTTAGAAACTCTGACACTAGGGTGTGTGGGATCGTTAGATCTTACTGCCACGATAAGAAAAAGAAGAAGTGGGATATAATTTGACGGAACTGCATCGAGTGTGCGTTACAACTATGCTGCAAAAATAATAGACAGACAGACAGAGACAGACACACAGACAGACACACACAGACAGACACAAACACACACACACACACACACACACACACAGACACACAGACAGACAGATAGTTATTTGTTAGAAGGGTCTGACTGAAGAAACTGAGATACCAGGTTTTTATGCCTTTTTTATTCACCCATGTTCCTTCTTAGCCCTTCATGTCGAGGCCGCGGTATCTCTTGCGAACAACCCGCAGCCCCGACGGGAGGTTTTTATGCCTATGAAAGTTCTTACGTCACCCATGGGCCTCTGCTTGGCTTTACATGCCTTCGAGAAATATCTCTCATCAACATCTCTTGGGTTTGAACTCGAGATCTATGTCTTGGCAGTCTGACGGCCAGACCACTACAGTCTAGACTATTTATGATATAGGGTTTCGAATAATGTGAAATCGGACTGACTTGAATCGAAATCAGTTTTGTCTTAAGCATCGTTTAAAAGGGCATGAAGCTTATGTTTAAAACTTCCCGACCCTTGCTCGAGCTAGCCCGCGACGCTGAGCCAGTAATTTTAAATTAGTCTCTAAACAATGACCTCACTTTGATCCAGTCTTTGCTGCCACTCAAAGCGGACTGACTGACGGTTTCATGCTCTGGCTGGAGGCTTTACACTCAAGGGCCCCTAAGATAGTCCGGTTAAACAGAAGCCAGCCTCATAGGTTTGTCTACGACATGTCACTCATAATTTTTCCAATATCTCACAAATTGCCATAGGTAAGTACTAAATGTACTAATATAATAAATGTGAAAGTTACTCTGTTCGTTACCTTCCCAGTTTCCCTCCACGCGGACAACCCCCTGATCAAATAGTAATACTCGTAAGTTGCACTGTAAATATGATTGAAAAAGTTTGTCATAACGCCAATGTAGTTTACTAAGCTAATTATATCTTATGGGCGGCATGGAATGTCCTGACAACCACAAACACGGCCCAATCTGTCAGCAATTTGTAATTATATAATTTTTGAACGTTACACTATTTCTAATGTACGATTTGTCATCGGTAATGAAGGTTGACGTGCGGATATCCGGTGATACTGGCCCAGATTTTATGAGACGTTTCAATATTAAACTAAATTAGTTTGGTTTAGATAGAGTGAAGGTATCAGCATTCGTTTCTTGGTCGTTACACTAAATAATGTTATGTATACGTACAGCTCCGATAAGAGGCAAACATTTTTTTGCTTCCTTGACATCTGAATATATCAGCTAATGACAGCTCTTTCATAGTATTTTGTAGCTTAAGATCCAGGGTGTAACAAAATAAATGCAGGTGTTGGTTTTATTTTATTTTATTGTAATTCCATGTTAATGAAATTGGAAATTCGTCACATTTTTTAGTTTTACCATTAGCTAATCGTGTCAGTTCATAAAGAACGTCTATTGTTTGGCGAATTTTTATAACTCTGCTGGAGGACTGGACCACACTGGAGGACTTGCGTTTATCATATTTCACCCTTCATATTAAGGTATTAAATCATATGATAGAGCTGATGTTATAAGTTGTGACTTAACCATTTTTTATTTCGAAAAAAATATTACTATTTCGTGCAAAAAAAACCCTAAAAAATTGATAACAAAATCAGATTTAAATAGTGAAAGGAATATTTTCGAAATTATTTTCATAGCAACAGCTAGTATTCCAGCATCTGTTGCCTTGTTTAGAGCTCCTGGAAAATAAAACTTTTCGCTTAGCGCCACAACAAACTCTTTGCCAAATTCCTCGATAACTTTATATATTTTCAAAGAGTCTTGTAAAATGATGATACATCTTTTAATAAACTGTTGACGGCTAAAGGTGACGTTTTGTCGCGAGTGCAGTGAGGATATGTAGTTGACAAATAAGAAATTAGGATGATGAGAGGAAAGTGAATTAGTTGGCGAAGGATTCTTGGGAAATGCATCAAGGTTGCGTTGGATTTTCAACGCTTCGTTTAGGACCGAGAGTTGTAGATTCCGCAGTACGTTTTTTTGATGAACTGGGTTGCTTTTAGTTGAATTCTCAATGCTCTTCTCAATACCATCATCTCTTTGCCTTTTGTCACATAATTTGTATCTTAAGGTCGGCTTTTAATCTCAAAAGATTCAGCTGAATACCAATATTTAACTTGGAGCGACTGCCTATCTAACTCTTACACCCCAGTTAGTACTCGATAATGCGATATCCCTTGGTAAAACTGGTAGTCAGGATTTAGGACCACTGACTACCAAAAAAATAACAGGAATACAGGAATACATCACATAATTTTCCACGACTTAAGCATAAAGATCGCTGTTTACTAAAACTTTTCAAACTTGTCACTTCCTTCTACAACATAGTGCGCATATATTATGTCTTGGATGTAACACTCCTAATTCCGTCTTTAAAATTTATGTGAATAGATCAGAGGAACTTTTTCAGTCACACGTAAATCCTAAATTCTCTACTTTACAGCAATTCCTCAGAAAACGACCATAATATACAAGCTAATATATTGCTTAAGATACTGTATAACAAGACGATTACACAGTAAATAAATTTCATCGATTTTCCAAAAATAAGTTCTCATAAGTTGTCGTTGAGAACTGCCGAGTGACTCAACGTAGACGCATTGAACATTTTTACACTTTTTCTTACATTCTGAAACATTGCCAAACATTAGATGACGTTTTATTATATTAAATATTATAATTATAAAGTCGAGGTGAAGTTGAAAGCGGGGAGCGGTAGCGAGAAGCTGTCGCAATATCCATGTTGACAAATTCTGGGATTGTAAATTGTAGGCGGTTGAACAAAATGCTCAAATAGCTTGGTTTTCTGTAGCCTAATTCTGAATTTTAAAACCATGTTAGCTTTCCTAATAGGTTTATATTCTGCTGAAAACCATAACATTTTAAGTACAGTTTAGCAGTCAGACACGTCTTTATAATTAGACTGACAACTCTAACTTAGGTTACAATGGCAATTATTGCAGAATAAACAACGGTTTCGCAAATTATCTTGGGAGTTTACATCAGGTAGGAGAAACTGAAATAAAATACTGACTTCTAATGGCCTTAGGGAAGCATCCACGTCGGGGCTGCGGGTTGTTCGTAAGAGATACCGCGGCCTCGACATCAAGGGCTAAGAAGGAACATGGGTGGTTTTAGTCAGTAGAAGTCTGACACTCCCTTCGCTCTGCCCAAGAGCGGGAGGGGTTATTTGATGATTTTCCACCCACCCAAAAAAAAAGGGTAGCATCCTAGGCAGGACAAGCCGTATCATATCGTTCACGGTATTAGCAAAAAGAGCTATTTTAATAACATTCAATCAATTATTCAATATCTTCCTTAGACTTAAATAATGAAATTGACACACACACGTTAGGTAACATAATTATATAAACAGAAAAATAAAATACAGTGAAGAAAGTTAAAAGAATTTAAAAGTAGACTTTTGGCAACTAAATGTTCGTTTTCTCAGTAGTCCGCTCCGCCTAAACTTTCGCTACTCGCTATCACTGTAACCACAGCCTTACCCACCGGTATGTGGTGCCCCAAATCGCCTAGGTTTTATAATTTGGCATCGCGCACAATTTTGTCCGTCCTATTAAGATGCACTTTAATCATATAATTTATATGCTTGTGGCTAGTGAACTATTCGTCCCGGATTATAATTATTAGTTTCACAAAATATATGTTTCGCACTGAAATTATTTTGTAACTATGTGTTATGTTTAGCTAGCTTTTCTGCAGTTGTTCAAGTTTCATCATAGTTTGTGAATTTTGTATATTATTATGAAGTGTCTTGTAATAACATGGTTTGTCCATTAAATTAGTAAGGTAAGATGGGATTTTACGTATAAGTCAGATATTTTGACGTCTTGATATAATAAAAAGCTCCTAATATTTACACCCGTTACGGCTTTAATGGTTTTTTCTGCTTTCGTTCTCGAACTTAGCTTGTTATCGTTCATCATTTTATTTAAGTGGGTATTTGTGCAAAATATTTTAGACTTTTATGTGTTTTTTTGTGTTTTTGAGCGTATGGCATTCGTAGGCTGCAGCTGAAAATCAGCTTCAGATGGTGTTGCTATTTATTAGGTATAAAAATCACTTAGCGTCTCCTGTGTTTTCACAGCCACTGAAATGAATAAATGACTTAACTTATGCACCTAGGTTTAAGTAGATTTTAAACAAAAATATAACCTGAAACCGAAACCTGAAAAAGTGAATTTTCAAGTAATATTTTTTACTCAACATTGTGAAATACAAAATTCAGCTGAATGACATGTTAAAAAAAAGACAAAAGCAATATTTTCTTTACAAACAAAATCGTTTCAGTAATCACGGAAATACCTCAGCGACCAAGTTCCAGGAACCGCTGACATCTAGACAGACAGATATTTTGATAGTAGTGAGTCAGGCTCACCGACCTGACTACACGGCGATCATATGATTATAGCTAATTTATTCTAACGAAGATTTTTTGAGGTAGGTTTATGAAATTCGTCTTACAGTGTAAAATATATATTATTTTATTTGTTCTAGCTGTTGCCCGCGACCTTCATTCGCCATTTATTATCACAAGAATTGTTTTCCCCGGGAATAGTATTTTTGGAACGAAGTTCCTTATCGCGCGTTGTGAAAGGGGGCTAGACGGAAAAAATTCTTACGAAAAGTTGACACGACACTTTTTGCTATAGTAAGCTATTGTAAGCTGTGCGGCGTCGCATGTTTTTCTGTCTGTCTCTCTCTCTCTTATAGAAAGCAAGCCAGATATTTTCATTTTTCCATTTCTTTTTTTTTTTTTTTTTTTTCTCTCTTTTTTTTTTTTTTTTTTTTCGAAATAAAAAATAATAACTTCGTACCATCCGGGTGTTCCTTGACACCTCTCAAGTTTTTGTTTTATCCGTTTCTGTATACCTGACAATGTAGATGCAAAATTTAAGAATGTTCGGCTCACTGGTTACTTTTTCACGCCTAAACCAGTGAGCCGCAAGTATAAATTTAATTTATTTCAATGTCAGATTACAGAGATCCATAATGGTTAGTAACAATCGGAACTTATAAACTATGTTAGTAACGTTACAAAAATTCAATTAAAAAGCACATAATTATAAGAACAAATTAATTACCAAATACATTTACAACAATACATTAACACAATTTATTTATTTTACCGTCCCAACCACGATGCTCACCCAGAGCGAGTGTATTGAACACTGATATTTTTCAGAAATGATATTCAGAATGTCGTAAGTAAGTTTGATTGTTAAATCAAACCTACTTTAAAATATTAGTAAGGATTCCTTGATTTCCCTTGGCAAGGAAATAAATCCTTAGAACGAATCGAAGAGACGATCTGATTCATAATAGGTGATTGACTCGCAAATGCGTGGGTTTACGCAGCTGCTTCATCATAAATCCTCCAGCACCAGTTCTGAATGGAAACTGAACTATTGAAAATATAATAAATCATCTTGGCAATTTTATTATCCTGTTGACAGTCTAGTAAAATGTCTGAACGAAAGAGCTGTAAGAATCTCGAGATTAATCTAGCAATTTCTATAAATTACTGTGACGCGGTTAAAGTTATCCTGTTGCCTTGTGGACGGTAGGCTGATTTTTGTCATACCTATTATTGGAATCAACTATAACAGCTCACAACTTAGGACCCAGTAATATTAATGACAATAATAATAATATCCGTGGTGCTAGGCAACTGGGCCTATCCCAGTTGTATACGTCCCTATGTGCCTATTGGCCTTGTTCTGTTCTGTCTCTTGCTGATATGGAGGAAAGTGGAAATTATGTTTTTTCCTACTCCTCCGCTATTATTTTCTGATTCATTTCGTTGCGGGATCCAAGACAATTAAATCGTTTCTCTGGGACTTCGTCGGGCTTCATTGTCTTGGCGCTTTTCTTGTGGTCGCCACTGTTGATTTTGGCTTACAGGAGTTACAGTGGTTTGGGAATAGTATGGTGGGCTTGTCCCAAAAGAATCCACCACGCAGGCTCAGTGAAAATTAAAAATTTATCAATGACAAAGCCGGAAGGCACTGGTTCTCCCCGTCAGTGCGATATTTTTTTGTTCTAGACCATACCTGGGAACCTTCTAGTTACGGAGATATTGGAGGTCAAAGTTTTAACAGTTCACAAGTTTTTTTTAATATCTACAGGCTTTTAATGTTACGAATTTACTTTAAAAACCTCCACCATTCCCGTATTCAATGCATCCATTAGCACAATGTTTTGTGTGTGTTATGGTCCAGTCAGATAGTCCTACCGTAAGACGTGATATAAACGTAGTCAGACCAACAGATAGACAACATTCGCACTGATTAATATATTAGTATGAATTTACTACTTACAAAGTGATGATTTCTTTTATCATTCCTATGACAACGTCTGCAGACGCCAGACGATTTGATTATAATACGTGCCTCATAAATTATAATGTAAGTGGCAAGTGTTACTTTTTCTCAAGCTGTAAACAAAACAACGTTCATCATCATTTTCCGACCCTTTTTTTTTTTGGCGGTTGGAAAATCATCAAATAACCCCTCCCGCTTTTGGGCAGAACGAAAGGGAGTGTCAGACTTCTACTGACTAAAAACCACCCATGTTCCTTCTTAGCCCGTTATGTCGAGGCCGCGGTATCTTTTGCGAACAACCCGCAGCCCCGACGGGAACCGGTAAAACCCTTGTCCCATTTTACAAGGGGCTGGTGGAAAACGTTTTCGTCTTCTACTCTCCCCTGTCAAACATTACGCTCACATTTACTCCTTTCTCTGTGATATCTTTCCTCACACAATCCATCCATCTTTTCTTTGGCCTTCCTCTCCCTCTATATCAATCGGCATTCATTATTATCACTTTTTGAGTAACATGCATTTTATACCTCCTCATTACATGTCACAGACGACATAGATAGACGACTTCCTTTCATTTAGTTTCTAACAGGCGCCACTTTCCACTTTTTTTATCCATTCTTGTCACTCCACACACCCATTTTAACAATATCACTTCCGCTACATGCAATTGTATTTCATCAAGGTTAGTGAAGAAATCTTTTTGTCATCCTATAGTCCGCTGAAACACTTACACTCTTTAGACACTGTAGAAAATTTCTCACAAGAACTGCTAGTAATTCAAAACTTCAGATACTGTCGAGAAAACAGCAATGTAATAATTTTCCGTATTTTTTGGGTTTAACTGCCCTAACCGTCTGAAAGATCGCTAAGAAAGAAGGTTTTCAGGCGTAACCGTCCCGAAAACCTTCCAGAACTCAGCAAGCAGAAATTGAGACCTTAAGCTGCATCAAAATCAATGCTATTTTTCGTTACCTATCTGATTGATCTGAATCATTCCGTCCTAGAAGTCTATTTGAAAGCAGAAAGAAAGAAAAAGTCTTTAGTCTCACACGTGACAAAACAAAATTAATAAAAACATAAAGAGAAAAGCTTAAAAATAAGTCATACATTAAACTAAAATTGGATCTGTACGAGGTTAAAAGCCTCGTCTAACCTCAGCATAGTGCTGTAACATTTAAGACAAATCAACCCACGCTTTACTCTTAGAAATTTCAAAAACTAACAACCAACCACACACATCTTCAGGCAACCATTTTCGAACCCCGAAGGCCAGCAACCACTTCACACAAAATGTCACGCGAAGACTCGGCAACTGATCGGCGTCATATAATTTTATTTTTATATTAATACACACAGTTACGCCAAATTATACGTTTTTATTGCGTACGTATGATATTTTAGTTCTGTGACTAGCCGCTGGAATGTGGGCTTTGAAATATTTTGTGCAGCTTTTTGAGTCTGAAGTTTGATGTTGAATTGGTGGCAGGTGGGGGAAAATTTTTGCATCTGCTTGCTGCACTAGAACCTCCCTGGCTAAAGACTTTTTTATGTATATTATTATTTACAATTTCAATATTGTAATACAAACCAATACCTCAGGTTTCTTAAGTGCTCAGTTAGGTACGTACTGTATTAAAATTATTATTTATTTATTAAGGAAAAACAAACAGTAACATATTTCAGGTTAAAACAAGGCTTAAATACTAACATATAATAAATATGTTACCCACTACGTTTTCCACAGATTACTTTAAATAAATAAATAAATATAAATAGCGAATATCTAAATAAGGCCAATGATTTTCCACGAAAAATACCAATTATATTTTTGATGTTGCTTTTGTTGTTTTAATTTACTTATTAACTTAGTGTATACAGGAAGTTTTTAGGAATCCGTAATTGTTCTGAAAATGAGTTTTCGCGAATACTTGTCATGGAATGCAAAGTAGACCAATAATGTATTGCTTGCAATTAACCATATCATGCCATTAAAACTAAAGAAGAAAACATCATAAATGTTGAGTCAGCCATCAACTTATAACTCGTCAGATATAATTATATCCAGAGGAAGTAATTAAAACTTTTATTGACATCTTTGTTTTTTGAGATAAAACTAGCAAAGCCATAAAAATGTGAGTACCTACTTTGATTGTGGGCTCTTTTCTGCGGTGTAGTCGGAATTTTGACAATAATAGCAAATTGCGGTTTTTGGAACTCGTGATCTAAAAATAGTCAGTGGAAGCAACATAACTGTGGGACAACCTAATTGTACAATTTTAAGCTTGAAGCACGTAGGGATCGGACAAAAACAACTAATTAGTCTGTCAGATAGATTTCCAAAAAATATTAAACGCATGTATGACTGCCTCGTTGGTCTAGTGGTCGCAAGCGCGACTGCTGAGCATGAGCTCCTGGGTTCGATTCCCGGGTCGGGCAAAGTGTTATTGACTTTTTCCATCAGGAATTTTTCAGTAACAGCTACGGAGTCTGGATTTGTGCCCGGTTGATGGCAATAGGCTAGCGTCGCCCCCTATTACATGGGACTTAAACATAACTGGCGAAATGTGGGTGTACTTAGGTACACCTCTGCCTAACCCTTCGGGGATTACAGGCGTGGTGTTATGTTATTAAACGCATATTTTTTCTTTTTTCACGTAAACAAAAAACGAAGACTATAGAGTGCTTAGAAAACTCGCGTGACGTCACATGCTAGTGCATTTTTTACCTACAAGTGACGTTTTAAGCCCCACTTTTTGATCTTTGACGCGTTTTATCTTCGTAATTTTTTATTAATTTGATAAAACAAAAAAACACGTATCAAATATTTTTCGATTCTAACTGACGGACTAAACGGAACTAGATTTTATTGATGAGGAAACAGAGATGCACTGAATTCCTTAGACTTGTAGCACGCACAGTAAATGTGGAAGCACAGCCGCTTTGTATTTTGTCTGTTCATATACGCTTTTTGCGAGTACCTACTGCGCACCCGACCTTTCTGAACATCGCCGAGGTTATCTTGTTTACAACATACGCAATAGGTATGTAGTAAAAGTACTTATCCATGTACAGAAAAAGATTATTATTCCTGTTGATGAAAAGTAATATTAATAGACATCTTAATGACCATAAACACTTCGACATTTTACTGCGTTAGCACTCTTTGATGTGTACTTACGACAACAACACGTAATTACGTAAACTGCACGAGGAATGTTAAAAGCAAGTCGGTTTTCACGAACTAAGCGACTGCGAAACGAATGCCTCATTGAAATGTTGACTCGCTGACTGAGTTGAACGTCGAAATCAAATCAAATCAACTGGTTTGGTTTTTAAACAGAATTAAGCTACGTTGTTGTGTAACTGCCCATCAGTTCTCCAACAAGTTCTATGAAATATACCAAATAGTGAAGCTATTAATTTCATAACGTAACTCATATCGAGTGCCTGTGACCCGGTGGTCGTCGGTTTGATTTCCACGGGAATCATACTTTGTAAAGTTGTTTCCAGTTTGGCTAGGACAGTGCAGGCTTGAGTCACCTGATTGTCTGATAAAAAGATGATGCCGTGCTTCGGAAGGTACGTATAAGCCGGTGTTCTCGGCTGCCAAATGGCGTAGCGGTTGTCAAACCATGTCATAGGCCCTTTTTTTTTTTGGGGGTGGGAAATCATCAAATAATTAGAAACTCTGGCACTAGGATGTGTGGGTTCATTAGACCTTACTGCCCACACGATAAGAAGTAGAATGAAATCAATAATAGCAGGCGAAAATGGCTTCTAAATGTTGCTAAGTATATTCATATTGGTGCTCGTGAATGTAAATACAACATACAATGTAGTTTTAGTCTGTTTACGTTCAAAAAGGGTTTTTAAACCGTGAATGTTTTGTAAATGTAGCTACGAGTCAGAATTAAAACGTTTTCTACAATTTCATTGGTTTAGTTCAGTATGTAATTCTATTTATTTCAATGTTTCTATATCCGTAATTGCAAACATTTGGCTGTCGAAAGTATTATCTGTGTTTGCTGTTAAAAGATGTTGATTGCTCGTATCGTTCAAATTATAGTTAAACATGGAGGTCGATTTGGGCTATCTAACTGCTACTACTTTTTTTAACTTTTTTTTTTATGGTGGGTGGAAAATCATCAAATAACCCCTCCCGCTCTTGGGCAGAGCGGAAGGGAGTGTCAGACTTCTACTGACTAAAACCACCCATGTTCCTTCTTAGCCCTTCATGTCGAGGCCGCGGTATCTCTTGCGAACAACCCGCAGCCCCGACAGGAACTGCTACTACTTTACACACAATTTCACGCATGTATGAAGCGTGGTGAGCAGAAGTGTAAGTTACACTCAGATCTACATCCTTCTTTCTTTTTGTGTGGTCTATATTGGCCCTGGATCGAAGGATTTGCAAGTATTGAAGGAGGCCTTTGTCCGGCAGTGGGGTGACGCAGGCTAACTGTTACAGTAACGTTACATGCACAAAACGTGGGTACGATACAGTCAGTGTGAAAACATACCAAGGTCTTCTTCGCATTTATCTGCATTGTCAAATGGGGATGATTTTATTAATCACTAGCTTGTGCCAGCGGCTTCGCCCGCGTGGATGTCGATAGTTGTCCCACGGGATCGTGCTACCGGGATAAGAAGTATCCTTTGTGTTAATCCAGGTTTTAAACTATCTGTGTTCTAAATTTCATCCACATCCGTTCAGTAGTATTTGCGTGAAAGAGTAACAACATCCATCCATCCATACATCCTCACTAACTTTCGCATTTATAATATTATAAGGATTGTTAACCAACCGTTTTTTTTAAATGAGAAGCTGTCATCTAAGACTGGTTCTGATTGTGGTCCATACTCATAGAAATGTTATCCAAAAAAAGAGTACATGACACTATTTTTTCGGGCGAAGTCACAACCTTCACTCCAAAAAACGCAACACACCATGACCGCGATCAGCTGATCGTCGTTCTTATATAGGTATATAATGTACATATACACAAGTATATAATGAGTCATTAGCTGTAACTTGGCTCTCGCTACCTGTCCTTAGTTACGATCTGTCGACGTATTTACTCTCAACGCATCCAAATATGAAACCTTGTATTTCAGAGTATTTATGACAATTTCCTCTTTGCACTTTTGATATTTTTGGGATAATTTTCAGGAGTTTCAGTAAAACCTGCAAAATAAATGGTTTAATTGTAAACTAGCTTGTCATCCTTGCTTTACTTGTATTGTTGTGATAATCTATATACATATAATAAATCTGTAGAAAAATCTTTTTTGTACATCGAAAATATTTAAAAAAATAATTGTCAGGGTATTAAAGTATAACCAACAGAACACATTTCCAGCATTTTTGGAATTTTTGTCTGTTTGTCTGTTTATCTGTTTGTCTGTTTGTCTGTTTCGATGACTAAGCATCACGTCAAATTTACGAAACGAATGTAGATAACTTTTATACATAAATATTGTGCGTAACTTGGGCTATTACTTAGTCTTTGTTTCATCGTAATCGGTGCTCTCTATCAAAAGATAATATGCATTTATAGTTTTCAAGAAGAACTTATCATTATGGTGAAGAATGAGACAAGCAACGACATCTATTGAACGAATGTGGTACTTATTAATAAATGCCTTCACAAGATAACTTTAAATAGGTAATGATAGCAAAAGGTACGTAGATATTAGTCTAAATGACGCTGTTTTCAAAATCTACATAGCCTAAACCCTATAGTGTGTTTGATCGCTCTTTTTTGGCAGTTTATCTTCGTCTTCGACAGATGGCGTTATTCATTTGATGTAATTTTCTAAACCGCGGTGTTATTAAATGAACATATGTTTCATGAATAGTCAACAAATAAAGATTTACCAATTACACAGTATAAAAATACAATTTTTTTAAACTAAATTAAAATTGGATAAAACCCACGGCATATTTTGTTTGTACCGTGTGGGAATCGAACCTGCGACACGCAGTGCTACTGTTAATCGTCCAGCCACTGCACCAAACATGTCTTTATATAGATGTGGTGTGTTGTTAGCCCTATGTGTCGAGGCCGCGGTATTTCTTTCGAACAACCCGCAGCCCCGACGGGCGTCGGTCCTTGGGAGCCCCTTCAATGTTGCTGATATCCCTTTGAGACGCGCGTGGAACACGAACGCGCCTCCATCGTCATAGGACTGACGAACGATTAACTAGCCCGTTACTCACCGTTCACAGGCCCGCGCCTACGGTGGCCGGAAGCCATCACGTGGCCCCCGATGCCCGGAGAGTCTCCCGCGGCGGCTGGGAAGAGGGGTTGTGTCCCTCTTACGTTCACCTCTTTCGCTAGCATTACTGCTTCGCAGAAGGAGGTGGCGGCCATTTCAGATTCGATGTCCCAGATTCGGTACAGGTACCCTCTCAAAACACCCTCTAATCCCCCCTTTTTTTGTGGTTCGTAAATTATCAAATGACTCATCCCGCTAACGGAAGAAAGTGTCAGACTTCTACTGACTAAAAACCACCCACGTTCCTTCTTAGCCCTTTGTGTTTCGGGGCCATGGTATCTCTTGCGGACAACCCTCAGCCACGGCAGACGTCCCTTTGGGGCCCCTTAATTGTTGCTGACATATCTTTGAGGCGCGCGTAGAACACGAACGCGGCAACGACAATCTGTCTGCCTGTCGACTATAATGTACCTGTTTCAAATTTCTTCAAGATCCGTTCGGCCGTTCTGACGTGGTTGATTAACAAACACCCATCCATCTAAACTTTAGTATGAGACATAGTCAGTACTTTGCATTACTCTCTTCTTATTTTCTACAGCGTCAGTAAGTTAACGCAGGGCAATGATTAAATGTACTTTTATCTAAGCGACGCATTTTAGTTTCCGACAAGCACGCGAACGAAGTCGCGGGCACAGCTAGTTAGTTTTAAATGTGGTTCAATCTTCGAACCTAAAATGGGTTTGGGTGGTGGTATTCAACCCACCCGCTGTTATAAAGAGGAGCCATGTGTCCCATCACATTTTAGGCTGATTAAGGTTGAACTATTATAAGCGATCCCACAGTCAAACCATTGCAACGGTTTTGTGGGGCGTAGCTTAAAAGTTACTTACCTTTTTGGAATAAAGATTAAAAAAAAAACTGCCTCGTTGATTTAGTGAAAGCAATCGTGCTGCAGAGCATGAAGTCCTGCGTTCGATTTCCCGGTTGGGTTAATTGTTATTGGGTTCTTCCATCAGGAATTTCTCAGTAGAAGCCAGGTTGATAGCAATAGGCTTTCCGCCTATAAATAACCTGTTACTTAAACATAACTGGCGAAATGTGAGTGCACACCTCTGCCTAACCCTTTAAGGATTACCAGCGTGATGTTATGGTATCCTATGTCTTAACTTGAACTTTCAGTGGACGCATTTAAACTTGAAGGAAACTTTCCAAATTTTTTATTTCAAATGAAAGAATGCATAAAAATAAAAGCATTGTTATTTTTTTTAAGTCAATAATGCAGTCTCGTCTTTGGCAATAAAAATAAACATTACCCTTTTGAATTTCGAATAATCTTTTATAAAATTCCGCCGTAATGCTCAAATATGTCAAGGTATTATAGGTGTTCATTTCTACCTACCCTCGTTTTGGAGTTGTCCCAAATGCACTTGAGTCGAGTAAACATCGATTAATATTCCAGATTGTCGTTATTTTCGGTATTTGTGGATTTAATTTAGTGCACAACTAAACTGTGAGAAATTCTTTGGAATATTTTTATTGCATTGTTGTTCGGACGTTACCCCCTATTATATGTGTAATATCATCATTGTTTTTGCCCTTATCTCAACTTATTTTGGGTCGTCGCCGCAGCAGGAACATCCATTTTATTACATGTAAACCATAACATCTCGCCTGTAATCCCCAAAGGTTTAGGCAAAAATGTACCTAATAGTATAACCCGCGAGTTATGTTAAAATCCCATGTAATACCTATGAAAAAATCGTTACATGTGTAGTCATAAAATATTAATTGATAAGTAAAGACTTTGTCTTCTTATTTTGCCGATTGGGTCGGCTGAATGGTCATAAGTCATAATATAGTTGACTGACTAAAAAAATATGATTCTGTTTAGTCCGTCTGTTAGATTATCGAAATATATTGGATACACGTTTTTTGTTTTATTAAATTAATAAAAATTGACGAAAATAAAACGTGTCAAAGATCGTGAAGGGGCTGGTGACGTCACTTTCTGGTAAAATATGTACCAAACTGTGACGTCGCGCGACTTTTCGAAGCACTGTGTCGTCTTCATTTATTGATTACGTGAAAAAAGAAAAAATATGTGTCCAATATTTTTTGGAAATCTATCTGATGGACTAATTATATATTTTTTGTTAACTACCCTATTAAGTCATTTGTTAGCACAGGTACAATAAATTGTGGTTTTAAAAAAATACGAATGAGTCTATCTATTGTACTTTTGGTTGCACTGCCAAGTTGTATCAAGTTTGAACCATCCTAATATTAAAATCAAAAATATTAAATCTGTAGGCCAAAGTTACAGTACCCGGTGATAAATATTGCACATCGACCTTTGGAAAGAGACAATCGGCAGATTTCGGCTTCGTAGAGCGTTATCTCTGTCACACGAAATACAAACAGTCCGGTATCTATTAGGAGCTGTTAAAACAATTATGATTTGCTTCTTTTGATAATTCTTTTTATTCTTTGTGTAAAATACACCTCTTTCCAAAGGTCGATGTGCAATATTTATCGCCGGGTACTGTAACTGAAAATAAATGATAAAAACTTAAATATTTAATAACTAAATCACAAAGGTTCTTGATCTTTCGTCCTTGCCCAGTACTGTTTTATTTACGTTTAAGATAACACTCATGCGCATCTTTGGAAGTATGCGCGCTGTTTTCAATGCAAATATTTTTGGAAGAGCTTTCAAAGGAAAAGCTGTTTAATTCCTTTTCTTGTTGTTGAAACTAATGTGTTATTGTCTTTTAGTTCACACTTTCGTATTAAGTGCGATTTTTACTGGACTGTTGAAAGCATAACATTCATATAATATCACGCGTGTAATCCCCAAAAGGATCGGCAGAAGTTTATTTAGTAAGTTGAGTGGTCCTGGTTTTTAGAGCTTTTCGTTCTAACCTTCTTTTTCTTAGCGTTTTTCTTTTTTTTACAATTTATATTGAGTCAGCCCAAAATTTAGCGACGAGTTTGGTATTATCAGTTCCGACCATTAGCTCCTGTCATGTGCAAGTAACGGGTCGTGGTTTAATAAGAACTGCCACTCGGGTCGATCTTTAGGTAAAGCTGTGCTTGCCTAGGTCGGTCTGTGGATGGGTGACCGCCCGACATACCGAGTTTCCTCCGTGCCTCGGAAAGCACGTTAAGCTGTTGGTCCCGGCTGCCATATATAGATCTTTGGCAGTCGTTACAGGTAGTCAGTGACCTGAAAGTCTGACAACCAGTCTTACCAAAGGGTATCGTATTACCTAGTATTAACTGGGTTGTGGAGGTCAGATAGGCAGTCGCTCCATGTAAAATACTGGTATTCAGCTGCATCCGGTTAGACTGGAAGCCGACCCCAACATAGTTGGGAAAAAGGCTAGGCAGATGATGATGTGCAAGTAACGGGTCAGGCAGGACATGATATCAAGTGTACCATCGTCTGTGGGGTAACACCACATTTACAGTTCAGCAGGGCTATTGCGTATCTTTTTAAATGTCAGCGGCTATCATAGTGTTAGAACCCAGTAATATTATTGACAATAATATCCGTGGTGCTAAGCAACTGGGCTTATCCCAGTTGTATACGTCCCTGTGTGCCTATTGGCCTTGTTCTGTTCTGTCTCCTGCTGATATGGAGGGAAGTGGAAATTATGTTTTTCCTACTCTTCCGCTATTATTTTCTGATTAATTTCGTTGCGGGATCCAAGACAGTTTAATCGTTTCTCTGGGACTTCGTCGGGCTTCATTGTCTCGGCGCTTTTCTTGTGGTCGCCACTGTTGATTCTGGCTTACAGGAGTTACAGTGGTTTGGGAATAGTGTGGCGGGCTTGTCCCAATTTATATGTCATAGTGTCCATCGATTAACTGTCAGTTTGGTACAAAATGGAACCATTTGACAGTTAATCGATGGACACTATGGTAGCCACTGACATTTAAAAAGATACGCAGGGCAGAGTCATCTATGAATTTCCACCTGAACTGGTTTTCCTTGCTTTGACCGACCTGTGTCCGGAGTCTAACCTTGATAGGATAAGAATTTGGAATTTCTGGATATGATATGCTGTTAGAGAAAGGGATATGTGAAGTTATATCATAAGGTAGGTAGACAGTGAGACGGTTTAGTATAAGGTTTACCTAAAGTAATGCTTGAAAGGATAACTGCCTCGCTGGAGTCGCTCGAGTGGTCGCAAGCGCAACTGCTGAGAATGAGGTCGAGGATTTGATTCCCGGATCGAGCAAAGTGTTATTGGGTTTTTCCATCAGGAATTTCTCAGTAGCAGTCTGGATTTGTGCCCAGTTCATGGCAATAAACTCGCCCCAAACAAACTAACGAAATGTAACTAGAAAGTATAGATAACTAGATTGATTTTTTTATTTAGCCTTTATTTTCCTTAAAAAATTGTTTTCTTACATTATTTGCATGCATTCATTAATTTAACATTACATAATTATCTTACATGTTTTCAATCAGCATTTTATTAAACTGTAAATTTAACAATACCTTTGATTCACATTACGTTTATATATTTGTGGATCATTTTCATAACATATATATTTTGATTACTTATAACATTTGATCTCTTTTTGCGTTGCGTTTAACATTTAATTTTTGTTATATTTCATACAACATTTGTTTAATATTACAAGTTTTTTTAAGGTATAACTAGATAGTCCAGATCAAATAAAATATCTCGCTCTCATAAAGTTTGTAGCCAAAAACGTTAGCCAAAGCCGACTTCCTTACAAGGTTCGTTCACCGTAACCTTCCTTAAACGCCAAATGTCAATTATATCACAACATATCACATTAATGTGACACAAAATTATTTTGGATATTTCGTCAGCTTCGCGCTAACAACAGCGAGTTGCCAAATCTTTATTATTTTGAACACTTTATTAGCAACGGTAATCTTCTGACCGGTTTTTATGAGGTTATAATATTTTTTGATAATATAGGAATGTTGGGAATTTGTATTAAAATTATTGGTCCAAGGTTATCATGTCGGGAAACACACCTGTTCGAACGTTTTAGTCGTTAAACGTATTATATTATATGCTTATTATACCCTTTTTTTATGGTGGGTGGAAAATCATTAAATAACCCCTCCCGCTCTTGGGCAGAGCGAAAGGGAGTGTCAGACTTCTACTGACTAAAAACCACCCATGTTCCTTCTTACCCCTTCATGTCGAGGCCGCGGTATCTCTTGCGAACAACCCGCAGCCCCGACGGGCGTCGGCCTTTGCGGGCCCCTTCCATGTTGCTGACATCTCTTTGAGGCGCGCGTGGAACACGAACGCGCCGTCGACACGGCCTGTCGTCGTCATAAGACGGACGGACGGACGGCGAGCTTTGCTTATTATACCCCTGCGGCCTACATCATATCGGTCTGTAACATAACATCAGCATAACAACACGCTTGAAATCCCTGAAAGGTTAGGCAGATGTATTACTCCTTATACATTCATATTTCGCCAGTTACGTTTAAGTTTGCATGTAATTAGTATGAATGTGAATGTGTTCCGTATGGTGTCGGACGTAAACAATAGCATCATCCCATATCTTCCCGTGGGTGTCGTAAGAGGCGACTAAGGGACTTACCAGAGAATGGGCAGCAGCGTTCTCTGTGCTTTCGTAACAACCATACTGCGATCGCCAACCCGACTGCCAAGCGTGGCGATTATGGCAAATCCCCCCTTCTGGGGGAGACCTATGTCCAGCAGTGGACGTCTTATGGCTGAAATGATGAAAAATTATGTTCAAGTAGACATGTAATAGGGTGAAGCAAATAGACACAAGTCAGAGAAAATAGGGATGAAAAATTCAATAACAGTTTGCCCGACCTGGCCTGAACTGGGAATTGAACCCAGGATCTCAGGACTCAGTCACACTTTTGACCACTAACAGAACGAGGAAGATAAGAACAGTTACAGTGGGCCAACCTGGTGTTTCTTAAGAACACCACCACCAAGGTCAGGGTATGTCCTACAGAGCGACCATTCCCAGAGTTACCACTTCCATCTGACTTCTAAATAAATACCTTTAGGGTGAGGCTAAACGAGCGTAATTTTGTGAGTCGTGAGTCGCTGAATTTCGGTCGCAGAAATTCTGCTACATTAGGTTCATAAAACGTCCTATTTGATTCACACGGCGACGCAAAATGAGTTCTTCTGCGTCTGGATTCCAATAGAATTTCTGCCGGGCAGAATTTCTGCGACTCACGACTCCCAAAATTACGCTCGTTGGCCTGACCCTTATAACGCACTTCCCACAGCTCCTCTCAACTCAACTAAGTTGAAATATCTTGGCGTATCTTCTCTATTAATTCTTTGGGTCGTATTATAAGACACCTGTATTACAAATCGGTATACATTTAATTTTATAGCCATTTTGTTAGCTCTTATAGATCAGTGTAAAATACAGATGTCATTTGAGATCTAAGCATTTCAGCAACTGAAATCTATTTCATACATTTATGATTATGAGTCAAACTAAATTATAGTTTTATTATAGGTTATTATGTGGACACTCGCTTAGTGAAATGGTGTTTCAAATCTTTGAAAGAAACAGTTATTAGTATCAAAATCCATTTAGAAAAAGGTTTTTTTTTAATTTTAGGCATATTCACTAATGTGTTTTCCTTTGGTAGGCATGAAAACCTACTTTAACGTCACTTGCTTACTATCTTTATTATATTTCATATTATTTAAAAATATTTAGCTAGCTTACCATTAGTTTAAAACGAAACAGTAGGTAACAAAGACAATTTTGTTCTATTTAACTCTTGCCAGGTTGACCGATAGTGAATGCATTGTGACATTAAATTGGCCAAAAATTACAATAAAACAAAAACTATTAAAAGTTAATACATTAAAAGCTTAAAAATAAGACATACAGTAAACTAAAGTGGGTCCTGTATTGGGTCAAAAGGCGGACCACCACCAAAAAATGGTACGCCTTGTCCTTTGAACATTGATTTAGAATCTAAATCTTAAAGTAAATAACCATAGAATATCAAAATCTCATTGAAAAATCTAGATGCGATCTAATGCGTTTATAAATTATTGCTCTACCATGTTTCTCCTTTTGCTCCTGAATCACCGGACAATGTGAAAATACTCTTAACTAGCCTAAAGCTAGTCTAAAATAAAATCTGTGAAAATGTCGTGACGTCAAAATTTCTTCAGCAATTATGAAACCAGACAGACATTTACATACATCGACGAGACAACACATTTATTGCTATTATCCAGCAAAATTGAGACACCACGTAACTATGTCAAACACATGTGACAGGCGAACCTCACCTCTTCCACTCCAAGTCGGTTAATCATGGATTCTACCCAAATGGCTCACCCGACTAATTTTAGGGCACAGAAAAAAGCCAGCAGTACTTAAGAACAATCACCAAAAAGACGTCAAAACACGATAATTATAATTCAATTTATCGTTACAAAAATATCTCGGAATATGTACATAATTAGTGTTTAATATAAATACGTAATTTTCGCGTTTCTACTGGACGGGCAGGTCGCAGAGTAGTCTACGCGCACGCGTTAAACCGTACGGTACATTCTGAAGATTTTTTTTTGTGGCCAGTGTGAAGTGATTTAAAGTGCTGGTAATTTGTAAACGGTCCGTGTTAATCATGGCGGCAGTACGAAATTTTCAAGTTTTCTACCTCTTTTCTACACTACACAGTATCGAATAATTATTTTTGAATAGAAATAATTAAAATGTGACACATACGAGTGTTGGTGGGAGCGTGCTACGAAAATGCTACGCGGTTTTCTCGGTGCTACGAGATTTTTATAACAGATGGATGGACGAGTTTTTTCTTGAAAAAACTCCGTATTATTTAATTATTGTTAATTAGTAATTTAAGGCCTTGTGAGTAATTGAATTTAAATATTTTTGACAAAAAATATGAATTACCTAGGTAATTAAATATGGTTAATTAATGAAATTTAATCATTGATAAAATCGCAAAGCAGTATTAAATGGTGAAAAAAAAAATATTTGAAAAAAAAATCATGACAAATAATTGTAAAAGTGACGCATACCGAATAAATATTAAAAATACCTAAATCTAATCTTCTAAACAACACAAAAAAACCATAAACGCAACCCCTGACGCAAGTGAAAAAAAAACTGTCGAGAAAAAAATGTCACCGTCACATAATTTCTCCAGCGCCTTTCTACGAAACCCGCTGAAAGTATTATATTACTAAAAATCCCACCACTCCACTCTCCACGTTTATTTCCAGATCTCATAACTGTGAACAGTTGTGGTCATTTTATAGAACATAATTTAGAATTTATTATGTTTTTTCATATAAGATAGAGCAGCCAAATATCTTGGTGATTATTTTTAGTTCCCGTTAGGTAACCCGGCTACTTGAGCTTTCCGTGAATTCAATTTGTCTCTGAGTTCGTATATTCACGCAGTGCACTTTGGGGGCGCGGTTGAGCAATCATGTTCGAGCTACGACACTTTCCTAACGAGGGTATGTAGACTTTTATCTATTGTTGTCAGGATGTAGGGTTTTTACGTGGATTTTTTGTGTTAAAAATTGATTTTTTGGCAAAAAACTCAGATTTTTTGCGAGACTTTGAACTTGAATTTTTTTGCGGAAATAATTTATTGTCAATTTTTTTTTGTCATTTCCTTTGTCTCATACTACAAAGAATTAAATAATATCTACTAAATATAAAATGCCTTAACAATGTTTCATATATTTGAGCATTATATTCGAAACATAATACGAATTTACGAAAAACAAAACTCCATTTTTTTCCTGAAAAATATCCTGGATTTTATTGTAAGAAGTTATGTTTGGCTCTGTCATTCAATAATCATTTCCATAGTGCCAAGTGATGTTACCCGTCGTTCTTCTCATTTCACAAGTTTCAAGAGGTAGAAGCCAGAAATATTAGCGCCAACCTTAGTAATTAGAGCAAGACTTCTAATTAACCTGCCAAGGTCTTCAACCTATTTGACTTGGCTTGTTGTAAGATTGAATCTACGGGAAGGTTTAGAAATTCCAAAATCAGTGATTCATTGTATTATATTTGCTATCTTAACCTAAATTTATATAAGCTATTAGTTCGGTAACTTAGCAATTTGCGTTAGTAGACAACTACACCATACATAATGTACCATCTCAACATGAATGATGTAACCAAGGTTTTATCACAATATTCTGATTTAAAAGAGTATCCATGGAGTTTCTTGCCCATTCTTTTCCATTGAGATCTACTCTTTGAAATGGGTAACTACAGTACTTCCACAGCTTTATACCTTGTGACTAGGATTGTAGCTTCATTTCATTGTTGTCTTTGTTTGGACTATTCAAAAGTCAATGGCAGGTTCGCAGATTAACAAAAAGTATACTCAAAGAATGGACTGTGTTGAATTACCTAGTACCTTCGCACGTTGGTAACATGAATCAATTGTACTACCATGTCTTGAAGTACATTTTGCTTCTTCTTAGGTTGTCGATGTCAATCTAAATTGTGTTGACCCAGAACAGAGCCATAAGTTTGGCACTTTCGGTAGCGTCCATCAGTTCCTGAGGTCAACAAACAACAGGACTGTATACGAGAGTTGTTGCCCCATCGTTTGTGGAACAGTACATTGAAAAAAAAGAACCTTTTAATGTCTTTACTGAGATTACCTTGAAGCCTCACAATTATTTACTGAACAAGATCAACTAATTTCGGTGGTTAAAAACAAATTAATTCAGACGCCAGTAACTTTGAATGTTAATATAATAATTTACAATGACTATAGTGACTGACCGCCAACCCAATTTACTAGAAAATCTAACGCGATTCACTTGATAGCCAGATTATCTAAACAATTTAGGTCGACTTCAAACACCTGCTTCAAATTCAACATACATTGAAGTAAATTAAAATTACCTACAAATACATGAAAATGTGTGCGATCAATTTCACGACTGTTCATTATAAGATTGCGACGTAGTTTCTTGATCATATAATATTAGATCATACATAAACTTTGAATAAGGGGTAATCTTTGGTACTCCTGATCCGATTCTGAAATTTCTTTCTGAAATTGGAAGCTATCATTTTCCCCAATTGTCATAGGCTCTGTAATATACAGCAAGCAAGCGAAGCCGCGGGCAAAAGTGTGTTTTTTGATAATACTAAATAAGGATTTTGAGATTGTTTGTAAGAAAGTTGATCAACATCAGAAGAGGATGTTTGTGACATAGTTGATGTAACATCAGAAGTTGATTTTTGTGAATAGTAATGAGAGTTTTGTTATATCTTCCGGGAAACATTAAAAAAGAGAGATTTTGAAGATTGTGTGGAAACTTCAGCATCATCATCATTCTTCTGCTCCTATCCCAAATAATTGGGGCTCGTCGCAGCATGTTGTCTTCTTCCATACTTCTCTATTACTCGTCATCTCGGCAGTTACCTCCTTTCGAGCCATACCATCCTTCACGCAGTTCATTCATCATTTATTTGGTATTTTTCTAATCTTATAGGCTCATATTATTATAGGTTGTGGGATTTAGAGTAAAGTGAGTGGATTTCTGTAACTTTTCGATTTCAATAGGTCTTGTTATAAACAATATTTACTGTCTGCTGTCTTGTTGGTCTAATCAAATCATATTTGTTTCTGTAAATTAGTTTTCCAAAACACTTTTACACGTCACATCATGCTATGTTTTAAAACTAGATGGGGCCCGTATACAACTCTGTGAAGAAACGGCTGAAACAAACTCAGAGGTCACTGTCTCTTTAAAAGTCAAGTTATATGAGGACCATGCATATGTTTGAGATGTTTTAGGCATCAAACGGAGGACCTCATGGTCAGCAGTCACCCTGGCGACCTCTCGACTAACGAGGGCTTCATCTCTTCTTTTTTGCAATATTTTAGGTCATTATAAAATCACGCCTGCAATCCCAGGACAGTTAGTCAGAGGTGTACCTAATACTACTGCTTACTTTAGGTATATCCTAATATTATTGAAACGTCTCACTGTTAACTTAGGCAACCACTTCCCATATCCACTCCTCTAATCATAACCATACAGCACACCATCTTCAGAAATTCTCTCCAAATTCTATCTATCGAGGTTAGACTGAAAATTTCCTCTAAAAACACGACAAATTCCTGTTCATTATCGCCAGGTCCGCCAGATTTATATGACTGACGTCACAGTGCGTTGCGTTGTTATATGTATACACGTTATTTATTATAATATACATAACGGATATGTAATTTGGGGGCTAAATTCTTGGCGGATCGCCGTTGACATGCTTCTACGATCTATGTCCCTGATTATTTCTGCTTGGTGGGCTAATATATTGGAGTTGCAACATTTGAGGTTTTTTATTTTAATATATTATTTTTGTTCGGATTTGTAAATATATTTTGAGTGGTGGGGCGAGTGGGTAGGCCATGGTCACGAGGTTTAGCAGCACGTTTAAGATGACGTGGTTTTAGGGAGTTACTATTTTTGTAAAGCCTTGTCCTTTTGGGTATCAGTCAAATCGATAAAGTGTCCATGGAGTTACTTGCCCGTTATTCTCCATAGAGATCTACGCTAGGGAATGGGCAACTACAGTACAGTCACAGTTATTATGCCTTGTGACTGGGACTGTAGCTTCGTTTTTTAATTTGTATTTGTTTCGACTATTCAAAAGTGCCTATAACTGGCCTACTTGAAATAAATGTTTTGATTTTGAATCGTCATTGAAGTTCTAACACCGTAAGTCAGTTATTGGCGCTTTTGACGTTTTGATTGTTAATGCCGTTTGCTAGAGAATCAGAAGACGCGTTGTTTTGGCCAATCAGAAACAAGCACCTCTATATAAAGTGAACACAAATGATAAAATTGTATTGTACGATTACCTAGGTATAATTATGCAGTTTTTGCACTCTCCTGTAAAGCTGATATTTTTGATTTACGTGGTTTTAGAATTTAAACGAGAAAATATTAGGTAACTAAGGACGATCTTGTCTGTGGTCAGCGTTGTTTTTGTGAAAATATATCTCTGAAATTCTGGTTTCCTATCGATGTTTTTGTCATGTGTTAGTTATTTAAATTTCCGTTGAAATTGTGAGTGAGTTTGAAGATTTCAGTCGTATAAAACACATTAGGGATCTCGAATTAGAACTGCCTACATCTTGATTTTAATCTTGTGAGACGCTCCGGAAGTTTGTACATTCTTATAATAAATGGGAAAGCAACGTAGATTATTATCTGGTGTCATTCATGTGAAGTTGTGAGTGGTTCTGTGGTTCATGCTTACATTAAAAGCAGATTTCTATATCTGCTTGTCAAAGTTGCTAATGTAAAACGTCACCCAGCAAGCAACTACAGTCTGTCAAACTTCTTTAGACTTTCAACTTTTATTTATAATAATGTATTAAATGGACACACACACATACACTGATCTTATTGATGCCGTTCTTCAGAAAGGACTGGTGCGTAGTACTCGTAACCGGCGTGCGTGTATGACCAGATGTATGAATGTGGACGAGGCAAAAGGAGTATGTAAGGATCGTAGCAAGTGGCATTCTATGGTTTCTGCCTACCCCCATGGGAACAGGGTGTGAGTTTATGTATGTATTTGTATTAAATGGGCCTTCTCTAGACCTCAATCGTGTCGTGATGACAGAGATGAGGTCGTCGATCGAACGAGCTGGCCCAAAAGAGGCCTATTACTCGCGATTTAAATACATTGGGGTCGTATGAGCTTGGGAACATCAATGCAGGCAAGGAATTCCACTCGTTGACTGTGCGCATAATAAAAGATGCAGCTAAGTGCTTTGTGCAATGTGTGGAACATCGACAAGGTATAGGGTATGACTTTATTGCTAAAGCATTAGGATTTTGATTAGGAAAAGTTGATCGTTTTGGGAAGCTTAGTGTCCTGGTGACTGTACCTTGCTAATAATAATTAATTTTGCAATATCATATTCAGTATTTTTTCCATTTAGTTGAGGTTTTTTCCAGTCAATAGACTACGAAAAACAGGTTCAAAGTCGGTTCTATTGCCCTGAAATAGGATGCTCTTTCGTTCTCTATACAAAAAGGTTACTCCTGTGATTGGCCTGTGTTAATATTCTGTATAGATCTTGCAGTAAGTGAGTATTATTTCTCTTTTCTAGTATGTATTTCTAATTCTATTTATATTTTTGTGTGGGGTTAGGAATTAAACTGCTGATAGATGGATTAATAAAAATTTATTCCTTAAGGAGCAAACCTTTCACGTGTCTCCCTGTTCATTGTTTATAACAAGATTTCATAATCCAAGAGTACCTTCTACTACTCAAGATTTCGGCGTTTGTGATTCTGTAGATAGTTTACAATTCAGTCAATTGCGAGAGGTTCTGTCTAAAGTCACTCTATCAATAATTGACGTCTATGAAATGCGTAATATTGCGGTAAAGTTATTAGCAAAACGATTGATCTTAATTTGACAGGCAATTAGGATTATTGCACATGCTAGCACTTGCAGCTGTGTACTACGCCAAATCGAATGCCAAATATTCGAATATCAAAACTGTTCTTTCTGTTCTGTGGTTATAAGGGTCGATCCCTTATAACTACCTTGTTTCCATGCTGAGATAGTGGCCTTTTGGCCTCGTACGGGACTTATTTTTAATCCTGTTTTATTTTTTAAGTGTTCCTCTTGTTTTTTTTTTTGTTAATTTTTTATTATTGATTTCTTGTCCTGTGTGAGACCAATAAATACTTTTTCTTTCTTTCCAATAATGTTTCTTTGCAATAGTCAGATATGAGGTAGTAGTACCTAACCTGGTGTTTGAGTTTTGAAGCCGCTCATGGGAATCTGACTTAGCTTGTCATGCATTTCTCTCATGTTTAAATGCCTCACGATATTTTCCTTCAGCGAAGCAAGTGATAATTGTACATACGCACATGAATCCTAAAAATCAAAGGTGTTTGGTTGTCTGACGATCACACCATAAGGCTATCATTGCTTGCCCTCGACACAAAGGGCTAAGACGGAACATGGGTGGTTTTTAGGCAGTAAAAGTCTGACGCTCCCTTCTGCTCTGCCGAGAGCGGGAGGAGTCATTTTTTGAGAATCGAGTTGTCACTCTATTCTCTATTGCTCGTATCAAATATGAAACGAGAAAACGTTTTCGTTTATTTAAGTGAAGGGTGTCGCTAAAACGGTTTTCACATATTCAGCACATAATGTTGAATCACATTCCTCAAAAAATAATTTTACATAAATCAGCTGTTTTCATTTTGACCGTGTGGTAACTTCAGTTTTGTAGAAAACAGCTTTTTTTTTAATAACTAACAATCAATTTCTATGTTCGCGGATTAAGAACGAAGTATTGAATACGTGGTTACCGTTTTAGCGTCAGTATGTCCTCCACCTTGTAAAATAAACGGTAGCAATACATCCGTCAAAATCACACCACATACTTTCGTAAGTAACATCGCCAAGACCAAACATCCTACTATATAAACCAAAAATCTAAAGTGCGACTCTAAATCAAAGCCAAACTACAGAACCCAGCTGCTATCCTTGAAATATTTTCTCGTCAAAACATGCATCCGTCATAAAGAAGTGACGTAAGCAGAGAGAGCCAGAAATATAGAGTACATTTGTCAAATGAACACTTAGATCTTGTAGTGTTAGATGCGAGGTTTGGCGTGATGCGAATGTGATGGGGATATTGTATGGATAATGGAACTGTCATGTGGGAATTAGATTTGTGTTTAGACAGTGGTACTGGGGATGGTTTAGTGGGATTTAGTTTTAGTTTCTGGTGTTTGGAGACGAACAGTTTTCACACGATGGTTGTCACTCTAACTGCCGCACTCAGAGAGCTTTAATGATTACTTAGGCCGTCACTTAGTAAAGGTTTTGACAGATTTGTCATACAAAATAATGTCAAATCTTTACTAAGTGACGGCTTAAGTAATCATTAAATATCTCTGAGTACTGCAGTAAATATTATAGTTTAGATATTTTGCTGCAATCAAAAAATGCTTTCTTTAAATTCGATTGAGTAAGAATGAAAGAAAGAAAAAGTATTTATTGGTCTCATACAGGACAAGAAAAAGTAAAGTAAAGTTAAGGTTATCGGTAATGGTGAAGTAAACACGAAACGAGTTCATAAGAGGAACTCTGAAAGTTGCTCCGGTGATTTAAAAGCTGTGTGGTAATCGGTTGTCATGCTATGGGCATATGATGCGGAGGAATCTGGAAAATGTCGTGAGAAAAGTTTTGAATATGGATGTGGATAGATATACGAGTAGAGGAAGACCAAAGAAACGATGAATGGACTGTGTAAAGGATGATATTGCAAGACAGAAGGTTTCTGATAAGATAATGAGTAATGGAGAAATATGGAAGAAGACATGCTGCGCCGAACCCAAATGAATTGAGATAAGGTCACGAGAATGATGATGATGATGAGTTTTAGTTTCTGACGGAGATGAACAGTTTTCATTCGGTTTCGGTTTTTTTTTCGATTATATAATTATCACAGTGGCTGTAAAAGTACCCTAAACGAAGCCGAAAGGCATATGTCCTTCCCGTCGGGGCTGTGGGTTGTTCGTAAGAGATACCGCGGCCTCGACATGAAGGGCTAAGAAGGAACATGGGTGGTTTTTAGTCAGTAGAAGTCTGACACTCCCTTTCGCTCTGCCCAAGAGCGGGAGGGATTATTTGATGATTTCCCACCCCCCAAAAAAAACAAAATAGGCATATTTTATGTCCTTTCAGTAATTGCGTTTTTTTTTGCTATAGACCATTCCTGGGAACGTTTTACTTACGGATATATTGTGGCTCAAAGATCCAACTCTTTGATTAACAAGTTTTTAATTTTAATACTTAACTTTAAAATACTTGAACGACCAGTACTGTTCAGTGCATCCATCAGCACAATGTTTTGAGTGGCTTTACATTAGGTACCACCGTAAAACGTGATTTTGTACTACAAAAAACTTCTCACCTATGATAAACAAAATCTAGTCAAACATTTAGGTAAAATCATAAGTGTAGCGAGTATGTGTTCGCATATCTTGGAGATCTGCTCCAGTTTCCAGAATTAAATTAAAATCGCCCTCGACGATGCTCTTGCGCAAAATATCATACGGCAGATGTAATATCTAGATACAGAATGATGACTTATACTAAATTGAAGTGTTTTTGAGGTGAAATGAAAACAACATGGAAATCTTTGTGTGTTTACTTTGCAAAGGCAATCAGAATTCCTCTGCTAAGAGCTTGTATTATTAAGGATCTTCGAAGAGAATTTCGTGTAATTTCACTCCGAAAATACGAAGATTACTGATGGCTTATGTAGAGAACTATCTTTTGCCCGTGGTTTCGACCAACTGGAATTCAGAAATAATCCCAAGATACTGTATACCACGAAAAAAGTATCTTATGTCTTAGGACAGGTGAAGAGCTCTTGGCTAAATAACCACGTCTATTATTGTACTAACGTACTCATCATCATCATCAGCCTATAATGTTACCACTGCAGGGCTTCCTCTTTAGGCGAGGGTCTTCGAATTTTTTGGTTCTAGGACTTGCCGGTTTACTTACTACTGGGATAAAAAGTATCCTGTGTGCTAATCCAGGTTATTAACCACTAGTGTGACTTTCATAAAAATCTGTTCTGTAGTTTATGCGTGAATGAGTTACAAAAGTTCATACATTCTTCTCCATAAACTTTCGCATTTATTTAAATACTAGCTGATGCCCGCGGCTTCATCCGCGTGGATGTCGGTCAAATTATATATTAAAACCTTCCTCTTGAATCACTCTATCTACTAAAAAACCGCTTCAAAATCCGTTGCGTAGTTTTAAAGATTTAAGCATACATAGGGACGGACAGACAGCGACCGCGACTTTGTTTTATACTATGTTATTAAATTTAAAAAAATAAGAATAGTATGTAAGTATGGCCCATTCTGGCAACCCAAATGTACATCGTATTTACACATTGTCATTTTAAGCTAGAAATGTTTTATTGATTTGTTTAGCTATCAAATCATGACAGAACGAATCGGTAAAAAACCGATTCAAGCACCCAAGTACCGTTTTTTTCTCAATTAACCGATATTTTCCCCACTAGTGTAAAATTGTTTACAAAGAAATTGCAACAGTGTTCAAATAAATTTTAACCTTAATTGCTATGTAAAAAAATAATAGTATGAATGTAAAAGTTAGTAAGTTTGTTTGTCCGTCACACTAAACTACTGAATGAATTTCGATGGAATTGATAGTAATGACCAACTTACCGCAGTGTCTCAAGACGAACGTTACGTGTCTACAAAAGTGTGTATTTGCAGTGCAGTGCAGTGATTACATACAGGACCGAAACGTGATCTTGAAAGCTTTAAGTCACCCACAGTGCAATGGAGAGAGCTATGCGTATGAGTTTCCTTGCGTTATCGAAACAAAACTGAAGACATCCGCAAGACAACCAAGGTTACATAGCCCGAAGAATGGCTAGACTTGATAATCGGCAGAGCAAATTGCTCGCAGAATGGGTGGCCGATGGTTCTGGAGTGGACACCGCGAACCGAACACGTTGCGTTGTAAGGCCTCACACTAGGTGGACCGATGACCTGGTGTAGGTTGCGGGGATCCGCAGAATACGAGACGCACGGGACCGGTCAGTTGTGGCAACACTTGGGGGGGGCGGGGGGGGGGTATGTCCAGCAGTGGACGTCTTTCAGGTGAAATGATGATGATGATCGTAATGATAGACCATGACCTTGGTTTGGTCATAGGATACTTTATATTCCGAGGGACATTCCAGAAAGAAGATTTTTGACGGATACGCAAGCGAAGTCGCGCGTTAAAGTTAGTTAACAAATACGAGTACATAAGCAATGTTAGTGTAGACAGCAATTTAAATATCCGATTGATCTGTGTAACTTGATATTTCACGGTCTCGGTACGGATAAATAACCGTTTACAATTGGTGCAAGTTGTATTTATTTCGACAAGCGGTCGTGAAAATTGCACTTTTTTTTATGGACCTACTTGAATTTGTAGGTTTAATAGAGTAGGTAGGTTGTTTGTGAGTTTGTTTACTCTTTATACTGGGTGTAAATCAACCCGTCACACAGCCGTCAACCAAGCATTCAGTACATCAAACTAAGTACCCCTACGCAAAAATTTCTGCCCAACCCTTAGTGAATTACAGGCTTGATGTTACGTCTCTTGGCGCTGCGGATTGTTCGAAAGAGATACCGCGGTCTCGGCGCAAGGGCTAAGAAGGAACATGGGTGGTTTTTAGTCAGTAGAAGTCTGACACTCCCTTTCGCTCTGCCCAAGAGTGGGAGGGGTTATGATGTTACGTGTTACGTAGTTTGAATAATATTGTATAGGTTTTTAAAACCGCAGTTAAGATATTATAAATATAAGATTTCTACATATTTTGATGTGAAAAAGACATAACATGACGCCTGTAATCCCCGAAGGGTTAAGCAGAGGTGTACCTAATAGTACACCCACATTTCGCCAGTTATGTTTAAGTCCCATGTAATAGGGGGCGAGCCTATTGCCATCAACCGGGCACAAATCCAGACTCCGTAGCTGTTACTGTTAAATTCCTGATGGAAAAAGCCAATAACACTTTGCCCGACCCGAAAAAGAGAAATAAAGTGAAAAAGATGATGATGTGAAAAAGAGTTAGGAAATATATTAGCAATTCTCAATGGAAAGCCGCTGAAAAGTTATTTGCTAGCCAGAGGGGCTGAGACGTAAAGAATTATGTGGTTGATGGCTCATAGTACAGAAAAACCCATTATTTCAGTTTAGTGGCCGAAATTTTACTGAGTTTAAGATTTAGTATTATACTTAATTTATCTGTTTCTTTCATTAATGTTAGAGTTATTGCGTGTAAAAGGTGTTTTCGGAGTAGAAAAAAGAAATTAAACATACTAATGTATCAATCGTGAAAGTAATGGCCGTAATATATCTGTTCAGATTGGAATAATAGGTGTTGCTCCTGAAAGCAGCTAATTCATTAATTCATGAGGAAACTGATTTAAAAGAGTTTCTTTGAGAAAAACAAGTATCGAAATATAAACCTATAATAGTCCTAAATTACTTATCAAAAACAAAAAACAAAACACTATTTTCTTTTTACTTTATTTAGTGCGATGTGTAAACGTTACAATATCGATTACATAGTAAACAAAATTTCCACACAAATACTTAAGTAGTTATCTTTAACTAGCTGATGCCCGCGGCATCACCCGCGTGGATGTCGGTCAAATTATATACTAAAACCTTCCTCTTGAATCACTTTATCTATTAAAAAATGTCTTCAAAATCCGTTGCGTAGTTTTAAAGATTTAAGCATACATAGGGAAGTACAGATAGCGACAGCGACTTTGTTTTATACTATATAGTGACAAGTCCTTGTTTTCCCGACAAATGAAAAACCTGACTTGGCTGCAAAATCATTAGCACCTTTCTCTTGCCCTTGAGGTCGGCGCAGTATGTCTTCTTATTCCATTATTTTTTATCTTCGTCAACTCATTAGGCACCTCCTTTCTTGTAATGATATTATCAATCTTCACACAGTCCTCCCATCGTTTCTTTGATGTCCCTCTACTCGGTTAGCGCAGTGGCTGAGCGATTGGACTGCTGCGCTGCGTGTCGCGGGTTCGATCCCCGCACGGAATAAATATTTGTATGACCTACAGAGAGTTGTTTCGGGTCTGGGTATTTGTGTATGTGAGTTTAAATGTTTGTAAACGTACTCACGATACAGGAGAAATTCCTCGTGTGGGGTAACGTTTTTTAAAAATATAAATAAACAAATACTCAAAACTTTCCTCACGACAATGGATTTGACATTTTCCGCATTCTTTTGCATCACATATTACAACAAGACTTGGTTACAACATATTTTTACTTACAAAAAGAATCAGTGAAAACACAAATATTTTACCCGAAATTTTAAAAATACCTTTAGGACTAATTATCCTTGTTACGGCGGAAAAAGAAAAACTAGACTGCTAGAAATTGTCTTTCACATAAAAAAAAACCGTTTTATAAAAAGCTACAAAATATAAAGTAGTTACACACGAATTCTTTTACAAATGGATACTTGGCGCCCGACAGATTAGGTGACAAGAAAAAATATAATATTAATACTCATACCAACGTTATTTAAGAATCCGTAACTAATCGCATGCTTTTAACATATTCACAATTATAAAAATAATCTTCTTGCTAATATTATAATGTTGTGACATATTTTTCAGTTTGTTTATGCATTCCATGTATTTAACACAAGACATGAAAGTTCTGGGTATTTCTTTGTACCTACGTCAGTGGAAAGATCCACGTTGGAATCAGCCACGAGCCACATGGTAAATTGAGCGTATGGCATTCGTGGGCTGCAGCTGAAAGTCAGCGTGCGGTGGTACACCCTGTGTTGCCATCTGGCATTATGCTGAGCTGAGGTCCTTATGCCATTATTAATTTTGGTTGTTTATTTATTCTATGTATTGTTTAAGGTATTTTTGTTCTTAATGTCAAATAAACTCAATTTTTTTTCTTTCTTTATACTTAGGGGAAGTATAACACCCGCTATCTTAAAAGTATATCAACTTCTACAATTACTGATAAATATCTCATCATCTTCTTTTAACTGCTGTGATAGATTCAACTGAAATAAAAAAAAATGAAATCATTCACATTACTTGCTATAAGCTTCACAAGCCATCAGCAAATGTCATGTTTAAGGTTTCAGAAACCGGAATAAATAGAAATATCCATAAAAATCTTTATTACACAAGACAATGGTGACAAAATTGAGCGCAGTCCCTGACTTCTGCCGTAGGTGATAGACCATGCAGTCTTACAGGAGCCAGTGCCCTCTCTCAAGAGGAGTAATAACAGAATCTTATGCAATATGACTAACAAAAAGAATAAGTCTATGGTAACAACAGTAAATAATAAATTAAAAGTGGTTAAAAGAGTCTGAAAGTGCTGATTATCCCAAATGAAAGCCTAATTGGAATAAATGATTTCGATCCTTTATTGAATTTTAAAAGTGTTTGCGAATGAATGAGTGATGATTGATTTACCCGCCTTATCCAAACATACCATAACAAATCTTTAAAATACCTCAAAGGCCTGGCAACTGGGCCCCGAGTCTGCTATTCAATAGTGTCAGAATGGTCTATCAGTGATCTCATAATTGTTGATTTTGACAAGTTTGGTGTTGTCAAAATCAACAATTACCCATGGAATTCTTGCAACGATCTGGGCCCCGAGTCTGCTATTCAATAGTGTCAGAATGGTCTATCAGTGATCTCATAATTGTTGATTTTGACAAGTTTGGTGTTTTCAAAATCAACAATTATGAGATCACTGATAGACCATTCTGACACCATTGAATAGCAGACTCGGGGCCCTGGTTTTTATATATTTTCAAGTATGTTCAGTGACTGTTTTAAACAGTTTTTTCGGTGCGACTGTTAGCATAACTGCTTAGAAAATTGTATGCAGAATTTCTCTAGGTCGTGTCTACACAAATGTACGAAACAGACCGACAGAGTCGACAGACAAACAGTCCGTTTTAATTTTTGACATTAATATATACGAAAGTGACACGTAATTATGAAAATGTCATGTAACCTTAATGATGAAATTATTTTAATGGGCAACCAGAGTTAATTTATTTAATTTCTGATGAAATATTATTTCTGAAAACATGAATTTGGATGGAGTGTTAGCAAAACTATCTATTTTGATGGTTCTAACACCTGTAGGGTTATCATGACGTCTTAAAGCAGGATTAGTTTAATCTTATTCCAGTTTAGGAAAGTGACAGAGCTATATAGGATAACTAGCGCCATCTTTTTTCCACACCTGGTTCAGGCTTACAGTTTCAAACTCGACCAGGGCCAATCCAAAGCGTAGACCTTTATGAAGAGAAATGGGCAAGAAATTCCATGGACACTCTTGTAAATCAAATAATTGTTACAAAATCTTGGTTGCATCATTCATGTTGAAATTATACATTAGTTTAACTAGGCTTTTATCCGCACTTAGCCTCTTGATTGGGGTATTGTGCGTGACGTTTAAATATTACCTACTACAACCAACATAGGTCGTCCCAGAATTGTAGCAGCCTTCCCAGACTGCTGCAGGCTTCTGGGAGAGTTTGTGCCCGGTGATCTGCCACGCTCCTGCACTCTAGGAGTACGAGCCGTGGCGTTTCTTCCGCCTCCATGCATCCTCTGCACAGTGGGCTATCTGTTACACCTATGTTAAATAGATGTTTGTTTAAAGAACAGTGACCCGTTAAAGAAATTAAACATAATTATATGTGAGAAATGAATAAAGAAGTTAAGATCGAAATGATTATTTTACAAATTATTTTCATTGGACTTATAAAACTACAGGACATTGAGGTTTCAGTAAAAGTTAACAATAGCGGTAGATAATAAAAGAAACTGTAAAAAATATTTTTAACCCTGTCTCTAAATGTACTCCAAAATAAAGAGCAAAAAGTTTATTTATTGAACCAAACATTAATTTTACCACCAAACGATGTTGCTAACTATAAAAATTCCTAACTTTACGTTGTTTTCATAGACAAATTTTATCGTCGACAGGTTACGACAGAAAGAAATTTCAACAATTCGGTATTCAGAAAAGTTTTCGACATAAATTAGACTTACATGTCATTATAAAGTGTAATACACATATATTGCATTTTTATAGCTTGTCACGATTGCGTGACATGTGTTTATGTCATCATGAACAATGTGACGTGTGTAGAGTTTGACAATAGAAGCGAAGGATTATCTACTGTAATTTGTTTTTTTTTAAGTAATATGTTCTGATTGTCAGTTTAAACGGATTAATTTAATGAGTTTGTCTGAATAAGATTTTAATTTTGCGTCATTATCGTTCATGCAATCTATTAACTTGATGTATATAAATCAGGAGTGGTGGCCCAGTGGTGACGGCCCCGACTTACGAACAGTAAGTCGTGGGTTCGAACCCTGTCAGGTGCATTACTATGTGTAATTTATTTCATCACCACTGCTCTCAAAAACGGTGAAGGAAAACATCGTGAGGAAACCGGCATGTCCTAGAACCAAGAAATTCGAAGACTTGTGACATCTACCAATCCGCACTGGGCCCGCGTGGTAGATTATAGCCCATTCCCTCTCAAAGAGTGGAGGCCTGTGTCCCAGCAGTGGGAACATTAATAGGCTGTTGATGATGATGATGATGTAAATCATATGTCACTAATCTTCGAAAACACCTAATTTATATCAGTACAATTTTGTGAAAGTGTACTAAGGTTGTTTCTAGTTTGAAAGAAAGGATTGATACTTCACTCGATAGACACTAGCCCTGAAGCAAGTACTATTGTATAACATGAATGTTGTGTAAATTGGTCACCATGTATATCACAGTCATATAGGTACATTTTTATTTTCATGAAGAACGTTTACAGGGCTATTGTTCCGATCAACAGGTTTGTTCACGCGGGCAAGCAAGAGCTAGTCACACTAATATTATGAAGGCGAAAGTTTGTGAGTGTGTATGTTTGTTACTCTTTCACGCAAAAACTACTGAACGGATTTGGATAAAATTTGGAACACAAATAGTTTATAACCTGGATTAACATATAGGATAGTTTTTATACCGATTTTATGTTCCCGTGGGATAATTTTCGAGTTGTAGCGGGCGAAGCCGCTGGCAACAGCTAGTTAAATATAAAAGAAGCATACTAATGGGTAATTCATCTATTCCTAAAGTCAAGTAGGAAAGGACGAACTTCGCCACTTCCACCGCGTCATCAGTAGCAGCGGAAAGGTCATTTTGAGGGCATGTTTTTGGGCTAAGAGGTTAGGATAGAAGGTGGAGCATAGCAGTCTTCTTTTTGTTATCGTGTGGGCAGTAAGGCTTAACGAACCCCACATTCCCACACCCTAGTGTTAGAAAGAGTTTCTAAACCGCCTCAAGGGCCTCTGACATGGTTCGACGACCGCCATACGGCCGGGACCACCGGTTTATTTACCTTCCGAAGCACGGAATCATCTTTTTGTCAGACAATTAGGTAATTCAAGTCTGCAATGTTCTCCCCAAACTGGAAACAACTCGTGGTCAAACCGTTACAACTGAAGCGCGGTCGACTGTAGGCAGAAACCTACTTCATTTTTTTTAGTTGTGTTCAACATTAAATATTATTCTATTTCCATTCAATGTGAATCAAAAGGAACCACGCAATATAATTCATGTCTAGAAAATCAGCTAGCGGTTCAGAAATAGAGCTGCACCATTTCTTATTCAAAAATATTATATTCATGAATAAACTCACACACATTCACTCACATACACACACACACACTCTTATTTTGAATATTTAAATGGTGCGTAGCGTTGCATATCTTGGAGTTGGTGTGGTTATATTTATTATTGTCACATTTATCAGTTTTTGTAGAGGAAGAGACTGACTAGAACACGCAAGTGTTCTAGTCAGTCTAAGATTGTTCTGGAGTTAATTTTGAATGAAAATAGTGATGTTCTGTGCGTACAGCTGACCAAGTTCGCGGTTCACCACTTTTTAACCTTATCTCTAAGGGCATACTGGTGCAAAATATCGTAAGGTTTCTCAATTTTTCTGTTGCCTCCAAAAAATGCGCTTAATTTTTTTAGATCGCTGTCAAAAGATGTCTGTTAAACATAATATGTAAAAAAAAAAAAGAATTCTTATAATTTCGTTATTCTATAATTTCTGTTATATTTTGTTACTTTTTCCCAAGACCACCCACGAAAAGAAACTTTCACACACTTAATAAAAACACCAAGGAACTGTAGAAAATATTAAAATGAACGTCGTCGCATCACTACACAGCAATAAGTATAAATCAGAGGCAGGAATGTTGCACTCGGGAACTGTCAGCGAAGGAAGAACTTTATTGTAACTAAAATAGTGGACTTATACTACACATTAGAACATTTTAAGAGCCCTCTCTCACACGGCACGTACCTAATAATGCGACTAAAATTGACGGCATCATACTATTTTGCCTTGAGAATGCTAAGGGGGATGTGTGGTGTGACGCGAATGGAAAAATAAGGAATGAGTACATAAGGGGAAGTCTGAAAGTGGCCCCGGTAAATGAAAAGTTGTGTGATAATCGATTGTCGTGGTTTGGACATGTGATGCGAAAGAATGAAGAAAATGTTGAATATGAATGTGGATGGCCATACGAGTAGACGAATACCAAAGAAACGATGGATGGACTGTGTGAAGGATGATATGGCTAGAAAGGAGGTGACTGCTGACATGACAAGAAATAGAGAAGTATGGAAGAAGAAGACATGTTACGCCGACCCCAAATAAATTGGGATAAGGGCAGGAGAATGATGATGATGATGATACTATTTTGCCTTGCTCCCATTCCTCCCTGTGACTCCATTGTTCCATTGTTTTTAAATAGCGTTGTGTCCCACTGCTGGACAAGAAGAGCAGGCCTTATCTGCGAGACCATATCTCACCAGGTACTGAGCCACCTCTAACCTGTCATTGTTTTATTAGTAGAATAACGCTGTCAAATTCAGCTGCGTTCAAAATGTAACAATTCTTTTTTCTGTCTTTTGTGGTAGTTTCTAAGTCTTTTAGATTGCTGAAATAAAAGAAAAATCAGTTTTGCCCCTAGCCTCTGTCAGTTGCTAAGTTAAACTCAACTCTAATTTGTTGTACGTCTTAGTTAGAGGGTTACTAAGCTAGAAGCTGTTGCTGTGACTCGAGACTTAGAAAGATTAGGCAGTTGATGATAAATCAAATCAATTAATTTATTCGCATAATATGGGCAAATAGATGGTACATAAAGCATTACATAATACAACAAAAAAGTTCCTCATATTAACCATTTCTGGTATGCAAAACTTAAAACTTAAAATAAAATTTTATAAAATAATGAATTGGGTACCTATCAAATACATAGGTACACATTTACATTTTGAACTACATACTAAATTAACTAGTTATTATTGCACTGATAGGAACATTGTAAGACGCTACACTAATTTTCTATTTTTATAACTAAGGTATTCCTGGGTCGTGTAGAAACATTTATTGACTAACCAGGCGTACAGTTTTTTCCGGAATAAAGGAATAGATCTAAGGTCTTTTAGTTCACTAGGTAATTTGTTGAATAATTTAATTGACATAGGGTAACAATTTCTTCTAAACAGATCAGTTTTTATGTTCGGCAAGGGAAAACTATTAGGATATCGGGTATTAAAATTACAATAATCACCAAAATTTGTATAGATTAGATACTGGTGTGTTTTGACGAAATAACAAGATTCAAATATATACATGGACGGTGCTGTTAGTAAATTTAGCTTTTGAAACAATGATTTGCATGAAGTCAAAGAATCAACATTACAAAGTGCTTGAATGCACTGTTTTTGAGCCAAGAATACTCCATTAAATTCCACGGAGCCACACCATAATAGAATACCATATCGTAGGTTGTTCATTAGTACCTTCCCTCCTGAATCGAAATAATAACCTCATTAGCAATACCCCGTAGCGTGTAGTCGCTTAGCTTACTGGCTCACTGCCTTACACTCAAGGTTGCAGAAAGAGATGCCATTCACAAAAAACTGACCTATCCAACGACTAAAACCATGTGTCGCTAGTGTGCGCTCGCCCTAATGCACCTATTACGAGAATAGTGCATAATATATGAAATAATTACTTGAAATACCTCGCTGTGAAGCGGATACGTATGTTTTGTTAATGCGTTTCTCTGATCTTTGGTCTAGTGTCGTAGTTTTCATTCAACTGTGATGGTATTATGATTATGTTTTCTAACTGCCGCACTCAGAGAGCTTTAATGATTACTTAGGCCATCACTAAGTGAAGGTTTTGACAGTTTTGTCATACAAAAGTATGTCAAATCTTTACTAAGTGCCGGCTTAAGTAATCATTAAATATCTCTGAGTACCGCAGTAAGTATTGTTGTGTTAGCTGTTGTTTGTGTTTTTATTTCACATAATTTTATGTATATCTGGTAGCTCATGTCGAGGAAAGTTTTGGGTATGAATTTGAATGGCTATAACTGCCGTACTCAGAGAGCTTTAATGATTACTTAGGTCATCACTCAGAAAAGGTTTTGACAGTTTTGTCATACAAAAGTATGTCAAATCTTAACTAAGTGACGGCTTAACTAATCATTAAATATCTCTGAGTACCGCAGTAAGAGTAAGTAGTAAAGTAATAATCTATGAATGGACTGGGTGATGCATGAGATGACGACTAGATATGCCTTCTTCAAAATGAGGCTAGTCGATTGCCATAACGTCATTTGAATTTAAAGAGTTTTGATCTTTTCGATAAAACTAATTAGCTATGTCTAAAACTAATGAACGTGATGATTGAAGATAACATTCCTAAATTTCTGACATATCATGTCATACATTATTATTACCAGTAAGCGATGAATTACTCTAATTAATTAAATACTAATACCTCATTGCCAAGAGTTTTCAAAATTTTTTTTTTATATTTCAGCACTACATGACATGAAAAAAAAAAAAAGGTTTTCAGTTGACTTAATATTAGCATTCATATTTTAATATTCATTTTCACCATATATCTTTATCGTGTTGTTAGTGCCCAAATCGGTGTCCGAGTTTTTATACCGCCCATATGCCTCTAGTCTAGCTTTACATGCTATCGACAAAAATCTCTAAGGCATGCTCTTGGTCCCCGTCGGGGCTGCGGGTTGTTCGCAAGAGATACCGCGGCCTCGACATGAAGGACTAAGAAGAAACATGGGTGGTTTTTAGTCAGTACAAGTCTGACACTCCCTTTCGCTCTGCCCAAGAGCGGGAGGGGTTATTTGATAATTTACCACCCCCAAAAAAAAAAATAGGGAAGCGCTTGCTTTCCTCACGATGTTTTTCTTCACCGAAGCAAGTGATAATTATACAAAACGCACATGACTCCGAAAAATAAGAGATGCGTGTCTTGAGATCGAACTGGAGACTTATGACTTGGCTGTCCGACGGTCACGCCACTAGACCAGTCTTCATTATGATCTGCCTAACCTTTTTTCTAACTTTATAGGCTTCAGGTCTAATCGGATGCAGCTGAAAACCAATAATTTACATGAACGGCGACTGGTGATCTAACCTCCAAAACCCTAATTACCGATTTGCCCTAATTTTCGAAATATTTCTGTCGTACTATGTGGGTCAAAATGATAAATAAGAAATGAAATATAACCGATCTGTTTGTTTTTTGATAAAACTGACAGTTTTCTTTGATAGTTTTCAATGTTATGTTGAGTATGTGATCGTAGACGCTCTTTGAACATTGAAATAAATTGTATTTGAATTAAATAAAGCTTGAAAAACTATGTGTCTTGGATATGTAAGAACATGTGCTAAATGTTGATAGATAAAGCGCTGTTGGAGGTAAAGTATGGACTAGGAAGTGGGTCGGTATCAAATGTGTTTGGTAAGGGGAAGACCCAAATAGAACATACGTTACTGTATTACTATCACATACATAACATAACATTACACCTGGGCTCCCCGAAGGGTTAGGCAGAGGTGTACCTTAATAACAAACAACTAGTCATACACTGAACTTATTGGTAATGTTCTTTAAAAAGGTCATGTGCAATCTTTACCGTGTATAAGTACATTTTAGGTTTTACAGAATACAAAACAGGGTTTATAATTCAAGTTTATCCTTACTCCTTAAAATCTTTCTAATCTAATTCTCAAAGATAAATGGAAAGACACTGGTAAAAATATTTGCTGAGTCTTTCAGGATTCATCCTAACTCACGACTTTGGACAAACCATGTACAGTACCCGGTGATAAATATTGCACATCGACCTTTGGAAAGAGACAATCGGCTAATTTCGGCTTCGTAGAGCGTTATCTCTGTCGCACGAAATACAAACAGTCCGGTATCTATTAGGAGCTGTTAAAACAATTATGATTTGGTTCTTTTGGTAATTCTTTTTATTCTTTGTATAAAATGCACCAATTTCCAAAGGTCGATGTGCAATATTTATCGCTGGGTACTGTAATATCTGCGGGTTTTTAAATCGTTGACAAAACCTGAAATAAAAATTGTGTTATAGGCACTTTATAATCGAAACGACGATGGATGGATTGTGTGTGACCGTAAGAAAAGACGTGACTGCTAAGATGACGAGTAATTGAGAAGTATGGGAGAAAACATGTTGCGCCGACTTCAAATAAATTGGGATAATGGTCAGGGGAATAAAGGAATGAGTACATAAGAGGAAGTCTGAAAGTGGCGCCGGTGACTGAAACGTTGTGTGGAAATCGGTTGTCGTGGTATGGGCATGTGATGCGGAGGAATAAGGAAAATGTCGTGAGGAAGGTTTTGAATATGAATGTGGAAGGATATACGTATAGAGGAAGACCAAAGAAACGATGGATGGACTGTGTTGAAAATGATATGGTAAAAAAGGAGGTGTCTCATGAGATGACGAGAAACAGAGAAGTATGGAAGAGGAAGACATGCTGCGCCGACCCCAAATGAATTGGGATAAGGGCAAGAGAATTATGATGGTCAGGAGAATGAAGATCTTTGACTCTAGATGATTACTGACTAGAGTTGACGTTAACGTCATCGAATAGATGTAAGAACTTGCCCTAAGACCTCTGAAAATTCCCGTCGGGGCTGCGGGTTGTTTGCAAGAGAAACCGCGGCCTCGACATGAAGGGCTAAGAAGGAACATGGGTGGTTTTTAGTCAGTAGAAGTCTGACACTCCGTTTCACTCTGCCCAAGAGCGGGAGGGGTTATTTGATGATTTCCCACCCCCCAAAAAAAAAAAAAGACCTGAAAATCATTATCTGCTTAGCCCTCCTCAACTATATTGGGATCGGCTTTCAGTCTAACCGTATGTACCTGAATATCTGTATTTGCATGGAGCGACTGCCTGTTTGTCCTCCATAACCCAGTTAGTACTAGGTAATACGAAGATCTAGAAAGTAAAAAACATGTTTTACAAAAGTCTCATCCCACCAAAATACGCACACGCAATCTTTCAAAAGAGATTTACATCAGGAATGTTAATCGACTGCCGGTGACTCAGACCAATAAATTTATTTCAAAATATATAATTATATATGTATAAAACACACTTTAACCTAACTGCTGAGTGACACGAATTTTATTATGTGTGAAGATTTAAGTATAGCGTGCAAGGATCTTTTATGAAATCGAAACTATCGCTGCCATAACATAACATCATGCCTTAAATCCCTGAAGGGTAATGCAGAGGTGTATTTAGACTTCACTAGTTATGTTTATGTCCCATGTTTTGGGGGGCGAGCCTACTGTTATCAACCGGGCAAAAATCTCCGTGAGGAAATTAAAATTACAGCAAAATTCCCCAAATTCCCGGGTCGAACCCAGGACCTCTTGCGCAACAGTCGCCCTTGCCATTTCTAGACTAACGAGGCAGTCACGTCATTGCTGCCATCTTGTTTATTCTGTACATTTCACGCTAGTTTTTGCCCGCAGATTCGCTCGCATTTTGATCGGAAATTATCACACAAGAACGGCGTAAATACATATAGGTAGCATATGAAACTCAGAAATAAATATTTGTTTGATTTAGTATTGGAAAATTTAATGAAATTTATGCAATACTAGATCAGATATCAGATTTTAAACACCCATATTTATATCGTTTTGCTCCGTTTCAGATATGTCACAATATGTTTAAATAGTACTAATGATTGCCAGAGACACGCCCAAAGTGGCATATGACACTAATTGGGCAAGTGTCACTTGTAGAAAACTGTAGTAATTTGTTAAAATGTTATTGGTAGAAAAAACGAAACTTCCGGGGAAGTACATAGCTAGCTAGATAGCTACGTAATTTTGCAGTCAAGATCGTTTCATCATTCACAGCGCGACTATTGCTAGGATTAAGCCTATATTTCCTGGTTAATTGTTTGGAAGGCCTGATTGCTGATGATAGTGATATCACATTATAAACATTTAGACGTACCCTTTTCCAGTTGGCTTTAACGACCGTCAACCGGCATTTGTTCTTACAAGAGTCTATGTGACGATCTTGCTTGTCAATCTATCTAGATGTGCAATGCTACGGCGTAGCAAGATCGCAGATAACTTATAGTTCAATTATTAATTAATAGATGAATGAAATCAATCGCCCAGTGGTCCATCTAGCTCGCCGTCCGTCCATCTTATGACGAAGACAGGCCGTGTCGACGGCGCGTTCGTGTTCCACGCGCGCCTCAAAGAGATGTCAGCAACATGGAAGGGGCCCGCAAGGGCCGACGCCCGTCGGGGCTGCGGGTTGTTCGCCAGAGATACCGCGGCCTCGACATGAATGGCTAAGAAGGAACATGGGTGGTTTTTAGTCAGTAGAAGTCTGACACTCCCTTTCGCTCTGCCCAAGAGCGGGAGGGGTTATTTGATGATTTTCCACCCGCCAAAAAAAAAAAGTGGTAAAGCCCATGAACTGGTAAGCTGGAAACTCCTTGATAAAGCCAAACTCAAAGCTAATCTGATATACTTTGACCATAATTGGTTGAGCCCAGGGACTGGCCAGCCTGAATGTCTTACAGTCGTTATCTTTCTGGCCATGTTATCTGTGTTTTTTTCCCCTGTCAATGCTCACGCTATCATGTACTCTTTTTTCCTTGATATCATTCCTCACACAAAGAAAAAAAATTCCTCTCCCTCTCCATCCATCAACATTTCTATTCAGCTCTCTTTTGGTCAACCTGAAATTTAACACGTCAATCGTTCAATTCGTCACGTCGTCGTTTGTTGTTACGTCAAGTCAAAATCCAATGCAGTTTGACGGGATTCTTGACATATATTATATCTGCGTGAAATAATACAGCTAGCTTAATATAAATGCTAATTATAAATTCGACTCAAGTGAAGTCTATTTCCATCCAAAACAAAATTATTTATAGAGACCATATACTTAAAAATAAAATATAAATATCTTATAAATCAAAGATGCCTCGATAACATTATTCTAACCTCAAATCAATATAGTATGGAGCATTGATCGACAACATTTTGACGTTTTAACTGACAGATTGATAATATTTATTTTTATTATTTTTGGAACTTTGCCTGCCATGAAATGCGTGTTTTAGACATTTTTGTTTATCAGGAAAACATTAATAATATGTAAAACGTAATTATTCCTGGTAATGTAGATGTTAGTCAGGCGTCAAACAAAACTGATGTGTTTTTAATAAATTCAGTTTTTAGAAAGTTAAATATGTCATTGGTTTCTTAAGGAAAAGTATGAATTGAAGGATGGAAGAAAACGGGGCAAATCGCTTGTAAAATATTTTATGAATCGCTAGTTTTTCTAGCCTAAGTATGAAACGTATTTTAGTAGGCAGATACCCTAAAAATAATCGTACTCGTGAATAGAATATGGCTTTATCTACAAAATAACTAAAACTTTGTATAAAACTGGTTTTATATATTTAGAATACATACACCAATGACAACACTCGAATACGCTAAGCAGCTGGTTTTTATGACAAAAAATATCAATATAATATTTTTCTTGTTATTAACTTTTTCATGAATGTTGTCACAAGATCTTATAAAATACGTAAAAAAATTAGATTTAAATGGCGGCTTGTCTATCGACGCAAATCGTAAAAGTCTACCAACGGAAATGAAAGTCACTATCACAGCGATAGAGTAGTGAAGGATTGCTATAAATCTCGATGTTAAATGGCTTCAGGGACTAAATTACTCTAAAACAAACTTATTTAATTAAATATATTGCCAAGCCCTTCCTTATTTACAAGGTGATATGAAAATAACAGTGCGCATATTTTTCTACTAATATAATTGAGTCTCGACAGAATTCACAGTAAAAGCGATTTTGACGTAGATTTTTTATTCAAATCACCGGTAAAAACTAATAAAAATATGAGATAAAACCTGGAAAAATTATGTGTTAACATTATATTACTTAAAAACTATTAATAACGCCCTTAAATCTAAAACTCATGTTGCAGCTATCAAATAAATAATTTTATAAGCCATTTATAAAAAATAATAGAGCTAAACGGTTGACGACATCTGACTACCGATGAAATTGTCATCGGGCAGAGGTCATAAACATTTCGCGATGACGTAAAACGTCCGGGATTTTTTTTTAAATTCAAGATGCGTCACGGGTTGCCAAGTATTTTTATGTTCCGTTACGATGTCAAAAATGTTAAATAAATGGTGTGTTTTATAATATTTGATGCGATCACAGATCATCAGATTGACGTACCTCTGAATTTCTATACAAATTGATGTTTTGTAGAACACAAGTCAATAAAATTTCTAAAATAATATCATGCACTGTCAAGTACGAAGATAAATTAGGCCTCATACAAATGAGGCGGCGCGAACGCCAGTTTTTTCCACATCAAAGCGTTTTTTTTTCAGCCCGGAAATAAATTATTATATATTAAAATAACTGCGAGACGAGTAAATAGGTTAGAGAGACATTAAAATATTCTGTTCAGTTATGTATTATTTTAGATAGTGTACATTTTTTAAGGTGAAAAAATATCTACACACCTATCTTACGTAATACCTAATAAGCGGTATAATGACGTCATGAGTGTAATAATAAAAATTATAAAAAAAGCACTTGCCTTAGAAATTACGCATTTAATAAAAATAATAATTACAATTTGTTCACCTTTTCGTTTTTGAATGAGATTCTCTTATTATAAGTTCGTATTTTCATATGATTATGCCATTATTTACAGTGCTTTTTACATTATATTATTCAATGTTGAACATTTGGAATTTTATATTATACAATGTGATGGTTTAAAATTATCTACCTACGTTGTGGGTGACGAATCAGAACTTATGCTTTTTAATTGAGTCATACCTATTATTATGAAGTAAAGCTTTCGTAAATATATTTCACTCGGTCTGGAGAACAACTGTACTGACGTGAAATCGTCTAATTTCATTCTATTTAAATTTTTCCTAATTCTTAATTTCGCCCTCTCCGTTAGGCACCGATCTATTTCATTTATTTTGACGATATTGTTCTATCTGACCGCGACTTGTATTGTTTTAGCCTTTTAGACTTAAAAGACAACAGTCTTTGAACATAGATGAAACTTCAACATTAAAATTTTCTTAGAAGAAACTTTTTTCCCTTAAATCTCGCAATTTTTTTTATGATTTTCTAAAATTTTCTTTACGAAAGTTTTGGGTTGCGTAAAAAGAGCACATGTAAATCAACTTGCACTGTCACGGATGTCGGAAAATATCCAATGGGAACGTGAAAATTGGTGGTTTTTCATGGTTTAAACTAAAAAATACCTCTGTATAACTTACTTAAATTGTTGGGGGTTGAATTGTGAAAAATCCTCCCTTTGAATTTATAAAATCGGTAGTAGGTTATAAGTTAAATCAGCACAAACATATAAATAAATATTTCTTCTTTATAAAATTATAGCTAATGCCCGCGGCTTTGCCCGCGTGGATGTCGGTGATCGCGACAAAAACTATTCATAAAATGATAATTATTAAACTTTACTCGATAACTACTCTATCCATTGGTTACCGACAAGTTTTTTTAGAGATCCCTAATTATTTTTGGAAGTAAATATAGCCTATGTTACTCGGCAAATATGTAGCTTTCTGACGGCGAAAGAATTTTCAAAATCGGTCAAGGAGTTTTTGAGTTAAATCGGTACAAACAAACAAACAAATCTTTTCTCTTTATTATATTAGTTTAGATATCATAAACTTCCAGCTGTCCACTGCTGGACATATATAGACCTTGTCAATCGCACGCCACACAACTCAATTCTCAGATCAATTCACTCTCAAATCTCAACCAGTTACTACCAGCCACCGTAATCAATAGTACCAGCACTTTAAACCGACAAAACTTCAACAAAATGCGTAGCACCAACAAAACCACCAACATATTCTATATTCTACCACAGGGACCAACACAACACACAAACCCAAGTGACCACCATACAATGACACACACGAAACACAACACACAGTAACTAATAAAATTTTCTGCACCAGAAGAGCCCCATTCCTTTTTAAATGGCGTTCGTAAGCGATCTCTGGAATTCTCTCGTTGGAAACAACGATAAAGAACACTTGAACTGGCAAGAACTATCCAGGTTTTACTTCGATGACAGCCGGAAGTATTTCTCAGTGTCTGAGATTGATCAAGAAGCAATACCTATAGTTTTCAGCGAGTGCCATAAAATCGCCTTTAATAGACACGGGTTTGGGTATCACTTTACGCCGCTGAATTTCATCACTGTTTATCACATTGATACAAGACAAGGTTTGTATTATTTGGGTTGCATTAATGTTTAAGTTTTAAGATGTTTATAACTTGTAACCTTTGTATATGTCGCAGGGAAATGAGGATATCAGGCATATCACGAAATCCCGGTCGATGTCGAATTTTCTTATTTATTACGTCTTCTTACTAAAAGTATCTAATGATATGATAAAACACCAATTCATTGTCAGTGTTATGTCGTTTCACTAATCTAAATGTAGTAAGATGTTAGAAAAGCGGATTCTGCCGAATAAAAATCGAGCCATGCATTTTTCTCGCTTGCTCTAGTATCCACACTGGCACTAGTGCCACAAGTTGAACTGTCATTGCGAGAGTTAGCTGGAAGAATTTCTACATTTGGAGGACAAGGCTTAAAAAAATATAATTGTGAAAAATCAAAGTTCCAGTGCAAAACCAAAAGATGTATTTGCAAGAAGCTAAATGTGATATAAAGTGAAATATATACTTATATCCCTAGGGATTTCGTGAAATCCCTGATATCCTCATTTCCCTGCGACATATAGACGCCAATACATTAAGCTCTAGCAATCTGTCAACCTTTAATAGATTTTCAATTTTATCGCTAAAGCAAGTTTGATTAGGAGAATTTGTCAGTTTCGGGTCGCTTGATGTTCTGGCGTCTGTACAAATGAGAAACCATTTCATGGCGATTGTCACTAGTTATGTCCTGTGGTTTCATATTAAAAAAAACAAGTTAAGGTGCGTTTTTCCCAATGTGCAAACGCCCTTAGCGGACAAAATATTAGGCTACGTATGCACTCATAGGTGCCTTGCTTAGGGTCTAGAGTTCTAGACTATAGATGTTAGCGACTCACCAAACGAGTAGCGAAGTGACACGAAGGTTCTATAATCTTGGCGACCAGCCGCATTTGTGTGCTTGGCACCTAGCATGTATCGAAGTAGTGTTCTATACTCTAAGTAGCCACCTATCAGTGTGATCGTAGCCTTTCTAGATCTCTTGTTGATGTCTCAAAAGGTTTCAATAAAAGACAATATTCTTAACAAAAAACTAAAATTAAATTTCTTTGAAACCACAACATTTTCTTCAAGGTTTCGTCAAAATATTAGTTATAAAATAATATTTTTAATAGCCCGCTCATAGTTTTTGACACAGATTCATTTCCATCAACTGTTTTGGCCTTGTTACAAGGCCTGATTTAAGACCCTTGTTTACGAACGATAATATATTTAAATACTTAAATATCCGTCCGTAGGTTGACGCTGCAAACGCGTCAACAGGCGTAAAATATTATAATATTTTTATGACGCCAAATTCCTTATTTTGTTTTCTTGTACTGTTGATGTCGCTTTTCTAGTACCAAGAGTTTTTCGATGTTATGTTTAAAACTACATAGTAAACATGGTAATTTGCGTAACACTTTTCAATTACAATTTTAATAATGTTGACGGATTAATATCCATTGCTTCTTTTGTTTAAAATAATCTTCAAACGAAGGAATTGCTATTGTTGGTGTATTACGCAATGGTCATGTAGGTTTTTGTTTAAAAAAAAACAAAATTGGCGTTACAATACTGATTATTATCACTAGCAAACAAAAACAGCTCTTGAGTACTCAGTAAGACAGACTAAGGTAACTTTATCATCACAAACTCAGTGTGTAGGTACACATACCTGATACATTTGATTTCTGATAACCCAACTTAGTCTAACCCCAGTTTTACTTCAATTTCCGCAACCAAAAATTAACCACCAACCTTTTCCGTTTCCAGCCGAGGTCAAAATGCCATCAGGCCACATAGACCAGCCCCAGATAGAGGACAACAGAGATGGAACAGTCAGCATCAAGTATGAACCTCGAGAGGAAGGCATCCACGAGCTGTTCGTCAAGTACAATGGTGAACATGTGCAAGGTAGGTCAATGAAGACGACGAAAAGATTTACTACTAAACTACACTTTTTTTTTCCCGCTAAAACACCAGGAAGTGTCAAAAGGTGGGCGTTTTATGAGACTGTGTCTTGTAAAATTTGACGTTTAAAGAGTGCTGATTTATCAGCCTCTTTTTTTTTATTTGACGGGTGGAAAATCATCAAATAACACCTACCGCACTTGGGCAGAGCGAAAGGGAGTGTCAGACTTCTACTGACTCAAAACCACCCATGTTCCTTCTTAGCCCTTCATGTCGAGGCCGCGGTATCTCCTGCGAACAACCCGCAGCACAGACGGGCGTCGGCCCTTGCGGGCCCCTACCATGTTGCTGACATCTCTTTGAGGCGAGCGTGGAACACGAACGCGCCGTCGACACGGCTGATTTATCAGCCTAATTTGGATAATTGACTTTTGATCTTGGTGACCTGGGATTCTAAGGAGGATCAGTCGTGTTCTTAAAAGAGAATTTGGGAGAATGATTGAAACTGATTTCACAGCTACCGGCCCATAATAAGCTTCGAGTAATTAATCACAGTAGGACATTCTTCGGTACTTAATTCAACCTTTTTTCCTTTCCGGCCGGAACGTAGATCCACGCGAGACGCAATTGCTTTTTAATTGTGTCTAATTATACGAAAGGTTAAGTCTTTTGAAACCATATAAGATACGATAATGTAGAGAACATCGCTGAAAGATATTGCATGGTATTTTTAACTAAACCTTGAAGCTGAAAACTACATTTTTATTTTGAAACTAGATTGTATGCACAATAAATATTACAACCTAATATTAATTGTGCATACATCTTCCGAACGGCACGAAGTCTGCAGTTTACTGCAAGTCTGTGCTAAAATAACATTTTAATTTTCAAAAACATTCTTATTCCAGGCTCCCCGTACAAGTTCCACGTAGACTCCATATCCTCAGGGTATGTCACGGCCTACGGTCCAGGTCTGATCAATGGAGTCAGCGGAGAACCCAGCGAGTTCACCATCAGCACCAAGGGAGCGGGCTCTGGTGGTCTGTCCATGGCTGTGGAGGGACCTAGCAAGGCGGAGGTGAGAGGATTTCTTTCAAACAGAATGATATATAGAATTTGCCATGCTCACCAGTGCTACTTGTAAGCTCTTTTTTTTTTTTTGGCGGTTAGAAAATCATCAAATAACCCCTCCCGCTCTTGGGCAGAGCGAAAGGGTGTGTCAGACTTCTTCTGACTAAAAACCACCCATGTTCCTTCTTAGCCCTTGCGCCGAGGCCGCGGTATCTTTTTCAAACAACCCGCTGCCCCAACGGGATCTTGTGAGCTCTTGAGTTCGATTCCAGGGTCGTGGAAAGCCCGTCGGGGACATTAGATTTGATTGATCTAATTTAATTTCTGGTGACTGTTTCTCTTCCACTGATTGTCTTCTGATTATCTTCTTGTGCCAGAATATGCTCTCATCTTCTAGAAATTAGACGACGTTTTCTTTGTCAACATTGCAAAGCACCTCTTCAATATCCTAGATCTCTTGTGTATCTGAATGCTTATCGTCTCCTAATCTTCCATATTCTTCTTCCAGATCACATGCCACGACAACAAAGACGGCACAGTATCAGTATCATACCTGCCCACCGCTCCTGGAGAGTACAAGATCTCCGTCAGGTTTGGAGACAAGCACATCAAGGGTTCTCCTTACACCGCCAAGGTATGTCTAGAAGTTTTTAGTTATTTTCTTTGTTGTTAACTTACAAAGTTAATGAAAACTCAAGTACGGTCAGCAGCAGAAGTAGCTTAACATTTCGGAATTTTAATTATTTGATGTACAGAACTCCAGTTATGATTTTTAATGTTTCAGAAGATTATTCTTTAAAATATTCCTTACTCTTTAATAACTTGTTAGTATCGAGTAATATCTAAAAATATTTTATTAAAAGATCTGCTTTGAAACTGTGGTTGTGTTAATCTACTTCTGACTGTACTACTGAACTCAATTAAAATGTTCAGGAACTATAAGTTATCTAATGTATATATATATATATATATATAATACTAGCTTGTGCCAGCGGCTTCGCCCGCTACAACTCGAAAATTATCCCACGGGAAGATAAAATCGGGATAAAAACTATCCTATGTGTTAATCCAGGGTATAACCTATCTACATACCAAATTTCAACCAAATCGGTCCAGCCGTTTATGCGTGAAAGAGTAACAAACATCCACACATCCATTCTCACAAACTTTCACATTTATAATATTAGTAGGATGATCCCGACCGATCTCGGCCACAGCGACTTGGATCTGCCTATTAGGAGCATCGCTGGTGTAATAAATCTAATGTATATATTTCTAATAGGAACAAAAAAAAACTAATTAGTCCGTCAGATAGATTTCCAAAAAATATTGGACACATATTTTTTCTTTTTTTACTTAAACAAACAATGAAGACGATACAGTGTGTGGCGACAACGACATCTATCGCAGCACAGTCATGAGAACTAAAATGACAAATCCTGCATAGCGCTATCAAAGTTATCCGCGGCATTAGCTCATATAGAAAATCCCGACTTACATTTATGTCGGGCAGTTAGCCCACCAGACACAACATCCGTCTGGTCGGAGGATTTTCCCTTTTCTATGGGGGATGTTGAACTTTACACCCTGTTCCTCATACCCCCCCAAAAGTGTTTTGAAAACTCGTGTGACGTCATATTCAAAGACATTAGTATAACATTTTTTACAATATTATCCAATATTTTTCGATAATCTAAAAGACAGACTAATTAGAATCATATTTTTTTTAGTCAGGAAACATCCGTATTGTTTGAGTTTTCTTTCATTTGCATAACGTTAGTATTTTTGCCACAGATGCAGCAATTTCAATTATATCCTCGTTTTCTTTTTTTGGTCTACAAGTAAAACTAATTCTCAATCCCTTAATCTTAAATTTAAAAAAAATCTTAAAACATCTTCATCGCATATCTTTTTATTTCTTCTGATCTTCTCTTTAATTTTTTAATCTCCTATTATTTTTACCTTCGTAAAAATAAGAAAGAAAGAAAGAAAAATATTTATTTGTCGCAGAAACATAACGAGCATGCAAAGTGCAGTATTGGTTTTAGTTTTGACTCTCTTCGTTGCTCATATAACGCTCAAACAACGGTTTTTTTTCTTAAGTTCTTCATTAACTCTATTTCCTGTCCTTCCAGGTCACTGGTGAAGGTCGTAAGAGGAACCAGATCTCCGTAGGCAGCTGCAGTGAAGTCACCCTCCCTGGCAAGGTCAATGACAATGACATCCGTACCCTCAACGCATCCATCTGTGTAAGTAGACTTTTTTATATGAAGCTAAGCTAGCACTTAGTCAGCGTGTATTTTTTAAATATAATTTAGCCTATATTACTCGTTAAAGATGTGGCTTTCTGATGGTGAAAGAATTTTAAAGCTACTATTTATCATTGTTGCAACCACAACAATATTTTGCGCAAAAGCGTCACTCGCAAAAATACCACTCTGGCTGCTATGATTATTCTATTCATTTAGTATGTTAATATCACGTATAGATCCTGATTATTATTATTTATAGTGAAAACGGGATATTTACCATGTTCACATAATGTTTCGAGTTCCCGATCAGTTTACAGCGCCGAAATATCGGGAACACGAAACAATAATTAAACACGGTAAATATCCCGTGTTCAGTATAAATAATATTATTATTTATACTGAAAACAAAAAAAATAAATAAAATAAAAAAAAAAGTATCAATAATATAAAAATAATAAATAATAAAGTTCAGTACAAATAATAGTGCTAGTGACCATGTCAGTTTAAAATCTTATATAAATAATATTGTTAGTGACCACGTCAGTTTAAAATCTTATATCCCGATTATTATTGTTTCCACAACAAATTCGACACGTCTATAAAGATCTAAAGTTCTTTTCACCAACCACCTAATCAACATTATTTTCCTTCACCAGGCGCCCTCAGGACTCGAAGAACCCTGCTTCCTCAAGCGCCTCCCCTCCGGGAACATCGGCATCAGCTTCACCCCCCGTGAGGCTGGTCAGCACATCGTCTCCGTCAAGAAAATGGGTGTTCACATCCAGAACTCTCCTTTCAACATCACCGTGTTAGCGCAAGAAGTCGGTGACGCTAAGAAAGTTAAGGTAAGATTATAAGTTTATATTATCTATTATCGTCTTTCTGCCCATTTTCTATGTAATATTGGTTCCCACTTCCAGTCTGCACGATTGATTTTCTTCATCCATACTACCCTGTTAATCGTCAAGTTATCACTTTTGAGGTAAATCAAACAATATGTTTTTCAATGTTATAAGAATTGTCAGGAACTTCGGAAGAATAAAATGCCGAATCCTGTTTGACTTTTTCATATTCAATTTATAATAATAATAATAATTTATTTTAACTCGGACAACAATGATCCATAATTTTGTTAGTAAGTATACTTAAAAATAATGTTAGTAAGCAAAATAAATAATCAAAAGTACACGTAACCAGTAGGTACTATTAGATTAAACATTTAACAACAAAATAAAATTTTATTAATGAAATAACTACAAGTACGTAGTAGTAGTAAATATCTACAGTATAAAAGTCTATGTCAAAATGTAAAATTTAAAATATGTCTCCAGTCAAATATAAAATGTCCCCAATCTTTAAAAATAAAGTCAAAAAAGTTAAAATTTTATAATACATAATTAACACAACCTGTAACGGTCAGCCCTCCGCAAACTGACAATTTGCATTTAGCTTGTTTCTGTTATCAATATTCCACGGGAATTTTTCTTCGATTTTTTTCAGATTTTTTCTTGCATTATAATGTAAAACTACTATCTATGTACGCAGCACACCATTTAAGTAAATAATACGGCTTAATTAAAAAAAAGAAACGATGGATGTTGAAATTTGACGGCACGGTTGGCGCAGTGGCTGAGCGATTGGACTGCTGTGCTGCGTGTCGCGGGTTCGATCCCCGCACGGAAAAAATATTTGTACGACCTACAGGTAGTTGTTCCGGATCTGAGTATTTGTGTATGTGAATTTAAATGTTTGTAAACGCACCCACGATACAGGAGAAATTCCTAGTGTGGGGCAACGAATAGAAAAAAAAATGCTTTAACGAACGACACAATCATGAAATCAGCTGTTCACTGCCTGCCTAGCTGCAGAGTTTATTGAACTTGTAGTTGCGCTTGCCGTTCGCTACGTGCGTTTTCGGTAGCGATACATTGCGTATGAGGAAATAAAACATGTTTTTTTTGTATTTCCATAAATAATGTCTTGCACCGGTTATCTTAGTATGATATAATGATTTACATTTTTATTCTCTATATTTTGATTTCTTCACTGACTGATATTTTAGTGATCATGCTAATTAACTCTTTTTCTTCAGGTTTCCGGTCCAGCCCTGAAGGAAGGCAAGACTCACAGTGAGAACACCTTCTCAGTTGACACCAGGAACGCTGGTTATGGTGGTCTCTCACTCTCTATCGAAGGTAATACTCATTCATCATCATCATCTGAAGTCCGACTTCACCCACTGCTAGGTATAGACCTCGCAAGTGCTAGCTCGAGGTCCTTTTTTTAACTCCTCTCGCTCTTGGGCAGAGCGGAAGGGAGTGTCATACCTCTACAGACTAAAAACCACCCATGTTCCTTCTTAGCCCTTGGGCCGAGGCCGTGATATATCTTTCGAACAACCCGCAGCCCCGACGGGAAAACCAAGAAACACCAGCAGTAGACATAGAAATAAAATCCGCGCAGTGAATCATCATACTTCTTTTTTCGTTGCCTGTATTGTTCCACTGCTAGCCAATGACCTCCCCGTACCATTCCACTCTTAACTCTGTGCGATTTTCATCACATTTTAGACCAAATAAAACCTAAACCTTGATGCTTCGTCCAGGTCCCAGCAAGGCCGAGATCCAGTGCGCAGACAGCAAGGATGGCGTACTGGCCATCAGCTACAAACCCACGGAGCCAGGGTACTACATCGTCAACCTGAAGTTCGCTGACCACCACGTGGAGGGATCGCCTTTCACTGTTAAGGTAAACTTCATGCTACATGCAGAGCGGCCATTGAACTGTCAAGTCATAGTTCGAATCCAAGACACGCACCTTTGATTTTCGCATTCATTTGCTTCATCATCATCAGTTCAGACGTCCACTGCTGGACATAGGCCTCCCCCAGATGTCGCCACATTGACCGGTCCCGTGCGTCTCGCATCCAGCGGGTCCCCGCAACCTTCACCAGGTCATCGGTCCACCTAGTGGAAGACCTTCCAATACAACGTCTTCTGGTTCGCGGTCGCCACTCCAGAACTTTTCGGCCCCATCGGCCATCCGTTCTGTGAGCAATGTGCCCTGCCCATTGCCACTTAAGTTTGGCGAGTCTTCGGGCTACGTCGGTTACCTTGGTTACCATTTGCATATTGGATAATAATAATTATTATCCCTTGCTTCGGTAAAGAAAAAAATCGTGAGGAAACCAAACAACGACTCTTTTCCCAACAACTGTGCTGGAGTGGGCTTCCAGTCTAACCGGATGCAGCTGAATACTAGTATTTTATATGGAGCGACTGCCTATCTGACCTCCACAACCCAACAAGTACCGGGTAATACGATACCCCTTGGTAAGACTGATTACATACATAAACTCACGCCCTTTTCCCATGGGGGTAGGCAGAAATCACAGAACGCCACTTGCTACGATCCTTACATACTTCTTTTGCCTCGTCCACATGGTTACTATAGTTAAATTACAAATAAGATTTTTTTTTGTTTTTTGGGATAAGCCCGCCACACTATTCCCAAACCACTGTAACTCCTGTAAGCCAGAATCAACAGTGGTGACCACAAGAAAAGCGCCGAGACAATGAAGCCCGACGAAGTCCCAGAGAAACGATTTAACTGTCTTGGATCCCGCAACGAAATTAATCAGAAAAGAATAGCGGAGGAGTAAGAGACAAAATACAAATAGGAATAACGAAAATGTATCTTTGTTTCTAGGTAACTGGTGAGGGCAGCAACAGGCAAAGGGAGAAGATCCAGAGGCAGAGGGACCAGGCTCCCCTCACGGAGGTCGGCACCAACTGCAAACTTACCTTTAAGATGCCTGGTGAGTAAAACACCTTTACAGAACTAAAGTATACTTTTTGTTTTTTGGCGGGTGGAAAATCATCAAATAACCCCTCCCGCTCTTGGGCAGAGCGAAAGGGAGTGTCAGACTTCTACTGACTAAAAACCACCCATGTTCCTTCTTAGCCCTTCATGTCGAGGCCACGGTATCTCTTGCGAATAACCCGCAGCCCCGACGGGAGCTAAAGTATATATACTTACAGTCGAGTTCCAGTCATCCCAGAGATTCGATTTTTTTTCGAGAAAAGTATTTACTAATTGTCGAAGTGGATTTAGTCTTCAAAATATTTAAACTTACATAAAGGGGGTGGGCAGAAACCAATATTTATACTTCTTTTGTATCAAGTTTTACTCTAAGTTTAGTAATTTTGATTAAAATTAAAAAAAACCTATTGAGTTTGATACTTATTTTTACTTTATAAGTATCCTTTGTATTTATATTCAACTTAATGTAAACACTTGAGTTTAAGTAATTTCTTTGACTTGTTCATATATACGGATGTAAGTCCCGTTGGTTAAAAAAAGGCTCAACTTAACTTCTTAACGTCGAACCAAATTTTTAAAAGTCAACAGAGCATTATTAATTTACGCAGTCGTTGCGCAGCATTGTTAAATCAGTGCTATCACCTTACTTTAAAACTTACATTTAATTCATCACTAACCTTTTCATATAACTTCAACAGGCATCACCTCCTTCGACCTGGCAGCCACAGTCACCAGCCCAGGTGGCGTCTCCGAAGACGCCGAGATACAGGAGGTGGAAGACGGTCTATACTCCGTCCACTTTGTACCCAAGGAGTTGGGAGTACACACCGTGTCTGTCAAGTACAGGGAGATCCACATTCCTGGTAAGTAGCATAATGTAACATCACGCCTGTAATCCCCTAAGGGCCTATGCACACCTCGTTTTTTAAACGCGCCGTCGACGCGCGTTTGTAGCGATACAGACGCGATACGCACGCAAGTCAGACGCCGCCTGTAGACCTTTGCACACCTGTATAAATACAGACGCGCGTGTGTAGCGATACAGACGCGATGCAAACGCGCGTGTGTAGCGATACAAACGCGCTGGCATTTTGCTTTTTAAGCAGAACCTCGTCAACAGTAGCAAGATGGCGTCGGTCGAGACAGCATTGATTACATGCGCTTTGTTATTAATTTAAAAAAAAAGAAGAAGAAAAATTACCGACGTTTTTGGGAACACCCATTTACAAGCGAGAGAAGATACAGACGATACAGACGCGCCGGTGCCGTGCGTTTGTATCGATAGAGACGCGCCGGTGCCGCGCGTTTGTGTCGATACAAACGACAACAAACTGCTCTGCAGGATAAAAACGCGCCGGCGACGCGCGTTCCCAAAACGCGCGTCGACGGCGCGTTTAAAAAACGTGGTGTGCGCAGGCTCTAAGAGTTGTGCAGAATTGTCCAGTCAGCAGAACTAATATGTAAACAGTTACCATCGTTTCTAAAAGCAATTTTCGCCTACGGTATTGATTTTGACGGCACGGTTGGCGCAGTGGCTAAGCGATTGGACTGCTGCGCTGCGTGTCGCAGGTTCGATCTCCGCACGGAACAAATATTTGTATGGCCTACAGATAGTTGTTTCGGGTCTGGGTATTTGTCTATGTGACTTTATATGTTTGTGAACGCACCCATGATATAGGAGAAATTCCTAGTGTGGAGCAATGTTTCAAAAAAAAAAAATTCAAGTTACGAAACTAATATTTTGAAACCCATGTTATGAAAAAGTAACCAACCCAACCACAGACCAGCTATCAGAAATTTCTTTTAAAATAAGCTGTGGCTTTGTACTCTACGTTTTGTTACGACACGTTTCCTTATGTTCTCTCTTGTGTGTGATGATAAAATAAATAAATATCAATTTGCCCGACCCGGGAATCGAACCTGGACCTCACACGGTTCACAGGATTTTATGCTCAGTGGTTGTGATTGCGACCACTAGAACAACGAGGCAAAGACAGCGGGTAACGATATAGAGAGAATGCTTATTACAAAGATGTTTTGCCCTCATACAGGGTGTAAAAGTACCCTTAACGCAAACGAAGGGCACTTGTTCTCCCCAGTATTGCGATCATTTTTTTGTTCTAGACCATACCTGGGAACCTCCTAGTTACAGAGATATTGGGGTCAGCCTTCCAAATTTTTCACAGCTGTTTTTGTAAATACTTGTTTTTCAGGTTCTAACTTTACTTAAATTACCTCCATGTCCCGTTTACTATTCAAAGCATCCACTAGCACAATGTTTTAACAGTGCTACATTGAGTTTTACTGTAAACTGTGATTTTTGACCCAAAAAAAAAATCGTTTCCCAGCAAAAAAAATTGCGTAGGGGTACTTAGTATGATCTACAGAATGCTTGGTTGACGGCTGTGTGATGGGTTGATTTACACCCTGTATATTCTTCCTCCATCTATTCTTCAATTTAACCTAATCCATTCTTCCCTTACAGGATCCCCCTTCCAGTTCACAGTAGGACCTCTCAGAGACTCCGGTGCTCACTTAGTGAAGGCCGGAGGACCTGGTCTCGAAAGAGGCGAGGAGGGTCGCTTCAACGAGTTCAACGTCTGGACGAGAGAAGCTGGTGCTGGTCAACTCGCCATCTCCCTGGAGGGACCTAGCAAGGCTGAGATTGACTTCAAGGATAGGAAGGACGGATCCTGTGATGTTTCTTATAAGGTTGAGGAGCCTGGTAAGTAGTTTTTTATCTATTTCTTATCATAATATTTAACAAAAACAGGTTTTGCTCGTAAGGTTGGCTAAAGGAGATACCTATCAACTGAAACTAATCATATGATTTGTAAACAAGCTCATGGTAAAAAAAAACAACAGGTTGCAGAAGTGAAAACTTTTTTTTTTCATTTATTTATTTACCATTTATAAAAAATAATAATTACATTTGTTTAAGCAGAATAACATTATTAAACCACTGAGGTTTGTACATAATGCTACATGTAATTCTACATTGTAGTAAAAAACAAAAACAAAGTACACAATAAACACAACATTATAATAATACCCTATTTCGAAACTTGGTAACTTCATCTTACGTGTTATACTAACTAAACGTGAAACTTCATTTCACTTATTAATCATTCAATGTGTTGTAGGTACTGGGACTTAAGTTTTAAACGTAGGTTGTTAATTAACCGAGGAACTAGGTTAATTAACAACTTGTACATAAACGTTGTGCATTTTGAATATTTTGGAATGGTTAGGGAATAATTTCGCACGAATTTCTTTATTTATAAGTACAATATTCATTTATTGCGCTATCGTACACAATCATGACAATTTATATTACATAAAAAATTTAATACTTCAGAACTGTTACAATTATTTTAAATTAAAAAGTTTCTCTCAGAAAAATCAATTTGACATTTTTTTTTTACATTTGACATTCACTCGGGTCGATCTTTAGGCTCGGGTCGATCTTTAGGGAGGAGCTCGTGGCTTAATAAGAACTGCCACTCGGGTCAATCTTTAGGTAAAGCGTGCTTACCTAGGTCGGTCTGTGGATGGGTGACCGCCCGACATACCGAGTTTCCTCCGTGCCTCGGAAAGCACGTTAAGCTGTTGGTCCCGGCTGCCATATATAGATCTCTGGCAGTCGTTACATGTAGTCCTGAAATTCTGACATACAGTCTTACCAAAGAGTATCGTATTACCTAGTATTAACTGGGTTGTGGAGGTCAGATAGGCAGTCGCTCCATGTAAAATACTGGTATTCAGCTGCATCCGGTTAGACTGTAAGCTGACCCTAACATAGTTGGGAAAAGGCTAGGCAGATGATGATGTATGTAATAATGAATTTAATTCTTGTAATTCCTAGATGTTCATCTGAGACATATATTATAATATTTTATTTTTCGAGAAGGGGTAATAAAAAGGAACGAAGGCAAATATTCTAATAAAGAGGCGAGAGCAGGCTGAATACTTCTATGCTGAAGAAACGGCCTTATCCATCACTCAATCACAAATAAAACTTGCCAGTTAGTCTATGCGTCACATTTTTTTCAAAGCTAACTTGCTCTTGCAATGAATTGCCTGAATTAAAATATTTTTAAATAAACCCCATTTCGAATAATTCAAATATTTAAAAAAAGAATTAAAAAATCGAAACTGATAGAAACTGTTGAATATATTTAAATGTTTGTACTAAGTTTTTAGTGGATGCTATTCAAATATATTTAAACACTATTTCTTGCTATTTGTAACAGCGACTTCCCTCCCTTTGTATCGCAAAAACAACTCAACTTCAGTTCATAAATAAACTGTCTTGTAATTTCAATTGTTGACCACGCCTACTTAACAGCCGGCCAATCAGCGTGCAGCGCGGCAAAATTTACTGCGAACCATTTTGACAGTTCGATTTTTAGAGTTCCGTGTTGCGCGGTAAAAAACGGACGGTGAATAGTGTAGGTTCCGGTCAGTGGCTGCCCGTTGGTTTGTTAGTTGTATTTTGTTGAATTGTAGCTGGATTTGATTGATTTTATTCCGTATGCAGTAGTATTTTGGTATAACACGGATATTAGTCACACAAAAAACTATAATTATATTCCCATTCTTTAAAAAATAAAGCATATAATTTAGTCCAGTGGGAAAGCTAAAAAAAGCCAACGAAAAGGGCTAACATTTGATTAAATGATACGTCTAAAAAATGTGGTTTTACAAAAGTACCACATTATTGAGACGAGTTACCTCTTTGCAACTAGAGTCTAGCCAAAAAAACACATTTTTTAATTTATTTTTTAGTTTTGGTGTGAAACCCATTCATTCTCTAGATTCTAAAGAATCGGTTTTACACCAAAACTAATATAAAATAGAATTTATTAAAAACCTCAAGGAAAAAGTTATCAAACTTCGTACGGAACTCAAAATCCCAACTTTATTTCGATCTTGTCCTTACATTTTTTCAATTTGTTTTTATTTTTTTCGGCCACTGACCATAGAGGGGCGCGTTCGTTTTTTAAACCACAATGCTCGTCGCGTTTTCGGCACATGATTGTACCGATTTACGATATACCTTTTTGCTAATGAATCTCGTAATTCTTGTGACATTCCTCACTTTTTTGAGCTTTTTGCTCAGAACGTTGTTGTTTCAATATAGTTTTGAACATAGACATATTGCCGATAGTCTCACATACTGGTTTAGAATGATTAAAGATGACGATTTATATTTTGTTTATCGCTTTTTATGTAATTTTATGATGAAGCAATAAGGATAATATTGTGAAGGCATGTCATAATAAAATACGTCAATAACAAACGAGGCAATGGCAGATTTTATTTAACTGAAATGTTATTTTCTAAGAAAGTGATTTTATAAATAATGAAAATCCCAGAAGTTTTAATATTTAAAAGTTTGATATTTGAACGAATGGTCAAATGGCTTGCTTTTAAGTCATTAAAGGATTCTAATATTGAATCCCATTTGTAATAAAACAAACTTTTACTTTAAAATGAAACCATTATCGTTTTCTTACTATTTAATCTGTAAAAGTATAATACAGATAATATATTCGCATACGTATGCCGCGGCAACTTTGTCGGCAGAGCGTCGCGTTCGAATTTTAAAAAGTTGCAATTTTTTATCTGTGCCCCGTGTAGAGACAAAAAGAGATGCTGTTTTGATAATTTAGGAATTTCTTGAAATTGATCAATGGTAACAGCAGGGGTTATGAATTATATTTACTAAAAGTAATTAATAAAACCACTGGTTTTCTTTGATTGGGAATTAATTGAATTCATTGAATTGCAAAATGAGGAAGGACTGAGGATTTTTGGGTCTTCAAAAAAGTAACTGTATTTCGTTTATTAAGTTTCTGTTAAATCTTGATACACACTAATTGCGGACGTAGGTTCGGACACTAACTCCTCTATAGACTTGACCTAGATTCAACTGAAGTATCTAAAATGGTAGGAAGTCCGAGCTGTAACAGTTTCATAAAGACAGATATACTGTCTAGCACAATTGTCAAAGTTGTAAATAAACTGCCGAGACTTTTAATTTAAACAAAATAGCAATTCGGAAAAACAATAACAATAAGCTCATTACTAAAAATGACATTATTAGTAATTGAAAACAATAGCCCCTAAAAATCGATTATAAATACAACAAAAAGACTTCATTCAACGCATTAAATACCAAATAATTTCAAAAGCATAACCCAGTGGGCAAAACACAAACGTTCTCCCGCCAAAAAAACGACCAATCACAGAATAACTGTCGCCTAACAAAACTTAAGTCATTATTATTTTGGGATTGTTCAAAATTTTCTAATCGCGATACATTTATGAAGTATTTTGAGACAAAAAGGTACCGCTTCTTTGTCGGAGAGATTCGCCATTTTTTTTGTCGCACAGAATACAATAGGATACGGGACAAATTCAGTTGGAGCCGGCATTCTTTCTCTCTGGTGTGTTGCAGCCATTTTAATTGACCTCCCGATGGTAATAATCGTTTAGGAAAAAACGTTTTTAAAACCTACAAAAGGTTGGACGCGTTTTGATGGAATGTAACTTTTGATTCTTTGGACGAGTTTTTGACCGACATTCGGAGCACTGGGCTGTTTTGGATGGCTAGAAAGTTTGTTAGTTTTTCAGTGATGCAATCTTGTTATGAAAGGTTTTGTAATGTTTTGAACTGGCATTTGTTTTTTTGCTTGTAACTAGCAGTTGCCTGCGAGTTTCGTCCGAGTGAAATTATTAGAAAAAATAGTTGAATCGAATTTTATTTGCACGGAACCAACCTAATTATTTTTCTAAAATAACAGAAGCTAGAAGTAACTCCTTACAACATCAGCTATCTGCCAGTAAAAGTCCAGTTAAAATCGGTTACCAGCTGTCACGGAGATTAGGCGTAACATCTTTATTCCGGCTAATCTCCGCCGAAATATCGAGAACTCAAAACAAATAGTAAACATGGTAAATATTTTGGTTTTAGTGTTAATGATAGCCCTTGCTGTCCCAATGTTGGGCAAAAGTCTAGCAGAAATCCAACTAGAAACTATTTTTTTATCCCGATATAGCTAACAAAAATGACCGATAAGTGTATCGAAGCAAACTCAAATGTTCTTGTAAATTAAACAAACGACATCAAAAATCGATTGTTCGTACGTTTCATACTTATAACCGAAATTATTACAAAATGATAACTAACCTAACCTAATTCAAACCCCATAACCGACTAATCTTATAGCAATTAAACTTACCAACTTAATTATGAATGCAGTATGCTAATATGACATTAGCAATACAAATATGGCGGCTTACCCCTTTTGACAGCAGTTAAAATGTCATTAGATGCAGCTGACGTGTCTTTCTATGTCTCGTTGTGTTTGTTACTTTATGGTTGATGTCTATGGATGATATGGAAGGAATTTGCTGAAGAAACAGTCTTTTACATATTGGTTGCATAGTAGTTGCTAATGTGAAAATATACGTTGTTTGTCTAAGTATCAGTAGCCGTTGTCACTCCTCGAAGTTTTTTTTTATCATCATGAACCACCATCCAACATCATTTTTTTGGCTGTTTATTACAAAAAAAAAAGTCTGACAACCGGTCTTACCAAGGGGTATCGTATTATCCAGTACTAACTGGGTTGTGGAGATCAGATACGCAGTCACTTGATTTAAAATATTGGTATTCAGCTGCATCCGGTTAGATTGGAAGTCGACCCCAACATAGTTGAGAAAAGGCTGGGCAGATGATGATGATTTATTACTAAACAAGTCGTTTGCCCGATGGTATTTACCGTCGGTGAAAATGACCAACTTCCCTACAAATTCATAGTCAATTTAACTCCGTTAAAATAAGGACCAATTGTTCCAAATTTTAATCTACATCTAGTTTTATAGTAATTAATAAATTAGACTTTTATCAGAGATGTTACGATTGTGTTTCTCTCTACTATGTTTGATATTCCATAAATCGATTCGGTCGTTTGCAGATCACTGCTGAACAAATATATTTTCCAAGTTATGCCCAATTACCACTTTCACTGCATTTTGCATACGGTCAGTCCAAGATACCTTTTAATTAAAGCCATTTGTCATGAAGGCATTATCACTTTGCCAGGATGCAGAACATAGTAAAAGCTTACGTCATCAACGGTGTAATTCGAATTAATTCCCGAACGCCTCTATAAGCTATTACGTATTTTTTTTAAAGAAAAAGCTGTTACGTTTTAGATGTTTTTTATACTAAATGGGCTTGCATTTGGTCGCAACTCACCTGATGTGAAGCGATGATGAGGCCTAGGTGTGCTGGTGCTCCATGTATAATTGCCTAGAATTAACTGGAACATGGAATAGACCCAGATTATACTTCTTCTTTATCGTGTTGTTAGTGCCTTTTATTTTATTTTTTGGGCGGGTGGCAAATCAGCAAATAACCCCTCCCGCTCTTGGGCGGAGCGAAAGGGAGTGTCAGACTTCTACTGACTAAAAACCACCCATGTTTCTTCTTTGCCCTTCATGTCGAGGCCGCGGTATCCCTTGCGAACAACCCGCAGCCCTGTTATTAGTGCTTAAACTGCTGTCAGAGTTTTAAGCAATTCTCATAGGCCTCTGATTTGGCTTTATATGACGTTGAGGTATATCTCTCAGAATCAGATTTTTTTATTCTTCAAACCTGAATTTAAACCAGATTTTTTTATTCTCAAGCACTCCTCCCTCACGATATTTTCCTTCCCTAAAGCAAGTGATAATTAAACAATATGTACATGAATTCAAGAAACCAGGGTTCCAACTAGAAACCTATGACATGCCTCTCCGACGATCACAGCACTGGACTATCACTGTTTATATTGACAGGGACCAGAGAAGCCGGCAGTGAACCTACTAAAAATCCAAATAAACCGAAACGTCAACATTATCCAAATCTCGAATGACCTACCCCCTTGCGTGTTTCCAAGTGACTTTTGTCCCTATTTCGTAAAACCGTTGCGTGCTCCTAAGTGACTATTGTCCCTTTTTTGTTTTGTCATCATTACTCGTCATAATATATCTATCCCATTCTATTATATGAAGTTTTAATCCTTTTTCTCTTTTCTACTCGATTCGTTCTAAAATTCTTCATGCTAAAAATACGACAAAAGTTCATATAAATTCATTTTAAATTAAAAAAAAAATGTCAAAAGTCAGTCGTTGAAACTCGCGCGCGATAGAAATAGCTCCAGACTATTTTCGATTAATTTATTGGTTTTAAGTGAGTATTTTTGAATAAACTACTAATTATATGGTTAATTATATATGTGATTATGTGTGTGCAACCGGATTTTAACCTGAAGGTAAGTATTTTTCAAATTCTGAGTGATTTTTACGTGTGCTTGTAACGGTTTTAGAATTTTGTCAGAATGCTTTCGTAATAAAATTGTAAGACCAGTTCTGTAACCAAAGTAATAGTTATTGCATTGAATATTTACTCGACAATAGTTTTCAGTCAAAACATATGCAAAAATAGTAAATATAATTCAAGATTACATGTTTTGTTCAAGCTAACCTTGAAAAAATTTTAATGTAAACAAACAAAAATGGCGGTTGGCTTAGTTACTTGAAAAAATGTAAATAAATATTTTTATACTGTCAAGTATGTTTATTTTTATTTTATCGTACGTAAATAGAACCGTTCCAACTTTAGAAGCCATAAAATATATGTGTTACCGATTTACTTTATTATATATATATTATTTTTATTCACCACATATTGTTTTTTTCAACTACAGTCAATGTTTATCGCTAAGTATAATAAATTTGAAACGAAATACTAACAAACACTTGACACCACTTGAAAGAGTCATTCATAGGCTTGAACAAAAACATTACTCGAAGCGTCCTTTGTTTATAAAACGTAAACAAAAAAATAATTTATGAGCCCGGCCGTATGGCGCGCGGCGGGCCGCCGTTTTTTTCGAACGCTGAGCACTTGGTGACGTAATCGTGACTCACTTCAAGCAACGCCAGCGGATAATTCCTCTTTTTACCTCCTTTTAAAAAACTGTCGTAACACCAAGAGCCACCTGCGAAATGAAATGTTTTATCCGCAAAAAGCTAAAATTCAGTTTTTGCTGTCACAAAAACTTTTTAATAAGAAACAGGAGGAAACGGGCCGGGCATCGAACCCTTAACATGTCAATACCACTATTTTGCATAGCATACGTCATTATTTGAAGCACTGGGTGGTTGGTGGCACCGTTGGTTTAACTTTGGTTAGTTGATCTTTGTTTCGTTAGGTTAGCTCCTCTTTAACGATGATGACTCAAGCAAATATAATCGCGATAGGTATTTATTAGGTAAACTTAGAGCAAATTATTCCAGTTTTTTGTTGACTTGAGTAACATGAAATCTGAGTTAGAATAATTTACCTTTATTCGCGTATTCATGACTCAAAATCTGTTAGAAAAACTTACAATGACAGACGAATATTATGTGTTTGATTTTTCCTATTTTTATTAGTTTCTGAATATTTTCGTTATTAACTAATGTCACTTTCATGAAAACGCATTATTTTAATTTATTAATTTATAACAACCTTAGATTAACAGTTTTATTTTACCCTGTTGTTTGTTCCATGCTGCTTCAAAGGATGACCTGAGGTTTGTATACCTACGATATTTATTAAAATCCAATCGTCACAAGTATTACAGTAATGACGTTTAATGTTTTTATCAAAGAAGTTATTTCAAATCATTCCAACTAAATACTCCGATAAAATTCTATCCTTTAGTTATATTAAACATACATAACATTTCCTGTGATTGCCGACGGATAAGATTTCGCCAGTTATTAAGCCCTATGTAATAGGTGGCGACCCTATTGCCATCAACCGGGCACAAATCTACTCTCCGTGACTGCTACTGAGAAATTCCGGGTGGGAAAACCCAATAACACTTTGCCCGACCCGGGCATCGAACCTAGGACCTCATGCTCAGCCTTCACGCTTGCGACCACTAGAACAACGAGGCAGTCGGTCGTTTAGTCAGTTTTACTAACTAAACGTTAAACCCATGGTGGAGCTGACCTCTCAACTAATTCCGAAACAAAAGGATTGTTTCCGAAAAAGTCTACGATCGGGAGTTTTTTTTCGTCCAATCAGCAAAACCTTATCGAAAAAAGTCCAGTTCGGATGTAAATAAATCTGTAGCAACTATATGGCCACCAAGGAGAAGTCGTTCATATTGAAAAACGATAATCAAGCGAGAGATGTCACATGAAGAGAAGGGTTCTGTAGTAATATTTTTGGAGAAAACAGATCGTTATTTGTGAGCAAGGAAACGATGGATGGACGGTTTGAAGAATGATATGGCTAGAAAGGACGTAACTGCTGATAAGACGAGAAATAGAGAATGATAAAGGCAGAAGAATGATGATGATGAAATCGCCAACTTATATATTTTTTTAATTAGCAGTAAAGTCTGGTAATGTGAATTATCCATTGAAAACTTCTTAAGTAGTAATCGAGTAATGAACAAAACACAAGTAGGATAATGATTACTGCCGTATTGTCAATTATTACTGAGATAATGAGTATAAGATAGAATCGCGAGAACATATTTAATTAACCAGCAATTTTGTCCGCACGGGTAATTTAAATAAAATTTTAAATGATTGGTGACGGATACATAACTGGCGCAATCTTGGTGCTCGTTTTGGCGCACCCCCGGGATTACAGGCGTGGTGTTATAAAATTTAGGGGATAGACTTATTGAAGTCTTGAAGATTGAAGAGGCTTTCATAAATTTCATTCCCAGTATAGAACCCTAAAATAAACGTAGCAAAATTTAAATATTTCAAGTCAGTCGCCAAGAATTATTGGATGCATCGTTAGTCGGAGAGACATGTACTCCTCATTTTTTTACGAACCAAACAGTATTTTTTGCCATTTCGTCAGGTTTTTAGATGTTTGCGAATTTATTAGTATTTATTTGTCGGTGTTTTTGGGTGGCGGGCCGTATTAGAATACGATTTGTTTCGATATTTAATTGGATGTTCCGGTTTTTTGCGGCGATCGGTTGTTGGACGTTTCCGGATCGGTTTACTGTTTTGATTTTGTAATGGGATTGAGGGGGTTAAGTTCGTATTATAAGAGATTTTCGTTAAAGTAGCAGCTGCGGTTTAGGGGTAGCATGCCTTTTTTTTTTTTTTTTTTGGGTGTGGGAAATCATCAAATAACCCCTCCCGCTCTTGGGCAGAGCAAAAGGGAGTGTCAGACTTCTACTGACTAAAAACCACCCGTGTTCCTTCTTCGCCCTTCATGTCGAGGCCGCGGTATCCCTTGCGGACAACCCGCAGCCTCGACACGCGGGGTAGCATGCCTAACAACTACATACGAGGCGATAAACTGTGCTGTTTACTGAAATCAGTAAATATCCACCATACATGTGCATTTTTCGTGGCTAAGTATGAACAGCCACTCTTGTTGACCTTTAAGTTAAGCTGTGCTTCCTGGTTGGGTCTGTGGATAAGTAGACATCTATTAAAATCCTTCCAAACTTTTTGGGCCACTGATTATAACGCCTGTAAAAGATTTACAAATGACAGCCGGGACAACGGTTTAAAGTGCATGCTTTCCGAGGCATGGAAGAATCTCGGTAGGTCATGGGTGGTAACTTATCCCACAGACCAACCTAAGCAAACGCGGCTTAGCTTAAATATAGCCACGAGCTCCTAACCAAAAGTGTTGGTCTTATTATTAAAAAAAATACCTCTTAAGCTGCGTCTACGCTAGGCGAGACGAGCATGAGCCGAGCACGAGCGGAGTTCTCGGCTTCGTCGTTCGCGGCTTAAGTGTGAACGAACCTACAACGGTCACTGTCCTCGAACGTAGTCAAATTCCTTTGTGTTCGCCAAAAAACCGACAATTGGCGGAGCACAGCCGAGTACGAACGAAGTACTCGCAGCGAGCTCGTTCGAGGCTTGTAGGTCCACACTAGACGAATTGTGTTCGGCTCGTGCTCAGTTCGTGCTCGGCTCGTGATAGGCTCGCCTAGCGTAGACGCAGCTATATGTTTTTCATTTTCGACCATATCTAACCACATGTTCCCTTCCCCAGGTGAATACCGCATCGGTCTTAAGTTCAACGAGCAGCACATCCCCGACTCTCCCTTCAAGGTGTACATCTCACCAGCAGTGGGAGACGCGAATCTCTTGGAAGTGGCCCAGTTCCCTGACTCCGCGCAAGTGGACAAGCCTACCCAGTTCTATATTAGGCTCAATGGGGCGAAGGGTAGCTTGGATGGCAGGGTAAGATTTTTTAAACTAGTGTTCTTAATTTTTATATACAGGGTGTAAATCAACCCATCACACAGTCGTCAACCAAGCATCCTCTACATCAAACTAAGTACATCTATGCAAAAAAATTTGCTGGGAAACGACTTTTTTTTTTTGGTCAAAAATTACACTTTACGGTAAAACTCAATGTAGCACTTTTAAAACATTGTGCTAGTGGATGCTTTGAATAGTGAACGGATCATGGAGGTAATTTAAGTAAAGTTAAAACCTGAAAAACTAGTATTTACAAAAACAGCTGTGAAAAATTTGTAACTTTGACCCCCAATATCTCCGTAACTAGGAGGTTCCCAGGTATGGTCTAGAACAAAAAAATGATCGCAGTGGTGGGAAGAACAAGTGTCCTTCGTTTGCGTTAAGGGTACTTATACACCCTATATATGGTTGAAATGGTGTTGTATATGACTACAAAGGGACAAGAAGAACATAGCAACAGGCCTGTTTCCTAGTAGATTTTGGCAGAGATGTACCTATATTTCACCAATAGAGGATCGGACTGAGTCAAAATATGATTCTAATTAGTCCGTCAGTTAGATTATCGAAAAATATTGGATACGTGTTTTTTGTTATATCAAATTAATAAAAATTGACAAAGATAAAACGCGTCAAGATCATGAGTGACGTTGTGACGTCATTTGTAGGTGACATGTGACGTTTTCGAGGAGTTCACGAGTTTTCGAAGCACTGTATCGTCTTCATTTTTTGTTTATGTGAAAAAAGAAATAATATGTGTTCAATATTTTTTGGAAATCTATCTGACGGACTAATTAGTTTTTTTTTGTCCGATCCCCTATTGTATTTAGGTTAAGGGATTACTCATGAGCACTAGCTCTTGTTCATGATTGACTACCTACTAAAATTGATGTTCAATATGTTGTGGTCTTTCATTAAATATGTTCAGAAAACAAGCGTGAGCTGCTCTAAACCTGCTCCTCTATGGTTTCGTGATTCCATAATTATGATTTTGTCACTTACTTTATAAGAGTCTTCCACTATAGTAAAAAAAGAGGCTTACTCCATTTTTTGAAGTCGGTTAAAAATAGCAATTCTTAGATGCAATATACATTCAAATGAGTAGGGTATTTATAATATCGTACCGTTACTATTCATCATCATCATCAACAGCCTATTAATGTTCCCACTGCTGGGACACAGGCCTCCTCTCTTTGGGAGGGAATGGGCTATAATCTACCACGCGGGCCCAGTGCGGATTGGTAGATGTAACAAGTCTTCGAATTTTTGGTTCTAGGACATGCCGGTTTCCTCACGATGTTTTCTTCACCGTTTCTAAGAGCAGTGGTAATGAAATAAATTACACAAAGTAATGCGCCTGCCTGGGTTTGAACCCACGACTTACTCCTCGTAAGTCGGGGCCGCAACCACTGGGCCACCACTGCTCCCTCCTCGTTACTATTAATATTATCAAAATAACTTTTAATAAATTTACCCAGATACTAAAACAAAACCGACGTATTAATTGAAAATATTGCCAAAAAAAAAAAAACTATAATTTACTAAAGTTTCGTAAATCTAAGACCCACTTTAAACTATGCATCGACATTCGAACCTATTCAAAATATACAAAGATTATACCATTTCCCCTTAAACCTACCAATATTAGCCAAAATCTCACACACCCTGATACGAGCTTTAAAAATATACGAACCTTTCTAGACAATGTCTTCTAATACACTAAACTACCCTTGGGTCAAGGTGATTTATCGTGAGAACATGACGATCGGCCATGTCCGGCTGCGTCCAAGATTTATGATCGATGGACCACTGTGCAGTATCACACGTCCGTTCATTCCATATTTAGGGATGTTTTTTTTCTGGGTTCGCGTTATTTGGTGCAATGTGTTTTGATTTTTGAAAGAAAGTCTCATTGGTAACCCCGTCTTGGCTGCGGGTTGTTCGAAAGAGATACCGCGGCCTCGGCGCAAGGGCTATGAAGGAACATGGGTGGTTAGTCAGTAGAAGTCTGACACTCCCTTTCGCTCGGGCGAGCGGGAGGGGTTATTTGATGATTTCCCACCCCCCCAAAAAAAAGTCTCATTGGTAACACTGTCGTGATTGATTCGTGACTGTGAGAAGCTCTCAAGCTTCTATTACCATCATTTGAAAACACGACAAAAACACATTATATCAGTTTAATACAAATCAACTTATTCCTACTATTAATAGTTCTAGTATCCTGAATTTATGAGTTCTGTAATATCCAGGTTCTACTACCGGTTTAAGGACTTGGGTACAAGCATATTGTAATGTAACTATTTAGATAAAACTACAAAATCAATTAATTTTCACCATGACCAAATAACATAACATAACATCACGCCTATCAACCCCCAAGGGTTAGGCAGAGGCGTACTCATTGGTACACCCACATTTCGCCAGTTATGTTTAAGTTCCATGTGGGTGAACCTAATGCCACCAACCGGGCACAAATCCAGACTCCATGGCTGCTACTGACAATTGATAACAAAACAAATCTAATAACACTTTGCCCTACCGGGGAATCGAACACAGGACCTCATTCACCGCAACCACTAGACTAACGAGGCAGCCTTCTCCAAGCCCAAATAACTAAAACAATATATTCTCGCACAGTGTGTCTAACCCCCACAGTTTGTGGCCAAAAAAATGTAATAAAACGGACTGACCGCACGTGCCCGGGTTCTCTCAAATAAATCATGTTCACGCTAATATTTTATACGAGTGTGCTGCGATGAATATTGTGCCAACTTATGCCAAGTTGTGCCATAAAAATTAATATGGGGTTGAGAAGTTTGCCTTTTGTTTCTTGAGGGGATTGTCGAAAAAAATGGATGGGTTTTTAAAGATTTTTCATGTGTGTAACTTGGCTATGATAGTTAGCATCATTTGAAACTTATCGATGATTTCTGAACCTTTTAGAATACTGAAATAAATGTAGAAGACAGACAGACATCAAGCAATTAATTGACGAAAATTCATATGAGTTTTTGTCAATTAATTGATTTTTTTGATGGAAATAGCCGCACCCCGTGTTTTATGGGACTTAAACATAACTGGCGAAATGTGGGTGCACTATTAGGGGCACCTTTGCTTCACCCTTCAGGAATTACAGGCGTGATGTTATGTTATGTAATTTTTATTTTGGTATGGTAATTTAGGTTAGCTCACACAGACCACAGCCTGAATTATAACTGCTGGATAAAGGCCTCTCGTTTCATGTGCCAATCTCCACGGTCTTGTGCCTGCCAAATCCAGGTTTTTTCCCCGATTGCAACTATATCGTCTACTCATCTCACCGGCGAACGACGCACATTTCTTTTCCCAGTTCGAAATTAACTTAACATAAATTCCTCTTTTTAGGGTTCCGTAGTCAACTAGGAACCCTTATAGTTTCGCCATGTCTGTCTGTCTGTCTGTCCGTCCTCGCTTAATCTCTGTGACCGTTAGCACTAGAAAGCTGAAATTTGGGACCAATATGTGTATCAATCACGCCGACAAAGTGCTAAAATAGAAATTGGAAAAAAATGTTTTATTAGGGTAGCCCCCCTATATGTAAAGTGGGAAGTGTTTTTTTTTTTAATTTTAACCCTAATGTGTGATATATTGTTGGAAAGGTATTTAAAAATGAATAGGGGTTTACTAAAATCATTTTTTGATAATGTCAATAATTTCGGAAATAATCGCTCCAAAAGTAAAAAACAAAGCGTCCCCCCCCCTCTAACTTTTGAACCATAAGTTTAGAAAATACGAAAAAAATCTGAAAAGTAGAACTTTATAAGGACTTTCTAGGAAAATTATTTTGAACTTGGATGGAAACAACAGATAGAAACTGCAGTTAACCAATATAATTTGGTCCCTGAATCGTATGAGCGCCTATACAATCCAGAGGTCAAGTTTCATTTGCCCGTATTTTGTTTTTAACTTCGTTTACATAATATTTTATTATCTACGGAACCCTACACTGAGCGTGGCCCGACACGCTCTTGGCCGGTTTTTTCTTTACTATGGCCAGAGACTATTATAAAAAAATTTAATCCGGCCTAACCACGTGTTACCACTGCCACAATACCCCTAAAACCATCTTACTGATAACTAAACCAAAACCATCTCCCACCAGGTGATCGCCCCATCAGGTAAGACCGACGACTGCTTCATCCAGAACATAGACGGGGACCAGTACAGCATCAGGTTCATGCCGAGAGAGAACGGCGTCCACAACATTAATGTGAAGTTCAATGGCGTCCATATTCCTGCTTCTCCGTTGAGGATTAAGGTTTGTGTCTATGATATTTTCTTCTTTTTATTCCTATTAGGTAGGTGGGGATCTCGTGGTTAGATAATAACAGCCGCTTTGATCTGAAATTTAGGTTAAGGCGCGGTTGCATAGGTTGGTCTGTGGTGTACCGTACCACCCATGATGTACCGGGTTTTCTTCCGTACCTCGGAATACACGTTAAGCCGTGAAGACCCGGCTGTCATTTGAAGGTCTTTGACAGCCGTTACAGGGGGTTAGTGGCCCGAAATTCTGGCAACCAGGCTTATGAAGAGGTATCAAATATTACTCAGCACTAACTGGGTTGTGGAGGTCAGGTACGCAGACCCTCCATGTAAAATACTGGTATTCAACTGCATCCGGTTAGCCTGAAAGCCGACCCCAACATATTTGGAAAAAGGCCAACATATTTGGAAAGCCGCCTCAAATATTTCCAGTGTTTTTACAAAAACAAACCATTCATAATCTGCGACGCTACGAACGTAGCCTTATTGTTCTATCGATAGTTCCTACTCCGTGACATAGATGGCACTACTCATCCTTGATGTTTAGAAACACGATAACGAATTCACTGTATCGAATCCTTTATGTGAGCAACTCTGAAGACACTTTTATAGAATAATTCTAATAGACAGGCCTCGTTCAGGCTCGGTACAAATAAAATATCTGATCGTACTCACGATCATTGAGATATTTTCGTGTTTGTAACCATTAAAATTTGAACAGGATTACTGGTTACTCGACGTGTTTCTTGCAGGACGTCATAGTAGGATTAAAATGGAACAAATTAAGCCACCAATTGTTCTACGGAAATTCAGTAGTTTTTGAGTTATGTACCTACTTAAATAATTAGTTTAAAAAGGTGTGAAAGGAATACTTTGAGTTACCAATAAGTAAGTGCATAAATATGTAGGTATAATTTTACATATTCTAGGCTGAGATGGCCTTGCGCTTGTTATCAGACAGTTTTTCGTTCGTGACAAAAATAAGGCTGAGCCAAACTAAGTTTCAAGATCACAGGAGTATCTAAAAAAAATTCGTAACGTATCGTATGCATGACAAAAATTCAAGGTATAGGAGCCAGTAAACGCTGATCTCTCATGATACGGAATGCTCATACAAAGCAAGGTCTGGGATTATTGGATTATTATAGCTGGATGTGTCGCTTAATATTTTCAGTAAAAAATAAGTTTACTTTGTTCCTCTAGGTTGGAAAAGACGATGCTGACCCCGCAGCAGTCCATTGCCATGGACCTGGATTGGGAGCCGTCAAGACTGGTAAGCTTATCATCCACTTATTATAACCGGCATTGGATGGAGAATATACTTTAAAAAAAGAGACGTGAGGCACTCTGAGACTGCCGCGGTAAAGCTATTGCATAGCATTTTTTATCAACTTATGCAATTATAATTATTTATTTATTTTATTAATGCAGTATTTTTTTTCCTTTGTTTTTTTTTCTTTGATATTAATTCAAGTTAAAAGTTCTGGTATTTATCGATAGATGGAAAAACTAAAAAGTATCACCTCTGTGCCGGTCGGAGTGGGGGGTGTTAGGTTTTTTTCGTTACGGAATTTCTGGATTCGGTCCCCACGCTCAAGGCCCGCGATAGAAGCTATGCAATAGCTTAATAAAACAAACGAAAAAGTAGATAGGAACATCCTGTATTCCCCGAAGGGTTAGGCAGACGGGTACTCATTTACAGTACACCCCGTAATATTTAAATCCGGGGCGAGCCTATTGCGATCAACCAGGCACGAATCCAGATTCCGGCTGCTACTGAGAAATTCCAGGTGGGTAAACCAAAACTTCGCCTGGCTTTGGAATCTAATCCAGGACCTCAAACTCAGCTGTCGCTCTTGCGAATACTAGGCCAACGAGGCAGTCTAACTAAACTTGTCATGTTAATAAAAAAGTTGAGGGTTCATTTGAAATTATGCCCAATTTAAGACAACAAGCGTAAAAGTAAACTACCCGTTTTTTTATTTATTTTTTATGGTGGGCGGAAAATCATCAAATAACCCCTCCCGCTCTTGGGCTGAGCGAAAGGGAGTGTCAGACTTCTACTGACTATAAACCACCCATGTTCCTTCTTAGCCCTTCATGTCGAGGCCGCGGTATCTCTTGCGAACAACCCGCAGCCCCGACGGGGAGTAAACTACCCTCTTTTTTTTTTTTGGGGGGTGAGAAATCATCAAATAACCCCTCCCGCTCTTGGGCAGAGCAAAAGGGAGTGTCAGACTTCTACTGACTAAAAACCACCCATGTTCTTTCTTAGCCCTTCATGTCGAGGCCGCGGTATCTCTTGCGAACAACCCGCAGCCCCGACGGGAAGTAAACTACCCTGAAACATCAACTCTGTCTTTTGCCCATTAGGTGTGAAAACGGACCTGATCATCGACACATGCAACGCTGGAGTGGGTCTGCTAGCCGTCACATTGGACGGACCTTCCAGGGTCGCCATGGACTGCACAGACGTCGATGAGGGCTACAAGGTATGATGCAAATAACAATTTAGTCTTGAGCTTTAATTTTATGATGACTATGCGTATTCGAGGCATCTTGCCACTGGTTAGGCTACCAACTGATAAATATCATAGCTAAAAAAAACATTAAAGGTACTAAAAAATAAAATGTTAAACTTAACTATTTGCAAATAGTCACTCAAGACACTTAGATGAACTGAGACGGTTGTTTTGGTGATTTGTGATTTTAGTCATTATTACTCATTATAGTCACATTTTGTCACGGTCGCGAATCCTATTTTATTTAACATACAACATGACACTGACCGGTAAATAGGGATTTTTACTGACTATTAAAAATATGATTCTAATTAGTCCGTCTGTTAGATTATCGAAAAATATTGGATACGTATTTTTTGTTTTATCAAATCAATAAAAATTGACGAAGATAAAACGCGTCAAAGATTTTAGTGGGGGGTTGTGACGTCACTCACCGGTAAAAATGTCATAGAATATGACGTCACACGAGTTTTCAAAGCACTGTATCATCTTCATTGTTTGTTTACGTGAAAAAAGAAAAAATACGTGTCCAATATTTTTTGGAAATCTATCTGACGAACTAATAATTTTTTTTTAGTTAACTACCCTATTGCAAAAAACGTAAGAAAATTCGAATTTCGCGGGCTACCTTGTCGCATTCACCTTAATGATTAAGAATGATGTACTGAAGAGGAAGTAACCGCTTTAATGTCGGTGTCCTTTTTTTTTTTTTTTTTTTGGGGGGTGGGAAATCATCAAATAACCCTTCTCGCTCTTGGGCAGAGCGAAAGGGAGTGTCAGACTTCTACTGACGACTAAAAACCACCCATGTTCCTTCTTCGCCCTTCATGTCGAGGCCGCGGTATCCCTTGCGAACAACCCGCAGCCTCGACAGGCAATTTCGGTGTCCTTACACCTTGTTTGTACCTACTTATCAGTTCCTTTTGTGTGCAGGTGCGTTACACGCCTCTGGCTCCTGGCTTTTACTATTTGAGTGTGAAGTATAACGGCGCACACATCGTTGGATCTCCATTCAAGATTGAAGCCACCGGTAAGTTTTTTACGTAAGGTTTCTAGCTTTTTAAGTACCTATACTACGTCATTGAGCAAAGCCTTTTTTTCTGGGGTGGGAAATCATCAAATGACTCCTCCCGCTCTGAGCGGAGTGGAAGGGAGTGTCAGACTTCTACTGATTAAAAACCACCCATGTTCCTTCTTAGCCTTTTGTGTCCGGGGCCGCGGTATCTCTTTCGAACAACCTGCAGCAGTGAGCAAAGCCTCATCTTCTATTTTTGTTTGCTCCGTAAACTTCTTTAGAATATTCATTGCTAACAGCAATCTACTGCTGGGGACAGGCCTCTTCAATCGCATGCCAATCAACTCGATTCTCGGCAACTCTCCCATCATCATCTTATCATCTTTTATTAACCCTACCCATCTTTCAACACAGGTTCAAACCTAGCCGAAATAGGAGCGCAAGAAACCTCATCAGTAACAGTGGAGACCGTCCAGAAAGTGGCCAAGTCCATGCAGAAGCAGGGTCCAGTGCTGCCGAACTTCAAATCGGACGCCACCAAGGTGACCAGCAAAGGCATGGGACTGAAGAAGGCGTATCTCAACAAGCACAACCAGTTCACGGTTCATGCTGGTGATGCTGGTAAGTTGATGAATATAGTTATTTTATTTTCGGATCGTCTTACTACATCTTTCTCTCGTAATGTTCTCACTAGATCCAACCATTTATCACGGATCTGGCCAATGGAGATTATAAGAATGATCGAATTTGAGCAGTATAATAATATATTCAAGTGATGTGACCGTCGGATGTCCAAGTCATAGGTTTAGTTCGAACCTCCGATTTTTCGGATTCATGCGCGTGTGCATATTGTGTAAACCACCAAAACGCAAACTATCGTAAGGAAAGTAAACCAGGATGAGATATACAGGGTGGTGCCGACAATACGACAATAAATGAAACCACTGGTAGTTCTAGTTCATAGGAACATTTTTAAACTATCGACTAACCATACTGTATATATCTCAACGGCATGTAAAGCCAAATTAGCTTACGCAGCAACAGAATTCTAGTTTAAAACTTCCTTGAAGCAATACTTCTAAGCAAGCATAAACAGCAATATCTTGTATACTACACTTGTCCATCCATTCAGAGAGCCACCTCTCTTTCTCAGTACTTACTTTTTATGCTCCTCCATTTCAATCTACTTTCTTCCATCAGGTACCAATATCTGCTACGTCGGCATCTACGGACCGAAGGGTCCCTGTGACGAGGTCCAGCTCAAACACAAAGGTAAGAACAACTACGAGTGCTGGTACGTGGTCAGAGATAGAGGAGACTACATTGTCATCGTCAAATGGGGAGATGAGCATATTCCCGGCTCACCCTACAAAGTTGAGGTCTAAGAGACGAAAGGTAGACGACAGCGCATACAGAATGTTTTCTAGCTCATTTTTGGTTTTTCGAAATTTGGTTACATTATTGTCTTCTAGTGCATTTTTTATCTAGTCAAAAATTTAGTCTATATCAGTCTATTGATAGTTAAATTATTTCTTAGCTAGATTTTTTATAATAAATTGTAATCTGTATGCGCGTTTATAGTTTAGTTTTAAGTTATTATTATTATTTCCTTAAAACATATTCAGATATAGACTTGGGGTTGGCTCCTAAAATGATTGTTGTCCTTTTTTATTAACAATTAGCAGCTTTTGAATCAATGCCAATAAAACCTTTATAATATGAGCATTGTTTTCGGTGTCTTGAACTGACTTTTGAGACTAAAATACTCAGGTACTAACAACCAATGAATGGACTGGAAGCAATAAAGACAAAAAACTATTTAATAATAATAATTGTGAAGTCTATACTTTTAGTTGCTATTTCTAAGATGTATCTTAATATGTTTTAAGTTATATTTTATCATCAAAAGCTTGATTATGCTACAGGATACTGAAAAGGTTTCTGTAACCATCTTTTTTATACTGATCTCTTTTACACTGTGACATTTTATTGTTTTGTCTTGTCATGTGGCGATTCTACTTGATTAGTCCTGTAGCTATGGGAGTGAAATACTAATACAAAGTGTCTCGTTTACTATCTATTTTGTGTGTTCTGAATTGCATAAGTCCATTTGCAAAGCCTCAGGCTGTACTTTCGATGTTTAGATTTCCTCTACCACCAGTCTTATATTTTAGGCTAACGGTGAAATTAGGGTTGCCACAACTCAAGGCTAAAATAGTTGAAATTTCACGGAGTTGTCACTCAAAACCTTTTCTCTATCCGTCCCGTGTTTTTCTTGATCCTTTATTATTTGTAATTTATTTAAATTCATCAAATTGTCATTTCCTATTTCATTAAGGCATTTTTCAGAAGTTCTAACAAAAGAAAGAAATACGTAAATGAATAATAAAAACATAGAAATTGTTTGTTTTTTGTTCTGCGACAACGTTGTCGATTTGTCACTTGTCTTGTAATGTCGATAGATTATTTTGTTTTGTTTTTTAGTAACTTTGTTTTTTGTTTTGTAGTAACGGAGTTACTTTCATTTGTTTTAATTTGCTTATTTAGAAGTGGTAGGCATATTTGTGTAACTCCATTCATAATTTAATTATTTTACTAAGTCATGTCGTATTTTAGATCTAATTTTGTGTTATTTTTTGTCAGACTGATTTTTTTATAAAATAATTTTAAATTTTTTTCTATCGATGTTCTACAAAAAGATGTTTGACAGTCGGCAGATAGAATGTTTCTGTGTTTGCCAAAGTTATTTTGGTTTGCTTTGCTTTGGCAAACAGAGTTAATTTTTACGTTGTCGTAAGCACATTATTTTGGCTAATTTATATGATTCTCGTTTAGTATTTAGGGCGACTAAATGACAATACATATAAAGTATTAACTCAAAAATATTCCCTTTAATTTATAAGTTTAGCGAGACACAATTTGCTGCCCAAGAATTAATGCGAATTTTTAACGGTTTTTTTATTATTTTACTTTTTTTTACAAATTTCTCTGCGTCTTTTTTTAGTAAAAGTTGTTTAATTGTCAGAGGGATTTTTGATAAATTCGCTTCTAGTTTTTGAGTAGAAAACTTTTAGTAGATATTTCACGGAATTTCTACAAAAAGTTTTTCTTGTTTATTGTGTCTTAGCCTTCTTATTTAAGTATTATGTATCTGCTTTCTAATTTTTGTATGGTTTGTGTATGGACTTTGCCTACGTAGGTAGAATGATCCCCTATTTGTAAATACCTATTTTAAGTGTTTAATTATTATAATGTATTTTGCGACTGTTAACTAAATAAAAAGAGGAAAGTTCTAAAAGTTGTTTCTTTTATTAAAATGCTACTTTAGTTTTATTATATTTAAACTCAAAGCAATATTAAATGTTGATTTTTATGCTGAAACCGAAGAGTCCTATTGTGCGTAGGTACTGACAACTGTTTTTTTTTTAGCGGTTGGAAAATCATCAAATAACCCCTCCCGCTCTTGGGCAGAGCGAAAGGGAGTGTCAGACTTCTACTGATTAAAAACCACCCATGTTCCTTCTTAGCCTTTCATGTCGAGGCCGCGGTATCTCTTGCGAACAACCCGCAGCCCCGACGGGAGGTACTGGAGGGCATCTCACATGTTTATACTGATTAAGAGCCCGACTTAACTATCAGCCGATAGTAAGTCTGCAGTCTGTGAGGTCTCTTGTTCTGGAAGTTTTTCAAAAATTACGAATAAAATACTTATTGACTGTCTGACTGCAGATTCATGATGACAGCAGTATGTTGATAATGAAGAACCAATGGCTGGAAGATGTATGATGAATGTGTGTATGTTTGAAATGAGGTGTGTGTCACTTTAAGTTTTAGATTTTTTACTCATTAATGAGTTCATTGCTATTGGAATAATATGGTAATCGAAACCATACTAAGCAATACATTATCTATACTCTTAAGTCTCATATACATTCTGATTTAGAGGTAAAGTAGGTACTGATAAAGTATATTTTTTGTTCATAATCCCTTGAAACAGCTTCTTTGTGTGTGTGAGTTTGTAGTATTTGAAGTAAAAGTAGGATTTGTAAGAAAATAAAAAGACACAGATATAATTCTTGGCATAGTTGTAATTAATTTTTAATCAATTTTAAGTAACAAAAAATGATTTTCGTTCATTTTCATCTATAAATCTTAAAACGAGAACGCTAGAAAAAGCGAAAACTAACGTAAAACGAAAAAAAAAAATTACTTACAAAAATATCGTATTCATAATAATAAGTTTACACTTAACTTAAAAAAAATCAAATTACAATATCACATGTCTACTTACAATAGAGAGATATTGGCGATTTTTATTCCCTTAAATCCAAAAATTCGAAAAAAATTGGGTATTTAATAACTCTTGGCTCATTGTCATGATACAGTTAATAATATACAATAGTGCTTACCTAACAACAAATGATCGGAAGAAATACTTATTGCCGTTATTTAACATTAAAGAAAAAACATATTTGTACAAGAAAAATAAAGATTTGGCTAGTGTGTGACAGACAGACGGCCTTCTCGCCCCGCGATCCCCTAACGAATTACCACAACCTAACGTTTTTTTATAACTAAAAAGATCAATAGCAAATTAATTTAGAAGGAAAATAGACATTCCTCCAAAAATAGTCACTCTTTCCCATTCCATCTTCTATCACATTTTTTTATTAATTTTACCTACTAACGCTGATTCGTTCGAAAAATTAAAACAAATCAACAGTTTCTGTGTTCGTATACTTCAAACTAGTCTAAAAAATCGATGTACGAAGGGCCTATTAAGTACGGAAAATAGGAATACTATACAATTCCGATGTACGCCACTACCCCTGAGTTCTTAACGCTAATATAATTGAGCATAAGCACTTTTAGATATCGTAAGGTAAAAACAAAAAAAAACTTTTCTTCAATAAATTTCAAGGATTTTTTTCTCAAAAAATCGTATTCGTATTTACAAAGTATTTACAAAAAGTGCACCTTTCATAATTGTGTCATAAAGAAGCGTTTTGGCCACTCATAAATGTATTATACACATGGGGAATATCGTTTAACATTAGAAAATATATTCGACCCGCGACAGCTTAGTAATAATTAACTTAATTTTTTGTTCGTTAAAACATTTTAAAAAACAGGAAGAATACATTTTCTAAAATTAATTTTTGAAAAAAATAAAAATACTAAAAATGACAGTTGTACGATAGATAAAGCTAAAAAAATACATAATATGATCTAAGTAGGAACTGAGTGCAAATGTGATGATTTAAGAGATCTATTAATCTTAATGAATACAATTAAAAATGCAACAGAAGTGAGAAGTGAAGAACTTGTGATAATATTTTGTTCAAGTCGTTCATGTCACTTGTATCGATACAAATACTTGTGTTTGTCAGGAACTTTTCGATTCTAATATGTTTTTATTACTTATTTTAATTGTGAATAAATAATATCGAAGTAGATACCAATGCAGTCTCACTCTAAAATGTAATTTTACAATAAAAAATCAGAAAAAAGTGTCTCAAAATTGATTTTTTTGTTACTTTCAAAACGTAATCAAATAAAAAATAAAAAAAAGTACAAATAAAAATCACTGGGTCCAAATTATGCATCGATAAAACATTATTATGCATTAAATTGCAGAAAAAAGAAAATATTAATATAAAAAGATATAGAATATGACTCCGCTAGAGTTTTGTCCGTGTTAAAGATTAGTTTTCTTTTTTACTTAGTGAAAATTAACATGCATCCGAGTTGCTACGAATGTTTGATCGAGAAATAGTAAAATGCTGAAAGAATTTGAACAAAGACAAACCAATAAAATAACATCAAAAGCATAAAAATGTAACATATTACAGTTTTAGATAAAATATTTAATATCTATAAGTACCCATATCACAAATATAAAAATTCAATTCAATACGAATCGTGATTTCTCAAGTCTTTTTTTCTCCAAACCAATTCAGCAGTCTAAAGAATAATAATAATTGCTTTCAATCATAATTGACGATCAAACCCCCGAATCAACTGGGTCGAAACAAAACAACCGTAAAACGAAAAAAACTAATCAATAATCCGTAAAGTAGGAAAATAAATCCGAAATCACATTCATACCCATATTTCGTTTGTCATCTACTCACAAAATTTCGAGTATCCATACAATTTTATTTCTAAAACATGAATTTGTTTCTCTAAAGATAAAACCGTAATACCACTGTCTTCGAGAGCGAGATTCTAAATATTTTTTTTAATATTTCGTTAATTATACAACTAGTAATACCATCATAAGTACATACTATAGCGAGTGTACCTACGGTAAGTTACTGCTTATCCTTGTGCGATAATGCATGGGGGAGGATGTGTTCCGCGGGCAGCAGGGCGGAGGGTTGGTGAGCGTAGTTCCTGATCTGATGCAGGGATATCAGCTGGTTGGGGAAGGAGTTGGGCTGCTGCTTGCCTTGTTGGAAGTGCAGGGGGTCGTAAAGGTACGGCCGCGTGGGCAGCGCGCTGTGGTGCGACAACCCGTTGAGGTGAGGAGCCATGGAGTTTATAGGAGTAAACGCCGAGTTCGCGGCAGACACGGGGGGTTGGATACGGTCGTCCTGGCTCTCGTGCTGAGCGAACAGAGCTCGCTGCTGCTGCAATTGATGCTCATGATGTTCCTCGGCTTCCCGCTGCTGATGGTAACCTCCTTCATCAGACATATGCGCCGCTGAATCAGGGCTAACCTTAGGCCAGTAAGGATGGTCGCCGAAAGGCGCAGACGATGGCGCGGCCGCTCCCAAGGATCGATTCAATCCGCTCAATCCTAAAGCAGATATCGGCGGCCGCTTATCGGCCCTCTCCGCGTGCTTGTTCATGTGCTTACTTAAGTACGTCTCCTGCGTATAGCTCTTGCCACAATACTGGCATATATGAGTCTTCAGGTGCTTCGATTCTTTGTGCTTCGGGATGTGTTCGAGGAGGTCCTTCTCGTGGGTGAAGCACTTGTAGCAGGAGTTGCATTTGAAGGGCTTATCCGTCTGGTGGCAGCGGCTGTGGCTTTGGAGATTGGAGAGCTGCGAGAAGGCTTTGGTACATCCGATTTGGGTGCAGCGATAGGGCTTATCACCGGTGTGCGTTCGGATGTGTTGTTGGAGGTGAGACAGCTGGGTGAACTTCCTCTGGCAGATCTCGCAGCGGTATGGCTTGATGCCCAGATGGATGCGGGAGTGCTGCGCTAGGTACGACGAGTTTGCGAAGGCCTTCGGACATTGCGTGCAGCGGTAAGGCTTTGCCTCACGGAGGTGAATTTGGGTGTGTAGCTGCAGGTCTGCTTTTGAGCCGAACACCTGAAATGGATAGAAAAAAAATCTGTTAGTTATATTGAATCGTATATGAAGAGTTTTGGGGATGATTCAAAGGTGATATACACATACACAATCGCAAAAAGTATTTATTCAAATTAGGGTTGAAACTTAGTATCTACAACTAACGCTAAATACTAGCATAAATCAACGATAAAAATCCAATTACAATAACGGCAAGTCAACGTCCAAAACAATCTTAATCTTACAAATGATTTTCAACACCATTGTAAACATCATTGAAATCATCTAAAAGTGAATTTCGCCCTTGAACGACATCCGCAGCAGCCGGAACAAATGGTTCTTAGTCTTTTTTTATTTGCTCAACTCTTAATAAAGGCAGGATGTTGGCTTCACGGATTCTTCCACGCGTAGTAATCGCTTTGACTTCCTTATATACGTCTGGGTAATCAGAGTCTTTGACTCAGCTTCTGGTACTGTTGGTTTAGTGTGTGAAGTTTCCAATTAAAACTATAGAGCCTTTGGCATCAATGATCTTAGGAATGATTTTAAATTAGAAAAGAGAACTTTGAATATGGGGAACGAAAAAGATAGTTAAGTAGCAGATGGATTTAAGTTGATCTCATACATAAATAGCATGAAATTAAAGCAGCCAGGAGACTCCGCAAACTCAGTACGAATCAACATGATCAAAGACTGAATTTTAAATAAGTATTTGTGAACACGTGCCAACAAAAGCCGGTACTCTAGGCGGCACTGTTCGCGCACTAAAGTGTTTCGGTACACCATTGATACTCTTTGTGATATCCCAAATTAGTTTCTAACTTAAAACTGACACGTCATCTCTTAGAATCGTTTTCATCTAACAATGAGGCTGCTAGCCACGTTCCTTCGGGCGCTACCGAACTACAATTAAACGACAATAATCCCAAAGCAAAAGCAAATAAAGCTCAAACTGAAACATCAGCAGTTGACGCTGACGGTTGTAGTGCCTAACAATGAACGTTAGGGAATGTATTTGATAAAATAGACGTAGCAGACGATTTTGGATTTAAATAAGGTTTGTATAGAGTTCTTTTTGTAGATAAAGGTGTAGGTTTTGATATAGCCGGCCGGATTCGTTCGGTAGCACGTTGCATGACTGGCGAGAAGTGCGAGACACGAACGCAATTGGTCACAGATGGAACATAATTAAAGTTTGGGGCACTACTTAATGTTGTGAAGCAGTAGATTCGAGGTGGTGGATGACTTTTAATAGGTCTTCGTGAAGGATCGTCTACGAGGAATCTGTGTTAAATTGGTGGAACTAGGAATGTCGGTTTGGTTAAATCGGTTGTTACAGTTAAAGGGCGCTGTAACGTTGATCTAAATTACATCTCTTATACGAACACAGAAATAAAAGATATTGAAGGAATCAAAGACATTGGCATTCCTAAGTCTTTAGTCCTTCTTCTGGGCTTCTGAGTATAACAAAATTAAATTGTCAAAATATCTGAGCGCGAATACTAAGAATACCATGTTCGACGTTTTAATAAAAATATAAGAGACGTTCATTCTATTAGTCAACAAACACAAAAGCTTAGTCTTAAGTAATCGAAAACAGCACAAAAACAGAATTGACAATTCAATTGCTAGAAAAGTGACAAAGCGTCCACAAAGCGAAGTAATTGAATAATAAGAAAAAATCTAAATATTGTCGCACAATGAGCAACGGACAGACAACAGCTATTGAATGTAATATATCTATGTAATAGATGGTAAACTATTTTCCTCTTTGCATTAAATTTAAGTGCATCAATAGAAACTGCTTCGTTGGTCTAGTGGTTGCAAGCGCGGTTGCTGTGAGTGAGATCCTGAGGGTTAAATTCCAATTGCCAAGGTCGGACAAATTTCTTTTTTTTTTTTTCCATCTGGAGTTTCACAGTAACAGCCACGGAGTCTAGTTGTGTAATCAATCGATTACTACGATGCAATTGATTCGTAATTCTACAGCAGAGTTTTTAGATTTATATGTGCTTCATTAACAGTCTTAATTCATTACATTTATTTCATTAAAACAACATCTGAATATATTTCTTCTAAATTATCATTATTATCCCCAGCACCTTTAATATCTACACACACTGCTTCTTCGTTATCAAGATACGGTTCAAAATTCACATCAACATCAATGGTTATTATAATATAAACTATAAAGCCATCAAAATTCAAACAAACTATGCATTATTACCTAGAAAATTTGGCTTCCAAAGTGGTTTCGTTAAAAATAAACCGGTATCATTACAACTGACCTTGGTAACTGGTTCCACAAGCTAATATGTGTTACTATATGCAACATTTTTTCACGAAATTTTGTTCCTTACTATGTTGGTGTCTTGTTGAAGTTTTTGTATCATTTTCTTTGTAGAAATTAACCAGAAAAAAAATTGTTTGACTATCTTTCCTTACAAAGTGAGAGGAAGTTATAATAAACGTTGTATCATACTTATGTATTATATTAATATGATTATCATCATTTACTACCGGTTACATATCCTTGACAATGATGAATTTTGTACAAGGATGTACAAAACATTACATCAAACTAAAATTTTACATTAAATTATTATTTACTTGCTCAATATCTTACTTCTTTATGCTTATCTTCTATATATCTTTCCTATCTTCCACGAGAAGACTTTTACGTTTTTGAACAAAAAATGTACATGAAATCCATTTAAAAACAATTTAATGTTTATCAATGCATCATCTACCTAGCCTTTTCCCAACTATGCTGGGGTCAGCTTCCAGACTAACCAGATGCAGCTGAATACCAGCAAATACCAGCATGATTACATGGAGGGCCTTGGCTATCTGACTTCTGCAATCAGGTTTCACGGATTTAACATGGGATCTCGGATTCTAACAACGACTGTAAAAGATATTTAAATGACAGCCGGGTATAAGGACTTGACGTGCTTTCCGAGGTATAGTGAAGCTAAATACTGTAATAGATGGTCACCCATCTATGGACCGACCTCAGTAAGCGTACCCTGGCCTTCGATCGACCCGTGGGACTATTATTACGAGCTACAGCACAATGTTTATCAATTATTACCATTAATTATAAAGCAAATGTTAAAAAGTACAAGTAGGAAACAATGAAATCAGCGAACTGTAGCGACGGAAGAATTAAAGTAGTTTTAATGTTAGATTAGTTATTTTACTGAAGTTTAAGGAAACATTTTCGGTTTATTTTGATTTTCTTGTTTTGCCAGAGATCGGAGATGATTGCTTCAAAAGTGAGGAAGCTGTGGATTAAAGCTTTAAAGATATTGATGATGTATTTATTTATTTAAAGACTTTTGAAGACTTACAGCTAGATACAATAGTGATAAATAATATAATGATAATCAGACAGACAATTACAAGTCTTCACGTCTAGAGCTTGTCTGGTATAAATACACTGTGGAACAAAATATACACACTACCAAATAATGCAAACAAAAACTAAATTATTAAAAACTTGCTAATAGCTCGTAACCTAAATATCTAAAAAATACTTAATACAATTGCAACAGGCTATTTACCATGAGAACCAAGATGTTATTTTTTTTATATAAGTAATAATAAAACTAAAGTTCGAGAAATTTAAGCTTTAAAGAAATTGAATTAAGAATTTTGGTGTTTACGTGGAATGATTGAATAAAAAAAAATTACGCAGGAAAAATAACTTGAAGTTTCCTAATAATGGAGGTATCGTAGGAAACATACAATTTGCTAAAAATATTATATTAAGACAAGTGGACACTGGGCATATTAATAAAGCTAGATAAGGGTTAAAAGTAAAATCTATCTGTCACACTTTAAAACCAAAAGATAAAACATGACAGCTGTCACAATAACCCTATTAAAATCAAGACAAGATTACGTAAGGGTTGAAGTGGGGGTATAAGGGTGAGGGGTTATTAAACACTGGTCATCTGTTACGGCTGTCCCTCTGAAAAATGTAGTGTGGTGGAGGAGGGTTGGAAAAAGGTGTTATATTTTAAAGGTAATTTTTCTGGAAGACTTGAGAATTTTTTTCATGTAGGTATTAAAAGGAAAAGCAAGGCTTGTCGATTTTTTAAACCGAATTTATAGTGTACTAGCTGATGCCCGCGGCTTCACTCACGTGGATGTCGGTCAAATAATATACTTAAACCTTCCTCTTGAATCACTCTATCTATTAAAAAAAAACCGCTTCAAAATCCGTTGCGTAGTTTTAAAGATTTAAGCATACATAGGGACGGACAGACAGCGACATAAATTGAAAACTTTTCTTGTGTTTTTGAAACGACTAATAGAGAAGTATGAGAGAACAAGATGATAATATGCCACAAGGACCCCTTTTGAACATGAAAAAAAAACATCGAAAGAAGAGATTTTCTTTGTTTGGATTCTATTTATATACAAAATACAAATGCCTAACCAATAAATGGATTGAAAATCAGCCTAAACATTACTGACAAGCAGCATGTATTATTCATTTGAGCACAAAGGCCTCTAGAATAGCCACAGCCATTTGAAGAATTAAATATAATTCTTCTAAAGTTATCAAGACGCATCTCAAAGCAGGTTTAGCGAGTTGGTATTTCGTATCATAATAAATTTAATCATCATTTATATCATGCTATCACACCGTGATAGTTTTAGGACACGTGGAAGAAGAAGGGTATATTGGATTTTTATCAATCATATAATAATATGAAAGAAAGAAAAAATATTTATTTGTCGCAGAAACATAACGAGCACACAAAGAGACATACAGGAAAAAAGAACAATACACATACAACGCATAACAAATATTAAAAAATACAACAAGCAGGGATAATAAAAAGATAGTTGCACGTCGTCTTAGCATGGTGCTGTGCTATGGGCACCCAAAACACAGCGCTGGTTTCCAAGACAACTTCAATATTAGGTATATAAAATAAGAAAATGAAAAAGCAAAGAAAATATATATCTCTAATAGTACCTTTTGTATAGGGTACAGCTCTGACTACCCTTTCGAGGATAAACAGGTCTACCTACTACATCCCTTAAATATTTAAGTTAGAAACTAAAAATACAATAAGTATACAAGAATAATAAAATCGGCGGGCGTTTGTTAGCCAATATTATCGTAAGTATTCTTATTTTCAAAAGCTACTAAGAAAATATTCAGCAGGTTAAGAAGCCTTGTTCCCAAAAATAGCTGCTAATTTTTGCGACCTCTCAGCATAGAAACAATGCCTTCAAAGAACACAAAAAATGAAAACTAATTTTCTTAAAACCCTCCACTTTTCAGTAGCAAAAAAGAGTAGGGTGACAAAAAGGCAGACCACGACGGGACACTTTTTGCCACCCCAAAATTATTATTAATTGTAAGCATACATTCTGTCTGTTTATCTGTAGACATTAGACCCTAGCTAAGGGCGGATTTTCCCCTAAATAAGGCATAGTTTTTGCTCGCTCAGATTAATTTTCGCAAAAGCTTAGGGTTTCAAAATGGCGGCCGATTTGACGTTTTTTGGCTGAAAAATTGTGTACAAGATTTGTGGAAGGCCTTGTTTATGACGCTTTTTGTGTTCGGGGGTAAGCAGGATAGCAAATACAAAAAAAAGGCGGTGTAATAGGTCAGCATGTTAAAGTGTATGGAGCATGAAATCTTTCGGCCTATAGGTACTTTTTGTATCCATGTATTTTGTCGTTAGAGTATTTTTTTTTTCTAAAACTAAAAGCAATCATCCTATGCTGATTTAATTAGCTACATCACTAATTAAACGCTTAAAGAAACAGTAATAAGTAACCAATTAATATAAGTAAATAATCAAGAAAATCCGGTACCTACACTAGTACCGAATCACATCGTATCTGCAAATCCATGTCAACAAAATGACATGTGAGTGACACTGCATAGATTAATTCTTAAGACCGACCTCACGGCAGATTAAATAGCTCTTAAATCTCGTTTACAAATTAAATCTTTTCCTAATGCTAAACAGGTTCATCGATTTGTTTATGTAAATGAGATACTATAAAAATGTTATCGAGACTTCTTATGGAGAAAAAGTAAAAGTTATGTTTTTTTTTATCTGTAAAAATTACAAGAACTACAATAGTAATTTATGTATTTTTTTAGTGCAGTATAAGCACCTGTTCTTTAAGATTATCATTGAAATAAATTAAATAAATGACTCAAACAAAAAATAACGTTAAAAGAACCAACTATCAGTGTAGGAAGTAATAAACGCTTTAAAACGAGGAAAAGATTCACGAACTTCAATTGCCGGCTTCCGAATTGATTACAATTCAATGGTATAGATAATGTAACGGAATTAATTCTCCACTTATCCATTGAACCAATCCAATTATAATTATTTAATTAAAATTTAGTTTTTGCAATTATTTTCAGTGTCAATTGATTTATTAATTAAGTGCGTTTTAATTAATTGTTTGTGGTTTTTAGCGCTTTTATGGTAAATTCGGATTATGGTTGATTGTAAACCATATAGAATGATTGCCAAAAATAAAAGGAAATTTAACTTTTGATAATAACTTTGAATATAAAAGAGATTCGAAAATTATTACGTAAGTAAATATATTGTTCATTACAACAGCGACACAGGAAAATACGAATATAAAATCAAAATCTCGAGGCATTGTTACAAAATTTTGATTTAATCTCACGTTTCTCCGATGAATTGTATTCTTGACCATTTAATCCGATCTTTTGTATTTCCAACGGAAATCTAATCTCTGAGGGATAATCGTGCGACCAGTTTGATTTTTAGAATTTTTCTGACATAAAAAATCAATCAGAAACATGAAAAGACTTATAACTGTAAGCATATTTTATTTTTTCTATTATTATGTCATGAAAAATTATTGGTATTGAAAAAAGTGTCGTTTTTCTCGGACGGCCCTGGCGCATGATTTTGGCGGCAAAAAGTTGATTCTAAGCCAATGTCACCATCGGCCATGCGTTAAATATTGCCGCAACTGTTGAAAAAAACCGAGTAATCTAGGTAAATAGCGAGAAATCAAGCGGCAATGTTACTAAACACGACCAACGTTAAGTAGATTGATATTGTAAAATTTCGTATACGGTAGTGAAATAAAAATATTTGAAACATCGAAATTGTCATTTACGCGTTTGTGTAACAGTGGCGTAAATTCAAATGAAGAAACTAGGCCTATATTTGATCATAACCGAAGTGCTTTAAATTAACTTTCTAGAATGTTTTTTTTTTTTTTGGCGGGGTGGGAAATCATCAAATAACCCCTCCCGCTCTTGGGCAGAGCAACAGGGAGTGTCAGACTTCTACTGACTAAAATCCACCCATGTTCCTTCTTAGCCCTTGTGCCGAGGCCGCGGTATCTCTTTCGAACAAACCGCAGCCTTGACGGGAACTTTCTAGAACCTTAAAACTTGTTTATACCTATCACGTACTACTTCGTCGTAGCTATAACGATATAAAAGCAGCAAATCAAAGCTGGGAGGGCTTTGATTTGCTGCTTTTACTTTTTACCACCCTAATAAAAAGTTAACGCATGCAGATGGAGAGGTCCAAATCGACTGGCATTTCAATAGCATCAACATCATCAATGATATGAATATCACCTCACCTGTAAATAAGTGTATTCTAAACAACCATTACACTACAGAAACTAAGAAAGATCCAGAGGACTCGTCATTAACTTACTTACATTCAGCAAATACTAATATTATGAAATAGAAATACTGGATATTTCTTTGTCCGACCTGGGAATTGAACACGGGGTATTCAGGTTAAAACCCATTATCATCCCCAACCCGACTTCACCCACTACTGAGTAAGGTCTCTCTTTGCTTGTTCCAAGTTCCATATTCTTGTGCCAGCCTCATCCGCGATGGCAACAATGTCGTCTGCCAATCAAACCAAATTTACCTAGTGCCAATTCTCAAGGTCTCACAGTATCCTCCTAAACACAGTATTCCATCAATGTCCGTAAGTTATCTGATCAAATGCTGTCTAAATGTTAAGTAATATGGAATAATGGCGGCTTTACGCATTTTATTGTATCGCATTTGAATATGTTTAAGAACTTCATGTTTGATGCGGCTGTGCTTGGTTTTTTATATCTTGATCAAATAAGAGATGCCTAATGTAAAAACGATTTATGGGACCGAAGTAAAAGGTGGTGATAATTGAGAAGAAATGTAGCTAAGAAAAGAAGAAGAAACAATTATAGACAATATTAAATGAATTCGATATATTTAAATTGAAGAAAAATTAATAGGTAATATTGATAAACAGAGTATTGATGAAGTGATTAGTTACGATGCTGACAACAATCAACAAAACAAAATCAGTCCTAAATAGTCAGAAACAAATGAAGTCGAAGATATTGAAAGAAGAAACGTCGAGACAAACATACAATAAAAACCAAATAATGTCTATGTCAGTTATAAAACTACTTTTAAAAATAATGCAAAGCAGCTTTTCGTTCATTCAGACATAGTAAACTATATGCGAGTTGAATTCATTATTTCATTTCTGTATTAAGTTTGGAGACTTAATTTTAATGAATTAAAACTAGCTCGTGTAGAGCATTCCTGATGAGACCGGTTATAAAATGTTAAGAGAGGATCAGAAGATAGTAATGATATTGAAATGCATATTGCTTAGTTCATAAGGTTAGAGATAAATTAGTTGTTTTTGGTGAAGATATAATAATTAATGAAGGTATTAAAATTGACGAACACGGGAAGATATTCCACAATACATGTTCAAATGACCATTTTTCTTGCGGATAAATATCACCTGAAATACTGAAATACCTTTCAACTAAATAACCATGTAATGCAACGCCAAATGGCACAACCCAAAACCACGGAATTTACAAAACGCAGGCGAAACAAACTGATATTCAAATCCGATCGCGACGGGTGGCGAGCGCGTGCTCAACGAAAAACGCTGAACCAATTCAAAAAACCGTTTTTCCGAACTCCTAAAGAAGCCAGTGACCAAGACCCAGATAGACCCCACAGAACTACCAATAATGCAAACGAAATTGATCTTTAAAGCTAAGAATTTAAGAGAAAAGGAACTGCAGTACTTTTTTACATGGTTCCATTTTTTACCGTCTTTTGTCACCCAAGCGAATGAAAAAGTTGGAAATCGTGAAGAAAAAAAAATCCGTTTAATATTGGCATTGAACGGTCTGCAGATTTGAGCGTAGAAATTTGGTTTTAAAACGTATAATTTAGTCTCGTGTCGTGCTCCGATAGCTAAAATAAATGTCACGTTTCAAGCCATTGTATAGATGGATGGCAAGAAATTGATATTTTTCTATCATCCTCCACTCGTCGCGATAAATAAAACCATTTTGATAGTTCACTCCCATTCATTGATGTAAAGACGGATCAATAACATGTTCAAAATATTGACCTTTTGTTGCACACAAAGTAGATTTTTCGTTTGCCTTTTTGAGATTTTACGCGATCATAATCTTTCAAAATGTGTGAACTTAATGATAATTATCCTTACCTTTTAGTTTTTCCTATATTGTAGGTAGTAATGCCTGTTGAACAATGGTTTGTATGGACGCCACCCATCAATTTCTGTTCTCTAAATTAGCGTTACAGTGACACGAGTCAAGATCGTGTTGACCGACATGGTTGGCTGCTGATTCTTCTGAGATAATTAGTTCCTCAGTATCATCTTAGTCATAGGAAGCTGTTTGTCGACCGTCATCATCAACTGAGCTGGCAAGTTTAAACTGTAGGTCAGTTTTCTCATGTTCATTATTTAAGTTCTGTATCTTAAACAAAACTGGTGAAAATAGTTTAAATGTGGTTGTGCTCTCGACAACCCTGTCCCACCCTTAGGGAATTACTGCCATGATGCTATATTATGCTCTCTGTAAATTTGGCACTCCAGGACCTATCTTATTAGAGGCTCCAAAGTATAGTCATCTCAGTATGTCATGTCTTTATCATTTTGATCTGCATTACTAACATCTTACTCACGACAAGCAATTGTCCCATTGACATCTTCCATTTCCAATTCATCATTGTAAACTACATTATCATCAAGCATCTTAATACAAACAGTATCAGAATTAGTTCCAGATCCCGATCGAATGTGGTATGAAAAGCGTGTCGTGTGAGCCTCGATGATGTTACCTTTTCGTCGGCGCTTGCGCACCCTGAGCAAATATGAACGCGTAATGACTTATAGAGCTTTGGTGTTATAGACGTGGTTTAAGAGATAATAGAGAAATGGAGGTTTACGAATAACAAGCAAAGCCTACTATAAAATTTAAGCCATAACTTATTTTTTTGCTGTTTTTTTTAATTATGTTATGACTAAATATCATTTAGTAACTAACAAAAAAGCAACAATATATTTCAAACACTGACAATGTTTACCAAAACATATGATCGTAGGCCCAACAAAAAACCAACGACATAGATAAAAAAAACACCTTACTGTTATGTAAATTGACAATTCATTAGGCAATTAATTAGTTTTTTTGGTAATAAAGAGTGTGAATTTGAATGCGTAACGACCATGTTTGTCCTTGAACTTGATAGTGAAAAGTTATCACCGTTTTTTGGAAGATGACTCATTGTTTTATTTTTTGGAAGTTTGGACTTAGGCACAAGTGTCATCAGGTGTTTTGTATATACTGTGTTACTTATGCTTTCGCTTCCGGATATGCAAGGAGATAATTTTATGCAAAAGTTGATCTATTTTTGTATTTATCTTCTTTATAGTTGCTATCTGAAGACTGTAAAACAATTCTTAACACGATTAACTAATTCAAGGAGTCTAAAAAATACTTTTCATCAGATCATTCAAAAGATTATGAATTTTTGAAAAAACTTGTGGAGATAATTTTGACGTATAACATTAAATAGCGCAAAGAAATAAGTTAATATGCGTAAAAACCACACTTTTTTTAGAATTTCTCAAGATTCTCAGTACAGGATGTAAGCCTTGTCTAAAAATTTCGAGCCCTATAATCCGAGATCGAAGGGTCCCATCGTTAGTTCGTTCCAGGACCCATTAAGATTTCCGCCCGCCATGAGATGCGCGGGAGCAGGTATTATATCCATTTTAGAAACATCACAACCGATCTACACTAGCGCCAAGCTAATTTCAACCTTAGCACTTCAAAAATCCCTCAAGACTCATCAAATATTACAGGAAAATAATTAGAAACGACATCAATGTTTTGGGTGAAGCTTTTGGGTAATCTTCTACTGATAATTAGGTCTATTTTTCTTTGGTTTAGCCACAAATTGCATATTGTAAAGAAATTAAGTTTCTTTCAAAGCGTTTTTAACCTTATGCTGTAAGTTTTATAGTGAAATTTTGTCTGTTTAAAAGTTTCCTTCTCAGAAAACCGCCGCTTGTTTCGTATCACTCATTTTTATAGTGGTTTTAAGATAATGGTATTGATTTACCACTGTACATGGTTATCTGAACAATCTATAATAAGTTTTCTATAGGATGCTGTTGGTATAGTCTTGCACATTTTTGTTTTGTTGGATTTTGGTAATAATTTCCTTGTAATGATGATGTATGATGTCAGAATACGGGCGGAAGTTATTTAAGTCACCGTTTAATAAGCCCAAAAATGTTGCCTGTAGATGCAAGGACTCGGGTCTCCTCTCTAGGAGAGGGATGGGGTATAATCTACCACGCGGGCCCAGTGCGGGTTGGTAGATGTCACATGTCTTCGAATTTTTTGGTTCTAAGACATGCCGGTTTCCTCACGATGTTTTCCTTCACCGTTTTGAGAGCAGTGGTGATGATATAAATTACACAAAGTAGTGTGCCTGACTGGGTACGAACCCACGACTCACTGTTCGTAAGTCGGGGTCGCCACCACTGAATATGCCCTTAGTATTGGCCAAATGGCAATTTTAGTATAAACATAAATGAAAACAGGAACTATTATAGATCTCATATTTTCGTAGATCACACATGCATTGATCAATTAAATCACATAGATTACATATCATCAGTTGTAGATCACATTTCCAAAATCAATTTTGGAGAACACGATATAACTTTGGACAATAATCTTCATATTAACAAAGACATCAATATGAACTGACTGATACTTTAACTACTTGAACTAACATTCTAAAGTAATAGAGAAGTGTGCAAGGAGAAGACCTGCTGCGCCAACCTCAAATAAATTAGAGCCAGGGTAAGATAGAGACGATAATAATATCGTAGTATACGATACCAAGAACAGAACTGCAACCAATATCCTCAAACCCAACAAGAAAACCATCGGAATTGGTTCCGCACGTACACACAAACAACCTGACAAACACATAAATATGCATTAATATTATCTTCAATACATAGAATTGCAATTCACAAAAAATGCTCTACGTGTCTCCAGCGCAGGAAGTTGGCTATGCTTTGTCTCTTTCTCACTTGGGAGAAGAGCTATTGTTATCCTGCTCTCGCGTAATACCAGTTTTGGCGGGTAAATGTGGGTTTGCATGGTGGCCATAGGATTATGAATAGTATGAAGAGAATTTTGCAAGACAGGATCAGTACTGGATAAGTACTCGTAAACATATAAAAAGCATATATAATAACGCGTTAGGTGTACGATATCGCCGCGAGAAATAAATGGCAGAAGAAAGCTGAGGCCTACATCAAGTGGATGTTCTAGGGAACAATAATGATGATTAAGAAGACATCTCTTTTAGGATAGTGTAGGAAGTAATGCAGTATCTGATTACGGAAGTTATGTGAAGGATCAAAAACAAGAATGATTGATTGAGAAATTATTCCTGACAAAAAGACTCACAGAACACTTTTCCCTACCCTGTAATCGAAGCTCTCTTTTTCTTCAGACGCGTTTGCGACCACTAGACCAATGAAGCAGACTTCACTTAAAAGTAAATAAGGACGAGACAGGTCTAAGAGGATTCCTAGATCTATAGCAAGATATCAATGGTGTAAAACATGATGTAACACAGCAGGTGACCACAATTTCTCTTGAAACACCATAACACGTAAAAACAACCCTTAAAATCGTCCCAACAAGTCTGACTTTCCTTTAGCTGATATTTCAAAATGACAGGTGAGTGACGAGTACCATTTAAATATACACTTCAGGACGATAAAAATAAGAGTTATTGTTGATAGTAGCAACAAATGTCAATCATAACCTGATGCAGTTGATGACAACGGCTAATTAAGCTGTAATATGTAAGAATTACGATATTGACTGATGTTTTTAAATTAAAACGATATAGATAGATAAAATTTTGCACTAAATTACCGTAAAGAATTGGAAGCATAGTCTTGTAAGGGAAAGTTATCGAAGTAAAGACAGCTGCGGTGCGTGTCTTTGTTAATTGTAAGTCAGTTATAGGGCTATTGGATTTTTTAAATGAATAACAATGGAAAGGAAAATAAGAATTAATTAAAGCTCATGTACACAATTTATAAACAGTCTTTAATGTTCCAACTGATGATACACAGCTTCTTCTAGTCGTATCTTATATTTTGCTTCAGTGTTCAGTGTTTCAAATATTTGCAAAAATTCTGACCTATTCTCAAAGCCGCGTAAACAGAAATCTTACAAAAAAAAATATTTATATATTTGTGGGCGTTTGAATTTACAAAATTTTTCTATATTCTGTTTGTTCTACTGCAGTTTTGTGTACGGTTAAAATCAGATCATTATTACCGCCGATTCAACAAATTTGCATAGTTACTGTAGCTACATCTTTAGTTACTCTTACAATATTTAAATAACGACAACAATTTGCATTCACAACCAGTATTTTGCAGAAACTGCCCATCCTTCAAGATCAATTTCACCCCTCACATTCCAAGACAGTTCATCAAAGATAGGCCAGACATGGACCAGCCATTCAAAAGACCCTACAGCTTTCTCTACAGTCCATCTCCTATAAAAACTGGGTTACTATGTCATTGTTCGATGCCTTTGATTCGTCCAGTACTATACACATTCACCCCATGGAAACACCATCCATGGGGGAACGGTCATTGTCCTGTATGGTTGACCGTTAAGGGGTCTCGCGGATTATTCCACATTTCTATAGAAGTCTTCACAATGTGTGTTTGGCTTATTTGAAGCTAATTTTTGAGTGATTTTTAAACGCTGTCTTTTATGGGAGTGAAAGATATTGGGTCAACTGTTTTATTATTTTTTAAGTTGGTTTTGGCAAGAATGTGTGTGATGTCTACCGTTGCATTTTCTTTGTCTTTTGTTTCTACTGTTTTTAGATTATTTTCTTCTTTATCTATGATTGTTTTAGTTACTTCTCCTTCTCTTTTAATACTTAGGGTTTCTGTGACGTCATCTATTTGGATTGGAAAGTCACGGATGTCAATATTATGATCTGGTCTTTGTTTATTATCAAACTAATATTCAATGTCTAACCTTTTATGACGGCATCAATCTGTTGAATACCAGTATAAATAAAATAAATACCATTATCACGTCTTAAAACTCCATTGTATCCTCAAATTCAACTGAAAAGCGAAATTATCTATACAAAAATCTCCAAATCTACGCAAATTCCCACACTTTTGAATACCCAATAAATTAATGCATTCAAAAGATATTCACGAAACTAATGCATCACGTATATTGCGCTTCGTTGCATAAGACCTTTGACGGAAACATATTGTTAGAAAAAAAAAGCTTTTGAAGAATTCCCTCAGATGTGTAAAATTTCGTTCCCATGGGGATGTTAAAGGAAACTGCTACACCATTCAAAAATCTACTTTTGCACTTAACGCTTTAAGGTTAAATTTCAACTTCAGCGTCTTTGGTGGAAATGCCAGGGTAAAAAAAGTGATTTTGAATTTTGGGTGATTCAAGTTAAGGGTGGTTTTTGCTAGTTAATGGGGGTGGAATACCATCACCTGCTGGGTCGTGGGACAGGTCGCGAGCATCCCTCTTATGGCACCGAATTGCACATCCTGTATCGGATTTTGACGGGATAAACAGAAGCATTTGTTTGGTATAAAGATTATGTGCGTGAAGTTTTTGGTTGTTTCGGCGTTAAATGAATTTAAGGTTCGTTTTTGGAAATTATTTATTATTTGCATGAAGTGACTGTGTGGTAATGGTGCCTAGATAAGAAAAACAGAGGATAATTTTATTTTGTAGAAGAAACAAATGGTGTAGGCTCTTAATAGTAAATTAGATCACAGAAATTAATGTTTGACTGCCTGAAAACGGTTATGAATTTCGGCAGACTTCAAGGAACAAAGACGTATGGTAAATCCTCAAAATTGTAAATATAAATTATTTTTAATTATTGTAGCTTTGATTCATTGATGTATTTATTTGTTAACTTCAAATAAATATCGACGTTTTCAAAACGCAAATTGAAAAATCAACATCATAAATTACCACACACACAGTTACAGACAGATCTTACAATTTTCTAGGAAAATACATTTTACCGCGTTTTTTCGTGTGGGAGCACCAAGGTGACACGATTTATCGGCGTCCAGTATTTTTAGACGTTCCAAATTTAAATCGAGTTCTAATTTCGAATGTTATTTTTAATTTCCCGATTTTTTTTGTAACATACATGAGTTACAGAGTTACATAACATAACATCACTCGTGTAAGTCCCCTGAAAGGTCAGGCAGAGGTATAGGTTACCATAGTATTTCGGGAGTCATGTATATGTCCCATGTATGTACCTACTAAGTAGATTATATACCTATATAGAGATAAATTCATTTTAAAAAAGAATGCAATTTTAAGTTTGGTTCCACATAAGCAGCTAAAAATAAAATATTTTATCATACGATTTTTGGATAGACTCATGTCGACAATTATTAATGCATTATTATTAAATAATAATGACCTAGGTTTGTATTTCTGATAAAGGTTATTGATTTGTAACACACACCTATCTAGTACCTACTTATACAACTTCTTTTTTCACCTATTACTTTAAGTCCCACAACTGGGCAAAGACATCCCTATTCTCATTCCAAACTTCTCTATTTGTGCGATGTCTAGCCATGACCATACCGCAAACAAAATAAAAAACCACGTTTAAATTACCTTGACAAAAAAAGAATTAAAATAAAACCTACCAAAGTGCTAAAACTTTGCGAAAATACATTGATGAACTAAAAACCAGTCCCCGATACTATAAACAAAGACCAAACACATGTCTTCTAGCATGTGGGCTGTTACATTTACACCAAATTCTACCTTATAAACGTGCAACTAAAGTTGAATATTAATTGAGAGCGGCAGCGATAAATTGAGGAAATGTCTCTTCAGTTCAAAACAATAGGTTTTATTGCACGTTCGTGCAGTGGCGTGCAGAAAAAATGTACTACATCAATAAATAATTAAAAACTTCATGTAGTACGTGCAATTAACCGTCATACGACAAGATAATTTAATGACATAATTGAGAATACTTAAGATGTCTTAATATAAATGAAAAACTTAACAACCAACCAACATAATTTTGATAAACAATTATAAAATACGTCATACAATACTGTAATTAATTTAAAAAATACTTTCCATATAATTCTTTCATCCGGTGTAATGGAATCAAAATATTTGTTTCGCAAATTAATTTGCTGCCAATAATTTTGGCCGTGCGTGTAGTAAAACAATTACTCAGGTCCAAGCAAAAATGTACCCTATTTTCTTCAATTTGAAGTCCATATTTACTTTGAACCTATTTCTGCTATTTACGGCCCAGTATGGACTACCATAATTGAACCCTATTCACTGTAACACAAAGTTCATATTACGTTTGTATATTTTTACTATCTAGGGTCTTGTAGACTACCATATAGACATTTTATGGCGTGACTTGGCTAGAAATGCTGACGTCATCACCCAATAATCAATGCTTCAGTCCGTAGATTGGCTAATAATAGAGGAATGGTTAGAAATTAGTTGCAATTTATTTGTATTATTCTTAGAAATTTAGAAAACAAGAAGATAATCTTATTTTAATATACATGCTGTATTCTCAATGCTCTCATAAAATTGTGGTAAATGCTCGGCCCTATTGCAAGGGGCTTCAACATAGCTGACGAAATGTTGGATTGATACCCACATTTCGCCAGTACCTTTAATGATTACAGGCGTGATGTTATGTATTTCATATTCACACTAAAGTCTTACTGCCACACTCAGAGAGGGTTAATGATTACTTAGGCCATCACTCAGTACGGTTTTGACAGTTTTGTCATACAAAAGTATGTCAAATTTTTACTTAGTGCCGGCTTAAGTAATAATTAAATAACTCTGAGTACCACAGTTAGCATAGTTTCCTTAATCATTATGAATCCATTTTCCAAACACCTTAGAAATGTAATCCTTAATTTCTAGATCAGACTTTTAATCAAAAAGTCTTTGTTTCTCAATACGTCACAGCAGGAAAAAAATCTCTCCACAACAAAAAACAACAACAGACACTAGTTTCCTAAGGCTTCTCACAGGTGTTTGCAAAAAAGTAAAAAATGTAGGTCAGGTGGTCAACGGGACCACCCGGGCAAAGTCGGGTAGTCATATGGGCAATGTTGGGCAATTACGTGGGAGAGTGGGCAATATGGGCCATACTTATTTAGAACCCAGTTGTGATCGTCACAAGTCATTGGGTAAGGCACTGGATGGTGTTATAATTGGGTGAGAAAGTTACTAAAAACGTAACCAGGGTGTCCCATACTTAATTAAAAAAAACGTAACAGTTGCTTAATAGGTCCAGAAAAATATGCAGCTTTCTGGCATTTTTTATTCTAAATATTATATACTCGTAGATAGATTCAATTTTATCTACTTCTTTTAATACTACTAAGGACTTAAAACTAAAGCTACGTTTAGATTAAATATAAAAGCAAGAAAAGTAGTTGAGTGCTTAAAAAAGTAATTATAATTATTTGAATAACCTTTGGAAAGCAATTTAAATAAATATTACTTCTTCTTTACCCTACACATCCAATTTAAACATTTAACTAGTATCTTAAGGTCTCAGGTTAAGAAAATCCATCTAAAACCATAAATCTACCCCCAAACTAGCAGAGGTCAGACAAAACGGATAAATTATAGACCCTCCTGTAATTAGCATAGATACGTGGACCCCTAGATTAGAACGGGTTCTGCTTATCTCCTAGATGGGATGGATTTATTGTAACTATTATATTTGTTAGTGGTAACAAAATACGATATAGTAGGTAGTTAAAATAAAGCATGAAAGAGACAACAAGACAAAAAAATAAGAAACATTTGAACTAGTAAAAATAACGAAAAAAATAGCAATATTTCGAAAAAAAAAGTTAAATGTAAGATTTATTGCTGTTTTGTTAGCGTAATATTCCCTAAACCATATTCACAGTAAGTCCCTTGGAAATTACAATTTAAATTATCGAAGGTATGGCCTCCTTTTCAGCCAAACTCTGTTGAAATAACTAATTAGTGGCAACTTTTAAAGGTCGGTCAACTTCAACCCTTGAATGATGACTGGCGATTTAAAGACCTCTCCTAATTTCGCCTGCACTTGCTATTTTAAAGGACCCCAAATTAATCATTTTAGGGTTCAAAGGGAACTATTTTGATTTATTATTCTGTACCTTGTTCAACTACGAAGGAAAACTCTTCATAATTTTATTATTATTACTCAGACAATAACCAAAAAGATTGAAAAAAACTTTCCAGTAGTTTTTTTTTGTCCAACCCAGCATCATAGAAAACGCTTAAAGGAAATTACAGATTAAGATACGATTTAAATTATTCATAGAAATAATTAAGCCATTAGATTGTGAGTACATAAATCCTAAAATAATTCTATATTTGACCCACAGAATAAATTATCATCATTATAGCTAACATGTACCTAACGCCAAATATTTGCAAAAAAAGTGTAGTAGCCACTGCCACTACACCACATAATTTACCGACGATACCAAAAGTACCGGTTAAAAACCCATTAAAGTTATAAATATTAAAGTAATTTAATTTATCAAAAAGTAATTGAACTGTCAAATTGACGATTATAAATGCTTTGATTAGAAACGGATTACTATTTTCGCGGCTGTGTTTAATTTTGTCCGCGAGTGTAATTTTTTTCAATGCGGTAGTGCGTATAGTTTCGGAAGGTCGTTTTTGCATCAGCGGTTCTGAGGTTACCGATGTACTTATATACTTGTTATGTACTAATTTTGGTACTTACTGCTATTTTTGAGGAAGACTTATCTGTTGCTGAGCGATTATTTGAATGATTAATGATGATGTCTAGGTTTATCATTTCGGGGTATATTTTATGTTTTTTTTTTGTTACTGTCCAGCATATTCTATTTATCTGTGTATGATTTTAAGTTAGACTAATGCATCTGACGCTGCTATAGGTAAACGTGACCGATTTCTTGGGCCTAAAAAGCATAAGTAAAGAATTTATAAAGAAAAGAAGAAGTTAAGACTGAGACATAATACGCTTTATACACAATTAAAAATATTGGAGCTTTTCCTAATTGGTTGACCAAGATTCGAATTTTTGCATTTATTTTTCGTGTTTGAAAAGAAATCAGTAAACAAGACAAAAGTGAGAAATTACCGTATCATAGTAATTATACAAAACTTTAAACCTTTAGGTGAAACCTTTTCATACCAATCCAATCATTGAAGTAAAAGTACAAAAAGTATGAACCGAAACAATTTTCAAAAGAAAGTGAACAAGAAAATATTTTATTATCAAACAATGAGAGTTACAGCACTGAGCACAATTGCGCAACGAGTCTGGGGCATCGCAAAAATTAACACATTGACGTACTATGTGGGTTGCCAGATGATGCCTACATAATACCCTGGATTTTGGGAGAAAATAGAACTGTTGGGAAGAGTTATGTTGGGTAGGAAAAAGGCGTGGTGTTGTATAGAGAATTATTTTAGACAGTATCGTATAGTATAAACATGCATACAAAAATAGTGTTTAAATCCTAGCAAAAATATAGACAAAACGTTTTTTTAGGATTACATTGCTCATAGTTTAAATTTAACATCCGAAAGTTAAATTCCAATCCAGGTCTTGATTTATTGGCGTTATTAATTGCATTCAAATCTGACTACCCATTTCAGAGTGAAGTAGTTACAGACACACTTACTCATATAAACTTTAGCATTTATAATAAATAGTAAAGATAGCAGATATTTTTTTTTTCAAATATCGCAGACTTATAATTCTGACATATTTTATCTTTAATAAAAACAATAAATAAAAACATTAACACTCCGAAAAAAAAACACTAAACATTAAAAAAAAACTCGACATGGCAACACACCACGAGAATAGCATGGATGCGCCACCTGCGCTCGCGCCTAATTTCTGCTGGCATTGAGCGGCGCCAAGGTCACGGTTCTCGGGTGACGTCATCGCAACGCTTTCGGTTGCCGCTGGTGGATATGACAAGACGCATATCCGTGTTTTAGAGTACCGAGCATCTATTGTTTTTGTAGTTTGTACGACGCGGTTAGATAGATTTTAAAAATAGAGTAGGAGAAGAAGGAGATCTGGATATCCCCACAAAGTATGGGGATTCTGGGGTAGCTGTAGTCAACAATCGTAAGAGAGGTTTGGATGTAGAAAGAGGCAGGGAGGCGGGGGGACGCATATATGCGCAATATGTGTACGGGAATTCACTAAGGAAGTAGAAGTTCAGAAGTAGAAAGAAGAGGCTGTTGGTCTGCCGGATACAAGCTGGTCTAAAAGTTTGAGTATGAATGTGGATATTACGAGTAAGAGAAGATCTACAGAAGTACTGCAGACTTGCTCCAAAAAAATGTATACAACAATTCATCTACAGAGTTGATTTTTGTAAGTTTGCATGCTAATCTTCGGTAATACAGGATTCCGAAAATTCTTTATGGGCAACATTGTCTCAGAGTTTGTTGCTATATTTAAAACGTTCCCATGGGAATATTTTCTTCCATTACGTGAGCTTAGCTGCGGGCTAAAACTAGTATAAAATAAGTTGGGTGAGGTCAAGAAGGTGACTGAAGGCTATTGAAGTTCAAAAACACTTACTTTTAGTTTAGCTTAATTCAATGCTTCGTATAAGCAAATTCATCATTCAGTTTAAAATTAATTTAGATAGTTCAGATTACAAAATCCGGTTCACGAACTGGATTTTAAACGCATCTACTGAATCTCGTTTGTTTTAATATTCTATCTATTTTTCTTTCATCATTTAATTTACAGCCAAAAGACGTCAAACTTTGCTGGACAATAGGCCTACCCCAAGTGTCGCGAGATTGACCACCGTATTATCATTTACACACAATTCAATTTAATCATTTAAAACTTGACACTGACCTGCAAATTGTAAACTTCGTAAGAAAATTTGAATTTCACGGCCTTCCCCCTTAGTTGATACAGGCGGAAAATAAACGAACGTGGATTCTTAAAATCGAAGAAATCCATTGGTACATTGTCCATTGTCGCCCGCAACAACAATGTCTCGACGATATTATTTTTGCAATACTTATTAGCTTGTTTATTACCTACTGCTGACAATCATAATATTAGTATTTAAAGTATGTGCTACAAATTGTTTTTACTTTTATTTATATTTTATGTTTAGACTTTAATTAGTTTTGTTCATATCTTACATTAGCGTTTAAGTACATTAGGGTATATCATAATATATTAACTTATACAAACTTATTCAATTTTTGCTATAAGTGTTGTTAAGAAATCTATTGTCCAAATAGTAATTAGTAGAAACATGCCGCCTGTGATACAGGTCTAACCTAGTACAGGCATCGAATTTTGTTATACCTACATTATTTCTAAGATTTAAATTGTATTCATTTGTGCTAATTCTAATTTTGAATAAATATCTTATAATTTTTTTTTTTCTGAACTTAAAACAACTGGAAGCTATGAGGGTCTCTGCCCAGCGATGGAATGATACAGATGGACTAATTACCATCCTGCCAAGTCAAAAGTCAGTTCAAATCCAAGAAAATTATCACTGAATGAAAATATCGTGACGAAGCAGCATGCGAGAGATATTTCTTGATGGCATGTAAAGCCATGTCAGGAGCCATGTAGACGCGGGCCTGTGGACGGTGAGTGATGGGCTAGCTCGCCGTCCGTCCGTCTGACGACGACAGGCCATGTCGACGGCGCGTTCGTGTTCCACGCGCGCCTCAAAGAGATGTCAGCAACATGGAAGGGGCCCACAAGGGCCGACGCCCGTCTGGGCTGCGGGTTGTTCGCAAGAGATACCGCGGCCTCGACATGAAGGGGTAAGAAGGAACATGGGTGGTTTTTAGTCAGTAGAAGTCTGATACTCCCTCTCGCTCTGCCCAAGAGCGGGAGGGGTTATTTGATGATTTCCCACCCACAAAAAAAAGAGGTTGCCGTAAAGGCACCAACTAAACGATACAGTTGAAGAAGTAAGCATCTTTGAGGAATATGGAAGGTTGAAATCGGCGAACAAAGTCGCAAGAAACACCCATACCAGATTTTATTTTTGTTTGTGCAAAACCACATATTTTGATATTAAGAATTCATACATCATATTTTTATATAAAGAAACCGGATTTAAGTTGTTATGTACAATGTTCTCAGTTGAGTGAATTTGAGGCTTGTTTGTTAAAAATTGCTGAGCACAAGTACCGACAATTAGTCGTTGAGTGTTGATGAAAACATACAGAAGAATTATTGGAGTTGGCACGCAGTTAGGTTGATGTTCAATGGGGTGTTGCTTACTTAATTTTTTAGTTTTTTTTAGCCCGTTTGGAGGCCTTACACAAGCTTACTCCAGGGCACCCATAACATAGTCCGGTTAAGCATAGGATGTCCTGCGAGACGCCATTAAAATAAGCGAGTATCACTATCACTATCACTACATAGTATAAAACAAAGTCGCTTTCTCTGTCCCTATATCGCTATGTATGCTTAAATCTTTAAAACTACGCAACGGATTTTTAAGCGTTTTTTTTTAATCGATAGAGTGATTCAAGAGGAAGGTTTTAGTATATAACTAGCGACCCGCCCCGGCTTCGCACGGGCATAAAATATATATGCCTATGTCACTCAATGAAAACATGATTAAAATCGATCCAGTATTTTTGATTCATTCATTAATCATTACTGCCCTTGGCCTGCACGCATTCAATTTTGAGTAAAACAACTCTTTCCCTATACTTACTATGAAGATTTCCTGCTATCTTTGGAATATCTAAATTCATACAATTTTTATTACATTACACATTTTTACTTATTTACTTTTTACATTTTTACCTAGGTATTTATTTTATTTTTACAACAATTAATATATTACAGGATGTCTTTATACACAACGTTCACAGCTTTCTTGTCATTAGACAATACAAACATGTTTTCTCTTGAGGTTACTCTTGAAAGAGCGACATACAGTTGGCCATGTGAACCATCGGTTATCAATATCACGGTTTCGGACGGTAGCACTTTTCCCGCCTTATTCTGGCGATCGTCGACGATATTTGGGATATCCGTCATCGCTAGTGATTGTTTGAGTTTGGAATGACTTCGGAAATTTTTTGCTGCATTTAGAATCTCGCATACATGGAGAATTCGGATTTAAAGTCCCGCAAGGGCCGTGTACCATATTTTTACCCAACCATATTGATCTATATTAATTGCATACTGTATTTAAGGTACTTAATTCGATAAGGATTAATGCCGTATTGCTTAAAATAGCTTCGTAAATAAGCCATTTTTTCACGTAAAAAGTAAACAATAAAAATGGTTAATGTGGGTTATCCCTAAAATATAAACATATACCATCGCGGACTTTTTTGTAGACCTTTTTATGGTGTACAATACTGTAGTACATTAATTTGATCTAACTCGTAGGGTTTAGGCAGCGTTTTTGCTAAATTGCTAAATAAGCCCAAAAAAATAGGTTAATTTACGACATCACGTTAGAAACCTCTAAAATTAGCAATGTTGCCTTAGTATATGATGCATGTATTATACATATAAACCTTCCTCTTGAATCACTCTATCTATTGGAAAAAACCGCATCAAAATCCGTTGCGCAGTTTTAAAGATTTAAGCGCACATAGGGATATAGGGACAGAAAAGGCGACTTTGTTTTATACTATGTAGTGATTTGACCGACAACCACGCGGGTGAAGCCGCGGGCATCAGCTACTTAAAGATATGCCTTGCTTTTAATGCCTGCTGACTGAAAAAAACCTAAAGCTAAGAAGTCACTAAAGAAATTCATGGAGTAAACCATTTACTTCCACCATAGACGAAATCACACGAAAAAAAAAATATTTTGTCTAAAACAGCTAAAAGAACGTTAAACAGATTGATTATCTTACATTCTATCTAGCAGTGCCTTCAATTTTGTAACGCGATTGTTTAACTTTTTGACTCGTCCAACCAAAGTTTAAGGTCAAGTTCGTTCACTACACACATCACGTTTGTGGGTGTTCGCGGAATAGTTTTTGATGCAAATTTTATTAAATTACTGCTTTAGTTATAAATTAGGTTGGATATTTTGAAATTTAAATTAGTATGCATGAGTAATGAAGTGTGGCACTTTTATGTTGTTTGATCATCAGTTTCCTGTCAATATCACCTGTTTTTCTTTATCTTTTTTGCTTCTTTTCTTTTCAGTTTTTACTATATCAGTTCTCCTATTATGTAGTACTGGTTTTTCTCTATGTTAATTACAAAAATACCAAAATTTTTCAGTTTTAGACGTTTCGTTCCCGCACAATTAGTCAATTCGTATGTTTCCACATACCTAAAACACCGGAGTTATTTATCTTAAATTTCGACGCTCAAATATAATATATTATTTGCCTAATACAAAAATCTTTTTCTTGATTGACAGGCACTACGTCAGATGAAGATAAATCATTTTGCTAGTTGCCTTTTGAAAATATTTTGACTTACATTTTTTTGCAGGTCTATTTGAATTCTTTTTACTATTGAAGTGGCTGGTTCTGAATGGTGTTTCTAGCACTACAGGTGTTAACTAAATTACTGTTCTAAGTAGTTTTTTTTTAATCTTAGTTTTGCACTTCCTACTTGGATTAAACCCAAAAATTATAATCAATGCATCTGACACTTTTTTGAGTGATCAAACTTGATTAACCTCTTGAACGTCCGCTAACATTGCTTGAATGTCTTATGATCCACCGGGTGATCATAAGGACGCTCGAAGACTTAATATGATTAGTATTCATGATTAAGTACTACTTTTAATGTACATTTTAATCGAATGATAAATTATGCAAAATGTAAGTTTAGTAAACGTTTAAAGCCAAACTGTAAACTTCGCTGTTTTTCGCACTGCTGCAAAAAAACGACCTTTTACTTCACAAAATGACGTTGTACCAGTCTCGAAGATATTATTATAATTATTGTGAACAACGACAAGACGACATATGTCGTACCTTCTCGTACCTACTCGTACATAGTATTTAAACAATGTGGGGTCCCCGAAACCACAAGCAACATGATATAACCATGTGACATTTTACATACAAGTATTTGGTTGAATGATTTATATGTTTTAAAAGTTGCTCAAACTGGTTCTCAGTGGATAGTAGCAAGTATTAAAGATCAGTAGGAAATAATCTTAATAAAGAAACAATCTATTGAGCTATTTGTAATGGCAGATATCGTAGAAGATGACGGGACCTGCTTGTCAGAACTAACGGTCAATATTGGCCCTGGAATGGAAGTCCAGGAAGATATCCTAGGAAAGGGAATGACAGAAGCTAACAGTATTAGTATTTCTGATGATAATGGTTACCTGCAAATGTTTATGATGTACTGGATCGCTATAACAAACGAAGCAAGGCCAACGAAACGAGATGGATGGATTGTGTCAAAGATAGAAAGTAGGTGAATTTTGATATAATAACTGTTACTGTAACTGCACCAACCCTTAATAAATAAGGATAAGAGCAAGTGAATGATGATGATGAAAGCAAAAATCATACATCAATGATGACTTGATAATGATTAACCCAAGTAAGGTTAATTATAACAAAAATAAATAGATTCTTAAAATTGTTGGAGCTAATAATTTAATTGTAACTATTGAGTCTTATGTCCGAACAAAAAATATTTTTGAAAGGTTCATAAATCAAACGTTTACTGCTAAAAATGCTTAATCATTTTGTATGACCTACAATGAACTTGAATACTTCCTGTAAGGAATTTGAACTATTGATTAAATAGTAGATTAATGCATACATGAGAATTAAATGACTTAGTCATAGAACGTAGTACAACATCGACAAATGAAACATAAAGAAAATGATGAATATCTCAATACTAATACATCATGAATTCATGATAACTAAATGCAAAAAACAGACAAAAAGGAAAAAATACAGAATAGAAGATACCGTTTCAAGGAAATGCACAAAGACAAATATAATTTAAGAATCATTAATGAAGGTTTGAGAAGACACAAGCGAATTAACGAACAGCTCAATGCCAAACTAACATTAATAGTTGAAGAAACAACTCATAACACCAACCGACCGCATGTCAGTCCTTTTAACGAAGAACTTCGGGCAGTAACCAAAACTAACAACGAGCGGGCCAAAAATGAATTCTATGTCTATACTATTAAAGTCATTAATGCTAAAGATACGTAGAAGGAAGTAATGCTATTAAGCATGTGCTTATTATAAGTAACTTAACGAGTGAACTCAAGAACGAGACGTAGTGTAACCATGGTAAAGGAAATTCAACGGATAGTGTCTACACTAATATTTTAAAGAGGTAAAGTTTGTGAGTTAGGATGTAGGAGGTTTTCTTCGGAACTTCTGAACCGATTCCGAAAGTTTGCTGGCAAGGAGCTATAATATTGCCGAGCGTCATAGGCTATAATAGAAACGTTTATATGGGGTAATTTCTAGCCATAACACGAACAAAACCGTGGGCTTGTGAGTCTATGAATCTGGTAGGTAACGCAAAATTTAACAATGATGATAAAAAATTACGTACTACTTGTGTAAAAATTAATTGACACAAAATTAGGTTTCTAATTCTATAATGCTTATAGTCACAAGAAATCAGTTATTGAAGTTTTTGGTACGGTATTTCTTCTCGTCAAGCATTATTTTTCGTCTTTGACGGCTGATGACGTCAAAGTATGAATTGTACTGTTACCAAGTCTATGTAACAGTTCATGTATAGTTTGTTATATATCTTGTTTAACATATACTTTTTAATTTATTATCACATCTGTACCAGTTTTTATCTTTTCATCGGAAGCCAATCGAATATTTAAATCTCACGAAGTGTTTTAGATGAAAATATCACTAGAACTAATCAATGATCATGTGTCGCTGATATGGAGTTTATTTAATTTGTTGATAGTTATCGTATGTATCATTTTGTTGGTTTCTTTTGTCACTTCCTTTCTGTTCTTACCGACATTTTTCTGTTCTTACAGGCATTAATTTTGAGTTGCTCGGTGTATTTTTCTTTATTTTTGGGTCTTAATTTTTGCTAGTCTTGAGCTTATATGCATTTAGTACCCAATTAGTTAAGAACTTGTTACGTAGAACTTTTATTAAACAATGTGGTTTTAAATTCAAGCAGGTAAGTTAATAACTCCAATTGTTTCTCCTGAAACCATTTCTCTTAATTGTCTAAACTTCAATAATTGTTGAAGTTTAGACAATTAAGATTTTCAATCCAGAAAAAATCTTACAAAAAAAAACAACCGTGTCCTAAAACCCCCAAGAATCACAGACACAAAGCAAACAAAGAATGTTGGGCATAGCCTGGGGGCCAAATTATATCGCGAGATAAAGATAGAGGAATCGCGTGACGGTGCTACGATTAATGTAATTTCGGTACCAAGTAACATTTGGAGTTTGGACGTCATTCACGAATGTTGGTATCGATGTTGCGAGAGTGATGTTGCACAACACAACTTGTGGTTGGATTTTGTTTGATTATTGTTGTAAGTTGAGATGTATCGTTGAACAAACAGTAGCAGGACGATTTAGACTCGTTCTTAAGTAATTCATTGAAATACAAAGAAGAATGTGAATGTATGGGGATGCTTTTGCCCTGTAATGGGGAAAACTAGGCTAGCATTAAAAAAAAGACAATATAAATTAAAGTTTTTTTTTTTTTTTTTCTGCCAACCGCTTAAATCAAGCCTTAAACCTGTACTGAGAGTCGGGACTTATTGAACTTAAACATAACATGACAGTCTCCGATAACCCAAAATGCCCGCCCTTCATAAAACATTAACTTCGCCTTAACAGAATATTTCATATGACAGAAAAATAATAGTTAGTCTAGTGATCCCATGGCGACCACTGAGCATGAGAGGTTCGATGGCCGGGTCGGCCAAATCGTTATTGAGGTTTTACATCAAGAACTTCTCGGAATAAGTCGGGTTTTGTGCCAAGTTTATGGCGGTAGGCTCGGCCCCTATTACGTGACACAAATATAATATAATTAGCCAAATGTGGGTGTACTGTAAGTAAGGTACACTTTTGCCTTATCCTTCAAGAATGACATACGTGATGTTTTTTTTTTCAATAAGTATGACCAACTGAAGGGACAATCTGTTTTACAAATTGTTCAATTTCTTTATTATTTTTGTAATTCTAATGATTAATAATTTTATTTTATTGTAATGATAGTCCCAGATTTTTACAATATATATTCTGACAAATGTACACTATTCTGTTCTGTAAATTGTGTTGCAGTGATCTATCTATTAACTTGTGATATTAATTGCTTGTATTGTGTTAGCGTAAAATTATAATTTTTGCATGCATTTTGGTAAAATATAGCTGAACTTGCCTCTTATTTGTTTATAAATATCACCATGTACTGTACCCATATTTGCAAAATAAACATTTACTTACTTATTTAACATCGTGAGAAAACTTGAACTAATATTATGGTGTAAACAAGCGTAGCGATCGATATTCGTTCCATCTGTGTATGTGTATATATCTCTATGCAAATGTATTTTCCATAGGGGTTTCCTGACCGTCTTGGGATTTCCCTTTACAAAATTATACAGGTTAATTTTATCAGTTGAAAATGTCTCAAGGAATCCATAGTGTTTTATGATTACGAGATTATTAATAATTAAAATTAAAATATAAATGTAATAGTGATTATATTTATTGAGGAAAAAAATCGATGACTCATATTTATATATAATAGGTAGGTACCTATTATATAAAACTTGATTTGTAACAGGTATTGTTCATTACTTACAAATTATTACAATAAAATTGAAATAAATTATGTAACTTGTTTTTTGTTGTTTTTTTTTCTAGCGTGAAAACCTTCTAGACTAAAAAGAGGTCAATTTTCGTTTATTTTTTACATATTATATTTTATGTTGTTGATTTTTCCATCAAGACATATTCATAAATACTATTTTTATGAATACAAAGGACAATTATTAGACTCCTTTGAAAGAATGTTAGAGGGCACCAGGACGTTTCCGACGTATTAACGATTGCACGTTAATTTACAAAACTGAAACTTTTCCTTTAAAACATAATGTTCAAATTCCTTTGTAAATAATAGTTTCTTCAAAATAATTTATACAACCTCCGCGAGGGAATGAAGGTTTTATATTGAAGTTTGTAAGGTACAAAGTTGCCTGAAAAATTGAGTTTAATCTCATGCGTCGTTATGTATGACGCAATACCTACTCAGCCGTAATGGCTAGTGTCAATCAAAATTATAAACCAACAAACTTATTTATGCGTTCACTAAAATAATTGCTATGCCAATGTCGACTGTATGCCCTTGAAATTGGGTTCAAGGATTGCGAAACAACGCCATTAAAGAAAATGATTTTGGTAATACGTTCTGAGAATTGGCTTGGATCAAGACGTTTCGGTTAGACTAAAGTTAGTCAATGTAAAAATATTTTAAGGAAGTACACGGTTAGATCAATCTATTTAATAATATCTAATTTTTAATTCCAAGAAAATTAAATGATTTCGAAATGTAAATAATTATTTTTAATTATTACTTCATATTTATTATTTTATAAATATTCAATTAATAAAATTTTAGATTTAATGTTCATAAATCACGCTTTTAAAATAACTAACAATAAAGGTATGAGAAAAATAATTTTAGTAAGATAAAACATGATATCATATTATTAATCGTTACGCTAAATAAAAATAGTAAAGCAAAACTTATTGAATTATAATTATTTGAATCTTAAATAAAACATTTATAAATGATGCCCGTAATTATTATATGTAAATCCAAATCGTTATAATAATTTTATTTGCCAAATTACATATGTATTTATCGTCTTAAACTAATTTATTATTTTTCAATGTTGTTAGTTCGCACGTGTTTCTTAAACGTGACTTTTGGTTGCTTTAGCTAGCTTATCCCTAAGATTTTCTAAATAATTCTTAAATATTCACAAAGAAGAATATACTATCCGATAAGACAACATAAATAATTTTATAAAATTTTATTTTACACTGTAATTACATTTTGAATTATTGCTGACCATTTGTTTTAATAAAAATAATTATACGTTTATTATTTAATTAAGATTAATTATTTCACAAACTCAAATTCAAATTCAAAACTTGTCATTATTTTGTATTAAATTTTATTATTATTTAATTTCTAGTGATGCCTGTTACTAAATTAAATATCTTCTTGACTTTGATGTAGGTATTTGATAGATACCTAACCAACATTAAGGTCATCAAGTACATTCGAGATATTAATTTCTCAGCATTGAAATATGGGTTGTATGCACTATAATTAAGTATGTCTGTCTCATTTTTCTTATACATTTTAAAATGAGAAAATTATCAACCAAACTTTTAAAAAAATGTCTGACTGTAGCACGTTTGATAGTTATTTCCGTGTGGTCCAAGTTTTATCAATTTCTACTACTAATGTGTAGTAACTTAAAAAAATCTGTCAAAGATAATGACAGCTGAATTAATTACATCTTTTTCGAGTCAATGACCACATATAAAAAGTTGTTCGTATATTATAATTATTTATTATGTTTAAATTACTTCTGAATGTGTACATGTAAATAGAATAAGATTTTACGCGAATTCGCATTTAATTTTTGCACTTATGTAAGTAAGTGTGTACCTAAAATTGTACAAAAAAATACAGAAAATAATTCAACGATTATTGAATACGCTTCTACTTTCACAATACAAAATCCATTCATAAAAAAAATTGCAAAAAAAATCGCAATACGAGAAAAAAATCAGCAATTAATTCCCGCCATCCATTGTACACACACATCCGTCACTCGCACTAGCCAGCGACATTGACAATGGACGGTTCGGACTTGGTATGCGGCCTTGAAGCGAATTCGGCGCTCGGACGGGCGCGGGAAACGAGATCGGGTTTTTTTTTATAATCGATATTAGACGTGCAGAATAGATTATTCGATTCGACGTGCAAAATATGTATGGTGGTATCGATTCGGGAAGTTTTATGCGAGGTAGCCGTTTTATGGATTATTTATTGATGTTCTTTAATGTAAGAAAAAAAAATGGTATCGTAATTAATTAAGTAGGCTGACTCCTTACAACATTGGACCAAAACCACCCCTCTATAATAATAATAAACCATCGAGAAAACAGGAAACATGATTTAGGATTTGGAAAATCCATGAGTATCCTAGCAAATTATAAGTATGCTATAATTATGTAATCACAGAAGTGGTTTATCCATAATTATTACCATAAATTAGCTTATCTAAATGCTACAGATAAAAAACGTAAAACACGTGAATAAGTGCAACAAGAATTTTGATGTTTTTATAAAAACTAGAGTCATGGCCAGGTATTGATATTTTTTGAGTGAGTAATAAAAAATAATTGAAATGCAAATTAAAACGGTAACGGATGACACAAAAATGGCTCATGATTGTAATAGGTTATCTTTTAGTTTGTTTGTGAAAATATTTATGAAAAATGAAAACAAGAAAAAACTAAGAGATACAACAGGGAACGCAACAAATAAAGATATTTTCCTTTAGCAGATGAATTAATATCTGTGATAAGAAGTCTTTGAAGGTTAAATTGAAAATTGAGAGTCAAATTTTTACCAAAAAAAAAATGGTTTCGGGGTCAGACGCAAACGTAAACAGTGTAAAACTGAAAAGAATACATAAATAATATTCTACATAAGTAAATTCTTCATGGCATTGGGTATAAATTTGCAAAAATAAGAGTGGAATCGTCTGAAGATTATTTCGTTATTGAAAATTTTGTAACCGTGTGGATTTTGTAAGAGATATAATTATCTTACCTATATTGGATGCGTAAGGCGGATGACCGGGTAATGCCCAGCTCATTGTTTAAATTATAAGTAAAATCTTCCGGTTTACTTATAAGCAAAAAGCTACTTGTCGAACATTTTTCCAGCAATTTTATTAGGATTAGCAGTTTTATTACCAATCATTTTAGATGCAAATTGAGCATAACCTTGAAAATACCCGAATTCTGGTAATCCTATCTGCAAGATAACGTGAGCAAACTTGATTTATACGAACACAGACCCGATACCGATATACATGGTATGTTCTGGTAGCTGTTTATTATTATGATGCCATTTATCATGAACTTGAGATGTGGATTTTTTTTCGTTTTTAATAGCCATATCTCAAAGCGTGTAAGACCCGAATCTTATAAGACCGTCTTTCCATCAAGAGGTCCTATAAACCAGGTAGATATTTCAGAATATTTGGTTAAAGTTGTTTTCCGAACTTAAAATTGAAAAGATGAAAAATATTCTTGAATGTCTAGATATTTTTTGCTAATAGAGTTTGCGTGCTTATTTCTTCTCCACCTTAAATTATAATTGAAAGCTCGTGATTCCAAATTTAATCAAACCACCTAACCAGTTTCCAGTCTAGCTCACCCATTTAAATACTAAACACAGCCACAAAATAAATCTTCAAAACCTTAAGCAGACCCGGATGGCAACACAAGTTACGAAAACTTACATAATGCGAGCCAGAGGGTTTCTTATCATCGTCCTTGTAACGGTTCGAGAGCCTACCGGGTCACAAAGTCAGAAGTTATCGTGTTTAAAAGCCAAAGCTTGTGCAGAATGACTTAATTGAATGTCGAGGAAATACGAGTTTTTTATCGTGGGGTTACACGTGTTTTACTGGGCATTGTTTTGGTTAGATATTTTAGCGGGAGGAAAAAGACCGCTGGTCTTTTAGAACTTTTTATGCATAGTTGTACTTATATTATCTTTATGCCTAAAAATAAGCAATGTTTATCTGTAGTATCAGTATCAGAACATATTATAAAACAAAGTCCTTCACCGCATCTGTCTGTCTGTCTGTTCACGATAAACTCAAAAACTACTGCACCTACTTTCATGCTGTTTTCACCAATGGATAGAATGGATCATGATGAAGGTTTGTGGTATAAAATTTGCCATGCGGGCGAAGCCGGAAGGGGGCATCTGCTAGTTGTATTATCAAGAAAGGTCGTGTTATGGATGAGCATTTGTTTTAAATGATGAAACACAGCACAGCCCCGTAAAGTTTTAACGCACCGAAAAACCGTCATAGCACATATTTTCAGAACAAAACCTAAAAAAATAATCGTCCCAATTACAAATATATGGGAATATTTTCGTCTTGTACGTCTTATAAGACCAATCAAATAAAGAATAGTTTAAGTAAAAACTAAATCAATGAGGTAATATCATCCCGGAAAACGTAATAACAAATACCTACTTAATTCATTAAACCACACGGTTCGTTATCTATGTAATTGCATTAATAAAAAACCAGCAGTCAATGTGTTAAAACCTCTGCCGATTGAACTCGACCTTGACTATTTTCAAGGTTCATCCGTGATCATCTATCTTATAGGACTCGGCTTTCATATACGGGATAAGATTTATTAAATAATTGTTAATGAAAAATTAAATAACTAGTAATTTTTGTTAAGTTTTGTTAAGTACTGACGGGTTTTGTAACTTGGAATATAATAATTTAAAAGATTGGTTGGTTTTCTTTAAAAGAATTAAATTGTTAAGGTAAGGTGTAAATTTCATAAAATTCAGTTTTAATTTAGACACGTATCAACATTAATACATCCAATAAAAATCAAAGCAAAAATGTGAACATTTTTAATGATTTAATTATAATTAAAAGTTTATACGGATGTGCAAATACTATTGTTTAAAATAATTATGATACAATAAACATATTCTAGTTACTCGTAACTGTGAGACTGGCGCTAAATTTGCGTTCCAATGGTAACCAAAATAGACATTAAATGACAGAGACCTAATTGATCCAGTTATACAACATTAATAGTTAAAGTATGTAGTTGAAATATAAAGTGTGATATTTCGAATTTGTTAGATTTGATAAATTTCATTTAAAATATTATCTATTAGGCTGAAATTCCGATTTTAGCTAGTTACAAAAATTATAATGTAGGAACTTTGCCTAACCTGGGGTTCAAATTCCGACCTTAGCAGTCGCACTTGCGACACGAGGCAGATGAGATCCATTTAAAAATATTACTCGATAATCATTATCCAAAGTCAAGGGTTAGATATTATTATAAACTGATGAAATAAGGAAGAGATAACAAGTACAATATAAACATTATTTTTATATAAGAGTGCTTGATAGCTACCGCGTAACCGCGTATGACCGTCATGTGTAGTGTACTTGAATTTCGCTTTGGTACAAGACTTGGAGTGTGTAAACATTTTAAGATTATCTTGAATCTTTAATAAGCTCGTTGCCTAGAAACAGGACAAAGGGTTTCCGTGCATGTAGTTGTTATTTTAAATCTAACGTAAGAATAGACGCTAGAATTGACAAGAGACGACGAAAATATAGACTTTACTCGTGAATATTGACACACCTATAAACAATTGTATTCAATTCAAAAATGTTTTGCGGTCTTTGAAACAGACAGACTTAAAAATTCTAATTTATTTCGAAATGTTTGCGTTCCTGTAAGATTTTACGAGGAAATCGTTCTACACATTATCGAATCAGAAAAATGTCTGACTGGAATAATCGGTGCGCCAACGCCGAATTTAACGATTTTTAAATGACTGAGTTTACTCTGAATTATTATTTTATTAGGCACTGAAATCACGAACTTTAGAATTTGATTGTCTATAAACAAAAGGTTTTATATGGTGATCATCATAGTTCTAATGGCTTTGGATGCGGAATTGATACATCGTGATGGAGTAATGAACGACCATTGTTCGTCGATTCGCCTGACGTCGAGTCAGTTGAAGACTTCCGAAATGTTCAAGGTTTATCATTAAACTAGCTACTAACTTTTGAATGAAATTAGCCTACAGAATTTCGCATCAAACGTTTTGAATAGACTGATTTCAATAATCAGGGTATCGCGGACAAAGATGATGAGCTTATAGATAATGTTTAATATCCACTTAGAACCACAAATAATTTCCAATACGAAATTAAACATTTAGAGTAAAATACTGTTTATTAGACTTATAAGACTAAAAAGATTTCTAACCTTTTCCTCCTGAATGGACTGGCCTCCGTTTTCTGATAGCGGCGTCGATGGTGCACTGTATCCTTTAGGTCCGTCGTCATGTGGAGTCATCTGTCTTTGTATATCATTCTCCTGATCATGATGTGCCCTCAGCTCTTGTAAACCACTTTTGAATTCTGATAGTCTAAGCACGGACGGTTTAATCTCCGGCATTTCATCCGGATGTTCATATCTTCTCAAATCAGCTAGGTTAGTTGCTAAATGTCTGTGGTGGTCTATAGGCGGGGGCACGCCTATTGATCTTAAGTGCTCTATACTTCTGTGTATATGGGAATAATTGTCTACTGGTATTTCCGCCATTAAAGGCGAATTGTGATAATCTAAGCCACCTCCATCAGGCCTATAGTCGATTGTCCTTCCTTCCATCATCTTGGCTACTTTAATATTATTCTATCTAATGTGTATAAACTGTCTCGTTTTTGGCACTTATAAAAATACGTGTCTTATCTTTCCTTTGATATTAATGTCATGGAATTTTTCCGAGATCCTCCGTTTTCATTGGGCTGCAAAAACAAAATCTATCTGTAACCTTTTGTTGAAATTTGTCTCGAAATCCATAATGCTGCTGCGAAAGTATAACAAAACCTAATAGTTTTCTATAACAAAGTTGTTTGTCTGTTTATTATAGATTAGACGGGTAAAAAAGATGGCGGTTTTTTTAGCTAGCAGGTGACGAGTTGGCGCGTAGGTTGTGTCAATGATCTAGCCCCTAGCCCACATGCCGCAACGAATAAGGCTTCGATAATCACATTGTATAGACGTGCTTACAACATGTGCGTTCGCTTAATGATGATTTTTATCTCTGACGCGTAATTTCTGTTTGGTTGACGTTGAGGCTGCTTTGAGAAGACGCTGTTTAACCGAGATGCTTTGTTTTAAATAAATTATGCATTTAAGATTATTATGGTAATGATTGTTGGTATTTTGAAACTTTTTTACTTAGATTTAATTGTTTAATTATTTTTTGTTAAGGTTAACGTACGGTTTAGCACACCTGGCAATTTTGTTAAACTATTATTTTATTATGTCATCGTCTGTACTCGCAGACCCAACATACACGGCTGTCAAAGCTGTAATTGCGGGTATAGAAAATAAAGCAACAACGCTTTGCGGTTTTGATCCGCACCTGCTATTTAATAATGATTCTTGCAGGTAAGCAATAAAGGTGTTTTTAGTAATTTTGGTGTCGGCAGGAGGCTGGGTACTTGACGATGTGTAAAGAAGGCCTCATGGTTGATCGAGTTCAAGATTTGTATGACTAGTTCGGTCCAGGGAAGTGGTTTAAGGCATGTAATTAGGTTTTTGTTGACGTCTATTTGTTTTACGTTATTGTTACCTGTCCTTCGAGTAGTTGCTCCACTGAGGACCTTTTGTTAAATTAAAATGTAAGATAGATATTATTTTTAGTTTTTATATTCAATGATTATTGTAGGACATAATTAGTTTATTTTATTATTATTTTACAAAGCGACAATTTTAATTAAATAATTAAAAACCCAAAAATAATTTAACCAAATAATTATACTAACTTTTAACTAGGTTCGTTTCCACGTGTGAGTTTCATACAAAAGTCATAAAAAAATGTCTCATTTTAACCCTTTTAAAGATTGGAAGATTGACAACTTTTTTTTACACAGAAAAAAAAACCATAAAAATTATCATAAAAAAAGACCTGCCAACTTTTTTTTATGTCACTTAGTTTTAATACTTTTAGGTAGGTATGCGTTTAATGGGCAATGGCCAGCCATTGGTGATTTCTTAGTTATCGAAGCGTAAGATACAAGGTTGTTTGACAAGAAATACTTATCTCGGATAAAACCGTTTCTAATAATTAAATTGTTGCGTAAAAAATATTGTGCAACTTATTTAGTTTGATTTCGGAAATATGGGTTTGTAAAACCTCAAAATCTGTCAAATATTTAATCGGTTTCCGGGTTTACATGTTTTAATTCAGTTTGTCTTACTTAATGGCATTAATTTGAAAAAGTCAAATAAATAATTTCAATAAAACATTAAATCAATACTTAAAGCATTTTATTATATTTTTCTTTGATTGAGAGTTGTACTTAAGTTCGTTATAACAAAATATTAGAATAATGTACATGGAACTCTTAATTATTTCCGTATGCTAGTTGCTTTGATAAGTGATTTAAGTTTCATTTAGTTATTTTTTAAATTACCTATTGAATTATGAGTCGCCATTACAAATTATTTTTATATTCCATCTCAAGTTTAATTATTTCTTAAAATATACAATATTTTAAGAAATAATTAAACTTGTGTTGTTTATTAGAACTATTCAAATATAATCGCACCGCAAGGATAATATGTCTACAGTAATCTTAACGAAAAAAATGACAACAACAACAATTGTTTTTTTACCAACAACAACATTATGGAATTCAAGTTTCTGTAAAAACTCATCAAAAAAAAATTCGGAAGTTGGGCAGCTGTACACAACAAAAAAACTTCGTCTAACAATTCACAAACTAAATGTTTTCAAACAAAGAAACAGCAACAGGCAAACAGATCGCAAATCAAGTTAATTTCAAAATATCGTCACGGTACAGTGTCCAAAAATATTTCCGTATTTATAGTCCGGGCATTATTCAAGGTCGACTTTGACAGACGGCGAGCGCCCGACTCACAATTACAACACACTTCTCCACCGGGAGGGATCTTACGTAAAATCCTCTCCCCTCTCGGGGTGAACACTCCCCCAACTCACAGTAAACGAGAAACAGCGATCCAACTTCCAAATTAATTAACAAAAAATTTACCTGTCACTGTCCAAAAATTCTTCACAATCACCAACTATATCACCATAATAAATCACAGTTTGTTCCTATCTAATGTCACTAAAAATATATCACATAATAAAGGTAACACTAATGTCACAACACGTCCCAAAGGCAACAGTCCAAGGCTTTATCGCCAAAATTACTCAAAAAATCCACGTGCTCCTTGCAAATAAACATTTAAAAAATGCCGGCGATTGAAAAAAACGCCGAGCCGTGCTCTTGACCCTGCGGTAAAATTATGAATGCCGGGCGTCGTTACTAGGATCCAAATTACCAGATTTTTTTGTGCTCAATATTTTAGTGTGCTATATAAATTATTATAGCTATAGGTAATCCACACGTGAGCGCTCCGTCTCACTCGCACTCGGCGATTCGCGCGTGCACCGGCCTGCAGTAGCGCGAGTGTGAGGCTCCTCAAGAAGACATGTGCGAGCACAAAAAGCCGGCCTCTCCAGACGTAATGTTTCTCAGATAAAGTACTACGAGCCACCACCGGCTACTCGCATCACAAAAATGCAATACAAAACGCCCGCTCGTCCGCCTTTAGACCGACGCGGCAAAAACGAGACTGAAATTCAGATCTATAGTAGAAAAAGTGAACTACACCGCGCGAGGGGTACACTAACACATAAAAATGAAAAAAATCACACGGACGCTAACATCGACAGCGGAGCTTAAAAAATCGGAGTGGGGAGTCGTCGTCACTACTCTGACAGCTAACTCTGTCTCGCTCTAGCGGCGTGAGGCCGCACACACACAACGAAGCGGTGGTTAAGCGAAAAAAATGTGTACACATTTTTTTATTATTCACGATTTTTATGTGTGTAAGTGGGCTCGGTGCGAGAAGGACGGCATGCGGCGGGCGTCATACAGCCTCCGTAGCGGGAGCGGGACAGCGCGCGTCGCCACGTGCTCGTCCCTTGGTATTAAATAATAATTAAAATGGCTACAAGACCGGCGATACGAGATACTGTTCGGTAGACGATTTTTTGGACGAGCTTTGGCCTTTTTTGCCGAGCTTTTTGCGGAATCGACGAAAACGAGGTAAGACACGTTAGACGCGTGGTTCATAGAGAAAAAACCGCGGACCGATTGACACATAATAAACGAAATACGCGCAGAAAAAGTCGCGCCGGGGAAAAAAACCAAGGACGCCGCGCGAAAAAGAAGTTATTGATTAAAACAGGGCTGTCATTGACCAGACGTAAATGAGGGTGGCTAATTGTATGCAGTGGATCCGGCAGGAATCGATTACTCAACGCCTTAAAGAAAGAATTTAAAATTGAAAACAGTGTTTGTGCAAACACGGAGCATAAGGACGGCCATAATGAATCAGGGGATGTTGTGTAACTTAATGAGAATCCAACGGATTTTATAAAAAAACGTCTTAAAAAAAATTAAGAAAAATAAAACACTGCACAAAAACCGAACTTTGAAAAGTAGTTTGTAGAAGAAATAAAAGATGTCAAAACTAATTTCAAACCTGCTGAAGTAGTTATCGGACACTTTTTATTTATTTTTGCACTTTTTTGTACAACAATTTATTAAATTATTACTTACCTACTTCAATTATAGGTAGATTTTTTAAATTTTAATTTAGTCCTGATCAGTGGAACTGTTCAAAAAAGAGGGTCCTAAATCCTATAGAAAAAAATAATCCTGTGCATCTGGACAATGGTCTTTGTCAATGACCATGGGGTAGATAGCACTATTCTATTCATTTCTATGTTAATATATGCATAAAGTAATTAAACGTACACGGTGTAGCATTAGTACTATAAAAGTATGAGCAGATGTGTCGATGCAAACATTAAAAGGGGACTTTTTATTCCGCGATATCTATAAAATTATATTAAACGGGAAGACTTTAAAAACCAGATACCATAGAAAAAAATATGAACGTGTCAATTTTTTAATTGAGTTTAAAATGCAATTTATAAAAGTTTGAATTGCAGTGTCGACTTCCTGTGTCTTTAAAATGCATAAAAAAAAAAATGTATAAATCAAAGTTAAGTGTCATAAAATCCTAAATGGAAAATAAATTGGATTTTTTGCAAAATATGATTAATGTAATCAGTAAAAACACACTCTACTAACACGTATGTAAAAATAAAAATAAAAAAACGTAACTTTTAAACGACGGCTAGACGTATCAAAGAAACGATACATAAATTAAAACTACAGCTTGACAACTAAAGCTCATTGCAAAAAATATAATGGAATGGTGATTTTAAAAGTAAGAAATTAAATCATCTAAATTTTTTTCGAAGAAGTACGAGAATCGTACAAAGTCTAGTGACTTGGACGTTGCTAAAGAGGTCCTAAATTCGGAAGTTCTGGGCAATCATAAGAAAAAGATGATTTTCTGTATTAAGAATTTGACCAGAAAAGCATCCTCTCCCGTCATATATGTGTTGTTCAAGAGAGGGATCATAATAATCTCATAATACATTAAGTTACCATCTAAGTACAGATTGTAAAATAAAATAATTAAGTTATTGAAAAGATCTCTTTCTAAACAAAGGGGATCCAGGTTGTAAACTAGATCATTGTATAGATAGATAGGATTAACGTACTACAAGTTTTACTTAAAGATCTAAAAGAGAAAATAAACCTAAACATACTACTAATCTCCTTATAAGATTAAAACATTTATAACTTGAACGAGTAATAAAACTCGTCTTGTTAAACAAAAAGTAAGCTGTAATAAAATCATAAAATTATTTCAACAAATTTTCGGGCTTCTTTTTAAACTTTTCTTGACAATGAAGTGACGAAAAAGTGTAAAATTTTATCACTTTATGACAACATCGCCTAATTACAGTGTCATAAAAAAGTTTGTCTTTGTTTTCTTAAACTTTCGATTTTTGTTAACTTTAAAAGTGACGTCAGTTTTGTGACGTTTGTGATAAAAAATGCTTTGTCGACGAGACAAGATAACAATAGCAACAAAAATGTAAAAAGTATAAACTAATTGGGTAATTAGAATAATTTGATAAAAAGTGAAACTTCTAGTAAAGGATGTTTTGTATGCTCATTAAGTAATTAGAAATAGTTAATAAAGAACGTAAGTAAAGTAGTAACAGATTGATACTAATATCGTTTACTTCATACAGTTATCGTTTCGATAAAAAAAAAATATTTAAAAAACCATCGACGTTGCAAGCAATATTTCACATCACTGCTTCAGTGATATTTTCGCTACAAAAAAGCAAATACTCGACGCTTTGTTTCAAAATATTTTTTCACTTTTTTCCCTCCATTTTATGATATTCACGTGTTTCATAACACTTTTGTTTTCAATACTTTTTTACAATTTCTATTTTATTTTGTCCTTGAACTTTTTTTTTCATTCGGTGCCCTATTCATATGCATTACTTTTTTTTAAAGCAAGGGATTGAAGTTAGTGAATAGACTTTTTTATTTTGATTCTAAAATCACCTGTTTTGGGACTTGGGACTAGGAAGGAAGTTGATCGAATCTTTTCGATTTTTTCTTTTATTCTGATTCAAATGTTTTCAGGTGTGTATGGCAAGTGTTTTTTTGTGCAAGCTTTGTAGTGTAAATTATTGAAAGAAGGTGATGTCAGTTTGAGTATGAATTTAAAATTGTGAGAATTTTTTGGGTCATACTTTTTTTTCTTGTAGACTACAATATTTCCTTGTACAAGCAAGATTAATGGTGGATGTGGGTTTATTTGACTGACAGACTGTTTTGGGATTTAAAAATGTACAATTTTTGACGTTGTCTTAAAAATTGGATATGTGTGCAACTGACATCATAATTGTGGGAACTAATAAAATATCTAAGCGACGCACTGCGGTTTTTATTAAACATTTTATTTGATTTTGGATTTTTATTCGTGTAATTTTCATAAATTATCTTTTATTCTTTCTTATTAGACCTAATTCTTTGGATACTTAAATTATAATCTCAAACAATCCGATAAGAACTCTCAAATACTATTAATTTCTCGTTTAAAGAAAGGGTTTTAATAAGTAGACTTTAGAGAACAAGATTTATGTTCAGCAGGGCTATTGCGTATCTTTTTAAATGTCAGTGGCTATCATAGTGTGTAACTGTCAAATGGTTATAATTTGGTACAAAATGGAACCATTTGACAGTTAATTGATGGACACTATGATAGCCGCTGATATTTAAAAAGATATGCAATAGCCCTGCAGATCACACGGAACATTGTACAACACGAACATGAAGACCCAGAATTAAAGTTGGCCATTTTTCGATACTATGAAAGACCAGAATCAATAACTCTGACATTTTTGGACCAAATCCAATCACTTGTTGATTGAATTTGGTTCAAAAATATCTTTACTGATTCTATACAATAATAAGCAAAAATTTTAATTTTTTTTTTGAAAATTGTTCTCTCATAGTTACAGTAAGTGTGCCAGTACTCCATTTTCAATGGTCAAACTATGTTACACCATAGAGAAAAGGCATAGCAGATATTTATTATGACGGTTGCCGCATGACCTTGGTTGGCCTTCTAATGCTGTATCATTTTCCATGACTGTGTTGAGAGGTAACCCAGGGAATATTTAGAGACGGCTAAAATTTAACAGACGTCGTCAAGGTCATCTGATGCCGAACTTACTTTGATGATGGTATTTAATCAGAAGTCGTAGACTGAAGCTTTGTACGAAGACATTTCGGGTTTATGGATAACTCTTTGAAGAAACTAAAGAATAACATGTATTTTAAAAACAGGGACAGATAGATTTACGAAGAAAGACAACTGCCAGCGGCTAAAAAGTTTCTTCTTACCAATTAGGGGCTTACGTCCCAACCGTGGGAGTCATGGAAACATTATAAGCATTAATGAGGCCAAATAATGCTCTTTCCTATCTTGGTTAAAAATAGATTTATTGTAGTAGTCATACACCTTCCTTACAACGAATTGGCCAGAGTAACAGCCGACTCTTTTTTTTTTCCTGGTGGAAAATCATAAAATAACCCCTCCCGCTCTCGGGCAGAGCGAAAGGGAGTGTCAGACTTCTACTGACTAAAAACCACCCATGTTCCTTCTTAGCCCTTCATGTCGAGGCCGCGGTATCTCTTGCGAACAACCCGCAGCCCCGACGGGGTATCAGCCGACTCTCATCCTCTAAAAGCAGGTACTTAATTCTTTTAAGCTTTTCTTGAACTTAAATCATGGATTACCCCGTTTGTCGAGTGATCGCGATTACGACTGCTGAGCATGAACCCCAGTACCAGCTACGAAGTCTGGATTTGAGCCCAGTTGATGGCAATAGGCTTGCCCCTATTACAAGGGACTTAAAACGTAATTGGCAAAATGTGGGTGTCCTTTGCTTAACGCTTTGGGGGTTACAGGCGTGATGTTATATGAACCGAAAACACTGTTAGGATCTCCAGCATCTCGAGAAACAAATCGTGATCCAACACTACAAAAAAAAAAGAACTAACACTACGGCCGAACTACAAACTTGTATGCAGCTAATTTCTTACACGTACCTACCATCAAGGAACCTGTATTTTTCGGGGACCGCCATTTTGATCTACTCAATCTATAGTTCATCACTATAATGATCACATTACTCATTCGAAAACAATTGACAACTTTACTTTCAAAACCATTGCTAGTGCTAATCTTAAAACAAAAGCTATAGATGAAGTCAAAGACGCAATGGATGGCGATGACGTTGACGGTATCGAGGAAGTATAAGATGAAACAGGTCTGGTAGTAGGCGGGATGGTTCGTGCAAGTGCCCTGTCATTCATCACGCAAATGTTGGAACCGGATCCTAAAGACGGGTTCTGAGGCTAAGATCGAATTTTTTAATGTATCTTCATTACTTTGTAGGAATGAAGCCAGTACTATTAATAAAAATAGTTTGAAAATTATATTTGTTGTTATGCGTGTAATGTGGCATGTGGGTGATGTTAAAAATAACTAGGTTTTTGGAGAGATCCTAAAGAGAAAAATACTATTAGAAAGATTATGGTTTTAACATAACATAACATCAGAAGAGTTAGACAGAGGTGTACAAATAGTACACTCACATTTCGCCAGTTATGTTTAAGTCCCATGTTATAGGGACGAGCCAATTGCTATCAACCGGGCACAAATCCAGTCTCTGTGACTGCTACTAAGGAATCCTGGGACCATGGGAATCGAACCCATGGTCATAGTCACTAGACCAACGCGGCGGTCCAGTACCAATTATGTCAGTATTATAATAAAATAAATAGCACAAACATACAAAAGATGCCGCCAAAGATATCTAATACAAAGAATCATTTTAGAACAATAAAATCTATAGCAACTACTGGACGAAATAAAACAATAAAAAGTTATAATCCGAAAAAGGAAGCCGATTTTTTAGACTTGACAAACAACTTTGTCGGAACAATTTCCAAAGGCAAAAAAATTTCACTTTCACTTTTTGATCATAATACTTTTTAAAGAAAAAGAAAAAAGTTTTTGGCTTCTGAAAAAGTTGGTAAAAAAGTGAAATAAAAGGGTGGTAAGGAGACGGTATTACAAAATAAACAATAGCGAGGTGAGTCAAAAAACAAAGTTTTCAATATGCACCTGGTTTTCATTTTTTATATCGATTCTAATGTTTATTATAATCAAATAAGTTCCTCTTCCGACAGGAAGATGGGCGCCGTAGTTTTTTTCATATTTTTCAACAAAAAAATGTTTTTACTATTTTCAACCCTCTTCGTTTGTAAGAGGGTGCTATATAGTAACTCCGTCTCTTTTTTCTCCAGATTGAGGTTTTATTGTGGCAATGTGGTCGAATAGACCTTTTTTCTAGTGTTTATTTAAAATAGATTGTTTAATGCAGATGTTGTTAAAACTTAAGAATATTGAGTTAAAGGATTTTTTTTTTCTTTATAAACATAGGACATGTGATTGGATTTGGTTTCTATTATAACTATTATAAGGTTTGAATCCTAGTTTGATTTTATTTATTTATGTACACACAAAATACAAAAAAAAGGAAAATACATAAAAAATAGAAGAGCACAAAGGTACTGCTTATTTCATAAGAAATTTTTTCCAGCAGACCTGCGAGAGGAGAGTTGGATTAGATATGTAGACACAGTGTGTAGAAAAGACAAATGGGAAAATTTTAATTAGAAAAGTGTATTGATATAAAATAAACATACATACAAATATATACGCATATAAAAATAAACACTAGTATTATGAATATATACATATAATGTATAAACATACATATATACAGAATATTACAGTATAGAGGAGAGGTAATGTTCTCTGACTTGTTTTTTGAAAATATACAAAGATTTAGAGTCTAGAATTTTAGGCGGAAGTGAGTTCCACAAACGTACTGCGTGAACAGAGAAGGATTCATTTGTTCACGTGGAAACCATTCTAGAGCCTAATATTTTTTCTTGTGCGTATTAATTCTTTTATAAAATAAATTAATATACATAATTATGTACTTGTATATTAATCAGCCTACAGCAATTCACTGCTGGATATAGGCCTCTTCAATCGCACGCCAATCAATAGGGATGTTTCCTGACTAAAAAAAAATTGATTCTGTTTAGTCCATCTGTTAGATTATCGAAAAATATAAAATACGTGTTTTTATTTTATTAAATTAATGAAAAATGACGAAAATAAAACGTGTCAAAGATCATGAGTGGGGGCTTGTGACGTCACTTTCTGGTAAAAAATGTACCAAACTGTGATGTCACACGACTTTACGAAGCACTGTATCGTTTTATTTTTTTGTTTATGTGAAAAAAGAAAAAATATGTGTCCGAAATTTTTTGGAAATCTATCTGACGGACTAATTCGTTTCTTTTTGTCAACTACCCTATTCTCGATAACTTTCATCCAGTTGCTACCAGCTCGTTGGTCCACCGAGTCCGAGGGCGTCCCACCTTACGCTTTCCGATTTGCGGTCTCCAGTCATCGGTTCTACGGCTAATATGGCCAGCCCAGTGCAATTTCAGCATTCTTATTTTCTTACTTGTTTATTATTTCCTCCTAATCAACCTGTTCTCAGAGGGAGATATTATTTCGCAAAGATTTAAAAAATAATAGCTCGTATTTTATCTTTCTCATTCACTAGATGGAAACCACCTCCATAAATCTCTTAAAACTACTCTAACATGTTTTTGGTTGAAACAAGTTACCACTGTAATAATCTGAAGAATATAGAATGTCTGTGAAAACACTTTATTTTTAAATATTAGCTGAGCAAGCTCTCGCAGGTAATTTTGAACCAAAATATTTTCCAAAACCATCATTCACTCAAATTATTACTTACGTTGCCTCTAAATCTAACTGTTTACTGCCCTTATCTACAATCTTAGCAAATGGTCATATTCAATTAACTGCATCTATATAATATTCGAAATCTTGGCATAAATCTAAAACTGCATCCGTAGTCCATCCATCGCACCGCTTGACGCCAACACCATCCTTTGTATCTTAGACACGACCCTTATTTTTTCATTCCGTCCCTCAGAATGTTCAAATTTCTTTACCTGCCACCATCCCTTGAATTCATCTCCACCTATCTTTACCATCTCCGCCATCCCAAGTTCATCTTTATCTACAACTGTTACAGCTTCTTTTACTTTGTTTGAATCTGGAGTTACGTCTTTTAGATTTAGAACGTCATCTGCAACATCTTGAATAGCATCCCCTAAGACTTAATGACTTACTGTATGATAATTAGATATGCGATTCTGTTTTTTATCACCCGCTTTTAAGGTTGGGTTTGGTGTGTACTTTATAAAATTTTAATCATTAGTTTGGTGGAATTTTGCTTTGGCATAGAAAATGTGCGTTTCCTTTATTTCGGAATTTATTGGTATTAACTGCGCCCTGTGGCGACCGCCATAGTTTTAAGGATTTTAAAACTTTACAAAGGGGATGGATGGACAACAGATGTCTTGGAGATTAAAATTTATGCATATTCACTGTTGTATAGTTTTTGAGTGGACGTTGCTAAGTATTACCGACTGCGGCGTTTGATTCTAGGTAGCTACTGTCATTTCCAAACTTCTGTTATTTCTTTCTTTCCTGCCATTTTAATTTTAACTGCGTCTAGCTTTACGTCTTTTAAGTCGATATTCTTACATATTCAGCTGCTACTGGTAAAAATGTTCTAACAGATTTCAAATTTTGGTCTCCCAAAGAACTATCGTAATACAATTCTTTATACATATCAATAATAAAGGCTCTAATACGTACAATAAAATATTATCCAACACTACTTAATCTGGCATTGAGTAAATCCAGATACATTTTAAGAAGCTTCTGCGATTCTGTCCACTCTAACAAAAAGCGTGATATACAAGTATTTTTTGGGACAATAATGCTCAATCAAATGCAATAAAAACTGCAGAAAGGCGCATAACAGAAGAAAAAACTGCATTGCGCTTCGTGGGACCTTTTTTCCAAAAAAATACGTCTTTTTTATCACAAAGGAGAGACGTTCTTTGTCAAAACTCAGGTGGTTCGTGTTGAATAGGTGAATTTTTGTGTAAAATCGTTTGATATTTTATAGAGGGACTGGATTTGAACATAAATTATTGTAAAGTAGTCACAATTATGTTTTTGATTTGTAGTTTTGTTGGAGATTCTTATTTATTCGTTGTTATAGAATAACGACTAAAGACGAGAGTGGTGAATAACTACTGCGTCGTCGTCTTTCAGAAGATTCAATCAAATCTTTTATAAGTACTATTTTCGATGATCGGGTGATTGACAGGTCTTGAGAAGATATTTATGTGCTCATGCTCCAGTATCCAGTATGGGTACCTACACTAATTCAGATAATTTAATAATAATAATGGCAGGCATTATTTATAAGAGACAATATTAAGGATTCCGTATTGACGTAATATAAAGGATCTTATGTTGAAATTTTAGACCGTATCAGCCTAAACATTCTTCTGTAGGCCATGGTTCTCTTGAATCTTAAAACATAATTACAAATTCACTTATGGCCTCTTGATGCCTCTGCTACCAGCCTAGCCTCTTAGCCCTCTTTTAGTTAAACAATGAAAAAGGCAGTTTAATTGACAAAATTTTAATCAGTTCCTAACATTAAGTATTTCTAACTAACCCATATTATGGATGTTTGATTATCTGAAATAAAGATTATTTTATTTTATTTATTTCATGAATTAATTTTAATAAAATTTTACCTTACTGTTCGTGACTACAAAACAAACACCTTAAATTAAAATTTGAAGATGAAAAATGATGTTTCAGATAAATAACAATGCTTTACCAAATACTAAGCAATATCCTTGACTTCACGACCCGAGAATCGAATTCACGGCCAACGCCAGCGGTCCATTAGACCGACAAGGACTGTTTAATTGCTAACTGTTTTTATTTTCCTACTTAAAATAAAGACAAATCATCCCGTCTTGTTTGTTCGTATGCAGGAGTTCATCTCAAAAAGTACTGAACTATTTTTGAAGATTTTTTGAGAAGTTACGAGCTGAGAAATTCAAGTACATTATTGACAGTTTTCCATGTCGAGTGATGTGATCCATCCAGTCCATGGACTTAGTAGTCCATTGATCACATCACTAGACAATCACTGCTTAAAAAATATTAATTTCATGAGAAAAACAAAACTGTCAATAATGAATGTGTGTTATAAATATCACTAGCTTTGGTAAAGGAAAACATCGTGCAGCATGCCTTTTTTTTTTTAGCGGGTGGGAAATCATCAAATAACCCCTCCCGCTCTTGGGCAGAGCGAAAGGGAGTGTCAGACTTCTACTGCCTAAAAACCACCCATGTTCCTTCTTAGCCCTTCATGTCGAGGCCGCAGTATCTCTAAACCAGCATGCCTGAAAGATATTTCTGGACGGTATGTAAAATCAAGTCAGATTAGCATGAAAACTTTGACAACAAGTTCAACGGACCAACCACACGATAAAGTGAGAAGACGAATTTGCTTATTTCCATGCAAATAAGGGTAGTTAACAAAAAAATCTAATTAGTCCGTCAGATAGATTACCAAAAAATATTGGACGCGTATATTTTCTTTTTTCACGTAAACAAACAATGAAGACGATACAGTGCTTTGAAAACTCCTGTGACGTCATATTCTAAGATATTAGAATGAAATTTTTTACAGGTCAGTGACGACACAAACCCCCCCTTAAATCTATGACGCGTTTTATCTTCGTCAATTTTAATTGATTTGATAAAACAAAAAATACGTATCCAATATTTACCGATAATCTAACAGACGGACTAATTAGAATCATATTTTTTTTACTCAGGTAAGATTCCTATTGTGTACAGCTGAAGTACTAATTCAATCCATTGTGTTCATACTGCACTCAACTTAAATATTCCTTCATTATCTTTGCCATTTGTATCTTGAATGTTAACTAAATAATTTGTTGTACACAAATTTAGTAGGTAATGAACATGAAATTCATTATATTCAAGCGTATGGAACAACAAAAAAATTACGTTTGATTCAATGAGCAAAGACACTTCAAGGCCAACCAGATTTAGTCAAGTAACTTATAATTTGTTACAAGTTAACTTGTGTTTAGTGGCTTCTTGGTTCATCTTTTGATGATAAAACTATATAATTAAGATAAAGGTAGGTAAAAACAGGGTGGTGTCGACAATACGACAATAAATGAAACCACTGGTGTTCCTATGAACTAGAACGTTCATAGGAACATTAATAAACTATCTGTATAAGAAACGTTAATTCACAGAGTAATGACGGTCCGGTTCGGTAGTATTTTTCAAATTATCTAAAATCAATCATTTGCAGCTAAATATTTCTAAGAACTTATTTAAAAGGCAATTTGAGCGATGTTACTTAAAGTAAGCTAAAGAGATGTCCAATCCAGCCTGCCCTTTTTCCATCCATCCCCAACGGGCCGGCTTCCAGTTTAACCTGATGCAGCTGAATACCAATATTTTACATGGAGCTACTGTCTATCCGACCTCCACAATTTAGAACTGTGTAATACGATCCCTTTTTTTTTTCATCAAATAAGTCCTGCAGCTCTTGGGCAGAGCGAGGAGTGTCAGACTTCTACTGACTAAAAACAACCCATGTTCCTTCTTAGTCCTTGCGCCGAGGCCGCGGTATCTCTTTCGAACAGCCCGCAGCCCCGACGGGGTGATACGATACCTCTTGGTTAGTCTAGTTGTCAGACTTTCAGGCCTCTGTCTACCTGTAACGACTGTCAAAGGTCTTTAGGTGACAGCTTCCGGGACCAACAGTTTTATACTGTTTATAATTTTAATATAAATAATTCCCTTATTAAATAAACAAAACCTTTGGAAGTACATACATACAATCAATTACTCGTAATAAGCAGTGACCAAACTTGGCTTAAAGCGATGTTCTCTCAATAGGTGATTAGGACAAATATGGTAACTTTGCTAGGAAGTAAAAAATATACAAAAGACTGATCATGTAATACGCAGTTCTTTAAATTGTTTATTTGGACGTCATCACGGAGGCTAGTCATAGAAGAGGAGTATCTAGGAGGATATGGTCCTCCATATCCTTTGACCAGTAGTGGGACATGGGTTAAAAAAACACCCTCAACGTGTGCCAGAAAATATCGTCAGGAAAACAACATGATATAGAAACAAGAAATCGCAGATATGAGACCTCAACCATAATTATTATGCTGTGACGCGAATGGATAAAATAAGGAATGAGTACATAAGAGGAAGACTGAAAGTGGCGCCGGTAAATGAAAAGTTGTGTGGTAATCGATTGTCGTGGTATGGACATGTGATGCGAAGGAATGAAGAAAATGTTGTGAGAAAAATGTTGAGTATGAATGTAGATGCTATAAGAGTAGAGGAAGACCAAAGAAACGATGGATGGACTGTGTGAAGGATGATAGGGCTAGAAAGGAGGTGACTGCTGACATGACGAGAAATAGAGAAGTGTGGAAGAAGAAGACATGTTGCGCCGACCCCAAATAAATTGGGATAAGGGAAGGAGAATGATGATGATGATGATGCTTCATGGAACTTTTACTTTAGCCTGTAGCCTTCTAACTGTAGAAGTGGATCACCAGCAAAATCTTAGAGCGTATCCCGGAATTACTGATTTTTGTAGGCCTGCTATTTCTTCTGCCAGAATTCTCTGTTCTGTGCGTCCCTTGGTCAACTATTTCCTGCGATTTTAGCGATATCGTCAAACCAAGGCCTGCCTCATTGGTCTGACTGCCTCGTTGGTCTAGTGGTCGCAAGCGCGACTGCTGAGCATGAGGTCCTGGTTTCGATTCCCGAGTCAGGCAAAGTGTTATTGGTTTTTTACATCAGGAATTTATCAGTAACAGCTACGGACTCTGGATTTGTGCCCGGTTGATGGTAATAGGCTCGCCCCCTATTACATGGGACTTAAACATAACTGGCAAAGTGTGGGTGTACTATTAGGTACACTTCTGCCTTACCCTTCGAGGATTAGGAGAACCAAGGCCCTAGGCCCAAACGAAACTCAACTAGTTTCTTCAGCTAACCACATAAGAAACCATTGAAATGTAAGGGAACTACGAGTATAACTGCTTGCCAAGTCCCAAGCTTACAGTCTGGTCATGAAGCCTGCCTCCCAACTGCCAAGGTTTGACATTGTCTCCAACTCTTCAAAAATATCACTATTTCTAAACAAATTGACATGAAGCGCGCGAAAGACGGCCATGACACTTGTCTGAACTGACAGATATGTAGGTAATATTAGCTAACGTATTGTCAATTGTTCAGCCTTGACTACTCTTGGCTGGGTGCCAGGGTTTGGTGTGGTAACTGGCAACTTGCTTGGAACAGCTGAAGATGTAAAGAGCAGTGGTGGCCCAGTGGTTGCGGCCTCGACTTACGAACGTCGTGTGTTCGAACAATCAGGCGAATTACTTTGAGTAATTTATTTCATCACCACTGCTCTCAAAACGGTGAAGGAACACATCGTGAGGAAACCGGCATGTCTTAAAACCAAAAAAATCGAAGACATGTGACGTCTACCAACCTGCACTGGGCACGCGTAGTGGATTATAGCCCATCCCTCTCCTAGAGAGACGGCCTGGGTTCCTGCAGTTGAAATAAGTTTACAGTTGGAAGAAATAAAGCTGAACATGCACACAGGACGAATTGATTTAACCTCCTCCTTTTGAAAAGTCAGTTAAAAACCGCCTATTCCTAAATATCAAAAATAGGCCTCGTTACAAAACGAACTTCACACATTATTATATAAATCGTTACTCAGTAGTCAGTACAAACATAAACAGATAGGCAGTTACTATACGTACATGCGTACACAGATGCAGATAGATGTATAGAATGTTGACCGTGACTTTCATATGAACTACCAAATAAATTGTGTGTGTGTGCGTGCATTGATTGGGGTAACGCGGTTCATGTGTTGTGGAATAGGCGGAATTGTATACTTCACTGATATTTGCTTACAGTTTGTGAATATGATTTGTTTTCAACAACTTTATAGCATTTTCAGCCTAAAAGATTTTTTTTTTATGATTTCTCTCAATATTAAACATTTTTTATTTGTTAATAAACTTTGCTCCAGACAGCCAGACCCATAATTATAACATAGATAACATAACAATTATGACACCAGTGAGTTGATACAGCATTTAAATGCCAATGGCCACCATAGTGTCCATCGATTATCTATCAAATGATTGGCAGTTGAGATAGATATTTAAAATTTGAATCTTTGGGATTTTTTCTTTTTTCACGTAAACAATAAATGAAGACGATACAGAGCTTCAAAAATTCGCACGGCGTCATATTTTGGTACATTTTTTACCAGAAAGTGACGTCACCAGCCCCCACTCACGATCTTTGACACGTTTTATATTCGTCAATTTTCATTAATTTGATAAAACAAAAAACACGTATCCAATATTTTTCGATAATCTAACAGACCGACTAAATAGAATCATATTTTTTTAGTCAGTCAACTACCCTATTGCAATGCTTTTTATTAGGAATTTTCTTCAAAATCATTCGGGTTGTGTTTGTATTTAGGAGACAGTTAAAGAGTTTAAGATTTGAAATATGAAGGGACTTTTCGTTTTATTTGTTGTGAAGATTGAATTGGATTAGCCAATAACCAACAGAAGAAACCTCTGTGTTAGTAAAATTATTTTAATCAGCTCTTACTATCAGAAATTGTTTTACTAAATTGTTCAAACCTAAAACTACTTACCACCACACTGAACATTTTAATTTTTCATTCTTTAATAATTAAAGTTCCTCAACTTATGTACCGCACTACAGCTTCCAGCCAACGTGTACACACGACAACCATCAAGCTATAGAATACTATTTTATGCGGATCTCTCATTGTACGGAAAGCTCATACAAATGCGAGACCATGTTATACTGGATATATATAAATTGATGTGTCTTCATATGTACCCGGCAGAGTTCTTGACAATGAAACTGCGTAATGTGTTACAAGTGCGTTATGCAACGTTTATATGAAGTAACTTGTTGTTTTTATTATTGAGATGTTATTAGCTTTAGGTGTTATGTTATTACTGATGTGAGTTTGTGTAAAAGTTTGATTGTAACATTTCTTCTAATTCTTTGACTGGTTTTAAACTCCTTATCAATATTCTTTCCTTGTCTCAATTACACTAAAATATTTTATGAGATCAGTTTGTACTGCAAACTTTTTTGAAGAAGCTAGCATTTCATTTCATTTCTAACTTAGTAAATTAACTAAGTAATAAGATGGTTTCAATTTTTTGGTATTTTGTAGATAAATGAAGGTTATCAAAACAAAACTTGGATTTCAATAATTCATCATCTGCCAAGCCTTTTCCCAACTATGTTGGGGTCGGCTTCCAGTCTAACCGGATGCAGCTGAGTACCAGTATTTTACATGGAGCGACTGCCTATCTGACCTCCACAACCCAGTTAATACTAGGTAATACGATACTCTTTGGTAAGACTGGATGTCAGAATTTCAGGTCACTGACTATGTAACGACTGCCAAAGCTCTATATATGGCAGCCGGGAACAACAGCTTAACGTGCTTTTCGAGGCACGATTTCAATAATTGTAGCTTACAATAATATAACATCACGCCTGTAATCCCTAAATGGTATGGCCCAGGTGTCCTAATAGTACAATAACATTTTACCAGTTATGTTTAAGTCCCATGTGATAGGGGCGAGACTATTTTTTTGCCATGAACCGGACACAAATTTAGACTTCGTGCTTATTATTGAATAAAACATATTATAGCATAATTGCTGTTACATATTGTGACAGTAATCTACAATCAGACATTTACAATATTTCCAATCTATTATATTTCAATATTTGACTATCATTAACTAAGCAAACTCTTTGGACAAGACAAAAAACGTATATAAAAACATATAAACCAGTCACCCATTTTACACCTCCGAAACTGTGAAATAAAATGAAAAAATATAAACATTACAAAAACCAACACCTTACTACACAAACAAGTGAAATTCAGTAAAAAATTAAAAGCAAAAAGCCCCCCCCCTTCTACATTCGTAATACGAATTTTTTCATTCGAAACTCAAAAACGACTCAAAATCTGCGCCTGCGCACGTCAGGTAGAAGTTTTGGGTTCGCAGGTAGAAAAAATCCTATGGTTGTTTGAAAAAAAAGGTTGTATTATGCGACCCACCCTCTGACTGTTCGCCCACGATTCTCACCCCATAGGACGATGAGATGGTTTTGATACTTTAACTTTATGTTTCAAGATAGTAGTTTCTTTACCGTGTGGTTTGTGCCAGAGTTCTATCCCACATGTGGGCCTCTGACTTGGCTTTAGCATCAAGAAATATCTCTCAGACATACTGATCTCCTCAAGGTGTTCTCTTTCATATACGCAAGTGATAATAAGTTGTACAAAACGCACATGACTCTGAAAAATCAGGGCTAACAAATAACGCAGCCTTTTTTTTTTTTGGGGGTGGGAAATCATCAAATAACCCCTCCCGCTCTTGGGCGAAGCAAAAGGGAGTGTCAGACTTCTACTGACTAAAAACCACCCATGTTCCTTCTTAGCCTTTCATGTCGAGGCCGCGGTATCTCTTGCAAACAACCCGCAGCCCCGATGGGAAATAACGCAGCCTTGCTTACCATTGATGGTACTGAAGCTCCCTCAACAATTTCTAAACGGTTGTTGATAATGATTGATGGTATCTTTTCAATCCGTTGACAGTTTGATTCTCCCTATTATTATTTATTTTGTAGTCTGTACAGTTCCACTGCTGGGTAATTCTTTAAAATAGTCAAAGTAGAAGAATGATTTATCTGTGGTTTAATTATTACACGACGTTAGAACATCCAAAAGTTAGAATTCTTAATTTTTCTTTCTTTGACAGTTTTGACTTTGTTCAAATTGTTGCTTATTGCAAGAAACATGGCCGTATAAGGAATTGCCTAAACTTTATACAAGTAATAATATCTACGCTAATTAAACGAAATACCGACAACGTTTTTCAAAATAAATTCCAGCAAAAAATATCAACTCTGCTACATCCCCGTAGCGGGGGTGGGAATGAAGCATGCAACAATGCAGCAACTCTGCGTGCGCGCATAGATTCACACACACACCCGCACAAGTCGCACGATAGTATCAGATTACTTATTTAAATCGAAAGATTACCCGACTGGCGACTAAAATTGGCCACATTTTTTTTCTCCTTCGCTCATACTGAAAACCACGTGTATACTACTTACTAGCATAGTTTTTAGGTGCATAGTTTAACAATATTTTTATTTATACTAGCTGTTTCCACTGCCTTCCGTTCCGCCCTCCCGTTACTGCCTTTCTCGGCTCCATAACAACCTCGCTTAAGGCACGGGTGTGAATTCCGTGTCAACTGCAACAATCAAGTTTCCCTCACAATCATCAAAATGGAATAGACAATTTTATTTAATTGGGTAATAACTTAACAATCTGAATTAACAGTTAATAATCGACAAAAACAAGGTATAGGTCAGTAACCAAATATGTTAACAAATTAAATTAAATCTAATAATGATTTATGTAATAAAAAATGCAGGATAATTATGTTGTCTCAGTTGTAACATTATTCTAACCACTGCAAGGGATCTCTAACGATTTAAATCTTTGCATTACTCGCACACAAGCGAAACAGATTTATCTAACTAATATAATGTGGCGACTGTGAGGCGAAATTTTTGAAACACATGCTGTTTGCCTGTGGTTCTCATCCGGGATGCGCAGGAGTTTCAAAACGCAGCGATTTTGACAAGGTTTGGAATGGAACAAGTTGATTTCATGGGATGTTTTAAAACTAAATGTATTGACGTGCTAATTTCTAAAGAGAAGAACGACCAGGTTTTACAGGTCTAGGGCAGATGGTTTACTCTGTTTTTGGTTTTAAAAAACGTATTGCACAGACCCCAACTAATATGGGACAATGGCAAATTATTCAAAAAAAAAATCCTCTGAAGATACTTGTAAGAATAAGAAAATAATGATAGTTGTAAACAGATTTTAAAGCCGAATGGTATTTTTGTTTAACTACAAAAGGTTTTAAATAAAGGGTTATTATTAAATGCACATCTGTATAATTTTTCAGCACACTAGGTAACTCCACTAATTAATTGAATGCATACCAGAAAAATGAATGCTGTGCAAGAAAACCAATTGATTAACATAACATGTCCTACAAAAAAGACTACAGTATTTTTAATTTGATTTATTTAGTGTGCATAATTTGTGTACAAGTCAGTATTTTTGGTTTAACTTTGAAATATTTTGTTCAAAAAAGGGAATTTACGGATATCGGTTTAAATACATGCTTTAAATAAATTCTTGATGAGTAAAAATTACAAATACTCAACGCAATGTTGTTGATAATTTCTTTTGCATCTTAAAATAATTACAAAAGTCGTTATTTAAAAGATCATCACACGTGATAGCGACTACTCTTTCTAATCGAAACAGAAGCTCGAAGTCATAAATTCTAAATAGGTAATATTATCAATATTTTTTGCTTAAAATTCAGCAAATGTTTAGCACTTAGACTATGATGTTAATAAATTATAGAGCGGTGTATAAATCGGCTAAACTTAATTATTTTTATGACACCAATTAAAATGAGGATTAGTATTGGAGAATAGTTCATTAATCATGTATGGAAATAGGTATTTTATCGTTCATTTACCACCCTTTTTAAATAAAAGTTTTTTTTTTTAATTAAATCAGCATCAGCATGCGATTACCTGAGATTTGATCAACCCTCTATTAACTGTATGCGCTTTATGTTTTAAAGAAATATAATGTATGGAAATACGGTTGTTTTAATAAATATTAAATTTATACATTATTAAATGTGTTTAAGAAATGAATAAAATAAATTTTAATGTGAATTTGTGGTATTCTGATCCAATTTTAAGTTAAATATATTCTGATATTTTAATATTTCTGGAAAATATTAAAATAAATATGTAGTAAATGTTAAATAATTTTTATTCTTAACTAAGGAATAAATACAATCGTTCTGTTCAATCATAAGGAAAACGAAAACCAGATTTGAATTCTTATTAGGCGAGACGGTCAAAGTGGCTGATTATGATGACAATTTTAACAACTACTCATCCTTGTAGTAATATAAGTAATTACATTTTTTTTTTTAACAGAAACAGAAACTTATAAAACTACTGATAAATAATATAAAATGTTAGCAACAGGGTTTAGATTGCCCTGGTAATATTTAAATAGTAAATTAGAAAAAATACCTGCAATAAATAAACAAATGTAATTAGAGATGTCGCAGTCATGAGGGCAACGTGTTTCTTGTTATTTCTTCGAGAAAATTGGAAGTCAAGCCGACGAAAAAAAAAATATAAAAAAAATTGGAAGTGAGCCGAAGTTGGTAGTAAAAAAACCTATTATAGTACTTAATGTATGGATACCTACTAAAATTATCAGAACAATTGGTTTTAGACCGCAGTGGAACTACCCATCAAAAGTCAAGGTCTTCCTATAGCAGATGATGCCAAGGCCAGTTTGTAAAGAGTAACGCACAATAACCTGGCTTAATAAAAGTAAGGTTTGAAAATAGTAATTGTAGGTCAGAAAATCCAGCTTACGTTAAATACATACTTTAGGGATTAGCCAGGTTAAAACTAAATATAACTTTAGACATGCAATAAGTACAATGATAGTACTCGCAACCGGGCATGTGTGTATGACCAAATGTATTATTAAGGTGGTGTTCTGTGGTTTCTGCCTACCAAAAATCGAAACAGTAATGGGCAATCAATAGCTACTTAAAGACACACAGTTGCTGACATGCATTTCAGCATTAACTTCAAAACCCATCAATGCTTCTCTTGAATGAGCAGATTCCAAAATCAAAAACCTAACCTACGTCACAAGAATACCGTAGGGTGAACACCCAAGTAAGCGTCCTACCAAAAAACACCGACCACTGACCGTACGTTATGCAATCAGAGGCAAATGCACTATAAAAAGAACAGAGTAGGGCAAAAACCCCTAACGGGTTTCGGGGATCCGAAAGTCTTTTTTTTATTCAAAAACGGGAGCAAAAAGAGCCCAAAAAACAAAACACAATGAATAAATGTTTTTGCAAATCGAGAATCGGACTTTTTCTCAGCACGTGTTAGAATTTAAAATATTCTTTTTTTGTGTTCTTTTTTGTGCCAATATTGTTGTGTTAGGTCGCGGAAGGCTTCGGATGGCTATTAATATGCTAAATAATGTTTTATTTAGGATGAGACATTGTAAATTGTGTACTTATGTGTTTTTTAGGCGAAGTATTTATGATAGTAGGCCAAGCAGTCTACAGTATCATATTAAAAGGACAAAGTGTTTTTTTTTATTCGTTTCAATTTGTTATGGGAATTTTGTCGTAATAAAAGGTATTAGGATTGTTTATTGTGAAGCCAACACGTGATTCATCTCACTTTAATTCAAACAACACGACTCGAATCGCTGCTTCAGACTCCTAATCATCATCATCATCTGCCTAACCTTTTCCCAACTATTTTGGGGTCGACACGTCAGACAATTCCCTTTTTTTTTTAATGGAAAATTCTTTCTTTCGTCCTCAAACTGTTTGGTCATTCCCTTCCCGCAAATGAACGGAAATATTTAACATCCATTGATTGAGCAAGTAAACAGAGAAAACTTCCTTCGCAATTAAAACTGCTGAGTAATTAATTTCCTACTGATTTTAATTACGTTTTGGTTCCTACAAACACATTAGCATAAATATCTACATTATGTAAAATATTTCTCTTGTATGTTTCGCTGTTATTTTTATTACTTTGTGTTCAGTAACCGTATTAAAGTAGAATATGTATTATATTTAACAAATAAATTGCGTAGGATGTCTTATGTAAGTTGGACCTATAATACCTATTATTCCTAGTACACCCACATTCCGCTAGTTTTGTTTAAAAGTAAAAGGGGGCAAGCATTGACTTATAAATTACTGCGTAAGGACTCGGCGGACCGCATGTTAAAATTACGCCTCGAACTTGGTCCTAAAACGGTATTTCCTAAGCCGAAGTGAACTAGTCCACGATCGGCTCTCTTCGGGTGCGGTCGTAAATTTTATTAAAAGCTTTATTTATGTTCTTTAAACCTCGAAAATACCACGCCGCTTATACAAGGTTACGTTAACGAGCAGACTACACCGATTCTCTGTATGGCGAACGCGTCGAGCAAATGTTCGGACGACCGTATCTTTAGTTTTTACATCAATGGAGGCAAGCCTATGGTCATCAACTCATCATCATCATATCAGCCCGAAATCACCCACTGCTGAGTGTATACTTGTCTAAGCCTCCCCTTTGATCTGCCACACTTCTCGGTTCAGTGTGTGCCTTTTCCAGATGTTTCTTGCGACTTTGAAGATATTGTCGACCTAACGAGTTTTAGGACGACGAAAGAAACCAATCTTTGGCATAACCTTGGCCATTACTCAGTCAAAGCCTTGCCTGTCCGGTTGTCATCAACCGGACAGAAATTCAGACTCCGGTCTACTTAAAAACTCCTCGTGGGAATCCGACCTGAGAATCAAATTCATGACCTTGCTAGTAGTAGCGTTTATGGCTACTGAAATAACGAGGTAGGACAAGGGATCCGGTCCGGGTTTTTCAATTCCAGATCATGTAAATCTAGGCAAAAATGAGAATTCGGGCCCAGCTAACCAGGCTGTGAAATAAGTCTACTACGTGAGCTGATACAAGCCAAGATCGTGGATCATGAAAATGTTGTGTGTTACCGACAATTATTCTGACCAGAATGGAATATGTACCTTGCGCTAATTAAATTCTAAATGTAAATTTTTGACAGATGGCAACGCTGCCATATTACCAATATGGCGCTGTCGCTTAGCAACGGATGCGTAGGCGCAACAGGTGTTGCGGGATTGTTTTTTTTAATCCGTGGGGAGAAGGCGGCGATACGGCTTTTGAGATCCGGTGGGAAAGATTTTTTAAAAGATTTTTTTGAATTGGATTTTCTGTTTGTTAGTCATTGATGCAATCAAGATTATTTTTGGGGTAGTAATGGAAGATCGTATACACAGGTGCATTAGTAATATAAAATTGATAGATGGAATATTTGTTATAGCTAGGGCTTTTTGTGTATGTGAGTTGAAATATTGTGTTGCACTCAGGATACGGCAGATATTAGGTACTGGTGAGTGGCAAAGTAAACAAAAATGGAATCGGAAATCAAATCAAGGAGATAATAATATAATAAGTGTGTGGAACAGAAAAAAAATGCTGAACCTTATTAATAAGCACAATGGCTAACTGCGGTTCTCAGCGATATTTAATGATTACTTAAGCCGTCGCTAAGTAAAGATTTGACATACTTTTGTATGACAAAACTGTCAAAAACTTTACTAAGTGATGGCCTAAGTAATCATTAAAGCTCTCTGAGTGCGGCAGTAAATGATGGAAATTAAATCAAGCCGAAAGCGGGAGTTCGATCAATTAGAGAGAAAGCTAGTCATTGTATAAAAACCCTGGACACAGAGCCAGTTAACGGTTCTAAGATTCACTGGAAGTTGAGCCAAGCCTCTCAAAATGCCTCTTTTGACTACAAACAAAATTCAAATACCAACCAACAAATTATTTAAAATCAAGTACGAAACCAACACTTATAAACACATTCGACCTTTGTAATATCTCCTACGCTGCCGGAACATATCACTATAACGTGAGTAGCTTGTATGTGAGTGATTGATCATGTTACACTAGTTGTGCGTCGAGAGTTTGCTTAAGTTTGTTCTTGAGTTAAAATATTTACAGAACTAAAGTTAAAATAAAATATATACCAAAAAGGAAAAAATTACAGGTCGTTAAAAAATTCGTCCACATTGCTGTCAACAGGAAAAGTGATGAAAGCATGCAGCATTCCCACGTTGGATTAGAATGCTGTTTTTTTTTATTTTTGGCCAACAAAATAGGCCAGCCCTCTGGTCACGTGAAGAGTCGGCCAACCGCTTGGCAATTTCCTGATATATTAAGTAGGCCCTGATATATTAGGCAATTTCCTGTGTCTGGTCAGCTTCCAGTCTAACCACAAGCAGCTGAATTATATACCAGTATTTTACATGGAACAACTTTGCCCCTTTCTGTTGGTAAGACTGTTTGACAGGCTTTCAGGTCACTGACTGACCTGTTACGACTGCCAAAGACCTACAAATGACAACTGGGACCAACAGCTTAACGTCCGAGGCACCAAGAAAACTTGGTATATATTGGGTGGTTACCCATGCACAGACCAACCTATGTTATCCTAGGTTACCTAATTATCTCTGTCCACGACCTCCTCCTCTCCTCAGCCTGCGTCATTTCACTGCTGGGAAATGGACACTCCACATGACTTCAAGTTGTGTTGATCTAGGCCTAATGTGGTCAACCGGTCGTGACACACACAGACACTTAAATTTTAATTAAAAAAAGTCAGTCCAATCAGTTATTTCATCGACTGGCCAGACTTAAAAAACATATTTAGTAGCCCAGGTCAGGTTCATTGGCATGTCTAAATGCAAAAAATATACTGAGATGAGTACATTTCTGACTTACAGTTGTAATTTGCTACTAAATAATTAGATGGGCTACTTTTTGACAGATAATATGTCAAGAACTCAAGAGTAAGAGGTTGGGTTGAAAAAAAAAACATAACGCCTGTAATTCCATAGATTAGGTTAGCAAGTGCGAAATCTACACTGTTTGTTTGAAGTTGCTGTGAGAGATCGAACCTCAAATTAGGTTATCCAAAAAAACCAGGTCAGCAGGATAGAATCTGAAGGATAAGCGAGCTAAAGTGGCATTGAGCCGGCCATATTAGCCATAAAGCCAGTGACTACAGAGGTACACGTGTCTTAAATTCGAGACCACGAATCGGAAAGTGTAGTAAAGGACGCACTTAGGCCCCGGCTCTACCAAAGCGGATACGAGCGGAGCGGAGAGGAAACCGACCAATCACATTAGTTAAAATTTACATCTGGTGTTTCGCCCTTTCTGTGATTGGCCGAATTAGCAGAGCGGAGAGGAGATGTGCCAACATCTCCTCTCCGCTCTGCTCTTCTCCGCATGTATGGTCAGTACCAGTTTATTCATTTCAAAGAGTTAGCAAACAAATTAATAGGCTACCTCATAACTGATAGTAATTAGTCATCGTCATCTATGCATCTACAATACCAGAATTACCAGAGGCAAGATGAGAAGAAATAACTTCGCATTTTAATAAAAAAATATATTAAGGTGCCCGCGAAATTCAAATTTTCTTACGTTTTTTGCAATTTGCCGGTTAGTGTCAAGTCGTATGTTAAATAAAATAGAATTCGCGGCAGAAACAAAATGTCTATTTACTGAGTAATAGTGATTAAAATCACCAATACAACCGTCTCAGTTCATAGAAGTCTCTTGAGTGACTATTTGACGAAAAAGGCATTTGATTTTAATAATTTTTATAACACAAAATTCGAATCAAAAATCGCGGGCTACCTTGTCACATCAACAACATATTGTTTAAAAAACTTATTCGAAAAAGAAATGAAGTGGCCATGCATTGATAAAATATTATATTAAATAATATTCATTAGTAAGTTATTTAAAAATATTAAAACGATAACTCTCACAAAGCTACCAAAACAGTTTCGAAAATCAAATTATGACAGGTTGCCACCCTACCTCCTTCTACAGTCATACCATAGTGTAAAGTCTGTAAAGATTGTAATACCAACATAATAATTAAATACATTACGCCGTCATTTAGACAACATGTGCACAACACTTGCCTAGACGAGACATGTCACTTATATTTCATTTATCGATGCCTGTTTGATTTATGTGGACATGCCTTTAGAAAAAAAGGATGTAAAAAAATATTTAGACCGAAAATTTAAAACGGGTGTTTTAATTTTAATTAAAACGTGTTCTAATTTTTATAAAATGTGCTTTGTAAGAAAAAAAAAGTTTTTATAATAAGATACTAAAATTATAACGACATGTAATGTAATGTAACTAGGTATTACGCAGTGTTAATTTTAATACCAGTCGGTGCTTCTCTTCTTCTCTTCGGAATTTAAATCTCTTTGGAATTTAAAATCTATGTTTAATCAAATTGAAATAATAACACCAATTTAAAGTCTGTTATGTGCTTACATGTGTGTTATGTACACGGGTTAAAAAACACTTAATCATACTGGTTAGATAAAGTGCAATATACAAAAACTGCGCAAGAAAGATTTTAACACGCAGATAAAAGTTATATTTTTCTTATTAGGTTATCCTAAGGCAATTTTGAAAAAATCTAGTTGCATACATGAATACATGCATAGTTAATATAAGAAAAAATGTCATGTTTAATTAGCACACTCACAATCAGTTATTTCATCGACTGACCAGACTTCCAAAAAATGTTTAGTAGTCCAGGTCAGGTTCATTGGCATCGTAAAATGCAAAAAACGTACTGAGACGAGTGCATTTTTAAATAGCAGATTTAATTTGCCACCAAATATGTTAATGGGTAGCTTTCTGGCAGATACGAACAGGCAGACGTATAAAGAAGTTCCACAGAACTCCTCAACGCTGTCACCTGCCTGCTGCTGCATGTGCCCAAGAAACAGGAGATATTGCCACGTTGTATGGCAACACTTAGTCTGGCCAAAGTAAGAAGCCAGTCCTTGGGTCACGGAAAGCGTCAACTAGGTGTTTTGAAATTTCGTTTATTTTTTTTAAATAATTAATATAAAAAAAAAATAGTAGTAGTAGTGTAGTAGTTAAATGGATTCATTTACTGTTATTTTTTGAACCACAGTCACATTTTTTTCATCTGATCTCAATATATTTTAAAAAAAAGAGCACGACTACCCATTAATATTAGACTACCTACTTTTTTCCAATTTTATTTCTACCTAAGCAGCTTATGTACAGTTTTTGCTCTTAAAAAACTACTCAAAGTAATTATCAAAACTGATGGCAATAAGAAAAAAGTGGGTTATTTAAAATATATTTTTGTGCATAAGTAGAAACAAAAAATATCATGTCTAATAATCCCAGACATGTAATACATTGAATTGGTTACATTGCACGACATATAAGTAATCAGGTTTAGGTATCAGTTAGTGGGTTAAAAGTTGATTAAACTGAACCAACATGATGGCCATCACGCGGATTAATTGCCACCTGCCAGAAGAAGAATTTGACAAGTGGCCAACTTTCATGACTTTTTTTTCAAATTGGGTGAGATGAGAACATAAAAAAAGGTTGTATAGTCTGGTTATTCAAGATTTTTTCTAGTTATTGCATATTAAACAAAATTATAAAACTGACAGTTACATTTTTTTCAAATTAGACTTATAATCAGCAGTTTATAAACATTAATTACAAGAGACAGCTCCGAAATGCCCACTTTTAACCACTTCCTAGCGTTTCATCTGGGAGAAGTGGTGAAATAAACTATAGTAACACATCTGTATTGTTGTGTTAGAAGACGATTATAAAACAAGTGGTAGAAAACTTTATGAAATTAAAAAAAAAGTTTTTCCCCTGAACAGACATCCACAGTTACAAAATTGCTGGGCTATCAAGTCAAATCAGAACGGGAAGAAAATCAGCACCCTACAAGAAAATTGACCAAACGACCCATTCAACATTATTTTCTTCACTAATCTTACTAAAAAAAAGTGTCACATTTTTTATCGGAAACCCGCAAATGGTACAGATAATAAGCAACCTTCTGTGAGGCGTCACGGTTCATAGTATTCGTTATCTAGAACAGTTTGCCAAGGCAAAGTTTCTTTTCCTATACCTTTTGCGGAATTCACAAAACTTCTGGCCTTTGCTTAGATACATCATTTTTTTTTATTGGCGGGTGGAAAATCATCAAATAACCCCTCCCGCTCTTGGGCAGAGCGAAAGGGAGTGTCAGACTTCTACTGACTAAAAACCACCCATGTTCCTTCTGAGCCCTTCATGTCGAGGCCACGGTATCTGCGAACAACCCGCAGCCCCGACGGGCGTCGCCCCTTCCGTGTTGCTGACATCTCTTTGAGGCGCGCGTGGAACACGAACGCGCCGTCGACACTGCCTGTCATCGTCATAAGACGGACGGACGGCGAGCTAGCCCATCGCTCACCGTCCACAGGCCTGCGTGCTTAAATGCATCTTAGTTACAATAGTAAGTTGTTTCTTGGTTTTTGAGGTTTCTTGGTCGTTAGTCTAGTGGTCCCAATCGCGACGACTGGGCATGAGGCCTTGGGTTCGATACCCAGGTCGGGCAAATTGTTGTTTCGTTTTTCTATCAGGAATTTCTCAATAGCAGCCACGGAGTCTGAATTAACGTCTGGTTGATGGCTAAAGGCTGGTTTTTCGTATTACATGAGACTTAAACAGAAGAAGTGAAAAACACAAAACACCAGTAATTTTTTCGCGTAATAGAGTTTTGGATGCAACTGAAAACCAGTAATTCACAAGCAGCGACTGTAGAGATTTTATATTCACTGACATTGCGTAGTGGTAAATTTTGTAAGTTTGGATGTAGGAGGTTATTTCCGAAAGTACTCTTCAATTTCAACAAATATTTTACTAAAAGAAAGCTAGACTACTGCTGAGTACGAAGTTTGCAATTAATTCGAAATAGAAAAAGATACACAAAAAATAGTAAGTGAACACAAAAAGGAACCGCATCCATCCTAAACCAAAGTCACTAAATATGGGAGCTGTAACTCGACACACTCTATTGACTCCTGCGCATGGTATTATTTCAAACATGGCCGCCTTTGAGAAAAGCAATAGTTTTTGGAAATAACCTCATAAAAACGTTAATCACTTCAATCTGTATTTCTAAGTTTATTAGTTGAACTAATTTTAATTGTTTTGGTTGGTGGTGATAGTTAACAATATTTTTGTTGAAAATGTGTGATAAAATTGAATACGATTATAGTTTTAAATCATTCATACCAGTTGTTATTGTAACGGTAGGCCTTTAGTGTGATGGCTTCCGGCCACCGTAGACGCGGGCCTGTGGACGGTGAGTGATGGGTACGCTCGACGTCCATCCGTCTTATGACGACGACAGGCCGTGTCGACGGCGCTTTCGTGTTCCACGCGCGCCTCTAAGAGATGTCAGCAACATGGAAGGTTCCCGCAAGGGCCGACGCCCGTCGGGGCTGCGGGTTGTTCGCAAGAGATACCGCAGCTTCGACATGAATGGCTAAGAAGAAACATGGGTGGTTTTTAGTCAGTAGATGTCTGACACTCCCTTCCGCTCTACCCAAGAGCGCGAGGGGTTATTTGATGATTTTCCACCCACCATAAAAAAAGGCCTTTACTGTGGGATGCAATGCGTGTCTCTCACACTAACTCTTGCGCCATCTTATCTTCCTAGCTTATCGTGCTGTGCTGTGGGAAACCACAACCGGCTGTAGTAACCTTATTGGTATATTTTGGAACCGTTTGTGATTGAAAGTAGGAACGTGCCACGTGTACGTGTAGGAGAATGATGATGTTTCTAGTACCTTCATACAAGCCCACTTCCAAAACTATAGGTTTTAGGTTTAAAATCTAATATAAAACCGGAACAGGTGAAAAAATATTTTCTATAAAACCATTAATCTTACAAACACCGTAAAAGCTTTTTGAATAAATACAAAAGAACTTATTTTATAGAAATATAAAAGGAACATGTTTTTGGATTTGATTACTACTTGTTAATCATAATGCTTATTACGTATACTTCATTAAAAATATAGGTGCAGACATAGAACATATTATTTCGTGTATTGAAACCTCAAAATTGCCAGCAAATGATAAACTCATTACGTCGTAATTAATCTTTCGAGGTATTTAGCCTAGACACTTCTAAAATAATTTAGGGTTCAATTTGAATAAAATCGGCACTTTTAATTTGCGGTGATACGCATTAGTAAAATTCTAGTGGTGTGACTGATGGAATGCCAAGTCATTCCGAACCCAATACACACACATCTGATTTTTCGGATTCATATGCGTATTGTATAATTATCACTTGCTTTGATGACGGAAAACATCGTGAGGAAAGCAGCATGCCTGAGAAATATTTCTCGACGGCATGTAATGCCAAGTCGGAGGCCGATGGGTGGCATGGAAACTCTTACACCTGGGTTAGGCATTTAACCACACGATAAAAAGAAAGCAAGAAGAATATGAATTTGATTCAGGGGACCTGGCTACATTACAAATAGCAAGACGTGGAGATGGCTGGTAAAGAAGAGCTGAATGGTTACCAAGAAACGATAGAAAGAGTGTTGGCAGATCAACCACCAGATGGGTGGATGATATTAGAAGGGCGTGTGTAAAACCTGGTTGAAGTTGAGCAAGCCACCAAGCAAGGTGCGTGATAGCAGGAAGGTGAAGTATAGCTATGATCGAGAGGCGTTCAAGGAATAGAAAGAGAAGCGTTGGTCGACAGGAGGTGAGATGGGCAACGACATTGTTGACATTGTGGCAATATCCTGGGTAAATTTGACACAAGCGCGTGGAGCTTGGCACAAGCAAAGAGTGGCCTATACCCAGCAGTGGGTGAAATCGGGCAGCGGATAATGGGGACCTGGTTGAGACTCGCGCCGACCAGGGAAGAATGGCATTAAAAGGATGAGGAATTTACTAGAACGAAGCCCCCAAAGATGACGATGATAATAGCATAGTCTAACCTAGGTACCACAGGCGAGTTTTTATCTACCACTTTCGATGACTACCAACATAAAAACAACGCCAAACCGAAAAAGGGCGCGAAGCTAAAAATAGACGGAACTACCAACCATTACATAATATTCAAACATGACCGTTTTTTGCTCACTACAAGCAGATAAAAATCAATTTATAATAATTTTCGATGTATAGAATCTGAGTGTTCGACACAGTAATTCAACGTCTCGATTTTGACGCAAAAAATCAAGGTTACTGCTAATACTGGTTGAAAAGTAATAAATTCGTTACTAACTGATAATACGCCAATTATTTTTGGATTAAAGTGTGCTTGGATTAGCGTTATGGAGTCAGCAGAAACTCAAGATTGGTGGAGAAGAATTGTAAGAAGTCAATCAAGTTGACAGCATAAAATGGCATATTAACTTACTGCCGGGGCTGCGGGTTGTTCGAAAGAGATACCGCGGCCCCGACACAAAAGGCGAAGTAACATGGGTGGTTTTTAGTCAGTAGAAGTCTGACACTCCCTTCCGCTCTGCCCAGAGTGGGAGAAGTTATTTTATGATTTTTCACCCCCATAAAAAAAGGCTTGCAGAAACTGGTTGTGAATATTGTGTACATTGAAAAACTGTTTATTTTATGTGAAGCAAAATTTTGTACTGCAACTATGTTTAGCATACACAACACAAAATTCTCTAAAATAAAACAGTATGAAAAAAAATCATCAACATCTTACAAGTCACGTAATTAATAAATTCTAAATCTAGATGCAACATTGATGCTAGTATGTCTGAACTCTGTCTAGACTAGACTAATGACTTCAGACTTCAATTTCCGTTGCAGAAAAGTCTAGGTCCAAAGATTTTTATCGCAGAAGATCCTACTTTTGGTGTGACTAAAGTAGGTTGTTAGTTCAGATGCTGTATAACTAATGTACAATTTGAAGACAAGTTATCAAGCTAAATCAGTTGAGCTGTCTAATCATATGTCAGACTAGCTTTTGCCTGCAATCTTTATCACGCCTATTAATCCCCGCAGGGTTAGGCAGAGGTGTAGCTAATAGAATACCTACATTTCGCCAATTATGTTTAAGTCCCATGTTATAGGGGCGAATCTATTGCCTTTAACAGGGCACTGTTCCTGATGAAACATCCATTAACATTTTTCCCGACCTGGAATTCGGGAATTGAACACCAGGACGTCATGCTTAACAGGAGAGGCTTACAGTAGAATGAGAGGAAGGCCAAAGAAAAGATGGATGTATTGTGTGAGAAATGATATGAAAGAGAAAGGAGAAAATAATGCCATGACGGCTGACAGAAGAGAATTGAAGAAGACTACGTGTTGCACCGACCCCAAATAGAATGGGATAAGGGCAGGAAGATGATGACCTCATGATACTTGGCACGACGCTGCAAAAAGAACCGCAGTGTTAAAAGTCATAGCCAGGAAACTCAACCGTCAGATACCTCAAGTTATTTCACGCCTATCACTATTAAATACCTACGTATATAACTATGTTCTACGTTATATAATTAATGTATATATTATACGATGATGTCATAAAAATGGATCCTGAATTATGACTCTTATGATTTAAATGCTGTGAGTTTTAACTTATGGAAATGTCTGATAGGTACTACATTATTAGGTTGGCTGACTATCACACCGGAACGTAACATGTTTATCGTAGAATGTTGTTTCGAAGGTAATTTTTAATTCTGGAGGTAGTATTGCTGGAAAAACATGGCTAATAATTTCGTTTGTGATATCGGGTTTTTTGTTGTCGTGACGTTGATTGTGTTATTGTAGACAAGGGTGTTATTGCAGTCCGATATTTTAATGTATAGGAGAATCAGCCCATAACAGGTGCAGACCACTTCTTTTATCTTTCGTATATTATTCTTTTGACACACGTGGAGCGCAAATATCTAAAAATCTTTACCAGTCTTCTCAAAGTTATAATATGGTGGTTAATTTCCAGTATAACCAGTAGTTAACACGGAGTGACTGCCTGTCTGGCTAATTCTCAACTCAATTCTGGATAAAATAAATCTTTGCTAAGTTTGAGTTATAAATGGAGCGTTTAATATTACCTATAGGTAATTTTATTTACGCCCCTGCTACGGAGTCTGGATTTACTGTCCGTTTGATGGCTTACTGCAATATTCGCGCCCCTGTTATAAGCGTAACGGGCGAAATGTTCGTCGTATTAGTTAAACTTCTGCCTAACTATATAGGTGTTATGTTACGTCCAAGTAATCGCAGATCTTACACAACGGTGTGAAATAATCCGCGGTTGATGATGACAGATACTTGATGTTCAAGAGTATTATTTAGAATTATTTTCCGAAGAACTAGAGGTCAGATTCGTCCCTGTCTTAACCAAAAACGTGTTTATAGGGCGACCATATTATTTGCAACTATGAGACATACAGTTATCTATGTCCTGTAACTTTTGAAGAGGTGTTGAAATACACCCTGTATTTCACCTTTTAAAAAGTGTGAAACAGAGGTTAGGAAGTGATTGGTAAGTCTGTAAAATGTATTTTGCAAATTAAATATCCTGCTAAGGATGCGAGTTTGGATTCAATTTCTGGGTCAGGCGAAGTTTAATAAGTTTTATTCATCAGGACGTTTTCATTTACAGCCCGGAATCTGTTTTCGTGCCCAATTGAGGGAAATATGCTCGCCCGTAGTACACGAGATTTCACCTAAGGATTTGCTATAAACTATCCTCTGCATAATCAATTATATTTGTTGGATAATATTTTTTTTTTTTAAACTTTGCCCCACCAACGTTGAAATGTAAAAGAAATGAAGAAGTATTCTTCCTTCTCTCCCCTACTTGAACTATGCTCTGCCCGACAGGGTCCATAATTGTGACTAATGTAATTATTTCCCTACTAACTAAAGGGTGTAAAATTATCTTTAACGAAGCCAAAAGGCACTTGTTCTCCCCACCACTACGATATTTTTTTTGTTCTAGACCATACCTGGGAACCCACTAGTTACGGAGATATTGGGGGTCAAAGACCCAAAAGACCATGCCCATTTTAGGCAGGCCTATGTCCAGCAGTAAACGTGTGTCGGCTGAAATGATGATGATAACGCAATAAAGAAATGAGAATTTATTGGAACCTTTATCCTACAAACTTCCAAACTCATGGTCCGCACGCGCAAACGAACATAGAAGCACGTATTACGCCTAATGCTTCCACGTCAATCACTTTGATTGAACCGGCAAAAACATTGATTCATATTCATACACAGCGTGTTATGTTTTCCGACTCATTTCAAACATCATGCTGTAGGTATGTGTAGCGGGGTGAGCTAAATATCACGTGTTTGGAGATGAGATAATCTAAAATCATACTGAATATGATTTAAAACTAGAAATTGGATTGTTTGTCGTCCTTTGTGTGAGTCTAAATGCAATATGTCCAGAAATACAAAATAGACGGGACGAAGTCGACTCTTTTCGCAGGGATTGGCGAACAACAGCACTGGATAGGGATAAGTGGCAAGAAGGAAGGGTGGTATTTGCCCTGCAGTGGGACACACAATACATCATCATCTGCCTTGCCTTTTCCCAATTATGATGGGGTCGGCTTCCAGTCTAACCGGATGCAGCTGAGTATCAGTATTTAACTTGGACTGGCTATTTGACCTCCACAACCCAATTAATACTGGGTAATACGATACCCTTTGGTAAGACTGGATATCAAACTTTCAGGTCACTGACTACCTGTAACGACTGTCAAAGATCTATGTATGGTAGCCAGGACCAACAGCTTTACGTGTTTTCCGAGGCACGGAGGAAACTCGGTATGTAATGGGCGGTCACCCATCCAAAGACCAACCTGGGCAAGCGCGGCATAACCTAATTATCAACCCGAGTGGCAGTTAGAGTTAGACACACATAGTTAATAATAATTAAAATCCAGCCTAATCAATTAACTTATAGAATTGCAGCAGCTGGGTTATAGGCTTCATTTAATTTTGTGTATGAGGGACTGGGTCATGTATAATTCACCACGACGTGGTGACGTGGCCACGTGGCCCAATGTCGCTGGTGGGTGTCACATGTCTTTGGGTCATAGGATATGCTAGTTTCCTCAAAATGTTTTCTTTCACGGTTTTGGAAGCTGTTGTGATAAAATAATCTAGTTTTTTTTTTTTTGGCGGGTGGAAAATCATCAAATTCTTGGGCAAAGCAAAAAGGAGTGTCAGACTTCTACTGACTAAAAACCACCTATGTTCCTTCTTAGCCCTTGTGCCGAGGCCGCAGTATCTCTTTCGAACAACCCGCAGCCCCGACGGGTGCCAAAAGGGCCCTAGCTCAGCATAATGTCAAATGGCAACACAATGTGCACCACCTGACGCGAGGTAGTCTATCATACATCTTTAACTTTTTTATAATCTGTATCGATGTTCATTTTGTCAAACCTGACCTACGAGCATTCAGGATATAAACACTAAAATGATCGTTAGTCAGTAAATCATAAATAACTAATTAAGTAGCAAAGTGTTTTTGCATAATCATTCTAATATATTAATGTCGGTCTTTAATATTATGTATTTATATTAATAAATTATTTCAGAGTTGTGTTGGTTTGATAGTAGGTATGTTATTTGCATGTTTGATATTTTGCAATTTTATATCTTTAGGGTTGAATTTTCTCGACTTTCTTACCCTACCTATATTCTGCAAGTTATATTTAAGTCCCATGTAATAAGAGGCGAGCCTATTGCCACCAACTGGACACAAACCCAGAATCCGTGGCTGTTACTGAGAAGTTACAGATGGAAGAACCCAATAAAAATTTGTCGGACCAGATAGTCGAACCCAAAATCTCATGCTCAGCGGTCGCGATTGGATCAACGAGGCAGTTTCAAACTGCATCAATGGTATACAGAGTGTAAATCAACCCATCACACAGCCGTCAACCAAGCATTCTGTACATCAAACTAAGTACCTCTACGCAAAAATTTTTGCTGGGAAACGACTATTTTTTTTTGGGTCAAAAATCACATTTTACGGTAAAACTCAATGTAGCACTCTTAAAACATTGCGCTAAAGGATGCTTCGAATAATAAACGGGTCATGGAGGTAATTTAAGTAATGTTATAACCTGAAAGATTAGTATTTACAAAAACAGCTGTGAAAAATTTTGAACTTTGAATCCCAATAGCTCTGTAACTAGGGGGCTCCCAGGTATGGTCCAGAACAAAAAAAATATCGCAGTGGTGGGAGAACACGTGCCCTTCGTTTGCGTTAAGGGTACTTTTACACCCTATATTTCATGAAATCTCCTGTGTTATCCATTATTATTATATCCTTGAAGACTTTTATGAAATTTTATCTTATCGTCAGACTTACACGGGTGTAACCACAGAACAGATAAAAGTTTATCTGTTCTGTGGGTACAACATACCTATAAGCTTACATAAAATACTCAATTATTAGGCACTTTGCATCCTAATTGTACCTACGTAGATTAGAGCGTGTCCAAATGGTTTCAAGACAAAAACATAAAGGTGTCGGGCGAATTAAATATAATAGTCTTCTCACGTTTTTCTTTTTATTATTTTAGTTACCTATCAGTCGTTCAGACTTATGTATTTATCACGATTTTGGGTAATTGAAGAAAACAACAGTCTTATTCGAAGAATTTTAGAGTTGGTGAGATTTATCTCATGAATTTTATAAGTTACACCTCTGCCTAACGCTTGGGAATTTAAGGCGTGACGTTTTGAAAATTCAGAAAAAATTCTAAGGTGCAAAATAACTGCCTGCAACAGCGTTTACTATACAAAGCAATATAATGTGATTCTGTAATCGTATTCCGCGGCTCTAGTAATATGTCGAGTTTTTAATCAAAAATAGTCATTTCGCATTTATAATATTATCATAATTTTAAGAATGTATTCATATCTATGAATGTCACTGATTGTGTTTGTTGTTAAAAATTCAACTAAAATGGTATACGAAACGTGAATTTTCAATTCAAAAGTCGACGTATAAATTACGTTACTTTTACGTCACGTACTCGTGTTTATGGTTTCTTTTTTTTTTGTCCTCTGGAAAATTATCAAATGACTCCTCCCGCTCTGGGCGAAGCGGAAGGGAGTGTCAGACTTCTACTGACTAAAAATCACCCATGTTACTTCTTAGCCCTTTGTGTCGAGGCCGCGGTATCTCTTTCGAACAACCCGTTGCCCGTGTTATGGCCTCTGGAATATATAGTTTACGTAGTCTTAAGTCAAATCTTTGGATATCATAATAGATAAAAATAGATATGCTAAAACTTTAGCAAAGCGGATCCATATTAATAAAACCCGGGGAAATACTAGAAAAAAATAATACTTCATAGTCAAAGCCGGTTATAAAAATATCATTAATATCTTTGCATTGATAGCATACAATCTTCACTAATTCTGTAGTAAGAAATATCATCAACATTTTATCTACACAAAGTTCTAAGATACCACAGAAAAAACTTCTTTTGACATAATCAAAAGTCTGACGGAGAATCCATTAGGTATATGTTTTATTATACATTGATACGTTTATAAGTCAATAAATATTGCAGTGAACAGTTAAATGAGTCACATGTTTAAATTTAAATAAAATTTAGTCACAAAACAAATCAAAGGACGAATCGTATAACAGTGACCCAGAAATTCCGTAAAAAAATGACCAAAAAACATTATCTAACACACTTTTTGTACGATAAAATGTTTTTTCGCGCCTTTTTTAAACGTAGAACAATATGGCCGCACGAGACGTTCGAATACGAACAATGAATGAGTTTTTATTAAGTTTTTATGGTTTGACTCGTGTGTGATAACGAAAGTTATACTTTTTTGTTGTTTGTGTGGCAAAAAGTTCTGATTCGCGTAATGTAGAAGCCATTTTTTTATTAATTAGCTCGTAAATATGAAATCGAATGGGTAATAATGGAGTTGTTGTGTTAGTTTGACATATTTTTATTGCCTTTTAATTTATACTGTTAAAAGATTTTTTTTGTGACGATTTTTTTGGCTATCGCCGTTAATGTTATGTAAGTTGCCCACTAAGGTCATAACGAAATCTAATTGATTTGTAGTATCGTACTATGCCGCACGGGAAACACGTGTTTCCAAAATCCCGTGTTATTTCACAACACTACAACTAGCCTGTAATATTCCCACAGTTGAGGTATATTATGTATGACAGAGAGGCCTACAAATTGTCGTTTCCCAGCAATAACTTTTGCATTGATTTATTTTGTTTGATGTAAAGGAAACTAGGTTTATTTACACCTCGTAGCCAATAATGTTTCCACAGCTGAGACAGACCTCGTGTCTATAAGAGGATGTTAATGTTAGCCTGTGTCATCCCATTACTGGGCAAAGGACTTTTTTTTTTGGCGGGTGGAAAATCATCACATAACCCCTCCCGCTCTTGGGCAGAGCGAAAGGGAGTGTCAGACTTCTACTGACTAAAAACCACCCATGTTCCTTCTTAGCCCTTCATGTCGAGGCCGCGGTATCTCTTGCGAACAACCCGCAGCCAAGGCCTCCCCCCATGATTTCCAAATTTTGCGATCCAGGGCCAATGTAGAATAGCTGAGAGAATGTGGGATGTAAATTTGTTTTCCACCACGTGGACCCAGTGCGGCTTGGTGGATTTCAATGCCTTCGATTTATTTAAATTTAGGGTTAGTATGCCTGTTTCTGCTGTTTCCTCACGATGGTTTCCTTTACCATTTCCCTTAAATTACAGCAATATTATCTTTCGCAATAAATAACACAATAACACGCTATTTAAAACTAAACAAAACGCAAATTACTACATTAATTAAGCGGCTAATTCATTAACTGTGACTTTTTTTTATTAGTTTCGGATATCAAAGTCGTTATTTTGACACTAACTGACAATTCGTTTTATTTATTTTGCTACTTTTCTTAGTTTGACACAAGATTTCTTTACTGGGTTCCTGTGTGTTGCTGAGTATTTGATTTTCCCACGTGAATATTTTTATCTATGGTAAGGTACAACTATTGTGTAGCCAGATTATTTATCAGTACCTACTTAGCATCTTAGCAGTCAGTAACCTGAAATTCTGACATCCAGTCTAGCCAAAGAGTATCGTATTACCTAGTATTAACTGGGTTGTGGAGGTCACATAGGCAGTCGCTCCATGTAAAATACTGGTATTAAGCTGCATCCGGTTAGACTGGAAGCTGACCCCAACATAGTTGGGAAAAGACTAGGCAGATGATGATGATGACTTAGCAGCTTAATTTGGGAAAAGGCGATTTTACAGGATTACCTGGTTAGTTTTGTCGACTGCCCTGTTGGTTTGTCGTTTTTCGTTGGCCTAGTGGTCGCTGAGAATGAGGTCATGGGTTCGTTTTCCGGGTTGAGCAAAGTGTTATTGGGTTATTTAATCAGGAATTTGTCAGTAGCAGCCATGGAGCCTGCATTTGTGCCCGATTGATGGCTATATTAGACTCATATTACATAAGACATTGGGACTTCAAACGTAATTTGCGAATGTGAGTGTGCTATGCGATTTCAAAGATATTATCATAAAGTTGAATTGATAGATATGATGTCATTCGCATTCTCGTGGCATGTAAAGCCATATCATAAATGCTGAATACTTTCAAACACCATATTAAAATATTCACGCCCATCAAATACCTTTAACCTTTTAAAAAACCGCTCCGTCACAAATTCTCAATCTCCAAATTAAAACTATTATCTCAAACGCGACATAAACAGCATTTTATTAAACAAATTAATACAAACCAATGAATATTCATAAAGACACATGGAATAAATCTTAAAAATCTAGTTTTGAATTTAATATCAGTAATAATTGCATTAAAAACCGGCAATTTACATAGGAAATAACCCTGGGACCGGTTCTTTCGTATTAGAGAAAACCATTTTAGTTTGACACGTGGCTGTGTTCGGAACTAATTTGACTTTGACAGGTATTTGACGTTTGACATAGCTGACAGCGCCGCCATGTTGTTTCAAGCTATATTGGTTTAGGTACTCTGTCGTTTTGAACTATAATTATGTAATGAACTAATGATAGACTGAAATTATTAATAAAATTAAATATATTTGAATATGGCACTTCCTCAGTGTAAAATGTCGAGCATTGACACTTATTGGCAGCATATCCTTGAAACTAAACGGGTCTAAGATAGTAAATAACATTTAAATATTGTGAACTTTCAATATAGATAGCTAAATGTGTCATAAGTTATTATTGTTATCACAAAACATTTTTATCAAAATTTAATCCCTTAAGGGGATTCATCATCAGCCTGTCCATGTCCCCACTACAGAGGGGGATGAGCTAATAGTCCACCACGCGGCCCCAGTTCGGATTTGTGGATGTCACATGTCTTCGAATTTTTATTTTTTTGGTTCTTAGACTTGCCTGTTTCCTCACGATGAAATAAATTACGCAAAGTAAAGCACCTGTCTGGGTTGGAACCCATGACTTACTGTTCGTAAGTCGGGACCGGCATCACTGGGCCACCGGCTTTAGGAAACTTAAAACATCCTTTTGTAGTTAAAATCGTTAAACAGAGGTAAAGCTTCCTAAAGCAAGCTACAGGGAAGAAGGCGATATTGTAGCTTATTTAAATTTCAAGATCTTCATCTTATCGTGTGGGCAGTAAGGTCTAACCTCATACACCCTAGTGTCAGAGTTTCTAAACCACACTATGGGCACATCCAGAGCGGGAGGGGTTATTTGATGATTTCCCACCCCACAAAAAAAAGGGCCTCTGACATGGTTTGACGACCGCCATTTGGCGGCCTGGACCCGCCGGCTTATACGTGCCTTCCGAAGCACGGAATCAAGATAGAAAACATATTTATTTGGCACATGCCACAGGTAATACAAAAAAGACAAAGATAAATGGAGATAATATTGTGTGTATCACGGCTGCACCAAATAGTCCTAGTTCAGCCAACTGCCGAGCAACTAGTGCCCGACGCTGGCTTTCAACTGGATCTGAGATGGTGATATTCGAAATCTTTTCGTTTAAATGTTTTTAACTTCACCATGTAAGTAGTCTAATTAAAATCAGTTCAATGGTTTTTGAGGAACGCGCTTGAAGATAGACAAGAAATAGGCGCGAAATTCTACGTACTGGACAGTACAGTGACCTTATTTTTTTTTAATAATAGGCTTGTTTAATATAGACATTGTTTTGCATAAATTATTACTATCAACATGTTAAATAGCACACGCTGCTTATTATTTTAATCTATTCGTAATATATTTTGATGGAGTATACTTTTTTTTCTGTATGTACCTATGTTATTTCAGAAAACACATCCAGTCCTCTAGAATATTAGATTATACTCTATAACTTTACTCATAATTAAGTTAATTATTTAAATTTTTAACCGACTTCAAAAAAGAGGAGTTTCTGTTCGTCGGAACCTTTTTTTTTATTTTTTTACACTCAAAGATGGCTGGACCGACTTAGTTTTTTTTTTAAATAGAACCTACTTCCACAAAAAATAAAACACAAAAAAAACGAAAAATAAACTTTAGAAGAAATATTAGCTTCTGAAGTCAGTGACTTTTGTTTGTTTGATTCTGTTTTTTTGTCACTGTTCAAGTTTTTTTTCGTAGCCTGAGTACTGATCCACTGCTAGTCCAAAGCCTCTCGCAATTCTTTACATGTGTTCCTTTCTCCCCGAATCGCATCTAATTCGTCTCACCACCTCTTTCTGGACCAATATTATTAGACACACAAAATAGAACTAATATACGTTACATAACGCCTGTAATCCCCGACGGATAAGGCAGAGTTGTCGGTACCTAATAGTACACCCGCATTTCGCCGGATATTTTTAAGTCCCATGTAACAGTAGGTTAGCTTATTGCCATCAATCACAAAATGATTCAAAGGTTTAATAATTATTCTAACTTCGAAGACAGTAATGACTAAAATACAGAATTAAAAGTAGCTTAAATTATGACTTTTACTTAAAGAATCACTTTGACACGTTCAAAGATAAAGAAGTTACTTACAAAAAAAAAAATCAAACTATCATTGTCTTAGAACTAATAATAATAAACGAAAAATAACAACAATGTGTTAAATGAAACACGGAAAGCTGTATGCGGAAAAACCTGGCGTGTAGGTAGCAATCTCGAGCTGGTACTTATGCGTTAGAGCGTTAAGATATTACCAAAAAGTCTTAACCACCACAAAAACAATTTATAGAAAATCCAACCAAATTTCGCCGTTTCTAAGGTTGCTTTTGCAATGCTACAGTATAAAAATAAGGCATTATAAATAATATGATGTAATACGCGTCGCTACAAGGTCAGTTTAGACCGAAAATCAGGTTTTGGTTGTTCCCCTGCGCCCGCGCACTGCTCCGCCCCCTCGCATGCGCGTGAGCAGCGTCATAGAGGCGCCGATGTGCGATAGTGTGGCGGGTACACGGGGTTTGACCGATTGTGGATGGAGGGCTTGGAGTGGTTATGTGTTTGCTCGTCTATTCGGAAATAGTGATATTTTTTTAGCAAATTTAACGACATAGATTAATATCGAGAGCTCGAAACAATGGTCAAAATGGTAAATATCGCAATTTCAGTGTTGACGATGGTCTTAGTGACCATACCAGTTTAAAAACTTTTATAACCAAAATGATTATTTTTACTAGGACAATTAATAATCATAAAAAAAAGATTTTTTTTTTAAATTGCGGTAAAATTCACTTTTATTTTTTATTTACGATAATGTAGTGCGTACACAACTATAATAAAAAATGTTGGAAAAAATATCTTATGGAATATAAAAAGGGGAAAAAACGTACAGGATATCGAACAATTTGGCCGTATACCGTATACTGTAAACAGGAAAGCTGCTCAAGAAACTGAAAGCAATTCTACGTTGAATGTCAAATCGTCTATCTATACTCTATACTAACTCCTTGGCAAACAAAAAAGGCTAGCCCTCGGGGCACGTGAGTGTTTAGACGACTAATACCTATTAAATTTTGAACTAATTAGAAACTGTATTTTAATAAGCTTGCTACTACTTAAAACACAAATTAATAACAATTATAGATAGGCCAATAAATAAATAAATTACTGAACAGAAGTTTAATTCATGTAAATAGTCTGAGAAAAAAATATGTTCCTGATATTTATAGACGCACGCAAGTTATAAATGACTGAATAAGTAGGTTATTTCAGAACAAATGTAGGCAATGCAAAAATAACTCACAATCAATTTCAAAATTAATTATGTACAGTTCTTTTTTTTATAAATAAAATATATTTATTTATTTAAACTTAATGCACAAACGTGGTACATAGGCGGACTTAATGCCACAAGGCATTCTCTACCAGTCAACCTTAGGGTCAAATAGGACAGCACTGTGGTAGAGTACAAATATAAATAAATTAGGAGAATACTATTAAATATACTTTTTGTCTTAACTATTAGTTACTGTTTCTTATGCCAGTTCACAAATCTAAGAATAGTACTAACAAAAACGGGCATATAAGCTAGGAAACGTTATGTATAGAAGTTTTTAAAGACACACACAGTATACATATTTTATGTAGTTGTAGAAACTTATGTTTTTGATTTAATTCTGTAATTATTCTCAAATCATCATTAGGGAAAAACCAAACAGTTTCATGTTTTAAAAAGAAGAATACGTTTGGTTTCTGAAATTAATAATTGTATAAATTAATGTGGTCCCGCTGTCTCGACGCGCACCGTTGTCTATACGGAATTCGTCAAAATACTCGACAACAGACTACCACATGGCTCGCAACTCATTTCTCATCAGCACTTGTGTGTGTGTGCGTGTAGATGAGTGTGTGTGAGTGTCTGTTTGAGTGTGTGTCAACGTTTGTCTGTGTGTGTGCATGCGTTCGCGACGATCTGAGAACCTTTTTATGTCTTCTAGTGATAGTAAATATAAACGACCGTTTTAGCACTGTAATCTACATAATTAACATAACAGCCTGCACGCCTGTAATCCTCAAAGGCTTAGACAGAGGTATACTCTAATAGTAGGTACTGCCGGATTTGCGCCAGTTATATTTAAGTCCCATGCATCTGAAAGTGATCCTATTGGCATCAACCATGCACGTATCCAGACTGCGTGGTTGTTACAGATACAATCTAGACTCAAAAACTTACTTTACTATTTTTAAGAAAAAACGTTGCCCCACACTAGGAATTTCTCCTGTATCGCGGGTGCGTTTACAAACATTTAAACTCACATTCACAAACACACCCAGACCCGAAACAACTTTTGTTCCGTGCGGATCGAACCCGCGACACGCAGCGTAGCAGTCCAATCGCTCAGACTCAATAACACTTTGCCCGACCTTAGAATTGAACCCAGGACCTCACACTCAGCTGTACCTGATAAGACCAATAGACCAATGTGAACATAATATATCACACGCCGGTAACAAACTTACAGACGAATTGAGAATCTCCTCCTTTTTGGGAAGTCGGTTAAAAAGGAGGACCTAAGAGTACACCTATATTATGCTAGTAAAGTTTTATTTAAATCCCATGTAATAGGAGGCGAGCCAATTGCCAACATCCGTGCACCAATCTAGACTTTACAAGCTACTACAGAGAAACCTAATAATATAATACTTTGCCCACATCTCCATAATTTAGCAATAAATAATAATATTTTATATCATACTTAGGACCAGTTTTGACCTTGTCTCTCTCTGTCTAGTGATGGACTTGAACTTTTTGCTGATAATTTGCATTTAGGAAGTTGTGGTTTTAGGATTAAGAAATAATGTTGAGGAAGACTTCGCTAATATTCTATTAATAACTTGTATTATATTAATATATAAACGGATCCTAATTTTTAATCAGCAATTTCGAAGCAGAGAGAATTTACATCGATATGAATCGATAGAATTTTATCATTCTTTTATATTTTTGCCATTTTAGCAAAGTAAATTGAATAGAATATTAAAGAATTATACAGTTCTGTACATTCATATTCTAAAAACATTCAACCATTTACGTAAAGGTAGCTAAATTGCTATATCTGCCTGTGCTAAGCTGAACTATTTTTGTACTTCCCCCTTTTGCTTGTGCCATTCTTTTCAGCAGTAGTCAAGTTCGTTCCGTCATCTTTGCTTTGGTCTACCTTTTTTTTTTGGGGGTGGAAAATCATCAAATAACTCCTGCTCTTGGGCAGAGCGAAAGGGAGTGTCAGCCTTCTACTGACTATAAACCACCCATGTTCCTTCTTAGTTTTTCATGTCGAGGCCGCGGTATCTTTTGCAAACAACCCGCTCGCAGCTTGCATGATTTAGTGCTCATTAAATTTCGGCGACTATCTTCTTTTAAATCGAAGGATCCAGGATAAATTATATTATGACTAAAAATGAGCAAAATACTGAATAAATCAAATACTAGAAACATTTTATTCAGTTAGTAACCTTACACCACTCACAAAATGCATGCACGTTACCTCATTAAAAATACAAAGCACATACACTAATGTCTCGAGGAGTTATAGTCTGTACTAGTACAAATCTGACATAGAGAATGGAATAACAAGTCATAGTACATCCCTAATTCTTTATTTAGACAAATGACCCGAAGTTAAAATAAGCTACTTAATAATTAGAACTAACATTGACACTAAAATGTACAGTAAAACAGAAGAAAGTGTTGAAATAAATCCGAAAAATTAAGACATAGCTAGTCTTTTACAAGAGATATTTTAAATATCAGACCAAGGAAGCCTTTATTCCAAAGTATATAATTTAATACTACTTCTATAATTATAATAATTTTATCCGGAAATCTTGTAATTGACATTTGATTGACCAGTACTTATAAACCATAGCTTCGAGGCTACACCAACTAAAATGTAATTATTGTCTAAAAAACAAGTTTAAGAATCATTTTTACGATTCGTTAATTTGATCAACAGATCGATTTATATTTATTGATGCCTATAAACTGCCTTATAGGAAACTATCATAAAGAAAATCACGGCTAAAGTTATGGCTGCAATGATCTATGATGTTCCGGTCAAAGTACTAGTAGCGCCATCTTGTAATGATCGATAGAGGCAGTAAAATTTCTCCGTCGAGCCGATAGATGTCGCTAGGATGCTACTCGTGGTGGATCTAGATCTTGCCAACGAGGGGTACATAAATGAATAAATAATGATTGTGTTGTGTATTTTTATAAAAAGAGTAATTAGTATTGATAAAAGTAAGGACTTACGGTACATTTTTCGATGATTGTATCTGTTGTACGTACCTGCAAGGGAAAATAAATATCATGAGTACTTCATAATTACAATAATTCAATTTTATTATTTTTGTTTACAGCTCACCTTTATTTTCGGTATCATGTTATTAAATTTTAATTCAACAAGGTCTTGTAATTTCTTAGAATAATTAGGTCATCAGAGTATAAATAAAAGTTCACCTGTCTTACTTAAGTTGCTAGTTATAATATAATTTTTGTAAAACATAATGCTTTCAAGAGCAGAGAGGATAAAATAACGTAACGTAACGTACTCGCTACTAAATTCTTAAAAAATCGTTTATTCTAAAATATTCCTCTCCTTAATTTTAATTAATTCAACGGGTGAATATTAAATCACTTCCCATCTAACAATCATCTTGCTTTATAAACCCAGACAATACCAAAACTCGTTAGAGCGAATACAGATTTCTTTATCTTTTTTGTTTCATCCCATAAAAAATCTTACCAACGGATCTCACCCCGAAACTAAAAAACTAGACAACATTCCCACAGTCTCAGTTTTAAACTATGCTTTTGATTTGCATACGACCAGTGATTAATATAATTCTTCACTACCATTTTTTCAAAACACTCACCCCACAACTTTTCAATAGAATTAACACAATAAGATGCTATTAAAATAAAAGATTGAGCACCATACCCATTTACATACGGAAGTATGAGAAAGGTGTTCCACAAGGAACGGCCGTAGGACCGCAGAGAATTTATGCAAAATTTGTCAGTCACCCATAGAAGCGGTTTTTTCATTCTATTTGTTTTTATCTTCGCACGACGATTTGCATATCTAGTTCGAATATTTTGCATATTAAAGTCTGTGAGTGTTTACTTTAAGCTTTATTTTAATTCTGTTTAGGGGTCAGGTTTTTTCTTTGGTAATTTTGTGTGTATTGTTGGGATGTTCAACGTGAATAATTAATGCTAGGAACAAGACGTGTGTCCCTGCTTTCTTTTGTATGTCTAATTGAATTCCGGTTTTGGTGCCGAGTCATCTTCGTTTTTTTATTAATATATTTTTTTGTATAGGTACTTTAATTTTTCTGCCCTGGGAGCATCTGCTTTTTGCAATTAATGTCGTGAGAACAGTGGATACGAATTAATTATAAATATTGTTCACAGGACTCTTTCTTTATGTTTCATTTTATGTCTTTGAAGAGTTTCGGTATTCAACGGATGACGGTTTTGAAGTATTTGAATTGGGTATTCTTACTTGCTTTTGTCACAGTATGAAATAGTCTTTTGACATTCATTTTTTTTTGATTTTGTATAGTCACCAATTTTAAGGAGTTAAGTATGTTCTCTACTTTATGCGATAATGGCTCTAAAATTCTGGTAAAATAATTGTTAGTATATAAAAATCGGTATTCTTTATGAAATATGGGAAAATCAGTATTGATTTTATTAATGCTTTGACACGCATGCAATTATGAAATGAATTGATCCATACATTGGATTGACACAATAACTTCAAAGGCAGAAACACCAATGCAACAAATATCTACATACCTACCTACACTTGATTATTCTATTCATCTACTTTCAATCAGAATATCACCTATCAAATTAAACTATTATGTAGTAACAATAACACAATCGCATTGTACCAATCGTATGCAAGCGCAACCCTTAAAAATATTATATTTCATCAATACCCAATCGAGGGTTGATACAAAAATCATAAACTACAATTTTATCGATCACAATGGTTGACATTGACGCGTGCCTGATAATGATCTATAGATCAATGATTTGCTATGAAATACGATAGGTTTTTTGCGTTGACCGCAGACACGATGGTTGCCGGTTCGTTCTGGTTGTTTTCGGTTTGTTTTCCGGTCAATTATTTTGTCTGGATTGTAATTCCGTTTTGTAAGCTTTGGTGACAGAGTTTCATGAAAGTTTTGTAATTATTTGGAGAAAATCTACAAATAATTGCAATGGTTGGTTGTCATTATTTTTACTTTTTGCTTGATTTTAATAAGCTTGAATATTTCATTTGGACATTCTATGATAACTTACTTCAGCTTATTTTTTATAACAGCCAATCAGGCAATGAAACCCAACCTTACAATTTCATAAAAATTCAGTCATAATACAAGAGAGACGGAAAAGATAATGAATTTATTATTATTATAATGAAAGAATTCGGAATGCCAAGATTGGATCTCAAATCACTGCATTACCGATCGATAGGGCTAAAAATACACCAAGACAAGCCATCACATGTGGTTCCACCCATAAGGGTACGCCTGTCGATAGAACTAAAGACACTAGCCCTTCACAAAAAGCTTATATTAATCCCAACACAATATATTGTTTTATAACTCCTCAGTCATGCAAAATCGGCTTCCAAATAAAAAAAAATCTATTGTAAAAGGTCTTAAAGGGTTAACCCTTCAATACTATCTATTATAAGATTATTGAGTATTGACGCATTGTGGGGGGCGCGAAGGGTTAAGTACTGTTAAGACCCCTTTGCTTCTTTGAGTTATGTTGACGTGTTGAAATCGTTTAGCAGAGTTTATGGAATCGGTAAGAGTAGATATTGTTGTATTTTGTAAGGAGAAATAGTAGTGGTACTTTCATACAAGCTTAGAAGCTTGGCGCCACTGAGACGAAACTTATTGCAATCTGGATCTCTTGATGGTTTTAACACATTCATCTTTCTTAACCGTTATCGCAAATGTGTATAATCTCAACGTGAATGAAATAACCAAGGTTCTGTAGCAATATAATGATATTGCTACAAAACCTTGGCTTGGTCTTGGATTTCCTTTGTAGATATTTTTGTAAACCCATTGGTTTACAAGGATGTCCATGAAATTTCTTTCTCATTGTTCTTCATAGAGATATACGTTTTATAATTCGTTGTTCTCTTCACCCCAAACTAATTTTATTTGTCTCCTATCTCTATTTTTACTATGCCATTTGTACTGTACTACCACTAATTTAAAACATACATTTTCTGTATAAACATATCCCCGATGATGAATCTCCAGAATAAAATTGTAAATGTAAGCATTGCAATATATTCCAAATTCTTAATAGTACTGAGAAGATGGTACAGAGATTAATCAAACATTTATTATAAAACTTTCTTGACAGACAGCTGATCTGCCTAATGACGTATCATTAATATTTCTCCCAGTTCCCACAAAAGCTAAACACAGCAATATGCAAATCCATATCTCCAGTCCTAATCCATCCGAGGTTCCATAGAAATTGGTCCATAGATTTGGCAATGACAAATTACTAAAGAGCAAGCAGTTTCCTAGGTACGTTCTCACATACAAATGCTCCGACCCATCTGCTCTTATTAGTGAACGATGTTTTATTCAATAATTGTCAAGAATTCTGGTTATTATGCAAAGTACCCATATTGTGATGGTGTATGTTGACATAATACCATCAATCTGGTGTTTGATTTATTTGAAGGGTTGGGGTGGGCTTGAATTATCGATGTCGATATAAATTAGACTTGTTCTCTTAGACATATTTATGTTAGTATCTTTGATAATGTTTACATTATTATAATATATTAACGTCGATAACTTACGTTTTTACTGTCATTCAAGTATTATAAGATGAACCATTTACTAAAATGCTTTACTGTTATTTATTTTTAATTTTTGTAATACTGTCTAGCTGCAATTATAATCAGCAACAATGACAATCAGAGCATCACAAACACCATACGCATCTTCAATATTTAATTTGTCTAGTTCTTCATCGTTCTTTTTTACCGTCTACAAATCATCGACAAAACTATGTATACCCTGTTCCATATCTATCGACACAATTCCCAACCCAACCCCATCCCTGATTATCATATTTAAGACCTTCCACAATAGCTGTTTCGCACCGCAACGCCTATTACTGCGCAAAGGCATTGTCATTTAAATTCTGTGTTTAACCTACCTGAATACACCTTTACGTCTCGGACATGATCAGAATAGAGTATGCAGTCTTAGAGAAGATTAGTGGTATATTTATTGCGATTTAGTTTCCGGGAAGTGTTATTGAAACCTGTATTTTTTGGGCTTGATGAATTTTGAGCTGGGTTGTGTTCTTTTTGTGTGGTCGTGAGACACGTATCTGTCTGTGGATGATGTTCTGTATTAGTTGATGTTGTAGCATCTTTTTCATGCTGAAATACTCAAGCGTCGTAAATACTGTAACTTTATTGGTAGCTACAATTTTGAGCCGTTTATGGTCAATGTCTTGTCAACTAGTTGACACATTGCACGTCCAGAGGGCTGGCTTTTTCTTTGGCCAAATAATTAGCATTGCCATACAACGAGGCAAAGATCATATCTATAAATCGTATCAGTTTTCCCTTTAATTTGCTTTCTTAAGCCAGTTAAGAACGAGTCTAAATTGTCACGATAGCGTTGAGTCTTCATTGCATTTGCTTTAATCATATTCTAGTTAATGAAATCGTTAATTAAATCTTTTTCATTGTCATCATTATCATAACATAACGGATATTTTTAACGGTGTTGAACAAAGACCTACTACAACATCTTCTATCATAATCATCATTCAATAAAAGACGTGATGATAAGATGATTCTTATTTAATTTTTTTTTGTCCTCATCTTACTTCTTATTTAATCTTCCCTTAGTTTACACCTATTTTTTTGTTTCTCTAAACCTTACTGATAAACAACCACTATTTACCTTTTCAGCTTCATGTCTTATCTGTAACAACTCTTTCTTCAACAAAACACACATTATTTACTCCACCTTTATCTATTTCAAAACCATGGCCATTACGCTTTACAAAATTTAATGTAAATACAAAGATTTCATCTCAAACAAGGGAAGCTGTTACCGCAACCGTCTTGTGGTTTGTAAGACCCGTTGTTAGAAAGTCTACAGACATAGCATTTTCTTCTAACCACGTATCAGTGGTTAACATTGTCTGGGATGGTTTAAGTATATTGTTTTGTAGGTTAAATTGGGAATTAAGTTAGAAATATTTATTTTTACATTCTGTAACACAAGAAATGAAAACAAAAATGGAATGTAATGAGTACATAAGAAGAAGTCTGAAAGTGGCGCCAGTGACTGAAAAGTTGTGTGGAAATCGGTTGTCGTGGTATGGGCATGTGATGCGGAGGAATGAGAAAAATGTTGTGAGGAAGGTTTTAAATATGAATGTGAAAGGATATATGAGTAGAGGAAGACCAGACAAACGATGGATGGACTGTGTTAAAAATGATATGGTAAAAAAGGAGGTGTCTGATGAGATGACGAGAAACAGAGAAGTATGGAAGAGGAAGACATGCTGCGCCGACCAAAAATGAATTGGGATTAGGGCAAGACAATGATGATGATGATGACATTCTGTGACTAGTTTTTGAGGATTGGCTCAAAAAATACATTGTAGTGTATGATGGAACGACTATCTTCAAACTTATTAGAGTCCAGTCTTGTTAGATTCTATGAGATGCATTAATATCCTACTTAATGACTTTTGAAGTTTCTTATTAAGTTCATGTTCATATGTCTGCCTTTTGACAACTATCAAATCAAATCAAAATCAAAAGTCATTTATTCAAACTAGGCTGATAATCAGCACTTTTCGAACGTCAAAATTTACTTTACTTTACTTATTTACAAGTGACAGTCCCCCAAAACGCCCACCCCTCGACACTTCCTAGAGTTTTTGCTATGTTGGGGTCGGCTTCCAGTCAAACCAGGTGCAGCTGCATACCTGTATTTTACATGAAGTGACTGCCTATCCGACTTCTATTACCCAGTTAGTAGGTAATATTATATTCCTAGAGAAGAATGGGCGTCCGAATTTCGGACCACGGGGTAATTGTAACGACTATCAAAGATCTGAAAATGTAAACCAACTGACCATTTACATTCGTATTGATTATTCTCAATACGATTATTTAGTCACGTGGTTTAATAATCGATATAATATATTAGGGACTGACTGCTGCACTCAGAGACGTTTAATGATTACTTAAGCGATCACTTAGTAAATAATTTGACACAATTTGGAAGGTTTTGTATGTCAAATCTTTACTAAGTGACGGCTTAAGTAATTATTAAGTATCTCTGAGTACGGCAGTAAAACATATAATAAATAACCAAAAATCATATTTTTTTAAAGAACCATTACTTTATTCCAAGAAAATTCCTGTACCTTATTTAACTCAAACAAACAACCCCTCCACGTATTATTACTATCAAAACGTTTATAAAAGACGTTTGCTACTGAGACGGGTTGCGGTTTGCGGCGGCTTACCTTTGACTTGTGCCGACCCCCATAAGAGTAGTCTTAGGATGAGGTTAACGTACCCTCATGTGGTGACTTAGAGAAAATATGTTTGTGAAATGATTTAAGAGGTATTGAAACATCAGAATATAGAATTGTTATAAAATATGAATAAACTATTAATACATCGTCACTAACACACATTCATTATTGCCTGCCTGATCTAGTGGTCGCAAGTGCGACTGCTGAGTAAGAGGTTCTGGGTTCGAGTCCCGGTCGGGTAACGTGTTATTGGGTTTTTCCGTCAGGAATTTTGCAGTAGCAACTACGGAGACATAACAAATCGTTATTTGTCGTCATGTAGATTATTTTCCTCGATTCTACAAAATAATTTTTTTTCTTCTTCTTTAAGTGTCGATGAGCTCAAATCGTATGAGACCAATTTGTAGCCACCTGCACAGCTCTATCATTAAAATTTGCTTCTAGTAAGTTCCGAAACGTGCAAGTGGTTGTGCAGGATGGCCAGGATTGGAGGTGGCGCATAAATCCTGCAGTGGGCGCCACACTGGCAGTTTTTTTTAGGATTGATCGAGGATACTAGCTGACTAATCCCTTCACCACGATGACTAAAACTCAAAACTAAAACTAAAAAGATAGTACTAATTGATTAAAATAGCTTTAGCTATTAGCTAGACTATTCCGAGCAAAAAACACGACCTTTCTAATAAAACTTTGAAATAACTAACCGTAAAAGCCAAGTCTAGAATAATGGCTAAACAGCCAGTATTCTAAACCCATTAAAATATCATAATTCAACATAATATCCATTAAAACGAACTCAAAGTATTAAATAGACGTGAAATTGCCTACTTCCTGCGCTTGCGCAGGTTAAGCGAAGAAAAATGTTTGTCTTTTGCTTAGGGTTGGCGCGGTTAATGAAAATTGTACGTTGAGTAAGTAATTAATCTTTCTTTGATGGCAGTTTACGGAAAAGGTCATCATTTTAATACGAGGATTAATAGAAAATTATTCGAGTTGAAAGTTTATTTTATTTTATCACTAGCGGACGTCACGCGGTTTCACCCGCGTAGTTCCCGTTCCCGTGGGAATACAGGGATAAAAAGTAGCCTATGTCACCCGGGGATAGTGTAGGTTCCCAACGGTGAAAGAATTTTTGAAATCGGTTCAGTAGATCCCGAGATTACCCCTTACAATTTAACAAATATACAAACACACAAACTTTACTTCTTTATAATATTAGTATAGATTACAAATAATGTGTTTAGTGAAATAACTTTCGAAATGTTTTTTTTATTAGTTTGCTATATAATCTTACTCCATCCACTCCAAACATTTATTTCATTGACGATCTTGCGTTAAAATTAAACAATGTGGTAACCAAAAATAGTGGATTTGTTTTCAACGTGATGAAGCCGTGCCTTAAATAATGACAAAGGCGCTGCATTGAATCCAGGACGAAGCTAAGGGTTCTAAGCTTCTGAGTGCAGCGAGGGATTCAAACTCGTTGAAAATGAAGCCACTTTTACGGTGAAGGAAAATGCTCTGCTTTTCACACTAACCATACTGCTACGTAATCAAACAACCAGAAACAACAATCTTACACTCTTCTTGCAATAGTCTCAATCTCTTACAATAATGGTGACACAATCGAATGGTGTAATAATTTAGCGTGATTGTGTTTTTTTCCGGCGAATATTGACTTTTCAAAAATCTAATAATATGTATAGTTGTGTTGTGTTGTGTTGTTGTGTATGTATTTATGTATGTGTAGTTTTTGTTTTTATCAAAATCTGGCTCGAGACTCATTTGAGTATTATCAATATTTCTCATTTGAAAAATTGATGCTGAATGTTGTTATTTGCTAAATATATTAGTTTTTGTAAGGGTGTCTGTGTATTTTAATCTATAAAAAATCTGTTAGAACTTTTGTTTTGGCTAAAAGCTTTCTTTCACAATAATTCTTAGTTCGAGGATCCTAGGCAACAATCTAAGTTCTTGTTGACCCTCGCCAGAAGGATTTACTAGTTCAAATGATCCTCGGTCAAAGTGTGGGCAAGGAACACCGGGGTGGTTTGCAGTCAGTTAAAGTCTGACATGTCTCTTCGCTCACCCCAGTGAGGATTTTCCACCCCGGAATAAAAAAAGGTATTAAATCGGGGGACAACCCTAGTAACCAGCCCACAATAATAACCACTTGTGAATCAACAAGTAGCAACTTGATAAGCGCCAACCAACCGTCGTAAAATTGTTGTTTATTATTATAAAAATGTTAAATTACATGTTACCTTAACACCAGGTCTTAGGGCCTTCAAATTGAGCATATGAGTTGAGCAAACGTGGCAGGTTGATCTATAATCTTTTTGTTTCACTGAGTTTTATATACTGTCAAGTCGTTTGAGTTCTAGTGATTAAAAACATGGGTAGTAAAAGGGTTAATTTATGAGTATTATCTTGGAAATAAAGAACTTAGGTCTTTATTGGTTAGGGAGTAGCTAAGCAATGGTTACTAAATTGCATTTAAAGTTTGCGCCTTGTATTGTTTAAACCTTCTTCGATCTTGTTTCAGATAGCGCGTTAACTAGAACTTTTTATGAAGCGTTGAAAAATGCCTAACACATACCGCATAGTTCGTGGAGACGGTATGGTTATACCCACTAAAAAATACCACAATGAGCCTACTGTTGCCTTGGCGGCTGGGCCACAAGAATTGCTACGACATTCACAACCCATCTAACCGTTAACTAGGCTTAGACAGACTTTTTGGGTTGGGAAATCATCAAATGACTCCTCCCGCTTTGGGCAGAGCGGTAGGGAGTGTCAGACTTCTACTGACTAAAAACCACCCATGTTCCTTCTTAGCCCTTGTGCCGAGGCCGCGGTATCTCTTGCGAACAACCCGCAGCCCCGACGGGGGCTTAGACAGCCTTACTTTAGTTGTGCTGTGATTCATTTAAGAAATAGAACTGCCCTCATTAGTCTAGTGGTTGCATGGATGATATGGCTCGATAGGAGGTGACTGCTGTGATGACGAGTAATAGAGAAGAATGGAAGAAGATGACATGTTGCGCCAACCCCAAATAAATTGGGATAAGGGCAGGAGAATCATGATATATTAAGTATGCTGCAGGTTACGTTATTCGCAGACGCATGCAAGGATAAATCACATTTTACAGTCAGTGTTTTACAGTTATAAAAAAATGATCTCATTTTAGATAGGTATTGCGTTACCTAAGGCTCGTTAAACTTTATGACTTGTGAAACTATCCATAAATAAAAAATAAAGAGCACATTACGTTATTTATTTGTAGTTTTGAAAGCGGGTACAGTATCTAGATAGTGTACTCGCTTTCGCTGTCTAGATTCTAGACAGATAAAATATAATACAAAATATTATTGTTCAGCTGCATTCGGATAGACTGAAACTCGACCCTAACGCAGATGAGAGAAGACTATGCGGATGATGGATTGGCGTCGGCGATCGGTTCTGGTTGAAACCATGGTCCGGAGCGAGGAGGCATGGAAAGGAGTAATGCTAGCAAAGGTGGAGGCCTCACGCGTGAGAGAGAGGGAAACCTCACGCGAAGAAGACACCCCGGGCGCAAGGAGTCGTAGGGTGATTCCCGGCCACACCGGAGGCGCGGGTCTGCCCCGTCGGGGCTGCGGGTTGTTCGCAAGAGATACCGCGGTCTCGACATAAAGGGCTAAGAAGGAACATGGGTGGTTTTTAGTCAGTAGAAGTCTGACACTCCCTTTCGCTCTGCCCAAGAGCGGGAGGGGTTATTTGATGATTTTCCACCCGCCAAAAAAAAAAAACGCGGGTCTGCGGACGGTGAGCGTTAGGTGGGTCACCGTAAGATCAGAACCAGGCGCAACTCGACTCGTCGCAAAGAGTTATCAGCACATTCCTGGCCTGCATGGTTCTGGAACGCAGGGTATAAGAAGGAACACGGCTGAGTTTAAGTCAGTAAGAGTCTGACACTCCCTTTTGCTCCGCCCAAAGCGGGAGGAGTCATTTGATGATTTTAATAAGTGGTTAGATGATGAATTTTCAATTCGTGCGTTTTCCTAACAAGACCATTGTAAAAATCAATAGTTAATAAGTAAACCATTCGTTTACTCACTAACTGCGGTACTCAGACATGTTTAATGATTACTTAAGCCGTCACTTAGTAAAGGTTTGACATACTTTTGTATGACAAAACCTTTACTAAGTGATGGCCTAAGTAATCATTAAAGCTCTCTGAGTGCGGCAGTTAGTAACAGAATACTTGCTACAAATCGATATCTATATACTTCATATTATACTATTAGATACTTCCAAGTTCCAACCGATAGAATGTCAATACCGTAGCATGCGCACGCGCAGGTGGTAAGATACGCGCATGCGCGCAATTAAAACTTGTCGCGGGACGGTTAGCGGCCATTACTATTATTGTGAACGGTCAACAAACTTTGAACTTCAGTTTACTGTTTCAAAGTATTATAGGTTGTTAAGTTTAAGTTAGAAATAAGTAAACGGCACAGGTATTTATTTAATATTTGTAGTAAAAGTTCCGATAATCGGTTCAGCCGTTTCGGTGATTAGACGGACCAAACAGACGGAGAGACAAAAAAAAGTGTTATTTTGTGATATACCGTATAAACTTTCACCTGTTTTCAGTAGGAAGCTATTATTTTGCAATTACAAACAGACGTGCATATCAATTTTATTAACCGACTTCCAAAAAGGAGAAGGTTCTCTATTCGTGTGTATGGCAATAAAACGAAATCAAACAAACAAATGTCACCGATATTTTTTTCTGAAGTTTATCTTTCACTTTTTTTGAATTTTTCACGTTTTTGTTTTTGAAGTCGGTTTTTTTTACTGCAAAAAAGCTTTTTTATTTATATAGATATCTACTTATATAGATAAAGCTGAGGTCCGTATGCACGCTTCAGCGTTTTAATTCTTACTTACCTCACCCTTATATTGCAACAAAGTAACAAGCAGACAACATGACTTTATAAACATTCGTTATTATTCACTTATCATTATTTTAACGTTGAATTAAGTTCGTTTATCACTAATTATCGCCTAGCACTTTACAGACTTGACAGGTTCATTAGAAGAGCTTATGAAAAAGAAAAATATTGTTTTTTTTTAAAGGTTAAACAGCCGGCCTGTTTGCTTGCGTTTTTAGATTAGGAATATAATAGTTAGATAAAGAGGGATGTATAATATTAAAATTTGCGCAGGTGATTACTTTAAAAGTTGCTTTTATTAAATAATATTTTTAAATAGATTTAAAGAAAATTTTAGCAAAACAATGGTTAGACCTGCTGTCTTGTATGGATCAGAATGTTGGGCCAAAAGGGATGAATGAAAGGCATTTGCATGTGGCTGAGATGAAAATGCTTAGGGGGATGTGCGGTGTTACGCGAATTGATAAAATAAGGAATGAGTACATAAGAGGAAGTCTGAAAGTGGCGCCGGTGACTGAAAAGTTGTGTGGAAATCGGTTGTATGGGCACATGATGCGGAGGAATGAGGAAAATGTTGTGAGGAAGGTTTTAAAATGAATATGGAAGGATATACGAGTAGAGTAAGACCAAAGAAACGATGGATGGACTGTGTTAAAAATGATATGGTAAAAAAGGAGGTGTCTCATGAGATGACGAGAAACAGAGAAGTATGGAAGAGGAAGACATGCTGCGCCGACCCCAAATTAATTGGGATAAGGGCAAGAGAATGGTGATAATGACAATTTTAGCAAAAAGGAAGATCACTGGTAACAGTACATTTAGAAGAAACTTATATTTATCTTATTTAGAAATGTATTCAAATAAATCTATTCTAAATACTTCCTCTCTCAGGCATCTCTCCTCACGATGTTTTCCTTCACCAAAGCAAGTGATAATTTAACAATACGCACATGAATCCGAAAAATTCGATGTTCGTGAGTTATGAGAGACCAGACAGTAAGACAGTCACATCACTAGACTATTACTTTTGCTTTTTTTATGATATTGGTAGAAGAAACTCGAAAGGAGCTCGTGGCTTAATAAGTACTGCCACTCGGATCGATCTTTAGGTTAAGCTGCGCTTGCCTAGGTTCGTCTGTGGATGGGTGACCGCCCATTACACACCGAGTTTCCTCCGTGACTCGGAAAGCACGTTAAACTGTTGGTCCCGGCTGCCATATATAGATCTTTGTCAGTCGTTACAGGTAGCCAGTGACCTGAAAGTCTGACGTCCAGTCTTACCAAAGGGTATCGTATCACCTAGTGTTAACTGGGTTGTGGAGGTCAGATATGCAGTTGCTCCATGTAAAATACTGGTATTCAGCTGAATCTGGTTAGACTGGAAGCCGACCCCAACATAGTTGGGAATAGGCTAGGCAGATGATTGGTAGAAACTCAAAAACTTCCATGTATGAATATTAATTTGATTTTAATAATAATTATGATTTGTACTCGATTAAAACAGCCCCGATTTTTTCAAAGTTGCATCAATTCATAACTTGAACTGAATGGAACTTAGCAATAAAGCTTAAACTTAGTTAAAAAACAAAATTACTTATTTCCAAAAATCATCTTTTACGAATCACATAGCTAATATCCCAAAATACATTACAGGATCCATGCACCATCTTGAAAGCCCTCCCTCAGAGGGAACTCACTCCGGGCCCTCTAATGACGTCATTAACAGAGGCAAAAACTAAAGGACCTCCGAGATCATGCTTCGGAGATAGACCGAAGACATATTTAGTTGTATTATGTAGTGTAGTGGAGAGGTATGAAAGGTAACGTGAATGCCGGAAACTGGAAAAACAAAGATTCTCATTCAATACAAACGAAAAGTTGACGTACCGAAGAAAAAACTTTGTCTTACTCATTGATATAAAAACTAAAGATACGGTCGTCCGAACATTTGCTCGACGCGTTCGCCATACAGAGAATCGGTGTAGTCTGCTCGTTAATGTAACCTTGTATAAGTGGCGTGGTATTTTCGAGGTATAAAGAACATACATAAAGCTTTTAATAAAATTTACGACCGCACCCGAAGAGAGCCGATCGTGGAGTAGTTCACTTCGGCTTAGGAAAGACCATTTTGGGACCACGTTCGAGGCGTCATTTTAATATGCCGTCCGCCCAGTCCTTACGCAGTAATATATAAGTCAATGGTCTTACTGACAAGAGAAATGATTATCCGATACGCGATAAGTATGAAGCAAACGTCAGAAAATTAAATTAATTTAGATTGAAAGAAAGATAATAGATATATTTGTGTGCGCAAAAGTATGATGCGTAACAAATAACGCAAAAAGACACCTATGGAGTTTTGTGTCGCATATTCACGCAGGAGGAGATCACAATTATTTCGCTTTACAGGAGGCCAAAATCGAACGTACGATTCTGCTCCATGTATATCGAAATATAACATTTTTCTAAATAATTTTTCAAAGTAGAATTCAAAATCTGTGGAGGCAGGTTGAAGAGACAGGGAATGCTACTCCTTTCTTTCCAGCCCAATGACAAACGATCCTCCACCAAACAACCTATATACAATGTAAACTGGGTATATTAAACTTTTCAAAATTAGCCAATAGCAACTGACTTTGTTTCCAAAATTATACTTCTCACAGGTCCTACTAATAAACAGACCACAATATGAACACACCACTTCCTGACCACAAATGACCACCAATAAAAACCTTACATTCGTCATGTCCGCTGAAACAATCGGATACCGGAAATGACGTGATATGAAAAATAGACACCTATCAATGGTGACACCGTGTGATTATCAGAGAAAAATCTACCTTATCTTTACAGACATACAGTTGAAAATGCATTTGACAGAGCTGCTCGAACATTTTTGACTCCGAAAGTTTATATTGGAGTATTCTACATTCGATTTTGTGTTGTATTTCTCTCAGGATTAGGTGAATTTTTCTTTGGTTCGTAAGTGGGTGAAGGAAAAGATTAGACCCTTGATAAAGTGATGGTTTGTAAGATCGTTTGGCACATTATTGAATGGTGCCATCGTAAAGAATCGTGTCTATTATTGAAATGAGGGTAGTTCTATGAAAAGTCGATTGAGGGTACAATATTGGATTTATTTTGTAATATTTGAGGAGCAATATGGTGGAGATTCGGAGATGTGACATGCTGGGTAAAATGATTTCTTTCTTTTTATGTGTGTACGAAAAGTTCACATACAAACCCTTCAAGATATTTTCAACGTATAACTGTTGTAGAACCTACTAATTATTACCGTTTCCTTAACATTAACAACCATTTTAAACTTTTATGAGAATATCATCTTTCCCTTGTCCTAATTCCTATACATTTTCGGTCAACTTTGGGAAAGCATAATGGGACCAGAGGCTTTTATCTAGCAGTGATAATATTGGGATAATGCAGGCTTAAAAATAAAAGAAAATGTACTTTGAGCCATCACTTAATACACTCATTTAAAAAATAGCTTGTCCTGTTATGGGATGCAGTAAATAATTGGCAAGCCTTTTGCCAGTTTTGCTCTTAGAATACCTAGAATCATACACATTTAGATTAAACAGAATTCAATTACATTGATGATAAACAACGGCAACAAAATGAACGAGCAGATGTGAATATTGTATTCTGCAGAGTCAACGATGATCGGTGCACTTTCAAGACTACAATTTAAAATATTTACCTAATATAATATGGCCGGCAAATATTGATACCATTAACCGAAACCCTCTTTAGGAAAAACTCCATAAAACAGATAAGGGCGACCATGATAATATAAAAACTGCATTCACCATCAAAGTCGGCAGGCGACATACCGACGCAGGAATCCGAAAATTTACACAAACGAGACTAGGCTGCGGACAGAGTGAGGGGCGTAAGCGGGTGCTGAGGCGGGCGCGATTTACAGCGGTGAAATTAACGGTGAACAGGCTGTATAGCCAGCGACAGTCTATTGTCCTACTCTGTGGAAACATTTCTAGCCTTTACTGCCCGTTACAATAACAGATGATGCACTAAAAGGACATCCGATCATCTTAAATTAGGCCTTAACTAAAAGTCTTTACTTCGATCGGTCTGTGCTTTATGCATTGAGCAGATTCGCAGATTCGCACAATCACAGATCATCGGCCAACCATATGGGAAGCCTACTACCAACGCTATGCTTTCCAATACTATGGCCATCTATTCGCTCCCGCCACCGCGTCCGCTCCCACCTTTATCACCCTGGTCAAAGCCTTACTATCAACCGATTCGGGTTTTTGTTTGTCCGTTCGTCCGTCGTCGGGATCAGTCGGCATTTCTGCGATGACATTCTCGGGCACCCGTTTTGATTAGAAGTCAGTCATTCGACGATTTTTTTTAACTTTAACTTTTTTTTTAGTTTTAGTCGCATTTCTTTGGGTTTTCGATTTTTTGGAGAAATGAATATGGATAGGTTTGGCAGACCTGGTTTTGTTAGTTTTCTTTTTGGAGAAAAAAGAAATTGTAGCGAAATTAAAGTGGTTTCCTAAAAAGGTTAGCGGCGGCAAGAGATCAGTCGATTTCTGATCACATACCTGCTGAGCTATTGCACCTGCTTAGACTGTAAATTGCCAGCAAGGCTGAGGTTTGGTCACAAAAATGACAAATATTTGGAAAATGTGAAACTGTTTATAAAGATGACATGAATTTTTCAATCAAATGAATTCTGGCAGAGTTAAAACTTATGATTTTCGGATAGATCTTTAAATTATTTGCAGAAAAGTCAGTCCTGTACTGGGAAAACACTCAAAGCAAAAATCTATTCTCCAAAAGGTGACTATTAAACATTTACTTGTAACACACATTACACAGAAATGCTTTTTTAAATTGAGTTTTTGTCAAATGTAACATCATTACATTACATGGAAATGCTAATGAAAATACTGCAATTATTAAACAAAAGAAGCCAATAAGTTCTAAACATGGACACTAACATTTTCTCCGTTTGTTTCGAGTTCCCAATATTTCGGCGCTTTTACAAGCATGGTGCTTGTTTTTACAAGCACCATGCTTGTAAAGGATCACGGATAAACTGATGTCATTGCGGGTGTGATCAAAGATACCTACACCTAATTATCGAAATAACACCTAATTATCGAAATAACAGCGAAAACAGCCTACTTAGCTCATTCTAATCAAACTTAAATTGAATTTCCAATCTAAATCAAAATTACAGCGGCACACACACAATTTAATTAAATACCGATTAGAGGGCACACAGCATCCGCAATATTTAGGTATAAAATAATATCAGAGATGAGGTGCCTCCTAAACGCGGAGTGACGAGCAAAAAACACTAAAATAGAGAATTAATTGCAAGTTATACAGGACACTGCTACTGGGTAGTGGTAGCAAAAAAGTGGCGATTGATTTGGTTTTTCTAATCATAAAACATTTTATTTTAATACAAAGTTAGGACGTGTTTGTAATTTCAAAACAACAGATTATTAGTAAATGCATTTTATGAAAGCAGATAAGGTACTTATAACAGAAAACTATTATTTTTGTCTGTCTGTTTGTTCCAGCTATCTCCGAGACGCTGGACCGACTTCAACAGGGCCAAAGTAGTAGTATAGTACATTAATTTACAGGTGATGTTATAAGGAGTACCTAAGACTTCATCATCTGCCTAGCCTTTTCCCAACTATGTTGGGGTCGGCTTCCAGTCTAACCGGATGCAGCTGAGTACCAGTATTTTACATGGAGCGACTGCCTATCTGACCTCCACAACCCAGTTAATACTAGGTAATACGATACTCTTTGGTAAGACTGGATGTCAGAATTTCAGGTCACTGACTACCTGTAACGACTGCCAAAGCTCTATATATGGCAGCCGGGACCAACAGCTTAACGTGCTTTCCGAGGCACGGAGGAAACTCGGTATGTCGGGCGATCACCCATCCACAGACCGACATAGGCAAGCACAGCTTAACCTAAAGATCGACCCGAGTGGCAGTTCTTATTAAGCCACGAGCTCCTCTGAGTACCTAAGACATACTATAAAATAAGTCTTAGGAGTACCTAAGACTTATTTTATAGAAAAAATATGTCAATGTTTCGTGCACAAAAAACCCACAACATTGTTAACAAAATCAGATTCAATAGATAAGGAATATTTTTTTAATAATTTCACGCGAGACACAGGTAGTCATAATAAATGAATTCCTGATTATTTTCATTTATCTGTATGCAAATGGACTGGCCATTTAATTTTCGACAGCACCTGCCCACAACTACATTACAATCACGAAAATAACAAAACCCAAAAAAAAATCATTTCGCTTTATTTGCCAACCGTACACTACAGTTGACGAATTGAATTTTGATGAGTTACAGCCGGCGTTGGTTGCTCATTATCATTTCACCATAGCTGTTCGATGCACATACCATGGTATATGCGATCAGAGAGTTAAGTCCGCGCGAAATTCGAGATTCATCATCATCTGTCTAGCCTTTCCCAAGTATGTTGGGGTCAAATCAAATCAAATCATTTATTCCATGAAATATGGGTACTCTTATAGATGAAAAAATACAAATAATAGACCTTTAAACCATATCCTACCCTAACAGGTGTGTAAAATTGGATCATAGGTGCATTAAAATAAAATCTAAAACAAAACACGAGAAAATGGGATGTCAATAATAATAAACAATTGTCATTTTACATAATTATACATAACATTATAAATTCATTAATTAATTACATTTACCATTTAAATAATCATTTGAATAGTAAGCTTTATTAATCAAATACATTTTTAATTTATGTTTAAATGAAATAATATTTTTTGCTTCCAGTCATACCAGATAAAACTGAATACCAGTATTTTACATGGAGTGACCTGACCCCCATAACTCAATTAATATTGGGTTATCAGATTCAATAGTATGAAAGTCTGACATACCTGTAACGACTGTCAAAGAAATACAAATCACAGCCGGGACCTTCAGCTTAAATTGCTTATCGAGGCACCGAGGAAACTCGGTAAATGGGTTGTCAGCCATCCACAGACCAACTTAGGCAAGCGCGGCTTAACCTGAAGGTTAATTCGAGCAGTTGTTATGTGGTCACGATATATATATTTTTTTTAAAACGTTTTCCAAAACTACGAATTTCTCCTGTATCGTGGGTGCGTTCACAAACATTTAAACTCACATACTCAAATATCCAGACCCAGAACAATTATCTGTAGGTCATACAAATATTTGTTCCGTGTGGGGATCGGACCCGCGACAGGCAGCGCAGCAGTTCATTGCTTGAGCCACTGCGCCAACCGTGACGTGTCGTATATTCGAGATTAATCGAGAAAAAAACTAAATCAGATTCTTGAATTAATGACAGGCATGTTGCTGTGTTCTTTACGATGTGTTTACACGTTAGTTTAGTTAGCAACGAGGTATAGAGGAATGTCAATACATGAGGAGATTTTAAGATAGAGAGATGATTTTTATCAATTTTGTAATCAACACTTGTTTTAAGGTACTGAATAGCGCATATATTATATCTCATTGTATTTACCAGGCGAATATATATAGAAGAAAGTTTCTATCTAACTGCTTGGCATGTCTTTGAGCAATTTTTGGCCATTTTATGGCCAGACAATTTTTTAGCCAGGCCAGCTTTAGTAGTTCCAGACAAAAATAAATTATAATATATAATTTGTTAAATTAGGTGTTTGTTTATGTTTTATTGCTCCTTGATCTACTGTATTTCCTCGCACAATGTCTTGGCGAACACGTTTGAGCTTGACTCAATATATGAATTGAAGATAGCTTCATATCGCTGCAATCTTGGGCCGACACTATCGAGAACCGACAGGCATAAAAGTTGCCTTAAGCATCGCCAAATGTGGATAAGGGATCCTTATTTATGACGGATTTTTCTATGAGTTTTCGAAGATTTTTATCACTAGAACATGCTACGGCTTAAGTTTTATAATGTTGACTAGCTGTACCCGCATGCGTTGCAATGCTCTTTTTCCTACCTACCTACTACCCTACCTACTACTCTACCGACTACCCTACCTACCAACCATACCTACTCTACTATCCTACTTACTACCCTACCTACTACTCTACCTACTACCCTACTTACTACCCTACCACTTTCTTACCTTTTAAACCTTCCCTGAAATTCCACAAATATTTTAACACTAAAATTAGCCAAATCGGTCCAGCCGTTCTCGAGTTTTAGCGAGACTAACGAACAGCAATTCATTTTTATATATATAGATTATAATACGAAATACTATGGTACTCTCAAAAACAGGAACTACTGACGTATGCAAAAAGGCCGCCTGGTTTAAATGGAATTGGGCAGGTCACGTGAACCGCATGCATAACGACTGACGGGCTAAGGTCTTAACGCTATGGGTGCCTGAAGGTGGGCAGCACAGTCTACCCGTTATAACTTTACTTTAAACTAGCTTATGCCCGCGGCTTTGTCTGCGTCAAATTATATACTAAAACCTTCCTCGAGAAACACTCTATCCATTGATGAAAATTGCAAACAGACAGACAGACGCGGAGGACTTTATTTTATAACTAGCTGATGCCCGCGGCTTCACCCGCTTGGATGTCGGTCAAATTATATACTAAAACCTTCCTCTTGAATTACTCTATCTATTTAAAAAACCCGCTTCAAAATCCGTTGCGTAGTTTTAAAGATTTAAGCATACATAGGGATATAGGGACAGAGAAAGCGACTTTGTTTTATACTATGTAGTGATAGATTATGTAGTGATAGTGATACCTCCTCGTCATATTTTTTTTGGCGGGTGGAAAATCATCGAATAACCCCTCCTGCTCTTGGGCAGAGCGAAAAGGAGTGTCAGACTTCTACTGACTAAAAACCACCCCTGTTCCTTCTTAGCCCTTCATGTCGAGCCCGCGCTATCTCTTGCGAACAACCCGCAGCCCCGACGGGAGACCTCCTCATCTCCTGTACTGTTCAAATGTTTTGAGTGCGTTATACTGAGACCTTAGACGTGATGTTTCACTCCAAAAAGGCTTTTTCCAGCATTTATTTTTTACGTAGAGTTACTCAGTTCGATGTACCGAATGCTTGGTTTGCGGTTTAGCGAAGAGTCCGTTTACACCTTATACATGATCCCAAATTAAAATAGTGAAATAAAACTGATGTTGGTTGTGAACAATTTAACAGATTTTTTTGCCTCTGATCTAATACAGAAAAATCCAGCCTAACCCCGTGTTCACTCTAATATTTCGGAAATCTATTTTTCCCGTAATTATATTAAGTACTGATTGTCTAATGGGATATAACTTCAGCATCGCACAGTCGTAATGCAGTATGACTTATACATGATACCAAAATAAAATACTAAAATAATTTAGGCACCCAAGGTGTAAACAGGTTAAATTTAATAGATTTGTTTGTCTCTAACCTAATGTAGAAAAATCCAGCCTATCCCGTGTTTACTCTGATGTTACAGAATTTTATTTTTGAGCACTGATGGTGGACCTTGTTTAATGGGATAGAACTTCAGCATACCAGGTCACCAATCGTAATGCAGTATAACTTCTATATGATCCCAAAGTTAAATTGTAAAATAATTAAATTTAATCTAGCCATTAAGGTTCAATTCAACAGCTTTGTTTGCCTCTAATCTCATGTAGAAAAATCCAGCCTAAAATCCTCTTGAATTTTCTCTGATCTTTCAGAGTATAATTTTTCTCATGTAAAAAATAATCATTCCACTAACCTGAGGACACATCTTGCAGTGGTACTTCCTGGCGTGTGCATGCAGGGGCTGCAGCTTGGTGGGTCCCTTGCCTAGAGGTTGGGGCACCACCAGTAGCCCGGAGCCGGTGTTCGTGCCCCCCACTGGCGATGATGATGAGGAGCCTGGAAGGAGGGGGTCGGTGGTTAGTATTTGTTTATTATTAACATTTGCTTTATAATGAAAGGATTATTTTTGTTTGGGTTGGTTAGATGATGACCCCCCACTGCTGGGTCTAAAGCTTTTTTTTTTGGGGGGTGGGAAATCATCAAATAACCCCTCTCGCTCTTGGGCAGGGCGTAAGGGAGTGTCAGACTTCTACTGACTAAAAACCACCCATGTTCCTTCTTAGCCCTTCATGCCGAGGCCGCGGTATCACTTGCGAACAACCCGCAGCCCCGACGGGCTACCCAAGAGCCTAAAGCCTTCCTTCACCAATGACAGGATTTGTGTTCTAAATAATTATTTTTCCAAAGCAATACTGTACAACAAATATAACTGAACTTATTGTCTGTACGTGGTTTCTACTGTGTATTAAAAATCAATAGGTGTGCTGGATATCCGTTTCAAACTTATTGATAATTTATATAATATATAAAAATAGTTGTCTAATTAAATTAAGCTTTACAAAGGTTACGACAACAAGGTTAAAGTCTAATTTAATCAACAATCAATTCAGTATAATCACAGTTTCACTGTTCGACAGTCGTTTCCCATTCAAACTACATCATAAACATCATCATTCTCCTGTCCTTATCCCAATTTATTTGGGGTCAGCGCAACATGTCTTCTTCTTCCATACTTCTCTATTACTCATCATCTCAGCAGTCACCTCCAATCTAACCATATCATCCTTCACACAGTCCATCCATCGTTTCTTTGGTCTTCCTCTACTCTTATGACCATCAAACTACATAGCATATAATGTTCCCAATGCTTGGAATCCAGGCCTCTTTTCTATGAGACAGAATGGGCTATAATTCACCACTTGGGCTGCGGGTTGATAGATGTCACATGTCTTCGAATATTTTGGATCTAGGACATGCCGGTTTACTCAAGATGTTGTCCTTCACCGTTTTGAGAGCAGTTAAAATCAAACTACAATTGTTTAATATATTTTCAAACTATCTAAGATCTAAAAAAAATCACTACACTCAAGAATACAGGTACATACAATACCAACCTGATCGACCAGGCCCCAGTCCCGCGCCATACAGCATCTGGCTCATGGACTGATGATGACCAAGACGGTCGTCAGTCTTCTGGTGACCTCCCACTGTTCCATCGCCAGTGCTCATCTTAGCCTGGAAGAAAATGAGAAGAGATTGGTTAGTATATTTTGTGTTGGAAAGGAAATCTGGAACACAAAGAGGCCAATTATGGGTTTCGAATTCGGGCGCCAGACACGCACCTCTGATTTTTTGGATTCATGTGCGTATTTTATAATTATCAGTTGCTTCGGTGAAGGAAAACATCGTGAGGAAACCAACCATGACTGTGTTGTTTTAAGAAATCGAACCTTTAATGTTTTTTTGAAATTTTCCTTCTCTTGCTGTAAACTGCGGCAAACATTGCTTTTCTGGTAGTTCATGAACGAATAAATTTGATCAATTTGTCAAAAAATTACATCAACAGCCTTTGAAAATTAAGGGCCCTAAAGATCATGTTTGGAATTTTCCTGATACTTCCCGTTTTTTTTTGAGACAGATTTCTCAAAATAAATGCGTGAAGTTTGTCGTGGAAATTATAGAACCGACTTTCTTGTTTCATTAGTTTTCTTAAATGCTGCCACAGTATCATCTTTTAGCAAGTGAATGACCAGAAAACAGCGGTTGTTCCTAGAAAGTAGTATTTTAATAAATAATACGCTGACATGAAAAGCAAAAAAACCTACTTAATCACAGCATCTAAGCCACAGTATAAATATGGACAGTAGCGAAACTAAGCCTAGTTGATGCGATAACTACCTACGCTCCATTGAAGCCATAGGGTTGTCCCTTTTATGCACGGTTGCTGAAGTCCCTAGATAACTTCTTAACATAACATTTTTATTCTGTTGTGATCAATCAATCGAATTAAAAAAAGCTAGCTTACAAATACAATCTAAATAGGTTATCTTATGGCGTCGGTTAATCTCAACAAAAGACATTTATGTAGTTTAAACACGGAAAACAGTTTAGTACACAACAACTTGTAGAACTATAGATCTTTAACTTTGTCATAACGGCGCACGCGGCTTAACCTGTTACAAGTCTTGGCGGGAGCGAGCCGCGGTTGGACGATACTCGATAACGTTTCGTGCGCTCGTTGGAGTGCGCGCTCGCTATCCACGGCTGCGGCACAGGTTGCGATTTCAGGAAATCAAACAAACAAAAGTCACCGACTTCAGAAGCTGTTTTTTTAAAATAGTTGTTTTCATTTTTCCATTTTTAGTTGTAATATCCTATACTAATAGTTACGATGCATTTAACATTCAACCAAGAAACCTAACCCTTAACCTTCAAGATTCTCTTATAATTGCTTTTAACTCCTAACCGTTGAGGAGTTGTACCTTCCACAATCAGCTCACCTAGATAACCTGAAAGAATACAACCCCATAAGATTTTATTTAAGAATTATCCTCCAACTCCTAACCGTTAAGGAGTTATTCCTTCCATCATCAGCTCATCAACATGAGGTAATGACTGCCAGATGTAAATACTTAAATAGCATTAGAAAAAATACGAAACACGTAATACGTGCCTATAAAATTTGATGGTTGCCCTCGATTTCGTTAAGATTCCATCATCAGATCCAGACATGGTAACAGTGGGACCATCTCGGGAGTATACTTTTTCGATTAAATTTTTTTTTTTCAATTCGGTTCATAATTGAGGGAGTTATGCGGAAACAAATATGATACAAAAACAAAACCAAACCGACGAATTCAGAACCTCCCTCTTTTTGGAAGTCGTTTAAAAATACTTTCTTCTGCTGATGAAGCCGAGTTGACACAGCCGTATACCGCGCAATACGTTCGTTGCATTTAAAAAAATATCGGGAGATATGAACTTATATCGACGCTAGAAAGGCAAATTGTATGAACGACCACTTTGGTCAAAATAGAGTTATTTACATCGTTGGAATCGGCAGATTTTTCTCTTTCGAATGGTCTAGGTTCCAGTTAAATCCGAGCACTTTTTTGGTCGTTAATACAACGGTGATTTCAGTCATTTTCGTATTTAGTTTTGTTTTAAATCCAAGCATTTTCGTCATTTGTTTCATAAACCGTACATAACGTCAGAAAATTGGCCATAATTCATTTTGCTTTTTTTTGTTTAAATAAAGATTTGATGATAATACACTTTACCTAATCATTTTTAATATTTTTTTATCAATAAAACTTTTTGCTAGTTGGCCACTTCATCCAGTTTTGGAAATAAAACAATTACTTGTGTGTACTTTTTTGTTTTTTTACCGTTAAAACACTGTACATTTCTGCTAATTTCAATCACTTGGACGTTAAGCGCATTTTGTCGTCAATGTTTAATAACAAGTTGGTGGTTCATACATTTTTACCTGAAACGGTTTGTACGCATCGTTAGCATTTAAGCTACTTTACTTTAAGCAAAGTTTTTGTATTAAGTAAGTTAAACCTACTAAAAAAATCTTTCTTGAGTTAAAAAGTGGTGGATAAGCTGTACTCCAGGAGCACATTTTATGCTTACGAACCGCTGCGTATGAGGTCTGGCCGTTGTAAGGGCGCTTCAGTCAACCACGCACTGTCGCTGAGGGTGGTCACGCACGAATTGCCCGCTGCGTCTACTCGAAAATTGTTTTCACTTCTGAGTGTAAAACATTAATTTATCATGGCGTCCGAACGATGCAAGAAAATATTGAATAACGCTAAACTAGGAAGGAGATTAATGTTTAATATTGAACCACATTCAGCTGATCTTCTTCTTAGCGTGTCGATGGCAATCTAAATTGTGTCGGCACAGAATTGGGCTACTAGTTTGTTTGAGGAACAGCACCACATTTACACTCCAGTGCAGTGTCATTTTTGTATCTCCACCTCAGCAAGTTTTCTTTGCTGCGACCAACCTGGGTCCGGAGTCTGTTTAAAGACTTCCAGGTCAGCCACGGCAACTCTTGTCAAGGTGGGAAATGTTCAGCAGGTGGAACAAATGGGTAAGGTAAGGATGCACTACCTTGCCACAGCTTCAATCTTTCCGTAGACCGCTCGCCAGTGAGTGGGGTGATACACTTCAGAAAGCTGTTTCGGCTTTTCAGTCTTTGCGATACAAGGCTGTTTAGGTGTAATGGGTGTCGTGTGGCTGAAGCCATTTTGGCTCATTCGCCAGAACTTGCCACTGTTCTGCGAACTTCAGGCGGCGCTATCCCTGCCAGTGGCTACAGCATCTGTACCGGGGTCGGTTGATGATCTGAATGATCACGTTTCGTTTAGAGCTGTATCCATTGACTTTGCATGAGCTGAGCGGGTCCACACGGGGCACGCAAATTCACCAGCTGAAAATTATAGTGCCAGCGCTGTAGTCCGCAAAACATGAGGCGAAGCACCCCACTTTGAAGAAACTAGTCGCCGTAAAAGATTGTTGCGGGTGTGCACCTTTTGCTTGATGTTACTGCAGTTTTTGCTGAAGGTCAATGATCTGTCCAGAGAAACCACAAGATATTTTGGAAAGTCACTGTGCTCAATAGACACTCCACCCCAGACGATGTTAGGTCTGCGCCCAGCCTCTCTGTTTCGAAGGTGAAAAATGCAAGACTGTGTTTTGCTCCATTTGCTCTGACGATGGGGACTTTCAATGGTCATCTTCATCTTGGGTAGCATCTTCAAATGAAGCAGCGAAAGCATAGTGAAGAAGAAGCGTCTCGTAAAAAACAGAAGATTTGCAATTTATAAGACGGAAAAATGGTTCAGTTGTTAGGGCTAAGGTAATCCTGTCGAGGCTGCGGGTTGTCCGCAAGGGATACCGCGGCCTCGACATGAAGGGCGAAGAAGGAACATGGGTGGTTTTTAGTCAGTAGAAGTCTGACACTCCCTATCGCTCTGCCCAAGAGCGGGAGGGGTTATTTGATGATTTCCCACCCCCCAAAAAAAAAAAAAAAAAGGGCTAAGGTAATGAAACCTGCATTTCCGACGTTTGGTTCCCAGACTGGAGCGGGCCGGAGCTGCCTTCAGGTGGCTCCTGCCCAATCTGGGGTGGCCAAACGCCTCCTGCCGGAGGCTCTTTGCGGGGATCGTGCGGTCCATGGCCCTTTGCGGGACCCCGGTGTGGGCGAGTGCTTTGAGAAAGCGGGTCACCCACTACCTGAACGCGCCCCAAAAGGTGATGGCCGTAAGGCTAGTCCGTGGGTACCGCGCGATCTCCCGCGAGGCGGCGAACTTCCTTGCCGGATTGCCGCCATGGGATCTGGAGGCGATAGTCCTCGCGCGCCTGCATGAATGGCGCGCGGAGGCGCTGCACCGGGGGGTCACTCCGTTGCCGCGGCTAATTACTGCGCAGCGGACAGACCTCCGGTGCGATCTCATGGCGGCATGGAGAGAGCGACTGTCGCAACCCCGTGCAGGGCACGCCAAGATAGTGGCAGTAAATCCCCTCTTTGAGGAGTGGCTGGAAAGGCGCCACGGCGCCCTCACCTTCCGTTTGACGCAGGTACTCAGGTACCTGCACCGAATCAGGCGGGAGGAAACGCCCGGATGCCACCATTGTGAGGATCGGCCGGAGGACACGGTGGAGCACACTGTGGAGGTGTGTCCCGCTTGGGCGGAGCCCCGGCGTGTTCTCGTAGCGGCGATCGGTGGCGGCGACCTTTCGCGCCCGACCCTGGTGCAAGCCATGGTCCAGGGCGAGGAGGAATGGGACACCGTCGCCTTCTTCTGCGAAGCAGTTATGCTAGCGAAAGAGGTGGCGGAACGTGAGAGGGAGAGAACCTCTCGTCCCAGCCGCCGCGGGAGGCGCTCCGGGCGTCGGGGGCCACGTGTGCTTCCGGCCACCGTAGACGCGGGCCTGTGGATGGTGAGTGATGGGTCGCCGTCCGTCCGTCTTATGACGACGACAGGCCGTGTCGACGGCGCGTTTGTGTTCCACAGGCAAGGGCCGACGCCCGTCGCGACTGCAGGTTGTTCGCAGATACCGCGGCCTCGACATGAAGGGCTAAGAAGGAACATGGGTGGTTTTTAGTCAGTAGAAGTCTGACACTCCCTTTTGCTCTGCCCAAGAGCGGGAGGGGTTATTTGATGATTTCCCACCCCCCCAAAAAACAAAACACAACCCATTCCTCCTCGCCCCGGACCATGGCTTGCACCAGGGCCGGACGCGAGAGGTCGCCGCCGGGGATATAATACCTTGATCCTAGATGGAATTAAGTTTAATAAGTGAGATTAGATGTTTTGGTTTTCTGCGGTTGAATAATTCGGCCTGTTAAAACATTTTATTGGAACATTAAAGTTCATCGAATAGAACGTAAGATACTTTAGTTGTAGGTTGTATGCAGCTATTCGATCGTTAAAACATTTTTTACAAGACCTCTAATGTTGGAATTGTGACTTCAGTCAATTTTACCTAACCAAGATTATTCACAACCTTGTATTATCTCCTAAAAATATATGAAAAAGTTCATGTATATTTTTTTTGACTTAGCAATTAAATAATAAACATATTAAATAATAACTATTCTGAGTTTCAACAAGAATACTCCAGTAGTTAATTTACTATGATTTTTTTTGTGAAAAGTAGAACTTCAAATCAATTTATTGAACAATTTATGCAATGGTCGTTAATACAATTTGCCTTTCTAGCGTCGATATGTGACCAACTGACCACTCGTCTCGGCGCGGCACGCACAACTGAGCGCACTGCGAAGACTTGCTAAGTGCCCCGTCGATGCGCATGTTTGTGTGAGTGTGCGGTTTCGAGCGTTTGTAGGTAGTTTCCGTACTGTCCATATTTATATTGTGTCTAAGCTTTGTTACATCAAGATGAATGAACTTTTCTTCTTTATTTATAAAGAGGAAAAGAAAGTAGAAGAATTTCAATGGAAAATGCAATAATGCAATTTAATCAAGACATACAAAATCCAAAACCAACTAAACAATTTCTTGCGCCAACAATCTAAAATCTAATAAATTAACAAACGCAATCTGTAAATAGATAATTTACGACTACCCACAGAGCCAACAAATCATAGACAAGTTTTAACTTTAACAAATAACATTAGACGAAGGGACGGTGGTCAGTCGTACAGTCCTAGTCCCTTCAAAATATGTTTACTTTTGTTTGGGCATCACTGTACAAATAACAATGATCTTTTAATTTACTTCAATTAGGTTGCTATTCTATTGGCTGCCACTGAAAATCTCAGCCAAATTATGTTGATCCCTCTTCTGATAGCAACAAGGTTGTTTTTTTGGTAGCTGCTGTCAGATGTGTGTAACTCGTTCTGGACAGACTGTAGCGGCTGTGACTCACAGTAGTGTGGTCTGATAAATCATTTGCGAGGGTGACATACGGGGAGATGGTTTGGCAAGAAAAACGATAGTTTTTACCTCAATAATGAGTGTCAAACTGTTGAAAGTCAGAGGATTTCACTTTGAATTAAGCTAGGCTGGTGTTGTTTTTTATGATATGATACAATTTGTAAGAAAGTTGGTTAGCAGGAATAAGAAGATTGAACACCCAAGATAATAAATAATAGTATATTATTATGCATAATTAGTATAATAAATCTAGGTATCCTTCTTACTACAAAAGTATAAATCAGTTGGGTTTAAATCGCGTTAAAAAATGTGCAGAAAGTTATTTTAAGTCTTGCTTAGAAACTTCTAAAATTAAAATATATTAAGGTCTAATTATATTTTTAACCGACTTCCAAAAAGAAGTAGGTTCTCAATTCGTCGGTACGTTTTTATCTCGGCTAAAAATGGAAATTGCAATACGAGCAGTTTAATTACTCCGAACTAAAATTCTTTTTTCTATACTAAAACATCAAAAACATTATTGAAATGAAAACATATACAGTATCATTTTCTGCACACAATACACAAATCACATAATTATTTTCCCACCTTACCCGCCAAATTTAACCCTTCCAACGCCACCGGTCATACTAAAACTAATATTTTAACTAACTAAGAGGTCGAACGGTCATAATTTAGTGCGACCGACGACCATGGGACAAATCGACCGTAACTAATGAAGCCTTGTTAGCGAAGAGCGGCTAAAAGTCATTTGTTTAAATGCACCCTTTAGTGTTTAAGGGTTAAGATTTAATGCTTGACGTTAGATTGGTTGAGGATCTGGCTTTGTGTGGAAAATGATTGCGTTTATAGTTTGAGTACAAAGTCTAAGATAAGGTGAGCTGACGTTCATTTAATGTATCCTTAAAAAAATAAAATGCTGCGATTTCCATACGAAAAAATGCCACAATTTACAATGTTTTGTATTAAATCAGTGTCTTTAACATAATGACAAGAACAGATAGAATAATTACGTATGTTCTTAACATTTGTACGTCTAACTGTTGCCCGCTTCCTTCGTACACATAAAAAATATCTCTTCCGGCCCCGCCGTTTCAGAGATTACCCGGAACAAACAGATAAAATAGATAATTCGTAATAAAAAATCGTGTTTTCGGGAATCTGTAGCTTATTTTATCAAGTGATAAGTCATACCGACCCTAATACCTACCGGGATAGGTTTATCGAGTTTGGGAGAGTTTTTAAAGGAGTGCAGATATAGACGGCGATAACTACTTCTGCTATTTCATTCATTCTCAACTTTTTTAACCGAATTCAAAAAGGAGAAGGTAAGATGGCTGGACAGATATAGATTTTTTTGGTTGCGTTTGAAAGGGTAAACTTCCCAGGTGGTCCCATATTCATCAACTCAGTCAATGTCATTCAACATAACATTACGCCTATAATCCCCGAAGAGTTAAGCAAAGGTGAACTCTAACAGTATTCCTAGTATTAGTATTCCTACCCACATTTCGCCAGTTATGTTGAAGTCCCATGTAGTAGGAGGCGAGCCTATTGCCATCAACCAGTCACAAATCGAGACTTTGTGGCTGCTATTGAGAAATTCCTGATGTAAATCGAACCCAGTACCTCATGCACAGCAGTCGAGACATGCGACCACTAGACCGTTTTCATATGTTGGGTGTAATTCTAATTAAATCTTTAAATTAAATTAAAACCATCAGTCACTACCCTAAAACTGAATCATAATTCCAATTTTATTTCTAATAATCATAATGTTACCATACCAAATTTTAAATAACACGATACGTGTTTCTAATCCGAAAACTAAACCCGAAACTGTAACATTAATAAATCATTAACTATTCCGAGGTCGGCAGGACGGTATTCGTTGCGAATTAATTTAGTACAGAAAACGCCCCCTGGACGTGAGATGTGAAATTTAATTTTAGTATTAATCGCACCCGCAGTTTAGGGTTAAGTTGTGGGTACAAACTATAACTATGTGGAGGTTGTAATTGATATTTTGTGCCTGATAGATTTTGTTTTGGCTTTTGTTTTGAAATATGTACAATATAATCTTAATAATTATAATTCGATTTTACGATTTCTGATTGGTAGAAGTAAGACTAACTCCTTGTAAGGTTTCATGTGGTTTTTGTAAATTGATTTCCTATCCGTATCCGGTATCTTCAAATCCTTAGAACAAAAGAGCTAAGTAATGCACAAAATGAAGAGATCGACCCACCAAAAAGTCCAGTGAAGATTGTTGAATTATCAAAATCACTGGGATTGGGATTTGTGAGTATGTTATACAATTACTCCGTATGAGTCTTTCCCATTGTAAAATATTGCAATCTACATAAACCATGCAAACAAAAACTAGAATCATATAACTCATCTAAGCCGTTGCATAAAAGCAACATAGTATATAGGTCACGCAATATTCTCGAAAACTTTTATGTTACCGTCGTAAAACTAGCGAAATACACTCTAGTCATCATTGGAGGAAATTCTTTAGTGCAACGCCATCTATCGAAGGCTAATGGTGACTTTTGACGTAAACTGCGCGTTGGGTAACAAACAACCCGGGTGTTTTTTGACCCACTTCGCGTTTTAGAGTTAAAGGAAGGAGTTGATGTTTTTTTGGTTATTTAAATAATTGCTAGTTTATTGATTATGTAAGTTAGCATTTGTAGTAAAAATAAGTAGAAACACACATAACATAACATCACGCCTGTAATCTCCGAACGGTTAGGCAGAGGTGTACCTAATGGTACACCAACATTTCGTCAGGTAATTTACGTCCATTGTAATATTATTATAGCCGCTCCATGTAAAATACTGGTATTTAGTTGCATCCGGTCAGACTGGAACCCAACCCAACATTGTTGGGAAAAAAGCTAGGTTGATGAATGATGTCTTTCATTAAGAAAATCAGACTATCAGATACAAAAATCCTACAAAAATCTCCAAAATTCACTTCCCAAGCATTCGTAAACATATTCCTAAGCATCTTCTTCCCATAGTTTTTGGAACGAAGTTCCTTATCGCGCGTTGTGAAAGGGGGCTAGACGGAAAAAATTCTTACGAAAAGTTGTCACGACACTTTTTGCTATAGTAAGCTATTGTAAGCTGTGCGGCGTCGCATGTTTCTCTGTCTGTCTCTCTCTCTCTTACAGAAAGCAAGCCAGATATTTTCGTTTCTACATTTTTTTTTTTTTTTTACATAATAAAAAATAATAACAATAACTTCGTTCCATCCGGGTGTTCCTTGACACCTCTCAAGTTTTTATCATATTACATCAGCTGAAGTTTTTCCTCTGTCGTCTGCATGTACAGTCTCAAATCGATCAAAGACATTGAATATTTATTATTCCACTTCGGAGACATACAGACTGGACTGAAGTACACAGTTCCGGACAGTTTATGCTAGACACAATTTTACTTCGAAACTTGCTGGGTGGGAACAATCGGGTACAGTGAGTATCCAGCATTACCTGACCCCTCGTATAAAAGCGAAGAGGACTTAGTGGTACGAGAGGGGGGGTCAGATAAAACTGGGTACATACTGTTCTATAACTTTTTTTAGGGTATTTGAAGGATGTCCTATTGCCGGTCTGATGGAAGAGATGACATATCATCACGCTTGTTATTCCCGAAGGGTTAGGCACAGCTGTACGTAATAGTATACCTACATTTCACCAGATATATGTAAGTGCAATGTAAAAGGGGTAAGTAATTCTATTGCCCTCGTACGGGTAAAAATATCTGACGGAAAACTTTGAACCCCATGCTCAGCACTCGAGCTTGCTACTACTGGACCCAGGAGGGAGTAAAGATGGATTTCTTAATTAAATAAGCGCTATGTACCTTTATGCTATTTTATTTTAAGTTATTTCTTGCGTAAGTTTTTTGGTAGGCAGATGAAAATAATGTTTATTAGAAGTCATCATCATCATCATCAGCCTATAATGGTCCCACTGCAGGGACTCAGGCCTCCTCCCTAGGAGAGGGATGGGCTATATTCTACCACGCGGGCCCAGTGCGGGTTGGTAGATGTCACATAATTATTTTCGATTTTTTTGGTTTTAAGACATGCCGGTTTCCTCACGATGTTTTCCTTCACCGTTTTGAGAGCAGTGGTGATGAAATAAATTACACAAAGTAATGCGCCTGCCTGGGTACGAACCCACGACTCTCTTATTACAAGTATTACCTCATAATTATGAGAATCTTCTTTGACCGGTAAAAGTCCAACGGTAAATAAATATAACTATTTGATGTATTACTTGTAAGTTCGGTGCATATTAGTTCCATTTATTTATTTATTTATTTATTTTTTTTATTTATTTATTTCTCCATCTTACGACTATCTTTACAGAGTTACCTAATGCGATAGTGTACACAATAACAATATTCATTTAAATTTTATAACTTATTACAAACATAGCATTTTTTGTGAACTCACTCAGAGAACAACCAAATAAATCAATGTCACAAGCTATGAGGTTAAGAATGCGGAGTGCCCGCGTCAGTGGCGCCTCGCCCAATAGATTGGTCCGCGCGCGCGGCACCGCCAGCAAGCGTGGCTGTCGACGTCGCCCCACGTACCTGTCCGGAACACACAAACCTATCTGCCCTAAAATATCCGCATGATGTACCTTCCCTCTAAGTACCTTGAATATGTACGAGGTGAGTGTGAGATGCCTCCTGACCCCCAGCTCGTTATACCCAACCATACCCAAAATAAATAAAGTTGGGTACATGAGCGGATAAAATGGGTATACACCATACAATTTTAAATATAAGTACCTGACAAACTTATTTTGTACTTTCTCCAACATGAGCCTATATTTAGATTCATGTGGAGCCCAGATAATTGCGTTACATTCTAGTTGACTTCTAACCAAAGCGTTATATAAAGCTATGACCGCTTTTATGTTGGTAAATTCACGTACCATACGGAGCATAAACCCTAAATTTCGGTACGCTTTTTTGCAGCAGCTTATGATGTGATCACGAAACGTCAGCTCAGTGTTGAATTTCACCCCTAAATCCCTAACTTATATATATAGTATAGGTAGTTCGATGCATAGTAACTTTTGTTACACTCCAAAAGCTACACAATTAAGATTACCAACACCCAGACATACACAGATCAAAATACACGCAAAGTAGGCGGGTTCCTGCTTAGGACAGTTGCAAATGAGTGTCTTTTGTCATAGGACCCGAGTTCACAAGTGTGGGGGCACCCTAAGGAATACTTATGGTGATTCGCAAAATCTGTGATGTTATGCGGCAGTAGGGGGGTTAGATTTGACCAGAGTTTTGGTGTTCAGTTTTTTGGAAATGGCATTGATTAATTTGAAGATGCAGTGTTTAGTTTTCCACGAACTGTTAACGCCGTAGATACGCGTATCTGCGTAATCGAAGTTGGAAATAATGGTCGGAGGTCAAAGTTCCAAATTTTACACAGCTGTTTTGATAAATACTAGTTTTTCAGGTTATAACTTTACTTAAATTACCTCCATGACCCATTTACTATTAAAAGCATCCACTAGCACAATGTTTTAAGAGTGCTACATTGAGTTTTATCGTAAAATGTGATTTTTGACCCCAAAAACAAAGTCGTGTCCCAGCAAAAAAAATTGTTGTTAATAGTTTGATGTACAGAATGCTTGGATAACCGCCGGCGCGGCCGTGTGATGGGTTGATTTAAACCCTGTATAATGAAATTATCATTTATAATATCAAAACTTATGCAACTATCAGTTACCTACTCAGGCCGAATTCTAACAATGAACTGAACACGATCAGGATGTTTAAATCGCGTTCAGGTCAGTGTCATTGTTGCTGTATAATATAACCACTTAGAGATCTTGAAAATGGATCAGATGTGTTTAAGTAACAGATGTAAAATTGGCTCTTAATCTACAGGTAAATTAAGACAACTGTTGAATGAAGTCTGAAACTGTAGCCAAACACTAGTACATTACTGAAAATCGCGTTTTTCCAACGCATGAAAATTCTACCCGTAAGCATACTGAAAAACCAGCATTTCCTAACAATTACAGACCAAAATAACAAGTTACAGGTGTTATTACTTAAATTGTGGCAGTTAAACTGGAATCATAACGTCGAATCAATTACATTACATTGTAATTATCCGAGGCGCTTCGCATGTATCAGTAATTTAACTAATGCTATGCAATTAGAAGGTTATAAAGTAATATAGTTGTAGTACATAATCATGCTATGATTCTACGAACTACAAATTAGGTGGAAAAACTAAAAGCATTTGGTATTGGCGATATAATTATTTACAGGTATTTCTTGGTGACCGCTTGGCAATTTTTGTGGAAGAAAGTTATTTAAAAGGTCCTTAATAATCCACAAACAATGGGGCACTTAATATCGTGCCCTGCGTATCCTGTTATTTAATTTTGTTCACTACAGGATCTGTTGGACGCTACCGAAAGCTCCAAACTAGAAACTCTTTTTTTTTTAGCGGTTGGAAAATCATCAAATAACCCATCCCGCTCTTGGGCAGAGCGAAAGGGAGTGTCAGACTTCTACTGACTAAAAACCACCTATGTTCCTTCTTAGCCCTTCATGTCGAGGCCGCGGTATCTCTTGCGAACAACCCGCAGCCCCAACGGGGAAACTAGTAACTCTGGGCCGACACAATTAGATTGCCATCGACACGCTAAGAAGAATAATTCTGTATAGTTAATTCTACTTTCCAAATCTATATCACATGTAATGGCTACTATCAGTTTCTAAAATAGTAACCTGGTTCACAATAAACAATAATGAATACACAGAGAAAATTACTCTAAGGAAACTGAACGTGATCAGCCCTTATAAATGGCGTTCAAAACTTGCAATCAGTGGCAAATTATAGGTACTCCTTAACAGTTATGGTACGGAAAACTGTTGATTTGCTATTTAGATGGTGCTAATTATTTCAGTTTTAATGGTTTACCATTAAAACCACTACTACGACAAAATATGACATTCGGGCACACTACTTGGCAGTAACATTCAGAAAAAACAAAACGTTTACAAAACATGCTAGGCCGGACACAGGCGGGATAGGGACAAGAAAATGATGATTAACTCTCAAGTTAAATTTCAAAATAAAACAGTATCTACACAGCTAGCACACTACTCCTCACCTCATAGCCTTGCTTGATGGCCATGGCACCTCGTGGTCGCGACCACGCGGCGTATTCCAGGCCATCTTTCTGTTGGCAGTGCTGTAGAACAAATAATTTTACATTTTACTTTAATTTAATTTACTTGTTTAGAAGGGCAGTACGTAAATGAAACAGAGTTTATTTTAGATTGTAGACCACGTAGATTCTAAACCCTTAAAATTCTAGATCTGATAGATTCTAGACCCAGTAGATTCTGGACTTTAATGATAATTATATAGATTCTATCGACAACTTAAAGGCGTTTATTGCGAAGACCAAAATGTTTTTTGCATCTCGTTTTGAAGGAGATAATAAAATTATTCCTAACGCAAAGGAATCATTATTTATCATTAATTATTCTTTTTTCACATAGCCGTCTTAAAGTTAATGTGTACAAAAAAGTGTTTTCTGTTTTCCACCATTTTTTTATTTGGCGCGTGGAAAATCATCAAATAACCCCCCCTCTTGGGCAGAGCGGAAGGGAGTGTCAGACTTCTACAGACTAAAAACCACACATGTTCCTTCTTAGCCCTTGCGCCAAGGCCGCGGTATCTCTTTAGAACAACCCGCAGCCGGGGGGCTGTTTTCCACCTTTGCGAGAGACTGATGACACTATGTAGGATTTTGGGAAAAACCCGTGTTACAAGTCTCCAGAGCCCTTCCACGACTAGAATTAATTTTTACAGAGCTATCGAGAGAGAGTAGAAGTCTGACGTCATCGTACGTATAAAACCTTTTTAAAAATCGTTGTAGCTGAGGAAACCCTTTTATGCCTGACCTACCCTAAGGGATACATGCGACAACATGATGTTTACGTAAACCTATATAATGTCTCTATATGTCTTGGTTTGTCAGCTTCTAGACAACGTAACATCACACCTGCTATTCCTCGATAGGTTCGGTAGATTCATTTATCACATTTTGCTGAATGAGAGTATATTAGCTAGGTGCTTATTTCCTCTTTTAATAATATCAAGTAGTTTGCATCACTTATTAGTTTCATTAGCGTGAATAAACGGTTCCGAGTGAAGGATATGAATAGCAAATTGATTTAGTAGAAAGTATGCGTAGATTTTTTTTAGGTAGATTGTCGTTTTTACATGCAGCGACTGCTTATCTGACCTCCACAACCCAGTTAGTACTGTGTCATATAATATCCTTTCGTTAGACTGACTGCAATGGTCTTTGTGTTCGTAAATGGCAAAACGGATCAAGAATTCCATTCTTTGCCATTTGTTAGTGATCACTTTTTAATCTTTGTATTATATTCTTCTTGTTATCATACGAGCCGACGCTTTTCAATGTAAAATTGGGTAGCTTTATAGTATCTTATATTACTGTAGCTTATATTATAGCCATTATCACATCAGAAGATACTGTTTTTCTTCATTTCGGCACACTATAATCTTTTATGGTGCCGTGTTAAGAATGGTCGCAACTCTTTACTGAAACTTTACGTAAGCCTTAATACTAAAAATATCCTAAACAGTTCTTCCAAGAAACTTTAATACAACATTCTAGCAACATAATAAAAGACAATAATCTTTAAAATGGCACTACAATGACCATATTTCCACGTTATAGTGGATACCTAATGCCTTTACCGACGCACTTACGAACATAGATACTAGCTATATATTTGTCGAGAAAACGATTTTTATATCCATGACCCAGCCAACATATAAAATGTTAGTCCTAAACTGATGTTCCGTCTCTTTTTAACGCTGGGGGTGGGAGGGAGAGGGTGATATGCACGTGTGACGTCGGTGAAGACTTATATGTATGTACGTGGAGGGAAATGGGTAAAGGGGTGGAGAGGATGTGTGATAGAATTTTTTTTAGCTCTGAAATATTATGAAATTGTGAAAGATAAAATGTGTTATTGTGTTACGCAGTTTCTTTATTCGATCAACCGTTTTTATCATTCCTCAAATGATTGATAAAAACGGTTGATCGAATAATTCTTGGTCATATTAAAAAAAACAATGAAATTTTGATTAATATCAGTGCAATGGATTATGTAGTAAGTAGAAGAAAGTGTTACTAAAACTTTAGATAGTTCTGGCAAAGTTAGTAATGCTATTCAAATTAATGAGTTTAAAGAGAAAATAATTTTATAACAATTCCCGGCGTTTCTTTCCTCGAACTATAATCCGTATATATAACAAAAAAAAGATGGTGGTCAACAAAATTACAAGAAAATATAACCACCCAGTACTTTAAAAAACATCCTACCAAAAACCTTAGACTAAAATTTTTTACAACCTACATCCACTCCACACTACCTCTGTCCTCGAGAAAAGCCCGCGACACGAGTATTTTTCTTAACCCACACATGTGTAACCTCACACACACACTACATATATGTGTGCGTGAGAATACATGTACGTATGTCGACATTTCGATGTGTGCAGCCTTGGGTAGTAAAATATTATACTGTCGGGCGAAATAACATTGTATAGATAATCAATAACAGGAGAATTCTATGTTAGATCCTGAATTTCAGGGCGTTTCACAGTTTCGCTACCCTAGATTTGATGTTAGGCTAGGTTTAAATACGGGATTATTGAAGTAATTTGATATTGAAACGTCCGTCTCTTGTTAGGCTGAAATATTTGGATTTTACGTAACATAATATCACGCTTGTAATCTCCGACGGGTTATACAGAACCGTACCTACCTAAAAGTACATTCACATTCGATTAAGTTACATGTAATAGAGGGCCATTATTCCTAAGTCCAATAAATTTGAAATACAGAACTATTTAATTTCGTTTATAACATAACGTAATGCCCGATAGAGTTAGGCAGGGGTGTACTTCTTTTGTTATAGTAAACCTACATTTACAAATTATGTTTAAGTTCCATGCATGAGAGAGGGAGGGCACTCGCCCGATATTTCTATCAAAAGGCAAGAAATCTAGATTCCGGTTGCCATTCAGAAATTTCTGATAGCAAAACTTCGTAACACTCAGCCCAATCTGGGAAGCAAACTATTTGGTTTTGACTCAGAATTAAGGCTTGCGACCAATAAACCAACGACATAGTCAATAATTAAAACTTTTTTGCAAAAATAAATTGCTGACTTCCAAAAAAAATAAACGTCATATCCGGAAGATGTTTTTTTTTTGCCAAAAGTGTTTTTTATTTCAACCTTTTTAGTTGTGAGATTATGATGGATCTCACACAAATTATATTGTCGAGTAATGCTTTTTCATTGATCCTCGCAAATTTCCTGTATCAAATGAGACGTTAATCGGGCCAGAAATAACTGATTTCTAAGGTAACAAACATTAAATAATAATTAAAAACAGCCGCATTGACACCTCTTTTTAGAAGTCGGTTAAAAACATAAATTAAAGCAACTTGTTTGACCAGTCCATGGCTAGACAAATGCCTCTTTTCTTTCGCGCAGTAAACAAGAAAGTTTCGTCGACTCGTCTAAGTGACAGCTAGGTTGAGTTAAGTAACCCTTCACTTAAGGGCGCCGTGGTAACCTACTCCCCTCATTACACACTCACTTAAGGGGATAGTAAGGCTTTACTTAAAGGTTGTAAGAAATAGTGTGAGTGGAGAGCTAAAATTGTACTTATCGGGAAAGTAAAGTAATTGGTATATTATTATGTGTTTTGCTCTTATTAGTTACATTTTAAAATACAAAAGAATATATAAAAATTGAATTGAGTAATTTTTACAAGATATTAGATGGTCCCTCATATCTCCAAATTGGTTATTGCGAACCTGACATTTTGCTAATCTGTCTTTTAGCAAACCTGTCATTTTGCTAATCTGTCTTTTCGCGAATCTGGCATTTTGCTAATCTGTCATTTTACGATTCTGACCATTTGAGAAAAAAATCTAACAACTGACAATTTGCTAATCTGTCATTTTGCGTTTCTGACGTTCTGCGCCCAAATCCTTAGTTTCTGTAGCTCTATTCCATAACGTTTATATTGGTAACATTAATTTGAATTGAGTATATATGTAAAGTATGTGTTCTTTGTGTTTGTAGTTCTCTCGATCAAGAAAAAACAAATCGTGGGTGTTTTCAAAGACGGTTTGAATAATGATCGTAGCTTTTATAGTAATTTTAGTAGTTGTGAGAAAAATATTTTGGCGATATAATTGTGTTATGTAACAGATGGAGCAAATACAATTTTAACACGATTTTATTAGCTTTACCTGTAACTAACTAACCATGTAAAAAAAAATTCAAGTGGGTTTTTATGAACCCACTTCTCGGTGTCATTGAGCTGAAATTTTGCTTAGGTGCTATGTTTGAATGACAATGTATGGTTAGGTAAGAGACGTCATTCTAAATCCAGTCATGTGATATCCAGTCATGTGATATGGCGGACTATTAATTTTCTATGCATTTCCTTGATATGGGTATCAAGCGATTCCTGAGAAAATTATGAGAAATAAAATTCAATGTTACTTGTAAGTAATCAATGTACCGTCAGTTATTAAAATACGGTACACTTATTTAAAACAAATCACATAAAAAAACCGCTAACCATTTTAGGTCAATCTACTAGCTATTAAAACAGAAAAGAAAAATCACAAAATACTTTCAAAGGAAAATAAAGAAAACGTCTGAATTGTAGAATGATTAAACGTTTAAACGTCTGCGGGCATCTAAACTCAATTTGCGGTGTTCGTCCATTTGTCACCGCGCGTCTCGGGAACCGCGCTCTGTGCAGGAAGTAGCTGATTATCTGTATGCTTGTACGTCATGGGGTACCCAGGATTTGGAGAAATATTATGGTCGTGGTTTGAGGTTATACGAGAACGTTGCGGTTTAAAAGAAGATGTAGTGACAAAAATTGAAAAGAGTATGCTAAGGTGGTTCGGTCATGTGGAAAGGATGAATGAAAGGCGATTAACAAAAGGTATTTACAAGGCGGATGTGAGTGGTAATGCCGGGAGGGGACGCCCTAGAAAGACATACACTGATCATATTGGTGCCGTTCTTCTGAAAGGACAGGTGCGTAGTACTCGTAACCGGCGTGCGTGTATGACCAGATGTATGAATGTGGACGAGGCAAAAGGAGTATGTAAGGATCGTAGCAAGTGGCGTTCTGTGGTTTCTGCCTACCCCCATGGGAAAAGGGCGTGAGTTTATGTATGTATGTATTATGGTGGTATATGGGAAGTAGTATTATTATTTATTATTTACTTAATGTCTGAAAAAACTTATTCTATTACAACTTTTGTTTCAGCCACACATCGAAAGCCTCTCAGGGCTTATCTGTGTGCTAGAGAGCCGTTCGTTTAAACTTTATTTTTTATTTTTTTTATTTAGCCCGTATTGTCCCACTTCTGAGCAAAGGCCTCCCCCCATTCCTTCCACTTCTTACGATGGTGTGCTTCTTCTCGCCAGACAACTAAACAAACTAAACCTACCTTAAACCTTATCAAAATTTAACCTACTATACTAATAAATAATGTATATCAATAATAAATAAACACATTATTAAACTTACTTTTTGATGATGGTGAAATTCATAGGTAGTAGATACATACATTTTTTAGGAGAAGTTTAGTTTAGTTTTAGCGTTTTTTTAGTATTTTTGTAATTAAACTAACTGACCCGCCGCGTCTTCGTCTGCGTCACATAAGAGAGAGATGGAGGACAGAGTGTTAGATTATTTTGCTGCGAAATTATTTTAAACTGTGATATCTCCCAAAATATTCATTGAAATCAAATGATGTAAGGGCAAAATATATACATGGTAAGTATAGTTTTTGTATTACGGTCGTGGTCGTCAGAATGGTTAAATAATAACACCCACTTGAATCGATCTTTAGGTAAGGCCACGCTTGCCTCAGTTGGTCCGTGGTTGGGCTGACATATTGTGTTTTCTCCGTGCCTTGGAAAGCACGTTAAGCCGCAGGTCTTGGCGGCCTCGACATAAAGGGCTAAGAAGGAACATGGGTGGTTTTCAGTCAGTAGAAGTCTGACACTCCCTTTTGCTCTGCCCAAGAGCGAGAGGGATTATTTGATGATTTGCCACCCGCCAAAAAAAAAGGGGTATCGTATTACTCCCGGTCACTCCATATGAAATACTGGTATACAACTGCATTCAGTTAAACTGGAAGCTGATCCCAACATAATTGAGAAAAGGCTAGGCAGATGATGGTGTGAAAAGAATATCTTTATTATAAGTTTGGTAAACGTCAAATGCTGCCAAATGCCCTGGAAAATGCAATGCGTATTTTATTCACAGCCGACAGCTAGCTTTGGACACTCGAATCTGACGGATATGTACTGTAGTATTTGTTAAGGTGTCCGTAGATATTAAAGGTGACTTTTACGTTATTGGTCGTCTAATCACTACATAGTATAAAACAAAATCGCTGTCGCTGTCTGTCCGTCCCTGTGTACGCTTAAATCTTTAAAACTTCGCAACGGATTTTGAAGCGTTTTTTTTTAATAGATATAGTGATTCAAGAGGAAGTTTTTAGTATATAATTTGCATCAGCTAGTAACTTAATAAAACCAAAATGAACAAACGTAAGAGTCTAGGCTGAATATTTATAACATTTTACGGGCTGAAAGATGGAAGATGAATCATCATCATCTGCTTAGCCTATTTACAACTACGATGGAGTCAGCTTCCAGTCCAACCAGATGCAGCTGAATACCAGTTCATGACATGGAGCGACTTCCTAAATGACCTTCACAACCCAGCTAGTACTGGGTAATGATACATTGGTAAGACTAGTTCGCAAACTTTCCGACCACTACCTATATAACAAGACCCTATCATTTTTTTGGTTTTGGTTGAGTGATGCAAAAAAGTTAGCTGTTGGTCCCGGCTGCCATATATAGATCTTTGGCAGTCGTTACTACTCGTTACAGGTAGTCAGTGACCTGAAATTCTGACATCCAGTCTTACCAAAGAGTATCGCATTACCTAGATTAACTGGGTTGTGGAGGTCAGATAGGCAGTCGCTCCATGTAAAATACTGGTATTCAGCTGCATCCGGTTAGACTGGAAGCCGACCCCAACATAGTTGGGAAAAGGCTAGGCAGATGATGATGGTTGAGTGATGCAACAGAATTATCTAAAGAAGAATAATGAAGATCTTTTATCCCAATTTAACCTCTAAGCATAAAGAAATAAAAGTGTTATGTAGCTCGAAAGACTAAATAGTCAATTAAGGAAGAAAACACCAGGTTGTAAGCTAGAAATAGTGCTAGAACCATCTGAACTTTAGCTAGGAAAACTAGAGTGTAGGAACTAAAACTGCCTATAAATTCTAAGAGGCTTTTCTTGGTAGTAATAGTTTGGTTTCACAATAGAATCTCGATTTATTTTACCTTCCTGGTTCTTCTGCATTGCGGCAACATTCGAGATTTGACAAGGTGTAAGAATTACTAAATTATTTTGAGTTTTGAATTCGTAAAACCGTATCAAAAAACCGGTCAGGTGCGAGTTGGACTCGCGATTGAGGGGGTTCCGTACCATAGTATAGTAGGTAATTGAAGGGGTAGCCCCCTTTAATTTATTTTTAATTTTTAAGTTAAGTTATAGCGGCAACAGAAGTACATCATCTGTGAAAATTTCAACTGTCTAGTGTCCGTGTCTATAACAGTTCATGAGATACAGCCTGATGACAGACAAACAGACGGACAATGGAGTCTTAGTAATAGAGTCCCGTTTTTACCCGACTGCAAGGAAAGGGTAATGTTTTGCTTACCCTTTGGGTACCTAATAATAATTCTACCTAATGTGCCTAGATATTTGCAGAAAAACAACCAACACGTGTACCTATGCTTTCAGATGACTTGACAAAATGATATGAATGATAAATAAAATACTTTTTCTGCACAATTTCAAGCCTGTCTTTGTACAAGACTTATCATACAGAGGATCCCTAAGTACGGTGTACTACTTTTAAGTACGGTGTACATTACTTACCTATATAATCATTTTTTTTACGTCAATCCTAAATTGCAAAACTTGTAGCTGCTTTAATTAACTATTTTTAAGACCTGTTGTTGTATAGGTACTTACTCGTATGTTTTACAAAAATAGATACGTCATGTCATGTGTGTGTGTTTGTCTCATGTTTCTGCGACAATTTTTTTTTCTTCTTTTCTTTCTTTACTAAACAGAGACAAATTTACCACTGTGTAAAAAAATCACTACTAAAAATCATACTTAATTTTTATTCCCTCATCATCATTCTCCTGCCCTTATCCCAATTTATTTGGGGTCGGCGCAACATGTCTTCTTCTTCCATACTTCTCTATTTCTCGTCATGTCAGCAGTCACCTCCTTTCTAACCATATCATCCTTCACACAGTCCATCCATCGTTTCTTTGGTCTTCCTCTACTCTTATAGCCATCTACATTCATACTCAACATTTTTCTCACAACATTTTCTTCATTCCTTCGCATCACATGTCCATACCACGACAATCGATTACCACACAACTTTTCATTTACCGGCGCCACTTTCAGACTTCCTCTTATGTACTCATTCCTTATTTTATCCATTCGCGTCACACCACACATCCCCCTTAGCATTCTCATCTCAGCCACATGCAATTGCCTTTCATTTATCCCTTTTGTGGCCCAACATTCTGATCCATACACGACAGCAGGTCTAACCATGGTTTTATAAATCTTCCCCTTGAGTTTAAGGGGAATGCGGGAGTCGCAAATTGTTCCCGTGACCTGCCGCCATTTCATCCATCCAGTGCTAATTCTATGCTTTACACTACGATCTATTTCGCCATCGCTTTGCACGAGAGAACCGAGATACCGAAAGTCGGAGCAATAGTAATTTTTATTCCCTAACAAACAATAAAATTGCTTCAAATTACCCAAACTCTGCTAAACGCCTCATAGTGTGTACATTCACACAGTGGGTGTGTATGTGATGGATAGCCAATCGTCTCGGCCACACTGTCATCGTTAGCTCTGCCTGCCCCACTTTCGCCATTTATCTTCAATCCACTAGATTTCACGAGATTATGAGGTATTAGGATTTTGTTAAGTCAGTGGTCGGGCGGACTGTGTAGCTTTTTAGTAGCTGGCTTTTGGAAATGGCCACCATTATGGGGATATATGCTTAAGCTGAGGGGTGACACGTATCCCGTCGGGGCTGCGGGTTGTTCGCAAGAGATACCGCACCCTCGACATGAAGGGCTAAGAAGGAACATGGGTGGTTTTTAGTCAGTAGAAGTCTGGCACTCCCTTTCGCTCTGCCCAGAGCGGGAGGGGTTATTTGATGATTTCCCATCCCCCCCCAAAAAAAAAGAAGATGTAACACGTATTTTAGCAACGATGCCACCAAATCGTAATCATCATCATCTCTTTTTGTTCCCTGTTTAGTTTTTGTTTTTTTTATAGTTTTTTGTACTTGTGGTACCTATGTGCCAAATAAATATGTTTTCTTTCTTTCTTTTAAATTATTTATTCTCAGCTAGTAATGGTTAGGCCGTGCTTGCCTAGTTTGGTCCGAAGATGGGTGACCACACATTACATACCGAGTTTCCTGTCCCGGAAAGCAAACCGTAAAGTGGTTGTTCTCTGCAGCCGTGTATAATTCTTTAACAGTCGTTACAGGTAGTCAGGTGGCCTGAAAGTCTGACAACCAGTCTTAGACAAGGGTAACGTATTACTCAGTACAAACTGGGTTATGGGGGTTAGATAGGTAATCGCTACATGTAAAATACTGGAAGCTACATTCGGTTAGACTGAAAATTGTCCTCAAAATAGTTGGCAAAAGGCTCGGCTAATGGTAACCTTCACGCGGCTGCCAAGCTCAAATGGAACTGGGCTGGCCACATCTGCCGTATGCCGGAGGAGCTGTGGGCCAAAGCAACCACGCAATGGGTCCCAAACAGCAGCAAACGAAAGCGCGGCAGGCCCAGAAGGAGATGGCGGGACGAACTGGATTCTTTTCGCAGGGATTAGCAAACCGGAGCACTGGATAGGGATAAGTGGAAAGAGGAAAGGGAGACCTTTGCCCTGCAGTGGGACACAAATGGCTGATTATTATCATATTAATGGTAACCTTAACGATCATATGTTACTAAAATCTTTAGACAAAGATGGTCTGAAAAGATTATGTTAATAAACTGCTCCCCTAATATCTATCAGTTTCATTCAACCGCATCAGTCGCGACACATCCGTCTGCGTCACCAACAGGGTGACGCCTCCCGTTATCGACCATGCCAACTTTGTTCTCTTTTATACAACTTGTGTTATTATGGAAGCTTCATAAAGGTTCTAAGTTTTTGGGAATTATTTTTGACATTATTGAATGTGGTCTAGTGGTCGCAGTCGCGACTATTGAGCACGAGGTCCTAGGTTCGATTCCCAAGTCAAATCAAATCAAATCCGTTTATTTGCCAGAATGTAGGTTTCAACAGAGTTTGGTCTTAAAACTGTAATGGCTCCATTACATTCTACCATTACATTATGGTGTGCAAATATTAACAAAAAAAAAAATCCGCAACAAAAAAACACAAGATCAAGCATGGAAAGGAACAAATTAATTAATTAATTAATGTCAACGTTATATTATTATGTCAGTTAATCGGTCGAGCAATGTGTTGTGGAATTTTTCCATCATGAATTTCTCAGTAGCAGTCAAGTAGTCTGGATTTGTGCCCAGTTGATGGCAATAGGCTCGCCTCCTATAACATGGAACTTAAATGTGCCTGGCAAAATGTGTCTGTACTAAAGAGGTATACCTCTGCCTATCCCTTCGGAGATTACAGGCGTTCTACACAAATCCAGATTCCGTGGCTGCTACAGCGATGCTCCTGATGAAAATACTCAATATCACTTTGTCCGACTCGGAAATAGAACTGAGAATCTTCGAATGAAAGCCGGCACTACGGGTTTTCCGAGCCACGGTATGTTTCGACGTTTTAGTCATATTTGATATTCAAATATAGAACCTTTTCCTACTCCTCCGCTATTATTTTCTGATTAATTTCGTTGCGGGATCCAAGATAGTTAAATCGTTTCTCTGGGACTTCGTCGGGCTTCATTGTCTCGGCGCTTTTCTTGTGCTCGCCACTGTTGATTCTGGCTTACAGGAGTTACAGTGGTTTGAGGATAGTGAGGCGGGCTTATACCATTTAAAAAAAAATCAAATAAAGAAAAAAACTAGTATGTAAAGAAATATTTTCTAGGATCAAACTTCAAGCCGATCTAAATCAGTACTCTCAACTTACTTCTAAAGACATCTTCACACTACCGTCGCATCAACGTCAAGATAACGATCGTGTGTGTCTGTCGGTGACATTGACAGATACGCCGTGAAGATTACCCGCCTTTGTGGCGGATCACACCCGGATTATCCGGGGTGAGCAGGGGAAGAATATTTTTTTTGTATTTTTCTAATTGATGTCTTATGAAATTTGGAGCGGTGTGGTGGCCTTTTTAGTCATTCTTGTTTATAGGTTAGAACCAATTTGTCTTAATTTTAATTTATGTGTGTTTTTATGGAATTAGATCATCTCCCTAGTATTATTTTTTTCGGATCAAGCTGAATACCAGTATTAAATAAGTGTACATTTTTAAAGAATTGAATATAGGAAAAGAATGGCAAGGTCCGTCTGCTCATCATAGAAAATGCCTGTAGTTTTGAGTTCTTCTTTGTACATTTAAAAACAAGATATAATAAGGATTAATATTCTCCTACGTCACAGGTCTACCCTTTTTTCTGCCAGACTTCCCGGCTAAACGCGCCCCTTTTTTTTTTTTTTTTTTTTTTGGGGGGTGGGAAATCATCAAATAACCCCTCCCGCTCTTGGGCAGAGCGAAAGGGAGTGTCAGACTTCTACTGACTAAAAACCACCCATGTTCCTTCTTCGCCCTTCATGTCGAGGCCTCGGTATCCCTTGCGGACAACCCGCAGCCTCGACAGGAAACGCGCCCCTTACCTCCTCTTTACCGCGACTTTGACGATATCGTCAACCCAACGAGCTTTAGGTCGGCCCTGGTTTCTTTGGCCTAACCTTGGCCACCACTCGGCCAAAGCCGTACTACAACAACCATCTCCGCCTCTAGTCAGATGTCCAGAACAGTTTTGCAAGAGCAGGGAAGTTTGGCAAAAGGTACAGCTGATTTTCTGCTTTGATTTGAACTTCAGAAGAAATTACACTGGATAATTGAACTGGACAGGAATTGAGACTCGTACACATCAATTTGTTACCGAATATAACTCCAATTTTTAGCAATTAAACAGGGCCCCGAGTCTGCTATTCAATAGTGTCAGAATGGTCTATCATTGACCTCATAATTGTTGATTTTGACAAGTTTGGTGTTGTCAAAATCAACAATTATGAGATCAAAGATAGACCATTCTGACACTATTAAATAGCAGACTCGGGACCCTGGTTGAATTTTCTTCTTTCAATCATTCTACATAGGTACATACCTACCTACCCCCAAAACCGAAACACTACAAACAAGGAATCAAACCGACTGTAACGAAAAGTCTACTTAAGGCCGTGTGCACACAGTGGCAGTGGAAACAAATTAACGAGATGAGTCGCAGCGAGTCGGTACGTCGACGCCCTAAGATGGATGGCGGGGCGATCACGTGACGTCTCGCTACGACGAATTTCGGATAACTTTTCGGGGATATTTTTGGGTGATTGAAATTTACTTGAAGAATATTCATGGGTAAGCAGTTGCTTGGATTTATATGTCTCCTTTTCACCTTGTTCAAACCAGATGAAAAGCGAGGGATGAGGTCTATGATATAACGAACGTGCCCAGATGATTCCATATACTGTTGCTTTGAAGGCAGCCGGGTTAAATGTGGGAGGGAAAATAGATCGGGCGGACAGAGTGGACATTGAAATAATCTAAATATTTTTATTATTTTATAAATAATGTATTATCCATTATGACTGTTATCTTATTATAATTATATCGTGCTTAATGTATCTAAATTTATTTATTTCAATGTCTATTTTGATTAATCATCAATTAATCATGAAACATGTAAATTTTATAACACGATTGTAACAGTGTATTCAGCAAAAAAAAATGATTTGATTTGATTTAGAGACTGCTGCATTTTGGCTGTGCTCATTTAAAAATTACAATTATTACTACATAGTATAAAACAAAGTCGCTTTCTCTGTCCCTATATCCCTATGTATGCTTAAATCTTTAAAACTACGCAACGGATTTTTTTTAATAGATAGAGTGATTCAAGAGGAAGGTTTTAGTGTATTATTCGACCGACATCCACGCGGGCGAAGCCGCGGGCATCAGCTAGTGTACCTATATTTCAAACGAGTATTTTTAATTTCAAAATCGACGTATTTACGCTAGTCTCTGAAACTGAAATGTGTCACGAAAATTTCTTTGCATATTCGGTAATACATAAATATAAGAAGTAGGTAATATAAATTACGTAACAAAAATATTAATAGTTGTATAACCAAATCATTTGATAAAACCAACAAACAATTTCTCTAAACAAACAAATTCATCAGAACATTCGTCACTATGCGCCGGCTTCCGCTAATTATTAGGTAGCATTTTCTGAGCAATTGATTGCTCATTGTCTCTTCGGGCTCAGATGAGCTAATGATCCAAGTGTACATTGTGTTTGTTTGTAAGTAAGAAAACTAGTGTAGGAAGTAGTGTGGTTTCATGTTTAAAGAAACTGTCTTTGATTGATAGAGAGATTGTAATTAATTATGATCGAAACGCCCTTTTTTATGTTCTGGCGCGTGGAAAATCATCAAATAACCCCTCCCGCTCTTGGGCAGAGCGATAGGGAGTGTCAGACTTCTACTGACTAAAAACCACCCATGTTCCTTCTTAGCCCTTTATGTCGAGGCCGCGGTATCTCTTGCGAATAACCCGCAGCCCCGACGGGGCCCGCAACCCCGACATAACCCTGAGATAATAAACTTCTTTCAATTATGCCTATCATCATCAGCCTATAATGTTCCCACTGCAGGGACTCAGACCTCCTCTCTAGGAGAGGGATGGGCTATAATCCACCACGCGGGCCCAGTGCGGATTGGTAGATGTCACATGTCTTCGAATTTTTTTCGTTCTAAGACATGCCGGTTTCCTCACGATGTTTTCCTTTACCGTTTTGAGAGCAGTGGTGATGAAATAACTCAAGTAACACAAAGTAATGCGCCAGTCTGGGTTCGAATCCACGACTTACTGTTCGTAAGTCGGGGCCGCCACCACTAGACCACCACAGATTATGCCTATAAAAAAACTTTGACCACAATGATTGAGCTTTTAGACTATGGTCCAGGGCTTACCCCTGAGGCTCTTATGTCTGAAAAAATAATAATAAAAAAATAAAAATAAAAAAATATTTTATTATCAGGCGTCAAGGCCCATAGTGTTAGTACTACATGTTACTTAAAAACTATGTTATAAATAGGTGAAGGTGGTGGTGTGAGGTGGTGGTGGTGGTGGTGGTGGTGGGGTTGTTGTTATGTTGTTGTTCTTTGTTATAATGAGTATATACAAATCATGGTGTAAAGAGGGATCGAGTGGTATCCACGATGTGGCTTGCATAAGAATGAGGAGCATGTGGAAACAAGCAAAGAGAGGCCTATGCCCAGCAGTGGGTAATGCCGAGCTGTGGATGACGATGGCATAATAATATTTTTCTGGAGCAAGCCCACCACACTTTTCCCAAACCACTGCAATTTCTCCATAATAATCAATATGCGACATTATTTGAAAACGTTCGTTCATATTCACCATCAGCAAAACACCATAACGTTACTAACAAGGATAATCTTCCAAAAACCCATTGACTGTTCGAGCACCATAATTATCTTCTAAACCAAAAAAACTTAACAAAGACCTTGTACATTTAAATCTCCTTATTAAAAAAAAATGATGGTGACAAATACAGTTACGAAAGAAAGAAGGAAAGAAAAAAATGTTTGCAAAAAATGTAGCGGTTGCACCCTTTCATTTAATACTGTTGTCGTATGAGAAACGAATGACAAGACAGGTAATTTATGCTTGTGTAGAAGGATGTAGCAGTTTTGATACTTTTGCGAAGTGTGTTTATAAAAAAAGAAAGAAAGAAAAAATGGCGCGGTAAAATAGATTTTGTTTTTGATAATGGCAAACGTACTAGCTTCAAATAAAATAGTGGGAGCATGGGATGACCTTCATTAAATGTATTTTTTATGAAATTGCTATAATTTAAAGTACCAAATATTTTACCTTGTCTTATTTACACTGCAGGAAAAAGAGAGTTTTAAATTCAAATACTTCAAGACAGAATATTTTACTTGTCAATTATTTATTCAAATGTATTTTTTTTACAGAAACTATATAAATAACAAATTATTGTAATTGTTATATAGTTTGATTCCCTCAATTTCACAATAATTGAGAGTATCTAAGGGTTTTTTATTTATTTATTTAAACTTCATGTACGAGAGTGGTACAAAGGCGGACTTAATGCTACAAGGCATTATGATTCTCTACCAGTCAACCTTTGGGTCGAATAGGACAGCACTGTGGTGGAGTACAAACAAAATAAAAAATAATAAGGAAAATACCATTTTGTAAACATAGCACATAAATATGCTGCATACTACTGGTTTTTCCGTATTTATTTTCGTAGAGAAATAAAATACTATTTCTCTAAACAAAATCATAGTCGATTCTCAGAAACACTTATTGTTACCGAACAGAAAAGTATCAAAACGCACCCATCCACCTAACCCTACTTCACAAGATCAAAAATACAACCCCATAAGACAGTTCACTCACCCCTTAACAAATAATACTTAAGAGTTGCTCCGAATTTATGTGCCCAAAATATATAGCGATAAAATTCCATCTTTTGTTAGTAACATCATAATATTGTATTGTAATATTATTTATTGGGTATTGTCAATATGGTGTGTAACTGGTTGATGATAGAAAGAATGATATAAGGTGTGATTCTTTATTGTTTGGTAAAAAAAAGTGGCAGAAAAAAATGAAATACTGTATGTCTTTTAAAAAACAATAAAGTAAAAAGTAAATATAAAGATATATTTGAATACAATCATAGTTCTACGACCTTTGGATGGGGATGTTTATAGTATAGCATAGATAGAATAATCAGCGTATAATGTTCCCACTTGGACTCAGGTCTTGGTTTAAGGTAGTGGGCCGTAATCCACCACACGGGCTCAGTCCGGGTACGTGTGTGTCACATAGCTTGGCCATTACAATGGTTTCCTTCGACGTATTAGGAGCAATGTAACTTCTTCGGATTGCATCATCATGTCTTACTGCCCTTGTCGTATGTCACTTGGGGTCAGCGCAACACGTTTTTTATTTTATTACTTTGTCTTCCATTTCATTCCTATCACAATCCATCCGATGTTAAATAGTATATTGCTAATATACCTATCTACATTTCATAATCATGACTTGCCCCAATGAGCTAAGATTATCTCATGCAGGGAGAGAACAAGGACGCTTAAAACACACTAACCACAAAAACTACCATAATAACACACATTAAAGCTGAAAATCTTACAAAACTTGTAAGTTATAACAAACTCCAATGTCCTACAATAGCTAGACATCGCAATCCTAACTTTAGTTCTTAAAAGTATACTAATAAAAAAGTTGGGCTGTCCATTTATTGCCGCTACGAGCAATATATCGGTTTGTCTGTTTGTTCGTCAGCAACTTTCTTGGTCACAAGACCCTGGGGGAACCTAGTTCTCTGTTTATAATGGGTGGAGTATCGAGGGTACAGTAAAGATGAGGTTTTTCTGTGAGCATCGCAAGGGTAGTATAGAATATATTCGACTCTTTCTCACTGACCCTTAAGACATAATTGGTGCGTCATTCACGATTATTCTCTTGTATTAAGATGAACCATTTAAAAGTAGTTCATAGTTTATGCTTACCAGCAAAGGAACGGGCCATGGTACAAAAAATTGGCCTGTACTACTAAACTAAGATTTTAATTTAATTAAAAAAGATTTTAATTTTATTGTCAAGCTATCAAAAATCGAGAGCAGCAGAAAATAATGTTCTAGTTTTTTGTTTTGGATTTTGAGTAAAACATTTTCCCATAAGCTATATATATCTTTACTAAATATAACAAAAAAAAACTAAACTAACAACAAACTTAAAAGGTCATCAAAAAACTCCTCCTTAACGCCGTCAGCAGATAAAGTGCCCAAGAGACTGGCAGCGTTGCCACGTTGTATGGCAACGTTGAATTGATCAAGTCCGTTGCAGAATCGTTTGACTACTTTATTATCCTTCCCCAACTATGTTAAGATATATCACCGAATGGAGTTAAACACCAGAACTTTACATGAAGTGACTGAATACTAAGCCTATCTAACCTCATCAACTTGGGTTGTTTCACCATCATCTTAATTACCAATACAAAGAAAAAATAACCCAACAAATACACAATAAACAATACAAAACTATTATCATTAACAATAAACAAGGAAATTAGCCATACACAAGGGTGTCCACGATTAATTTGCCGAATTAGTCCGGTCCGAAGTAAAATCGATTAGGGTACGAATTTCGGGGCCGGGGCAATTCGCAACGACGCTGCGTCCCATCCAAGATAAACATGCCAGGCTTTTTTCTACGGTTGAGACATTAACCAAGGATGTTTTGGTGGTGTCTGTGAGTTTGGCGGATGTCGGACAGTCCTGGTTGAAAATTTGGTTTGGAAGTTGGAGTATTAGTGTAATACTTGAGAATGTTTAGTGTAGTGTTTAGTTTCGGATTGTCCGTATTCATCATCATTTAAAATCATAATACTACGTCTATAAGTTCGAAACAAAACAAGTACGTCACTATTTTGCCACTGTATATAGCTGTATATAATATAAATTGATATAATTATTATATTATATAGAAAATAAAGTTTAAAATAGAAACAGTGAACTACTTCAACTGTTTCTATTTTAAACTTTATTATAATAAGAAAAAAAAAATAAAGGTTTAGACAGAAATTAATAAATGGGCAACACGCACAAAACCGCTTCTGTTTATATACACACTAAAAATAAATCTTTAATAAAAAGTATTAACAAAACCGTTTGCATTGCACAAATAAAAACACCAATCATCAAACTATTAAACAAACCTAAATATTTTCTCCATCGACTTCTACTCAAAAAAACCTACCGAAAACCTGGCCACCCTACACTGTATGTCATTAGACGAAGCGGCGGGGGCGTCATTACAGCGATGAGTAGAACGACCATTAATCTTCTGAGACCGGTCTCCGCGCTGTCAAAATTGTGGCCACCGTTCTACGTGCGTACTTAGTTGTCCTGTGTGTTCTTTTGTTTCTGGTCACTCTAGTGTGTGCGTTGATTGTGATTGTGAAGGTTAGTGGCGTGTCTATGATGTGTTTAGTGAAGGGTTTCAATTTTAGGCCATTTAGGGGCTCAGAGCTCAGTGGCAGTGGTACCAAGGCGTCCAAGGCGTATCATATAACACAGTACTAACCGCGTTGTGGAGGTCAGATAGGCAGTCGCTCCTTGTAAAATACTGGTGTTCAGCTAAATCTGGTAAGCCTGGAAGCTGACCCCAATATAGCTGAGGAAAGGCTAGCCAGAAGATGTAAACGGCTCAGGTAGAGATGGCATCATGCAAATGGCGTTGGGGTCTGCTTCCAGTCTTAACAGATGCTGCTGTATATTACATGAAGTGATGGCTGCCTGTGTGACCTTCAAAACAGTAGAAAGAGCATGTTTGATCCGAATTTACAGTCAAGTCAGTTAAAATTTTTGTTTGATACGCATACAGAATCAGCAGTGCCAATCACTGGAAAAGCGCCTAAAAATGAAGCTGTAGTCCCAGAGAAACTGTATTGGATCCCGCAACGAAATTAATCAGAAAACAATAGCGAAGGAGTAGGAAAAACATAATTTCGTCCTCTTGTAGCTATGTAAACATTTGCGACGTGACAAAATTAAGGAACTTTTTAGTTTTATACGGTACATAGGTTATGAAAATCGATGTAGTAGGGGATCGGACAAAAACAAACTAATTAGTCCGTCAGATAGATTTCCAAAAAATATTGATTACATATTTTTTCTTTTTTCACATAAACAAAAAATGAAGACGATACGGTGCTTCGAAAACTCGTGAACTCCTCGAAAACGTCACATGTTAGTACATTTTTTACCTACAAATGACGTCACTCATGATCTTTGACGCGTTTTATCTTCGTCAATTTTTATTAATTTGATAAAACAAAAAACTCGTATCCAATATTTTTCGATAATCTAACTGACGGACTAATTAGAATCATATTTTTTTGACTTAGTCCGATCCCCTATTGTGTAATTGTGACCAATTGTTCGATAAAACAGAGAAAATAAAAATATTGTATTGTTTTCTACCGGTTTAACTTTAAAACTTTAAAGTAATCAACCTGAACGAATGTCCGCCATGTCTTCAGTCAATACGGTTAACAAATTGCCTGACTTCATTCAGCTAATCGTATAGAACGGTAATACCCAAGTGCCCTTCGTTCAAAATCGAGAAGGGTGCGGGCCGCCGGATGGTGACGTTTCAATTCAATGTAGGGTATGTGTGTTTGGAATTTGAAGATGTTGATTTAGAGGTTAGCTATAAAGCTGCTTATTTGGACTTGTTTTTCTTTTTTTTTGGAGTGTGGGGAATCATCAAATGAAATTTCCCGCTCAGACTTCTACTGACTAAAAATCACCCATGTACCTTCTTAGCCCTTTGTGTCGAGCCCGCTGTATCTCTTTCGAAAAACCCGCAACTCCGACGGGATTAGTGAACACTTTTTTTTTTTGTAATCGAAATCGAAATGTATTTGTGTATGTGAGTTTAAATGTTTGTGAACGCACCCACGATTCAGGAGAAATTCCTAGTGTGGGGCAACGTTTTTAAAAAAAAAAAAAAAAAGTTTTTGTTGGCCAACCTGATTTCCCTCATCATCATCAGCCTACAGCCGTCCGCTGTTGGGCATAAGCTTCTTCAATCACACGTCAATTTACTCGATCCTTGGCAACTCTCATTCAGTTGATATCAGCCACCCTGTGAAGATTGGCGCTATACCTGAGGGCGTCCCTATTTATGCGTCCCAAGTTACACTTGCTGATTCGCGGTCCCCGCTCAAGAACACGTCTACCTCGGCCATCGGTTCTACGGCTAATATACGGCTCTTGAACTCATCGGTTTTGCCAAATTAAGCAGCTTCATAAAACCCCAAAGCGTAACGTATTTCAATTATTCTGAGAAACTAGAAGACACACACATAACAAAACATCACGCCTGTAATCCCGAAGGTTTAGGCAAAGGTGTACCTAATAGTACACCCACATTTCGCCAGTTATGTTTAAAGTCCCATGTAATAGGGGGCGAGCCTATTGCTATCAACCGGGCATAAATCCAGACTCCGTGGCTGTTACTGTTAAATTCCTGATGGAAAAACCCAATAACACTTTGCCCGAAACTAGAAAATAAGAAACAATATCAATATCTTGATATTACGTTCCCAGACCGATCAAACCAGACGTTGTTTATATTGTATTATTTCAAATGTAATTGAAATAATAAATACCTATTAATAAGCATAACCAAAACAACCATTTATCTTCGTCAATCAAAACGCAAACCCTAATAATTACAAAAAAAAAACACAGAATCAAATCTTTCTCACAGGAAGATTTAACGAAACCAGTCACCCGTCACAATTAGATTAATATTTGACAAAGAACACTAACCAACCGTCAAATGCGATGTCTTAATTACGAAATGTCAAAATCAATTATGCACGAAAATCTTTTATAATTTGAATAAGATCTATTTCTATAATCGTTTGTCAAAATCGCTTTAGAGTTGATTCTGAATGAATACCGACAATTGGGAGGTTCACCCTTCTTTGTTTCCTTCGGTTAAAACGATTAATTGAGACTGTTGAAAATCGATTTTGTATGTCGATATAGAAAGGGTTAGTTTGAATCGTTAATCGTTTCTACTTTTTTTAATATTGTATATTGTACTTAGTAAATTGTTGATCACTTGACAAGAGGAACATTTTACGACAAATATTAGTTTTAGACATCAATTTACAAAGTTAAACTTAGGAAAAGCTTCAACCCGTCGGGGCTGCGGATCCTGTTGGGGCTGAGGGTCCCGTCGGGGCTACGGGTTCGGGAGATATCGCGGCCTCGACATAAAGGGCTAAGAAGGAACATGGGTGGTTTTTAGTCAGTAGAAGTCTGACACTCCCTTTCGCTCTGCCCAAGAGCGGGAGGGGTTATTTGATGATTTAACACCCGCCAAAAAAAAAGGTAAAGCTTCAACTACAGTTTTTTCTCAATAGCAGCCTCAGTTTTACTATGTTGATGGTAATAGGCTCGCCCCCTATTACATGGCACTTAAATATCTGGCAAACTGTGGGTGTACTAATGATTACATCTCTGCCTAACCCTTCGGGGATTACAGACGTGATGTTATGTTATAGCTTCAGGTTCTTAACAAAACGTGTTTATTATTTAAAAACGTTGCCCCATACTTTGAAGTTCGTTTTTATCTTGGCTAGAGCCGAAGAAACGGGTTTTGTCGAAGGAAGAATCGACAAAATGACAGATTGTAGCAAAATTAAATGTCAAATTGTATTGAAAAAGCTTTGTCTATTCTTGGTAGAATAGAGATAGAATCGCCATACTACGCGTGCTGGTAGGTCATACAAATATTTATTCCGTGGGGAAATCGAAGCCGCGACATCAGCGTACCAGCCAATATCTTAGCCACCACATCAACCGTACCGTCAAAAGAGGAAGGAGGACAAATAGAAAAAGGATGGAAGTTTTGTAGTAATGCCAAGTATTTCATCAAGTTAGACATCGGCCTATTTGCCAAACTACTCGTATCATCATCATATGCCTAGCCTTTTCCGAACTATGTCGTCGGCTTCCAGCGTAGCTGAATGTGACTTAGTACTGGGTTGTGGAGGTCAGACTAATTGACTTTCTGGGCCACAGATAGGGCTCTAAAACCTTTTGTTTTGCCGAGCACGGGAATCGAACGTAGGACCCCACACTTAGTAGTTGCGCTTGCGACCACGAGACCAGCAGGTTCAAAATACACATGCATATTATTAATACAGAACCCAGTTAACTTTCATCATGCACAAATCTATTTCATATAAAACCAATTAATGATTCTTTTCGATAAAGGGTGAATCTTCCATAAGATTTTTATGCTTGATTTTGCACGAATTAAACCCCTTTTGTTGTTCAGATATTAATTATATTGTATACCAGGTGTGTTGCTAGTAATTTTTGAATATCACGCCTATATGCGCAAAGGATCGCCAGAAGCAATTTGTAATGTTCTTAATTTGTTCTGTGAATTGTAAATTGATTTAAATAGAGGTTGTGTGTGAGAAATTATTGGTGATATTTATTTGATGTTTATAAGAACTATAATAAGCAAATGTATGTATTTGTAAGCAAATGTTAGCATGAGATTTTAGGTTTTCAATGGTACGTATTGTTGGTAAGTCTTCACTGATATTGGCCGCCACTACTGGAAACGGTGACGGGGACTGTTATCATAATTAAAGTTCGTAAGGAAATTCTATATTTTTTGCCGTTGAGAAATCCCAAAAAGCATTGTTATTTAATACTTTGCTTCTTTATGTATTTGTGTGTGTGTGTCTGTATGTATGTGTGTGTTTGTTCTTTGTGATTTCTCTATGTTTGTTTGTTGTGAAGTGTTACTAACATAGATTTAAGGCTCTATTAACTAACATAAATTGTATGTTATCATATTTATGTTAGTCTGTAAGGTGTTTATCTATGGGCCTTGATGTCTGAAAATAAAATTGATTATTATTTTATTATTATAAAAAATAATAGTAAGAAGTTACATGTGTTAGATTTTATTTTAACAATATCAAAACAAGGCTTTAATCAGGCATCGTTAACACCCTTTTTTGTCTTGTAACAATTCTTTAGTCTATCCTGAACAAAATATGGTCCTACATCAACTGAGCAACTCTACATAATATGTATTTGTGTTATCACCAATCTCCAAACTTACTGGTTCCATGAAAAGCACATAGGTATTATAAACACTCAATTACATAAATTCCTGAAAAACAACAATGAAACCAGATTTTTTTCAGTGTTTGTTCCGCATGACTGATTGCAACAATAACTCATGTGTCTATAGTAGGTAAGTACAGTCGAACAAGCGAATAGGGTAGTTAACTAAAAAAATCTAATTAGTCCGTCAGATAGATTTCCAAAAAATATTGGATACGTATTTTTTCTTTTTTCACGTAAACAAACAATGAAGACGATACAGTGCTTTGAAAACTCGTGTGACGTCATATTCTAAGACATTAGTATGAAATATTTTACCGGTGAGTGACGTCACGACCACCCACTCAAATCTTTGACGCGTTTTATCGTCGTAAATTTTTATTGATTTGATAAAACAAAAAATACGTTTAAAATATTTTTCGTTAATCTAACAGACGGACTTATTAGAATCATATTTTTTTAAGTCAGTAAACATCCCTAATTGGTGTACACGCAAAAATTTTTATATTTCTAGTACACTTATATTGACTGCAATTTTGTTTTATAAAGCGTTTGACATTAGGTGTAAAATGGTGTATGGTTTGACATCAGTTCATAATTGTATGTGTGTAATCTTAAAACTAAATGCAAGTTACCTGGATGTATACTGAATACCTTGTTCGACCGTACGTACTATACAGAATAAGGTTAGTTTGTAAGTCGCGTTACATGCACAGTTGGAATATATGCATGAGAGGTGCAAGCGTTGGTGATCCCTGACGGATATGTGGAATTAATAAAACGGCAAACTGCGAATCGTACTCAGACACGACATCATAATTATGTTAGACAGCAAAAAAAAAATACTGAAAAATACACGTTTGTCGTATGGAGAGCAACTTTATTTTTTTATAAATTTGTGTGATCGAAAGATACAGTTTTGTGATAGACGGAAGGACCGACGACGAATGAACAGACGTTAATCACTGTTAAAACGGTGCAGAATGTCTTCTACTTCTCTATTACTTGTCATCGCAGCAGTCACCTCCTTTCTAGCCATATCATCCTTCACACAGTCCATTCGCCGTTTCTGTGGTCTTCCTTCTCTTATAGCCAACGAAATTCATATACAAACTGAGCAAAATCTATCCCAAACTTCAATTTTGATCCCAACCTCATAATTAAAACAAAAAAAAAACATCCAAAGTTATGATTCCCAGCACATTTTTTTAACATTAGCGCCGTATATTATCACTGGCAACATTTTTTGTGAACACAAACGCCTGTTACCCCTCTAAGGCCGCACAGTAGTCTTATAAACTTTTTCTTATTTTTTGTGTTTTTTTTTTATTATTTCATTATATTGTAAGCTCACGGCAGTCATCAAAAGGTCGTTAGCAGGCGCACAATGTATATATTGGCAATTTTTTTCTCGTAACTCAAAAATTGACTTTTGGTTCGGCCATTTTATTTGTGATATTGTTAGGTTATTATGATATATCAATGTGGTATTGTTACTAGTTTTCAATGGTGTGAAATAGTGTAATCTTTTGTTGGGGAGTGACAATTAAAAGTGATTCGAGTTTTTTGTTTGTCATCTTTGTTAGTTATGTTGCTAGCAAGTGGGGTTGACAAGTTCGGTTTTTTCTGTTGCTGTCTTAACGTTTGTCGAGTCTTGATTTATATTAAAACCAAATATCTTTTACAAATGCCTATCCTTTTCCGGACTATGTCAAGGTCGGTTTCCAATCTAACCAGATTGGAAACCGACCCTGACATAGTCCGGATGTACCTAAATACCAGTATTTCACATTAAGGCTTGTATTCACGCCAATGACCTTGTGCATAGCTAACTACCCCTCTCGATCGTAGACACGGACTTCAAACGGACGCATTTTAATTTATTATAATTAAAATAATGCAGGTTTTTAAAAAGTAACAAAACGAAATTATTTTCCTTTGTATTGCAAAGCAGTAGATATTTTTTTATATTGTTTTGTTAAAAAATGAAGGAGTAAAATGGTTCTAATCAACGATTTGGAGGTGATTTTGTGGATTTTTTTTCTTATTATGTGATACCGATAGAAAAATTATGGCTATACCAAATTACGTGTCATATCATGTAGAATACTAACAATTCCTCAGATGTAATTTCTTTGTAAGTGCCGGTGAAAAGCTGCTTCATCTGCACGCTATTTTTAAGATTTTTCGAGAGAGCAGCCTTAAGTGACATCCTGTCTGATCTTTACAACTGAGTTAGGATACAATATGCTCGTAAGACTGGTTATCAGAATTTCGGACCACTGACTGCCTGTAACGACTGTCGATTCGATTGTGAAGTTCTAAGTTGCTGGATTAGAACTGGGTTTAGAGTGTCGCTTTGTCGCTGCGATTATTTTGTCAGAGGTATAATACTTTAGGCATTGGTTTCATTATTTTGATGGAGCTATGCCTCTGCTGCCATTGCAGCAGAGGCATAGCTCCATCAAAATACATTGAAACGTTAAACACCATTGTGTTTAACGTTTCAATGTATTTTACCCACATTTAATCAACTGCGCTTAACTATATCTCCCTAGGTATGAATTAGTAACGAGTTTCAGACTCCGCTCAGGACACATTCCATTAAATAAGTTCGCTTTTATGATGGGTAAAGTTACCTCATCGAACTGCACTGAATGCGATGTATAAGAAGATGTTTACCACGTATTAATGGAGTGTGTCAGGAACGAAGCCCTTAGACATATTATAAAAACTAAAATTAATACAATTTCCTCAGACGTGGGCTGGTGTAACAGCGTTTTGTCCTTCCTTTTGTCAATAGAGGCCAGATTGCTGTACAGGCTCGCCCAAATAGGCATTAGAAATCGAATAACTTAAGTAAATCTACTGTATGATTGTATTATGAAATATGTGTAAATCTACAATATGATTGTATTATGAATTTGTATTATCTTATAATTGAACTAGCCCCTTTAAATAAGTAGAAAAAAAAAACTATGTCTGCCTGATTTTTTCCCAACTATGTTGGGGTCAGCTTCTAGTCTAACCGAGCGCAGTTGCATATGCAGTACTTTACATGAAGTGACTACCAATAATTTGACCTCCAAACCCTTTAGCAAGACTGTTTGTCTGCCTTGTGTGCCACTGACAACCTGTAATGACTGTCAGGGATATACAAATGATAGCCAGAACAAACCGCTTTTTTTTTTTGGCGGGTTCACAATCATTAAATAACCCCTCCCGCTCTTGGGCAGAGCGGAAGGGAGTGTCAGACTTCTACTGACTAAAAACCACCCATGTCCCTTCTTAGCCCTTCATGTCGAGGCCGCGGTATCTCTTGCGAACAACCCGCAGCTCCGACGGGAACAAACCGCTTCACGTGCTTTCCGAGGCACGGAGAAAACTCGGTATGTAAAAGGTGGTCCCATCCACCGGCTGTTATTATTTTGCCACCAGTAGCTCCGAAAATCTTAGTTACTAAATTATTATAGACTTCAGATTTTTCTTAAAGTGTTAAGTTGGAAATTATAGTTTAATGTGTCGTCGTGTACAATAATTATCATTTTAGCTACAAAATAATAATTATGATTATAGGATACTTTCACGCATGCTCCATAAGTAGGGATGCACCGTACTTACATTTGTATCGATAATGACAATGAGTTTTGTCGAATGACTTTGATCCAATTTTCCAAAATCAAAACTTATCGTATCGTTCTTTGTCTCTATCTATATACATATCAAATTAATGCTAAACGAATATATATATAATATATATAATACTTCCTCAGGGACCATTTTGTAATGACTGGATAAGCAATGCTGAGCATGAGGTCCTTTGTTCAATTCCCTGGTCAGACAAAGTAATATTGAGTTTTTCTATCAGTTTCCATATAGGCTGTATTCGTGACAAATTGATGGCAATTGGCACTTAAAAACTGAAGAAATGTAGGGGTATTATCTGCTTAACCTTTTGTTGGATTATCATATGTATGATCATGCAGTTTAAAACAATGTGGCACGATACGATAGATTTCAAAGGCGATTTTTTTGTATCGATTAAAAATATCGGAGTATCGCATTGTTTTGTATTGATACGGTAAAGTATCCAATCAAGTAGTACATCACTATCCGTGAGGCGTTTGCGTGTAACCAAGCGAAAATTCGCGTGATTTGATAGTGAGTAGTGCTAAAAACAATATCGGAAAGTGTGAGTCCGATCTGATAAAAGTGATGTTTGACGTGCGATGCGCAGGAGTGTGAAAACAAGGGGTTTGGTAACAGGTGGGTTAATTATTATACTGAAGGATTAATGAGACTGATGGTGGTGATAATTATTCATTAAGTTAATGCCGAGTTAACTAACTATGTGTGTGTGTGTGTGTCTTGGATTTCGTTGCGGGATCCAAGACAGTTTAATCGTTTCTCTGGGACTTCGTCGGGCTTCATTGTCTCGGCGCTTTTCTTGTGGTCGCCACTGTTGATTCTGGTTTACAGAAGTTACAGTGGTTTGGGAATAGTGTGGCGGGCTTGTCCCATTAACTAACTATGTACATTGTACATTGATTAAAAACTAATAAATAAACTAACAAGAAACTATAAAAGGGCATCAAAAAACTACTCCTCAACGCTGTCAGCCGGTAATGTGCCCAAAAGACTGGCGGCATTGCCACGTTGTATGGCAACACTTAGCCTCTGCCTAAGATAAAAGCCAGCCTTTGGGTCACGAGAAGCGTCAACTAAGCGTTTTGAAATTTCCTTAAACAGGCTATGAGCAATTAAGTTAATTAATTTAACTTTTATATTTTTTTTTCTGTGCTCTCTGTTTCAGAACTTGTAATGATTTAGATACTAGTAGCTGATATAAATTAAGGTAGTTCTCTTTTATTCTTTTCGTATTGTACGTACAAATTTCGTTTTGCATGCTGAGTTTACCTATAAGTGATTGTGAACTATTGTTTGTATGTTTTTTCTTGTTTTTTATGCTCTTAACCAGTTTAACAATTGTTGGTAAACCAAATAAAATAAAATAAAAATAAGTAAATGGTATTATTATGCCCTGTTTTATTGTTAAAGTAAGTCTCGTGTATTAGGGGGCGAGCCTATTGCCTTCAACCAGCCACAAATCTAGACTCTGTGGCTGCTACTGAAAAATTCATGACGAAAAAACCCAACAATGTTTTACGTTCTTGAAAACGGCTCTGACGATTTCGATGGATGTTCCAATTTACGGGCTTATGGGGGGCGAAAAATCAATGAAGTGAGGTCTCATATCGGGGGTGATTAGTTTTTTTCTATTTGCACTCGAGCAGAGCTCAGTAGCCCAGGTTTATAACCCATATATTAAGCTCCGGTGCTAAGACTTAAGATTTGCCTTTTTTTTTTTGGCGGGTTGAAAATCATCGAATAACCCCTCTCGCTTTTGGGCAGAGCGAAAGGGAGTGTTAGACTTCTACTGACTAAAAACCACCCATGTTTCTTCTTAGCCCTTTATGTCGAGGCCGCGGTATCTCTTGCGAACAGCCCACGGCCCCGATAGGCGTCGGCCCTTGCCCCCTGCAATGTTGCTGACATCTCTTTGAGGCGCGCGTGGAATACGAACGCGCCGCCCGTCGACACGGCCTGTCATCGTCATAAGACGGACGGACGGCGAGCTAGCCCATCACTCACCGTCCACAGGCCCGCGTCTACGGTGGCCGGAAGCCATCACGTGGCCCCTAACGCCCGGAGTGCCTCCCGCGGCGGCTGGGACGAGAGGTTATCTCCCTCTCACGTTCCGCCACGTCCTTCGCTAGCATAAGATATTCCTTGAGAGAGGAAAAGGGTCGAAACTCACCACCATAAATGTATCAATCGTCTTTGATTTTTTGCATGTTTGACTATGCGAGCATAATATTTTTTGGTTTTCAAAATCAACAACTTTTTATTAATAACTGACATTAGATTTACTACACGTTAAATACCAGCATAGTAATCTGCAGTTGAATTTCAATAAAATAATAATATAATTTTTTAATGACATTTTGGAATCAAAACGGTGTACGCAGAATATTCCCAAGGTATTTATGCAAAAATATCACTTATGAGAACAATATGTAGAACCCATTCCGACCTCAAAATAGATAGGATATAATTAATCAAAAAATATCATTTAAATCTTTGTAAGTATCAAGATATTTACCTAATCCGTCATACTTTACATACTGAGTATCTATCACTCGACACCCGACATTCAAAAACAGATTCTAACACATATATATAAAATTGTATATCGCAAAACTCTATAACTATCGCAAGAAAATTGCCTGTTCAGTCTATAACACAACCTAATTCATCGTATTAAAATCTAAATTCGTATACTTCCTATCACAATACTGAAGAATATAGTTCCTAATCTGAATACACTTCAACAAAAGGTAGGGTTAGTTCAAAAATTTGCATACATTGGCGCCACAGGCGACTGTCCTTCAAAAATTACTCTGACAAAAGAGTTGACAAGTCCTTTGCGTATGCAAAACTGGATTCTAATTCTTCTGTTACCGTAATAGGGGTTACGTTGTATTTTTGGGGTGTAGGAATAAGTTGGTTTTCTAATATTTGCTAATGATGCGTCGTGAATCGCTAAACAGGTTTTGTCTATTTAGTATACGATGCGCGATTCTATTCTTTTCTTTTTCTAATAACAAATGATCTATTTTGTTATAAGGGTAGGTATGCAAATTATTTAGTTTCGTGAGAAAAAGTGTTGCTAACGTTTCTTTGGGTCGTGGGTAGCATTTTTTTTTTTGGTATTAAGAAAGATTACGCATGGAACACGCTTGAGGAATTTTCTAGAAGACGGTCAATTTTATTTCGTTACATTAAAGTTCAAAAAGCAGTGGAACTAGAGTTAGATGCAAACCAAAAATCAAGGAATTTCGAATGCACTAGAAATCAATAAAAACAAATCTTGTGTATAACTAGTGTACCTGCTTAATAATAATCAATTTTCTTTCCTGGGTTCGATTCCTAGGTAGAGCAGTGTTATTGGGTTTTTACATCAGAAATTTCTCAGCAGCAGCCACGAATTTTTTTTTTTTTTTTTTTTTTTTTTTTTTTTTTTTAAAAACGTTGCCCCACACTAGGAATTTCTCCTGTATCGTGGGTGCGTTCACAAACATTTAAACTCACATACACAAATACCCAGACCCGAAACAACTATCTGTAGGCCATACAAATATTTGTTCCGTGCGGGGATCGAACCCGCGACACGCAGCGCAGCAGTCCAATCGCTCAGCCACTGCGCCAACCGTGCCGTCACGCCAATTGGTGGCCGGTTGTTGCCATTAGACTCGCCTTCTATTACATGGAACTTAAACATAACTGGCGAAATTTGGGTATGCCTCTAGTTTCACGTGACCTTAGTCCTTATGGGATTACAGGCGTGATATGGCAAGACGATATTGCATTTCAAAGTAAAAACATCAATACGGTGGATTCGGCGTTGATCTTGTATTCCAACTGAGTCCGAAACTTCTTGCAATAAAAACTAACGGTAAACACATCCTAACACATTTCTAATCATTGTCTCCACAACCTAACTTTATTCAAGACAATTCAAATAACACATTAAAAGTTAAACCTCTAACAATCCTACAAACAACTGTCAGAGCAATTATTAAACGCAACTGCGACTAATTGCTGCGATTATAATGCAACTGCTAAGATATTTGCATAACGACGGGTGTCAGTCGCGGTTGCTTACACAGCTATTAATTGCAGACGATCATTGATATTTGTAGTAATATTGCTAGTTGATACTATGATAACGTTTCAATATCATGAAGATGTTCATGGAGTTTCTAATACATTCTTTTACATTGAAATAGACCTCTTAAATAGACTTATGGTTTCCGGCCACCGTAGACGCGGGCCTGTGGATGGCGAGTAATGGGCTAGCTCGCCGTCTGTCCGTCTTATGACGACGACAGGCCACGCAAGGGCCGACGCCCGTTGGGGCTGCGGGTTGTTCGCAAGAGAAACCGCGGCCTCGATATAAAGGGCTAAGAAGGAACATGGGTGGTTTTTAGTCAGTAGAAGTCTGACACTCCCTTTCGCTCTGCCCAAGAGCGGGAGGGGTTATTTGATGATTTTCCACCCGCAAAAATAAAAGATGATTGAACTTTCTGTCTGGACTACGGGTTGTTCGAAAGAGATACCGCGACCTCAACACAAAGGACTAAGAAGGAAAATGGTTGGTTTTTAGTCAGTAGAAGTCTGACACTCCTTACCACTCAGCCCAGAGCGGGCTCCTCAATGACTCCTCATTTGATGATTACAAAAAAAAAAAGCTGATTGAACTTTGAAGAAGAGAAGAAGTGAAGTATAGTAATATCCCGTTACAAGTGTTAATAATAATGAAATAGAAGTGTTGGTCGTCGGTGGCGAGATGGGCAGACGAATTGTTGTCATTGAGGGAATATCCTACCAACGATTCCCAGTTTGAGTAAAATGTTAAATACTTTTCCACCAAAAATGTCTCAGCAGCAGACACGGAATCTGGATTTGTGCCCGGTTGACGGCCATCGCCCTATTACATAACTGGTGAAATGTGGGTAAACTATTAGCGACTGGGACTCCAGCCCTCTGACTCATGAAGATTCATCAATCTACACTAATAATATTATAAAGCGGAAAGATTTGTTTGTTTGTAACGAATAGGCTCCAAAACTACTGGACCGATTTCAAAAATTCTTTCACCGTTGGAAAGGTAAACTATCCCCGGGTGACATAGGCTATATTTTATCCCTGTATTCCCACGGGAACGGGAACTACGTGGGTGAAACCGCGTGACGTCCGCTAGTATTACATAACTGGTGAAATGTGGGTGAACTGTTAGCAACTGGGACTCCAGTCCTCTGGCTCATGGCATCAAGGTTCATCAATCGTTACTAAATACGGTGGGACATAAGAATGTTACAAACATAGACAGTTAAAATCATTACCCTTTTTTATGGTGGGTGGAAAATCATCAAATGACCCCTCCCGCTTTTGGGCAGAGCGAAAGGGAGTGTCAGACTTCTACTGACTAAAAACCACCCATGTTCCTTCTTAGCCCTTCATGTCGAGGCCGCGGTATCTCTTGCGAACACCCGCAGCCCCGACGGTCATCATTACCCTTACTTTTGGGTAGTGGGGTAAACAAGACCGGCTGAAAGAAATTCTAATAAATGCTAATGTATTGCTAAGCACCGTTTAGCTGAATTATATGGTTATGCGCCAACTCTAACAGCGCATAACGTAGTTCCTTTATATATGAATATTCAGATTTTTAAACACGCATTGTAAATCGAATATTGTTACGGTATACCTATAACATCATGATTTGTGATTGTAGTTACTGCTTATTTTAACCTTAATTTGGAAGAAGCTAAAGTTCGTCCTTTTTTAATGGTGTTCTAGGATAGTGATAATGATAGGAAGCATCATCATCATCTGCCTAGCCTTTTCCCAACCATGTTAGGGTCGGCTTCAAGTCTAACCAGATGCAACTGAATACCAGTATTTTACATGAAGCGACTGCCTATCTGACCTCCACAACCCAGTTAATACTAGGTAATATGATACTCTTTGGTAAGACTGGTTGTCAGACTTTCAGGTTTACTGATAATGATAGGAAGCATTTTCTGTTATTTGCCCTCATCTTAAACCTTGGATTGTGGGTCGAAATATTATATTTTAGAAAAAAAAAGAAGACGGATTTAGAGAAATCTTCTGGCGGAGTTGGTTATACAATGGAAACGATGCCAAATTTTATACGATGTTTACATAATTCACATTAGCACTTTTCGTTAACGCAGTTATTTGCATGTTGCATCTCAATGAATTTTCAAGACACACTATATTTTTACTCACCTAACAGAAACACCTTAGAATCTAAACCAAACTACTCTAATTAAAAAAAAAAACATTACAATCTATCACTCACATCAACACCCCCGTTGTTCCAGGGTGGCAGTGCGTAGTGGGAGGGGTCGTGATGCCCCCCTCCCATATGCTCCGCCATCACTGACATCCAGTGCACCAGACCCTGGGCCCCGCCGCCGCCAGACGTGCCTGTGAAGAACAGAATAGTTACGACAGTGGAAAAAAATTCAGGAGAAAGAACTGCAGCAGTTCTAGCATTGAAACTGAGATAGGAGATCTACTGACAATAAAAAACAGTAAAGAAGAAAGAGAATCACGAAATAGATGAGAACGGAAAGAAAGCTTTAAAAACTGCTGTCATTTACAGATGTACATTTACATAGCGGGATACAAAATTTAAGAAACAGTTGAAGAAGGCACACTAATGATGCAGAAAATAATGATGTTAACAACAACAGAGATGATTTGGCCAAAGTTTCATTCCAAGTAGAAATTTCAAGTGGAAAAGACAACATATTGATATAAGCTACTGAGCGTCTATCCTGGTGGAAGTGGTTGCAATCCCATTGAAAAATGAAGATTGGAGAAGGAACAGAGAATGGTATTACAAACACGTGTGTGACGATAAAAATAGGATTTCAACCACTTCCAGCAGGATTAAAGAATCGTTGGTACGATTCAAATTATTCAAAATTTTGAAATAAACAATTTGGAGAATGTTGAAATTCAAAATAACTAGATATATTATATTCGAACTAACCTGTCGGCACGGCGGCGGGCTGCGCGGCTGCCTGGTCCTGCCCCCCACCACCTGTCACCCCCCCGCCACTCCACACGAACGCTGACGATGCACCCGCCTTCTGAAACAATACCAAACGAGGTTTAGTCACCTGCTGGGATAATTTTAAGTATTATAATACCTATACCTTAGCATAAGCCAACGTCAACCCATAAGATTATTCCTTGTCTTGGAGAGGACGCTATGGAATGGCCTATAATACAACACTCAAGCCCAATACGGGTTGTTACATTTTTCTCCTTCACCGTTTTGAACTCTATTTAGGGCTGTCCAGGTTGCTACGTAGGTACTGGTCGGATAAAATTTAGAAAAGAAGAAGAAAAGAAATAATACACATTTCCTTGAATGAATTTGGTAATCCCTTTGCGTCTACTGTGAAGGATGGGCACTAATGATAGCTTCAGTAACCTATAGACATACTCGAAGAGCAAACGGAATGAGGTCAATGCCAAAGTTATGTTATTGGATTACATAATATTGATATCAACGTACCTATATTGTTAGTATCTGTTATTATGAATGAATCCTAGTTCTTGCAACCGATTATTGTAGTATTATTGATAATACCCATTATACTATCAAACACGTAATCATCTCATGTGCTAGCTCTTCCCCCAATTTATTGGATGGAATGCTTGGATACAGCTGAGTATTTTGCATGAAGCGACTAGCGTCTAACTGAACTCCATAACCCAGCAAGCACTGGGTAATACGATACCTTTTGGTTAATAAGACTAGTTATCAGACTTTCGGGTAACTGACCGTAGTACAGTCAAACTATAACGACTGTCAAATACATAATACCACAACAAATAGGATGGGTTTTTCTAATGAAAATTTTCCTATTAGAACTAACTGTGCATTCTTTTGTTGATTCCAACTAGTTAACCTTCTTAATAGTCGTAATTACAAATTGCTAATTCCTTGAACCCAACCATCACATATTCCCAATTACCTCATCCGGCGAATCAGTAACTCTGTCACCATTATTTTCATCATCAGAAGCCTCCAGACCAAATCCATTGGAAAACAGCATATTCCTCGGATACAGAGAGTAGCACTCAGCCACATTCCTTCTTCTCTTGTTAAGACTTGCCAGGAAACTCTTGTACAGCTGAGTAGGAAGCAAGAACGGGGTATTCTGAAACCCATCTTTAAAACCCAAATTTTGATTTCTAAAAGGATTACTGAAGTCAAACTCCGGTAGAAATTCCTTCTTGATAAAATCTGCTACTGGATGCATTGATAAAGCGTTTTCTGTGTAATCCAGTGCAGTATTTGTTTCTTCATTTGGACCATTATTCTCTAGATCACTCGTCTCTGAGATACCATCACTAGAATTATTGCTATCAATAGGATCCATTTTGTTCTCGTCAGCGTGAAAATCTTCAAATTCTCTCTTCATTTGTAGATTCATCGGGTTTTTCATAAAGAGATTCGAACTTTTCAAGGTGACTGACATTATTGGCACTATATTACTTATAAATATATCACTATTTAACACTAGTGTCTATAATATACTTTTCGAAATAAAAATAAATATATCTTCGTAATTATGTAGGTATTTATAGGAACTATCGTTGGGTAGGAGGTGCCTGTGTCGAAAATAAACGTTAATATATTTCTGTTGTTTTCTTCTTTACCCGTTTCATATCGTTTTATTTTAAACCGCAATCGGAATGATTAGTAAAGTCGTGAATACATAATTATGTAAATTGTCATGATTTATTGCAATCGTTGTAATCTTGTTATGCTTGTTGGTTTAATTACTTACAGTATGAACGTAACTGATATCTGGTTTTTTATCGGTATTTGTTTTAAGTTCTGTTACATTTATTATTTGTGAACACGTTTATTTTTAAATTATAAGGTGTTATTTATTTTATTGCTTATATTTATCAGGTCTAGCGGATCTAAAGTTAACGCGTTTCGATCAAATCTAGCATAATCTTTTAAGACAAAAGAAATTCCTTCAGTTTAACTGGAAATGGACTTCTAAAACAATAAAACTTTACAACTTCAAGTTATAAGTAGATGTATAAAGTCAAGTAATTTTAAGTCAAAAAACTTAAGAATGTCATTGGGAAAAGTAACCCTCCTTTTGGGCTTCGCCGCAGTCGGTTAAAAAGGATAATTCAAAAAGGCATCACAACGCCCGCCCGTCACTGGGTTAAAGCTAAAAATCAAAATCCACTAAAGCATTTTAAATATAGCACCGAACCATTTAAAGGTTAAAAGTCAGACTGAAAATACCTCCAAAAATGTGGGTAGATCAATACGCTCAGACTTTTTATTTTCAGATTTAGGTCATGGATAGCTGATGTATTTGTGGTCAGGAAGGGTAATACCCTTCAATAGTCAACTAGCCAAAGTGAAATTTTGACAGTTTTGACTTAAATATATGGACATTATTATTTTCTGGCTACACATACTGTGGCAAAATATTGTATCTGTGGCATTTCAAAAATAAAAGATACAAACACATCGTTTTCTGCATAACTGCAAAAAATACAATTTCTACAGAGGTAAACTAATCTATGTGATTTGCGCCACAATGCAAAACTAACCAAAGTGGTAGATTGAATACTTTACTTTAGTACAATATAACCTACAAACAAAAGCCACAATGCGCAATTGGCCTAAATGGCAGATTGGATACTTTACTTTAGTGAAATAAAACCTACAAAACAAAAGCCACCATGGGTAACTGGCCTAAATGGCAGATTGAATACTTTACTTTAGTGAAATAAAACCTACAAAACAAAACCCACCATGTGTAACTGACCTAAATGGCAGATTGAATACTTTACTTTAGTGAAATAAAACCTACAAAACAAAACCCACCATGTGTAACTGGCCTAAATGGCAGATTGGATACTTCACCTCAGTTAAAAACTATCTTAATTTTTAAAAGGTACAACGATCAAACAGTGTAAGTGGCAGATAGTGGTTCCAAAAGTTATTAAAATATGAAGGTGCTACAATGAATTGGCGTAATTGGCAGATTTAACAGATTACCATAAACAAGAAATAATTTAAATAATTTTTCTACTAGTCTTACGTTTTACAAACAACATTTCATCGCATTTTAGAGAAATAAATATAATTTTTATTTACCTACCCAGCTCAATCGTTAACAACAAACATAATATTATATTTGAGAGTTTTGGTGTCAACACTGGCTGTATGCGCGTACGACTCGTGCAAACCATTTTTTTTTAAAGGTTTTTCGCTACTTGCGAGCACAGAACACTCCTGGTGGAGCTGGCGAGCGGTAGTTTTCTGTCAACTTGTTTATTAAAATATTAACTAAATTGTGAATAGGTAATAAGCTACAAGATGCTTCGAAGAAATAATCGTGTGCGTCAGATACTTAAAAACGCATGTGTTTATAACAGTTCCGACGATGAAAGTGATAATACAGGTACGAGGAATGTTTTATTTTATAACCTCTAAAACTTGGTTTTTCAATAAATACCTTTATTATGGTTACTTATTTCGTTGCTAAATATTGTTGTTGCACTACGAGGGCGAGGTGATGGTAGGCTTTATTTATTCAGAAAACATACATAATTACTTGTATACAGTGAAAATGATGAATATAATTATGTGTTACATAAATATAACTAAAACGCATGAAGGTGCATAACTAATACTAACTTCGGGTTTAATCTATAGCTTGGTCTTGCTTTCATTGCATTACAGATATAATAGAAAATACACCTACAGCTAGTCCAGAATTCAACTATGGTAAAAACGACTCCCGTACAGGTATTTTTGACTTATTTTTCGAAACAATGTAATATTAAATAATATCATTTTTGCTCTGCTCACTACCAATAATCAGCCTATACGGTTGGATTTAAAATATAAAATGTGGTTCATGTATCTGTTTCAAGTTATGGCTTTGCACTACTTTTACATAATTATACCTACATAATGTTAGTGTTGGTGTCGGTTTCATATTATTACATTTTGTAAGGCTATTTTTTGTTGTGCATTTTGTAATTTTGATAATGGATAACTACCAATGCTTAACCTATACTACTGGGTCGAAAAATATAAATTTTGCACAGTGGTACGAAGTGTCCCAGATGAACACTAAGAAGTTTTAATTATTCGCAGATCTGAAGTTTTCTAAAGAAATTAAAGAAACGACAGCTGTAATTCCACCCTTAACACCCAAAACTACACACGAAAATGGAGAAACAAGCGTAGAAGCTCCAGCCTTTTCACCACTAACTCCCTTAATATTTCAAATGCCTGAGAAGACCATTTATTCACCCCTACCACACAATACTGCACAGGAACTTGGAGAAACAAGCATAGAAGCTCCAGCCTTTTCACCACTAACTCCCTTAATATTTCAAATGCCTGAGAAGACCATTTATTCACCCCTACCACACAATACTGCACAGGAACTTGGAGAAACAAGCATAGAAGCTCCAGCCTTTTCACCACTAACTCCCTTAATATTTCAAATGCCTGAGAAGACCATTTATTTACCCCTACCACACAATACTGCACAGGAACTTGGAGAAACAAGCATAGAAGCTCCAGCCTTTTCACCACTAACTCCCTTAATATTTCAAATGCCTGAGAAGACCATTTATTTACCCCTACCACACAAAACTGCACAGGAACTTGGAGAAACAAGCATAGAAGCTCAAGCCTTTTCTGAAAACAATATTTCGCCCCTTTCACCAGCATCTTCCCCTTTACCCCAAATGTCACCGGAAACGCTTAAAGGCTTCAACATTTTAACTAACGAACAGCTTGATACTGATGATTCCGTCCAAGATCCTAATTATTTAGAACAAAATAACTATGATTCAAGTGATAGTACGTCAGATGAAGATATAACAGATAGAGTAGAGAAACATAATAAAAAAACATCTAAAACTAGTCGAACAGTCAATGAATCACCTTCGATATTAGCAATCGAAGAATTTGATGTAGAAAATACAGACGAGCAAAACGACGATCAAAATAATCCGAAAAAGAGAAAAGTAAAGGACCCTAACACATGGAGAAGAAACGTAGAAAAAAGTAAGCGTTTAAAAGGTGAATCATATGAAACAAGGAAAGGAAAAATAATACAAGCCAGACCAATAAAACCAGCAAAATGTTCAAGTACTCCTAAACACAAGTGTATTACGGGTGTCCCTCAAGGTGAGAGAGAAAATATTTATAATCAATTCCGAAATATGCCAAATCTTATGGAACAACGTCATTTCGTTGTAAAGCATGTAACTAAGAATAAAAAAAATCGAGACACTACCAACGGTTCTTCTAGACGGAAATATACCCTAGCTTATACATTAACTGTTGGTAATGAAAAGAAAGCCGTGTGTCGAGAGTTCTTTTTAGATACTCTCAATATTACTGGCGGGTTTGTAAAAGGAGCTTTGAAAAAAGTAAATGATCACGGTCTTTTACAACCGGACGAAAGAGGAAAAAAGGCACCTCCAAATAAATTAAAACCAGATGAAGAAAAATTTCTTAGGGACCACATACTATCCTTTCCTGCTGTCGAATCGCATTACTGTAGACGTGATAGTACTATAAAATATTTAGATTCAACTCTAAACATAACAACAATGTATAACGAATTTAAAAAACTATGTGTAATTAAAGCAGTGAATGTGGTATCCTTTGAAAAATACCGCAAGGTTTTCAGAGAATACAAACTCAGTTTTCACAAGCCAAAAAAAGATTTATGCAAGCACTGTTTAGCATATAGAGAAATGAATGATGAAGAAAAAGCCAAGAAAATTGAAGATCATACTCGGCATCTATCAAGAAGAGATGAAGCACGCAAAAGTAGAGATGAAGATAAGCTGGAAGCACAAAATAATGAAACAGTTCTTGCATTTAACTTTGACTTAGAAGCAGTACTAAATACACCTAAAGGAGCAAGTGGCCCATTTTTCTATGTACGAAAGTTAGCTGTTTATAACTTAACTATTTATAATCTGGGAAACCAAAACGTTGAATGTTACATGTGGGATGAAACCGAAGGAAAACGTGGGACTATCGAAATTTCAACGTGTATAAATGCATATATTGCAGCAAATAATAATATCCAGGCAGTTAAAATGATGTCAGATGGATGCGGTGGTCAACAGAAAAACTATCATTTTTCTTCTATGTGCTTGCTTTTATTAAAACAACATCCTACATTACAGATAATTGATCACAAATTCTTTGAAACAGGACACACTCACATGGAATGTGATTCAATTCATTCCAAGATTGAAAGAAAATCAAAAAATATACCTGTGTATACTCCTGATGGTTGGGTACAGATAGTTCGGTTAGCACGTACTAATCCTCGGCCTTACAATGTAAATACATTACTTCATGACGATTTTAAAGATTTCGGTATGTTAAACCAATACAAGGCTTCGAATGAAGGGCATAAAATTGGTATCAATGACGCTGTATGGATACAATACCGAAAAGAGTTGCCTAATATAATATTAATAAGAAAAAGTTTTGACAATAATGAACCATTTACAGCATTAGAGTTAAAAAAAAAACGAGGTAAAGCATTAAATTATCCTACAGCAGCCTACACAGGGAGATTTCCAATTTCAGCAGCAAAGAAAAAAGATCTTTTAAAATTGTGCACAGACCACCAGATACCAAGAATGTATCATACCTATTACAAAGATCTTCCTTCTTCTGATACGACAAGAGACTGTCTCCCTGAACCCGATCTAAATGAAGACAGCGAATAGCTTGGGTGAATACGCTATTCACCCAAGCTATAGGCTTTCTTCATTTTCTATGTCAATTTATTTTTGTCAATTTCATTTAGTTTTATGCATAACGCTTAGATATAATATAATTATTAGTTTAACACGCACAGACTTTCATTTTTGTTACTACCTACCTACCTATATTTTAAAATAAATAGATAATAAAACGTAACATACTGCAGTTAAGCTAGTTTTGATCATTGATTTCATTCTAATGTGATTTGGTACACAACAATCTACTTGCCAATCTACCACATTGGCAGTTTTCATAATGCACAAAATCAGTAACTCTTATTTTTATTGCCATAGCCAACTAATCAATCTGCGATATCTTCATATCCTGTAATAATTACATTATTTTGTTTCACTGTATGCAAAGAAGGTCATAAACATTATATAAATTCATTAATTCGAATTGATTTTATGAAATCCCTGATTTACGGCAACATTATTTTTATTAATAATCACCTCCTCAACAATTTGACATTGTCAGATTGGCGAGTTGACTTCTGACCCGACGGTATGTCGGGTGGTCTGACTTCAGACATTTGAGGGTTCGTATGAAAAGGCTCGAGAATTTGTGGAGTGATATTTATAGATAAGGAAAGAAAAGAAAGGAAATTTAAAAAAAAGTTTACTGGCTGCTGACTGGGTCAGTGGTAACTATTGTGTTGGTTTTCCAATAAATTTAATGGGCACCCAATTTAATGGGTGGGTTAAGTACCCTTAGCGAAGTCGAAAGGTACCTTTTCTCCCCGTTATCGCATTATTGCGATACGTAATTGTTTTGTTCTATACTATCTGTAAACCTTCTAGTTGCGTTTCGCACAGAAAAATGTAATCCTATGAAATTATTTACAAAGTCAGATTCAAATCGCACATGTTTAAATATTTAATAATTTCACGTGCACGAAGCTTGCTTATTAAATATTTAATAATTTCACGTGCACGAAGCTTACTTATTAGATCAAATATAATTATAATAAAAAAAGAAAGTGTGAAAAATAAAGTTTCACGATCAACTATCAATTATATTGATTTTGTCTGTCTTGTCAAAAAATATAGATATGTTTTTTTAAAGTATGGATTGGCGTGAAGACACAGGTTTTATGGATGATTGTTAAAAACTTTGTTTAAAATAGGCCTTTTAATTTCCCAAAATGGAAACAATTAATCATTATTGTGCAAACTAATAATTATTTTAAATGTTACTTACGTAACTATTATTATCTACCTACAAATATAATAATAATATAGACCTGTATCAATCACTGTGTCTGAAATAAATATTTTCATTTAATTTCATTAGTGAATATTAATTACTAGATAAAATATAAAACTTGAAATAACTCTCACTATAAAGGAGAAATAATAAAAATCCAACTACGTATGTACTTGTGTAAGATTTCCCAGTAAATAATAACAAAAAAAAATATTTTAAAGAAAAATCTTTCGCAGAGGTTATTTCGTAACCACCCTAGGTCAGGTAAGTGCAACCTAAAAACCTAGTTTTCTTACGAGTCGAGATTTGTGCTCTAAAAGTTTTAAAGTATCTTCACGGGAGCGTAATTTTGGGGTGAGCAGGATAGGTTTACTAACGATAGAGGAGATGAAAATTGAGAAGGTAAGTTTTTTTTATGGAATGCTTGAAAAATATTTCGAAATTAGTAGTAATAATAAAAAATAAATTATGAGCTCACTAGTGACGGTCTGGAGCGTCCTGTCCTGTCTTAACAATATTTTGGAATTCACGTTGTTTAGACATGTCTGCTAATGCAGATTTGCTAATGGAAAATAATCCAATACAGGTAATCAGTCCATCCAATTTTCTAAAATGATTCAAGGAAAAATAGACCTTATAAGAATCGTCTAACAAATCAATAGCTATTCTCATATTTCTTAAAGAAAAGTTCTGAGACTGAAGTCCTGCAAAAACTTGCAGACGGAATCCGTATAGGTGAACAAAGAGCTCTTTAGATCCTAGGTACATACTAGCTACCCAACCTTGCTTCGCTCGGGTACGATCTATTATAGGTGTAGCTACATGTCAAAATATCTAGATTTATTGAGAGCTATGTCTAAGTTAAATATTAATGTATCAGACTCAAAATAGTCAATGTGGTGACACTTGGAGGCCTATGTCCAGCAGTGGACGTCTTTCGGCTGAAATGATCTTGGTGATGAGAGACAAAATAGATATGCAACGAAATTGTATGTCAAAATATTTGAATGTGAATGTGGATATCTGTAAGAGTAGTAAGATTAAAAACCGCTCATGGATCTTGTGAGAGATGACATGGCTACAAAGAGATTTAAAAGTAGATACAAACAGTGAATTTTGGGAATATTGTCATACAACAATTTTCATCCCAAACATGTCCAATTTTGACACACAAATGCAACCTGACAAGCGGGCGTATCACACCAGACATAGATACCGACTTATAACAAAATAACAAGTATTGAATTACAATTTTCTTCGTATTGTCCCGTCTACTACTCGTAAATATTTCAATGCCTTTGCATGGGTAGAAAATAGGTAGTGTAGTTGTCATGATTATGAAAACAACTACTAAATAAATTGAGACAAGTGCTGGATGAAGATGACATATTAATATAATTTATCATCTGTCGAGCCTTTTCCCAACTATGTTGGGTTCGGTTTCCAGTGTAACTGGATGCAGCTAAATACATGACCGCCACAATCCAGTTAGTACTGGAATTACAGCTAGTATAATATTAGTAAGACAGGTTGTCAGACTTTCAGCTCTCTGACTGACTAACTGTAACGATTGCCAAAGATCTACAAATATTGGAATAAATTCCCTAAATATGATGATAAACGCATAAAAATTTGCCAAAAAACAAAGTCACAAAAATCGATGTTGCTTTATTTCACATGCAATTTATTCAACACGGGCATCGTTAAGGGATGCAGACGCGTTTGTCTGATGGGTAATAAAATGGTATAAAAGGAAAGAATTGGATGCTGAAAATGTGAAATGGAAGGACTGATAAAATCTGCTAGTCTTGATTTAGAGGTAGCGTGGGGGTTTAGTGTCTGATGATTTTGAGAGGAAAAGGTGTGTCAAGTCAAATGATTTTTTTTTTATTACCTGAAATATTATACGAAATAGTTTTGAGGTGATTACAGAACGTATGAGACTGGTAAGTTACCCAAGTATGTATGAAACAAAGAAAATAAGTTGGTGTCCATTTATGTATATTATTATTATTGTGGACTTGTACGATACATAAGTTTACATTTCTTTGTAAACTTCTTAATTACTGTGGATTTGTAGGAAAAAATTAAACAGCATTAGCTACTGTTATTATTATCTAGAACTGGAAAAAATCTATTAGCAAGAAAATTATAAAGGCACAACACCAGGAGAGCTGGAAAGAAATGGGGGAGGCCTTTGCCCAGCACTGGGACACAATAGGCTAATTAAAAAAAAAAAAGCAAGAAAATATGAATTAAATAAAAAAACTTGAAAGAAATTCTTTAACTGGCATGTCTTACAAGATATAAATATATTGCACTAACAGCCAGATACTTCATCTAGTTAGAATCTATTATTACTTACTACGTATAATTTCTAGCTAGTAATATAGATAAAATATAATCTTACTAGAAAATATCTTACAGGTCTGTAAAAGAATGTCCTTGAACTTCAAATACTAACAAAGGATTAACTCTTTCTAATTAGATATGCATCTGTTCAAAACTTTGCTCCGTGCATACGAATTTGATCTCTAATTGTAAATACCTAATAAACTAAATTGCATGAAAAAGTATGTCAGTTTGAACGTTATGTAAATGTGCAGCGGGATTACTGATCTTGCATGCAAATAAGTAAATTTATACAAGGTTTTTAATCAAAATAAAAAATAGTGAAAAGCAATGTTATAGATTCTGTTTCAGGAGAGATCTAAAACAGAATATCTTTATTGCACTATTTCAGCAGTTTTCAAAAAAAAAATAATTGCTTACGTTTTATGAGACAAGCAAAAAGGTAAAAAAGAACTCTTACTGTCCTGAAAATCTAAAGTTCTAATTACCCAGCAGTGTAAAAAACTACAAACAAAACAATTAGTAACTAATCAAACACAAGATGAATAAAATTACAATCAATCATCTTTCCTTTGTCCACAAAACACGCCGCCAAATTACGCCATAACCATTTAGTATCATAATACGAAAACTATTAATTAAAATCGATGAACTAAAATTTATAATGACACAAAAATGCCGCGAAATTTTTGAGCTACACGCAAACGCCATCTTTACACACAGACAGTCCTAACACACACAAGCACGCACTCATTAGCACACATTTACATCACTAATGCACGTGACTTCACCGATTAAGTTAGTTAAAAAGTGTAATCAAACTTTCAATTAAGAAATAATCTAACTATCACCGAACCACTAAACGCTTGGCGCGAACGCCTCAACCGTTTTTTTTGCGCGCCTTTTTTTGTCACATTTTTCGAATTTAGAACGCATTTTTTACGCGAAACGGACAAAGAATTCTTTTGAGTGCACGGCCGGCGAGACTCATCGATTTAAGTTTAAAAATAGAACGCTTCTCGAAAATCAGTTATTGTTTCCAATTTTTTTCATAGACTAGTTTTATTTTTTTGGGTTTTTTGTTTAAAATTTGAAATTTTAGAGAACGAGTAGTCTTTACCGCGAGGTATTCGCTATGGAACTCTTCCCGTGAGGTTGCTGCAAGGAAAAGCATTTTCCAACACATGCAAGGTTTTCTTCAGACTTTGACGTGTGTGGCTGTGTTTGTATAGGGATGTGTATGTGTGTGTTCAACTTGAGGCGGGGTGCAGTAGTGTGCGAACGGTTCTACATCTGTGTGAGTATTTTATGACTCTGAGTGCATCCCTTTCGAGCTGCATGCAATTTATATGTGTGCATTTTATTTTTTTTCTAAACGGCGCGGTTCCATGTGTATGCGAGTGAACTACTCATGTGTGTGTGTTCTGTTTTTTCGTCTCCTATGACGGGATTTTAGACCGTATCTAGTTTGTTTCAAGGGTGGTTTTGTCGTGTATATAAGAAATGTATTTTTCAGTTTTATATCGCCGATATGAGAATCGCGGATAGCAAAGAAAATGTAAAAGGAATAAAAAAACTCGTGCATCGTACGTTTTCAGGTAGACACATTTTTCTTTAACCCATTTATAGGAAGTTTCGTATGTGTGTGTGTGTGAGCTTGCATCTAGGGGGTGGGTGTACAAAGGGTTGAGAGGGGGTGAGAGGGGGAGAACATATAAAAATGATAACGCATCGCAAGACGGCTGCTTTTATGGTTTTTCTTTATTTTTTAATGTTTTTTTTATTGAAGCGACGAGTAGACGGGATATTTTTCATGTTGGTTATTTAAAATTTATGTTTTACTTTTACGTTTATAAAATAATGTTTTTAGTGCCTCTAGGAATATCTAAACGTAAAGTTGTATCTTTATCGCTTTTTCTTTTCATAATCTGATCCTAAAGACATTTGCACAGTTATTTCTAACTTAGATTAAAAACTCCTTTTAAGTTACCTACTTGCATAACTTACTAAAAATTGGCACAAATCTTTGCGTAATTTACAACAGGTTTACAGATTAGTGTCAAAATTCTTATTAGCATACATTGTGCAATTGGTAACAATGCATAACTTTTTAATTAATCTAGATGTTCGTTGCATTATCTGATAGTACTCGATACAGACGTAATAATGGGCATTAAGGTTCATAATGCTATGACATCAGACATATTCTTAGTTAATAAAATATATTTTTGGAAAGACCCGTTTAAAGGTGATGAGCGACGGATGAAGGCTATGTATGAGTCGGGTCCTGGGTTCAATTTCCGGGTCGGGCAAAGTGTTATTAGGTTTATCCATCAGGAATTCCTCAGTAGAAGTCAAGGAGTCTTGATTTGGGCCCGGTTGATGGCAATAGGCTCGCCCCCTATAACCTGGGGTTTAAACATAACTTGAGAAATGTGGGTGTACTATTAGGTACACCTTTGCTTAACCCTTCGGGAATTTCAGGCGTGATGTTATGTTATGTTTTGAGTATGATTCATATTTCATGTGTCTGAAATATATGTTGCCACTTATGTTGTCTTTTATAGTAGAGTTTGTTGTTAATAGTCGTGACAACTAGGAGAATACGAGGTGTTACGCCAATGGATCAAATAACAAATGAGTACATACAAGAAAGTCTGAAAGACACGCCGGTGACTGAAAAGTTGTGAATCGGCTGGCTTGATATGGACGTGTGATGCGAAGAAATAAAAAAATATTGGAATTAAAGTCTTGTATATGATGGGTATTAGAGTACAGGAAGACTAAAAACGATGGATGGACTGTGTGAAGATTGATATGGCAAGAAAAGTGGTGTTTGATGAGATGATGATTCATCATCATCATTTCAGCAAAAGACGTCCACTGATGGACATAGGTCTCCCCCAAGTAATGACGAGTAATAGAGTATTGTAGTATTGACCCCAAATAAATTGGGATAAGTACTGTATTGATGATTTGTGGCGATCAGCAAACAAGGAACATGAAAATGAATAGCAGATTTATTGTTCTCAATTTAAGTTTAATTAATTCATAAAAAAAAACAGCTTAGTACAATCCACTGCTATAAAAGCACATGAAAGACTGTTGCAGTGCTGTTTGTAGTTATGAATCACACAAAAGGTTTAATGCAAGTTGTAACTACGAATATTAAACAGAAACTTTTCAAAATTATGGAACGAAAAGAAAAATGGAATATTTCCCAAAAAGGTTATGCCCCAGGTGAGGATCGAACTCACGACCTTAAGATTATGAGACTTACGCGCTGCCAACTGCGCTACTGGAGCTATGAATGCTGTGACGTAATAGCCGTTCGCATTCAGGGATTCTGTGTTCCATTTTTAAATAATATATAGAAAAGAGTTTTTATTGAAAGGGTTGTTAGTGGCCAAGGTTCGTAGAAAAATGAAAAGGAGAATTTATTTCAAGATATTGTGTTTTTTCTTTATTCGCTTCATTTCCGGTTACATATTAGGCTATGATATCATCATCATCATTAGGCTAAAATGTTCCCACTGCAGGGACACAGCACTCCCCCCTATCAGAGGGAATGGGCTATAGTGCACCACGCGGGCCCAGTGCTGGTTGGTAGATGTCACATGTCTTCGAATTTTTGGTTCTAGGACATGCCAGTTTCCTTACGATGTTTTTTTTACCGTTTTGATAACAGTGATAATGAAATAAGTTACAAAAAGTAATGCACTTGACAGGGTTCGAACTCACGACTTATTGTTCGTAAATCGGGGCCGCCAGCCACTGGGCCACCACTGCTCTCGCAATGATATACATTATGATTTATTTTAGTTAAGTTACCGACGATAACCTAGTTTGGGGAACGTATCTGTTTGATATAATATTAAATATCGTAATTTAAGATGACTGTAACCACGGTGTCACTGTTTTGAAATAAATAATTTATTTACTCATGATTGAAAATAAAACAAGGTGTATTAAAATACACATAATTATTTGATTTTCCTTTTATGAGATTTCATGAAAGAACTTTGTACAGCACTCAGTAAAGTTTTCCCAATCAACTTTGAACCTAACGCTTTAGCGATAAAGTTGAAAATCCATGAAATAAATTTTACAGACTGTAGTATAGCTTTGTCTTTTAATAATAACTTATTAATTATGAGAATGTTTAAAAATAATAGGTTTTATACAACACAAGTAAGATAATTTGTACTATTTTGTGAAGATTGTTATTACTGTTTCAAATTGTTCTATTAATCTAGTTTTCGCAATTGTTGTGAGTTGACAATTTTATTGTGACCTGCTTTCTTCTACTTGGGTTGGCTTTAAAATCAAGAAATTTACCATTAGCAGTCACGTAGTCTAGATTTGTGCCTAGTTGATTGCAGTAGCCCCCTATTCCTAGTTACAAATCTGCCTAACCCATCGGGAATTACAGGCGTGATTTTAGTTTACTCTCCTATACTAGTAAAAAGCATTTTTCTAAAACGTATCCTATCTTAGAGAAAACCTGTATCTTTTATTAAAAGAAAGTCCTTGATCTAGGTCAAGTGTCTATACATTTTAGATTCACGGATATTTGTATTCTACGTTTGTAAAACTTACTTAGAAAGATTTTACTTTTTGAATCCCAAGCCGTATTGTAAATATATCCTACTAAATGCTATGGAAACTTTGGGACCCAGAGTCAGGTAAAAGCTCGTCTAAGTGTCACGTTACAAATCATCTTCTGCTTTGACTTTTCTCAACTATGTTGGGGTCGGCATCCAGTCTATCCGGATGCAGCTGAATATCAATATTTTTCATGGAGCAACTGCCTATCTGACCTATAGTTAAAACAGGGTACCACGATACCCTTTGGTAAGATGTATTGTCGTACTTTTGTGCAACTGACACCTGCAGGGCTGTTGCGTTTCTTTTTAAATGTCAGTGGCTATCATAGTGTCCATGGATTACAAAATGGAACCATTTTACAGTTAATCGATGTACACTATGTTTGTAACTGATATTTAAAAAGATACGCAGTAGCCTTGCTGTAATGACTACTAAAAATTAACATATGACAGTCGGAACCAGCGGTTTAAAAACGTGCTTTCCTAGGCATGAAATCATCTTTTTGTCAAACAATCAGGTGATTCAAGCCTGCAATGTCCTAGCCAAACTGAAAACAACTTTACAATGTTTGCTTCCCGCGGGATTAGAACGCACGGCCACCGGGTCACAATGCAAATGCCTTAACCACTAGACCATGGAGGCAGTATTATTCCTATTACACTTCTATTCCTCTAGGAGCGACAGCCTCTCTGCAGGGATATTGCGTATCTTTTTAAATATCAGTGGCTATCATAGTGTCCATCGATAAACTGTCAGTTTGGTACAAAATGGAACCATTTGACACTTAATCGATGGATACTAGGATAGCCACTGACATTTAAAAAGATACGCAATAGCCTTGCTGGCCTTTAAATACCCATTGATGGGGTAACACTATACCTCAGGACAGACTGTTTGTCAGACTGACATGTAAGACACTCAAAATACTCCAAATATCAGGCCACACAATACTTCAGCCTCAATTTTCTCGACGAAAGACTAAAAAAACTTCTACAAGCATACGTACTCCACCTATATGTATGTATATAGGAAAAATATAAAATACACCCACTAAAAAATATATAAAAGCTACAAAAATATGTTATTCTCAAGACTTGTACACACAGGTGGTGTTGGATGTGTGTGTGTGATTTTGTGTATGTGTTTCGGGTTAGCGATGGGGGTGGAGTAGCGTTTAGTTCTTATTTTTTTTTTTAAGTCTTTAACGTTAGGCTTGAAATTGGTCCCGTCGGGGCTGCGGGTTGTTCGCAAGAGATACCGTGGCCTCGACATAAAGGGCTAAAAAGGAACATGGGTGGTTTTTAGTCAGTAGAAGTCTGACACTCCCTTTCGCTCTGCCCAAGAGTGGGAGGGGGTTATTTGAAGATTTCCCACCCCCCCAAAAAAAAGTTTACAAATTGGTGTTTGTAATCTTCGACGTATCGGCAGTATAACGATACTAGATGATACTTACATGAATTTATTATAAAACAAATAAAGAAATGAAGATAGTTTAAAAAACGAAAATCGTCCTTTTATATTCAGTCAATATCTGCCTATCCTTTTCCCAACTTAATTGGGTTCACCTTTCAGTCTTATAGAATCCAGCTGAATACCAGTAGTTTATATGCAGGGTCTGCTTATCTGACCCCAAAAACCCAGTCAGTACTGAATAATATGGTACCCCTTGGTAAGACTGGGTAAAGATTATAGTAATGCGGTTAGATTCAATGCAAATAACAAAAAGAAGTTTACTTAACACAATTACACACACAAACGTTACAAAAAACGTGAAAATATAATTATAATTGCTTATAAAAAGTATAAAGTCTACGAACTCGTAGCACTGCTACGGCGTAGCACGCATTGCTACGACGTAGACAATCTCTACGTCTAGTAGCGCTGAGCATAGATAATTTAATTTTGATTTATTCAAATATTAGTTTTAATTTCAGTTTTAGACATAACAATAGACTATAATTCTTACAAACAATAATCATAATTAAGTATCTTTCTATTAAATGCTTCTAATTAAGTTATTAATTTCATTGTAAAAAATGGTTTACTGTTCTGAAATAAATATTAGTTGATTTATGATTACAGTGTTCTTTTCCTGAAAATATTTAACTGCCATTTAATCGTGTGGCTGCTTAGGTTCGAGTCCCATTTATCGGGCTCCTTCGATTGATCGGGCAAATTCTTGTTTTTCCACCAATAATTTCTTAGTAGCAATAATGGCGTCTGAATTCGTGCCCGGTTGATGGCAATAGGCTCGCCTCCTATTACAGGGTACTTAAAATATCTGGCAAAATGTGGTTGATTTGAAGTTTATTTAACGGACTGTTAAATAAATTATAAAATATTGTAATATTTATTCTACAAGAATTAAAGTATGAAAACGTAACGTACAATAACGTAACGTAATTGTAATACGTGTACGTAATTATAGTTACTTTTGCATTAACAAAAAGTATGGGTTCATGAACAAATAAGCAAAACTTTTTAATCCTCGTAAATCAGTCAGACAATGCAACGAACACACAAACTACCAATTAATAATACATTAAGAAAGTTAAACGTTTTCAAGCGAATCTTGGAAATAAAGTAAAAATTAAAATGTATCAGCTGTTTAGAAAACCGCGTAAATCGTATTTATAATAGGTAATAGGCAATGCGTACACTTGGAGATATAATCAGTTTGTAAACGAATAACAGTTATAAAACGTTTTTTATTTGTGATTTAAAGCGATAATGTGATTTAGCTTGCTTAGAAGAAACCGATTCACTCAAACTTTGAAGACATCTAGACTATATTGATCGGGTAACAAAGAAGCTAGCAGTGAATTTCACAGGCTGATTGTTCACTCAATAAATGTGGAAGCATAGCGCTTTGTTTGGTGGAACTTCAGAAATATGAAGGTTACGCTTCTGGTCATCCGATGATTAAATGAGGATGAGAGAATTAGATTGTAGGTTTGGCAAAGCCCACTCTTCAAAATGTAACCGATTAGCTGGCAATATGCTGCGATCAATGAGGCACGTCGCTGAATGGATTCCAACGTATCTGTAGTTAGTAATTAATTGATCTACCCAAATGGTGAGGACAGTAGTCTATGCACGATGTGCCTGTAAGCAGCTGTCTTTTCGTGAAGTACTTTCCCACATTTACGAGAATTCCCAGCTTTCTACTGGCTAATAGGGCCTTTTGGCAAAAAATCATCAAATAACCCTTCCCGCTCTTGGGCAGAGTGAAAGGGAGTGTCAGACTTCTACTGATTAAAAACCACCCATGTTCCTTTTTAGCCCTTTATGTCGAGGCCGCGGTATCTCTTGCGAGCAACCCGCAGCCCCAACGGGCGTCGGCCCTTGCGGGCCCCTTCCATGTTGCTGACATCTCTTTGAGGGGCGCGTGGAACACGAACGCGCCGTCGACACGGTCTGTCATCGTCATAAGACGGACGGACGGCGAGCTAGCCCATTACTCACCGTCCACAGGCCCGCGTCTACGGTGGCCGGAAGCCGTCACGTGGCCCCTGACGCCCGGAGCGTCTCCCGCCGCGGCTGGGACGAGAAGTTCTTTCCCTCTCACGTTCCGCCACCTCCTTCGCTTGCATCACTGCTTCGCAGAAGGAGGCGACGGCGTCCCATTCCATCTCGCCCCGGACCATGGCTTGCACCAGGCCCGGACGCCGTTGATCGCCGCTAGGCTAATAAGGCCTTGGACTCAATATAAGACACAAAGTTGAAAGTCCAGGTCATAGTAACACCAACAAGCTCAAGATGTTTAGCAATTGGAGTAGATGGTCAGTTATACTAGAATATACCCGCCGTTTGAGAACTGCCCCATAGGGTCGTACTATCAGAACAAAAGTACATCCCATGTGTCAATCCACCGTTCAAGACAAGAAAGTGTTTAATAAAAAAAACTTGATCAAAAAAATAGCACACTAATATTATGAAAGCATCTCCACATCTTTCCCTAGTAGTTATTCCTAGACCAAATAGGTGATGTGTTGTATGTGTGTGTAAGCACCTTTACGTACGAAGCACTAACATTGATGTCAGAAATAAACACTAAAACTAGATGTGACCTGAATTTTGGAGTACTTGAATATTGTATGAGAATACGTTTTTTTCGGTAGCTGTGCGTAGGGTTCTAAACTCAAAATTATTTCGCTCTTTCGACTGTTAAGCATGAGGTCCTAGATTCGATTCCGAGGTGACAAAAAATGTTATTGGAGTTTCACGAATCACGAGCGTGATGCTTTGTCTAAATAAACCAGGGTTAATTCATGAAAGGCATGAGTTTATGTATGTATGTGTGTGTAGTTCATCATCTTTCGGGTCCCTACATTTATGCTCAGAGCGCGCTTACATTCACGGATTGGAAACGAGGCGCTTCAGAAGTGCAGGAGATCGACTTAAATCGATGCTTTATCCCCCCTTTTTACGGTTTTATAAACACCTATTTTATGGTGGAACGTAATTAATATGAATATTTTAGTTTTGGCTATAGGCTCACTCCTTAATACATGGGACATTAAAACATTACTGGTGAAAAGTGCGTGTGCTATTAGGTACTACTCTGTTAACCTTTTAGGGCTAATAGGCGTAATGTTATGTGCAAAATGCATCTGACCCAGTCATATCTAGCAAAATCCATAAACTACTAGCCTAGATCTCTGTCTACCCACACACGGGCTGCATGTATATGGCACAGCGAACCGAACTCATATCGTACTTACGCCCTTCTAGTGCGCAAGCTTGAGGATACACTTGCTTGCAAATAAACTAGGCCCAGAAAAAATGTCAAGAAAATTATTAATATTGAGCGATTGTTGTCATTGTCTGAGGCTGAAAGGCTTCCCGTCGGGGTTGCGGGTTGTTCGAAAGAGATACCGCGGCCTCGACGCGAAGGGCTAAGAAGGAATATGGCTGGTTTTAGTTAGTAGAAGTCTGACACTCCCTACCGCTATGCCCAGAGCGGTAAGGCTAAAAAAAGGCTGAATGTGAGTGCCTCGGAAAGCACGTTAAGCTGTTGGTCCCGGCTGCCATATATAGATCTTTGGCAGTCGTTTCAGGTAGTCAGTGACCTGAAATTCTGACATCCAGTCTTAAAGTATCGTATTACCATTGACTTATATATTACTGCGTAAGGACTGGGCGGACGGCATGTTAAAATGACGCCTCGAACGTGGTCCCAAAACGGTCTTTCCTAAGCCGAAGTGAACTAGTCCACGATCGGCTCTCTTCGGGTGCGGTCGTAAATTTTATTAAAAGCTTTATTTATGTTCTTTATACCTCGAAAATGCCACGCCGCTTATACAAGGTTACGTTAACGAGCAGACTACACCGATTCTCTGTATGGCGAACGCGTCGAGCAAATGTTCGGACGATCGTATCTTTATATTTTATATCTTTACATTTTCTATATATATATTTTAGTATTAACTGGGTTGTGGAGGTCAGATAGGCAGTCGCTCCATGTAAAATACTGGTATTCAGCTGCATCCGGTTAGACTGGAAGCCGACCGAGTTGGGAAAAGGCTAGGCAGATGATGACCCTCAGCTTTCATAACTTATCATACTATTATAATATTCCTATTACCCTATTCTAATGTTACTTGTTTATTTCACAAAAGTATCATAATACAAACTTTTCCTTATCTAGTAATAAACATTTACTATCGCTATCACCTGTCCATTTATTTGTAACGCTCGACGTTTTTGTATAAAACCATTCGTCAAGAAAATAAATAGCCCGCTATGGATAGTTTGCGTGTTTCGTGATAAAACTTTTTCTAGCATTAAGTATAACATTTTTGCTATCACGAATTACCATCACAAATTCGGTGATAACAAGAAATTTCTTAAATAGGCGAGAAAACCGTTTAGAGCGCACATTTCTTAGTTTTTTCTTAAAATTTGTTAATAAAAATGTATGAAATTCATTTATATTTGTTATCACGATAGCGTTTATCCGTGTGAATCAATTAGATGTATCTTTTTATCGAGTTTTGCTACAACAATAAGTTTTTACGGCAAATTGTGTTGATAATAGATACAGCAAACTTTCCTATCCGTGCATTTTACTGAAACATTGGTCTAGTGGTCGCTGGCGCAGCTGCCGAACCCAAAATCTTAGGTTCAATTTCCAGGGTGGGCAAAGTTTTATTGGGGTTTTTAAACATGAATTTCTTAATAGCAGCCGTAGAGTCTAGATTTGTGTCTGTTTAATCGTAATAGACTTTTTAACAATGTGATGTTACATGGGACTTTAACATAACTGGCGATATGAGTATTATATCGAGTAAGTACAGACACATCAAGCTACTACAATCGGGCAAATTTCTTCAATAGATTTTCAACTTTACCGCTAAATCATTAGGTTCTATGTTGATTGAAAAATTTCTACAGTTTCCGGTACCTTAATGTGCTGGCGACTGTATACTTTTATTTGTTTGTTTGTTGAAAGAAAGAAAGAAAGAAAGAAAAAAAGAAAGAAAGAAAGAATATATATTTGTCGCAGAAACATAACGAGCATACAAAGAGACATACAGGGAAAAAAAACATACAACGCATAACATATATTATATTAGACACAACAGACGTTACAGATGTTATTTGTTATTATTTTATTTTGTTTTTTGTATTTGTTCGTCTGTTAATTTTTATTTTTTAACCGAAGAATTATAGACAGATATAATAATGTATGTAATAGATACAATATACCGTGTGATCCACGCCTTACAATTCGAAACTTTCCTATGCGTGCGTTTATAAAATTTGATTGACAACGTGCTAGTTGCCAATCCGATGTACGTGGATATATAATTATAGTCTTTCAGTTTCTACAGAAGGATTGACAGTAAAAACATAGCATTTCTTACAAACATACTGATAACATCGTGATAATGTTGATTACTGATTAGCTATCAGTGCGGAAAATTAGAAATTAAAACATGGTTTTGAAACTGTAATCGTGAATGTTTTTTTAGGAATGTGATTAGGCAGTTCGATTGACAGGCACGTAATACGAGAAATTTTGTACATGGGGGGAAAACCAGTGACTGTTTTTTGGGCTACAAATAATTGAAAAATTATTATTTGAGTAAAACATTATGCTTAAATAATTACGAATGAAGAAAATGTTTTGAATATTGAGTATGAATGTAGAAGGCTGTAGAGGAAGACCATAGAAACGATGGATGGTCTGTGTGAAGGATGGTATGGCTAGAAAGGAAGTGACTTATGAAGACATGTTGGGCCGACTCCAAATAAATTGAGATAATGGCAGGAGAATGATGATGACGTTTAAAATAATTAAATTAAGAAAATGCGTTTTTCTTCATCACATCAGAGAAACAAAGTTTTTACAATTGAACTTTCTTAAATCGCCAATTACTATTATAACATAACGTCACGCCTATAATCCCCGAAGAATTAGTCAGAGGTGTGCCTAACTATAGTACACACTTTTCGCCAATCATGTTTTTAAGTCCCACGTAATAGGGGGCGAGCCTAATGCCTATTGCCATCAACCGGGTACAGTTTTAGACTCCGTGGCTGCAACTGAGAAATTGCTGATAGAAAAATCCAATAACAATTTTTGTTCAACCCGGAAATCAAACTCAGGACCTCATGCTCAGCAGACGCGATATCGGCCACTAGACCAACGAGGTTGTCATTACAGTTACAAATATAAAAAAAAATTGTAATCGTAATCAAAATTTTAAGGTGACCTATTAATTTGTCCCGAACTGTAAATGGAAAGCCTCGTACGGTCAGAAAACACATAAAATATTCTATGAATTTATTTCAGAAAGGTTTTCAGTGAAATTGCAAAACTGAATAAACTCCGTATTTTTTTTTCGTTCCGCTTTTTTTTTTTAATTCAAGAGCTTTTCGGCTTCGTTCGCGAAAAAGAAAGATTTTGTTTTACAAATACAATTTCTTATGAAAACCATTATATTTTTCTTACTGCTGCTATTTTTACTTAGCGTTCTGGAAAAATAGGTTAAAAACCAGGAATGGTTATAATGAATATTTGATTTTGTTCGGTTACCGATCACCTTTTCCACGTGTAAAGTTTTTTGAATGTGTTATATCGAATATCAAAATTCAACCCTTCATTAAAGACAAGACTTTAACATCATTCTTGGAAACTGTTTGTGGTTCGATGAACAAAATATGTATAATTTGGGAATGGTATACTTTTGGGGGTATTGAGAAACAGGGTGTAAAGTTCCTCGAGATCATCCTCTTTAGAAAAGGGAGGATCCTCCGACCAGAAGTGTGTGTTGTCTGGAAGGCTAACTGACCGACATAAGAAAGTCGGGATTTCCTATATGAGCTAATGTCGCGGATAACTTTGATAGCGCGATGTAGGATTTGTCATTTTTGTTCTCATGTGTTCCGATAGATGTCGTTGTCGCCACATATTAAAATATTTCTGCCTCGTTAGTCTAGTATCCGAAGCGTGATTGCTGAGGTGTTGGTTTTTCCATCAAGGATTGCTCAGTAGCAGCCAAGGAATCTGGATTTATACCCGGATTATGGCAATAGGCTTACCTATTCCATGGCACTTAAACATAAGTTGCGAAATGTGGGTTTATTAGTAGGTACACCTCTGGTAACCCTTTGGGGATGCGTGATGTAATGTTATGTAAAATATTTTCATGAATTTATTTTATATTATAATATGCATCCATTTACCCCTTTTCTGCTGACGCTACCGCCTATCTCTCCAGCTATAACTTATAGTTTCGGATAATGCATTAGAGAACTTCTTTATGGGTTGGAATATTCTCGTATATGTGTGATATATAATATATATTTATAGCCTATTTTATATCGTCCATTATATTTAATATTTTGTATATAGATAGTCTGTAAAAGGAGTCGGGTTTGTTATTTGCGTGGGACAAAGAAAATTGGGTATTGAATTGTGTGTGGAAATAATGAGGATCCTATGTTTAGTTTACTTAGAAGAATAAAACATCGTGTTTGTATTCTTTGGAGAAGTAGACACGTAGACATTAAATTCCATGTTATTTATTTATTTTAGGAATTATTTACATCATAACAGACGTAAATTCAAGCTATTGTTGATATAACAATAACATATCAACAAGCATCCATGCATGACATGTTATGTCTTTTTTATGTTTTTATTATTATATACATTTTTATTTTTGATTTGTGTACGTAGTCAATCGTAATATTAAGTTACACCTTTCTATTGTATCGAGTCTGGTTCGCCTAACCAAACAGACAGATGTGTTACTGGGGAGTTTGTTCCGCCACTTCTTCTTTCCAGCAAAAAACACTAGGAAGTGTCGAAGGGTGGGCGTTTTGGGGGACTGTCACTTGTAAATGAGTAAAGTAAAGTAAAGTAAATTTTGACGTTCGAAAAGTGCTGATATAGTGCTGATTCAAAGTAGCGTCATAACGCTACTTTGAATAAATGACTTTTGATTTTGATCCACCTTCCTGCCCATGACTCATGTGACTTGGAGTCGGAACAACACATTTTCTTCTACCCTCATCATATTTCGTCCATTCTGTCACAGAAAATGAAACATCCATGGCAAACGTCTTCCAAATAGATCACATTCTGATATCAATGTTAGTAGGGCATTCAGCATTACCAGGGTGCAAACCAACCCGTCGGGGCTGCGGGTTGTTCGAAAGAGATACCGCGGCCTCGGCGCAAGGGATAAGAAAGAACATGGGTGGTTTTTAGTAAGTAGAAGTCTGTCATTGTAACAACTGCTGAAATTATATGTTCCCACCTGATGACTAAGCATTTAATATGTTCAATCAATAGTTTACGAGTATAATTATTTTGAATCCTAATGAAAAAAATACTAACACTTAACCCTGCAAACTGAACCTACTACTCTAAGCTCAACATCCGCGGTTTCAACCACTAAACCGACGAAGAAAATTCTCTGCAAAAAATTCATTCAGTCCCATGCAACAAGGAACCAGCCTATTTATCTTTCAAAAGAAAATTATTATCTTTCAAGATAAGTAAACATTGTTAATTCAGAAATGGCTTACTTCTTTCTAAAGTGCAAAAAAGCGTGAACACTTTTTCTATGAAGTTTTCATCATTTTCTTTCGAGGTAAAAGTTAAAAACAATGGCTTTTGGCTCCCACAACCATAATAATTGTCTGCGGTTCTCATGTTAGTAACAATATATCTAGTCAGTTTTCATTTTGAATTTCATTTGAAAATTGTTTTAATATTGTGTTGTTATTTATATTGCGATCAAATAATAATTCATACTATATTCGTTGTTACTATTATACGGGGTTACTCATAACTCGACGTATTGTAACAAACATTCTGAATACAGTAAGTACTTCGTAGTAGCAAACTTTCGGAGTATCGTACATCGGAGTAACGAATATTCTGAATACCGTACTTCGCCTTTAGACAGTTGTTCAGGGTCTGGGTGTTTGGTTTGTGTATGTGAGTTTAAAATGTTTGTAAACGCACCCACGATGCAGGAGAAATTCCTAGTGAGGGGCAAAGTTTATTAAAAAAAAATAGCTTTCTACAATATTATCGTTTACCATTTTTTTTATAATAATATTACATCGTTATGTTAGATGAATTTATAGGTTGACAGGTAGTTTGGCAGAAAATTGTAATTATACTCCCGTAGAAGCAGTGCGTGGAAGTCTTATAAAAAAAGTCTATAAGAGCAGATATAAACAAGAACTTGCTACCTACTTCATAAACACCACCACGTGCACCTAACTACTCTACTTACATAAATATTAAATAAACAAAACGTAAAAAAAGCCATAATAATACCAATCGGTAATAATAACTACCGTCCGCTATAATAATACGGATATTATTGAAAGTTAAGTGCCTATTACATGAACCTCGTGTATTACAATCATTAATAAAATAATAATGGCAGCCAAAATCTCTTGAGATTTAAAGCGCCTTTTGATCGAAGGAAGTCGGTTATTTTAAAGCTTGTAATACAAAATTTTGAACGGTTTTTGGTAATGGCAAACTGGGTTTCTACATGTTACCGACTTTACCGATGTAATTAGTAAAACCGATGTGATTGAATACATTAATTTATTAGTTTAGTATAGTAATAGACCCTGCTAATTTGGGCTTCAATTCTTGGTTTGACAAAAATTTAAGAAAGCTATTCTTCGTATGGCTTTCGATAATAGTGACAGCAAAATCTCTTGGTATATAGCGCTGCTATGATTGTATCTTCACGAAATGCGTGATGATAATTAGGTGAATAGATTTTGGTGTACAATAAAATATTAGATATATATCTACATTGGCACTGAAGCGTAAAATGCCTTTCTTCACTATAATTTTTCATATCTCATTGTTCATATCTACACTAATATTATAAAGAGGAAAGATTTGTTTGTATGTTTGTAACGAATAGACTCCGAAACTACTGGACCGATTTCAAAAATTCTTGCACCTTTGGGATGCTACACTATCCCCGGGTGACATAGGCTACTTTTTATCCCTGTATTCCCATGGAAACGGGAACTACGTGGGTGAAACCGGATGACGTCAGCTAGTTATATTATATTAACATTTTTGCCTTTGCCTTGTATTATATCTACGTATTAATGTTTTTATTATTATTATTTATGTCTGTATCGGGCTTGTTATGAAACTGTGTCCATCAACGATAATTATGATCTTATTACTATTGTATCTTCCATACATTATGCATAAAGATGGCTAAGCTCGAATTAAACATAATAAAGGCATATAATTGTTCCGGGTCTGGGTGTTTGTGTATGTGAGTTTAAATGTTTGTGAACGCACCCACGATACAGGAGAAATTCCGACAGTGCGGCAACTCTTTTTTAATAAAATATAAATAATATTCACCGCTTGATCAAACCAAAGCCAATGGCCAGCTAAATCAACTAGATCAAACCATCGATATCTAAAAAATAAACAACACATCGGAATCAAACTATACCACCAGCGTTTCCTACCACCACAAAAACTCGCAGAACCATCGCAACAGGCGTTCAGTATAAACCAATATTGTTAGTTGACCACAAGACCACAGCGGATGCTGATTTTATGAACTACAGATTGGTAATCGTTCGTAATACGTTGTGTTTCGGCTACTGTAATGAGACCTTTTTGATGTAATTGGGGAAAGAGGGGGTTTTTGGATGGTTTTAGGCCACCATGGGTTCGATGGAAAGTAGTTTAAGGATGCAAATGGCGCGTGTTGTGGAACAGGTACGCGGTGATAAATATTGTACATCGACCTTTGGAAAGAGACAATCGGCTAATTTCGGCTTCGTAGAGCGTTATCTCTGTCGCACGAAATACAAACAGTACGGTATCTATTAGGAGCTGTGAAAACAATTATGATTTGCTTCTTTTGATAATTCTTTTTATTCTTTGTATAAAATACCTCTTTCCAAATACCTCTTTCCAAAGGTCGATGTGCAATATTTATCGCCAGGTACTGTAGTTTTGTTGAACTGCAAAGTTATACATGTTAGAACAGTAGGCCAAGCTTTATCATGTGGAGTACGTAACGTAAATTAATTAATATTAATATCCAATGGGCTTAAAAAGACCCTAAACGAAGCCAAAAGAAGTTTTAAAAGTTTAAATAAGTGTATATAAGTATAAATAAGTAATATTTTTATAAGTGAACATTTTTTTAGTTTTAGGCGTCTGTAATTTCACAAATAAACCTATTAGCAGGCAAAAAAAAAAAGATTACTTTGGCGAAATAAAATGCGAAAAAATATAAGTCTCCTTATCACAGACCCAACTACCACGATTTAAAGTAAAACCTTCTTATGGTCTTTATTTCTTTACGTATTTTTATCAAGTGTCACTCAACGGGCTCCAAGAGAACAGGTTTGCAGCCCATTACAAATCCACGGCCAGTTTCTTTCATTTATTTATGAATGAAAGTATTTCTAGTCACGTCTAAGCGGATGACATTTTGAATTTTGATCGGACACATCCGTTGTAGAGTACGGATAATTAATGTCTTTATGTTGGCTGGGATGGGAGGGGCCACATAGGTTGGTAACAGCCAGTCTAAGGTTAATTCACGGTAGCTGTGCTTGATCGGTGCCTGACTATTTGATGATCCAGTAGCTCCAGCGGAAAGGCAATTGTTTGACTCCGTCATTGCAAATATTTTTTCCTTCTGGTTATGGAGATATTGTGAGCCCATGCTATACAATGCATCATCAGTACAATGTTTTAAGGCTTGCATTCACGCCAATGACCTTGTGCATTTAGGCGGAGATAACTACCCCTCTCGGTCGTAGACACGGACTTTACATGGACGTATTTTTAATTTATTATAATAAAAATTCTACATGTTTTTAAAAAGTAACAAAACTTTTCCTTTGTATTGTAAACCTGTAGAGATAGAAAAATTATGGCTAAACCAAATTACCATGCAGCCATGTAGATTACTAACAATTTTTCTCAGATGTAATTTTTCTGTAAGTGCCGGTGAAAAGCTGCTTCGTCTGCACGCTGTTTTTAAGCTTTTTCGAGAGAGCAGCCAAATTCATTCACCAAATTTCATTTAAATCGGTTAAGTAGTTTTGGCGTGAAAGCGCGACAAACACACAGACAGAGTTACTTTCGCATTTATAATATTAGTTAGGATTAGGATTTCTGGGAAACGAAATTTGTGTCTGCGAAATAAGGGACTCCCACCACTCTGAAAATCATGAAGTTTGATTGTTGCCTAAAGATTCGCAACCATAACTAACTTCAAAAAAAATCTAGTTCCAGTCTAAAAGCAGAATAACATCAAACGAAGTCCCGTGAACATTTTTAATCAAATAATCTCAAACAAAAAATCTTCTAAATCAACGAAATTGATTCGCGAATTCATTAGGCTACTGCATTACGATGTAATCATCATCAAAGATCATAAGGGCCGAAAACAATAATAACTTAGCAAGAAAAAACGTTAAAAAACGATACAAAATACAACAAAAAGTATGGCTGTAGAAAAGAGAGGAAAAAGCTTAAAAAATGATCGATACGGGCGAAAGAAAATAAAAGGTTGTGCGCGTGGTCAATTGTTTTAGGTTCCGTAGGGTTTTTTTTTGTTTTGGATAGTATATCTAGGGTTATGATTAGATATTCTTGTAAACTAATATCTTTTTCTAAGCTTTTATCTAATCTGCGTTGTTTATTAGTATGTTTTGGTCAAATCTTCCTACTGAATTTCAAACCATTTCTCCCTAACCAATTGATCTGAAATTGCTCTATTTTTCTACTCGTATTATAACGACAACAGTAACTGTTTCTAAACTAAATAATTAAATATTTTTACTTGTTACGATTTTGCACTTTGTTTGCAAAAATAATTTTAAAATTCATAATAATATTATTTTATTCTTCAAAACGCTCTATAAAATTACGAAAAATTAAACAACGATACAAACAAAAATGAACAAAGAATACCATGCAAAGATCGCCCTTTTCTCTCCTACTTAACAATTCAACAGCAATACATTAACATTATACCAAATATAGACCTGTCATAATTTTTTCATAAGAACACCATATAATTGCCGTATTAATTACTAAACACCTAATGAGTATTTTGCAAACAATACATACATTGGGAATTTATTCGTTTCTTACATTCTTCATTTAGGAATGAAGTCAGTTAAAAAATATTGTCACCAGATCTGTCAAATTTCTTTATTAGATTTTCAACTTTATCACTTAAGCGTTAGGTTCAAAGTTGATTGGGAAAAAATCAGTTCCGGGTAGCTTGATGCTTGACATAAGGAAAAAGGAGGGGAGAATGAAAGAAAAACAAGTGTTTCAGCGATCCCAAGTAACATGGGACAAGGGCAGTAAGATGATGCTTGACATTATAGGATGCCCGATAATCGCATAAAACCAACCTGCTTTAACCACACTGAGTATATTTTTGCATAGCACGTGCCGACAATTGAACAAAACATGCTAGTAGTTTTTTTTTCTAAAATTAAACAGTAAAGTACCGTCTACGTACGTATTTAGCCATTGTTAGTATTTCATTTAGTTATTTTTCAATCATCACAAAATCTGTTAATCAGTATGTCTCTGTCAACTTCAAGCGATTAAAAGAATTATAAATACAATGATTTGTTTTAATTTATGTTAAGCACTAATTGTGCTAAAACTTCATACCTGACTTTTTCGTATAAATCTTTCGATAATTAGTATTAACTGAATTTATAAATACGAAAATTAAATGTTTTTTATAAACGCGATTCGTTTTATCTTTTTAATTAAAGCTATTTACCGGTCAATAAGTTCAACGGAGGAAACGGTTTTAATCTTCTTGCAGGGAACCCTAAAAATCGGATTTAGAAAAAAAAGAGCTGTTCTAAATTTGAATCTGTGAGCGGAAGCTGTTGGGTCGCGGTGCGCGTAACGAATTTCGGTATCATTAAGTTTCTTACTTCTTTATATCTCATTTGAACGTAGGGCTGACACGATTGAAAGCTTTTTTTATTTAACGAATCATAATCAAAATGAAAAAGCTCTGTTAGGTGAAAAATAATTAAAGAACTATGCTAAAACCCGTGAAAAAGTCCGTAAAAATCTGCAAAATAATCTTGAAGATTTATTTTTATTCACTTTTAATCACATTTTCCTTGTTTTTACTTTAATTAATTAATTTTGCTTTTTAACCGACTTCAAAAAAGGAGGAGGTTATATGTTCGTGTGTATGTTTTTTTTTTTTTATTTTTATTTTTTTTTTATGTATGTTACCTGATATCTCCTCCATTTGTGAACCGATTCTCAAAATTCTTTTTTTATTTGAAAGAGTAGACTCCTGAGGTGGTCCCATTTAAATTTGGTGAAGATCTGATCCTGATCTTCGGAGATATACAATAGAACTCTTCAAAAATAGACGGCAAATCTGTCGTGATTGCTGCAATCGCTTGGATGTTTATTGTTTACGCAACATCTTAACTTACCATCACGCCTGTATGCTCTGACGGGGTACGCAGATGTGTACAGGACGCCCAGATTTCGAGAGTTAGGTATGTTAAGTTCCATTTTATTGCGGATAAGCCTATTACCGTGACATGTATTGTTAACAACGTAAAATGAATGAATATCAAATATTTGTAAAGGATATTACAACTAAAAATGGAAAAATAAAAAACTTTTTTGCAAAAAATAAAACCGACTTCAAAAACACAAAAAAGTGAAAAATAACTTTAGCTTCTGAAGTCGGTGACAAAAAAACTGAATAAAACAAACAAAAGTCACCGACTTCAGAAGCTAAAGTTATTTTTCACTTTTTTGTGTTTTTTAGTTTTTATCATTTTAATTATCACCTTGTCGGATATTAAAACGAAATCTGATTCTCAAGATACAGACTACGTGTAGTTTGGGGATTACCGTTAAAATTGCAATGTACAAAAAAAAAGGAAGAGCTTTGCGTAATTAGGCCTTTAAACTCAATACCGCAATAATAGTTCAACATCTCATGTTTATTTTTGCCAAAATCATATTACTCGGTTATCAAATATTATTTAAAAAAACCGTTTTTAGTGAAACGCGACTTATAAAAAATGTGTTGAATTGTGAATTTGTACGGATAATTAAAAAAAAATTATAAAAAAAACGGTTGTGTTATTTTTTCTAATGCGTACTAGCCCTAATCTTACACCCGTGGCTCGCTACCAAGATACTACCCGATCCTTCGACTGATTAGTTTTATTTGTTTATTTATAACTTAGATTATGTTATTCTTGCATAACGATGCGGTTATATTATTGTTCTCTATGTCAAATAATAACAATGTGGTCTAATGGTCATATTGTTATTATTATAGTGGCTAATGTAATTGTTAGGGGCGTTGAGGTAATTATTATTGTTTTATGATTTATGGTATTATTAATGCATGATTTTTGTAGTCACATTATGGTCAATACTTTTGTTTTTCTGATATATGTTTGTAGGTATTTATGGCATATTTAAAATGCTCACTAATTGTATCCGAAACTGCACATTGCGATTGTTATCTTAGTACTTAATAACAAAAATAATGGAATATCGTGAAAAATAAGTAAGTATCATCAAACTTAAATATGATTATTTGGTGAATTTAAGCTTAAAACGATCAGCTTAAGATATTATTATAGTCATATTTCTGACGGCAACCAATCAAACTGCCCAAAAACTGTTTATTCGAATCTCTCATTGTACGGGAAATTCATGTTAGACTTGTCCATTTCAAATCACATCAATTCAATAACTAAGACACTCTATTGCCATCTCTTTCCATTCAATGGCAAATGACAGAGCCAGTCAACATTTATAGACTACACAATTTATTCAAATCAAGTTTTTACAAAGTAAGATTTATTGCAGATCAGTTGCATGAGTTTGCGTGCAATTCTTTAGAATCAGATGATGTAATTACTAAAGTCATAAATGATGAGGTTATATCCTGTCATTAGATATGTTTGTATACGGAAAAGGAATGCAAAAGCGCATTCCAGAGGCATCTTCTTTATCCTGTATTTAATTGATATGAATATATAGGGTGTAAAAGTACCCTTAACGTAAACGAAGGGCACTTGTTCTCCCCATCACTGCGATCATTTTTTTGTTCTAGACCATACCTGGGAACCCCCTAGTTACGGAGATATTGGGGGTCAAAGTTCCAAATTTTTCACAGCTGTTTTTGTAAATACTAGTTTTTCAGGTTATAACTTTACTTAAATTAGCTCCACGACCCATTTACTATTCAAAGCATCCACTAGCACATGGAATTAAGAGTGCTACTTTGAGTTATATTGTAAAATGTGATTTTTGACCCCAAAAAAAAAGTCGTTTCCCAGCAAAAATTTTTGAGCAGGGGTTCTTAGTTTGATGTACAGAATGCTTGGTTGACGGCTGTGTGATGGGTTGATTTACACCCTGTATATTAGTTTGTCGGTTACCAAAGAGTATCGTATTACCTAGTATTAACTAGGTTGTGGAGGTCAGATAGGCAGTCGCTCCATGTAAAATACTGGTACTCAGCTGCATCCGGTTAGACTGGAAGCCGACCCCAACCTAGTTGGGAAAAGGCTAGGCAGATGATGATATTAGTTTGTCGGTTAGTGTATTACCCTTCACGAAGCCCTCATTCAAGCATACACGAGCTCCTGTTATTTGTTTCAAATGTAATAATTATATAAATCACAACCACATTGTTAATTAAATAAAACAATATTCTTCAATGAAACCAAGTGATTCATCTTCATACTTAATATAACAAAAAAAAAACATAAAAAATATTTGTTTAACCCTTCTATCCCACGTTGTTGATACTTAAATATTATTTTATTGCAATATTTAATGAGTTCGAAGTTTACAGTGTAATAAACGGTACAATTTATACCCTTCTGCAGTTTATGGGTTAAAGCCTTTGTGTTGGGTATCGATGGACCGGATTTTGTGAAGAGCATTGTAGGGTTAGATACACCAAGTTCATTGAAATGCCACAGTTTTAACTCATTAAATAATTAATTTATGGTTATAATTATATAGCTTATTATTATATTAATAATACAAAAAAAAGATAAAAAATCAAAACGTCTCATTGACCAAAAAAACACTGCTCCTGTTTTTTGGATATCCCTAAATAAGTACACATTAACTTAAGATAAGTTAATGTAGATCATTCATAGAAGTATTAGACCGCTCGTCAGTGGTAATGCTTCAAAATTTGAACAGGCCTAACGTGGTACAAAAATGTAATTAATAGAATGAGAGGCCAGTCCAGTCTAGACCAGTTTTAGGTACTAAACCGAGTGCTCTAAAAAAACTTATAAAATTTGTAAATATATTTTGGTTTAGATAAAAACATTCTATAATATTCATAATCGCGAGAGTCAAATAATTATATGTAACCTTTAACCCCTTTACCGCGCACCGTAAACCGAAAAATACACATACCATAAAAAAGTACCTCCATAAAATCAGCACATCTATTCTTTCCTCACTCATTCTCGTCTCAGCTCAGTCTCGTCAAGTAATCGTAAAAGCATCATCACGCAGAAATCCCGAGGGAGGTACCCTCTTACAATATATTTTACTCCTTCAACATTTTAAACAAATACTTGGTGGTAGTTTTTATTTTTTCGCCGGTAGGCGGTTTGGTGTTAAATCAGAGGTACTCGTTTGGCATTTATTATAGGACATGGTATGTGGTCTCTGGGTCATAGAAGGCCAGTTTCTGTTGGAAGATAAAATATTAGTATTCAAGTACAGTGTTGAGAGTAAATATTAAAAAGTAATTTTGTAGATGTACGGTCGACTAAGGAAGACACAAATGTCAGCTTCGCCACGAAACTTGCTCAGTGGTTATTTTTTTTAATATATTGAAACGATGGATGGTCTTTGTTAAAAATTATGTGGCAAGAAAGGAAAGGGAAAAAGTATGGAAGAAGAAGACAAATGCTGCGTGGTTGGTTACTTATAGTCTGACAACCAAAGGGAATTTTCTTACTCAGTACTTACTGCGTTGTGAAGGTAAGGTTGGCAAGTCTTCATGTAAAATACTAGTTCTCATCTGCATGCGGTTAGACAGAAAAAGTCTAGGCAGGTGATGATTTAAAATAAATATTAGAAATACACGCAGCCCTATTTATTGTTAGTTTGGTCACAGCACTGTCTAATTACCACAAGAACAGAGGGAATAAGACACGATACTCTGGGCCCAATTAAATTAGAAAGCAATTTGACGAACGATGGCTATTGAATCTTTATAATGATCTTTGTATGTTTTGTAGTTAATCATTATAGTTATGAATTATTTTTGTTATGTTCCTAATAAGTTATAGTACGAGTACTTCTTACTCCGCACGCATTAAACTAAATATCATTACCTATACCGTTATTTCGCGGGCATTTTTGTGGGTTACACGTTTACCCAGTTCATAAGATACTCTGTAATACTTAAATGTAATGTGTTACTGTTTTATGTCCCAATAAAGTAAAATAAAAATAAAAAAAACTTATGCCAGCTGAAAGATAATGTAATCGTAAATGTGATCATTTAATTTTTGTATTACAACTTACAATTTTATTAAATATCTGCTTTACTTATTTAGGATGGCGTGATGAGCTAGACTCTTACCAAAAGTATTGGGCCCAAATAGTCAAAGACAAAGGCAAAATTGAAGGGATGCCTATGTCCTGCAGTAAGACTCATCATCAGGTTCATAATAAATAATAATTTACTTCTGCAAAATCTGCTTTAACCGAATACCACCTATAGTTTAACACATCTGTCTAGCCTTTTTGTCTCAACTATGTTTGGGACGGTTTCCAGTATAACCAGATGCAGCGGAATACCGGTATTTTACATGGAGCGACGAACTGGGTCATACGATATACCTTGGTAAGACCTGTAACGACTGTCAAAGATGTTCAAATGACACCCAGGACTAAAGGTTAATGTGCTTTCAGAGGCACTGAAGAAACTCGATATGTACAACCTATACTTTAGAAAAAAACTAATGTTTAGTTTAGCGCCATCTCTCGTAGAAGTTAAAGAACTATTTTCAGTCTACGCGAACTAGTTCTCTAAGCAACCTTAGGACTACGCTCCATACTACTCTTCAGCTTCAGGAAGCAATGGAGAGAAGTCACTTTTTTCAACCCATACCAAGGAGTACGAGTTCAGTATTTATGTAGAAAATTTTATTATTAATAGACAAATATTTTTGTGAAGCTTTAATTATTAAAAGGATGAATAAAGAAAATAACAAGGAATTTACGTATTAATTATCAATAGATGGTGTGAAATCATCAATATATTTGCACGTCAATCATGGCATATAGACATATATACTACTTCGATTCAGTTATGATATTTATGTCAACAGGTGGTTTCATATGTCATAGAAAATAACAGGAAGTTTGTTTTTATGGATAAGTTATTATTAGAAACTATTAACTACAAAAAAAAACAAAGTTTCAATATCTTTTATCAAAACCATTAATTTAATTAACAGGAGATAATGATAATTTGTTTGTGGTATCTATAGTTTAACGTTATAAACTAAAATGAAACAAAAAAAGTTTGAAACACTTACCCAGATTACATTTTACAGGCAATCGTAGACACCAATGATAATTGCAAAGCCAATCAGTAGCACATACATCCTTTAAAAATCCTCATTTCACAAATTCCCACCAAAACTAACCATCGAAAGGAAGATTTGCTATCAAAACATAACCTAGACGCTAAGAAACAACTAAACAGCACTTTAAACACTCAAAAAGTGCCCAAAAACCTGTATTTTTTCACGAAAAACCTGTCAGAAGTACCACAAACAGTGGGAGTCGGAGGGAAATTAAGTCGATACGTAATTAAAGCTGGCACAACGCACACATACAAAGGTTCGACATAAAAATGCCCGAGAGAAAAAAAAAGTATAGGTTTAAAATTTACCCGGTATAAATTTGTGTTTTTTTCCTTCCACCTACTTATGTATGGGGGCATGCGCAGTAAAGGGTTAAACTTCGATAACACGACCAAATTACGGAGTCCTCTCTTTTAAACCTACATAGAGCTTCTAAATGACTATTCAATTTGGTCGAGTTATAATTTTTAATTAGTTCCTCGTTCCCCCGCTTCACTTTGGGCGCTGTTGCGGCTCTGGAACGTATTTTGGTGTTGCTCGATATTACGTTTTTTGCAAATGAGTTAATTTTTAACTGCTTAATGAACGATAACACTTTAAAATTGCTGCCAGTGTTCACTTGTTTTCAATAGACTGGTATGGCTACCCTCCAGGTCTTAGTTATACTGTTACTAGCCTAGTTTGTTGAATATTAAATCAATATTGAGGATTTAAAATGTGTGAAGGCTTTAGCATGATCTGTATTGCCGTGAATTCTTAAACAAAAGCTTCTTTGAGTTAATTCAGTAAGTTCTCAAGTATTTCGTTTCCGAAAAACTCTTTTGAAACGATATAATTTACTATTATACGAGTATATTCTTCATTCATCATCTGCCCAAACTTTTCTTGACTTTATTTGGATCGGCTTCCAATCATAACGTACGCAGCTGCATACCACTATTTTAGAGCTTGCAGCGACTGCATTATTATCTGACCACCATAACCCAGTTAATGAGTACCACGATACGAATTGGTACTCCATTGTTAACTACACAATCGGCCAAAATAAATCTAGTGTTCGATACTTGACCAAAGACCTAGAAATATCGAGCGCTTCCAGAATAGCACCTCTGTTACATCCCCAATGTCAGGTCTTGTCCATTGATTGGTACGCCATTCTCGTCGAGTGTGAATCTAACATTAAATTGAAGTTAAAACCATGTGAAATACATCCAAGTGTACGAAAATTTGTCACTAAGTTAAAGTTCAGTTGAATTTTTGAGAAAAACTTTGCGAAAATGTTATGTGAATGTTATTTTGACAACTCAAGTGGAACATGGATGTGACGCAGTGAACTTTTATAAACAACATCAAAAATGGGACACGAAAATGAGTAGATACCATGACGCTTATTACGCAAGATTTTGGTGAAATAGTGACTATGTGATGGTGATTATCAGTTTCTAATGCCAAGAGGTATCGTACTCCCAAGTTACTGGATTGTGGAGATCAGACAACCAATCTATGTAGAAGCTGGATCCAGTTAAATTGGCAGTCGACCCCAACATAGATGGGACAAGGCTAGTCTGAGGATACCCAGTTTAAATATCATAACAACTGATTAGTAACATGCCGCAAATAACCAACCGTCTCTTAGTACGTCTGATATTTATAACGTTATTAGTGAGTGTGTGTCTCGAATTTGTTCCAATGGTGATGTATTTGAAGAAGCTTTTAAAGAAATATGTGTTTAAAGATTACAAAAAAAATGGATGAACATATATTGACGGTGGTGGAAGGTTTTAAATCGAAGACTTTTCTATTGAGAAGAAGGACTTACCTGATGTGACACTAAATCACAATATTTATAAGTGCAACAGTGATTAAAAAGTGATTAAATCTACTGATTACTGAGACCCTATAACGTAGTATTAGAATAATGATACCACGATTGATAATTCGTTATTTAATCTTTATATTACTTTCGATAATGCTAATAGTAGCAATTGTTCATGATGATGACATAAACCCTTTTTTTTCAAGAAATGTTATTCCAATTACGAGGTATTTAAAGATATTTTTTGAGAAGTACTTTTGGAAAACGGTGAAGTAAGAAAAATGACAGAATTAATTAAATGATATCAAAAATGTTTATTTGCAACAAAATACATTATAAATTACTAGGAAAGGTATATCGTGAAATAATAATGAATTCAGTGAACGAAAAGTACATAACAGAATTAATCTATGCATAAGAAATAAGCCAAATTAAATTTAAATTTGTAATTAGTACCTATACACTAACATTATTTTTAAATGTTTTTCACTCACACTATGATTTTTGTGCCGAAATAAAGACTAAAGAAATAAGAATAGGGAATAGTGCTGATGCAAAAACTATCTGTACAAGTGCTGATAACCTCATAACATCACGGCTGTAATCAACGAAGGTTTTAGGCAGGAGTGTACTTCGGACATTTCTACACTTATTTGTATTTAGATTAATAACGCACTCAGGATACTGGTGGGTCTCCCATAGCGTGTCAAAGATTTCTGCAAAAAATCACCTAGATGGTTTTGAGGCCATCATTCGGTAAAGAAGCACTACTCTGCTTGCTCGTCTTTTTGACAGTACCAACCCTTAATATTGAGAGACTCCAATGGATGACTCCACACCATAAAAAACCTTGTCTGTACGAGTATACTAACAAAAGTTATTAAGACCATAAGATCGCGCCATTGCGCCATTTATCAGTAACAGCCATGGAGTCTGGACTTGTCCCCGGTTGATGGCAATAGGCTCGCCCCCTATTACATGGGACTTAAACATAACTGGCGAAATGTGGGTGTACTATTAGGTACACCTCTGCCTAACCCTTCGGGGATTACAGGCGTGATGTTATGTTATGTTATGTTATGTTAAATTGTCATCAACCGACTCCAATCCATACTCCGTGGAAACTGGTGAGAAATTTTTGATTTCTGTCTGGAATTTCCAATTTCAACATTTTACCTGACGCTCAGCAGTCACACTTATAACCGGTAGACCAACGACACGGCCAATTATATAGGGTGTAAAAGTACCCTTAACGCAAATGAAGGGCACTTGTTCTCCCCACCACTGCGATATTTTTTTTGTTCTAGACTACACCTGGGAACCTCCTACTTACGGAGATATTGGGGGTCAAAGTTCCAAATTTTTCACAGCTGTTTTTGTAAATACTAGTTTTTCAGGTTTTAACTTTACTTAAATTACCTCCTTGATCCGTTTACTATTCAAAGCATCCACTAGCACAATGTTTGAACAGTGCTACATTAAGTTTTACCGTAAAATGTGATTTTTGAACCAAAAAAAAAAATCATTTCCCAGCATAAATTTTTACGCAGGGGTACTTAGTTTGATGTACAGAATGCTTGGTTGACGTCTGTGTGATGGGTTTATTTACACCCTGTATATTACCAGAGCACCTAATTGATCGTTATGTGAGCACTTTGGAGTTGAAACACTAAGGTCATGGGGTCCGAGTGTCCACCTAGTCTTTGGAAACATCACTAAGCAGTTGGACAGGCTCTTTGGTATATTGATCCCACTCAAATGGGACCCGCGGGTTCAATCGACCGAAACTATTTTTGAATTGGTCAACTGGACCCGCTGTCAGATTAAATTATTTGTATAGTCAAGTAGTATGTGATCAGAGTAATGGCCTATGTTATGTATTTATATTGTAAATATAGTTTTAAACCAATAAGAGGGTGGTCAAAAAAATATTCTGGTTATCCAACGTGGCAATGCTGCGAGCCACATGTACACTTTTTCCGTAGACAGCAATTAGATTTTTTTAGATGCTGCGATTCTTTTCCACTTTAGATACGTGTATATATTTTTATTAGTATTTTAAGCTGGTTTATAATTTATAAATTATAATGTGAATGGCTATACGAGTAAGGGAAGACCAAATAAACGATAGATGGACTGTGTGAAGGCTGATATGGCTAGTGAAGAAGTCCACCTACTCAGGTGATGATGAGGGAGAAGTATGGAAGCAGCCATGCTGCGCCGACCCCAAACAAATTGGGGTATGGACAGGAAAATGATGCGGATGATATTATTGTAAAATATTTCGATATATCAATTTTAATATACTACCTTAACCTTTGTAATACTTTTTTTTTTGGCGGGTGGAAAATCATCAAATAATCAAATAATCCCCTCCCACTCTTGGGCAGAGCGAAAGGGAGTGTCAGACTTCTACTGACTAAAAACCAGCCATGTTCCTTCTTAGTCCTTCATGTCGAGGCCGCGGTATCTCTTTCGAACAACCCGCAGCCCTGACGGGACCTTTGTAATACTGAATTATACAATACTATGAATAAGAGCTCAGTGTGTGAATTTTTGAACTTTAATAGCAATTGCTTTCCAATCAAAGACATTAAATATTTACTATTGAGAGACGGGGCAAGACGAAGGAAATCGTAGTAAAATACTTGTAACTACTTTGTAACAAATCAGTGTGTACTGTATTATACGCCATGTCATGACCATTCATGTGTCAAAACCAAAAATGTTCAGGACCAAATTTTTGCATGAAAATATTCCCAATATCCTCTCTATAAGCACCGTCTACTTCAAAACATGAACAATTTTGAATTTTCAAATAAATAGAATTAGGACTGTCTGTTATTCATTTGTTTGAAAACATTTATACCTTTTATCTCTAGACAACACATAAAGCCTCAAAATTCTGGCCAATTTCCCAGAAAAATCTTAAAAAAAACCCTAAAACTGACTTGTCAATCTGTCATGTCAAACATTCTAGTCTCCAACGAGATACCGACAAAAAAAACTCAGTAATCACAAGAGATACCGCTCACTAACGCCATCTAGTAACGGTGGACGCAAACTGTTTTTTCGGAAGCTTTTTTTCAGGCGGTGGAATGAAACGAGGATTGAAAAAACTGCAAGAGGGCGCAACGTGAGGTAGTGTTTTTTATTAATGGTAGTAAGAATGAATGGTGTTTACGAAGAGTTGGTAGGTAAAGCTCGTGGCTTAATAAGAACTGCCACTCGGGCCGATCTTTAGGTAAAGCTGTGCTTGCCAAGGTCGGTCTGTGGATAGGTGACCGTCCGACAAACCGAGTTTCCTCCGTGCCTCGGAAAGCACGTTAAGCTGTTGGTCCCGGCTGCCATATATAGATCTTTGGCAGTCGTTACAGGTAGTCAGTGACCTGAAATTCTGACATCCAGTCTTACCAAAGAGTATCGTATCACCTAGTAGGTATTAACTGGGTTGTAGAGGTCAGATAGGCAGTCGCTCCATGTAAAATACTGGTATTCAGCTGCATCCGGTTAGACTGGAAGCCGACCCCAACATAGTTGGGAAAAGGCTAGGCAGATGATGGTAGGTAAAGCGGTATTGAAGGGTTAAGTATCATTAGGTCATTTTTAGTTGATTTGTAAGATACTTGCACTTTTTACTATAATAGTGTAGTAGTCTAGTAATAGCTAACAAAAAAGAGAGGATTTTGATTCTGTTTCTACAGGTGTTTAATAATGTTAATGATATGATGAATGAACTATCTGAAGTCAAATCAAATCAAATCAAAACTCATTTATTCAAACTAGGCTGATAATCAGCACTTTTCGAACGTCAAAATTTACTTTACTTTACTTATTTACAAGTGACAGTCCCCCAAAACGCCCACCCTTCGACACTTCCTAGTGTTTTTGCTGGAAAGAAGAAGTGGCGGAACAAACTCTCCAGCAACACATCTGTCTGTTTGGTTAGAGGAAGAAGGATGATAACTTGGCAAAAAGGAGGTATCTGATGAGATGGCTAGTTTTAGAGAAGTATGGAAAATTAAGACGTTGTGGTGACCCCAAATCAATTGGGATAAGGGCAAGAAAATTATGATGATGATAAATCTGCACAGAATAGTAATAATATGTAGTGTGAGTATAATTGTATGTAGTAGTACTTATTAGTAGTATAATATAGCAATATGGTATTTTACCAAAAAAAATCTAATTAGTCCGTCAGATAGATTTTCAAAAAAGAATGGACACATATTTTTTTCTTTTTTCACGTAAACAAAAGGTAAGACACAGTGCTTCGAAAAGTCGTGTCAAGTCGTATGACGTCACAAGGTTAGTACTTTTTTACCCACTAAGTGACGTCACAAGCACTCAATCATGATCTTTGATACGTTTTATTTTCATAATTTTTTATTAGTTTGATAAAACACGTATCCAATATTTTTCAATAATCTAACAGACGGACTAATTAGATTTTTTTTGGTGAAATACCCTATTACAGTTTAATAAGACCCGTATAGGGTGACGAAAACTGAATTCTACCCTTCTCACATTTTACAATCAAGCCCTAAATCTACCAAGCAACACAAGTCTACCTATACCCCAAAGCACACACCGTGATGATAAAAATAAATTGCCAAAGACATCTCCACCGAGGCGTGGCACACATCCCACACAGCACAAAAAACGGAAAATAACGATTTTTCACGATCATTCCCGACGTCCCCCCTTGCAGCCTCCGTGAGGGATGCTATCATAGTTTATCGGTCAAAGTAATGACAGCTGATGTTTTGATAATGCGTGGTGAGATCAGAGCATGGTATTAGAAAACTTTTGAAACGAACAGGGGTTCGGACAAAAAAAAAACTAATTAGTCCGTCAGATAGATTTCCAAAAAATATTGAACACGTATTTTATTTTTTTTCACATAAACAAAAAATGAAGACGATACAGTGCTTCGAAAACTCGTGAACTTCTCGAAAACGTCACACGTCAGTACATTTTTTACCTACAAATGACGTCACAACCCCCCCCACTCATGATCTTTGATGCGTTTTATCTTCGTAAATTTTTATTAATTTAATAAAACAAAAAAAAACGTACCCAATATTTTTCGATAATCTAACTGACGGACTAATTTAAATCATATTTATTTGACTCAGTCCGATCCCCTATTGTGTGTTCCTAGCTTTTGAGATCAAAATCAAAATATTTTATTTCACACTAGTAGTTTTTGCCCGCGGCTTCGCCCGCGTGGTTGTCGAATAATATCCCAACAAACTTTCATTCCCTATTTATCTACCTTAGCAGTAATTAAAAAAATGATATACCGAAACCTTCCTCGATAATCATTCTATCCATTGGTGAAAACTGCATGAACATCGGTGCAATAGTTTTTGAGTTTATCGCAAACAAACAGACAGACAGACAGACAGACTTTGTGTTTAACCGACTTCAAAAAGGAGGAAGTTCTCAATTAGTCGGATCTTTTTTTTGTATGTATGTTCCCCGATTACTCGAAGATGGCTGGACCGATTTCAATTTTAAAATAAATAAATGTAGTGATAGATCACTGAGCACTTATAAAACGCCAAGAAAAAACGTCGTTTCTTATGGAGAAAAACCGGCAAGAAACTACATGGTTACGCTTTTAAAATGGTTTGGTTTAACAATATTTTTAATATTTATATGTTAGAGCATGAGTACTTAGATATAGAGGACAACGTTGGCCCGACAATAAGTCTTAGGATACTACACAAAAAAATAAATTATAATTATGAAAGATAAAAGAAAAAGTAAAACCAGATAAAAAGTTAACAAGTGTCAATGAATCTACAAGGCTTACAATGTTCACACATTTACAAAATAATCGGTAGAAAGAATTTATACATAGGTAAGAAAATTAAAATATTATTATTTATAATAAGACTAAAAACATGTGAGGTCTTCATAATACCTTTAAAAGTATTGAACACAAACAGCCAAAGATAGACATGAGTCGAAAGAGGGAAGGGATGCCTTTGCTCTGCAGTAGGACACATAAGGCTCATAATTAACATTTATGTGGAACTGCGAGTGAGCAAGAAAACATTTCGAGGAACCAAGCATGTCCTGGAACCAAAACTTTTGAGATTATGTGACATCGAAGATCGTGAAACTTCACTAGGCTCTGTGGATATTGGATATACCTTCTTTTTATAGAGAGGGAAATCATCAAATGACTCCTCCCGCTCTGGGAGGAGCGTAAGGGAGTGTCAGACTTCTACCGAATAAAAACCAAGCATGTTCCTTCTTAGCCCTTTGTGTCAAGGCCGCGGTATCTCTTTCGAACAACCCACGGCCTCGATAGGCGTCGGCACTTGCCCCCTGGAATGTTGCTGAAATCTCATCGAGGCGCGCGTGGAACACGAACGCGCCGTCGACACGGCCTGTCGTGGTCATAAGACGGACGGTTTAATACTCAGCTGCATCCGGTAAAACTGGAAGCCGACCCCTAAATAGTTGGGAAAGGTTAGACCGATGATGACATGAGCGATTTCAACTTGCTATAAAGAAAATTTTACTAAAAATAAAATCCCAAAATGTCTACTAAAACTGACTCCAAGTTTCCCAAACCAAATGATATTATTATCTAAAAGTTTTGAACAATATCCATCAGTTACCATAAGGCGGTACACATATTAATGATCAGAGCGTGCGCTTGAAAGAACAGCGTTTGTCTTTTAAATTAATTGTTTGTCGTGCACTTGTGTGTGTGTACGTGTGTGTGTGTGGCTTAAAGAGGGGAATGGGTGGAAGTTTAAGGGAAGATTACAGGGGTTTCGTTAGTCTTGTATGGATATTGTTAAGCTGTTCATATAAATTGGTACCTCGTTTGTCTCGTGGTAATAGGGGAAGGAGCTCGTGGCTTAATAGGAACTGCTACTCGGGTCAATCTTTAGGTAAAGCTGTGCTTGCCTAGGTCGGTCTGTGGATGGGTGACCGACTGACATACCGAGTTTCCTCCGTCCACGTTAAGCTGTTGGTCCCGTCTGCCATATATAGAGCTTTGGCAGTTGTTACAGGTAGTCAGTGACCTGAAATTCTGACACCCAGTCTTACCAAAGAGTATCGTATTACCTAGTATTAACTGGGTTGTGGAGGTCAGATAGGCAGTCGCTCCATGTAAAATACTGGTATTCAGCTGCTTCCGGTTAGACTGGAAGCCGACCCCAACATAGTTGGGAAAAGGCTAGGCAGATGATGTTTGTCTAGTGGTAATAAAAAGTTTATTATATAGATAGTGTACAATCAGCAAAGAAGGCTCATTAAGTGATTAACATTTCCATTTCCTTAATTTGAATTATTTACCAAAATAGTTAATTCTTAGGTATGATACTAAAAAGTGACTGAACTGAAAGGAATAGAAGACCTTTTAGATTGGTCCTATAAATTTCATGAAAATAGGTTCAATAGTTCGATTGCCTTCTAGTTAAAATAATTTGTGTACAACTAAGAAGGGTGAAATAAAAAACGTCTAAAATAATTTACGGAAGTCGGTGTCTTGTTTCATTGACCCTCGACTTTTAAAATTAAGTGTTTTTGGAATTAGTTTTTTTTTCCAAATAGTTTTTTTTAATAAATTTATATACTTCATGGTTTAAAAAAAAATAAAAGCACACAAATATTTTCAGCGTACGCCTATCACCAACAAGAAACATGTCAAACTCGTGTTAAAAAGTCGAGCGAACATAATTATTTAATTTTCAAACTATGCAGTAATGATCACTAAACTGTGATAGATCGCTCACTTATTTCTACTGCAATTTGCTTCGACGCCTTGCAATCAACTTTCTCTGACAACATTGTATAGTGGACAGAGATATTGACTAGTTGTAGCCCGTGACTTGGTTTGATACACTAACTGCGGTACTCAGAGATATATAATGATTACTTAAGCCGTCACTTAGTAAAGATTTGACATACTTTTGTATGACAAAACTGTCAAAACCTTTACTAAGTGATAGCCTAAGTAATCGTTAAAGCTCTCTGAGTGCGGCAGTAAGTAAGTAAAAAATTCTACCGTACCATACATTTTGAAAAAATTGTATGTATGGGGTTCGGAATAATGTACGCGCGATGACTGGTCGAGCTTCAAAACCACTTTATGTAGATCTGTCATCATCAGCCTATTAATGTTCCCACTGCTGCGACACAGGCCTCCTCTCTTTGAGAGGGAACGGGCTATAATCAACCACGCGGGCCCAGTGCGGAATGGTAGATGTCACGAGTCTTCGATTTTTTTTATTCTAGGACATTCCGGTTTCCTCACGATGTTTTCATTCACCGTTCAGATAAATGTCAGTGAACCGATAATCTAAACAAATTTAAACCCGTTTCTTGCTCTATTATAACCGCACCTTCAGACACACACAAACATACGCAAACATTTTTTCGATCATTTTTTATATTTTTTCAATATTTTTTTGGAAATCTATCTGACAGACTAATTAGATTTTTTTTTGTCAATTACTCAATTTTTTAAGATGCAAAACTACACCTTGTATACCTACTTCCCTTATGAATTAGGCTGTCAAAAGCAAAAAGATTTTCTAACAACACAATATTTTGAACCAAAGAAAAGTGGTGATATGACGCCGCGGTTAGAGGTGGGGACGTCTAGCACGGCTAACTAAATAAGTGCGAGCAACATGGCCGCCGAATCATACGCTGCATTTATTTCGTTCTATTGAGTGGAAATGGAAACTCGTCGTACGCAATTGCTTAAATACATTGCCTAATAAAGCTGTAGCTTATTTCGGTTTCAGGATCAAAAGGTACTGCAACATTTGAAATAAATGACACAAGAAGGACACAAGTTTGTAGTGAAATTGAATTTTTAGTTATTTTAACTCGTAACCCCTGAAAAATAAAAAATGATTCTTTGATAAATAAAGCTCGAAAACCATAAACCACAAATTGTGAAAATCGTATCTGTAAGGAAATTTAATGTCGTGTAATGTCGTGTCTGTTATGTTGTGTAGTTATTAGGTTTTTTAATATGTAATAGTATGTTGTTATTGTTTTATATATTATTTGTGTATTTTACCTATGGCCCTTAGAGATGCCTGCAATAAAACGATTATTATTATTATATCTATACTAATATTATAAAGCTGAAGAGTTTGTTTGTTTGTTTGTTTGATTGTTTGTTTGAACGCGGTAAACTCAGGGACTACTGGTTGGAATTGAAAAAATCATGTAGTGCCGGATAGTCCATTTATCGAGGAAGGCTTTAGGCTACATAACATCACGCTACGATCAATAGGAGCGGAGCATAAATGAAAAATGTTGCAAAAACGGGAAAAGATATTCCTTTTTGAGAGCTTCCGTTGCGTGCGCTGCGAAAACGGTTTAAGTTACGTAGATATCATGTATGACGGAATTGTTCCTCTTTAAAAGTTCTAAAATAAAGTCCGCGATAGCATATGTTTATCTTTTAAGATTGACTCACTGTAACCATTTTTTTATATTAAAATGTTAGGTTTAAAAGAATGATATTTTGCGAAGCTTATTTAACCCATATGGTATTAATCTATATCTAAATAAATGTGTTTGTTAGCACGGAAATTTAATATAGAATATGTGTGCCCTTTACTCTATACAGTTTAAACAAATATCTTAGAAGATATCGCAATGTAAAAATATACGGGCGACAAAATAATTAAGCGCGTGGCAGTCATTCGGTCCGGTGCGGTAGGTACGTGGGGATTCTGGGCACTGGGGGCTCCGGAGAAATTCAAATTCAAAATATTTACTGCACCATAATGTTTACAAGTACAAGGTGTTACTGTATATTAAACAGTAAGAGATACCTATAGTAATTGTTACTTTAATAATATAATCGAAGCCAATCTAAACTAATAGGTATTATAAAGAGGAAAGGTAAGATTTTTTGTTTGTTACGAGTACGATTTAACTCAATTTAATATGTTAGATAGTCGATTTATCGAGAAAGGTTATAAGCTATATTATGTGACGCAGACGAAGTTGTGTGGGTCAGCTAGTTGTTATTAAAATTAAAATCAAAATGAAACTCTTGATTATAATAATCAGAAGACAACACCTGAGGAGGCTCTTCTTAGGAAGCTGGATCCTGATTCATAAAACGGACTCTCTAAGATCTCCCAGAACAAGGCCCATCGCCGTAGCTTGGATCCTATTCCCGAAACAAAGGGATATTATTGTTTAAATTGTAAATGCATTTTTGTTTTAATTAAAGTTTTATTTTAATAAAAATAAGAAGCGATTTTATATTTAAACTTAAACATTTAAAAAAACAATTAGGTACCTAATGTAATACCTATATTAATAATGGTATATAATTGGGTATAATTATTGAGATGTCATGATTTACCTCATAACAGAAAAATGACGTGATAATGATTGATTCCTTTATAAATACACAGTACCCCGCCATTAGAAAATTAACCGAACGTTTAAATACAAAATAAATTAAAAGATTAATACTAAATTCAAGAAAATAATAATTATTGTTCGTTTGTCATAGATCTGAAAAAATCGTACCAAAACCAGTTACGAGTCGGACTGGTCCACGAAGGGTTCCGTACAATATTATGGAACTCAATTTTTTTTACGACTTTAAAAAAAATACCCTTGCCGAGTTTGATCCATTTATGGATGACCACGAATTCCATACCATCACCCCTTGTACCTTTAGGCAAGTTAAACAGTTCGTCCTGAATATCGCTGGTGGTCGGAAACCTAAATGTCTGACCTGTCTACTTAACTGGTTTGTGAAGGTCAAACGAGCAGTCACTTCATGTATACTGGGCAACATTCGGCTAAAGCCAGGCAGAAACCCACACCCCAACAAAGGAACTCCAGCAAAGGAAAAGGCAAGACATACAATAGGGTAGTTGACCGACTAAAAAAAATATGATTCTGTTAGGTCCGTCTGTTAGATTATCGAAAAATATTGGATACGTGTTTTTTGTTTTATCAAATTAATAAAAAATAGACGAAAATAAAACGTGTCAAAGATCGTGATCGTCAAAGGCTGGTGACGTCACTGTCTGGTAAAAAGCGTACCAGACTGTGACGTCACACGAATTATCGAAGCACTGTATCGTCTTCATTTATTGTCTACGTGAAAAAAGACGTGAAAATACGTGGCCAATATATTTTGGAAATCTATCTGACGGACTAATTAGACTTTTTTTGTCAACTACCCTATCAACATAATAATGTTCACACTGCAGGGACTTAGGCTATAATCCACCACGCGGGCCTAGTGCGGATTGGTAGAGGTCACAAGTGTCTTCGATTTTCTTGGTTCTAAGACATGCCGGTTACCGTACGATGTTTTCTTTTACCGTTTTGAGAGCAGCGGTGATTATATAAAATACACACAGTAATGGGCCTGCTTGGGTTTGAACCCACGACTCACTGTTTGAAAGTCGGGGTCGCCACCACCGCAACACCACTGCTCTTAAATAAGTTATTTCATATAATTATTTCGTTAAATAATCGCCAGAGAATGTCTCTTCTATTTTATGTGACAACGCGGTGAGGTGGCAAATCATACGGAGCGTTTATCTTGATGTATTTAGGGATGCTGTCGAGAAGAACGTGGTATCTGCATTTTTTTTGTGGTATTTTTGTGAGCTATTCAAGCGATTTTTTAAGTGGAATATTGGTTAATTCAAGAGTAGTAGTAGTATACATATCTAGTACATAAAACGTTAAAAAAACAATAATATAGGTTACCTACTAAACCTGGACAGTCAAGGTTAATGATACATTAGCGTGTACCTCTGCAGTTTAATATCGTAAAATGAATATAATTTTTAAGACTGCACTAAAGTGATACCTTGAAAATTTCATATTCTTAAAATAAATAGATACGACTTATTATTGTGCATGTTAATACTGTAATAATTTTTTGCAATTAATATTTTTAATAACAACATGAAGATATTTATCACACAGTCGAAAGATAACTTTTATCATTAAAGTGCAAATGAGTTTTATCATTTACAATAATCAATAGTTACAAACTAACGAGTAAAAAAATTATTCTACTAATAACTAGGATGGCATGCAAACAGGTCTATGTTCTATGGTCAGTGTTTCGAGCACCTGTTTCCTTGTAAAAATAATTAGCATTTTGTAAATTATTACTTATAGAAACCTATTTTCACGCTATCCTATCGTTATTGTATGATTTACATTCTTGGGAGTTGTGAATATTTTAAAGTTAAGTTAGAATAAAAAAAGCATATACTTTTATTTTCGTTATATAAAATGTTCGTTTTTCCTAAATCATAATGATATTAGTATTTACAATCGGTTTCCCCAAAAAGTGTTTGAGCAAAATGGCAATATTTTTAAAGACCTATATCCAACGACATCCCACACAACGAACTTCGCGAGAAAAAGAAGAATATATATGAACTTATTAATTAAATCGAACAGATTCTATACTTTGACAATACGAGTATTGAAATTTTTAGAAACTAAAAAAAAGCAAAGCACAAAAATGTTATTGTAATATTTAAGCAGAACTAGAGTAGATTTGTTTTATAACAAACTACACGATTTTTGACAAATAATCAAGAAAAAATTAAATATTAATGCAAAATTAGTTTCAGGACATGGCGATCAGGGCATGGGCATTAGCGTAATATTTTAAAATGAAAAAGTAACAATTTTTTTGCAGATTCTGGTAGACGAAGAGCTCGTAACTAAATAACCTAACTTCAAATAGCACAAAGATACGTTCACACTCCAGTGGAACTGCCAACAAAAAATTGTTTTGCAGTTTAAGATTCTTCAAGTAGTCGCAGGAAATAACAGCACACATAGTTAGGATCAGAATAAGCACTTGTGCGTTTACTTGTACATTTATAGATCGAGCTATGCTACCATACCATTTTACTTTTACCTCACTATGCACCGTGGGTGTTTAAAAAAGTGTTTTCGGATTTCCACGTTTCAGAGACGGTACATGGTCAATGAATGTGTTTTTTCTGTAATGTGGTAATTGGAATTTCCAGAAACGTTACGTTTTTGAATAGATTTTTTTTACAAACACTCTTGTTGTGAAATTATTTGTGCCTTTATATTTTCGTTCTTCAAAACTCTACCAGCAGGTTCCATTATATCTTTACACGTTGGTATTTGTTTTTTCATCTATCGCAGCACCATGCTGAGATAGGAGCCTTTTTGGCCTCTTTATTATTTTTGTAGTTCCTGTGCTTGTCCAAATAAATATTTTTCTTTCTTTTCTGTCTTTCTTTCTTTCTACAAGCAAGTTTAGGCATGAACATTTTGGATGATAAATAATGTTTATTTGCAAATGGTTTTTTTTACAAACACAAGCAAGCTAGACGAGGCATCGTACCTGCCTATTCTCAGAAGAAACAGCCGAAACAAACACAGGGTTCAAAGTCTCTTTTAAGGCCCAAAACATGATCTTGGTATACTGACATGAAGTTCCGTATGGTGTTGGACGTAAAGAATAGCACCATCCCATATCTTACCGTGGGTGTCGTAAGAGATCACTAAGAGACTTGCCAGAGAATGGGCAGCAGCGCTCTCTGTGCCTTTCTGACAACCATACTGCGATCGCCAACCCGCCTGACAAGCGTGGCGATTATGGCAAATCCCCCCCATCTGGGGGAGGCCTATGTCCAGCAGTGGACGTCTTATGGCTGAAATGATGATGATGATGACTGACATGAAGACTATGCCGATTGGTGTTTGAGATGGATTTTTATTTTGTAAAACTCGCTGAGTACTGCAATACAGTTTGAATGGTTCACTCGTAAAATCAAATATGGTACTATTGCTATCATGTTTGCGTGTAAGAAGAGTTATAATGTATTTATTTCATTAGGTTGTAACGGTCATAACAAATCTTCTACAGTATTACGCCACATTCGTTTATAATATTCGTTTGTATATTAACCAAGATTGTGAGGATGTTTGTCACTCATTCACGCCACGCAAAAATAGCTAAACGATTTGAAAAAAACTTTGCACACGGATAGTTTATAATATGGATTAATATTATCTCAGTTTATGCTCTTGTGGGATAATTTTTGACCTCCACGCAGTCGAAGTACGAGCAGCGATTTTTTTTACATTTATAAATATATTACTATTTCAAACTACAAATGACGCAGTCACTTTAGAGTTAGTTTTAATTAAACGTGGGTACGGAGTTAGGAAATGGTTTTAAAAGGTGATTCAAAAGGCTTTTAGCTAATAACTTTTGTTGTGTCTGGCATTGACCACAAACTTACATTCCGATTAATCAGACAACATTATTCATCTTAGAAAATTTGATTTCCTAGAGTATAAAATCGTGCTGGTCACATTATTAAAAAAAAACCCAGGAATAAATACTTTAAAACTAAAATAGTTACGGACCATCTATAAAATACTACTCCATTATATTCTCAGTAAAAACAAAAAATAAATAAAATCCAACAATTTTTTTGCCACATACCCGTTCTTTGCCGTCACCAGCCGATCCCCAGTAGACTATCCAAGATTAATGACGTCACAGACATGTCCCGCAGTCCCGTAGTCCGGGACACCGCGATCATTTTCCCGGGACTACTGAGATGGATCGCTTTCTTAGCGGTATTGGTATAACGATCGATAATGGTAAATGTAGCTTTGATTAAACTATTATCTTTTCTTGCAGGGTTATAATTTTGTTCTATGATTGAGGCACGTGCTATTTGTACTAATTATCGGTACCTGCTAATTACAGTAAATAGCTAATTGCTGAAAAAAAGCCAGATTCTCTTTTCTCTTGGTATTTTTATCTGGTTTTATTGAACGCTTATAATTTCAGAAGGTTTATCATGTTAATGCCTGCTACTGAGAAATTCCTGTTGAACGAAACACTATAACAATTTGCCTGACTGTCCACTAAATATTAATTTCACTAACATCACTACATAGTATAAAACAAAGTCGCTTTCTCTGTCCCTATATCCCTATGTATGCCTAAATCATTAAAACTACGCAACGGATTTTGAAGCGGTTTTTTAAATAGATAGAGTGATTCAAGAGGAAGGTTTCAGATAATTTGACCGAAATTCACGTGAGCAAAGCCGCGGGCATCAGCTAGTAAATTATAATAGTACGGTCGTAGGCCCTATCGTTTACGGTCGTGTTTAGTTAAACCTGCTAACGATTTCTAAAGCTTGAACAGTGTTTCTCAAAATTTTAATAAATTTAAACTGTTACGTATACATACTGAAGCATAATGGAGGTAATGCGAATGTGTGGAGCCTGTGATGAAGCCATGTCAGATGGGGTGCCTTGCACGGTATGTGGACGCGAGTTGCATTTTCAATGTGCAGGCATTACGGAGGCCGGTTACCGTAAACTTGGCGATAGAAGACTCACTTGGCGGTGCATGAACTGTAAGCAGACTGGCACTGTTCGTCCACCTGGCGTTTTGGCAGTTACTGTCAATCCACCCGGCTCACCTATATCGCCAATGGGATTAGATCCAGAATTGCCACGACTAGGCTCAGAATCCGTAGTCTTACAAGAGATACGTGCGTTGGCTGCAAAACTTGCTCCTTTGGATGGTCTAAAAGAAGAGATCTCAGCACTAAGAACCGAATTCGCAGAACTAAAATCGTCCATACACCAGCAGTTCGAGGAGACGGTCAATGAGTTCAGACACAAAATCAGCGAAATGGAGCAGCGTATTGTTGTGATGGAAACGATCAAGGAGCAAGTGAATCAACTTCAGGATCGCCTGGACAAGTTGGAAGAAGAATCTGACACAAAGGATCAATGGTCAAGATTAAACAACGTTGAAATAAAAGGGTTGCCGCAAGTAAATAATGAAAACCTATTTGAAATTATCGCAAGAATTGGCGCCAAAATTAATTATCCCATTACCAAGACCCAAATCAACTTTGTTACTAGGGTACCAGCAAGAGATAAAGATCACACAAAACACATAATACTTAGTTTCCTCAGTCGCTATGTGAAGGAAGATTTTGTTGCTGCTGCTAGATACGTTCTCAAGACTTCGCCTATAACGGCCAGCCAATTTGGTCTCTCTGGGAACCAGAGAATATTTATTAATGACCACCTAACTATGAAAAATAAGATATTGTTATCAAAGGCCAAAAAAATGGCGTCTGAATCGGGTTTTCAATACGTTTGGGTCAAGCATGCAAAAATCCACGCAAGAAAAGTGGACACTTCTCCAGTATTATTTGTAAAATCGGAAAAGGATCTTACGAAAATTGTGTAATTTTGCTAAGAAACTCCATTAACAACTTAATATTAATATCCTTACATGCGAAGTTTGAGAACCACACACAGCAGTGTGCTACTAGCGTTTTCCAAATGACATTGTGTCATTTCACGGTGCTAAAAAGTAAGTCTTGTTACCCATATAACTTTTGTCAATTTAATTACAATCTTTTGCATACGGTTTTACGACATAAATTAGAATGCATCATTGTGTCTGTTAAAACCATCTGCCCCGAGCGCTTCTTATCTTGTTTTCGTCCGTCACCTTTTGTTGCTATTCATAAGTCTTTATGCGTACATTTTTTAAAGAGAACATTTGCCGGACACTGTGCACTACTTTGCCTATTTAGTTATTGAGAGTTATTATCGTCTACCTACAAAGTGTGCTTATTTCTCATAGAAACAAACGTATTGCGCCTTTTGCTATACAACGTAATTTTATTCGAGCATAGTAGTTGTTTACATTATCATATTATAGTTGGATTTAGAGATGGCTACTCTTAATATATACTACCAGAACGTGCGTGGCTTGCGTACGAAAACGAACGATGTCTACCGTAAAATACTACTTGGATCATATGACGTGATTGTTTTTACTGAGACGTGGCTAGTGGATGACATATTTAGCAGTGAGATGTTTGATGGTCGATACATGGTGCTAAGACGTGATCGTGATTATTCCCGTACCGCTCAACAGCGCGGTGGGGGTGTTTTAAAAGCGGTAAGAAGTGAACTTGCTGTAGTTGAGAGACGTGATTGGTGTAGTTCTGCTGAGGACATTTGGATATCGCTTGTTCTAAAAAGGTGTCGGCCGGCTACCACTTATAAATTGCACATCTGCGCCCTTTATCTTTGTAAACAAAACCTTGGCAATTCTTATAACGATCAATTACATAACTTTACTGACAATATGACACACTTAATTTTAACACACCCTTTGGACAAATTTATAATATTAGGAGATTTTAACTTTGGCAATAGCGTAGACTGGATAGTCAGTGCAGGTAGCAATGAATTGATTTCGCAAAACGTTACGTGCCAACGTTTATGTGCATTTTTTGACGCTATTCTTACTTCTAACTTGTCTCAGTATAATGGTGAGAGGAATATCAACGGAAGGATATTGGACTTAGTTTTTTCTAATGACTCTGTGAAGGTTAGTGAATGTCATGATCCATTAGCTTTACCGGTTGATTTACATCATAAACCGTTATCGATTCGGGCGGATTTCGTTGAAATTCATAAATTGACAGATAATATAACACGGCGCTTCATGTATTCCAGGGGAGATTATGTGGCCATTAGATCTGAATTAGACAAAATAAACTGGACTGACTTTTTGAATTCTGAGTCGTTGGACAGTGCTGTTGAAGCCTTTTACAGTAAATTATATGAACTGAGGGACAAGTACATACCTCTTAAATATGTTAAAAAATCTTCATATCCACTTTGGTACAGTTCCGCTCTAATAAAAGTACTGAGAGAGAAATATAGGTATCATCGCAAGTACAAAACGTATGGTAATCTTTCAGATTTTCATTCTTTTTCACTGTTGCGAAGTAGGGCAATTAATTTAGAAAAGACATGTTTTAATATTTATATGGATAAAATAGAGTCGTCGATAATCAAAAATCCAAAAAATTTCTGGTCTTATATAAAAAGCAAAAGAATCTCCAATGCAGTGCCTAAGTTCATGCAATATAATGACGTCACCGCGTGCACTGGTGAAGATATTAGTAACCTATTTGCGACGTATTTCCACTCCACTTTCCAGGAACCTGATCCAGTCCCCAGTACATCATCTTTGCAGGATTCTAGTAGTAGTGTCACCACCAGTAGTGTTGCATTTATCAGCTCCTTGGAAATAACTCATTCCCGAGTATTGAAGTTACTTAAGTCCTTGGACCTTTCTAAATCTGGTGGTCCGGACCTCATACCTCCAGAATTTATAGTGCAATGTGCTGATAGTTTGGTTACCCCAGTGTGTATATTATTCACTCGTTCCATATCTGAAGGTATAGTTCCTAAAATATGGAAATCAGCATTTATTACCCCAGTTCACAAAAAAGGTAACAAATCTGACATTACGAACTATCGCCCAATATCTAAGTTATGTCTATTTTCAAAGGTCCTTGAGCGTATTGTGTATGATAATGTATACGCTGCAATGGAAAGTAACTTCGGGGATGAACAACACGGATTTATCAAAAAACGATCCACTACGTCTAACTTGGTGTTATCGCATGAGTTTATATCGGGGGGTATGGAACAACGTGCGCAGGTGGACGTCATCTACACCGACTACAGCAAGTGCTTCGACCGTATTGACCATCGGCTGCTTCTGGAAAAGTTGCTTAAGGCTGGAATACACGGGGACCTGTATAGATGGTTTTCGTCTTATATTGAGAATCGTAGTCAGGCTGTGGTTCTCCAGGGGTACACTTCGGGTTGGACTTCGGTTCCCTCAGGTGTGCCACAGGGTTCAGTATTGGGGACTTTACTTTTCACTCTGTTTATTGCTGACGTAATAAACTGCTTTAAGCATTCTTACGTGTTACTATACGCTGACGACATGAAGGTTCATAAAATTATACGTGACATCTCTGATACTCATCAGTTGCAGGCTGATCTTAATAGATTTGAGGAATATTGTGCACGTAATCTGCTTCAGCTAAATGTATCTAAATGCTTCCATATGACCTTCACGCGTCAGAAGTCTACGGTGAATTCAACCTATACTCTCAACCAACACACCTTATGTAAAGTTAACAGTATCAGGGATTTAGGCGTTATACAAGATAGCAAATTATTATTTGATCAACACATCGAGGGTATTGTAAAAAAAGCTGCGAAAGCATTAGGATTTATAATTAGAGCCTCAGCCTGTTTCCGTACTCTAAAGCCAATCAAGGTTTTATATTGCTCGTTCGTACGCAGTCACTTGGAGTATGCATCTCAAGTCTGGAACCCTCAATATGAGACCTATAAGTTGCGTATTGAGGGCATCCAGAAAAAGTTTCTTAGATATCTTGATTACAAAGCGCACCAAGTATCTATAGATTACGAGCACCGTTGCAAGAAGTACCATTTTCTACCACTTGATTACAGGCGGCTCATCAATGATATTTGTTTTTTGATTAACATAGCGAATGGCTCAACTGACTGCTCTGAGCTCGTTTCAAAACTGGCATTTCGAACTAACCTTATTGGGTTGCGTCGGAGGCCTCTTCTGAGTGTGCCTTCTGCCTCTACTAATTATAGGCGTAATGCTTATCTTATGAGAAGCGCTCGTTGCTTTAATGAATTATCTCACGAGCATGACATTGACTTATTTTGCACTAAGACGAGCGTGGCAAGAAAACTTTTAGCCAAATCATTTTTTGCGAATGAAGCACTGGCTGGTGGTACTCAAACACACATGTAGCAAAGTATAATCTAGAATAAAATAAAAAACCGTAACTTTAACTTTTAGGCATTAGTTAATCGTAATTTTTTATAATATCTGTGGAGGCTTGTTATTAGCAACTTAATTATATATTTTTGTTACCTATTATTCTGTTATTAGTCTGTAAGCCTTCTTAAAATGAATAAAATAAAATAAAATAAAATAAAATAAAACAAAGTCCTCGTCCGTCTATCTGTCTTTTCGCGATAAACACAAAAACTACTGCAACGATTTTCATTCTGTTTTCACCAATGTATAGAATGATTCTCGAGGAAGGCGAAACACGGGCATCAGCTAGTGTAACATAAGTATCTATCTGGTCAACAACCTAGAACTTAATGTGAGGATCAACTCCAGCGGCTGTTGTAACTAAGCCACGACCTCCTCAAACGCAGCACCAAAACCTACCATTCAAAAGCAAGTTACCCAACTCCTCAATATTTACTTTGCACCACCACCCAACAAGACGAAGACAGCGGGTCCATGACACTGCCCGTGCCATTACGACCACAAAAAAACCGACCACAAGAAGTCAAAAAACAGGTAGTTTATATTATTCTAAAATGTCTACGCACGACTGACCACGATTTTCCTCGCCTTGGCGTCGGGTGACCATTTTTTCCACTTCCGAAAGGTTCTATGAGGCTGGGTGAGGTAAAAAAGTGGTCACGTTCTGGTGACGTGAGTAATCATCTGGTTAGCTGTTGATTTTGGACAGGTGGCTCTTGAATGGACTGTGTGGGGTTCAATGGGAGTGGGGTATGGGTTTTCGTGAATGGAAATGTGTAGTGGTTTACGGCTGTGAGGAATTGGAGGATTGGGTGTAGGTAGTTCTTGATAATTTGGCTTTAACTTGGGCTGATGATTCTTTCGTTGAAATGAGGTTTTTACCCTCTTTCCGGTTTTCGATTGAGCTGACATTTTGCATACGTGTATAGTTTGGATGACAAAGCATGTTAAGTTAAGTGACGTCATTCTAAATCCAATATGGTGGACTCCCGGTTTGAGGGAAATTACACTTTTGATTCATCATCAACCTATAATTTACCCACTGCAGGGACTCAGGCCTCCCCTCTAGGAGAGGGATGGGCTATAATTCACCACGCGGACCCAATGCGGGTTGGTAGATGTCACATGTCTTCAAATTTCACTTTTGATTATTAGAACCTTATTAAAAGAACCATAAAATAGCAGCGATAGCCCAGGGTTCTAACCCAGGCAAGCAAATTACTTTGTGTAATTTATTTCAAAAGTAGAAGTGTCGACGGGTGGGCGTTTAGGGGGACTGTCACTTGTAAATAAGTAAAGTAAATTTTGACGTTCGAAAAGTGCTGATTATCAGCCTAGTTTGAATAAATTACTTTTGATTTAGATTTTTCGTCACCACTGCTCTCAAAACGGTGCATCAACATTATGAAGAGACCGGCAATACTGCCTGCATGTCCAAGAGAACCAACATAACCACGTGTTGTCACGAGGATTTACTCACTAAACAACCGGATAGTCTGGATTTGTGCCCGGTTGATGGCAATCGACTCCCCCTCTATAACATCATTTGCCTAGCCTTTTCCCCACTAAGTTAGGGTCGGCTTCCAGTCTAACCGGATGCAGCTAAATACCAGTATTTTACATGGAGCGACTGCCTATCTGACCTCCAAAACCCAGTTAATACTAGGTAATAGGGTACCTCTTTGGTAAGACTGGATGTCAGAATTTCAGGTCACTGACTACCTGTAACGACTGCCAAAGATCTATACAGTCGGGACCAACAGCTTAACGTGCTTTCCGAGGCACGGAGGAAACTCGGTATGTCGGGCGGTCACCCGTCCACAGACCTAGGCAAGCACAGCTTTACCTTAAGATCGACCCGAGTGGCAGTTCTTATTAAGCCACGAGCTCCTCTATAACATGGGATCTAAACCTAACACGCGAAATGTGGGTCTATTATTAGGTACACTTCTGCCTTACCCTTCGAAGATTATATACGTGGAGAATTTATTTTTAACCGACTTCCAAAAAGGAGAAGGTTCTCTATTCGTGTGTATACATTTTTATTCACAGATCCCGTGAAGATTCAATTAAGTTAATATTCAAACAATTACGTATGAATCTAAATTATTTCCAACGATCTGTTCAATTTTAATGTTTTACTCAGAAGATTAAATAATAATTATAATTGTGACGTGGTTCAGGTGATAATTATATATTCTATATGGCAGGTGGATGTAATTTTCCTAAGTTATCTTTAGAATTCATTAAAGATCGCCATTTTTATGGTCGACTTGGTTCGCTTGCGAGTTTGTGTGTATAAAGTCACGCTAGGGTATTGTGTTAGTTTTAATGTTATTTTATAAGTGCTTTTATTTATGATTTATAGTATATTGTGATTTTCTTTGATAAGGATGCATTAGAAAAGTGATAATACTATTGTTAAAGTTAATAAAAATATAATTACGTACCTACAGTTTTTAATTAAAGCAGATCAATGTAGGATAGTAGTTTGTAGTTCGTTTTATGTTACAAGTAACATGCTTAATTAATTTCTTCATATAAAAGTAATCACTGCATTCACACGACAATCTTATATAATCGTGCCTTTAGAAATAAAAGAATTTAATAAAAAGTATTAAAACTTTTCGAATTTGTCTGGTAGTCCTCAAATTACGGCCGTATATTATATGTGGTCGTTTTTGGACGGTCATTTTTTGTTTACATATTAATTGCTGAAAAATAATGACAGGAACGTGTCAACTGTAGACCTCGATTTTATGAAAAAAAATGTCTCTAAGGAATGCCTTAGAGACATAATTTTTTTTACAAACAATGTACAAATATATTCCACTTTTTTCTTGCTGAATAATGATTTAGGGAAGAAAAAAGTGGAACATATTTTTATGGAGAACTAGCTTGTGCCAGCGGCTTCGCCCGCGTGGTCTTCGATAATTGTCCCACGGGATCATACTACCGGAATAAGAAGTATCCTATGTGTGAATCCAGGTTATAAACTATCTGTGTTCTAAATTTCATCCACATCCGTACCGTAGTTTTTGCGTGAAAGAGAAACAAACATCCATCCATCCATTCATTCATACTTACAAACTTTCGCGTTTATAATATTAGTAGAATAGGAAGTAGGATTCGTAGCCATGTTCTCTCTTAATGATTATTTTTATTATAAACCACTTCGTTAATCTCGTTCTGTACCTACAAGTGCCACAACTAATAACCATAGATCATAGTCAGCCATTAGATCGACACCTTTAATTTGCGCTGTTTGCACTTGATATACCTACATTCTAGTTGTGCTTTAATTTGTTTCGAATTAGCGGTCTGTGTGACAGTTATTACATATAATTTTCCTTACTTTAGTACTTTTAGGAATATTATTCTAAATTAAAAAATATATGCCATTTTTATATGAAATTACAGTTCGCTTTATAGACTACTAAAGTTGATGTTCTTGTTGATCTAATATAGAACATGGAAACCCGGATCTGACGAAGAGCATCTCAATTATGTACATTTTCTTTATTTGTAAACCCTAAAAAAAGAACTACGATTACAATTATTCAATTCTGTCGAAACATCAAAAGACGTTTATCTACATCGAAAAGGAATTAAAAAGAGACTAGGGCGCGGTAGACCATAGATAGTAGTAAGATAGATAGTGTAAGGTAGATAGATAGTGGTAGTGGTAGTTTTTTTAGGAGCTCCGTACATAGAAAGAAGAAAGCGGATGCCGTTGGTGATAACTTCTTGTTGAGTTGAATTACTCTTTTCAAAAACATTGAATTAAATCTTGTTTTTCAAACATTTTGAAAACTGCTGTTTTACCCCTCCTGTAAAATGCAGATGTCGTATCACAGCCAGTTATTGCGTGTAAAAATAGTACATGATCTTTACACTTTACTAAAGTAAATAAACTTTTTGATGAAAAAAAACAGCAGTTTTCAAGATGTTTGAAAAACAAGATTTAATTCAATGTTTTTAAAAAGAGTAATTCAACTCAACAAGAAGTTATTACCAACGGCATCCGCTTTCTTCTTTCTATGTACGGAGCTCCTGAAAAAACTACCTGTTTAGATAAGCATCGATATGCATGTTTCGTTAAAAATACTAAAAATAAAAAACAAGTTCAATTAGCTTGTCTTCCTCCAACCTCAGTTGCTGCTCACCAACATCTTTTTCGAGTATATTACCAAGTTCAAGTGTGGCTTGGTTATCAGCTAGACCCTACAGACTGGGGTTGGAAGTTGGTCAACAATATATTAGAGCCAGTTCAAACTTTACTTCCACCTGCGCCGGAAAAACTGCTGAACACTATTTTTTGCAACTGCAAAAAGGGATGCAGTGCTAAATGTGGTTGCAAAAAAGTCGGACTGTCTTGTTCTTTGGCATGCACAAATTGTCAAGGCCGGTCGTACTCTAATATTGAATCACAAACAATGGAGGATTCGTTTGACTCCGACGAAGTATCATGCGATACATCGCTATTGACGCAATTTACTTGCATCCAAAATGAAGATGAAGAAGAAGCAGGAGAAGAAGAACAAGAAGAAGATCAAGAAGAAGAACAAGAATTTGAAACTTACGAATAAGACGAATAAACTTCAACACTTTTTTTTCATTTACATCGCTTTTATCTTTCCCAATCTTTGAAAATTTCCGTTATTTTGCAATAGTTTTACATTAAACAGGATCACAACTGACCCGTGGAGTAGGCCTACTGGGGAAACCACGTTAAAAAAAACGCGCTAAGTACACTACCTCATAGGTGGCGTGGAAACGTGTGCATATTATGACGATAACAACTTTTATAACTTTTTGAATCGTTATATCTCAGAAACAGTGGCTCGTAAGAAAAAAAGTATTGATACATTTTTATAGATAATTTTATGATCTACAATTTTTGTCTGAAGTACTTTTATGATAAAACTTACCGTTTTGCTGAAAATCGCGAAAAACTCATTTTTTTGACCTTTGATCTTGAATAAAATTTTTTCCTTACAGGGGAATGATGGGGAACTTCTAGACATTGTTTATAATTATGTTTTGAACAACTTCACAGAAATTCAGCTTGTTGGGACTTTATGTAACTTCACTCTCATTTTTTGGTCTAAATTGACCGGACTATAAAGTCTAAATTCTGCTGCAAACAGGTAACACATTTGTGTTGGGACAATCAAACAACAAGACCTAAAAAGTATGCTTTTGTGTATACCTGTGTAAAGTCTGATATAATAATATGTCAGATGAGATGAAAAAAAAAAAGTTAAAACTTTTTATTTCAAAAACATTTAATTAATTAATGGAGAAGAATTGAAGAAGACATGCTTCGCCGACCTCAAATGAATTGGGATAAAGGCAAGATAAATGAGTGCATCTAATAACGAGACCACAATATTATAAAACGAATCAATCCGATTACAATGTCATATTATCTATTTGCAGTAATTTTAATATGAATTTTACTGTCAAAACATTGCACTAAATAACCCTTTATGTCACCAACATATCAGCGAACAAACACAACACAACAGTAACATGTAAACAGATCTAATGTACGTACAGTCGAACGACCGTGTATACTTATGTGATATACACGCAGAAATCTTTATAATTTTAGTACACCGAGAATAGTAATATTGATTACAATTTTGTTTAATAATGCGTTTCGCATTAAGAGTATTTAAACGCTGTATCGTTTGGCATCTGTCTCTAACTGCCGCACTCAGAGAGCTTTAATGATTACTTAGGCCATCACTTAGTAACGGTTTTGACAGTTTTGACATACAAAAGTATGTCAAACATTTACTTAGTGACGGCTTAAGTAATCATTAAATATCTCTGAGTACCGCAGTAAATGTTTCTGTTTAATCTTAAAAGTAAATGCAAGTTAGCTGGCTGTATACTTATTAGCTTGTTCGGCCGTACCTAAGCTACAATCATTCAGATATGTGTTACGTTTATTGGAATTGAATCAATTAAAACACACTTGTTTGTAATTGATTACTTACATGGTACTATTTAATTAATTTTGTAATTGTTGGCTTTATTGTTAATTTAATTTTAATTAATTTTCTTTGATCATTCATGGTCCATGCTTTTTTTTTTTGGCGCGTGGAAAATCATAAAATAACCCCTCCCGCTCTTGGGCAGAGTGAAAGGGAGTGTCAGACTTCTACTGACTTGAAACCACCCATGTTCCTTCTTAGCCCTTCATGTCGAGGCCGCGGTATCTCTTGCGATATGTCTCGAAAGTTTATTTTAGATACCATAGATTGACATCTGAACGCACGCCTTATTTTATTGAGCCTCCTTGCACTGTCCAACAAATTTTATGTGATTGTTTCTTTTTAATACCATCTCAGAAATTAATCTGCATAGTCCTCATGTGAGTATAGCAAGATTACGTCTGAGACTTAAAATAAACTATAACCTCTGACTTTGCTTCGGCTGTTTCTTCTCAAAGTTGGTAGTCACGTACGAAACACCAGATCCTTCTAGTATTAAATTAATGACGTGTAATAAAACAATATTATCTATAAGCGTTTTCATTTAGTAGGTGACATTTATAAACTAGTAATCTCGATGCTGAATATCATAGTAATTGTAACGAGACACAGATTTTAACGTGTTCAAACACAAAAATACAAACTACCTTTACGATTTGCCAACAAACCAAGTCAATGCTTGTACCGTTAAAAAGCCATAAACATTTAAAACCAAAAAAAGGTGAGTGGCAAATATGCAACGCACTCAGGATCGCTATTTCTAGTATAATAATATTTATTTATTGTTTTAGCCAAGTTTTTCTTACAAACTAGTGATTGGATTTTCCTTTTAGACGTCTAACGCCTGTATTAGGAGACTCCACTCTTCCATATCGTTTTAATTAACATTAACAAACTTGCTATGCCTCTCATTTTGGCTCCGGATCCGTGCTTCACCTAGGTCATCCACCTGGGTGAAGCACGGAGACTTAGGGTGGAGGCTTAGGTTCATGTACAGTGATGCAGTAAATGATTTTCCTTAGATGATTCAAAGGACCTAAACAATTATTATCAATAACAATCATTCCGCCATGGTCCTATCTATGGTATATACAAGAAAGTGTGTTACAGAATTGAGGTTTTATTATTAAAATTTAATATCAACGAAATTCTTACCTTAATCGGCGGCGCATAATCCACAGCCATCATACAATCGCTGTTGACACCAGCCTCAGTCTTTATCATGGGAGGTCCATGATGGTACAACTGTCCCATTTGATGGTGGTGGACCCCACTATCACCACGGCTGTACCAAGTGGTGTACATGCCGCAGTTCTGATCCCGATAGTCGTTCATAAACTCATTTTCACCTATCGCGTTCAACATAAAGTCAGTTGCAATTTGCCACGAAGTTTAAAAATTTTGCCACAAAATTTTAAAAATTTGCCACAAGTTTTAAAACTTTTGTAAAATGTAAATTTTCGGTTTCACTGTTCATTATAAGGTTAGATGCAGGTTTTGAAGAGTTTTTTGAGTTTTATAAAACGTGGCTGAGTTTTAAAGTTCATGGTTTTATGTTCACTTAAAGTACCTATTTTTTAGTTTCACTTTTAATTTTTGTTCGTCACTTGAGAGTTCGCACATTTTAGTTTTTAAATCGTTTTTACACAGTCTTTAACATAGTTACACTTTAGCACAAAACACTACACTTTTGTTTTCAAGCAGTTTTTAAACTTGGTACTCTTCAAATAATTTCTAATAATGAATAATATAATTGTAAAAATAATTTGATTATTTTTCAAAGAAAACAGCTAAAATACAGTTAAAAGAAAATAATATTTAATGGTTATCTTAAATGTTTCAACTGAAAACAGATTATAAAATAATAATAAAAGCACCTTTTCCAATTTAATTGAACCCGTTTTTAAAACAATTTGATTCTGAATCAATTATTAATTTTAAACTATTATTGCACTAAGTACATTTTTCAAAATAAATATATTTGACTATTATTTTTGTGTTTCTCGTATTTCTATCTTGTGGGCAGCATCTGAAAAATAAAAAGTTCCGTTAAAATCTTGGTATACTGGATTGTACTTTGTAAAGATTTATCTGAGTCATTAAACTGATCACTCTGAATTTCAGTCTACCTCTCATTCTATCGGCACGGAAAGAGTTAACAAACCGACTCTTCTCATAGCCAGAGGTCTGGCTTATTTTTAACCGACTTCCCAAAAAGGAGGAGGTTCTCAATTCGATTGGTATGTTTTTTTATGTCATCATTTCAGCCATAAGACGTCCACTGCTGGACATGCGCCTCCCCCAGAAGGGGGGGATTTGCCATAATCACCACGCTTAGCAGGCGGGTTGGCGATCGCAGTATGGTTGTTACGAAGGCACAGAGAACGCTGCTGCCCATTCTCTGGTAAGTCCCTTAGTTGCCTCTTACGACACCCACGGGAAGATAAGATGGTGCCTTTCTTTATGTCCGACACCATAAACCGTATGGTTCAGACCATACGGATTTTTTTATGTATGCACACCGATTACGCTGAGAATTATGATCCGATTTACGTGATTCTTTTTTTGTTGGAAGCGGAATAGTTGCCATTTGGCCCCTTAAAAATCTAACATAGTTTGGCTCAGTAATTTTCTTTTTATAATTTTTTTGTTATTTATGATAATTTTTTTTGTGTTTTCACGAATAACTTTTTCGTAGAACCGATTTTGATGATTCTTTTTTTTGCCCATAGAATCATCATTGCCATCGTGAGAATGCTGTCACCTTTTTGGGCACTATAATTGTTGCCAGAAAAGTTAAGGCCACACCTAGGTGCATTCTACTACTGAGTAACCTCTGATTTGCTTTATTTTAGTCTTACATCTGGCCTAGGTATATAATACACAACGTATCTCGAGATAAGAGGAATTTTTGAAAATGTTGGAAATAGGGTATTTCACCAAAAAAAGCTAATTAGTTCGTCTGTTAGATTATTGAAAACTATTGGATACGTGTTTTTTGTTTTATCAAATTAATAAAAAATTACGAAAATAAAACGTGTCAAAGCTCATGAGTGGGGGCTTGTGATTGTGACGTCACTTTCTGGGTAAAAATGTACTAACCTTATGACGTTACACGACTTTTCGAAGCACTCTATCGTCTTCATCTTTTGTTTACGTAAAAAAAGAAAAAATATGTGTGCATTATTTTTTGGACATCTAGCTGACGGACTAATTAGATTTTTTTGGTGAAATACCCAATTGTCCTCGTCACAAATTCGGATGGGATGCAACAGAAGATACTTTATTTCAGTACATAAACTGTCGGTGTCTAGTGTCTGGAGCCTCTTCCACGATTGATAAGTACAGTCAGCAGCACGAATATGTATACACTTGGCAGCGTTTAGAAGCAATTTTCGCCTACTGTGTTGTTCTCATTTTCATGTCACTTAACGAAACTAATATTTTGAATCCCACATTATGATAAAAAGTCTTACACAGCAACCATCTGGCTACACAGCTTATAAACACAAACAACTGCCTATTTCGGCTGAAAAGAATGCGATTAGCTTCTATATAAAACTTAAAGAAAACCAGAAAGAGGTGACACATTACAGAATGTGCACTTTCTTAAGTCTAAGAAACAACATCCCATCTGATTAAAGCCGCTGGGCTGATCGCAGAAAAAAAAAAAAATCTCAAAATTGTAATTGTTATTTCACGAGAAATTCGCAGTTGAACAAAGCTAAGTGTATACATCTTATTGCTCGTGACTGTACACTATTCATATCTATCGCTGTGACTTACATTTTTTTTCTTAATGATGGAAAAAGTTGCTTCATAACATAACATCACGCCTGTAATTCTCGAAGGGTTAGGCTGAGGTACGAAACCCTTTTTTTTTTTTGGCTGGTGGAAAATCATCGAATAACCCCTCCCGCTCTTGGGCTGAGCGAAAGGGAGTGTCAGACTTCTACTGACTAAAAACCACCCATGTCTTAGCCCTATTTGTCGAGGCTGCGGTATCTCTTGCGAACAACCCGCAGCCCCGACGGGAGGTACCTAACCCTTCGACTGAGAAATTTTTGACGAAAAATCCCAATAACACTTTGCGCGACCCAGAAATCGAAGCAAGGAACTATATAATTATATAACTTAACTATACCTACGAAGCAATCAAGAAGAAGATTGAAGGTGTGTCAGATTTAGAAAACTAGACTCGATTGTTAATAGCAGGTAGTCACTGCCACACAATCCAACTCATCTTTTAATTAAATGCTACAAATTCTGCAACTTAGCAACTAACTTAGAATTGCAAATATACCAACATACTGATAAAGTTATATGTACATAGCTTTATGTGGATAGGTCAATGACCGAGTCGCCACGCCTACTATACACGCCCAGCGTAAGCCCCGCCCAGAGGAAATTTGGTGTGACGTAATTTTGCTGGTAAGGTAGGTATGGGGTATGTTAACGCTTAGTTATGCTTAAGAATAAGCAGAAGTTTAAGTCTAATTAGTCAACTCACGGGAATTTGACGTGCCAAGATGAATTGTTTTGCTAAACCAAATGTGATAAGTTTCATCAGGTAGAGTTACTATCAGAGATTTGAAATAGAGTTAATTTGCTTAAATTTAAAAATAAGTAAGAAAGATTTGTGAATTGTATATCTCTGTTAAATTCCGAAGTTATCTTTAAAACTCTGAAATCATCCTTTTCCCAGTTGTATTAGGGTTGACTTTCAGTATAACCAGATGCAGTTGAATACCAGGACATACATGGAGCAACTGCCTGGCTTACCTCCACAGCCCAGCTAACACTTGGTAATACGCTAACCCTTGTTACGAGTGGTGGTTAGATTTCCACTGGCTACATGTATTGTAACTGCATGGTTTCCTAAGTACAGTAAAATGGGGTAAATAGAAACTCACGGGTGAATCGAGACAGAACTTTGAAAGGGATTTTAACATTGAATGAATACGATATGTTACCAACAAGTACTCTATTGTCATCATTCTCCTGCCCTGATCCCAATTTATTTGGGGTCGGCGTGCTTGCACATGCTTTCTTCTTCCATACTTCTCTATTTCTCGTCATGTCAGCAGTCACCTCCTTTCTAGCCATATCATCCTTCACACAGTCCATCCATCGTTTCTTTGGTCTTTTTCTTCATTCCTTCATTTTCATCACATGTCCATACCACGACAATCGGTTACCACACAACTTTTCATTTATCGGCGCCACTTTCAGACTTCCTCTTATGTACTCATTCCTTATTTTATCCATTCGCGTCACACCACACATCCCCCTTAGCATTCTCATCTCAGCCACATGCAATTGCCTTTCATTTATCCTTTTTGTGGCCCAACATTCTGATCCATACACGACAGCAGGTCTAACAATGGTTTTATAAATCTTCCCCTTGAGTTTAAGGGGAATACGGAAGTCGCAAATTGTTCCCGTGACCTGCCGCCATTTCATCCATCCAGTGCTAATTCTATGCTTTACACTACGATCTATTTCGCAATCGCTTTGCACGAGAGAACCGAGATACCGAAAGTCGGAGCAAACTGGAAGAAGCACGCCATCTAGCGCTATGGCTCCAGAACTGGAGAGACCGCCGAAATCGCAAAACATGTACTCTATTGTATTCACTTAATTTTATTTTATTAAATAGAAATCATTTTTGCCACATACCACATTAATTCAAAGTTAAAATTCTTCTCAAAGTTCTGTCTCCATTCACCCGTGAGTTTCTATTTACCCCAGGTACCCAAGAAAAGCGGTAGATATGTATAAGATGGTCAACCATCCACAAAACGACCGTGACAAGCGCGGGATAACACTAAAGATCAGTTCGTGCGTCTGTTATTATTTAGCCACGAGAATCTATTTAATAGTCTAGGAATAATTATGACTATTTGCAAACTCTTTGACAACTACCTACATGTTAAAGCTCTGACTTTCTTAAAATGCTCGATACAATAATCTAAATGCGATAATTTTGTACATAATATTTGGGATCAGCAGCAAAATTTAAGGGTACACGCATGGTCCGTGAATACACCATCCCTAACACATCGAATAACCTTCTTGCCACTGAAACCACGTTAACGTGATGATCTGAGCTGTCTTTGCAGGTCCTTTACAGTCTAATTCCAAAGTTAGGAGACGATACGTCTACAAAAACATTGTCTTCATCACATCTTACGCCACGAATAGGGATATTAACTGACTAAAAAAATATGATTCTAATTAGTCCGTCTGTTAGATTATCGAAAAATGTTGTATACGTATTTTTTAGTTTATCAAATCAATAAAAATTGACGAAGATAAAACGCGTCAAAGATTTGAGTGAGGGTTGTGACGTCACTCACCGGTAAAAAATGTCATACTAATGTCTTAGAATATGACGTCACACGAGTTTTCAAAGCATTGTATCGTCTTCATTGTTTGTTTACGTGAAAAAAGAAAAAATACGTGTCCAATATTTTTTGAAAATCTATCTGACGGACTAATTAGATTTTTTTACTGCTGGTAGCAACTGAATGAGAGTTGCTGAGAATCGAGTAGAGTGGCGTGCAATTAAATAAGCTTATGTCCGCCTGTGAACCACCACAATGTTTATACCACTCTCAATGTATTATTTTTTTCTTTAGACTACACTGTCCCACTTCTGGGCAAAGGCCTCTCCCATGGCTTTCCAAGTTTTTGTACAATCTGCCTTCACCGTCCAATCCGTTGAGAACGAGTCCAAATCGTCACGCCAGCGTTTCTGGGGCCTGCCTCGGTTACGTCGGCCGTCTTCAGGCACCCACTGTGTTACTATCTTCGCCCATCTGTCCGGCTCCATCGTATAAACGTGACCCGCCCAGTCCCATTTCAACCTGGCAGATTTAAGGCCAACATCGGCGATGCCTGTCTTAGACCGTATTAAGGTGTTGCGCATTCGATCGGAGAGTCTAATCTTGAGAATGCTACGTTCCATCGCTTTTTGGCCAACGTTGAGTTTGGACTTCTGAGCTTCGGTCAATGATCAAGTCTCAGCGCCATAGGTTAGGATACTCTCAATGTATAGCGATTCCAAAACATACTGTTTCTAGCACATCGAAATCACCATAAAACAGAAGTAACACAACAACCTCCTAATTTCCATGCTAATCACCAATGCCAGCCCACTAACATTGGCATTGATATAGAACAACTTACGCAAAACGCAATGCGTACAACTAAAAAAACTTCTTACGCATATGCAAATGAGTTGAAAAAAACTGCATCTACACTACATGTAAATTATTTGCCACTTATTTGCGTTTCAGCGTGTATTGCTTGTTGCCGGTGGCCGTGAATTTGTGATGTGTAGTTTGGAGTGGTGGTTTTGTTCGCTATGTTTTGGGGAGTGCGTTCAATGTGTTGATTTATCTTCAGTGTACAACAGTTCAATGCGTGATATGGGTATCCAATCGATCTCGATATATCACCCTTGATATCGATTCTTGGCGAAGTCTCAATTTTCAATGAGTTGATACGCTCGTTACAATACGAAACGCGATATACGCACGCAATTTCTTGGGCGGTGATATTATAAAATTTACTATTTGGTGGTGCTTATGTTTAAGGCCCACGAAATAGAGGGCAAGCATTGGCCATCAATCGGGCAGAAATCCAGGCGGCTACTGAAAAATTCCTGATAGAATAACCCAAAACCACTTTGCCCAACCCGGGAATTGGACCTCATGCTCAGCAGTCGCGCTAGCGACCACTCAACCAACGAGGCAGGCCTAATCTATATTAAGTCCGGCCCAAAGCTTAGCAACTAGTTTGACGCTATCACTGGCATGTATGAATTAACAATGCAAATTAGAGTTAACACACACAGTCTTATGATTATTGTCTGATTAGTTTTAATTAAATTAAGCATATTTTAAACCATATCAGATGCGGCTTAGAAATTAAGCATTGTGATCTCCGCAAATAATGGTGCGAAATTTTCCCTAAAACTTTGAAAAAAGCCCTTTTAAATTTTAAACAGTTGCTATTTTAATCTAAATAACAGATTCACAATCTATTTTCGCGCATAAGTTTTCCTATATCTCGAGGAATTCTCCGCTGTCACAGCGTTCATCCTGTAAAGGACTTTACTGACAATCTGTCATCCATCCATCATTCAATGTTGCTTGACTGAGACGCAGTTCATTGCTGGACACTGGCATCCTCCATAGATCAGTAAGATGGACTGTCCGGTGTTTGATATGGACCTGTTTGGTGGGCAGTTGATTGTTGTATTATAAGTATCAAATAGTACAAAGCCTATTCGAAATGGGCGTTTGCAAAAGAAATATTACAACATGGAGGTAATGTAGCCTAAAGCGATATAAGAAACGCAGGGATGAATTGAGACAAAACTTTGAAAGGCATTTTAACATGATTATGTTGGCAACAAGTACCCTTATTTACACTTCTTCCAAATACAACAGGAATGTTTACTGACTAAAAAAAATATGATTCTAATTAGTCCGTCTGTTAGATTATCGACAAATATCGGATACGTATTTTTTGTTTTATCAAATCAATAAAAAATGACGAAGATAAAACGCGTCAAAGATTTGAGTGGGGGGTCGTGAAGCCACTCACCGGTACAAAGTGTCATTCTAATGTCTTAGAATATGATGTCACACGAGTTTTAAAAGCACTGTATCGTCTTCATTGTTTGTTTACGTGAAAACAGAAAAAATACGTGTCCAATATTTTTTGAAAATCTATCTGTTTTTTGTTAACTACTTTATTGTATTTTCTTAATAATTAGCCTCGTGGTCGCAAACGTAACTACTTAGCGTCAGGTTCTTCCTGGGTTCGATTCTCGGGGCGGGCAAATATCTATACTAAGTGATCTGGGATAATTAATTGTATAATGACCTTTTTAAATTCATCTCGATATGCTCTGACTCATCAAAGAAAACGTCGCAAGGAAAACAACACGAGCCGCTTTCATTTGAAGAGATAGTTAGCTACTTACCTGACACAATTTGTCTACTTTATCGTGTCGGTGATTCCCATAATAATTTGAGTCAAATTAGCTTTAACCAACACTTTGCCACATCGTTGGCGTTGGTAGTGGCTTCGGACACCTCTATCATCATCATTTTCAGCCAAAAGACTTGCACTGCTGGACATAGGCCTCCCCTAGGTGTCGCCACATTAACCAGTCCCGTACGTCTCGCATCCAGCGGGTCCCCGCAACCTTCACCAGACAAATCCGTCAAAATTGCTGGATGTCACATTTTGAATAGAAAGTTTTACTGAATTTATTGACAAAACTAATAATTGTGGATGTGGTTTTGGAACACGTAACGAACAGAAATTCGAAATGTTGCTACGAGTAATGTAGGTAATTTTCTTGCACTGCAAGAAGTGTTCTTTACTTTATAGCTATCCATACAAACAATATAATACGAAGACCTAACTCTAGCGATATTGAATTACCACCAAGATTGAACCTAAACAACTTAACTTCACGCCTATAATCTCTGAAGAGTTAGGTAGAGGTGGAGACCCAGTGGTGGCGGCCCCGACTTACGAACATTAAGTCGTGGGTTCGAACCCAGACAGGCGCATTACTTTGTGTAATTTATTAAATTACCGCTGCTCTAAAAACAGTGAAGGAACACATCTTGAGGAAACGTCGTCTTATAATAAAAAATTCGGAGACTTGTGACATCTACCAACCCGCACTGGCCCCGCGTGGTGGATTATAGCCCATCCCTCTCCTAGAGAGGAGGCCTGAGTCCCTGCAGTGGGAACATTATAGGCTGATGATGATGAACTAGTTTACCTACATTTCGCATGTTGGAATCCCAAGTAATATAATCCTGATGAAAAACTCGGTAAATAGCCATATTCTTTTCAAGTTTACACCGTGTTAATAATTATAGGGTTATAAAAATCGTAATAACGTACATTTATTTGAACGAATGTGATCGCTGATTAGTAAATAACTTAACAGGGGTATTTATTACTTGGTACCTATTTATTGAGGTAAATATGTACTAAATTAACTTAGTGGATTAAGTTATAAGCGGTAGTTACATTAGTTTTAAATGGAGGAGGCCTTCAGTTCGAACTTCGTTTGTAAAGAGGAATTTGTTGAATTTTTGAATTTTGAGGAAACACTGTTGGTGCGATTGTCCATACAAATGTATATCTCCCTGAATAATAATTATATCCATAGCATTTTTTTATTTTTCATAAAATCGATGTTGTAGACACATCTCTATCATTTCCTTTTTTCAGCTATTATATGAGTTAAGAAAATAAGAAAATTCAAAAAATACAAAAGAATACCAAATTTTTGCGATCGTAAAATTACCAAAAAAAATGGAAAAGTTTTTAACACAAATAAAAATAAAGTAATAGGAACATGGACATACTGTTTCTTAAAATGTTAATGTTGTAAGTAATTTAATCGATTCAGTTTATGTGCAGTTCAGGGTTCCCTACCCTGAACAGTTGCAACTCAGACCGATAAAAGCCTATACGGGTTCTACGGGCTTGACACAGCACAATCACACACAGGACGGCACGGTTGGCGCAGTGGCTAAGCGATTGGACTGCTGCGCTGCGTGTCGCGGGTTCGATCCCCGCACGGAACAAATATTTGTATGGCCTGCAGATAGTTGTTTCGGGTCTGGGTATTTGTGTATGTGAATTTATATGTTTGTGAACGCACCCACGATACAGGAGAAATTCCTAGTGTGGGGCAACGTTTTTAAAAAAAAAAAAAAAAAAAAAAAAAAGAAAGAATCGTTTCATAAAAAGCCAATCTTTGGCAATAAACTATTGGCGCTAACCAAGTTACATTAAGGCTTGTATTCAAGCCAATGACCTTGTGCATTTGGCCGGAGCAAACTACCCTTTTCGGTCGTAGACACGGACTTTAAACGGACGCATTTTTAATTTATTATAATAATTTTTTTACGTTTTTAAAAAGTAACAAAACCAAATCATTTTCGTTTGTATTGCAAAGCAGTAGATATTTCTTTATATTGTTTTGATAAAAAATGAAGGAGTAAAATGGTTCATCTCAACGATTTGGAGGTGATTCTGTGGATTTTTTTCTTATTATGTGATACCGATAAAAAAATGATGGCTAAACCAAATTACGTATCATATTATGTAGATTACTAACAATTTTTCTCAGATGTAATTTCTCTGTAAGTGCCTGCGAAAAGCTGCTTCATCTGCACGCTGTTTCGAGATGATTTTGCTGCATTTTTCGAGAGAGCAGCCTTAAAAGCACTGGTCAAACCAAAGAATCCCGCGCGGGATACGGAACGAAATGGTAGATAGGCGAACGACATTGTTGCTATGCATCACGAGTAACAAACATCTGGATGAAGCTGGCATAATCTTTCACAAGCGTTGAGAGGCCTACACGACTATATCCAGCAGTAGGTAAACAAAACCTGGAGATGCTGATGATGTAGACAAAAGAACTTTGATGACGTCATCCCAGCTGCTGTCATTTGTAAAACTTTGACAGTCGTTATTATAGGTAAGCCTAATAAATCGCAGAAGATCACCAGCAGGGCTATTGCGTATCTTTTTAAATGTCAGTGGCTATGTCCATCGATTAACTGTCACTCGATGGACACTATGATAGCCACTGACATTTAAAAAGGCTGCAGGTCAAGTTATTTTTTCACTAAGTATTTTAAATAGTAATGGTACTCGCCCTGTCGCATGAAACTATTTATAATGGATTTCATATATGTAGGTACGATAGTTTTCTGGCAACTTCTTCTAGAAATATAGGCCTTATCTTACACTATAAAGCACGTGTTTCTCGGCATCTAATAAAATACTACCAGGCATTTATATGACGCACCTTCCAAGTCACGCTGCGTCTTGATTGAGTGAAAAAAACGCACAACTGAATGACCTCAACAGTTCAACACGCATTCAAGTGATCTCGTAGGTTGCGTAAGTTCATTTATAATTTAATATTATTGCATTTTTAGTTACTTCTCTAGTAAATAGTGTTATGTGGACATGTTCAAGATTACAGCGATGGTGAAGAAAGAAGAAGTGTCTTATCGTGGCAAAAAAAAATCTATAATGAAAAAAAATATTTTCAAAAACGTTAAATCTTATATTTATATATTTTTAAATAACGTTGCCCTACACTTGGAATTTCCAAAAAAATACTTAGTTTTAGTAATATTTTTGTAATTATTTAGTTTGTATATAAATTTACGGCGGTTTAAAGTATGTAGCGAATTCTTTAGTAAAAACTTTCGTTACTGCTTTCAAATATAGTCGGTACAGCTTTATGGCAATATAAACTATGATAAGAAATATAAAACGGCTGTCGAAGTTATTTTTTGCCGATGTTATTTTGACTATACAAGGTGTACTTCTATAGTATAAAACAATTTCTAGAACGAAAATAGCGTTGTTAATAATAATTTTGTTAAGAAATTGTTATTACAAATATTTGCAAAACATGTATGTACCATTTTTGTATTATAACATCTTTTTATACCATGTTTTACTCAAATAAATTATTATTATTATTAAACGGATCCTTTACAAAACCGTCAACCAACTAGTCTGTACAGTCACGAGCCAAAATATGTATACCTACATTCCTACACTTAGCAAAATTTAAAAGCTAATTTCTTGAGAAATAACGGTTTGTACTTTGAGATAAGACCTATTTCGTAAAACTACGGCTTCTTACAAAGTATCTATAGTCTACAACAAAAAAAGTCGCAATGTCCGAGAAACCATTTTGTTGAACGCGAATGTATTTGTCTAGAGAGGAATATTTCTATTTACAAAGCACCAAATCAAAGATAAACCTTTAAAATACCTACGTAAAATTATTATTTTATTGTTTCATCGGGATAGATTAATGGACTGTGTAAAGGACAATATGCCAAGAATGAAGGTGTCTCATGAAATGACGAGAAATAGAGAACTATACCACAAAAAAGACATGCTACCCCAAATAATCGAGATTATTATTAATAATTAATATTATTATTATATTAAGTACTAATTATGATAATAATGAAAAGACGATGCGTCGGCAAAAAAGAAAATGAAAAAAAAGATGATGCGTCGGCAAAAAAGAAAATGATTTTCACTGAGTATTTGTATTAAAGAAACAAAAAAAGCAAAGAGTTTTGTGAAATTCATTACACATTAATTTATATTTTTGTGATATATTTAATGAATAAAAACATAAGAAACATCGCACACTGAACATCTTCAATGAGTAGGTAAATTATTTTTAGTTTATCGTCACTATATTCACATATTAACTATTCATTTAATTCAATTAATAATGTTTTTTTAAGCATTCTTATATAACCCGCTACAATCGGTCACTTGCACCATTTATCGTTAACCGTCGTTTAACGCTAGTTAAAATTAATCGCGTCCAACGCTACGAATTAGCGTGAACCAAACTATTGTTGACTTGAAATTACATTTATAATTGTTTATGGTTTTTTGTTCGCTAGTTAGGATTTATTCAGTCGGAATTAAAGCTTTTGTTTAAACTTTTCCTTAAGATTTATTGTAAATTATAATCTGCCTGTGTTACTATTTGGCCATTGGTCTCCATACCATCAGAGAAAGAAGCCTGTGGTCTACAACGTCACCGAGTGTGCATTTTTATCTATCACATGTCTTCATGTTTTTGGGTCACCATTTTAAGAGTTCAAATAAACTAGAAACAATATATATATAATAAATTAGCTCGTAAGTCAGAGATGCTACTGCTGTGGCCCACTGGTCTAATATTTTATTGTTGCAGATTTTTTAATAGTTTAGACTCGCAGCAGGTGGAGTAAAACTGTGATCAAGTGGCGTCCGAGGACTGGAAAAAGATATATTGGTCGTCCGCCGGCGATGTACGCAGACACTACAGCTATCGCGGGAAATCCTGAATAATTATGACTGGTACAAGATCGTGGAGCTTGGCACAAGCATTGACTGGCCTATACCCTGCACTGGGTGAAGTCGGGATGCGGATTTTGATGAAAATAAATGTTGTATTGGATCTCCAACTGTCTTATATATACTTGACATTTTTGTACATGAAAAGGCCACTTGACAATAATTTCAATTAATGAACAATGTAGTTTTTATTAATTGTTAAATTAATAAAAACGCGTAAGTCCCAACTTAAATTAATTTGGCACCACCGTGTTTTTACAAGTTTTTTTTTGCAAAAACTAAAAACTAAATCGTCGATTGGTTATAATATTAATACTTATGGATAATTATTATAACTTTATATTAATCAGTTGGTAGAACACGACACCATAGATTTATTATAGCATGCCAAAAAAATAGCAATTATCCAATTGTACAAAAACGTTTATTTAAAAATATCTAACGTAAAAACTTATCAACACAAATCGTCGATATTTTACGCAAAAACTACCTAACAAATGTCTGTTGCAAAAAAATTATGCTATTGTCGCAAAAAAACTACATTGAGAGAAAACGTGAAGTTGCGAATATTTAAATATCATTAGTATTTAAAACATTTGGCAATTCTTTAGTTTCTTAATCTTTATTAAATGCAGCGTGTAATCTAGCACCTAACTAAGTTTTTTGCTTCTTTTTAATTGTGCAACTAACCTTTAAACTGTTTTTTGCTATTTTTTGTTTTATTACTGTTTAATTCCAGTTTTTATCCACAAATAACCCTGAGTTTAGTTCTGGTTCACGAATTGTAACTAAGTCTTGAATTGGTCACATGGGTTCCAAATGACATGTCATCGTCTGAAAAAAATCTGAATTTGCATTCCGGTAGCTTGAAAGCTCCACCAATCGTAATGTATCCATCCACAATATTAACACAATCTATAACTGCTTATTTATGTCAATTATTGTCCATTTTCCCCATTTTATTGAATTTTTATTTTTTATACCTCCGTTCCCTATTTAAAAATCCTGCATCTTTAATATAGTAATAAAAATCAAGAGCTTTTAATTACCCTTAAAAAACACTCTCATAACGACAAAACTTAAAAACTAACCCTCAAGAAAAAAAACGTCAACAAAAATTACCTTCATAGAGAAAAAAAAACACAACACAAATACACAACACAAAAAATACACAGTCAGGAAGAACTAGAAACACCACTATCACACACTGATAAGAATAACACTGAAAAAACCTCCATGCTTATAAACGAAACGGGAAAAAAAGCACGTTATATATTTTTTTTTCAACGCTCTTTATTCGACCGGGAGCGTCAACACGGGCGATGTCTTTTGATCGACTAAAAACTTGCCTCGGAAAATGTGTAGGCGTTATGCACGAGAATGAGACGGAGATATAATCTTGTGTGCGAGGGAAAGAGGGAAAAGATTGGTGTGGAGGCGTGTCAAGGTAGGAGTGGCCTAAGTTTGCATAAACCGCATCGCCGTGGACGGTTCGCAGCCGCAGTGTTAAGCCTGATTCGAGCAATATATTATGCGATCTAAGACTTTTTGCTCCGAGTGCATTGTCTTCGTATTTTTTTTTCTGGATGAACTATGAAACAGTGTGGTGTTTGCTTTTTAATTCGATACGCTTGTGGTAGGTTAGGGTTAAGTATGGATGTATATTTAGTTGTATGAGTTACTATTGTTATTTATAGCATTGAGTTACAAGTCGAGCTACATATGATCAGCTTATGTGCCCTCTGCTAGGACTCCAGGCATCTTATCTATGAGAGAGTTTGGGCTATAATCTACCACGACGGATTGGTAGATGTCACATGTCTTCGAATTTTTGGGTTTAGGATATGCTGGTTTCCTCACGATGTTTTTCTTCGCTGTTTTGAAAGCAGTCGTGCTGTAATAAATTACACAAAGTAATGCGCTTGTACACGTCCTGGGTTTGAACCTATGACTTACTGAGCATAAGTCGGGGTCGCCATCACTGGGCCACTGCTGCTCCAGCTTCGAGCTAACCGACAAATGCTTGCACTGACTGGACAGGTCTACTCAAAGCTGTGTGGTTTTTCCTCCAAAAGACCATCTCAGACACTAATTTCTGGAAGAGACATTTAGGAATTCAATAAAATGGGAAAAACTGCCATTAGTAATTTAGCCAAGGAGTCTGAATTTGTGCCCGGTTGACGGTAATAAGCTTGCCTATTACATGTGACTTAAAAATCTGGTGAAATGTGGTCGTTACAGGTGTTCTGTTAACTTATGTGAAAAACTTTTAAAATATCAAACAGAATTGCGTTGGTAGAGCGCCTTCGAGCCGATGATAAAGACGAGGAAAAGCTGCTGTGAGACACCTTTGGAGAGGCCTATGTTCATCGGATCATCTAGGTATGCTAGTGGGCTGAGATAGGCTGAATTGATCGTTTTATGAAATTCCTATGTCGCCCCGGCTTTCATCAGATGTGTTTAATCTTCCTAGAATTCCACAAAGGATTTAAAGTGCCTATACGAGTTACTAAACGTCAAAACAAAAGAGACAAAGTGCCTATCTATTAGCAAGGTCAAGAATTAATTAACAACTACTTAAATGATAAGAATAGTCGGTCGCTGAGTTGAACACAAGACAATGTTTGTTATTTATGTTCTTTCTCCAAAATTAGTTTACTGACATGATATGTCTTTTTTATGTTTTTATTATTATATAGGTACATTTTTATTATTGATTTGTGTCGGTAGACAATCGTAATATTAACTTACACCTTTCTATTGTATCGAGTCTGGTTCTTCTAACCAAACCGACAGATGTGTTGCTGGGGACTTTGTTCCGCCACTTCTTCTTTCCAGCAAAAACACTAGGAAGTGTCGAAGGGTGGGCGTTTTGGGGGACGGTCACTTGTAAATAAGTAAAGTAAATTTTGACATTCGAAAAGTGCTGATTATCAGCCTAATTTGAATAAATGACTTTTGATTTTGATTTTGAATGTAACAGCTACTTTTTTATCGTGTGGTTAGTGGGTTGTGGAGGTCAGATAGGCAGTCGCTCCATGTAAAATACTGGTACTCAGCTGCATCCGGTTATACTGGAAGCCGACCCCAACATAGTTGGGAAAAGGCTAGGCAGATGATGATGATGTGTGGTTAGTGCCTAACCTGGTGGAAGAGTATTCAAACCACCCATGGCCTCTGACATGGTTTTATATACCGTCAAGAAATACCTCTCACCCATGCTGGTTTGTTCTC